>OX123206.2:5353098-6625373 GCA_944739405.2 Euclidia mi | reverse complement strand
AAAAAGACGAGAAATCCAATAGAACAACAACGTATTAAAACGGCGTTTCACAAATTGATGTAAAACCCAGGCAGGATGGTTAAAAAATTTAGCACTTTTAAAAATTGTTATTCTACAGTGGGCGGTGCGTGTTACAATACCCCGCTGAAGAAAACTAAACGCTTATAGTGTAGTAGCTACTAAACGGAACGCACTAGCTGTCATAATTGACACTTCATTAATGTCACAACAAACAAAGTACAAATAAAATGAACGAAACGTAACTAGAAAAAAGTGTTTTGGTTACAGATTGAAATATTAATAGGAAAAATAAAACTGCAAAGTGCAAATACCAACATTAGACATAAAAACTAGTGTTTTATAAATGTGACGAGTTATGTGGGTACCGTATTATAGCAACATCTAAGTTCGAACAAAGTATAACAACCCACCTGGGATGCAGTGAAGACAATGTAAACAAAATAATGATTTGCAATATTACTTTTTGACAGCTGCAGCTCGTCTAGACTTCGCCGGCTCATTCTTGGCAGCTGGGAGAGCTTGTTTCGTCTGGTCCAGGGCTTGAGGAAGGGATAAACTTTTGACTTCCATCAACGAGTTGATGCGTTGCCGCTCACCGTTTGCACCCAGGACATAAACCGTGCCCTCCTTAGTCCAGCACCTCGCGACTCCAAACTTTTCCCGTGCAGCAACAAAGGCGTCATGATGGGTTTTGGTCAAAAATACGGAAGCAGTAATTCCAGAGCCTTTAAGTTTGGTTTTTGTAAACCAAACTTTATCCCGGGTTGACACATCCTGAAATTTCACCAGAATTGGGCGGTGTTTATGTGTAGCTGCAGATCTTCCCATACGATGACAGCGACGAATGTCATTTAAAGTGAAATTGTCAAGCTTGAGATGATTTTTTACAATGTTCACCACTGTCTGTGCAACATCTTCCTTCTTCTCTTCGCTAACGCCGTGGGAAAGAAGGATTTTACGACGACCTTGTGTCTCCAAATTATCCACGCTACGTGCCAGCAGCTGGACCTGTTGTTGCAAGGCCTTCAACGACTCTGTGACAAATGCCCGGAATGCAGCAAATTCAGAACTTAGGCCAGAAATATTTGAAGGAGGACTCACATTGCCTTGCAGCTTGTCCTCAAACTCCGCCATCCTGTGATGGAACATGTTGTTCAGGTTCTCAATCGTGTTGTTAGAGCTTCCATTATATTATTGTGTATAGTGAATCTTGAAAGGAGATAACTCTGTCTGGCAGGTACTGTTGTTTAATCAGTTATATTATATCATTAAACTGGTAAAATTGTGTAAAAATTACAATATATTAAAAGTAAAAACAAGAGCTAAATTTTTTTGCTATAGTTGCCACAACTACCCACGTGTATGATGAATTTAGTCCAATGGCAAATGATTTTTTAGTTAATTTTTAATTTGTAAGTAGTTGTTGATTTTGGAATGTTTCACATTGGAACCGACCTACTGCGCTACGATCGCAGTGTCAAATTTATATCAATAATTTCGTCAAGGGGTACGGTTGACTCGATCGAAACCTTACCTAAATAAAAAAAACATTAAAAAATAAAGATTTAGAGTCGACAACATAATTATACCGTGTGGTTGACGGCATAGAATACAAGTGTCACCACCCCCTATCTTCCCGTGGGTGTCGTAAGAGGCGACTAAGGGATAACACGATACTTGATACTTGATGGCACGGGCTGTTTCCGCAACTCCACGTCTTGGCGTGTATTTTGCGTGCGGGTGGGAATGGTGTCGTCATTCGAGCCACCCCAGCTCTTCGAGGAAGGCAAGCAGACTCTTGATGTGGCCCACGGCCTCCCTCAGGGTGCTGTATCTGGTCAGGTACTGCTGCCTGTACTGTGCGACCTCAGGGCAGTCGAGGAGCATGTGGGCTGCCGTCTCGTCTGCTGCCATACAGGCCCTGCACAGCGGGCAGTCGGTGATACCTATAGTGAATAGGTGTTTATTAAAGAATCCGTGTCCTGTGTAGGCGGCCGTGACTGTCCGTAGTTGTTGTTTGGACAGCCAGAGGATTTGTTTAGCTATCTTACCGTCTACTGCGGGAAGAGCCTCCTTGGCCCCTACATGTTTCAATACCAATCCAGGACTGGTTGTGTTTGGTCCTGGTCCTATTTCTTACCAGGTTGCGATAAAAACCAGAAGGGAGGGGAATAATGGGCTCGGGTCCCACCACCTCTAAAGTGGCCCCTCTTCTGGCAAGTACGTCGGCTGCGTCATTCCCTCTTGAGCCACTGTGGCCCTTAATCCATTGCAGTGTTAATTTGTTTAGTTTACCTACCTCTGTTAGTTTCTGGTGGCATTCAAGCGTGAGTGCCGAGGTGATAGTATGGCTTTTAAGGGCTGAGAGGACAGCCTTACTATCTGAGAGGATCCTAATGGATCGTTCCCTTACCTCACGTGCCATGATTGCTGTGGCAGCTAGGATTATGCCAAAACATTCGGCCTGGTAAACCGTGTTGTAGGCTCCCAGCGGTGCTACGATGTTGATGTTTAGGTCTTCGGAGAATACTCCTGAACCCGTACCTGTATCTGTTTTAGACCCATCTGTGAAGATCGTGAGCTCGTTGTGGTTAACTGCTCCTTCGTGTATATCCTCGTACAGTTGGATTTTGTATTTCTTGTCGAAAACAAATTGTTTCGGTATACGGTCGCAAATGGCTTGTGTGATAGGAACTTCTTTAAAGAGTGTATTTAAGTTGTTAGTCTGCGGTGTGTTAGTGTCTTTCCAGAGCTTCAGAGCTCTTAGCCGGAATGCCGACATCGTTGCTTATTGTTGTATGAACAGGTGCAATGGAGGCAGGGCCAGCAACACTTCAAGTGCCGCTGTTGGCGTTGTTTTCATACAGCCCGTGGCCGCTAGGCATGTAAGTCTTTGAAGCTTCTGAAGCTTGTTGGCGGCCGTTATTAAGTTGGTCCGAGGCCACCACACTTCTGCGCCGTAGCTTACCATCGGACGTATTATTGTCTTATAGAGCCATAAGACAATTTTGGGGGATAGGCCCCAGCGTTTACCTATCATCTTCTTGCACTGCCAGAAGATGATGCTGGCCTTATTGAGCTTATTTTCCATGTGGCTGTTCCATGTCAATTTGCTGTCGAGAGTGACGCCCAGGTACTTGACCTCGGTAGACAGCTTAAGCTCTGTATCAAATAACCTGGGCAATCGGTAAGTACCCAGCGCGCGTTTGTGTGTGAACATAACTAGTTCGGTATTGGTCGGGTTTACAGATAATTCGTACTCATTACACCACCACTCTACTATGCGTAGGGCTTGTTGGGTTAGGTCGTACACTGTACTGGTTACCTTACCTGAGGTGAGTATGGTTAGATCATTTGCATAACCTATTGTAAAGAAGTATCTCGCGTTGAGTTTGTCTATGAGTTCATTGATGACTAAGTTCCACAATAGCGGGGAGAGTACACCTCCCTGCGGGCACCCTTTAGTTATCAAGGCTGTCTGAGTGTCGCCTTGCAGGCGCACTACCCTTTTGCTGAGCATGCTTTGGATCCACTGTATGAGCATCTGGTCCACACCATGCCTGGCTAGGGCGTTGCTTATGCTGGAAAAGTTTGTCTTGTCGAAGGCTCCTTCTATGTCGATGAAGGTGCCCAGGCAGATGCTTTTTTGTTGTATAGCAGCTTCTGTCTGGTTCACGACCTGATGTAAGGCCGATTCCGTCGATTTCCCTGAGCTGTATGCATGTTAGTTGGCATGTAAGGGTAGGTGCTTAAGAGCGTGGGGCTCTTAGTTCCCTCTCGCAAAGCCTTTCCAAGGCTTTAAGCATGAAGGAGGTGAGGCTTATTGGTCTAAAGGACTTTGCATGGGTATAGTCTGTTTTGCCTGGTTTTGGTATGAAGATTAGTTTGACTTCCCTCCACCTCTTCGGTACATATCTGAGGGCCAGGCTAGCCCTCATAATTGCCAGGAGTCTTTTAAGGACAGGTTCTCCTCCCCATTGTAATAACCCTGGGAAGATGCCATCCAGTCCGGCTGCTTTGAAGGGGTGGAAGCTATCGATGGTCCATAGGTTACTTCTTCAAAGTCGGTCCAGTCGTTTAGGAGTTCAGTGACATACACACGCACACATGAAATATATAAATAATATATAAAGATTATATTACTTCAAGACTTCGTAAAACAAAAAATATCATTAGTGATATAATTATAGTCTACTATAATAATAAGCTTTATTCATAATTAGGTACTCTCGTTCTGATAAATGTATAAATTGCGAGCTATGCTGCACGCAAAAACGAGCTTAATTATTAATGAAGTAGGCTCGTTTCTTAATTAAACAAGGACAAGGAAATTAAAAGCTTACTTCACCCACATTACCTCGTGAACAAACATGAAATTATAAAACACATATGTACATTTATCGTAACAATTCAATTGGAAACAAAGCCGAGGGCATTTGAATAACCTTTATATCGACCGCATAAGGTATGTTTTTGATATAAAAATTAAATCAGTAAGAAAATTCAAGCTGAAAATTATTGTAAAATTCTTTGGTTATTTTTAATTACTTGCTTTTATCGGTGATTATACCTGTGTCCAATATTTGTGTTCATAATTTTGCGGACATATTTTAATGGGCAAGAATAATGACTGGAATGGCTGTATTACGGTTGAGTCCTTCAATGGTTTTGGACAAAGACAGCCACAGATTGATTAATTGCATACACAGTACTATGTATTTTAACGGTAACACAGGGAACGATTGGGAATTTATTTGTTCTAGTTATGTGACCATTGGGCTTGGCTAATGAGCGGTTATTATTTTGTCTTAATCGGTTATAATTTCTCTACCAACGAGAAAATAAATATAGGTTACTTGCTTATTCTTTTGAACGTGATATCAGAAAATAATCGCTGGGTTTCATTTTGTTTCCTTATTTGAAAGCCCAATTGTTATTAAGGAAAGTTTATGGCTATGTAAAGTAATGTTATAATTCTAAGGAGGAAAGTAGAACAAAAAATATTGGCCAAGTGCATGTCGACTTACCCACATGGGTTCTGTAGTAGCGGTTAGCTTGTGTCCTAAGCATAAAGAAAGGACTCGATCACAATATTCATTTTATGGCTTACAAATGTAAGTTTAATTTTATTGATCATTACTCCTTAATAAGTAAAGCCTAATGAGCAGTTAAAATTTTAATTGAAAGTTCATTATGTATGTCACTATAAAACATAGTTTACACAAAAGTCAAATACTACGATTTAGAAGATAGGGGGAGAGGGACAATGCAATTAAATATTAGTAGAGCCTATTTATTTTTATTGCTCGTTTATGGTATATTTAAATTATTGTTTTATTTATTTATTTAAACTTTATGTACAATACACAATGTAAGTACAATGGCGGACTTAATGCCATCGAAGCATTTTCTCCCAGTCAACCATAGGGTGATACAGAGATAATTGTGGTAGGTGTACAAATTAGTTTAAGGAGCTTAATATTTGTATATGACAAGTAACATAAATATGATAATATACAATACATACATATTTTATACAATATGGCTACATACATACATTCAAGATAAATATATATTTAAATCATATATATAATCACCTATATATATAAATATACTTAATATATATATATATTTTCCGTGTGGTGACGGATTAAGAATACGGAATGTCACCACCCCATATCATCCCGTGGGTGTCGTAAGAGCCGACAGAGGGACCATACTATGCAGAGAACAGCACTGTAAGAGAAGGAAAACTTGAAACAAACCCTATACCAACCCGTTTGGCCAGCGTGGTATAGTAGGCCAATTCCTCCTTTCAAAGGAGAGGCCTAGTCCAGCATTGGACTGTAAGGGGCTGATGATGATGATATATACATAATTATACAGTTTTGTTGATGTGAAAAATTATGATGATTGTGCCAATAAGTCTTTGCGAATATGCTCGCGTGCCTTAACCTTGAACGTCCAACGATTAGCAGCCATCCTGATCTCCAGAGGCAGGGAATTCCAAAAATGAACTGATTGCACAGTGAAGGAAGAGTGGACAAGGCCAGACGTGTGAGAAGGGCATGAAAGTAAGAGATTGTTAGAAGAGCGAAGATCTTTTGAATGAGTCGAGCTTAAGGATTGAATATTAGACATTAAGTATACGGGAGGACTTGGAGAATGAAGAAGAGAAAAAAGAGTCGTGAGAGTGCGCAACCTTCGGCGCTGACGAATGGGCAACCAGCGAAGTTCGGAACGAAAAGCAGACACATGGTCATACTTGCGAAGATTAAAAATAAATCGAATGCAGTTATTGAGAAGACGGTCAAGTTTATCGAGAAGGTCGCTGCGTCTCATTGCCATTCTTACCCCTATGGTCATCCACGGGGCTGGAGGGCGTTTCAATTTAACCCTTCTAACTGGGGCATGGACATTATACAAGTTGACTAGTACGTTATTGAAGATATCAACCTTGTCATCTATAGTGCCAGCCGCTCGGTCCCTGCGTCTCATTGCCATTCTTACCCCTATGGTCATCCACGGGGCTGGAGGGCGTTTCAATTTAACCCTTCTAACTGGGGCATGGACATTATACAAGTTGACTAGTACGTTATTGAAGATATCAACCTTGTCATCTATAGTGCCAGCCGACAGCAAAGGCTCCCAATTAACATGAGAAGCATCTTCTACCAACTTATTTACATCCATCCGAGCAAAGTTACGCAGGTGCAACACTTTAGGCTTGGGTTTGGATGGTTTGAGGATATACGACAGGAATATGAGGTCATGGTGGGAAAAACCGGGAGCAGGATATTGGCCATGACAGGATATAAGGGAAGGGTTGGAAGTAAGGATTAAATCAAGCCAGGTGTCTTCCCCATTGTTGTTTTGGTGAGTGGCTTGAAGTGGTGAATTATGAAGACTGGCTGATTCAATAATTTGGAGGAGCTTACGTGAACGAGGAGAGTGGGGAGTGAGGAGATCGGTATTAAAGTCACCCATTATTATGTGATGTGTATATTCCGACCCTAAAGATTCCAGAATCGCTTCGAAACTGGAGAAGTAGTCAACAGCTGGGGGACAATAGACAACACCCAAAATAGTTTTTACACCCTTGACAATAACCTCCAAAAAGAGATATTCCATCGAGGTGAAGGAGGTAGAAGATGTAGCAAGAATTTTAAAAGGAAAGTCGCTACGAATGTAGATTGCAACACCACCACCCCTCCTGTCAACCCGATCATTGCGGATAAGAATAAATCCAGGCAGAGGATAAGTAGTGGAGAGCAGCTGTGGCTTAAACCAAGTCTCGGAGATCAGAACAGCGTGAACATTGACATTACTGAAGGCTTCTAACAGGTCGCTATAGTGGCTTGGCACGCTTTGAGCGTTTAAATGACACACATTAAAATTGAGCGACTGATTTGATTTAACGTTAAATGTGTCATGCACAAATTCGCCAACAGTTCTATCGGGCACCGAACAAAAACTCTCATTAAATGATTCATTGGCAGAACAAAACGATATATCATCATCAGAACTCATTTGCTAAAATAATAAAAGATACTAAATATAAATACTATTATAAATATATATACTAATATTAAAAATAATATATATTATATACACAATTAAAAACAAATTTAAGATAAGAAGAGAACTGAAGAAATTTACGTACCCAAGTACAAAGATATTTATCTCTGTACCACCCGCCAGCTTACACACACAAAAAAAAAATTGATATGGAAAGTTATACCAAATTAATCACTAAAATTCAACAGTAAATAAGATTGCTTGTACCTGTACCGAAACGTTAAAAAAGAAATGTTAGCTGAAACTAAACGCATATGACAGCAAAAAACTACAATACCTACATTATAAAACACTAACAAGTAATATCAAGTCAAGCAAATCACTAAACGCAACTTAATAAAATTAACTTTAGAAATCTTTGCAAAAAAAGGTCTAACTAAATTAGAAAGTTAACATAGAGATACCATAATATAAAAATTGAAACAGTTAAACTGTTTCAATTTTTATTTAAAACATTTTATGTCCGAAATATTCACCCAGTACATATATTTTACACAGCAATAATAATGTGAAATGGAACGTTGCATGGAGAAATAATATTTTGACGTATGGCGTTATTGTAATGACGTTTCTGACAGGTAAACAAAATAAGTGTGAAGTGAAATTATGTGAATGTGAATACATTTTACATTTTAAACTGCGGGTAAAAGTTTGATTCATCAATCCAAAGTTAAATAAATGAGAATAATGAGTCACCGACACAAAAGTAAACATAAGTGCAAACAAATACAGCATAACGTGAACTGTTACAAACATAACACAAACCAAAACAGTTAAATTTTGCGTGGCACAGTTTTTACATTACCGGCGCCGGCCCGTATCTTCTTGGACGCAGAAGAATCGTCGCCCGTCACCTTTGGATGCACAGACATCAACTGCTGCAGTTCGTGGGAGGATGTAATCTTACTGCGCTTTCCATCCGGAGCCTTGACGACGATAGTCCCATCCAGAGTCCAGCAAGAGCGCATCCCAAAATGCTGTCGAGCCTTAACGAATAACGACTGTCTGGCTTTGGTCAAGAACTCTTTGACCGAAATTTTCGAGCCCTTTAAAGCCGTCTTCGCCCTCCATACAGCTGTCCTGAGATCAATTCGGGAAAATCTTACCAGCATAGGCCTGTGATGCTCTTTGCTGGGTGCACCGAGCCTGTGACAATTGGTGATGGAAGTGTCGCCGACATCCTTCAGAGACATCTTGGTTTTGAGGATGTCCATGACCAGCGAGCGGCAGTCCTCCTTCTCAGATTCTGAGACTCCCAGGAATATAAGGTCCTTTCGCCTGTGCCTCGTCTCCATGTTATCCAGCATATTGGCGCACTCATCAATCTGCTTGCGGAGGAGACCAAGCAAACCAAACATGAGTTCCCTAAATGTGCGAAACTCTTCGGCCACCTTTGCTACCGTGTCCTTGGCGGGACCCGCAGACTGGATCTGGCTCTCCAAATCGGCCATTCTCCTCGTAAATGTTTCTTCCAAGCTCCTCTGTGCTGCTTCAATGTTACTGAGTTGAGACATAGTGTGTGAACTTTAATTTCAATATGTGAAAGTGCTTGTGCTGGCAGGTGGTATTAAATTAGCAATATATTATGCTACATAGACCGTACACTGTAAGTAACAGTAATTTATATGTTTAAAAGCTTAAATAAGGTAAACTTTTAACTTTACTATGTGGTTTTATAATTAAATAAATACTTTGAAAAATCGCGCACGTCTAACAGTTTTTAGCACCTACCGCCAAAAAAAAAACTAGTATTGTTCCAAATTTGTTTTAATTTTAAGGTTTAAAAGGTGAGAATAGGGCGAGATTTTCCCTCCATTCCATCAGCGGACAAATTGTATTAGCGGACATATTATAAAAAAACGAGCCTCAAAACAATTATTCCAGTGTTGGGGACAAATCCACAATACTCAGTGCAGTTAAGCACCCAGATGATATTTATACCACTACGTTTTACGTGAACTTAAATAGTCGGGTTGACAAATAATTCAAATATTTTTGAAATCGATCCCTGAATAGAAAAAGTTTTAAAGCAAGCCTCTAATATTTGAAAAAACTTATTGAAGGAAATATAACACAATGTAAGAGCCGAATAAACGCCCTGTTATTCAGTCACTTCACGTTTGTAATATAAAAATAAAACTTCGAATATATTTTCTAGATAAAATTCATATTATAATAGTATTAAGTTTGCTCTGCCTAATATTAGAAACCTTGGTCCTAGTATAGCTCTAAATGATGATGTACTCGAAACATCTGAATCTATATTATTTCTAGGAATAACACTTGATTCAAAATTACAGTGGGGTGTGCACGTTTCATATCTTTCAGGGAAACTTAGCTCAGCTGGTTATGCCATTAAGAAGGTTCGTAGGTTGACTGATGTCGATACGGCTAGATTGGTTTATTTTAGCTATTTTCATAGTGTTATGTCATATGGCATACTATTATGGGGTAGGGCTGCTGACATCGAAAATATTTTTATATTGCAAAAACGGGCAGTTAGGGCCATTTACCGGTTAAAGACAAGAGTGTCACTCAAAGAAAAATTTAAAAATATTGGTATTCCTACTGTAGCATCACAATATATTTATGCCAGTGTTATGCATGTACGACTACATATTATAAATTCTTACAAAATGAATAGTGACATACACAATATTAATACTAGGAACAGGCACAAACTATGTGTACCGTATTTCCGTTTACACAAAATACATAGCTCTTTTATTGGGCTTAGTATTAGAATGTGTAATAAAATACCATCTAATATTTTAGACTTGCCGTTAAGGTCGTTTCTGACAATAGTTAAAAATAATCTCATACTAAAGGCATATTATAGTGTAAATGAGTATCTTGACGACAAGTACGCTTGGAAATAAATAATCTTTTTTTATTAGGCCAATTTTTTGTTTATTAGGTCAATAAGCATTTTTATAGTTTAGTTAATTACCGTATTTTCTTTTTTTACTACATTTGCATTCTTGTTCTACTCTTTTTATTATAATTTATCGAATTTGTAAGGTGAGAGTAATTCGTGGTCATGAACTGCTAACTAATAGATTGTAAATTGCTGCAGGTTTATATACCGTTACTTTTCGGGACATACTGTTCCACCATAGCTCTGAACAGTCATGTTCGTGAGTTGCCTACATCAAAAGACGTAAGTGGATGCTCCTGTTTCACCAGATTCACTTTGGGAGGCGTACCAAATGAACATAATTTATTGCTATCTATCTATCTATCTATATCGTCACGCCTGTCTCCCATTGGGGTAGGCAGTGACTATAGAACGCCACATGCTTCGGTTCAAACATACCTCTTTCGCTTCCTCGACATTCATTAACCTCATCATGCATGCGCGTCGGTTATGGGTACTTTTAATTTGGCCCTTTTTCAGTACGTCACCTATTTGGTCGGCGTACGAGTAAGTCCTCCTAGGGCGTCCCCTACCGACATTTCCATTAATTCTCGCACGATATACCCCTTTCGTATTTCTTCTTTCATCCATCCGTTCTAAATGTCCAAACCAACGCAACATTCCTTTTTCAATCTTTGTCACTACATCTTCTTTTAGACCACACTTCTCT
Organism: Euclidia mi; assembly: GCA_944739405.2. Taxonomy (NCBI): domain Eukaryota; kingdom Metazoa; phylum Arthropoda; class Insecta; order Lepidoptera; family Erebidae; genus Euclidia; species Euclidia mi. The sequence goes on along the minus strand of OX123206.2, from coordinate 6,614,187 downwards.
CGTATCACACTGTTTTTCACTTTATCTATTAGCCTTACTCCGCACATACACCTCAAAGCTCTCATCTCCACAGCATTGATTCTACTTTCATGCTTCTTCTGCCATACCCATGATTCACTACCATACATCGGTGATGGCGCCAAAACTCCCTGCAGTATAGCAAGGCGAGCTTGCTTTGGGATAATACCATTGCTGATGATGGACTATAAGGCGCCATTCACACTATTTACTGCTTTCACTCTCCTTTCAATATCTCCCTCACATTTTCCATCTCTCGTAAACAAAGACCCTAAATACACAAACTCGTTCACTTGCTCCACTTTTCATCTCCTATCATTACGTCACATTCAGTTACACTATCATCCCTCTCTATGACCATGACTTTGGTTTTGTTAACATTCACTTTCGTACCTTTCTTCTTATACGCCTCATTCATCGTGGTGACCATCTGCTGCAAATCCGACGCTGACGATGCAAATAGAACCTGATCATCAGCGTATAGCAGGGTCTTAAACACTGACTCACCCATTCTTAATCCACATTCAGACTCTTTCAGATCGCCAAACAACTGTCCATGAACAGATTGAACAGCCACGGAGACGCTACACATCCCTGTCTAACGCCACGATCAATGTTAAACCAGTCCGTGTAGGCCCCGACACAGGCACTTGAATCCCTATATAAGGATTCAAGTGCCCGTATTAGACTGCTGCTCACTCCATACACAGAAAGTGTTGACCAAAGTTCATCCCTCACCGATCGAGTGGTGACGGATGAACTTTGGTCAACACTTTCTGTAAGCATTTTCCAGGTCAATAAAGGCGCAGAAAACCTTCTGGTGTTTACTTAAGACTTTCTCTGCAATGCACCTTAAGGAAAAGACTTGATTCGTACATCCCATTCCCTTTCTGCATCCCGCTTGCACATCCCAAATTTTACTGTCCGTTTCAGAAATCACTCTTTCAATCAGAATCTTTGCATACAATTTGCCAACAACACTCAGGACGCTGATACCGCGATAACTTTTGCATTCCTGCTGTGACCCTTTGCCTTTGTACAGTGGCACAATAACGGCTTTGTTCCAGTCACCTGGTACACGCCCGGACCGCCAACATTTATTTAACAGTAGGTACAGCAGGCTTGCAGTGACGCCTTCGCCTACCTTGAGCATTTCAGCAGATATCCTGTCATATCCCGCAGCTTTACCCGCCTTCATACTTTTCAATGCATATCGTATCTCTTCCATACTTATCCCACTTTCACAATTATCTTCCTCATTCGTTACTATATTCCTATTGTCGCTCCCTCCTCGTTCAAACAAATTCTCAAAATATACCTTCGACTGATTCAGAACTTCCCCATGCTCTCTAATAATACTTCTATTTATATACCTCCGGCAATAAGCTCGCCCCCTATTACGTGGGACCTAAAAATTCATGGCGAAATGTGGGTGTAATATTTACACCTCTGCCTACCCCTTCGGAGATACAGGCGTGAGACTAAAGTGAGCGAGAGTGTGTGAAAGAATATGAATATGTCAACACATATTCATATTCTTTCACACACTCATTCATTCTATCCGTTAGAATCATTTCAACTCCTCGGCTAGCTCTTTCAGACTCAACAACTCCAGACCAGTATGCACGATATTGGCCATGAGTAGTTGTTGAGCAACCTTTATTCTTAGTTTCACTCACTCCTAGTATATAAATTTTCCTTACATCCATCGTATCACACAATTCATCGATCTTACTATCCACTCCTCTACAAACATTCACCGTTGCAAACAGGCATTCCCTAGCCCTCTTTTTGTCTCTGTTGGACGGGGAGACAAAACGTGACGTGTGGCAAAGCGCGTCGCCGTTGAGAATTTTACCCCCCTCAGATACGATGGGGCAGTCTGAGCCACAATGCTCAGAGAGGGATTCTCCGATAGAACCGGTACCCTTCTGGCGTAGAGTAATATTTAATCCCCTTAAAGCCATTGTGCCATCTTCTTCACCTCTACTTCGGATAAGGAACGGAAGGGAAATACAGGATAGGGTACGAGATTGTTAAAGGAGGTTGGTGTTTGGGAAAGGATGTCAAAGGTAACAAAGGATACCGCAATCACGGAAGGGATATTGGTAGTGATTGGGACAGCTCGAGCAAGCCGGGAGCGCAAACCCGAATGCCTCTTCTCTACGATCGGATAGATCAGTAGAGCAGAAGCACACCCTGACTGAATAATTTATTGCTTGAGTATGATATCAATAACTATTAAATTTTGCATTAGTAGATAACTCACAATGTGAAACAGTTGCAGTTCCTTACAAAGATAACATGTAAAACCATTATACTGGCAGTTAAAAAGAGTGGCCGCGAGTTTTATTGCCCGTTCTTTCTCGTGGTTCTACCTATTGCATTGCGAACGTGGCAGTAAATGCAAATGTAGAATCATCTAGTAATTAACTTAAATTTATGACGTTCATAAGCGTCACTTTGTTGCCTACATTAATAAATGATTTTGACTTTGAATAAAGTAACTGCCTCCGTGGTCCAGTGGATAGCGTATGAGTCTGCTGATTCGATCATGCATGGTCTGCTGATCCCGGGTTCGATTCCCGGGTCGGCCAAAATTTTACTGAGTTTTTCTGAATTCTCAGTAGCAGCAGGGAGTCGGGTGATGTGCCCGGTAACAGCAATAGGCTCGCCCCCTATTACGTGGGACCTAAAATTCATGGTGAAATTTGGGTGTAATATTACACCTCTGCCTACCCCTTCGGGGATACGGGCGTGAGTCTATAAAAAAAGAATTAAGTTTTCATGTAATTAAGCCTGTCTACTTATAAGAAAGACTTTAATCTTCTTGAATGGCAGCCATACAAGTCTAATTAATTAACCCTTGTTGCCTAGCGGTTATAATTGGTAATTATTCAGCGCTATATACGTTACGGTAACTAAGGAGTTGGGATCTTCTTCTTTCTCTAAGCGTTATCCCAGTTTCAATCTGGGGTCCGCTTACTAGTCTAACCGGATTTGGCTGAATATAAACTAAGGAGTTGGGATCGATGACTCGATAAAGCTGTTTGAACATCGTTGGTTAAATGACTTTTGTAAGGTTTCTGAATAGAAGTTATTTTTAATAAGCATAAAAATAAAAACGTATATATGTATGTTTATCCATTGTCATTGTACAAGTCCTGCTTAGTTTGAATCTAGATAGTAACAGAATGAAATTAAACTACAGCTTACGGATTTTATCGCGGTTATAATAAATAATGTAGTTTTTAGATCATACGGTTTCAATATTATATCGGTAAAACTAATAAATAACGATAAAATCCTTAAACTGTATTTTAATTTCAATGTGCAAATTCACGTAAGCCTAAAAAACACTTCTTCGCACTGTTTTTTAATTACGATCACTTATTGACGGCAACCGGAGCATAAAATGTTATGTGCAGGTGTGGAAACAAAACATTAATACGCCGGACACAGGGCAAAAAGTCAATAAACCTGCCTTCTATAAACAACGGACCACAGAGTAAAAATGAAATTAATCTGTGTTTGAATTTTTTTAATATCGCGCGAAGCAATCGGGGTGAGATTAAAAAGTTAATGAGCGGCCGTACTTGAATGTTGCTATGAGGGAGAGAGGTGGTGGAATGCCATCATGGTACCTGCGCATCCACAGTTGAAATGAGATGAGATGTGCTGGGGAGATGAGAGGTGTACGAGGCAAAAAACGTGCTCCATTAGTCTTGACTGTTTTAAACGCGTTTGTGAGGATAGATGTGATTTTGTTATCCTTTCAGGCAAAGAGAATAAATTTTGATGACGCTTTATTGTGGTTTAGCTTATACATTAGAACACACATAGGCTACCTTTTGTTGCACTAGCTAATATCCACAGTGCTGTCACGAGCAGTACCTTGTAGCATATAAAGACACGATTGTCGGTTCAGGAACTTTTTACATCTTAGTTTGTAATGTATACGCCATAGCTTTTAAATAAAATATAATAAATTTTACTGCACGGTTGGCGTAGTGGTTTAAGCGGCCGCCTCGCCGCTTGACATTGCGCCGAGTGTTGTTGGTTCGATCCCCATACGAGACAACACTTTGTGTGATTCATAAATTGTTGTTTCGAGTCTGGGTGTTCATTGTGTTCGTTAGTTGTATGTTTGTAAAGACCCCCGCGAAACAGGATTTAGTTCTAGTGCGGGAGTTGTTTTTCTTTTTTTAATAAAAATAAAATAATAGTCGATCACATTAAACCATCATAGGTTAGTAGACTTCACTCGTCGAGTATTCCGTCTCTTCGTAAATATACTATTTGCTGCGTGTAATTTCCTTAGTCACCTCTTATGACGTCCGTGGAGTGAAATGGGGTAGTGACATTTTGTATTTTAATCCGTCACGATATGTTTGTAGCCACGCTGAACATAAATGATACATCTATACTAATATAGTAAAGGTGAAGAGTTTGTTTGTTAGCTTGCACGCGCTAATTTTAGGACAACTGGTCCGAGTTGAATAATTATTTTTGTGGCAGATACCCCATTTATTGAGAAAGGCTTATGGCTATAAAACATCACGTTATGAGCGACGGGAATGGAGCAATACCCCTTAATAACGTAGGTGTAACCGTGGGCTCATCTAGTTTAGTTGATCTTTTCTGCTCAAACTATTCAGCTATCTGGCACACGGAAACACAGCCTAACAGTTGCAGTCTGTGAAACGATGTTACGGGAGAAGCAGGTAAGACGGGGCAGCGGGTAAGACGGGGTACCCAGCTAAATTCACAGTTCAAACTGACCTATCACGCTCGTTCATTCATCGTTCGATGCACCACAATGGTACTTGTCAGTCGCCCGGTGGTTAATGGTTCGCAAGTGCACACTTGTTGAAATAATTTAAAAAAAAGTGTTTTACTGCAAGTTGTTTATCACATTTTCTTCTAGTTTGTCACGTGATTGCCGTTTGTTAAATAACGCTAACTGGTGAGGTGTTTCTGTGAGTGACGCTTAAACTAACCTATAATAAGGTTAGCATTTTGTTTCCTTAAGATTGTTAACTGTTTTTTTTATGTTTTGTTTTTATTGCTAGAAAATGGCTCTGCAGGCAAGATGGGGTAACTGGTACTCCTTCTTGCCTCCCAATGAGGAGAAAATTTGTTTTTGCTTGTTTTTCGTAAAAATGCTTTTGTTTTCGTGTGCTTATTACAGTTTTTCTTTTTAGAATGGTTCGTGACTACAAACGCACCACTAACATGGACACGCCATGTATGTTTTGTCAGGAAGTAGGTATATTCCGTTTCCATTGAAGGGTATATCATGCTCACTATGTGGAAGATGGTCTTATAATAGCTGCGCGGGAATAGATAATGATGATGATGACGAAGTCATCCATATCTGCGAGTTTTGCCGGCCCAAATAATCATCTTTATCTGTAATCATACTCATCACCCCATCTTACCTCAGGGGGGTGCCCCATCTTACCAGCACCATGGGGCAAGACGGGGCAAAATACCTTTCTTTTATTTTAATTTTTTTTCTCTTAAATGTGTAACTAAGAGTGCCGAATGACACCAAATATTTGAAAAGTAATAATAATTTGTACACACATACACATACACAACGTCACGCCTTTTATCCCCGAAGGGGTAGGCAGAGGTGTATTTCTACACCCACTTTTCGCCAGATATACCTTAGTCCCACTTAATAAGGGGCGAGCCTATTGCCGTACCGGGCACATTTCCAGACTCCGTGCTACTACTGGGAATTTAGTGATAGAAAAACCCAATAACACTGCCCGACCAAGGAATCGAACCCGGGACCTCCCGATCCCACGCGCACATTTATGCCGCGAGACCAACGAGGCAGTCGTATAGGGTTTGATGTCGAGTTTTCCGTCTCTACGCAAAGATGGTATTTGCATCGTGTTATCCCTTAGTCGCCTCTTACGACACCCACGGGAAGATAGGGGGTGGTGACACACGGCATTAATAATTACACATATAATAATTTGTTAATAAAAAAATAAATAAAATTGTGTATATTTTGTTTGCCAGAGCCTCGTCCGTTGATCGGCAGGTGCACCACTTGCAGGTGAGGTTGGCTTGTGACCCTAAGTTCTTGGTGGGAACCCTATGCACCACAAAATATACCAATAAGCGGCAATAGGCTCGCCACCTATTACGTGGGATCAAAACACTGGCGAAAAGTGGGCGTATAATATGCCTCTGCCTACCCCTTCGGGGAAACAGGCGTGAGTCTATGTATGTATGTATGTAAATAAAATTGTTTAACTATGTCATTTTTTATATTATTCACCTTTAAAGCTTAAGTACCCCATCTTGCCACCCTCTCCCCTATCTGTTTTAACTATCACGATACTCTTCCGTGAAATATTTTGTCGGATTTGATTTCAAAAGTTTGAAGTTTTTATTATAATAAATAGACATAGGTTCTTAGTGAATGTTTTCAGCCTCAAGCATTCTTGTTGAGTATCTGTTAGATTTCAATGTGTCTATGCATTAGCTATGTTATTTATTAAGGTAAGTCTTTAATAACTGGTTTTATCATATGGCTTTAACCGTTTTAATGTTGATAATTAGAGTTGACCCGATTTGTTTATGCGCAAGGAAAATACCTTTTTTATTTCAATAAGGAGTAAAAGTAATGAATACAGACAGTAGTCATTTTACAAATGTGAATCACACTAATGCAGTAGTTATATAGTATGACGACCCGTTGGCGAAGCGGGAGTGTAAGCGACTGCTACGCCGAAGGTCGCGGGTTCGATTCCCGCTCAAGTAAAACATTTGTGTGCGTGAACATGGATGTTTGTCTTGGTCTGGGTGTTTTTATGTATAATAAGTATGTATTTATAAAAAAAAAGTATATATCTATGTTTATCCAATGTCTAGTACCCATAGTACAAGCTCTGCTTAGTTGCCTAGTTTGGGACTAGATGATGTTGTGTGAATGTGATAGAATATTATATAATTATATTAAATATTTGTGTATTACTCTATTCACTATACAAGATGAGTCCGCGGTTACACCCGCGTTATTTAAGCTACTACTCCGCTCCCATGCCTCATAGCGTGATATTATATTATAGTCTGTATCCTTCCTCGATCAATGGAATTATACTAAGGCCCTTCTCTCACGAAGCGACTCTCAAGCTATTTGTGTTTTATACCCGTATCATACGCGGCGCTTGTCAGTAGCCGCCATACTTATTTAGCTAGTTTCGCACACGACGAGACGCATCTACGACGAATTTGACATAAGTCGCACGCTACCGTCTTGCTGGTCGCACGCTACCCGAGTCGTATACGCGTAGCATTAAAAAATGGCGGCGGAACAAACATTTAATATTATTTTTGTGCACGAGGTAGAAAATTATCCATGTTTGTATGATTATAAGCTGCCAGAGTACTTAAGAAAAGATTTTACATAAAAGGCGTGGATTAAAATTTAGAAATAAAATATAACAGGTCATTTATAGGTACTTATACATTGAATTTATACACAATAATAATTATATTGCCAAGGAAGCCAAGCATGTGGGGTTATTAGATAGTTGGCAAGATAATTTCTCAGATTAAGATTCAAATAATAATTATTCTTTTGACATTCTATAAAAATTACGACTCGTCCCTCGAAAAATGCCCTACAATTGATATTTTTCGATGTACGGATGCACCCAGAATCTTCTTTTATATTTTCGTTTATTCTTGTAATATAAATACAGAAGAAAATTGTCTTCATCACTAGAGTCACTAGACATCGTCGTACGAATTTGTTCTTAAAATGATAAAATATAGTCTCATTAGCATAGCATCGTGTGCGGTTACGAGTAGCATACCAGTATTCGATCATGGTTTGCATCTCAGTCCCGTAGCATTTGAATAGCTTCATGAGAGAAGGGCCTAATACTTACTGAAAGAATTTTCAAATCGGACCAGTTGTTCCTGAGATTAGCGCATTCAAGCAAACAAACAAACTCTTCAGCTTTATATATTAGTAATAGATTTATTGCTTACCATATATTAATTTACAGTTGGTCCAACTAAGCAATACTGAAATAATAAAACATTGTAAGAAACAACGTGCATTGATTTATATCAATGCACGTTGTTTCTTACAATGTTTTATTATTTCAGTATTTTGTTATCAAAGAAATCCGATCGTAAAACAGTTGGTGACTGGCTGACACTGCAGTGCGACACTGCTTTTTTATTATTAGAGGTCCGCGGGGACCGAAGAAAAATGGATTCAATTACAGCTATTTATTTTGTGAATAGAGGTATTTAGGCACAATGTAGAAAAAATAACGCAACAGTATAGGTATTGTATTACTTTACGTCGATTTTCGGTGAAAGGGTAGTACTTCCCAGTTGAGCCGGCACATCCTGATATCAGCAAAGTTCTACTAATAAACAAATTTTATATGTCGGAGATTGGAGAAAGAAACGTCGAATCATAATCGATTTGGGCGTATTCGGATACGATGGTTGGCAACACTGAGTTTGGCAGTTGACAGCTGTCAATGCCATTTGACGTTTATATAAGAGCACGTGGAGCTGTCAACGCTCACTTTGGTGACAGACACAGCGGAGGAAACAAGTGTGACCCACCTACGTCCGACTTCGCCGCGTTTCCAAAAGTTATCTATCAGAGCCACGTGTGCATATTAAGGTCGTGTAGATACTGTAATTTGTGTCCTCGAATAAACAGTGTGTTATACGCAGTGCGTATTCATTGCAAAGAGACCCAACTGTGCCCACATAGAAATGTAAAGAAACGTAAAGTGTTGATACCGGCCAAAAATGAAGATACCTATCGTTATATATAATATAAAAATCCTGAAAATATTGACGATTGTCTGAAAGCAAATCATAACTGGTAACAGAACGTACGTAAAAGATACCTACTTGTTAATAAGTATTCTAAATTGTATTATGCGAAATAACCTAACATTAGGCCTATAATCTTTCAGTCTAAGGTTTCAGTGGTTACTATGGGCACAAAGGCTTTGACCTATTATTTTATTAGGATAGTTAAAGTATTTCGTTGTTTTGAGTAGAAAGGAATGAGTTGATCGTTTGGTAAGGATAGAAATACGAAATAAAAAGCCAAAAGTCGTAAAAGAGACTATTGAATAAAATGAAATCTAGCCACATCATCTACCAGTTTTACATTACATTTATTATGATTCCGTTCTCATATTGTGTATAAAGTTAGTTTCAAAAGCTTTGAAACTAAATGCTCAGGCTGTTAAATTTTAGCTTTGTTTTACAATAACAATCAGTTTAAGATTATGTAATAACAGGGAGAAATGGAAATTATAAAGATATCCTGGAATCTGCACAATAGTTACGCTTAATAGAAGTATCGCTACTATTTCATTTCCTAGAATATCGCAGCCTTTTTCGTATACCTGTGTGGCCAACGCTGGTGTCGAGTTTATAGATCGGCTGAAGACCTCCGATATATGTCTGTTATGTCTAAGGTCCTGTAACAAGAACCAGGCCCGACGTCTTAGGAGGATCTCTTTAGGATGCGTAGCGAGGGATGTGTTTGTAAAGAACCAATAAAATCGCTTCATTTACCTAGCCTCGGTCAGCACAGCTCTAGCTCGATTTGTGCTGCGAGGTTTGCGACATACTGTACCAGCCACTCGACTCCCTCTACACCGCTCCCCCGTCGACACATTTCACAGCTTCACAACGCATCAACGCACCACACATTATTCACAGCTCCGCTACACATCCTCGTACGACACATTTTCCTCGCACAGCTTTGGTGGAAACCCCCATATATTTTCACAGCACAGCTAGACATCCTCGCACGACACATTTTCCTCGCACATTTCTGGTGGAAACGCAGCCTTATTGTACACTCCGAAATAAATGCTCTCTGCTCTGATGTAAATTCTTCACGCGGTCACCCATCCAGTATGCCAATGTATTACGAACGGTTAGCGAGATCTCGCTATGAAATCTACAACAGAAAAACTGAAAAATGACACAAGTTTATTCAATCATTCATATCTACACGCAACAATATCTGGTTTCGCTATTTCAAAATCAAATTTTGAAACAGCGAGAACTTCGTTCAGAAAGAAACTTTTTGCTTTGGAAACTACGGAACCTCCGGAAATGGACACTAACGTCGTATTTTTTACTGTTTCGTGAAGCGAGCCTTCAGTAGGGGTATATTCATGACGCGCCCTTAGGGGATAACCAGAGAGCTTTGTTGATCACGTACATAGATTTTGCGGTACGTGACGGAAAGATTAAGATACGTAAATAAACCTAATAAAGGGTAATTCAATCTTAATATGGCTTGGCACTGACTTCAAACCTATTAGTAAATAGCACATATAAATAATAGGTAGTATTTAATTAATATTAAATCTCTATTATTTTTAACTTTTTAGTTTTTGAAGGCGTTTATTTTTAACATAGTTACTTTTATATGTCTTATGAAGTTATTAAGGTTTGTGTTTAAGTTTTTATTTATTTATAGACTCACGCTTGTATCTCCGAAGAGGTAGGCAGAGGTGTAACATTACACCCACATATCGCCATGCATTTTTAGGTCCCACGTTATACGAGGCGAGCCTATGGGCTTTACCGGGCACATCACCAGACTCCGTGCCGTTAATGAGAATTCGGAAAACCCAGTAACACTTTTGCCCGACTCGGAAATCGAACCCGAGCCCTTCGATCAGCAGTCGCATACGTTATCCACTGGACTACAGAGGCAGTCAGTACAGTTGTGTTTAAGTATATTATTATAAGTACCTATATTCGTTTTATTGTCTGGAGGGAAGACTAAGTGACTGCCACGCAGAGAGTATCGGGCTTAGAACCACGGCGCACACCGCTAACTTTTCGAATTTATGTGTGAATTAAATTGTTAACATTGTATGCTAATGCTTCCTAAATGGTGTAGAAAACATAGCGAGGTATTCCCAAAAACATAAAAATATGAACTATGTTAACCCGCACTTGCCCAGTGTGGTGGACTATGTCCCATTCGTACTCATAGGAAGACGAGGCTCATGCCCAGCATTTGAACAGTTTATCTACAGTGCTGATATTATTACTGGTATTTTATATATACTGCCTCCGTGGTCCAATGGATAGCGTATGCAACTGCTGATCGGAGATCCCGGGTCAGGCAAAAGTATTACTGGGTTTTTACGAATACTCAGTAGCAGCAAGGAGTCTGGTGATGTGCCCTGTAACGGCAATAGGCTCGCCCCCTATTACGTGGGACCTAACAATTCATGACGAAATGTTTGTGTAATATTATACTTCTGCTTCCCCCTTCGGGGATACAGGCGTGAGTCTATTAAAATTTAATTATTTTTTTTATTTTATATACCTACAGAGTATATTCTGAGGCTATGTCATTGTAAAAACACGACTAGCTGAAATAAAAATCCTTATGTTTAATTATAATTTTGGGCTAAGAATAATATATGTATTTTAATCCCTCAAACATTAACGCAGTAGCCCTAATTTTAAACTACACGTCCTTACTGAATTCTGCTTGCATGACGCCAATATTTCTTATGCTAAACCACAAATATAATTGACATACTTAGAACCCTCATTCAAACATATTCCCTCATATAAAAGCTCTAAAACTTTGGCCCATGTGTCTATTATAACTTGATCTCTGCCACCGAAAATTCTCTTTGAGTTGTGAGTAATGATATCATGTAAAAATATCCGGATCAGTCAGGATTTCACGAGGCGGTTAACATAAACCGGGGGTTATCTTTGCTTAATAGTAATAGGTTTGAAGGCAAAGCTTTGAATTTTAATTTATTGTTATATGGATACAGTAGACTGCAGGCTTACGATAATCAAGGTGCTAAAGCTTAGCTTACATATGCGTAGATTACGGGGAAAACATTAAACGTAGGTAAAGAGTTGTTTATACTTGTAATCTTTTAAAGGTCAATGACATTTCGAAGTTTAAGTAGCTTTATAGTTGTGGTTAGGGAATGTTTCCAGTATAAAGTAGTACGTTTTAAAAGGCTTCTTGTTTGTGGATACTTTGCTGGTTAAATGTTAGTGTTATCATACACTATTCAATACTCTTCGTGAATAGCTATGATTGCGTAATTGTTTACTGTCATACCTAATTACAGCTGAAGGTCGTCCACTGCTGAACTTAGGCCACATAGCTTATTACGGCCATATATCTTACTACTATTATATTTTAACATACAAGAATGTCTTTGTACTGTTGTATGGATATCTTTTACAATTTCACGCGAGAACAACAGAGACTTTGATGCAACTTTACAGTAATGAAGCTTATATCTCAACATAACACATGGGTCTCGGAATTTAAGGTTAACCTTAGGTTAACCTAGTTAATGGTACGGCCATTAACTGAAATAAACGCGGGCTAAGCTGTGGGTAAAGGCTACGTGACTGTGATCATTGTTCAAGTGGCAAGCTTTACTTAAAAATGTCTTTATAAATGGTATGGAGCAAGTGGAAACAGTTGGAAATTCTAACTATGCCTGCGTTATATGTTTTTGAGGTAATAACTTTTGTCAAAACCAATAAAAGCATGTTCGCTAAACTTTGCTCGCGTAGACATATTGACAAAATCGAAAACCGCTCTTTTTTCAAAAAGGTTTTTTGGCATGTCGTCACGCATTTATAATAAGATACCAAAGAAAATAAGAGAAATTAATGACATAAAAAACTTCAAAAAAACGTTAAAGAATTTCCTAGTAAGTAGACCTTATTACACAATCCAAGAATTTCTATTTGACTCTTTCGGAAATTGAGCCAATATTTCATTTTATTGTACCTAATTATTTCTCTTGTTTAATTGAAGTGTGGTGTGGTGACGGATTAAGAATACGAATTGTCACCAACCCATATCATCCCATGGGTGTCGTAAGAGCCGACAGAGGGAGCATATTATGCAGAGAACAGCACTGTAAGAGAAGGAAAACTTGATACAAACCCTATACCAACCCGTTTGGCCAGCGTGGTATAGTAGGCCAATTCCTCCTTTCAAAGGAGAGGCCTAGTCCAGCAGTGGACTATTAAAGGCTGATGAGAAGAATTGAAGTGGATGATTAATTTAATACATAATTTTTAAATTTTTGTTAATTGATTATAATGATATTGTACGCCTAACACGGCCGAGCAGTGTGATTCTTTATCCATTATATGCTATTTAGCTGTAACAACACCCTGTAACCACTGTTTTCACAATGAAACATTTGATTGATTGATTGATGAGTGAAATTTGAAAAAAATGTAAGTAATAAGTTATTGAGTTGCTCGATTTTCGTTTAACATGCACTGTGATAGAAATATTTTTACGCGCATATGTTATGGAAACATTTTGACATTTAATCATACCCTGATAATCTCAGTAGCTATAAATCAGCTTTGTACTCTTCGCCATTTATCATCTCTATTAATTGTAATAGATATATATATATGTAATAGATAGAGTGATGTACCATATGTAGATTGCTACATATGGTACATCACTCTACAATCTTTAGGATCCGAGAAAAAAAATAGCGTCTAACATTCACCATTATTTTCTTGCTATGTCAACAATGGTCTCAAACACAGTCTCACAGAAAATGAAGTTAAAAGTCGTTGACAACAGAACTATCGGGCTATCAAATGAAGTGGCCTTTTCTCAATTCAGTGTTACTGAAGTCCTCCAACGTTGTACCTACAGACACTTGAAATTGTAACGACGTTTCTAGAAACGTCGACGTCGAAGTTCGCCGAACAGTGACAAATAATACTTATGCGGGGTTCTACAATATCTATTTTGGCTTCTTTGTATAGTGGTTGGTGATCGAGATTGCTAAGATTGTTGGGGGTTCGATACCTACCTTGGGTAAATCCTTGAGTGATTGAAGACCAAGATCATTTGTTCTGATTAGATGAGAATGTTTGTTTTTTCCGGTGATATACTACACCAGATAGCCGTTAATGTTAGATCAAACATAATAGTTAATGTAATTATTTCATTATTATGATTAATGACCTCCCAGAAGTGTTCGAAGATGTGGGTTGCCTTCTCTTTGCTGACGACCTAAAGCTGTTCCTCAAAATTAACAACATGACGGACCATAAACGGCTGCAGCTAAATTGTGTTGATCGAGCTAGATCATGTGGCAAAGTGGGGTTTAATTAATAAGCTACATTTTAACATAGGGTGCATAGGGTTCCCACCAAGAACTTAGGGTCCCAAGCCAACCTCACCTGCAAGTGGTGCACCTGCCGATCAACAGACGAGGCTCTGGCAAACAAAATATCCCAATAAGTGGCAATGGGCTCGCCACCTATTACGTGGGATCAAAACACTGGCGAAAAGTGGGCGTTTAATATGCCTCTGCCTACCCCTTCGGGGAAACAGGCGTGACTCTATGTATGTATGTATGTACATTTGAACGTATCGAAGTGTAATGTTGTATCATTCATTCGCGCTTTACGGCCAATGCAATTCGAGTATCAGATCGAGGGTCAAACTATACGACGTGTAGAATTAGTGAGATGTCTCGGAGTTCTATTTACCAAGGAAGTAATGTTTCGTACTCACATACAACAAAGGACCATGCGTCAAGTTGTGCTCAGTGTCCAACAGAGTTATGGCATATGCCATTGTAAAGGACTTTGTTCGTACTAAAATTGTTACTACTGGCACCACCTTCAATTCCATTGCAGAAAAAAGATATGCACTTAAATAGATTTAGTAGAAAAATACAATTGTTAGACATAAAACTGTCTTAGTAACAATATATTCATACTTTAATAATGGTAAACGATAGATGCGCTTGCGCCCGTGTGATTTACAACACTCTCCATCTCTCTCACACCTTTCGGACGCCTGCCCGGGCGCCCGTCTGCTGTCACTACTCTCAGTCAGTCGACTCGTGATTCCAACGTGATTCTCACGGTGTGCTTAGTTGTGTGTTTTCGCTAGTGATGTTCTGGATATCCGAATCCGTGGATATCCGAGGAAGAAGAAAGATCCGTATCCGGAACTTTTCTCGCGGATCTTTTACTGATCTTGCACCTTATTAATTTTCAATTGACAGGATGGAATGCTATAGGTGGTTAGGTAGAATTAGTAAACTATTAAATTCCATTCAGAGTATTTTAATAAATAATTTCAATACAAGTCGAAACATGAGCTGCCTATTGTTCCGGTGGGCGTGCGTAACGTCAAATATCGTTTCAAAGTCGCACGCACCGACATCGATTCAGTAAGAAAATAAAGATCCGTATCCGAATCCGCGGATTTTGACACCAAATATCCGTATTCCGATCCATATTCGAGGATATACATTTTTAAAGATCCAGCAAATCACTAGTTTTCGTGTGTCCTCTCGGCACATACAATTTAATCCAACGGCAGGTCATCTAATCAATATAATTATTGATATTGAATGAAATGTTAGAAATGTTAATACAAATATTTTTATCTATTAGCATCTGTTTTATTTTTTATGTATTCTTTGCACATGGACTTAAAACTAGCTAAAGATGTCAAACAACAAAAACTACAATGCCATAACAGCATTGCTTTGCAGGAGTATAGTTTTATTTATACATACATACATACATAGACTCACGCCTGTTTCCCGGTGGGGTAGGCAGAGACAACGGAACGCCATTTGCCACGATCCTGACATACCTCACTTGCTTCACTCACTCCCATCAAGTTTCTCATGCATGCTCTTCTATTAAGGGTACTTCTGACTTGTCCTTTTTTCAGGATATCTCCAATCTGGTTAGAGAACGTCCGCCTAGGTCTTCCCCTTTGTCCTGTCCCATTCACACTTGCCTTATATATCTTCTTTGTCAGTCTATCGTCATCCAGGATGGATGTGCCCAAACCATCTTAACATGCCTTTCTCAATGCTTGTCACTACATCTTCTTTTACCCCACACCAAAATTTTATTTATGGTAGGAGAAAAATATTTATAGCAGAATAACCCCATGGATGCTTCGCAAAAATGAGTATATATCTTTATATTTAGTGCTTTACAAGTATATTCAAAGTGGTCTCATCTCTGTTGGTGGGTGAGCCCAGGCTTCATACATTTTTGCCCATGGTCCTTTGTGTAAAGCCTTTTAAAATCTATAGGCTTTATCATTCGAGAAACTCGAGACTTTAATAACACATCAGCGGTAAAGTGCGCTAGTTAGAAGTAGGTTGGAAACTAGTGCTATCATCTGGAATCCCTTTGAAACTAAATATAGTCTCATGGTGGAGAAGATTCAGAATAAGTTTACCCGTTACCTGTACACAAAAAAATATGGAGTCTACCGTTATTACCCTTTGATGTTTGATAACGTTGCTCAAGAGGGAATGACGCAGCCGACGTACTTGCCAGGAGAGGCGCCACTTTAGAGGTGGTGGGACCCGAGCCCATTATTCCCCTCCCTTCTGGTTTTTATCGCAACCTGGTAAGGAATAGGACCAGGACCCAACACAACCAGTCCTGGATTGGTATTGAAACATGTAGGCAGGCCAAGGAGGCGGCGCAGTGGTTACATTAGGATCATACCAAAAAGAGGAGACAAACCGTCCGACGACCCTAAGTCATATAGGCCTATAACATTGTTACCATCACTAGGAAAGCTTTTAGAACGTCTCGTAGTTCCCCGGCTTCTGCCGGGCGGTATTAGATTTAGCGATACACAATTTGGCTTCACAGTAGGTAAATCGACAGTTGACGCAGTTATATCGGTTAGGAAGATAGTTTCGTCATCAACACTACAATATGTGCTAGGTATATTCTTAGATATATCTGGCGCTTTCGACAACGCATGGTGGCCAATGCTTTTACTTAAATAAAAGTCTCGTGGATGCTTTAGTAACATATATTCCCTCATTTATACGTATTTCCTACATGGAACAGCAAAGTTAAAATTAGGCCACCATGCTGTGTCGAAGGCGCTGACCATGGGTTGTCCGCAGGGATCAGTGTTAGGCCCGTATTTATGGAATCTAGGTTTTGATGACTTTCTAAGCATACCACTACCACCAGGTTGCTCATTGACCGGATATGCAGATGACGGTCTTTTACTTATTCAATCTAATACTAGGGTAGGACTTGAAAGGTTAGCTAATCAATGTTTAGACTTAATCAACAATTGGGGTGAACGCAATCGTTTATATTTTTCTCCACAGAAAACATTTCAATTACTTTTGAAAGGGAACTTAAAAACACCGCCTCGAATCAAATTCAATAACATAACCATTAGAAACAAAGAATCAGTTTGTTATTTGGGGTTAGTTTTAGAGAGAAACTTTTCATTTGTCGAGCACATTAGAACAGTAGGTGAAAAATATAAAAGAAGTTTTTACGCCTTGTCAAAGATATCAACTGCGACATGGGGGCTTTCGTTCAAAAATTTAAAAGTAATTTATGGTGCAACATATCTGGGTTGTATGTGTTATGGTGCGCCTGCATGGGCTGATAGAGCTACTATCGGTGCTGTACGACGTAAAATGCTACAAAGTCAACGTCTCGTGTTGATATTTTTGTGCAAGGCTTATAGGACAGTTAGTACTGAAGCTTTGC
The DNA here is from genome assembly GCA_944739405.2 of Euclidia mi. Taxonomy (NCBI): domain Eukaryota; kingdom Metazoa; phylum Arthropoda; class Insecta; order Lepidoptera; family Erebidae; genus Euclidia; species Euclidia mi. The sequence goes on along the minus strand of OX123206.2, from coordinate 6,596,583 downwards.
CAGTACTGGCAGGTGTATTTCCAGTCGATCTTGAGGCACAAAGACGAGCAGCAATGTATTACGTGACACGAGATAACATGGATCTAAATTTTCTAGCTCCGCGCGACAGACATAAGATCGCTAGATTGTTGAACCATCAATCCACAGTCTATGACGATCTTCTTGATGAATGGCAATGTCGCTGGAACACATCAACTAAGGGCTGTCACCTCTACCAGTTCTTCCCATGCGTCCGAGAGCGACTGGCGAGGAACTGGTTGGAGGTGGATCACTGTGTAGCCCAATTTCTTACAGGTCATGGCAACTTTAAGAGCAAGTTGTATTCATTTAAGCTAGTTGATTCACCGTTATGTCAATGTTCAACATCTGGCAACAATTATGAACAATCTGCTCATCACATTCTATGGGAGTGTAGTTTTTGGCAAATTGAACGTAATATCATGCTTAACGAATTAGAGGTAACTTCTGGAGTAGTGTACTATACGGATCTTGTGGCAAGTAGGACGAATTTCCGTGCGTTTAGGCGTTTCTGCCATACATATTACTGGAAACAGGCATAGTTCACAATTTAGGCCCCCTTAATGCTCATGTCCGTGGTGCTTATCTTTTCTCATCACTATATCTCTTCGTTGCTTGTCTCCCGCTTTGTTAAGGAGGGAAGTGGATTATTCATTTTCCAACTCCTCCAATATACTTCTGATTAAGTTCGTTGCGGGTTCCAAGACAGTTTAACTTTCCCCGGGACTTCACGAGTGTCAAAACTCGTTGTCATCAATGGTCACTGCTGCTGAACCTGGCTACACAGGTGACACAGTAGTGGGAATGAGGGTGGGATTAGTCCCATTTAAAAAAAAAAAAGGCCAAGGAGGCTCTTTCCGCAGTAGACGGTAAGATAGCCAAACAAATCCTCCAGCTGTCCAAACAACAACTGCGGTCAGTCACGGCCGCCTACACAGGAGACGGATTCTTTAATAATCACCTATTTACTATAGGTATCACCGACAGCCCACTGCGCAGGGCCTGTATGGCAGCAGACGAGACGGCAGCCCACCTGCTCCTCGACTGCCCTGAGGTCGCACAGTACAGGCAGCAGTACCTGACGAGATACAGCACCCTGAGGGAGGCAGTGAGCCAAATCAAGAGTCTGCTGGCCTTCCTCGAAGAGCTGGGGTGGCTCGAATGAAGACACCATTCCCACCCACGCAAAATACACGCCAAGACGTGGAGTTGCGGAAACAGCCCGTGCCATCAAGTATCAAGTAGTACCCTTCGATGTATCCTACTCTTTTTGTGATAGGAATGGTGAGGTACAATAAGTAGAAAGCTAGGATCTCTCCTATCTTCCTACTTATTGTACCTCAGTAAAGTCCAAGTCTCCTTGGCACTAGCCAAATACATGTTTTTAGTGTTTCGTGGGAAACTAAATAACCCTCAAATATTAGAAACAATTAATTTAGTGGTTCCGAATACGAGGCTGCGGCAGGCACCGCGAGAAAAATTGTTCGATGAGCCAGTGGCTCGCACTAACTTGTTAAAATACTCACCAGTCGGGCGCGCACTTAATATTTTAAATAACGTCTCTCAGCGTATCGATGTATTTAATTGTACATTGGCGGCATACATAAGAGTAACTTTAACGTATCTGTCACTTATGTAGCTACATTGTCGTTTTGGGTAGATACCTGTAAAGGCAATTGTATGTTGATATAAATAAATAAATTATTACTTATCACTCACAGTTACTTCAGTATATCTGCGATCATGGCGCTTGCAACAGTCCCAAAATATCGGATAGAAACAGAGATACGTGGTATAGGTATATCCCTAAAGACAATATACAACAAATATTAAAGACCACGAAAGATTTTATATAATCACTAGAGGACGCCCGCAGCTACGCCTGCAATATTTTTAAATTTACCCAGTTTGGCCGATCCCGTGGGAATTTCGGGAAATCCTTTCTTAGTGCACCCCTACGGTCCCCAAGGAACACACATGCCAAATTTCAGCTTCCTGCGCCCAATAGTTTCGGCTGTTGCGTGTCTGTCAGTCAGTCAGTAACGCAAGGATTTTATATATTAAGATATCATATCAAATATCAAAAAAATAACATCTTATACCATCACCGAAGAAGAAAAACCATAATAAATCAATCGGATCATATGCAATAATGCTCCATTCAATAGCCAAGAATCAAACCGTGTAACTAAATACGCCTGCTTAGATAACATCAGGTCCTTGTACGGCAATTTTCAACTCATTTGCCTCAATCAAAAATAAATATAAAGATCAATATCAGAATCTCCCCTCGTCCTTCGTATACTAATATCTCTTCCTGCTACGATTATCATGACACGAACTTGCGTTTGTAAGGTTCTGGGATCGATTTCTGGGTTAGACAAACTGTTGCTATAAGTTCGTCAGGAATTTGGTGCTGACATCAATAGTCTAGTCAGTCAATCAGTATTGTTGATAAAAGTAAAACTGAATACCTAATTGATTTTTTCATAGACTGGAATGATGCCATCTCAAACAGTAGCGTGACTTGGTTTCACTTGACTTACAGTGGGACTTGGCTTGTTATTCGTAAAGGGTCAGCAAAGTTCAGCATCGCTTGCACAGATCACCACTTGGATGGGTGACCGCACGAGGAATTTAAAGTTTACGGTCCCGGTTGTTGTCTTAGGACAAGAACCGTTAGGCCTAGTCGGAGACCTTTGGGTGGTCTGAAAACTCAACACCAGAGTTGGTCACATGATAAGGAATGAAAAAAAAAAAAAAAAAACGTTCTTTCGCATTTTATGTACGCCTTCTTGTCACAATAATTATATAATTCTAACTTCCTCCTTGAGAAAATTCACAATTCCTTTCCAATACAGTGTTAACTTCGTGACGGTAAAAGTCTGAGTGTTGCAACATCGCCAAACAGACAGCATCGCGTCCTTTGTATAAAGCTTCTCAATAAAAATATACATAGACAACTTTCTGCAATAAACTGCAGACATACAATCTTCAAATGAGAAATTCTTGTATCGACACTCGGAAATGTTGCATTGTGATATTTTTATATACATAACATTTTACAATAAAACTTCTAACATTTACAAAGTATTGTACAATATAAATTGTCGCCTGTTTCTGAGGTTCTTGGCCGTTTATGACGCGTTTTGACTTGCAACGATGCAAGCATGTTCGTCGAGTTTTGTAAATTTGGTATCAAACTTCTAACTTGGTGGTTGTCATTTAAGGGATTTTTTTCAATACGCGAAGGAATTAATCTCTTTTAAAGTCTATGGAGTATGCTCGTCTAAACCAGGGAATACCGTATAGTATCTAATATTCTTTCTCTCACTAAACTAAAATACATTACTCAAATCTTTTTCATAAAACTGAAAAGAGATAGAAACAAATAAAAGCTGTCAAACTTTGTTTCCCAAGGTATACTCCGCAGTTTTAAGACACGTTGCTACCCGTAGACTTACACGTATCATAGTTTTGACATACATACATACATAGACTCACGCCCCGTCTCCCCAAAGGGGTAGGCAGAGGCATATTAAACGCCCACTTTTCGCCAGTGTTTTGATCCCACGTAATAGGTGGCGAGCCTATTGCCGCTTATCGCGATATTTTGTTTGCCAGAGCCTCGTCCGTTGATCGGCAGGTGCACCACTTGCAGGTGAGGTTGGCTTGGGACCCTAAGTTCTTGGTGGGAACCCTATGCACCATAGTTTTGAATCAGTACAACATATAGTTTGGCATTAGGTACTAAAATATTAGTTCGCCTTATTTTGAGCAAGTATGTAGCATATACGATTTAATCAATATTATCTGAGAAGTTATGAAGACAGGGAGGTTTCTTTCATCATTTGACAACCTATAACTAACAATTTTATACGCACTTACATAAGTTAGTAGTGCGCGCCCTAAATTCTGAATTCGAACCCGAAACCCGAGGTTAATTTCTCATCTCATCATCTTAGCCATTAGAAGTTCAGGGCCACACATAAGCCTGCCCCATTGCTCTCCACACAGATTGATCTTGAGCCTCCCACATCGATCCGCTGCCTGAATTCTCTATATGATCGTCGGTCCAGCTTGTGGGAAGCCTACCTCTGCTGCTACGTCCTATCTAGGTTGTCTTATTACACCTGTTTGGTAATTTTTCATTCAAGCCATTTTGAAATGCTTATTTAATATATTTATTTAATGGCCTAACGCATATCCTAGTTTTGATGTAAAGGCACTTTACTGGTATAACGTTGATGCTTATATTAGGCTATTGTGTCGTCTAAAATACGGCCTCCGCAGCCTAATGGTGTAATGAAACTACTTATACTGAAACCTGTATAATATCTTTCAGAAGACAGGCAAATACGCATTATGCCTAAACTTAAGCCTAATGTTTATTTCCATAAAATGTGTGTTCTAAATAAAACATACATCATATACTCACACCTTTTTCCCGTTGGGGTAGGCAGAGACAAGAACGCCACTTATTACTATCCTTACAAATCTCACGCGCTTCCTCTACATTCATTATTCTTTTCATACATGCTCTAAATAATAAAATACTAAATTAATAAATACACGTTCATTGTTCATGCAGGAGAGTCTTCATGACAAGAAGCAAGTAAGAAAGCCATATTCATCCTTTTAAATTGCACAAGTTGTTTACAAGTGAGGGTACTGAGTAGGTACATACATAGTATTATTACAGTCAAATAATCCATACAGTCGTTCGACGAACGCGTCTAGACGGGTCAATCGTGCGGGGGGCAAGAGGTGAGAAGCGGGAAGAGCGGTACCTAGTTACGTATATCGCCTTAGTTCGTAACTAGGTACATATTTTTGGGGGCTGGCACGTGCTTGTTTTTTGTTCGTTACTAGTTTATTTGCTTATGAATATTAATGAAGATGATGCCTATGACTTGTGCTGTGAGACATCGAAATTCTTTATGCTGTTTAAAGATATAAATAAATAAGGATTCAAAAAATCTGCGATTTCATCAATTTACTTATACCACAAAAGAAAATTTCATTAATTATAATTATTTATATTATTTTGAAATTTATTTATTTTATTCATTTATTTATTTTATTCATTTATTTATTTATATTGGCACACCAACAGCTTTTAGACGAAAAATACAATAAATTATCTTTTAATCAAGTCTTAACTATCTACCCTAAGAGCTAATAACAGGTATGAGACAACATTTACCATAAACAAGTATTTACTTTACTATACTATGAGATAAAGCAACAACAATAATAAAAGAAATAATAATTAAAAACTTACTACTAAACATGTACACCAAAATAACAAATCGAATCACGTTTGTGGTTGCAGTACTTGATGCCTGAGTTGCGATGGGGTGTTATGAAAAATGTCCAAATTAAATTTATCTTGTAGTGTGTTATAATTTCTTAGTAGGTAGTCTTTGTAAGGGCGAAAATTTCCCGACATTTGTTCTGTTTCGACGTAACATGAACATGTTGTTACGTGTAACCCAAACTATTAGCCTTAAGAAGGTAAAAATCTAAATTGGACGGAAGATAAGGTTCGGCAATCTTTCCAGTAATGACCTTTTTTAGGAATATCTAATCAAGATAAGAACGTCTCTTCTGCAGTGAATCCATTTTAAAATATTTGAGTCGCTCATTATAATCTGCTCTCCAATTAATGCAGCGCTTATCGGTATTAGCTTGCTTGTGTACAAGGTACCGAGTAAAAGATTTTTGCACCCTCTCCAAGCGATCAATATGCACCTGATAAGATGGGTTCCATACTTGACTGCAATACTCAAGACGGCTACGGACCAACGCGAAGTAAAGAGTCTGTAATGTCTTGATGTTTCTAAATGTTCTGCCCACGCGTTTTATTAGACCGAGCATTCTTTGACTATCACTTACTACACTATTAATATGACTAATAAAATTCATTTTGCTATCCATAATGACACCCAGGTCCTTGATAGAACTAACCTCATCTAATATAACATTGCCTAGCTTATATGTCGTAGAAACTGGTAGTATTTTTTTCGTAAACTTAATATGATGACATTTATTATATTATTATTATTATTTGTTTCTCTTTTTCGGGTATTATTCTAATTTGTTAGAACAATACCCGGCCCTTTGGCAGGCGTACACGGAGACATAGGTCCAACGCGCAGAGGCCCTTTGAGAGTTTTAATCTAGAATGTAATGGAACACCTACTGAGGCGCCTCCATCACCGCACTATTAAGTACAGTGACGGGTTAGCCGCAGCAGGCGAGGGCCTATTGCTACTTATATGGAAACTAATTACTCTGGGCTATTGGGATGGGTGTTTAATGTATAGGTTTAGATGAAAACTATGGATGAATGCCGGCGACTGCCCTAAGTACTCTTATAGTGCGTTGAAAAGGGGCAGACGGTGACTCGCCAGCTAACTAGATGGACCCTCTCTAAATAGCCGCCAAGGCAAACAAACTCTACCATAAAGGCAACAAGAGGGCAACACCGGTGTGAGCGGCTAGAGGTGTAGAGCGGTGCGGCACCGGTTTCGCCATCGCGGGTCTCGTGACCCGGAGCGGGTTTCCCCGTAATTATGCCCTTGACAATGACACTTCCACCCCCGAGCAAATAGCTCTTGCGACTTCTCTCTGGCCGGCCGACTAAGGCAAGCCGGAGACGAGGCCCTGACCGACTCCCTAAAGTATTCGGGACCGCAGTGTCGCCACACACATTCAGCTCGCCACAAAGCTGCCCTGCGATTTGTAAGCTTTCTTTCTATCCTGTAATATATATCACAAGACAAAGGTGATGTTTGAAAGCTATTACTCTGCCCTCTGAGATTGCGTTAGTCTCATGATGAGATAACGACTGCCCCAGAGGGGTTTATTATTATTATTATTAGCGTTCATTGTCATCCTATTTGAGGCACACCAGTTATTAATACGTGACAAATCCTCTTGTAACATATGAGCGTCCATATCCGAGTTCACAGTTCTATATAGCTTTAGGTCATCAGCAAAAAGTAAGCACTTCGAATGTTTAACCTGCCTATGTCGTCAATGAATAACACAAACAATAAAGGCCTTAGGTGTGAACTCTGGGGTACCCCTGATGAAGCCAAATAAGGATCTGAAAAGTATCCATCCTTTACCATACGCTGATACCTATCTGTTAGATAAGACTTGAGCCATAAAATTAGATCTTCTGAAAATCCAAAACTATTTTCCATTTTATACAATAATATATTATGATCAACTTCGTCGAAAGCGCTCGAAAAATCTGTATAGATTGCGTCAATTTGAACTCCAGCATCCTAAGCATATGATATATCACTGACATAGCACATGAGATTGGTATTTGTCGACTTCTGAGGAACAAATCCGTGTTGAAGAGGAGATATCATCTCCTTTACATGCCAGAACAATAAAGGATGAATGAGGGACTCAAAAACCTTCGCAAAAATGCACAAAAGCGTTACTGGTCTATAATTTTAATCGAGCCATTGTCACCTTTTTTATAAATAGGAACAACATTGCTCTTCTTCCAATAGCTAGGGAATGTAGCTGTTTATAGTGACTCGTTAAATATTTTTGTCAATGGAGCAGAGAGACCGCGAGAGCACAGATTAATAAAAATAGGAGGAATTCCATCAAGCCCAGCGCTTTTGTTAACATTAAGACATTTCAACTTCTAACTTTCGGCTTGAAATGTATGTACCTACCCATAAGCACTTAAAATAATGTGCACCTTCCTATTAATCTACTAACTTTTTACAATATCTCATGTCTGTCCAAATCACAGAATAAAGTAGTGATCATTGTACGTAAACAACATGGCAGATGTAAGAAAATATGCGTTGTAAGGTAATATTCGATTCAAGTGTGATTTTAATACCTAGTACAGTACCTTCGTATTAGTTAAGTACCTATCACATATTATTATGTGTCTTGGTAACGGCGCATCCTAGCTCGAAATTAACCATTTTTTTGGCCCCTTTTTATAAACCCCACACATGTTCTCCGTAATCTCATAGCCCGGTCACCCATCATTAAAATGACCGTGATGTCTATTGCTTTAACTTAACGTAAATTGCACGAAAAAAAATCTGCAAAATACTTCATATCGATAACATAGGCTCTGTAAGCTGATCCTATGCTTGCCCGTCCATTAAACCACTGCTATGTCAATCGCTTTATTTTAACATGGTTTGTACGATAACGATATCTGAAAAATGCTTTATATTCTTAACCGCCTCCCACGACACCTGCGGGATGAAATAGGTGCTGACTGACACTTTGTATGCAAATCTGTCACCGCACAAAAAATGCAAACTGTTTTATAATAATTATTTATCGTTAATTATTGTAATATAATAAACTAGCTGTTTGCCACGGTTTCACCCGCGTCCTGAGGGAACTTCTTCGCGTACCCGGTTACTTTGTAGCCTAAGTTAATCCTTGGTACATCAGCTATCCGCCAGTCAACGTCTCGTCAAAATCGGTCCAGCCGTTACAGAGATTAGTGAAAATAAACAAACAGACAGACAGACAAACAAAAATGGTAAAAATGTCATTTCGGTATATGTACCGAGTATACATCCATATTATGTATTTAGTAAAAAGCGGTTATTTTAATATTACAAACAGACACTCCGATTTTATATATGTGTATAGATGTATTTATATGTATAGTATAAGTAGTAGTAGCATAAGTGATTTACACTATAATATTCATGTAGCGTAGCAATTGTAATATTTTTCTAAAATAAATAGACGGTCTTTGAATAGGTAGGTATTTTTTACATGTGGCAGCCCTAGCCTCCTTACCCTTGTCTAGACGTTGTCGGTTTTTTCTACAAGATCAAAGGCGTCAAACTACTGTATGTATTTATACTGTGGTAGTATGCATGGCTCCTCGTATTTTTAATAAGTTACCAAGAGACATTTTACAAATAGATAGACTGCACACCTTTAAAATGAAAATAGTAAATTTACTAATGGAAAAAGCATATTATTCTATAAATGAGTATCTGAATGATCATTTGTAAAATTACTTGGTTGATTTATTATTTCATTTATTATTATATTCTTTTTTAATATTATTGTTCTATTGACATGATAAAAAAATTATTAGAGAATGTTTGAATCTTTACTTTTTATGTATAATGTGTTGCATGCCGCAAGGTAAATACAGTGTTCTCCACATGTAACTATGACTTCTAACAACCTATGTACCTGTATGTAGCAATAATAAATGAATAAATGAATAGTATTCCCTTATAGTTTATGAACTGATGTATCAATGAAGTTGTTAAATAAAATATATTTGAATGATTATCACGTAACAATATACTTTTATAAGCAAACTAATGCAGAAGTAGATACGAGTACGTTATCTTCAATAAGTAAGAAAATTCACACTCCAAAGAAATATCCATTTATTATCAAATGGATATAATTATTTAAACCACCGATGCAAACAAACAATTTTACGTATTTTTAAGTTTAGTTTAAGTGCCCCAGTAAGTAAACTTTGTTAGTTGTTTCTCAGAATATATCTTTGAACCGCAAGTTTGGTTGAAATTCCCTGCACACCAATTTATTATTTTGACTGCACGGTTGGCGTAGTGGCTTAAGCGGCCGCCTCAGCGCTTGACACTGCGTCGAGTGTCGTGGGTTCGATTCTCACACGAGACAACACTTTGTGTGATCCATAAATTGTTGTTTCGAATATGGGTGTTCATTGTGTCCGTTGGTTGTATGTTTGTAAAGTCCCCCGTGACATAGGATTGATTCCTAGTATGGGAGTTGTCTTTTTAACCCTAGATCACTAACGTTATTTTTCGACCCTTATTACTAACCTTCGTACTTTCGACTACGGTATTTAATAAAGGGGATAATGGGTTTTATTAGAATTAAACATGCATATTTTTTATTTTTATTATAAATTTATAATATTCTTCTTATTAATTAATAAATTTACATAAACCAAAACCGCATATTTATTAAAAATTCAGCCTTATAAATGAGATCGTAGGTTTTATGGCAAATTAACAATGGTAACATTTTAAAAGATTTTTAAAGTATTATTTTAAAGTAAATGTGAAAAATAATTTTCAAATATTAGAAATAACGAATGAAATAAAGTAATGAAACAAAAATTTTGGTAAGAATCTATCAAGTTATACATTTGTGACAAACGTCAAGTTTGTGCTCCCCGCACAACGATTTCTTGCTCTGGGTGCAACTACTTTTAGTCACCCTTTGCTTTGCGGAGGGACACAAGGCTTATATTTTCCTTTTTTAGGTAGGAGGTACATCAGTCGCATTATTTTCACAAAGAAAATATATAAACAAAACAAAAAAAACGCAAGAGTTCGCCAACTAAATAAGACAAAATGTTACGTTAATACTAACCTTCGGCGATCCGACGACCCATGGTTGCTGGAACGGCGCTCACGGTGCCCCCCCACTCAAAACACTACCGTCAGTCGGGAGGGCAACGGGTCGACAGAGATTACCTAAAGTGTGAAAGCAGTGCGATCGCGCGCGCAAAAGTTAGCACGATTTAAACAAACCCGCGTAGTCGAATTGACGAAGGTTAGTAATCTAGGGTTAATACACATAGGGTGACTTTGCTTGTCGTTCGTAATAGATCGAAAAAGTTTAGCAACGCTTGCACAGGTCGCCACTTGGAAAGTTTTTGTGACATTTACATCATAGCTCTACCGTGCTTTGAAGGCCACGTAAGGCACAGTTTCGGTTTTTGTCTCAGGGAAGAATCGTTAGGCCATGTCAGAGGCCTTCGGGTGGTCTGAAAACTCCAACACCAGATAAGAGATCGACAGACCTGAAAATTCCGACACCAATGTTGGCCACACATCACAAGAAATAAAATCGACATACCATGAAGAAGACGCGGGTAAAAGCTAGTTAAGATTTTTTCCGAAATGTAGCCTTTAGCATAAAAACCACAAAAAATAAGATCATTTTATCTTGTTACACATACATACATAACGTCACGCCTTTTATCCCCTACACCCACTTTTCGCCAGATATACTTTAGTCCCACGTAATAAGGGGCGAGCCTATTGCCGTACCGGGCACATTTCCAGACTCCGTGCTGCTACTGAGAATTTCGTGACAGAAAAACCCAATAACACTGCCCGACCCAGGAATCGAACCCGGGACCTCCCGATCCCACGCGCACATTTATGCCGCGAGACCAACGAGGCTTATGTTGTTTTTCTATTTAATTTTTGTTCTGTAGATATATTTATAATTTTTCCTGTTTTCTTTCAATGAATGTTATAGTTAACGGTTGAGAGGGAAAACAAATGAATTTTTCCAAGAAACTGACTCTCGTTTTCGGTGAAATTGGATTTGCTACAAATCTCAATGTAATGAAGCCTATTGTTTCGTTCTATTCTGTTATGATTGATTTGTTTGTTTCTAAAGTAGGAGGTCAATATTTATTAAGACTTATTATATTATTTTGTAAGGTAATATAGTTATTTTCTTTTCATACGATTACAATGGATAAACGGAAATAACGCTTTATAACATCTTCTATCAATCAATTTCAAGCAGACGCGAGGTATGAGTGGCTGTTTTGAAAAGTACCTAAAAAGGATAGTAATTTATACAATTGTATAAATATAATACTAAGTATTGGTTGATAATACCTTGCAAGTATTAAAAAGAATATTATGTCTATAAAATTTAAACATAATTTTACATTGACTGCCTCCGTGGTCCAGTTGACTGCCTCCGTGGTCCAGTGGATAGCGTATGCGACTGCTGATCGGAGGTCCCGGGTTCGATTCCTGGTTCGGGCAAAAGTGTTACTGGGTTTTTTCGAATTCTCAGTAGCAGCTCGGAGTCTGGTGATGTGCCCGATAACGGCAATAGGCTCGCCCCCTATTACGTGGGACTTTAAAATTCATGGCGAAATGTGGGTGTAATAATACACCTCTGCCATACAGGTGTGAGTCTATAAAAAAATAAAAATAAAATAAATACATTCATCATATCAGCCAAACGACATCCACTGCTGGACATAGGCCTCCCCCAAGTTTCTCCACACAGACCGGTCTTGAGCCGCCCGCATCCAACCGCCTCCCGCGATTTTGACGAGGTCGTCGGTCCACCTTGCGGGGGGCCTACCTCTGCTGCGTCGTCCGGTACGTGGCCGCCACTCCAGAACCTTTCTGCCCCAACGGCCATCGGTTCTTCGAGCTATGTGCCCTGCCCACTGCCACTTCAGCTTGGCTATCCGGAGAGCTATGTCGGCGACTTTGGTTCTACTGCGGATCTCCTCATTTCTGATTCGATCTCGCAGGGAAACTCCAAGCATAGCTCTCTCCATCGCCCTCTGAGTGACCTTGAGCCTTCTGATAAGGCCCATAGTGCCATAAATACATTAGTAGAAGTAAATCGTTTAGCCGCTATCATAATCTTAATAAATAGTGTATGAATTATGTGCCTAGTTTAGCCTCAGGTGTCTGTGTGCAAATTACAAAAGAGCTTCTTAAAAGTCCGGAAGAGAGAAAATTTTAATATTTGAGTGTGTTTTATTTAAGTGTACAGTTTACAAAGTTTTGGAATGATCAAGAATCTATGATTTGTCAGGAAATACCCAATGAACACACTCAGATTCTGATAATTATTAAACCTTTTTAAATTGTATAAAATTGGACCCATATGGAATACAAACAGCAACACTCTGTGCAGTGATAAACGGACAATAGCTTAAACCACTATATTATTTTCCGTGCAGTCATAAATAGCAGTGGTTGATCGAAATGTTTTATTTTGCATAATAATAAATTTCTATATAAAAAAAAATTCAAATGTAGTTGATTTTTTGGAAAAATAATAATTAATGTTTAACAAACTTTATGGATTTCAATAGTAGAAAATAAATAATTGCAATATTCATGATTGAAGCTAAACAGTTATCTAATAATTTCCATCGCATACATAGAATACCTACTTGTGAAAAATTATTTTAGCCCAAGCTGAAAAATAGATCCACAACGCTATACCAGTTGGCAGTATTTAGCTGGTAGCTAAAACACTGCACCACAATAAAATTTATACAACAAAATCGTATATTGGTAACGAAAATAAAACAATTCTACACTATTTGCCAAAAGCTGTATGTTAACTCAAAAAACAAATCATAGGTATTTCTAAACCCGCAATAAGCTAAAATCATTTCAGGAATTTATTATTGAGTTAGTTCCAAGCTTTACCCGGTTCACTAGCTTTACATTCCGTACATCCGGATAAGATCCGGATAGGATATTGCCCGGGTAGGTACTTGTATGTACTGATTGCTTTGGCATTTGGATAATACTGGTATGCGTCTGTAATTCCTTTCGAGGAATATGGACGATAAGTAGAGCTCTTTATAAGAAATAGAACTTATCAATGAGATTGCAATTTATTTGGATATTCTGTGAATACAACATTATGTTATTGTATTTGCACCGTGATAAATATACTTTAAAAGTTATATCTTAATAATTAGCACATTAACCCTAGAATTCCAAAAAGTGTTAGACTTAAAACCTAAGTACGAGAGTTAGTCGCTTTAAATTTACTTTATCTGTGTAAACTGCCGTTTGGTAGCGCTTTCCATTGGAAAAGTCCAGCAAGCAGGTTTTTACAATAAATAGTTATGTAATGTGTTTTAATTACGTAATTATGCGTTCTTATGGTTTTTTATGTACTTTTTTGTTTTCTTTATTTTTCTTTTCTAAATACCATATATTATAAAAGTCGGCATGAGTTCGGTCATTGGAAAATTCACCTTGGGGCGGAACATACCTGACGGAAGATGCGTCGAACGTATCTTCGCTCGCGTCTATTCCGTCAAATGAATCGGTACACATCTGACGGAAAATGCGGCGAGCGTATCTGCACACATTCGCTGAAAGCGTGGCTATTATGCACACATATCAGTTTGTTCGTGCAGGGCCGTACTCAGGGCAGCTCAATATTTTACTGTCATATCCTTTTACCTTATCATTTTTCATGTTCCCTGATGTTATGTAGTCACTGAAGTCCTGTAGTTATTTATATTGCAATTCTAGTTTGACTATTAAAAATATGTCGGACTTCGGAGATTTTTTATAGTAGCCAACAAGCGTAATTTGAATATATTTCCTTTATAGTTATGGAGATTCAAGAATAAAAGACGATGATACGATTTGGTTACGGTTTTAACAAAATTTATACAAATGATATAGAAGGGGTTACAGTTGCAGAGCATGACACAAAATGTTTTCTATATAGGTATGTATGGAAATTGTTCCCGTGGTCCTTTAGCACCTCATACCTAAAAATTGGCCCTCGATCCAAGCTAGCAAGTATGCGTACACTCATAGCACATACCAACACTACGTTATTCTACACATTTTGTTTCTGAAAAAATAAGTAAGGTTTGGCGGCCCTGGAATCTTACGATCTTAAAAATCACCGATCTGGGAATGACATGGATATGGTATGTCGAATACTAAACTTATTATTATGTTCGATATACAATTATTTCACAGAAGATGTACCACAAACTTGGCGAAAAATATGGCAACAGTGGCACGAATGACATTTCCAATAAAATATCGTCATGATTATTTTATTCAGAAAACTATGGCTATTTTTTCTGTCAGAGATATTATCCCTAAGACAAAACGAGACAACACTACGTTAGGTGGCTTTATGTCGATTTCGTATGTGTATAGTGTAATTTTTCTATATGTACTATTTGCCCTCTCCATTTATATTCCTTACTCAAAGGTAAAAAATCACGTGGTGCGTGGTGCGCGCGACGTCGGCGGATAATGCGTTGCGTTCCTTTAGTACGCTCGACGTACTAACGGATCTTCGGTCAGGTGTGAAAGGTTGAACGTTTTTCTATACATTTGTATGTATTGGCGTTACGCGACGGATCTTCCGTCAGATATATTCCGCCCCTTATTATAAAAATAATAAAATACCGACTGGTATTTTATTATTACGCACGAAGGCAGTCATAATATGATCATATATGACTGCCTCCGTGGTCCAGTGGATAGCGTATGCGATTGCTGATCGGAGGTCCCGGGTTCGATTCCCGGGTCGGGCAAAAGAGTTACTGGGTTTTTCCGAATACTCAGTAGCAGCGCGGAGAATGGTGATGTGCCCGGTAACGGCAATAGGCTCGACCCCTATTACGTGGGACCTAAAAATTCATGGCGAAATGTGGGTGTAATATTACACCTCTGCTTACCCCTTCGGGGATTACAGGCGCGAGTCTATAAAAAAAACATAAATATTATTATGTGATCGGATCGCAAACGTTTACAAGTATTTAATTGCTTTATTTTGTACCAGACTTCACCCGCGTCGACTATACACATAAACCTCCCTGATGAATCATTAGATCTATTAAAAAAATCGGTTTAAAATCCGTTGCGTAGTTTTAAAGATTTAAGCATACATCGGGACAGACAGACTGAAGACAGACTTTGTTTTATACTATGTAGTGATAATATAATACAGTCAGCTCTTAGTAGAGTGCGACATCTCCATCATCTACCGCGCGGAACTTTTAGTTGAATACGCTGGTAGTGTTTACAAATCTTGTCAGGCAGTAGTATTAGATGTAGTGACACTAGCCTAAATCATAGAATATCGCAATAACGTTGACTGGCGTAAGTCAGAGCGTAGTCACTCCGTGGTAAAACTAATGTTCCGTCATATCTGGCTAGACTGGAAAACGAACCTCAAGGACAAAGTCCCGAGACGAACTGAAATAACGTTGGAACGATGATGAACATACCTAATATAAAAAATGCATAAATCCAAAAGAAATAGTTTTCTACAATAACTTACTGAAAGATGCCGCGGGGCTATAAATTACGTATAGGTATATATCAGTTTATGTTGGATGTGACTGTGCTCATTCAAATTTAAAACATCGTCCATTTCTTTCTTATATTGAAATTAGGTATATATTTTATTTTATTACGATGCATCAAAGACAACACAAAGTTAGCCCAGCCATAACTGCAATACACTTAAGATAATTATATAATTTGTATGCAAGAAGCAATTTATGTTTGACGCATAGAACGCTATTTTGTGGGTAACAAGTCTCCATAAGCCGTGTGCTTAATAAGAGAGAATAAAATGCTTTGCAAGACTAGATATTATAAATGCAGTATTTAGTTTGCTATAACTTAAATAAAATGGTGCTCAAATGTTCAAGATAAGTTGAATATAGTGTGAACGTTTATTTTAATATCGTGTTAATACTAGACGTTGGCTGCATTTTATGCGTTTAGTTTAAAATGAAAAACTAAAGAACATAGCCACCATGTGCTATTTGAAATACACAAAAAAATATTTCTTTCTTAAAAATTATCTTGTTTGAAAAAGGGACCCACTGTCCAGAAGTTTTGGCTCTCCGATGATAATTATATCAGATAGTACTTTATAAACCTTTACGTTTGGTGACGGATTAAGAATGCAAAGCGTCACTACCCCACGCCATTCCGTAGGTGTCGTAAGAAGCGACTAATGAAAATATACGAAGCAAATTTTATCTTTGCAAAGACGGAAAACTCTTATACTATTCCGTTTGGCTAGCGTACAATATTAGGCCAAATCCTCCTATTAACTCATAATGCTATTGTTCAGTTAATAAGGAGAGGCCTACTGAATAGAATAGAATAGAATATTGATTATTGTCCACCATAAAACATTTTAAAACATAAAAACTACAAAAAATTATAAACTGTACAAAAGGCGGCCTTATCACTAAGAGAAATATCTTCCAGACAACCTTTGGGTAGACAGGAACGATGTAAGATTTTAATTTAACTGTGTGGTGCAATTAAAAGACAACCAAAGTAATCGGTTTATCAGAGTAATTAATAGACTTTTATATAAAGTATAATATATACATTCATAAATATGATACATACATATTCATAATTCAATATACCTACACACATATACAATGTATATATAATACATCCTATGACCACATTCTATGATATCAAATGGATGAAAGGTAGTGTGATTTTATCATACCTTTAAATATATTGAGTGATTTTTCGCTACGAATTTCTAAAGGAAGTCCATTCCACACGCGCACAACTTGGACTGCAAAATATATGATGATATCAGGAGTGTCCTAAAAAATAACTTGATTATTTAAGCCAACGACTCGTAGTGCTGCTTTGGCTGGCCTCAAACATAAATGTTACAGAATCCAAACTCCATACGATCAGTGGAAAGCAGAGCAATTACTAAGTGAAACTAAATATTATTTATGTAAACCATATTTCCTGACTATAACAGATGTTTGTTACTTCCCCAAACCTTTACAGCTCCGTTCGTAAATTAGCCTTTAACCGAATTCAGCGAAAGGCATGTTTACCGTATTTGCTCTCCGTATTGAGGTTGGATTAGTGTTTCAATTAGACTAGATATACGGGTACCTGTATTGATTTTAAGAGTAAAATAAAATCAATCGTGTTTATATAAACTGTCAGGCTGCTAGGCTTTGTGCGTCTTCTGAATACGAGAAGAATGGACCATAACCTAATATGCTGATTAATTACGGGTTTACATACTTCACATGTCTACGAGAAATTATAGCAAATTCACAGGAATGCAAAATGTTAAGAATGGTGTAAACATTGATTCAAATTCGGTATTAATGGCTTGAAAAGTTTGGCTTGCAAACCATATCTTGTCATTTATAATTAAAAAGTTAGTATTAATTTAACTGAATAGCTTATCAGCAGAATTAAATGAATAATTATGACATACGATGTCATATTTAGACTGATTGATTTGAACTTGATTGACAAAAGCTTTTTTAGCTTTTAATGCCTGAAACCAAACTGCCTGATATAATTTTATGTGCGTCTATGCTGTACCACAAATTATATACTAATTAAGATCAATTACGCTGCACTGTTTATTCAGTTGTAAATTATTGATAGTAAACACTAAACTTAGTACTCTGCAATTACATAGCTAGTCTATTTTCTGACAATATAGAGACAAAACTCCGGTTTACTTTAATTAAGACTTCAGAGTAAAACATGTTCATAAAAACATCTTAAAGACTAAATAAAAATGCCATGCTCTACATTCCAAATATAGAGTCAAAAACTTTAATTTTAACTCACCTTACTTTTTAAATATCTCGAAAAAGAACTCTACTTTTCTGCACCACAAGTTTAACACATACCTGCCAACAAAAAAGAGCAATTTTAATAAAAGTGCACACAAAATTAGGTTCCCACTCTACAAAACTAGTCTCTACCTTTCACTGAGCCGACTCTACAACGATTTTCATTATTCCGACATGGAACTTCCGTGAAGCTTATTTTAAAAAAGTAAGATTTTGCCGGTATAGTTCGGCTATGCTTTGAAAATTGCGATAAAGCCGTTTTAGTTGGCAGCATATTTCAGTTGAATGAAAATTGTGGATGCAGATAGTTTGAAAAGGCTTTATTTAATAAAATGATGAATAGATAACATTACGGAAGGATATTTTTAACAGGCCAGGTGAATTCAGGGAATTTGAATGCTGGCTTTATTGAAGTAGAGCTTACACTTCCATACATTTTTGACTTACAGTAAACGTTTTTTGTTAAATGGAACCACTTAAAATGAATTTAATTTGTCGATTTTATAAAAAATCCGATGCCCTCTGTATTGCTGTCTGTTGGTATCTCCACAAGGCTATCGCTGCCTGTTTCCACATATATATATATATTACGCTAATCTTTCCATTCCCAGTATGAAAATACACATACATACAAATGAGAACCATGAAAAGAAAAATACTCTTTAGAAATTGGTGCAAATCCCTTTTTATTACGTCAATGATCCCTAATAATCCCCGATGTAGGTGCCCCCAATTTACGAGGGTGGCTATCGATTTAATTGAATAGCACTAATTACGGGCCAGCCAATATGTGACTGCTGCTTTTGGGACTGGGAAATTCTGCTGAAAGGGATGTGTTATAATATTTTGATGTTGTCTAATATTTTATGTGTTGTTACAAGCAACATGGAAAGTATGTACCTATCTATCAATGCATTAATTTCTCATCATAATCGTAACAGATTTAACCCGAAGTTTTCAAACTACTTCTATCATCATCATCAAAGCAGCCAATAGATGTCCGCTTCTGGAAATAGGCCTCATCCTAAGTTCTCCTTAACCTTCCTTCCTTATATTGGTCTTGAAACATCGGCATCTATGCGCTGCCCGTGATCCTTAAAAGACCGTCAGTCCACCTTGCGGGAGGCCTACTTCTGCTACAACGTCAACTGCGTGGCCCACTTCAGAACCTTTATGCTCCAGCGGCCATCGGTTCTTCTGGCTATGTTCCCTGCCATCATGACTCTTCGGAGAGCATGTCAGTGACTTTATCCCTTTACCTTACCTAAAAAAATGCACACCCTTGCTAGCTATACCACTGATAGTAAAGTTGTAATATTCAAATGTGTTACATTCAAAATTACAACTCGATGGTTATTCAATAGTCCCAGTGGTATTGAGCCCTATTTGCAAGGGTCTGAATCAATATCGGAGGGTACCTAGTGTAAGTGGATTGCTCAATCGGTGTCTAGTTTTACATAATATGTAAATATTTTAAGAATGTTGAGAGGTATGCCATAAATTTCTTTATACAATATAATATTTTATTTATAGTAAGCAAACATTATTTTTGTATTTATTGAATTAGATTCATAACGTAGTGAAATATGGAAGTAGTTAGCGATGTGCCGAGCGCGGTTTGACTCGAGTCAGACTCGATTCCTGCTTAGAACTCGCCTACTCGAATGCCAATTTATTTTGATTCGAGTACGCCGGACTCGATTCCGGTACTCGAGTCAAGAAGAATCAATTCGTACTCGCTAACTCGATTCTATTTATGCGAGTTCAACTGACTCGAGTCTCGTATTCGAGTTTGGTTAACTCGCTTGTACTCGCAAACTGTTTACTTAAGCAAAGAAGTGGCGCGTGCCTAATAATACAAACGAGTTTGAACCTGCATATTTTGTTTTAATTTATTTATTTTGTGTCAGTTAGCAGTTATTGTGAGTACTTAGTTGTACTGAGTGAATTTATTTAATTGTTTATTTATACCGGAAGTGAAGTGACTAGATTGTAATAAACTTTATTTTAGAATGGCGCCGAAAAAACCTCAGGTGTATATGGAAGTGTTTTGAGAAAGTGGACAGCGGTAAAATAAAGTGCAAAAACTGTGACTCCCTATTTAAAGATTTCAAAAACACAACTAATTTGTTAAAGCGCCTAAAAATCTCATCCTATTATTTACCCGACTCAGATTAACAATTCTTCAACTACCCCCGGCTACCTTTATAATTGTTGTGTCATAAGGCTTAACCTACACGCTGTTTGAAGTTGTTCTAAAATCGGACTCTAGTTCTGCACTAGAATTTTCAGACTCGAATTCTGGACTCGCATTTCTAGACTCGAGTCCAGCTGAACTCGAGTCAATATTCGAATACCAAACATAGAATTCAAGTACTGGTCTCGAATCAGGGAATCGACTCGTGATTCGAATACCGGATAAACTGACTCGAGTCGACTCGATCCATCAAAACAGCGACTCAGCACATCACTAGAAGTAGTGCCTATTACATTTCTGCCTAAACCTACGGGAATACAGGCGTAAGCCTATGACTCTATTGAAGTAAATTATAATATTTAGAAATGGACAGGTACAAAATACATTGTTTAACTTCCGAAGAATATGAAAAGAGCATTTGTTATCAAGAAATGATAATGATGCTAGCTTAAGGACAATAGGAACAAAAATTGGGTTAAATTATTTTTACTCCTATTGTCTTTAACCTAGCAATATTATCATATACATAAGGCAAATATAAACATAGACACATATTTCTAGAATACGTAAATATAAACATAAATTTTTACTATGTACCGTAAGTCAAGCTATAAGCAATAAGCTTTAAGAATATGGTACGAATGTAATATCAGCTGAGTAAAACTATTCTCGAATGCAATGCATGCATGTCTTGTGTTTGAAAGTGCACTCGGTTCGTCACGAATATATTATACAGACTGATTTATGTAAACATGATTGACAGTAATTTTCATAATATTTACGATATGATACTGTATAGCTTTGTCATAAGGAAATTTGAATAAATATATTGAACGTTGGTCGTATCATCGTATTTTCAGAGAGAATCGGTATGTAAAAAATCCTTACTAACAGGACTTACTAACAGGTAAGCTACAGACAAAACTATTTGGCGCAAGAATTTGAAATTTGACATGTACGAGTATGTTCCTTGGGTGCACTAAGAA
Source organism: Euclidia mi (assembly GCA_944739405.2). Lineage (NCBI taxonomy): Eukaryota > Metazoa > Arthropoda > Insecta > Lepidoptera > Erebidae > Euclidia > Euclidia mi. Next base: position 6,575,201 of record OX123206.2, on the reverse strand, counting down.
GGGATTGCCCGTAATTCCAACGAGAGCGGGCAAAACAGCTAAATAAAAAACAATGTGCGAGCGTTATAACCGCGGGTGTAGCTCTCGTAAGGCAATAAAGCGGCAAACTTTCCAAATCAATTTTAATCGGGTATTGGTATTCAAAGGTTTACGATCCTGTTAATGCCTAACATATTCTTTTTGATCAGCCATCTATAAAATATTGACGTATACTTAGCAAGGATGGTCATGAAATATGAAAAATATCTTTTTACGATCAAAGAGTTAACCGTTTCAGGGTCTTTTTTTCTTTTTACGAGGTGGAAATTTTTGTCGGATCTCCGGCTCTTGGGGAAGTGAGAGACGGAGTATGTGGTGTTACCACTAAAAATCACCTCGACTGCCAACCAAAGACGACCTACGGGAGGAAGACTGCGTACAGGAGCTGTCCAGTCTTCCTCCCATGGCGCCAGGTTCAACGGAACCCGTTCTTAGGGAAGGCTACACGCCCTCACCTGCCCATACTACTTCTCGGAGCAACGAATCTTAATCGGCGACCAGAGCTCCCCATGCTCTGGCGGCTCGCGGCCCCGTTGGCGTTGCACTATCGACAAGTGGATATTGCACGCCTGAGATTGAACCGGATATATAGCCACATAATTATATTGTCTATTGTCAACTGGGCTATAAAAACCATGTGACTAGGTACATTTGTGTAACATATTAATTTCTTTATTTCTTTTTTACATCCGGTGGGCATCGAACCCCCCATTTTAGGTTTTGGAGTCAGAGCCCTTTAGTCACAAAACGCCAGTAAGCGTGGTGCCAAATATACAATTATACATATATACTATCCTATATTATAGAGCCAGTAGTTTTTGGCAATAAGTCAAAAATTACTGAGCAGCAGTTACAATTTTATGGGCCTATAAATTACCATTAATGAAGAAAAAATGTTTTTTACAACATAGTTTTAATTTATGTAATTTCTTCTTACTGGAAAGGAAACATAACTGTCCGCTCATCATAATATGTTAGTTTAGTTAAAAAAATGTTCGTAATGTAACAATTTTTCATCATTTTATTATTCAATATTTTGCAGTCCACTGGTAGACACAGGCCTCTCCTAATATGCCTCACAATTGCATACTCAATAGTTGATATTTTTTTTATAATAGTAGGCGGCAAGCGAGCCGACGGATCGCCTGACGGTAAGCAATTACCGCCGCCCATAGACACAAGCAACACTACAGGAGTCACAAATGCGTTGCCGCCCCTTGGGGTCGGGAAAAGAGATAGGATGCGGAGTGGGATGAGGGAGAAGGAATAGGGGATAGGGCCTCCAGCACTCTCACTCTCCAAACGAAACGCAACAGTTTAAGTACTGTTACTTTACGTCGATTTTCTGTGAGATGGTAGTACTTCCCCGGTCGAGACAGCCCATTCATGCTGGAATCAGCAAGGCTCTACTGCCTGTAGTAAAAGGAGGATTTGGTCTACTATACCACTTTGGTACATGGTTTGGTATTAAGTTTACCACTTTTTTCCGAAGATACTATTTGTTTCTTGTATTTTCCTTAGACATCATTTATGACACTAACGCAATGAAATGGGCTAGTGACGGTTTAAAATCGGTTAAGCTGTTTCAGAGGAGTTCGATAACAAACACGAGATTTTCTATATATTATATGCTGTTGCCAGCGGCTTCGCCCGCGTATAAGAATAACATTATATTTTAACTTTTATGGAAAATTGCGATAGCCTTTAGACCCCCTAAATCCAGCTCTTTTGAATCATCCATTCTTAACAGATGCGTACTATGTATAATGTACTTCCCTGACAAATTTAATCTTTATACGTCTCGCGGTTTCCAGATTTCCTGATGAGTGAACTTACGCTTTTATGGATATTGATTTTTGTCTGCAGGTTATATTTAGTCCCTGTTTTATACTAAGGCGGTAAGACTTCATATACTTACTACATCAATATTACATAATTGCTAGTCTCTAAGCCCGAAAAAAGCTGCCCATTAATTAGTCTAAGAACTTATCGTAACAAATTATCCAGAATGTTTACCAGCCCTCTTAACAGAGTGTACCTAAGTCAATCAATACACAAAAAAACCCAATATATCCTGATCTGTCGCTCAAATCTCCTCTTTATAAAATATTTGAGAATTAAGTCGTTCGATACTACGAGGGGATCATGTTACACTGGTTGTATAAATTAGGTGATTGGAATAAGACCGATTACTTAAGGGACAGCTATTAGTATAAGGCTGGGTACACACAGTGTGCAAGAAATCGTTAAGGAGATATTTATAGAACATTAAATGTAAGTGATTATATTAAGCCTTGACACAGTTTTTCAATATTTCAGTGCTTTCGAAGTAAAAAAAATAATAGTAAAACGCGTCTTAGTGAAGCAAAAACCAGCTCGTTTTTAAGAGACACGAATCCAACATGGTAAATACATACATTCTGTTGCATTAAAATCTCGTTTCTATGTTGAAAAGATTCATAATTTATTTTAAGCTAAGGTATTACTTTAACTTATAATCCATATCATGTGAATAACGTCATTATTTAAAGTCGTTCCGCTGTTATTACTTCACATGTTTCAATTTCCAAAATTAGGGATTTTTTGAAGCCGTATTAGTTTATCTTAAAAGCATTTAGAATATCATGAAGAGCTAACTAAAGAACATTTCAGGTCAAATCTTACAAACTACTGTTTACGGATTTTAGTTAAATTACATTTTGAACCGTTGTCCATGTGGTGACGGATTAAGAATACGGAATGTCACCACCCCATACCATCCCATGGGTGTCGTAAGAGCCGACAGAGGGAGCATATTATCCAGAGAACAGCACTGTAAGAGAAGGAAAACTTGATACAAACCCTATACCAACCCGTTTGGCCAGCGTGGTATAGTAGGCCAATTCCTCCTTTCAAAGGAGAGGCCTAGTCCAGCAGTGGACTGTTAAGGGCTGATGATGATGACATTTTGAACCGAATAATCTAGAACTACATTTTTTTATTATTACTAGCCGACGTTTCAATTTCTTTACAGGAACCGTGGTCACGACAGACTGAGACTTACAAACTAAATCAAAATTATTTGTTTTCTTTTCCTTTTCCTACGTTGTGCACCCAGCTTAACTCATAAGCGTTATCGATTGGTAATGATGTAATTTATTATACGGATCGGGATTATGTCTGATTCTCATGTTCTGATCAAGTAATGATACTGGCGAGTTATTTTGAGGGGCTTCGTCAATGGATGTCGGGATGTACTTAGCTTGATGATCGGCAATGCAAAGTATCTTTGGACCTCTTTAATTAGGGATTAGGTCAAATGTAATGGCGTATTAAATTGGTGGTCTGTCAGTGATGACTTTATCGATCTTTTATTGACAGGTGGTTCTTAACTGGGATGTTTTTGAATCAGGCTTTCGATGTTTCACTTCAGAAGTTTCAATGACAGTTTACAAGATTGAGCGTTGTGTGTACTTTGTGTTCGTTGATTGAATGTTTATTTGTATATTTATTTATTTATTACATATTACATACTAAATACAATCTTATATGTACATATATCAATTATAGACGTACAATAAAATTTTGCAAAGTATTATGTATAAACAAACAATTAAAACTTACGTAAAATATAAAAATACTAAAAATACATACTGAAATAGAAATCAAAATAAACATAAAAATAAACAACAAAAGATGAGATCTGTCAATGTTTGTAATCTACCCCGAAATATAAGATTAATTCAGTATGAGACACTTCCCGCAAATAAAAATACAGTACTAAAATACATGTGTTTGAGATGCCTCATATTATGTGAATGTTTAAATATAGCTTTTGAAATAGTGGTCAGTCTAAACTTTCAATTGATAGAATTTTAGTGAATGCAAACGGCACACAACTTGAAACTAATCTATATAAATGAATAGGAATCACCGAACACAAAGAACTTACAAACTATATCAAAATTATTTGTTTCCTTTTCCTTTCCCTACGTTGTGCACCCAGCTTAACTCGTAAGCATTATCGATTGGTAACGATGTAATTTATATGGATAGGGATTATGAGTGATTCTCGTGTTCTGATTAAGCAGTGATACTGGCGAGTTACTTTGAGGGGCTATTTGGGTGGATTCGTCAGTGGAACCGTATGTGCTTAGTTTGATGACGAGCAATGCATAGTAACTTTGGATTTCTCTGATTAAGTATTAGGTCAAATATAATCCCACATTAAATGAGTGGTTTGTTAGTGATGACTTTATCTGTCTTTTAAAGATGTCGATTAAATGTAAGGTTCTATTTCATAGGCGATTCCGATGTTCTTTTGTAGATTTTTTGTGACTATTAGGAAGTTTGAACGTCAGCTATTTTTTGTGTCCATTGATTAAATTTATGTAAACTACTCCGTGTTGAAATTTATTCTTAGTGCGAGAGTCGTCTTTTGAAAAAAACAAACATGTATTTGAGTCGCCGCATTTGTTGTGGATATTTAAATATAGATTTTAAGGGCAGCGATAGCCTAGTGGAGGTACCAGCCAACTGCCATGCAGAGGGTATGGCTTTCGAATCCACGGCGCGCACCAATGACTATTCGAAGTTATGTGCGTATTAAATTGTTAATTATCGCTTGCTCCGTGCCTCGGAGAGCACGTTAAACCGTCGGTCCCGGCTGTCATGAAGATCTTTGACGGTCGTTACGGGGAGTCAGTACCCTGAAATAAACTGATACTGGTCTAAACCATGGAATATCGCTATTACTTTTATATATATATTATATATATTCGATATTCAGTCATATCTGGTTAGACCGGTAAGCGGACCGCGGTCTCCAAGGCGTGTAAATCTTGGATGCAATCGGGACGCTTGGACGATGATGATGATTTAAATATAGATTTTGGAATTGTGGTTAGTCTAAGCCTTCAATAGACGCAATTTTCATGAGCCCGCACGGGATGCAATTACAAACCTGGTTGTACAATAAAGCAAATTGGTCGAAGGCACAAATGTTCACTCGTTACCGACTACTACTAGCTACAAATTATGATATAAATGAACCAGAGCAATATCAGTTCTCTTGTACCTAACATATTGCCACAAAATATAAATGTGATTCTGAAAATCACCTACTTTCGTACAAATCTGGCGTTGCTATCTCATCTAACCAAAACTATTTATATATGTGTTTGAAATAGAATTCGTTTTTATTATAAGACAAATCGATTAGATCGATTGAGTAACATTTTGTTTAGTCTATTGAAAATTTCTGACAATGGTCACACTGAACTGTCACTTCCGTCTTCCGCTTGAAAAATTAACACGCCGTTTGCAAGCTCGCGTGCCTTGTACCTAAATTAAATTGATCGCCCTTTGAATTAACGCGAATTGAATCAACTCGTAATTAACTTAATACGTAATTGCCGCTTTTGACTTCCGGCAAGGTTTGTTGTAAATTGGTGACATATTGAACATTTTGTGAAAAGTTATTGTGAGCACACCTTTTTGCATTTCGTGTGAATTGATTAATTGAACTAAATAGAGTAAACCGCTTTGAACGCCGCCTGATCTAGTGCTGGCAACGGTAAATTGATTGTGAACTATTGATTGACATTTGTGAAAACTGTGAATCTGGTATCGACTTCCACGTGCCAACGTGTCCTGAAAACGTCGCGTTTGAAGCTTAATAGCTAAGTATAAGACACTTCATTCATTTATTTTGGCCAATATACTTGTATGAATGTGTCTAATTTAGCTCAAGCCTGACATCAGCAAGGATAGCGGGTAAGTGAAACACATTAATATTAAGATTACTTGTATTCGCTGTGCAACACAGTACAGTTATGTCTGAGATTTGTTGTGGCTGACAAGGGCTGATGAATAGAGTCACGCTTCCACAAATCTGCTGCAATTGATCCCAGCTCCTTCTAGCCAAAATTCTAGACATTTTTTGGTGCAGAGCTGTAGTTGAAATTTAGCCGCTGTTGCATTACTGAGTATAAACTTAGATTGGTATGAGCTTGTATCTTATCACCTTGTAGACAGTATTGTAGTGTTTGTCAGGTCAGTTATTGACTAAAATACATAATATTTAATTGTATAAGTTGACCTAGATAATTTGAAACACATTGTCACATAACCTCAATCAGTAATTGTTGATTTGTATTGTTGAAAAATCTAACTTAAATTTGTTGTTGCATTAATAAGTCAGTTTGTTTGGATACATAACAGCTGTATGTATCAATAAATTTAGTAAATTTAGTTTATTGCATATATTCATAAACATAACCAACTTGACCTTGCCACTTGGGCGGGTCACATTAATAAACTTTGTTTTGTTATAATATAAAGATAATATTGTTAGGTAACACGTATTCTGTGCTTACTTCCTATTGTATATATCCTAAATAACACAGTTAGTCTGTCTGTTGCAAATAATTGATTAATTAAGTTGAAGTTTCAACTTTATTAATTTGTTATAAGTTATAACTTTGATAACTTTTGTGTTTGTTTCAATATACTGAAACCTTTAATTTTGTTGGGCAGTAAATACCTGTCACTTGCCTGCACTTGCAGTAAACAGGCTAATACTTTGTTGGTTTCAGAGAATTAAGAAAAATTAAGTTTTGATTGTTAATTTTATTTAGCGCTTGTCCGGGCTCTTTTGAATTTTGATTATGTCAGCTATCAAGGACTTGCGTGCGGCTGCTGGTGCTATTGCATCAGATTTGCGCTGGTTTGCCTCGGCCAATGCTTTAGTGAACCGGCCTGATCGCCAGCAGGCCTTACTTCAGAGGTACGAGCGGATTGACGATCGCCTGGCAAGTGTGGAACAGCAATTCCGCACTTTCAGCAGTTGCTGTCTTGAAGTGTCAGTCACTGATTTCACCGCTGACCAGCGAAATAAGGTCAGCGAAGACTATGCCCAGGTCTTAGACCTGTATGATGCTGTCTCCAATAGTGCGAGACAACTAGTTGCAGATAGGGAAGGGCAACCCGGCCTGAAGCAGGAGCTTCCTAGGTCAGCACCGGGGCTGGTGAGTAGGCTCCCTACTTTGGACCTCCCCCATTTTGATGGCTGCCTAGGAAGCTACCTGGGCTTCGTTAATTTGTTCGACAGCCTAGTCAATGACAGGGCTGACCTTCGGCCAGCACAAAAATTGGCATATTTAATGTCGGTTCTGGATGGGGAGGCTAAGGGCCTCATCCAGCATCTGCCCGTGTCTGACGAGGCGTACCAGACGGCTCGGGACCTAATCACCCGTAGGTACCATAATAAGCGTGGCCTCGCCGACACGCACATCGAGCAGATTTTGGGTTTGCCGATGCTCACCCGGGTCTCTGGGTTGCGCACCCAACTTTTGAACCCGCTCTTGGTGGCCATCAACGCACTTAAGTGCCTTGAACTGCCCGTAGACCAATGGTCTTATCTGTTGGTGCACATTGTGCTGAAGAAGCTGCCTGCCGACCTGAGGTCGCGTTTTGAACAGCGCTTTGGTGGGGATAGCGCGACCCATTTGCCCCCCTTTGCTGACCTGGAGAGGTTCCTGGAGGATGAGTGCCGGGTCTTGGACAACTCCGGTGGTGATACGCCGGCTAAGACGCAGCCGCTCAAGGTCAAGGAGCAGGCTCGCGGTCACACCCGAACCAATGTTGACCGGCGCCCTCCTCGCTTTGCGGTCACGCAGAGCCCAGCGGAGTGCTCCTACTGCAAGGTCACGGGGCACAGAACGTCCAGTTGTAGGGCATTCTTGGACCTACATGTCGCCTCTCGTAGGCGCATCGCGAATGCCCGCCGCCTTTGCTTCTCTTGTTTGGGGTCCCACTACCAGCGAGACTGCCCTAACTCTCGCCCCTGTCCTCACTGTGGAGGACAGCATTTGGACATTCTCTGTATGAATGCCAGAGAGGTTGGCCGCTTGTCCAACCAGCCGACGCCGCGCACGGGCGGGTGTTTTGAAGGTGGCAGCCGAGGCTCACCGGCGCGTAGCCGAGAGTCGCCTCGCTCAATTGATCGCCACTCGCCCCATGTGGAGAACCGTAGCGTGCGCACGCCTCCTCTCTCTCGCGCACCTGAATGTGCTGTTCAGCGTCACCAGCACCATGACTGCTGCCCCAGGTATTCCCCTCCTTTGGCGGAGCGTCCCCGCCTTGACTCGCGCCCACCTCGTTTTGGGCGGGTGCGTCATTATGACCCCCCACAGATGGCGCGCGGATCGAGTCATCGCGCTTTTGAGGACTTCAAGCCGCACCCTCATTTTGACCTGCCTGGTCCTGGCCAACGGTCGCCGCCCAGGCAACAATAGGTCATTGACCCCTGCCCTATAACTCCAACCTCCCCCATTGAGACCGTTATCCTACCAACGGTTGCTGTTAGGGTCTGGGGACCCACGGGGACCTCTGTTGTTGTCCGTGCTATATTGGACACAGGTTCACAAGGTTGCATTGTTTCCACTTATTTGGTAGGGCAGGTTAAATTAAATATGGGCTCTTTTCCGAATTGTATACGGGGCATAGGTGACGTAGCCTCTAATGTTGAAGGGCAAGTTAAAGTTTTGTTTGGCCCTGTTGAATCTTCACACCCGAGGATTAGGACCTCGGCTATTGTGCTGAAGAATATTTTGGGCATGCACCCACAGAAACAGCTACCCGCTGCTGTGGTGAATTTGACATCGGGATTGGAACTGGCAGACCCCAAATTTGACACACCGGGACAAATCGACTTGTTGATTGGCTCTGATGTCCTCTGTGGAATTTTGATTGGTGGGAAACGGGTCTTGGTGCCAAATGGTTTGACTGCCATCCCGACCATATTTGGATTTGCTTTGATGGGACCTGTACCTAGGGACCCCCCTCCACCCGAACTTGATAATTTGTTGGCTGTAGGCTCTGCTCTCTCTGATGCAGTTCAGAGGTTTTGGGAGGTAGAGGAGCCGCCTCAAGCTGCCCGTTTGAATCCAGAACATGAGGAGTGCGAGCTGTTCTTCCAGAACAACACTGGTCGACTCCGTTCTGGTCGGATTATTACGAGGCTACCCTTCTTGTCTGTTCGGCCTCCGCTTGGTGAGTCACGACCTTTAGCCGAAAAGAGATTGTTGGCTAAGGAGCGCCGCATGGGTCGTGATCCGGAGCTCAGACAGAAGTACATTGATTTCATGAGGGAATATGAACAGTTGGGACACATGTCTGTGTCAAATTTGGATTGGCGTTCGGTGGAGCATTACTTTCTCCCGCATCATGCGGTATTGAAGCCATCGACTGGCAAGCTGCGCACAGTGTTTGATGGTTCTGCGCAGACTTCAACAGGCGTATCCTTGAACCAGTGCTTGCATTCTGGTCCCAAGTTGGTCAAGGACCTTTGTGACGTCATCACCAGCTTCCGACGACATCAGGTTGTCTTTGTGGCCGACATAAAAATGATGTTCAGGCAGACGATTATCCACCCTGATGACCGTCGCTTCCAGCTGATCCTTTGGAGAGAGTCTCCTCGCGATCCCTTGGTCGTCTACGAGCTCAATACAAATACGTACGGGTTAAGGTCAAGCCCCTACTTGGCAATACGTTCTCTTTGGGAGCTCGCAGACCGCGAAGGCCTACGTTTCCCAAGAGCCTCCGCCATCTTGAAGGACGATATTTACGTCGATGACATTTGCTCGGGCGCCTCCACAGCGGACGAGGCGATCCTCCTGCGGGACGAATTGATAGGTATTTTGGCCTCCGCTGGTTATGAGTTGCGCAAATGGATTTCCAACTCGCCAGCGCTTTTGGAAGGCTTGCCAGAGGATCATCAGCAAGATCCACATTTGTTTGAGATTGTTGACAACCCCGCCATGATGGCTGTTCTCGGCGTTCAGTACAGACCAGTCCAAGACATCTTTACATATAACGTAGACCTGAAATTGCCGTGTTCTTGGACTAAACGTCTCGTATTGTCTACTGTCGCCAGAACCTTTGATCCGAACGGTTGGATCTGTCCAATTATATTTTGGGCAAAATGCTTCTTGCAGAAGCTTTGGACAGCAGGATTGACCTGGGACGAACCTCTGCACGGCACTCTTGTTGAGGAATGGACCTCTTTTGTATCCTCACTTCCTGCCGTCAACGAGATCTCCTTGCCTCGTCCCATCCTTCCTCCCGGGAAGTACAAGGCCACCCTTCACGGGTTTTGTGATGCCTCGGAACGTGGTCACGCGGCTGTGGTGTACTTGCGCACAGTCAGTGCCTCAGGTCAGGTGAGAGTTTCCCTGATCATGGCGAAGAGCAAGGTCGCACCCCTTCGGACATCTCTGACCATCCCAAAATTGGAGCTCTCGGGAGCGGCACTACTTGTACGCTTATTGAACCACGTGTCTAACACTTTGGGTAAAAGCATTTGTATTAGTGGGACCTACGCCTGGACAGACAGCCAAATTGTACTTTGTTGGTTGAAGGCTTCTGTTCACACCTTGGAGGTATTTGTCGCTAATCGCGTTTCCCAAATCCAGAAATCCGAAGTCAAACTTGTTTGGAGACACGTGCCAGGTGAGCTCAACCCCGCTGATTGTGCCTCGCGCGGATGCTTGACGCCTAGTTTGATAGGTCATTCGCTGTGGTGGGGTCCAGAATGGTTGAGTCGACCAGAAATTGATTGGCCTCGAACGCCAGTTTTGAATACTTCTGATTTGCCGGGTCTACGAACACTCGCTCTTGAGAAGGTAGAATGCGCCTTCGACCCCGATTTCCTGTTGAATCGTTACAGCTCCCTCGACAAGTTGTTAGGTGTTACTGCTTGGATAAAGCGTTTTGTTTTTAACTTTAGGCACCCACAACAGAAACGACTGACACCGTTTCTCTCACCACAGAAACGACAGGAGTCCCTCACCTTTTGGGTTCGTTCTGTGCAATTGGTGCATTTTGAAAGGGAGATTGCTATCCTCAAGTCGGGGAAATCGAAATTGTCGGGAGCTGTCTCTAAATTGAACCCCTTTTTGGACGATACGGGTCTCTTGCGCGTTGGAGGGCGTCTCAAGAACGCCAACCTCCCTTACGGAGCACGTCACCCCCTTTTGTTATCTAAGGACGGTCATTTGGTACGCTTGTTGGTAACTGACCGTCACCTTAAAAATTCGCATGCTGGTTGTAATGCGCTCTTGGCCATTTTGCAACGCGAGTTTTGGATCTTGTCTGCCCGAAGAATTATTCGGAGTGTAGTCTTTCGCTGCATCCCTTGCTATAAGCTCAAGGCTTCTACCATGCAGCCCTTGATGGGAGACTTACCGGCAGATCGCGTAACTGAGAGCAGGACGTTTGACGGTGTTGGCACGGACTTCGCTGGTCCTTTTTTGGTGAAAACGTCGACACTTCGAAACAGCAAGACTGTCAAGGCCTACTTGTGTGTTTTTGTTTGTCTTTCCACAAAGGCCGTACACTTAGAACTGGTCTCCTCGCTTACGACCGAGGCGTTTGTAGCCACATTTGACAGATTTGTATCCCGCAGAGGGCTGCCTTCCTTGATCCGTTCTGACTGCGGCACTAACTTCAAGGGCACTTATAAATATCTGAATGATGTTGTTAATTTTCTTGAAACCAACAAAGCTGATATAGGTGATAGGCTTGCCCGACGTGGGATAAATTGGTTGTTTTCCCCACCAAATTGTCCACACTGGGGTGGTATATTTGAGGCCGCCGTAAAATCGGCCAAAACACACTTGCGCAGGACAATCGGTGAATCTGTCCTTACATTTGAGGAACTCGCAACTGTGTTTTGTAAGATTGAGGCCGTTTTGAACTCTCGGCCATTGTGCCCGATCTCCTCAGATCCGAATGATTTGGAGGCCCTTACGCCGGGCCATTTTTTGATTGGTCGCCCACTTGTCGCCTTGCCTGAGTACCCCTATATTGATACGAGACCTGGTCGTCTCTCGCGTTTTGAATTGGTACGCCAGATTACTCAGAGCTTTTGGAAACGCTGGAACTTGGAATATTTGCACATACTCCAGCAACGCGTTAAGTGGACCGACAAGACCGATCCACCCAAGATTGGTGACCTCGTTTTGATCAAGGAGGCTAACCTTCCGCCACTCAGATGGCGCAGGGGGCGCATCCTTCATTTGGTAACTGGGGCTGATGGAGTTCCCCGATTTGCTGAGGTCTTGGTGGACGGTTCGATTCTGAGGAGAGCGGTTGCAACATTGTCACGTCTACCAACCGATTAGCGGACCGGTAGGCCGGTCCGGGGCGGGTGGATGTTTGAAATAGAATTAGTTTTTATTATAAGTCAAGTCGATTAGATCGATTGAGTAACATTTTGTTTAGTCTATTGAAAATTTCTGACAATGGTCACACTGAACTGTCACTTCCGTCTTCCGCTTGAAAAATTAACACGCCGTTTGCAAGCTCGCGTGCCTTGTACCTAAATTAAATTGATCGCCCTTTGAATTAACGCGAATTGAATCAACTCGTAATTAACTTAATACGTAATTGCCGCTTTTGACTTCCGGCAAGGTTTGTTGTAAATTGGTGACATATTGAACATTTTGTGAAAAGTTATTGTGAGCACACCTTTTTGCATTTCGTGTGAATTGATTAATTGAACTAAATAGAGTAAACCGCTTTGAACGCCGCCTGATCTAGTGCTGGCAACGGTAAATTGATTGTGAACTATTGATTGACATTTGTGAAAACTGTGAATCTGGTATCGACTTCCACGTGCCAACGTGTCCTGAAAACGTCGCGTTTGAAGCTTAATAGCTAAGTATAAGATACTTCATTCATTTATTTTGGCCAATATACTTGTATGAATGTGTCTAATTTAGCTCAAGCCTGACATCAGCAAGGATAGCGGGTAAGTGAAACACATTAATATTAAGATTACTTGTATTCGCTGTGCAACACAGTACAGTTATGTCTGAGATTTGTTGTGGCTGACAAGGGCTGATGAATAGAGTCACGCTTCCACAAATCTGCTGCAATTGATCCCAGCTCCTTCTAGCCAAAATTCTAGACAATATGTATATATATAACTATAACCTGAAGCAATGGCGAGTCTTGTTTACCTTTCATTTCCCCAATAATATTTCTCTCTGCAAACATTTTAACAACACTTAAACAATAATATTTGCTCACGACTACTCTCGGTAGAGCTGCCTCTATCGGTTGTCGGGTGTATTGTCCGGCATCACAATAACTTTGTTTACTTCCAAAACCATTCCGTTTAACTAAATAACTGATAGTGGTTTGTGAGACAAACGGTAATAATATCTTCATGATGTGGCCTATTTATTGGTAATGCCTGAGTTTTTTTTAATTTATAATGCTAAGGGCAGAAATGGAATTAAGAGATGCGCAGTAAAAAAGGGTCTTCAAAAAGTCAAATTGAAGTGGCCATGTGCAGAGCAAAGACCTCGAAGAACTGATTGATTAGATACTGCTACTATACCGCTGCGGTAAGAAGGTTTTGTAGTGGGAGCAATGCACCGAACACAGCAGGAGTAGGCCTCCTGTAAGATGGGCTGACGATTTTCTTGGCATCGGCGCAGTGGATTGATGCAGAATATAACATGTAATTAAATAAAATAATTTCATAACTTCACGCCTTTTATCCCCGAAGGGGTAGGCAGAGGTGTATTACACACCCGCACTTCGTCAATTATGTTTCGGTCCCAATGTAATAGAGGGCGAGCCTAATGCTATCTACCGGGCTCGTTGTTAAGCGAGTAATAATTAACATTTTATAATTGTAATTAAATATATATTGCTCTATAGCAATCGATTCTAGCCTAAACTACTACAAACTCAACCCAAGGCGTGTATAATTTGTCCTATTTTAGTATTACTATTAGCCGTGATAGGTTCACAGCACCACAACGTTTAAATATTAGCATTCGCATTACAACAAAGAAGCCTGCAATATACTAACAAATTTCCAGAAATTCGCCATTGAATTCTCAAGTATCAAAGCAAGTAACTTTAATACTGTAACTAAGTTCTAAGTAAAACAATGTTCACCGAGAGCTTACTAAATAATGCTAAAAGTTGTACAAGTTCAACAACACTATGAACACGCTATATAGTGTTACAGGTTGTTCGGAGAATGAACTGTTGATGTTTCTGGATTGAGTAACATATTTCGTGCTTTGCTTTCATGGACAACCGCAGCAGCAAAGGAGTCACAAATGCGTTGCTGACTTGGATGAAAAAGGAATAGGGGAGGAGGCAGATGAGGTAAAACGAAAAAGGGACTTTACTTAGATATTCTGTTTTACTTCCTTGGTTGAGCCAGCCTGCCAGCAATGCATGCTGAAATCAGCGAGACGTTACTACCTACAATATTTTGTTATAATCTATGAGAGACGAGGTGGTGGTTCACCATGGTAAGCTTTGACCGTGGTTCTTATACATCGTGAGGAAATCTGCATAACTAAATAATTAAAGCACTTGACCAGAGAGGTCGACCATAGCCTAACTTATTACATTTTATAATTATTATAGTGAGAAGAGGCCTTTGCCCATCAATTGGACATATTATAAACAAGGCTTATGATAATAATTAAACGAAACGTAAGAAAGCAGACACAGTTACCTCACGTCAATATATTTTTATAGACTCACGCCTGTATCTCCGAAGGGGTAGCCAGAGGTGTAATTTTACACCCACATTTCGCCATGAATTTTTAAGTCCCACGTAATAGGGGGCGAGCCTATTGCCGTTACCGGGCATATAACCAGACTCCCAACTGCTACTGAGAATTTGGAAAACCCAGTAACACTTTTGCCCGACCCGGGAATCGAACCTTGGACCTCCGATCAATAGTCGCATACGCTATCCAATGGACCACAGAGGCAATCCAGTCAATATTCTGTGGGTAATTTGGGTGGCTTCCTTGATCGAACCGGGTGACGTGCTGAAAATAGCATAGCTCTTTTTTGCGCCGAAAGCCGTCAGATGAAATTGATTTGCACAGGTGTGAAAAGAGGGAATGGTTTATATATACCCTCTTTGTTATTTTTCTCGTTATCTGTGTTTTATCTAAATGAATATTCCTTTTGTTTCAGAAATTCATTCATTTATTCTTACCCTTGGTCATTAATTCATTAATTGTAGACTTTGCAATATCTCAATTTTAAGCCTGCATCCATTCACAAGCTTTGGGACTACGTCCAGCAGCGAACATCTTTTGGCTGAGATAATGATGATAATGACCCATTCCTAAGAGTAGTCCACAAAATCAGTGTGCCTAGAGTGGTCTGAGTTTTAACTTGACAACGTTTACAGCTTGATTAATACCCCTTGCACTAATCACACATACTCCTAATACTAGCATTCAGTTTAGTTGAACTATTCAACAAGAATATTTTTGTTGCCTTTTTCATGGTTAGCGATTACACCATCCATGGATACCCACAACCCAAGAAGAGTCACAAGTAGGGTGCAGACAAAAAGGGAAAGGAATAAGTAAAGGAATGGGATGCGGGAGAGAAAAAAGGGGATAGTGCCTCCGCCACAAAATTTCTTATAACCTTTAAAATAAAATGTACTATACAATTTTTGCCCACAGCTCGCCACAACGGGTTTCAATAATCGGTAAAAGTTCCCCAATGTTCTTTATATTTAATATAAATAGGTCGTATTCAATAGTAAAAATCTTTTGATTTAGATAAAATATAACAGCTAGTATTATTCACAGAGTAGAAGACAGACATAAACATTTGACATAAATATAGTTCATTAGTTAAGCATTGAGCGCAAAATTTTAATCTTACAACATTATAGTTACCTAAGTGTTATGTACAGGCTATATAACTGCCAAGTTTCATCTAAAACTATTTAGTAGGTTTTGCGTGAAAGAATAACAAGCTTCCACACATCCATCACCTTTCTAACAGCAGTAATAAAGTGCTATGAATTTTCCTTTTACCATGTAGACCGAGCTACGCCTTAGCAAAAAACTACAAAGCTCTACGACATTGCCAAAAATACGGTTACCTGTCAATAATATTTAAAAGGCTTATAGCTATAAGCTCTTTTTCAATGTCTTAATAATAAAGTAATAAAACAAAAAGATTTCTTTTAGGGTAGTCAGAATATAAAAACGTCCGGTTTTGTATCCACTACACGTCACGACAAGAAATTTGTGTTATAACAAAAAAAAACAAAATAATTGTATGGTAATAAAAAGAAATGCAATTTAAACGAGAATGATCACAGATACATACATGATGCAGACACATTTTAAAACTAACAAGTCAGCAAATTTGAATTTTATCCTCATACAAATAAGCTTTATTTTTCAGTGTCACAAAAACTCGTGCCGTGCTATCACACTTTGCAGGGCCTTAACATTACTTCGGTTATTTATTTATCAAGGTCACACCCCAAGAGGGATGGGTAGAGAATTGCGTAAAAGTTTCGTAGTTTTATATACATCAGTTGGTTGTAAAGTTTCTTTGAAAAGTAAAGAATAGAATTTTATTAGATTTGCCCTCCGTTCTCGTGAAAACTTAAAGGTTTTATTCAAAGGGTGGTCCTGAATCTCATTACACGAATTTTGACTTAAGGCTCGGCTAATTTGAATATTAATTCTAGGGTGTTTAACATAGATTATTTGAAAATTAGAAGTAACGATAACCTTTTGAGGATACCAACAGAATGCTAAGGAGAGAGTCTCGGCAACCCACGGTTCGCGTCACTGATATTTTGAACTTACCTGCGTATTTAACAAAATTCTTATTAGTTGCATGCTACTACTATGATGTTACTTACTAAAGGTATCCTGAATATACATATGCTCGAAACTTTACTCACCTTAAATGCTATCTCAGTCAATCAGTATATCTGTAACTCAACTCAAAGAAAGTGTGATTCCTAAAGTCATTATAAACCACTGTACGGTTGGCGTAATGGTTTAAGCAGCCGCTTAACCCCTTGATACTGCGCTGAGAGTTGTGGGTTCGATCCCCACACGAGACAACGTTTTGTGCGGTCGATATTGTTTTGCTTCGAGTCTGGGTTTTATTGCGTCGGTTGTTGTATGCTTGTAAAGTCTCCTATGATACAGGATTTATAAATAGCTCTGATACAGTCTTTTAAAAAAATAAATCTTATAGCTTACGGAACCACCATTTACATATTTTCATATTTTCCAATAAATTCAGAAGTTCGAGGGTACGGCGCATAATAAATAACATTGATCTATGAGAACGACCCGGCTTAACGGTGATCAATCCATCAAGTTAAGGGCAAGGAATACTAGTAAGGTTAAGTATTGGATTCATTTCTTAATATAAAATTTAATCCAATCCCACGTTTTTATTTGGACTACTCAAATATATTTGTCTGTCGAGTTCAGTTATTGTAAATCTAATGCATTCACCCCTCAACAATAATACAAATTACATATAAATAATGCCAATTTCATAATTGGTATATAGTTGTTTTTTGTTATTATTATTATAAGCCCATATCGTCCCACTGCAGGGTAAAACCAGCTTCTCTTAAAAATCTTTGACTGTTATGTATCATATTAAATGAAAAGAATATAAGGCACCATGCTGGAAAATATAATACAGCAACAGTACCAAAGATATTAACAAATTTGGCAAATGCCCAAAAGAAATCATCTTCTGTATATATAAAATCCTTGCGTTACTTACTGACTGACAGACACGCTACAGCCGAAACTACTGGGCGCAAGTAGGTGAAATTTGGCATGTATGTTCCTTGAGGATTGTAGGGGCGCACTAAGGGAGGATTTTTGGAAATTCCTCCCCTAAGGGGGTAAAACAGTTAGTCAGAATTCGTATGAAACTTTTTATTCCTTCAATGGATTTACTTCAAACTTTATGTATTGGTTCCTCAAATAAAGTTAGTGAACCTTAGAAATTAATTTTTGAAATTATTACCCTAAGGGGATTAAAAGGGGAGTCAAAGTTTGTACGAAACCTTTTGAACACTTCAAGGGATTAACTTCATACTTTCTATATTGGACCCGCAAAGATGGACATTATCGAAATGCTACATATTGAAATGCACGGATGTTGTTATGATTTCAAATCAGCGGTTGCCTCACCATTTAAAATGGTGCCAAGTCGACGGCCTGACTCTGTTCTAGGTAACACTTTGTCTGATCTATTAACTGTAAGCTGTTGCTATAGGAGTACTTCGAATCTGTTGACTTTATATTTTTGAAGTCCTTTGAGACACAACATTTATTGCTTAATGGAGGCATTGACTTAGAAACAAAAAAATATATTGTTAATATAAAATTCTAACACAGCACTCTAAGGAAGAATTAATTTCTAATAATAGTGGTGGAATACCCCTAGAGAGGCTCAATAAGCGTTAAAAGCTTGTTTGAAAATTCAATTATTTGCAAAACAAAAATGCAGGCAACACCCAGTTATAATAGTATTTTTGCAGTAAAGATTTCAATGACAATGAAAATTTTTGTACAATAAAACATCCTGAGCCATTCTCTCGGATCGGTGACAGCCATGTGACAGCCAACATGGTTGTGACACAAAACGAAGTTGCATTTCAATTATTATTATTATTCGTTTATTTTCAGATAGACATCCATTTTGTGTTAGTATTGACTTAGAACTACGTTAGTAAAACACATTATCTACACTATTTTGTACACTATTTAACATTAAAAAGTGGGGCTCTGGAACCCATATGGATGGTATTCCAGCGTTGCACCACCGCGCAGTCTACCCTGTCTAATATGGTGTTTAGGAGGGCGCTGGAGCTGCCCCGCACCCGATGCATCAATGATGCTACACGTTTTCTAATGATAGCGTGAAAACTATCCACATAGGTATTCGCGAACATACCAGATGCGCTACAGAAGCGGGGCAACCCCAACAGCATCCTTAGACCATTATTGTATTGGACACGCAGGACATCAAGCGATTTGCGCGTACAATTAACCCAGAGGCTGCACGTATAAAATGTTTGGCAATACGCCTTAAATAACGCTACCTTTACTTCGCTCGTACATTTCGCAAACCTACGTGCCAGCATGTTACATCGCATTGCCAATGCCCTACGCTCCCTCTCTATGTCTAAATCATCTGTCAGGTCCTCAGCAAGCCAGTGCCCCAGGTATTTAAATTTGGTGACTCTACTTAATGCTGTATCTCCAAGGGTAAGCGTCGGTACTGACTTCGGGTATTTGTTACCCGCCTTAAATATAAGTAGTTCGCTTTTTGTTGAATTGTACCTGAGGCCATGCGCCGCTGCGTACCTCTCACATATTTTCAGCAGTTTTTGTAATGAACATATCGATGGGCACAGCAGAACCATATCGTCAGTGTAACTAATGTTATTTACAATTTTCCCATCTATAGAGCATCCAATGCCGGTTCCACTGAGCTCACCGATCAGTTTGTTCATGTAAATGTTGAAGAGTCGCGGTGAAGACAGACCCCCTTGCCTCACCCCGCACTCCAACCTGTATTCCGACGAGTTTGAGCTGGCCCATCTTACCAAGTTAGATTGGTTGCTATACCAATATCTGAAAACTTCAACAATATCTTTAGGGGTACTGGTATCCCGCAAAAGCTTGTCCCATAGGACGTTGTATGAAACCAAGTCAAATGCCCTCGACAAGTCCAGAAAACATGCGTATACTGGTGTTTTGCGTGAGACATAATACTGGACGGTATGCTTGAGCCTCAAAATAGCCGTCTCTGTCGAGAGACCGGGTCTGAACCCAAATTGGGCCTCATCTATTACAGCATATTTAGCAAGTTGATGATCAAGCAAACCATCCAACACCTTTGCCACCACTGTGGCCAATGAAATTGGCCTGTAGTTGGACCTGTCGGAGACATCACCCGTCTTGTTTTTTATTATCGGTACAACGATAGTCTTCATTAGTTCCCGCGGTAAATACTGATGACTAATGCACATATTAAAAAACAGTGCCAGCACTCTTGGTAAGTGTACACCAGCGTGCTGCAAGTGCTCTATACTGAGGTCATCGTGCCCTGGCGATTTACCTCTTTTCATGTTCCTTATAAAATTTGCTACATCCTTGTTTGAAAACCTAGTAGGGGGATCACTCATTTGCTCAGTACCGAGCACTGGCAGCTGCGGTTCCAATGTGGCTTCTACCCTAAACAACTCTTTGAACATCTCTGCTATCTGGCCGGGTTCACTTATACTTCCAATACACGAAGGTATATGCGACCCAGATTCCAACTGTTTGGTATGTTTCCAGAAGCACTTGAAGTCCTTAGCCTTATGGCATGTAGCTAATATATCCAATTTAATTTGATTTTCATGATCTTGACACCATTTTAGCTTAGACTTAAAGCACCTCCTTGTCTCACGCATTGCATCATAGGTTGAGCCAGATCTTGGCCTGCCCTGGAGCGTCCACAGTTGAAAACTGAGTCGCGCTTCCTGATACACTTTGCTAACATATCTATTCCAGCCACTCACTTTCCTTCGCTTATCATTTAATCTAACAATACTATTACAACTATTTTCTGCCGCCATCGTAAGTGCCTTTGTAATATACTTATATAATTGATCTATTACTAACCTATGTTCTTTGCTGTGGCAAATATTGTCTGCACACAACGTAAAATCTGATGGCAAAATAATTTTACTTAATCTAATTGTACATTCCTCACTGTATTTATTTATTTGAAGGTAACTTTTATGCCCCCATTTCACTTTGTTATAAACATTATTACTCAACTCTATTTTTGATGGCAGTTTATCTATTTTATAAAATATCTCTAAAGGAAAGTGATCTGACCAAAACACATCATAACGCACCCTTATGTTAGTTATACATTTATCAGCGATATGTGTACAAACACAGTGATCCAATCATCGCATGCACCGGTCATGACTTTCACTTACATAAGTGTGCGTATCGGAGTACATATTAAGATGACTTACATCAGAGCAGAGCCAGCGTCGGTCATCACAAAAACACATAAGTTCATTATAAAAAAGCTCTCCCGGGTGAGAGTTATAATCACCGAGCATTATCGCTGATTCAACCTCACTACTCTCGATCACTGCGTTTATTTCACTAAGCACCTCTGTAAATTCCGTTAAGTTATCAGCGCTGTCCGTAGGCATGTACACCGAAAAAATTAAAGAATATCGATTGTTCGAACACACGACGGACACAGAAGAAAACACACCTTTACGCCACATGATTGCCACCCCACCATAAGGTCGCCCTCGTAGAAGCCCAGATGACGTATCTACCGCAGACTTACTGGTATATTCGAAACTGTTGTCTATACTTCCTATAAAAGTATTGTCGTGGGGTAAGAGCCAAGTCTCCTGCAGCGCAATCACTTGTGATGTTTTGCACAATTCTCTTATCCCCTCTATCGATCTTTTAACAGATCCACAATTAAAACTAACGAGTTTAATATTGTAAGCAGTTGTATCCATAGCGAATAAAATAATTGTGCCTCCATTCTTAAGCCTGCAAAATTGTCTGTGTATTTTGCATCTTTTTCCACTAAGTTCCACGAATCGCCTGAAAGATACACCTGCAGGCCATAAGTTCTCGTCTAAAAATTTTTCAAGTTCTTGTCTAGGTACAAACACTTTATAAGCCTTGTAACCTTATTGTCTTTTCATTTTAATTTCGACCATGTTAACTAATACACTCGTTTTTTCAAAAATGTAATCTGTTATATCTTTGATAGATGCCTCCTTATCTACATTGTTTATAAACAATGGCACCTGTAGATCGGCTGCTTTAAATTTACCAGTTGGTTCCTTACACTGACCCGGCTTACCTACAAATCTATTTCTAAGTCGTTTTCTCTGCACTGTAATCCATTCTTCGTCCCTACTTGTGTTAAAAATTCCATTCTTTTGAGCTATTTGAGAATAAGTGCATTGCTCATTATGATTCATTGGCCTCGAAACAGCTGTCCTGTAAGTAGGTGTAGCTACAGATTCGCAGCTAACGGTAATAGCCGTGACCGAGGTAGGTGCCTCCACGCACTGTCCCCCCTCCGTGCTATTTGAATGGGCTAACGGCGACGGTGCGACAGGGACAGGCGATCCGGTTGATATCATCTGCGAATGAGTCAAACTGCAATCAGCTGTTTTTTCTGATACCCGCTTTGGTGTATTTGTTAAAAGCGGTGACTTGCTTTTTTCTGTAACGATCCTTTATTTGATTTGGCCATATTTTGAGAATATTGTTGCTCGTCTGCCAATGTTCTCTCCTTAAAACGAGCCAGTTCCAGTTTTATTTCATTCACTTGTATATTTGTTTGTTCAATAGATGCACATTGCTCCCTCATGACTTGCATTTGATCTTGCAAGATAATTATATCTCGAAGCAATCTGGTGACATCTACGTGATCAAATGTCACCGGTGGTAGCTTTCGCAATTCCCGTGCCACAAATATCGGGATCATTTCCGCTGCAGTACACTTTATAAGGGCTATTATGTCCCCAAGGTCACGCTGCACCTTGCCGTCTGCTTTTCCTTTTCTTGTAACCTTTTTCTCTGACGTTTGCACCGATTGATAAAGCAAATCCTTTGCCGTTACCACCTCCTCAGCAGTGAAAGCAGTTGCACATAAACGAATGATACTTTCTTCATTCATTATATCCACTTGATTCTGTATAAATGCAAGAACTTCACTAATGACTATATTACAAGTACTACATTTCACTACGTTCGTCGTCATTTTTACTGCGTTGACGCACAGTAATTAACGAGCGCGTGCGTCACGGGTCGCTGACCGCGCGAGACTTGATGAATACGCGCACATTTTTAAAAGCCGTTCTCTTTTTATTTTTCCATAGCATATGGCGCAGCTGGACAATGAAGCTGGATTTTGATAGAAGTCTATTGGTGTAATGGTTAGAAAACTTGACTAAGAAATTGGAGGTTATAAGTTGGATGCATTCAAAATCTTTTTGTAAGATGACAATTGGTATTAGGTATGGAATAGGATGTATCTATAATATATCATTATTATGTAAGTTATAGATTATCTAAGTAAGTGTATCAGGATTATGTATGAGAACAGCATACATATTTTCATCTCTCACTATACATTACTACGTTCGTATATACTCTTCAAGGATCTAATATGATTTAGTTCCTTAACATTAAATATACCACTTTAATCAAACCTTATGTATGAGTCGTCTGAGGAAACGAAGATAGCTTGAAACCTCACTAGCATTAAATACAGCCTGATAAACCGTGACAACTTTGTTAAGTTAAGATTGTTATCTACTATAAAAATCTTGCACTACGAAAATACTGAGTCTTGTGGAAAATACGACGTAAAATTTTCTTCAGACTTGTAACTTTAAAAGATTTTTATTGCTTCGATATTACATTTAATCAGCATCAGCCCTGTATAAATTATTATACTGACACACTGCTGTGCACGGGTCTCTTTTCACTATGAGAAGGGTAAGCCCTTGTCACGATGTTTACCTTCAGCGATATGCAAGTGATAATGAAGAATTTCATTCGCACTTAATTTTGAAAAGCCATTGGTGCGTACCGTGGATTCGAACCCGAGACTTTCTGCGTAGCAGTCTGTCAATCTCTTCAGCAGGCTATTGTTGATTTGCATTGGTAATTTTTTCAAATATTTAAGTCATAATAGTGAGTACTCGCTCGGTTAGGAACTGTTTCTTGGTTTTTCTTGTAACAAAAAGTTATACCACCTTGTCTAGGTATTAGCGACGGATACGAACAGACTGCCAGAGATAGGTTATCGGATAAAAGACTGCGGCGTGTGCTAAACTTTTAACTGTCGCGTGCCTCATGTTTCTAAAATCACATTAAGTCGTCGGTCTTACCTGGGAAAGTGCTTTAAAGAAGACTCCCGCACTAAGAATAAATCCTGTGACGTGGGAGTCTTTGCAAACATACAACCAACAAACGCAATGAACAACCAGACTTGACACAACAAATTTTGGATTACACAGTGTTGGCTCGTGTGGGCATCAAATCAAAAATACTCGCGCAGTGTCTTATATCACTGCGCCACCCAACCAGTCATATTTGGTTCAACCTCGAGTTTCTATTACAATAATAGTGGAACTGATACGTAAACAAGAACCATAAATCTGATTTTTTATTCCAAAACATATTTATTTACTAAATATATTCATACACATTTATAAGAAAACATTAAACGATTAAAAGCAGGCCATGGTACTGCGGACGACAGCAAATAAATAGCACTTTTATTTAATAAATCGTATTCATCTGAATTTCCAAGTTTTGCATATATTTAAACTATACAACTAGGTCAGCTAAAAAGCATTTGTGGAAGTATTGGCATTCGCAGAATATCCGTAATTCCGTATGTTTGCGGACAGTGATTATCTAGAATTAACCGTATTATTGGTTACTTTATGGGAAAATACCATTTGACGTAATGTTAGCCCTGTATATAAACTGTCCCACTGCTTGACATATGTAGTCCACCACGCTGCGCTGCCCAAGTAAGACTTGTCAGACTTCACATGTTTTTCAATATCATTATGGGGAACTCTCAGACTGACAAGTCCCCTCGAAATTATCCTTTACCTTTAAGCAAACGATAGTTATCAATATCACACATAACTTCGTAACTAATTGGTTCACACCGTAGCGTAGGTTTGATACTGAGACCTTCTACGTAGCAGTCTGTTGATCCCACTTATAGGTTAGGTTATATTAGGTTAGCTGCTGTTATAATATTTATGAGAGTTCGTAGATAAACTTTGCATAGTGTTAATATATTAAAGCTGGATTAATTTTTCAGTACCGTATGCATCATGCATGTGCTTAGCAGAATATTTATCTTTCATATAGAGTACCGTCTTAATTTTAAAGTAATGGAGCCATATTATATAGTGTCTGTGTAAAACTAATATTTTTTAGAGCGCCAGAAAGCAGTAAATATGATGTCTCTGCGCAAAATTGACCTGTTTTAGAGTGCCTTCATACTAGGAGGGACTACGTTACAAGCCCCTTTTCATCTTGTCTGTCTGTATGAAGGCAATAGATTCCAAAACCACGAAAAGGAATTACGTAGATATAGTTTCCAACAATAGATAGTGTTCGTTCTGAGGAAGGTTTGAGTGTGAAATTCACCCAAGCGGAGCTGCGGTCTAAGTCTAATTTAATATAACATTGTTTGACTCTGATTAATGGTCTAGTCAGCTACTAAGATGCTTTGTCTAGACGTAAGTTGATAGTCTAAACCTTAATAAAAATGTCATCTCAATGTAATGTTCTTCAAGCTGAGAAACATCTGGCCTAGAGCAATGGTAAGCAGTGGTTTTTTTCATTCAAAGTAAATTTACATGTCCTGATTCACATATATCTTTGCAAAACGTAAATACTTAAGCAATATAATATGAAATTTGGACAATTAGATCCATTATGATTTGGCTACCCGCTAAAGAAGGATCCCTGAGCGGTTAAATAAGGGTTGAATTTTTGTTAAAAAATATATCGATTTAGAAGCCACCTACAAAATTACGGGCAACTAGTCTCATGCATCATCACCAGTTGTGTATATACATATATTGTCCCAATGCTAGGCATGGGTCTCTTCCTACTATGAAAGGGGTAAGGACTAATCCACCAAGCAGGCAAGTGTGGGTTCACACTTCACATATCATTTGAGAACATTATGGAGTACTCTCAGACATGCAGAGTACTCTCAGACATGCAGATTGCTTCACGATGTTTTCCGTTACCGCTAAGCAAGCAATAATTATATAATCACTCTCATTATGCATAGAATCACTAGAGGATGCCCGCAGTTACACCCACACTACCTTGTTTAATTTAACCATTTCTTCCCGATCCTGCACACATTTTGGATAATCCCTTTCTTAGTGCACCGCTACGGTCTCCAAGGAACATAAATTTACACCAATTTTCAGCTTCTTGCGCTCTATAGTTCTGGCTTTGCGTCTGCCAGTCTGTCAGTATCGGAAAATTTTTGTACATACAGATTTATAGTAAGCTACTTTAGTACAGCAGTTTGTGTACGATATACTTTAAGTTGAACACGTTACGAGGTTTGCAAGGAAAGCAAGTGGCGTTCTGTTACTTTTACCTACCACGACGGGAATAAGCGTGAGTTTATGTATGTATGTTACACAAGTTGTACGCAAAAGTTGTCCGTGATCCACAATAGGATGAGTGACTCGTGTGATGGGTGGCATTGTTCTGAGAATACCAACAGTTGTGACAGCTTTTTATAAAGCCCATTATAACACAGAAATACTCATCCTCCTAGCGTTATCCCAATTAGAACCCGGGGCCGCTTTCTAGTCTGACCAGATTTAACTGAATATTAGCTTTTCCACAGAGCGACTGCCTGTCTGGCTTCCGCAACCTAAAGGGATAGCTATATTCCATTATTTAGACTAGTGTCAGTTATTCATAGGTACTGACTCCCTGAATAAAGACTGTCAAAGATTTTCGTGAAAGCCGGGACAGACGGCTTAACGTGCTCTCCGAGGCATGGGACAAGCGATAATTTACAATTCAATACGCACATAACTCCGAAAAGTCATTGGTGCGCGCCGAGATTTCGAACGCGATACCCTCTGCATGGCAGTCTGATGGTATCTCCACTAGGCTATCGCTGCGTTCATAACACAGTGATACTACAGAATTAATATTGATAGAAGACAAAGATTCATTCTTAGCCATTTTGATTGGAAATATGTATTACTAGATGTACCTGCAGTTTTGCCCGCGCGGTGATCGTCGGCTATAGCGACTATAGATAGGCACCACCATTTTCCGACTGAATCCAAAATTTTGCTGCTCTAACCAGATTTCAACACTATTTCGCGAATTATACACATATAAATATTTACGAGAAGGCGCCATATCGCGTGATTATTTGAAAATAAGTCTGAGATAAGGCTTAATCTTTATAGAGATATTTCATATTCTTTTTTGAACGCGCTTATCTCAGGAATATAAAAAAATACTGGTATGAATAGAAAAAACACGGGCAAGTGCGAGTCTGACCCGCGCACCGAGGGTTCCGTAAGCATTTTACCTTATTTGAGGTTGGTGCTAATTACGCTAGTCCTCTAAGTCTGTAAGAGCGCCCATACAACTTAGAGGACTATCTTAACCCTAGAGTACTAATCTTATTTTTTTACTGCTTAATACTAATGATGGCTCGGGAGGCTATTTCATAAATGATACAAGATTTTAGAAAGATTTTCTATTAAAATTTGTATTAAATGTAACAAAATAATGAAGAAAGACCTCGTTTCTTTCAATTTAATGGCACATTTTCCTTAAAATTATAATTTCAGTCTTAAAATCAACCTTAAATCTAACATTACCCCTGTTAGAACAGTCTTTTGAATATCAATAAAAAATGAAAAGACACATATAGCTTCTAATTTATTATCTAAATTAAGTATTGTTAAAGTGTTATATCACATAAAAGTAAAAATACATACATACATAGACTTACGCCTGTTTCCCCGAAGGGGTAGGCAGAGGCATATTAAACGCCACTTGTAACGCCACTGTGTTGAACTTTTCGCCAGTGTTTTGATCCCACGTAATAGGTGGCGAACCTTTTGCCGCTTATCGTAAAAATACCATTCTAATCATAAGATACTAGAGGACGCCAGCAGCTACGCCTGCATTTGTTTTTAATTTACCCGTTTTGGCCGATCCCGTGGGAATTTTGGGAATTCCCTTCTTAGTGCACCCCTACGGTCCCCAAGGAACATACATGCCAAATTTCAGCTTCCTGCGCCCAATAGTTTCGACTGTAGCGTGTCTGTCAGTCAGTCAGTAACGCAAGGATTTTATATATTAAGATTTAGTTTGAGAGTAAATTAAAATCAGCCTATATTTTTCTATCACAATAACAGCACTTTGGAGATCAAGATTGGGTTTGTAGAGCAGCTTCTAACTCGGTGCTTGTGCTTGCTTGATTATTCGGAGCAATATTTTGGAGATTTTCTTCAAGCTGGCACGAGGGTAAGAGAGTAGGATCAGCCACACTGTCGTCTGAATCGTAATCCTCAGTTCCACGAAACGAATCTTCGTTTTCCAAATAGTTTGTTATCTGGTTCTCATCGAGATTCTTCCATGAAACAAAATGATAAATTCTCAGTTAAATCAAATTTATTGTTACATAAATAAAGAGATAATTGCAAAAAAGTAAGAAACAACTTTAAAAAAAACCTTACTGTTAATACTAATGTTCGCCTGCCAGGCGAACGTGAGGTCAATAAGTCGATACCTGAGTATTCCCCGCTGAACCCATGACCACTTTCCACTGTGTCGTGGGGTGCACTGTATTGGCACGAATGCACGCCGCGATACATAGACGTAATTTAAAAATATTCTTAAAAAATCAACCTAATGCGGCCTCTCAGGCGATGATTAGTATTTTAGGGTTAAATGGAGTCTACTATGTATGTATGGGG
Organism: Euclidia mi; assembly: GCA_944739405.2. Classification (NCBI taxonomy): domain Eukaryota; kingdom Metazoa; phylum Arthropoda; class Insecta; order Lepidoptera; family Erebidae; genus Euclidia; species Euclidia mi. Next base: position 6,546,769 of record OX123206.2, on the reverse strand, counting down.
ACACCCTTAAATTTACCACCTTTTTATTTTTTGTAATTTTTCCTTTATTTGTTCTGCAAGACCCTGCTTTTGGCCAAATTTCGTGATTCTAGTTCAACGGGAACTACCATATATTATAGGTTTTCGACCCAAAACCTATAGGGTACTTACGGTTGACCTAGAATTGTCAATTTTGGTTAAAACCAAAGTCTTACACCACAAGTAAAGGAAAAATTCCGAAAATTAAAAAAAGTTGAAAATTAAGGTTAATTTTGGTACTTACAAGTTTTCACAAAAATCTAATTTTGACCATATCTTTTTATCGGGTTGACCCCGTACCCTGATTTATACACCTTATAGAAACCATAGACCTCAGTATCTGGTATTAATTTCAATTTGCTAGGTCCACCCGTTCCTGAGAAAATCGGTGGTGACACACGGACAGACAGACAGACAGACAGACGGACAAGAAAGTGATCTTATAAGGGTTCCTTTTTTTACCTTGTGAGGGACGGAACCCTAAAAATAATTGCATAATCAGATTTTTCTAGGCAGCACGACTCTTTGGTTGCCGTAAGTCCTCCGCAACCCAAAAGGATTGCTATTATATGTGTAACGTAAAAAGACCTCGTCGGACCCTTACCCCCCTCGAGGAAACAGAATACGTATGTTTTCGTGGTATCTTGTTGCTTTTCTAAATATTGTTTGCTTTTTCCAATTAAGCGTGCCTCTGCCGAAATTATAACCAAAGTTCTAGAGGAAAATGTTTTCCTTGTTCATGGTATTCCGTCTACCATTGTCTTAGATAACGGTAAGCAATTTATCAGCTCCACCTTTAAAAATTTATTATCCAAATACAAGGTACCTAACTTGCATTACACACCGCTGTATACCCCACACGTTAAGGCGCTGTTATACCTCAGAAGCCGTGAAACACCTAATTTTTCGTCGCGCGTCTAGCCATAACGGTACATATTACAAACTAGCAAAAATTAGAGCTTAAAGTCATAAGTCTGAACAAAAGACTTTTGAAAGAATTTTTCATGTACGTAAAATAGAATCACGGTAAAAAAATCACAAAATCGAGGCAGAAAATAATCTTTCGTCTCACTGTTTGCAATATTTTGATCGTAAGCTGTCATTTTTTTTTTGATAATATGGTAGGAAATCTAATGAACTAAAGAATTACCCTATTTATTTTCATATTATACGTGTATATTTTGTAAAATTAAATAAAATCTGCCAAACGTCTATGATTTTGACGCTCGGTAGATCCCATCAATATCAAACGCTCCAGCAATTTAAACCTTATTAGCATAAGCGGTGTACTGAGTGTCAGTTGCTAGTTTACGCCCCGCCCAGAACTCATCATTCGGCTATGAGCCCTGTGAGAGATAGGTCATGTCGCTTGCGTCTCCGCTGCACGAAATTTTACGTAAACCTGTTTGTTATTATAATACGCCGGTTTGAGTTCGTAATTTCATATTTTATGTTATAGACTGAATACTTTGAACCAAATAGGCTTTTCATGTAACTATGGGCACATATAATTAGGACCTAAGTTTATACTCTTGTTGCGTTTAATGTATTATTGTTTCTGTGCTTATAAATATATAATTAGAAGAATAAAATATGGACAATTAGAGAAATGAAGTTCTACGAAGGATTTGTACAAGAAAGCGTCGTAATAAAATAGAAATTCATCCATGGCCAAGTGATTATGAAATATGTAACATTTTTACACAAATTATTTTCATAAGAGTCTTTTATGACTAACTATGTTACTTATATATTATCGATTATGCATAATATAATTATATAAATTATTCTCACAATACATAGCTGCCACAGTTTTCAATTTTTGAAAGAGTAATAACATAAAATCGAATCATTTTATGTACCTATATTTCAAATTCATTAGCTTGTCAGAGCGCCTGGAGCGCTAAGATGCCGCCACGGCGAACAATAATGATGACAGCGCTAATATGGCGCTCCGCAATCCGCACACAAGCGGTAACGAATGTTGTATTATTGTGTTTTGAACATAAACCTTTTGAGGTACATCGGGTAAAACTTTGATTATTCATAAACTATTAGGTATGTCTCAGTACATCTAAGGGCCTCCGCATACTAGCTTCTTTTAGCATCGGCGACCGGCGATTCAGTCGCTTTTTAGCATCCAGATGCAGCGTCCGAATTCTTACACCGCACACTGGAAGATGCCGATCGCGGCGACTTGTCACTTAAAATAATAACGTAGGGGTCGTCCATTAATAACGTGATTTTATGTCTTTCCAATTTTAAATTTACTCTGTGATGATGATAGCTGGGTAGGTTGGAGGCTTTACCACCTCTCCTGATTCTTTATCAAATGTTTCTTTTTATACAAAGTGAATAAAAAAATATTTTATCCAAAAAAGACATTGCGAGCTACTGGTGTCAAAATTGAAGCTAAAATAAAAAAATATGACACTCATTATTCTCTTCATCTCTTACCTGACTTAATTGTTTTTGGGTCGGCGCTGTATGGACATACATTCTCTTCCATACTTCTCTGTCACCAGTCATCCGATCACTTCCCCCTTTTCTTACATATATGTTCTCACACAGTTATTCCATCTTTTATTTGGTCGCCCTCTCCCTTTTCCTCTCTGCCCTCCTATTTATCACTTGCTTATCTAAATACATAATCATCCACTCTTCTCATAAGATGTTTCTAAAATGCAAATCTTTTCATCCATGGACAATACTTGCAGACTACTTTGATATTTTCTTTATTTTGGCATGGTAAAAAAATATTAATATATCATGCATCATTACCTTTAAGAACGCTATTTTAAAAGTATACTGGCTCATTTAAGTCTTAACTTGCAATAATTGCAGTTCGATCTTGCAAAATATAATAATCTTGCAAAATATAAAAGCATATCAAACATAAAAAAATCCAGAAATGGATCAGAAAATTCAGAGACCGGTGCACCTACATTAAAAGAATCCAGAGCAAACTGAGGACATCCTCCTTTTTGAAGTGGGTTGATTGAAGCATCGTAGAGCATCCAAAAGCAACGAAAGATCTTAATACAGGACTTTTCTGAATCCCTGCCAATCGAACGAACGCTCGTTGTTTTAGGATACGTATAGGATAAAAATCTCTGGCTCAAGAAAAACAAGGACACTTGATATCTGTCTACACTTATTTGTCCCTTCCACCTATTAAGACTCACGTGATTAAAGGACGACTCCTTACCATAGGTTGTCACTTATTTGTTAACCCTTAAATAACACTGTGGGGTAATAAAATTCTTCACCCTTGGGGCACAACTTGTATTTTTTCTTGCGATGGTAGAGTCATCTCCTAAAGTTGTCAGTCACGTGGCTTTAAAAAGAACTTCCAATTAGTCTGCTTAGCTATGTGAGAAAATTACCCCAGGGTGTCAGTTACGCATGCATTAATTTCTCATTATTTCAGTCAAATGTTTGATAAACTAAGTTTATAGAGCCCTACAAAGCTCCTTTTTGGGTGCAGCGTCACAAGAAAACCTAAGATAACCTATTAAGTTTTCTGATTGGATAAGTTTCCAGAGTGGACGAGACTTTTCATATTAAATGATATTTTGTAGAACGATTGTTGATTGGGTGTACAATTAGTAATTTAATGAAATAATGAAGTTTTTAACGTAAAGCACTTTAGTGTTATTTAAAAATTTTGATGCTTTGTTAAAAATGTCCCCATGTAAACTACAAAAATAATTTATTTTGTACACTACAACTTTGAATAGCCGTTTGGGGTAATTTTACCCCAAAGTTTGATTTACTATTCTGTAACCGAAAATAAGGATGTTATTATAGGGTTTGACTAGTGACTGGCTTAAACAGAATAAATGTCGATAAAATTATGACAGCGCTTATAATAAATATATAAGTTTTTATTAAGGCAATACACTACCTAGGGTGATGTACTAGATTTTGTGGAGGCGACCCTTATCATAGGTTATGATAAAGCTTCACTAGCTACTGCTTTCTTTATACCGATGAAAATATTAAGCAAGCTAAAGTCAGTATTTTTACCTACATCCAAAAACCAGTTCTCGTATTACTTTCAGAGAGCATCATCTATCAATTCAAACGTTAATATTAATACGAAGAAATGAGTGCAGTAATATCCATGCCATCTATTGTTTAGAACATAAAATGTAGAGTATAACTTGCCAGTTTTCGATAATATAAGTCTATAAATAATAAAACATAATTTAACATCATTGTAACGAACATCATTTAATTATACTGGTATATTTATGTTTTTTGATAGAAACCTATATTACTGATATTGTACAATTATTGTATTACGACGATGAAAAAATAAATCAATTTATCGATAGTCGACTCGGCCGATCACCAACAACACACTACAGCACTACGGTCGCCGCGTCCGAACGCAGAGAGTCGCTAAAACGCGATGCAGCATCGATACAGTTGCAAAATCGCCGGTCGCCGATGCCAAAAGAAGCTAGTCTGCGGAGGCCCTTATATCTTTTTAATTTCTAAAATCAATCATTTATAAGTAAGAAGGTGACTTCTCTGTTTGCTATAACACAAGATAAAGTTTTTTTTTAAATAATAAAGTACGTAACTAATTATCATTATTGTAATTACAGTGAAGTTAAAGATAACAGTTCTGCAACGTCTTACACACAATTGACTTCAGTCATTCCTAACACGATCTGTTCAAGAGCTAGCCAAGAAATGCCAAACAATTTTTTTAACAAATTTGACTCAAATTCCGTAGTGATAAGCAAAAATTACAAGAGGGATAGCAGTGACTGGTTCGAATTGCGTAAGAATATGTTGACAGATTGAATTTTTGTATAGTGGTAAAAAGAAGAAAGAAGAAAAAGAAGAAATCAACTTTTACTAAACTTCAATTATCTCGTAACTCGCTTTAGTTGAGATACGGCTTTTGCGCTTAGTAGAGCAGTATTGTGTTTTTAGGGTACCGTAGCCAAAAATTGTAAAAACGGAACCCTTATAGATTAGCAATGTCTGTCTGTCTGTCCGCCCGTATGTCACAGCCAATTTATTGCAAAACAGATTTGAAAACTGGCAGGTATGGAATTAGATGTAGGTATTCTATGAACTGCTTCACTATTTTTATACAAAAACAAAACAAACATAATAATGGCCTCTCCATACATGGAACTGACTTAATTATTTTTATCATCTTACGGCACGTAGGTATTTACCTACTTTCCTCAACATTTAATACCTATAACGTCTAATGTAAACCAGTTTTGCTCATGGCTGCACTGAGAACAAAAATTGCGCTATGCCTATATTGTACAAACAGATTGATGTATGTAATATAAATCTTAATATCAGTATCTCAATTCAATATGCTAAAACGTTTTACTTGCGATTTTGAAATATTGGAATACGGATGTCGCCAGAATACGGCCGCACGCGACGAGATTGAAGGGGGGCGCCCCGCAGTAGACGGAGCTAAGCTCCCTTCACCTCCCCTGCTTCACCCCCTCATTTACCAAAACAGTCGCTTAGGACAGCGCCTTAATCCGGTCGAAAGATATAACAAAACTATTATGACAGCTGTTTCAACTTTTATAGACCGCGATCACCGCGTATGGGATTTGAACTTAGCAAAGATACAATTTGCACTCAACTGTGCGGTGAATGAATCGACCGGTTTTACCCCATCATTCTTGGTTTATGGCCGCGAATTGGTTACTTGTGGTTCTCATTATATTCATCATCACGAATCGGACCCCAATATTGTATTTGAGCCGCGTGATGAATACGCCCAAAAGCTTGGCCATCTGTCCACCATATTTGACAAGGTGCATGCAGAATTGCACAATTATCATCAGAGGAATAGTCATTCTTATAATCTTCGCCGAATATCGGCTGATTTCAATGTTGGCGATGTGGTTTGGAAAAGAACTTTCTATTTGAGCGACAAGGATTTCAGCAAAAAATTAGCACCGAAATTTATTAAATGTAAAATAGTGGCAAAAAAATCTCTCCTTGTGTATAAACTATCGGATATGTTTGGAAAACCGCTTGGTGATTGCCATATAAAAGATCTTAAATTAACTCACTACAAAGTTTAAGATTGTAATGATTAATGCTCATCACTAATGAACTAATCACTAAAATAACGTAACACTTCGTTACATATAATATAAAAATCTTTAACTCCTAATTACAGCCAAATCATGTACCCATATATCTTGTTACTTATAGCTTTGGTAATGACTGATCGTAACATAATAAAAAAAAAAATTTCCCCTATGGCTCAGTGGCTGAAAGGTTGTTGTCGGATCGGTCTGTGGTTCGATTCTCGATTGTGTTTTTTTTTGTTGTGTTTTTTAACTATGGTAGTGTGTACTATGTCGTCGACAGTCTCCTTCAACGATGTACTATATATACATTACATCTTGCCGCGAATATTTTTTTGTGTTTTTAACTATGGTAGTGTGTACTATACCATCGACGTTCTCCTTCAATGGTGTAATATTCATTACATTTTACCAATAATTGTGCAGCTGTCATTAATTAATTGTATCGTGTACAGAAACTAGATAATGACTCGCGTCAATGGAATGCGGTAAGCGCCAAGCGCGCAGTGATGACTCACGTGTTCACCGGTTCAAACCTTCATTGTTATTCCATTTTAAATGAATACAAATTGTCCTTGCAATATTGCATCTACCTTGTTAATGAGCAATTTGTTTGTGATATCGCCTACTAATCGTATGATTGTAGTATCGTAATATAGTAAGATCGTAATATTGGTTTACGACTTATACATTTTCAATTAACTTCATTTATAAAGCCCGTATCACGTATAATTCCTCTTCGCGCGTCGTGTATTATAATAAATGCGACTCGCATCGTGAATGAATGTTGGCTTGTACATGCGTATGATTGTGTGTAGGCTTTTTTGAATGTGATGAATGTCAGGTTATAGGAACGTTCAATGCTTGGTGACGAATGAATGGCCGAGGGTTATACTTGGGTTTTTCTTTTCTTCCAGGGTTAGTAGTTGCTTGTGCTTAGCTTACTGAAACCACCACTCATCTGTTTCAGGTTCCCGAAAGCAGTTGCCGCCTCCAGCCACAGAATTTTCCCTCTGGGAAAATTCTGGCCTAATGGGGGGAGTGTGTGACGTCGAGACGACACCGCCTCCCGGCTGCCTGCATGTTCCACCCCCCCACCGCACCGCGAGCTTCTTTAAAAGCGGACGCGTTGGCCGCGGGCTTTCTTTTTTGGGCTGCATTCGACGACGTCGCCACGAGTGAAAAGCTAAGTACATCAACTGCGACTCCTGAGCGACCATCGACAGCAGGACTCTCAACAGAAACCTCACCCATCGCCGAATCACGCGACCCTGTGTATATTTTTTTAATAACACTTTACTAGTGATTTTTTCGCTTGCTAAATGATGTCTAAATTTAAATGAGAATTAAATCAATTTTTATTGTAACATTTAACCACGTTTCTCATTTAAGCACACCCTAAGTAGGGACAACGTAACAGAGGACACCTGAAAGGTCTTTTTACGTTACATATGGTTTAGACTTAACTAGTGTTGTTTAGATATTTGGGGCCAGACACTTAACGTAACGACTAACATACATTTTCATGGTAGACAGGAACGATGGATTTACAATACGGTCAATTTTTGTTGTAAAAACCAAGCTATTGACGTGAACTTAATTTTTTGTCGCCTGATCTACACTATTATTATGATACTCTCAAAAATCTTAAACAAATATATAAAGCTGAAGAGTTTGTTTGTTTGTTTGGTTGAACGAGCTAATCTCAGGAACTACTGGTCCGATTTGAAAAATTCTTTCAGTGTTAGATAGCTCATTTATCGAGGAAGGCTATAGGCTACATAACGTCACGCTATGAGCGACGGGAGCATAGCAGTAGCCTCAAATAACGCGGGTGTAACCGCGGGCATCGTCTAGTGTTTTAATAAGTTTCAAAGCTGTTTAATTTCATTGCAGATTCTCAGAGAGATGATTGAATAAAAAATGAGTCAATTCGAGCACCTATCGCCCTGTTAGTGACCTTCTTCAACCTTCTCATTAGGCCTATATTGTGAGCAACTGCTTTTGTGATCATCACTGGCAATACATACTAACCTTTACATTCAACAAAATTACGCCAAAAATCACTATTAACCTCCAAATCAAAAACGAAAATGTAGATGATAATTTGCCGAATTTGGTCACCAATTACCACAGATAGCGAACAAACGTATTTGCATACGATAATCGGTATAATTGTGGCCTAGTTATTGTGCACCGTGGACTGTTTATTGCGATAATATTAAATAGCTGTGAAACTTATTGAAACATTGTTCAGACGGCCAATTCTCGTATTTTATATGACATCGAAACTATGTTTTGAACGAAATGAGATTAGATTTTGAATTAAATCAGAAACGGTATTCTGCTAATTTAATGTCATTATCGTCCAATTTGACGTCTATAGTTGGACTTTAAACACAGTGTTCAATTTACGATCTAGTTACGATAACATGCCAATAACTTTCAACCTCTGAGTATTATAATAATTGTGTTGATAGTTTGTAGGATAACCTAAAGTCGTCAATATAGCTCTCCGAATAGTCAAGCTAAAATGGCAGTGGGCAGGGTGCAAAGCTTAAAGAAATGCTAGCCTTTTTTTTTTGTTTTTTTTTTTTTGTTTTACGAGGTGGAAAATCCCTTCGGATCTCCGACTCTTGGGGGAAATAAGAGCCGGAGTATGTGGTGTTTCCACTAAAAACCACCTCGACTTCCGCCATGTACCCGTGTGTCGGAGGGTGGGGCATCACCAAAGCACGCGTCGCCACCCTCCGACGGGTATTGGCCCGCCAGATGGTCAGGTGGGCCCCGAACAAAACCCCCTTGGCGACGGATTAAGGTGTTGGACTCCGCCGCCAAAACGCCCAGCGGCCGCAGAGGATAGGGAGGACGGCAACGCAACACCGCATCTCCTCTTCCTCTGCGGCCCCACCGCGACGCATCGAATGGTGCGCCCCCATTTGGTCGCGGGAGATAGGGCGCGCGGCAACGCAACACCGACACGCCTCTCCTCCCGCGACCGCGCCCGACTGCGAGGGACAGACAGAACTGTCCCCCGCACCCGCACCGTTGGACGCATCCTGCGCAGGCCCCTCCAAGCCCACGCGGAGCGTCCCCTCCTGGATCCCTCTTAGCTTCACCGCGGGTGACCAATCCACGGTTACTGAGCCCCCCCACCACGACAAGGTGGAGATCCCACGGGGGTGAAAGAAATGCTAGCCTTTGGGCATTAAGAACAAAGGGTGATTCTTTGAGCAAGGCATTATTTGGTGATTTGCGTGGCAATTTTTAAATATAATATTTTTTGTTTCTTAAAATATACGTAAAAGTAATATTTTTTATAGAAGAGGCACCTCAGAGAGCGATATACTTACAGAGATAATCGAGGTTAAAAAATTGGAGGCCACGCAAATCACAAAACACCCACGAAAACTATTTTTTTTAATTTAACTTTCTCAAATAACTTATTAAGTTATCAGGTAAAAGAATAAGTAAGTAACTAACAGAGAAATATATTTTTTAAAAGCTTTTATTTATAGTAAAATCAGTCAACATTATTTATTTTGAATTTTCGGTACTTGTATAAGTTTTTCATGAAGACAACGTTTAGCTTGATTTTTTTTCTTCAAGTTATATTTCTAGGAACTTTTCTCTCGTCTAGGTTTTTGTTCGCGGTGGTTCAAGTCATGTAGTGTCAAGTATTTTTCCTTCAGTTTTTCTTTTATAATATCTTGCCCGGTTTTTGGCCTTGAACTCTCCATTATTTTTCAGCCTCTCTCTTCTTCTTCTTTCAGATAACTTCTTTCTTTCTATTTTTTCCTCTATTGTTAATGTCATTGTGGTCTAAAAATAATTCATTACAATTTTAGCTAATCCGACACTATTTTTTTATTATTAGGTACTTATAAAATCATTTTAAGTTTGAATTAAACGAATTTACATTTAACTAAAGTAATACAAAATGTTATCATACAATTCTATTACAAAACTCAAAGTTATTTAATTTGCATGGCCAATAATTGATTTGTGTGTTACAAAACTACCACGTAAACCACGCAAATCACGACCACGAAAATCAAGATAAATCCTTTATTCTAAAAATATATAAAATCCCTTTAAGTAAATATACTGTGTTTTGAATATAAGTTGCGTTACCTTATATTTGTTCGCTACAATATTTTATTCAATAAACAAATTCACAGACACCGGAGAAAATTGTACCACGCAAATCAAAGTTTTGAGAAACCAAACCCACGAAACGAAGTTCTTACCTTAATTTTTCGGAAACTCGACGCGTCATCACAGAAGCTCGGCCGTCACAGCGGGACTAGTTGTAACGTAAATTAGGATGACGCAACATTGGGCCGCGAAATTAGAGATGTGCAAATGAATTTACAATGGTCCACGCAAATCAATAACTACCCCGGGACAGTTACATTTTTATTTTTTTTAGATAATGTAATTCTTTTAGAACTATGATCTAATTTTTCATAGCATTGTCAACTTCTTAGGACTTCATGTTTTTTTTTTTTGGTAAGCATGTACCGTTTAGTTTAAAATATATAATTTACTAAGTGACTAGATCGGGGTTTAGGACACTCCACGAAAATCAAAGAATGGGGGTATTTATTTTTTTTATGAAATAAAATATATAGATAATTGAATAATAATCAATAACCCAGATAAAGGAGGATTAAAGGTTTGCCCGAAAAAAAAAAGTGGCTTGCTAACTTTTCGATTTCTATTTATTTAAGGTGATGCCGCTTAAAAAACGTGTCTCGAAGAATGACCCCAAAACATTAGAAATGTTTATTATCTTTGTAATGTTTATTACCAACTTTACAGATCTGTGTACGGAGCCCAGGAAATCCGGTGTTCAGCAGTGAATGTTTTCTGGTTCAGATGTCAAAGCTTACTGTTTGCGGAAGGAGTACGTTTGTGTCAATGGTGTGTCAAGTTTACCCTGCGTTAGCGCGTTAGCGCGAGCTGGCGGGTCCTTGTGTGGTAATATGTGATGAATTCGCCATCATATGCGACATGTTCGTACAAAATATATTACCAACATGACAAATTATACGTATAAATTAAATAATTCCATACGAGTAATTACACTTATTTTCGTTCGTCACTGTTTCATCTAAAGGTTGACGCTCAGAGAAGGTTTATGGTATCAAATCCGCCTTTTACAGCTATGTCATGCATAAATATTACACTAAATCAGAGGCAATATTCATACTCCATATAACATGAAGCCTATTCCGTCTCATATATCAGACCTTACTTCCAACAAGGATTTCATAACAAAACAACTAAATATCTAAACACACTTCTTGCTCGCACAGATGAATAATATCATGTATCAGCGAAACAAAAACATAACATAAGAACAATCCTTTACATTAAGTAGTCCCCCGAATACACAAACCACCTAAACTGAATTGTCAATTACAATGATTACCCTTCAGTCGATAGAGCCGATTAATCTTGTCTCCCATTCCCGATCTCTCCCCTTTCCTCCCCATTTCTCCCTATTCCCCATTCGCCCTCCCAAACAGCTTGATTTATCACCTGCTGTTCGCAAGGCTGATAAGAAATTATAGCTTGCTTTGGGTCAGCTCTTGAGGTGCCAATGTCAATTATGTGTTGAAGTGTTTATCGTAGTTGGTTAGGTAGTTCAAATGGTATTTTGACTTATAGTGCATTTTGAATTTATTATAAATAGTTGTACAAGAAAAAAATATTGTACTGTTTTTCCTCCACATTATAATCGTATTATACGGCGAATAGATTACCAGTCTATTACCAGTTACAGTCTAAATATATAATAGTTATACATTTTATTTTTATAAGGGGCTGAAAAGTTTCACTTTGTAAATTATCTAGTTATGTTTATTGTGTCAAGTATTATAACATGATAAACATACTTACAAAAGAGACACATTTTAAGTAAATAACTAGCTCTAGGGATACGAATAGTACAAACACAACCAGTATTATTTCATTCGTCTCGCAGTTTACCTGCAGTATAATAATATCTACATTTAGAGATAATAAATCTGTCCACCCACACACTACCTCCGTCACTATTAAAAGCTTTAGACTGAGAACAAAACAAGCATTATAAAAGCAAGATTACACATTATAAAATGAAGTCCCGTTTTCGTGCTGCCTGTCTGTATAGACCAACTCAAAAACTACCCAACGGATTTTTGTATTGTTTTTACCAATAGATAGTATGTGATTCCTGAGGAAGATTATATGGACAATTCCCGCGGTCAGAGCCGGGGGCGAAATCTAGTGCATTTTTTTAAATCACATATTTTCGTCCTCTCTGTCTTTATGAATGCGATAAACTCAAAAAATATCAAACGGATTTTTGTACGGTTTTCAGCAATAGATAGAGTGATTCCTGAGGAAGGTTTGGGTATATAATTCACGCGGTCAGAGCCACGGGCGACGTCTAGTACATATTATAAAATGAAATCCCCTTTTCGTCCTGTCTGTCTGTATAAACGCGATAAAGTCAAAACTATCAAAGAAAATGCCTGCCTCCGTGGTCCAGTGGATAACGTATGCTACTGCTGGTCGGAGGACCCGGGTTCGATTACCGGGTCGGGCAAAAGTGTTACTGGGTTTTCCGAATACTCAGTAGCAGCCCGGAGTCTGGTGATGTGCCCGGTAACGGCAATAGGCTCGCCCCCTATTACGTGGAACCTAAAAATTCATGGCGAGTTGTGGGTGTAATATTACCTCTGCCTACCCCTTCGGGGATACAGGCGTGACACTATAAATAAATAAAAAATACCAAAGAAAATTTTGAACGGTTCCCACCAATAGATAGTGTGATTCCTGAAGGTTTAGATGTTTAATTCACGCGGGCGGCGCCGCGGGTGTAACCTAGTACATTACTTTAAATCACGTCTTCTTTTGGTCCTCTCTGTCTTTATGAACGCGATAAACTCAAAAACTAACGAACCGATTTTTGTAAGGTTTTCAAAAATAGATAGTGTTCGATACAATAAAATACCAACACATATTTTAGACTTGCCGTTAAGTTCGTTTCAGGCAGAAGTTAAAAATAATCTTATAAATAAGGCATATTAGAGTTTGAAGGATTATTTTGATGACAGGTGCGCTTGGAAGTAGTTATTCGCTTTTGACTAGGTCAGTAATTAGTAGTTTTATTTTATAGTGTAGTTAACCCTTGAGGTGCGATCAAACTAAAGGCAAAGTGCCACAAGTGCGAAAGGTCACGTTGCTGCAAATTTTCATTGGCATAGGTTACCGGAAAAAAATTAATTATGACACCTTAATATAATTATATCACATAAATTGCAGATCATTGTGTTGGTTATAAAATCAGCTATCATAATAATAACATGAATTACTACTAAATACTCACTTTTCTGGCAAAACAAGCTTACAAACTTAGAGGTTTGTTTTTTTTCACTCGTTCACACAAACATTTCATCACATATTAATGAATTTCATTACTTGTTTGGTTCATAAACACAAAAACACTATGACATATACCTTTAGGTTTTCACACAATACATTATTTATTTGTAACAAACGAATCTAACGCCACTAAAAAAATGATAATCCGAACGCGTAACAAAAAGTTCGCCGTGCCAGGCAGCCATGTTACTATTACGAACACTGTGGCTGTGAGTTATTTACCATTTGAAACACGATAACAGTGAAAATGTACAAAAATGCTAGTATTTAGTTGCTAAAATATGTTTTCAGATAAATAATCTGGGTACTTATATGTCTCTCATAACTATTAAAAGAATATTTATCATAAAACACTTACGGAAATAGCGAGTTTCAAGAGTAGAAATAGCCCTTCTGGTAGCGCCATCTACCTTCCTATCTATAACTAATCGCATCAAGATCAATCGTTCCACGTCTAGTGCGAGCGATACCATATTTCCGTCCCGCTCTATCCCACTCCCTGGAAGAGGCACTGCCTTTCGCCTGATTTCGTCGCCGCGATCGTCGACGCGAGTGACAGTCCAGAACATTCCGCTCGCTGAGAACGCCGTCTCGTTCGTATCGCGCCGCATCGCTGTATGTGATTATTACCGCATATATAAACCGCTCGCAAGTGGGAGTGAAGGTGAATTGAAGTGAAAACAAGCAGCTGCATCACGAAACCACCAGGAGACTGCCCTACGGAAACGAAGAGGGTTGTATAAGGTAAGTGCCCTCCATCCTTGAAATATCCTATACCCACTCAATCACCCCTTCCCGTAACCATCTCCTAGGCGGCGAAGAACCGCTATCCTCTGTATACAGTCCATTTCCTTCTCCAAGTCGCCTAGAACCCTACGGTTTCGGTGTAACGCCGAACCACCTTCTAAAAAGTTTTTGCCTTTTATCACTGTATTTCTTGTCTTTGTCACGATTAATGTCACTTCACAATGAATATTTATTTCTTTCTGAGTAAATCTATATAAGTATCTTTATAAAATTCACCGGTTTCTTTCACAAGACAACTTTTATTATAAAGATCGGGGAACAAAACACAACAATGGCGGACGCTTTCGCAACTGAGACACAGATAATTATATTTCAATATTTTTTGGCGCGTTTCGTTTCCCTCACCCTTCTAAAACGATTAAGTTGCATAGAATATGAACTATTCTAATAGTTACTACTTTCGTTTCTTGGTTTAAGTAAAACAAAACGTGAAAAACCGCGACCAATAGAACGATTTTTAATTGAGCCTCAAACACTTCGGACCACCAAAATTAGAGCACGACCGTGCGTGCTGTAATCACGTGGGTGTACGATATTCTCATTTCATACTATATTTTACATTCATCCACACTTTAATTATAACTTTGCGGATTTGTAAAATGTGAGTAACTCATGGTCATGGGCTAACTAATAGGTTATCAATTGTTTTGGTTTCATATACCGTTACTTACTACTAAAAAAGACGTAAGTGGATGCTCCTGTTTCACCATTTTTACTTTGGGAGGCTTACCATATGAACATCATTAACTGTTTGAGTATGATATCAATAGTTACTAAAAAAAAATCTAGTAGATGTCTACAATGTGAAAAAGTTGCAGCTCCTTACAAAAATAATATGTACAACCATTATTATTTGTTTGAAAAGTGTGGCCATGAGTTTTATTGCCCGTTCTTTCTCGTGGTTCTACCTATTGCATTGCGAACGTGGCAGTAAGTGTAAATGTAGAATCATTAAGTAATTAACTTAAATTTTGACGTTCATAAGCGTCACTTTGTGGCCTAGATGAATAAATGATTTTGACTTTGACTTTATAAAGTGAGAGTTTAGACATGCTGTTTTCCGTCACCGTCAAGCAAGCATCCAAAAAACTAAAAAATCAGTCCCATTACATAATCACTAGAGGATGCCAGCAGCTACGCTCGTACATTCTTGTTTAATTTAAGCGCTTCTGTCCGATCCCGTAGACATTTTGGGCAAACTCTTCTTAGTGCACCCCTATGGACCATCATCATCATCGTTCTAGCGTTATCCGAACTGTATCCAAGACTTTTCGCCTTGGAGCCCGGGGTCCGCTTACTAGTCTAACCAGAGTATCAGTTTATTTGAAAAATCACTATTAACCTCCAAATCAAAAACGAAAATGTAGGTGATAATTTGCCGTATTTGGTCTAAAATTACCACAGATAGCAAACAAACGTATTTGCAAACGACAATCTGTATAATTGTGGCCTAGTTATTGTGCACCGTGGACTGTTTATTGCGATGATATTAAACACCTGTGAACTTATTGAAACATTGTTCAGAGTATCATAGTAATTGTGTTGATCTGAGGCCTAATTCTCCTAAACAAATTTGTTCAAAATAAAGTTTTGATATTATGTCAGTATCATACTTATGACGGTATTCTCCTGAATCAACTGATATGTGAATCATATCGCGACTAGATCGAGAATAGAACCATGTGTCAAAATATGTGTCAACGACGAACTATGAGACGATAATGACATTGATTTAGTAGAATACCAATTGTTAGTCAATTCAAAATCGAATCTAATTTCGTTCAAAATACAGAGTCAATGTTATTGTTGGAATAGTAAACATGTAGGTTTTATATAAAAAGTAATCTGAGTATTGGTCTTATATAATTTCTGGTTACTTGTTATTGTCAAGTGTCTATGCTTTTTACAGTCATGGTTGAAGAGCAATAAACCGATTTAAACTTATTCTTGTTGAGTATAATTTCTACAGGTTATGAGAGCAGACAGCTCTAATCTGCCGTTTAATTCCGCAAAAATGTGAAACCGCTGGAAAAGAATAATATTCGTGGATAAAATGAAAAATTGAGCAGAAAAATATTGCGTAAATAGCCATCGCAACCGGTTCGCATTTGTTTTATTTTTTCAGAATTTTTCAGAAGATGCTACAAATATGAAGCTAGTCTGGATAATGTGGCCAAGGTATACGAAAACAGCGAACTAACCGGAAAATACCATCAGTACATCCGTGAACATGGCGCTTGCAACAGTGCCGAAATATCGGTTACTCCAAACAAAGGTACGTGGTATATATCCCGAAAGACAATTTAGATTAAGATTAACCAGAAAATGTTAATGATGAGTGGTTAAGACCATAATGCTTGCCGGAGTAGTAAATGCCGGACTATTGTAATAGTTACAAGCCAATGATGCGCATTGAAAACTCTGGTGTAAAGATTAGTGCTGATAAGATATAGACAGAACCACTTACAGATGTGTGTAAAGTCTACCGATGCCAACACTACCGAACTTTACACAAAGTTTAGTAAGCCTTCATCATCACATCAGTAATACATAACATGTACCGTACTGGGCAGAAGCAGTTGCAATAGCTGCTTTCATTACTAACCGTTGTCCAACACGTGCACTTTCACACACGCAGGAGTAGCATACACCTGAGAAAAAAATATTATGATGACGAAGTGAGTTATTTCAGAGTATTTGGTTATGAAGATGGTCAAAGTGCCAAAAGAAAAGTTACAACAACTGGACTTCGAGGCAAGTAAGATGACATTTATTGGATACAGTTATGCTTCCAAAGGGTACAAGTTAAAAACTCCAAAAACATGTTATGTGATAATAAGCAGAGATGTTGTATTTATGGAAAATCTAATAAAACTGAAAAATAGCAGTGCCTCTAACTTCGGTTGAAAATAATAATACAATTTGTAGAGAAGAGTCTTTGTCGATGAACTCTGAGTTACAAAAAAGTTCACAGAATAATTCTCAATCGAGTGCAACAAGTGCTGATTATTCTCATACCATTGAAAGTTCTGATGAAGATTATCTGTATATTCCTAAAAGAGAATTAGTTCAACAAAGTAATATAACAACTAGATCTGAAAATGTAATCATCATCATCATCATATCAGCCAAACGACGTCCACTGCTGGACATAGGCCTCCCCCAAGGTTCTCCACACAGACCGGTCTTGAGCCGCCCGCATCCAACCGCCTCCCGCGATCTTGATCGCGGGAGGCGGTTGGATGCGGGCCTGGCGGGGGCCTGGTCTGGGGTTACAGTACCACCAGAGCCTGCAAGGGAGTTGGTTTAATACTGTCTGCGCGAATGAATGAGTGCGTTAAGGAATTTGAATGTGTAAATGCTAGACTATTGTGGATGAGAATGAAAGTAGGACTTACTCGTCTCTTTATTTTAGGGGTTTACACCGCGGTCAATATAGTAGCGGGTATGTCACAGCAAGAACAAGACGAAAGGCAGGAATTTTGGGAGAACTTAAGAGCGATTTTGAGGAAATGTAAGGATAACGAAAGATTGATCTTGTTAGGTGATTTCAATGGATGGGTGGGAGTAGAACGAGATGGATTTGAAAGGGTTTTAGGTGGATTTGGTGATGAGAGTGTGAATGAAAATGGAAAAGTTTTGCTTGAGGTTTGTTTAGAGTGGAGCCTTTGTGTGACAAACACCATGTTTGATCACAAAAGGATACACATGTATACGCGTGAGGCTAAGAATGTTAGAAAAAGTATGATTGATTTTGTAATTGTAGATGATCGTTTGAGAAAGAATGTGTTAGATACAAGGGTATATCGAGGGATCGGCATCCACACAGACCACTTCTTGGTGATGAGCCGGATAAGTGGACTCTTTAAAGGATGGCGACACCGAGAACATAATGAAAATAGGGTCTTAGAAAGAATAAAAGTAGAAAATCTGCAAGAAAAAGATGTGAAAGATGAGTATAAGCGAAGATTGATAGCAAGATTTGAGAGGTTCGAGGGCATAAATGATATGGAAGAATTATGGCAATCTTTTAAAGAAGAGATAGTATGTGTAGCGTCTGAAGTATGTGGTGTGATCAAGAGAAGGAAAATACGAAAGGTTAAGAATACATGGTGGGACAAGGATGTACAATCAGCAGTGTCAGAGAAGAAGAAAGCTTGGTTAGATTGGTTGGCTGCCAGAGCAAATGAAAGAATGGGAAAGGCAACGAGTGATGACATAGATGAAGCAAGAAAAGAGTGTGTTAGGTCAAAAAGAATTGTGAAAGAAATTGTTAAAAGGAAAAAAGAGGAAAAGAAAGATGATTTTGATAGCAGACTATCTGAAAATTTCCGGAGAAACATAAAGTTTTTCTGGAAATCCGTTTGTGCAGTTCGAGGAAGAACTCAATCCTCAGAATACACGTCAATCAGAGACAAGAATGGAAATATACTGAATGGTAAATCATGCGTCTTGAAGAGATGGAAGGAGTATTTTGAAGGTCTATTTGAAAGAACGGCGATAGAGACATCGATCGACGAAATCAATGGTAATAATAGCAATGATGAAAGCGATATTGGTGTGGATGAGATTGTGAAGGCGTTGGGAAGTATGAAATCAGATAAGGCTGTAGGATATGATAGGATTACAGTTGAAATGCTGAAGGCTGGACAGGGCATCATAGTTGGTCAGCTGCAGCGCTTATTTAACTTGTGCTGCAGCACCGGCCGAGTACCTGATGACTGGGCCACAGCGGTGGTTGTGCCTCTTTATAAGGGAAAAGGCTCGCAACAAGACTGCAAGAACTATAGAGGCATTAGCCTTCTCAGCATTGTTGGCAAATTGTATGCGAAGGTACTGATTGAAAGAGTTATGGAAGTAACCGACAAGAAAATATGGGATGTACAAGCAGGATTCCGATAGGGTATGGCGTGCACGGATCATGTCTTTTCCTTGCGGTGCGTAGACGAAAAATTCTTGGCCAAAGGTCAAAAGGTCTATTGCGCATTCGTGGATTTGGAAAAGGCTTACGATAAAGTGGTGAGGAATGAAATGTGGTCGGTACTGTCGATGTATGGGGTGAACAGCAGCCTCATACGAGCTCTGAAATCCCTTTATGAAGATTCCAGAGCTTGTGTGAGGATAAACGGGTCGTACGCTGACTGATTTACCATTGAGACAGGTGTTAGAAAGGGATGTGTAGCGTCGCCGTGGCTGTTCAACCTCTTCATGGACAGTTGTTTGCAAGATTTGAAAAATAGTGACTGTGGATTAAGGATGAATGAGTTACTTGTCAAATGCCTCCTTTATGCTGATGATCAGGTTATACTTGCGTCTTCAGCGGAGGAGTTGCAGGAGATGGTAACAATCATGCATGGTGCGTTAGAGAGGAAAGGAATGAAAGTGAATGTAAGTAAAACGAAAGTTATGGTTTTTGAAAAGGAGGAATGCGTTACGGCTTGTAATGTTATGATCGATGGACAGCGAGTGGAGCAAGTGAAGGTTTGTAACTCAACCTTTAATCTTGAGTGCCTCTCAGATATCGCATGACAGTTCAGAAAGCAACTTACTAAACTAATCCCAAACATAATATCTGGTCTACTGACTATTGCCAAATGCATGAGAGAGCCCACTTCCTCTCTTTTGGGTATAATCTGCTCAGGTGCTACTTATTAAAACAAAATTTCACTGTGTTTTGATGATACATCTTCAGCGTAGGTCTCTGGTACCTATGTCATGATCATCCGGAACATCACCTTTACAGAAGTTAGTATTAATATGTTCTTGTTTACATTTTTAGATCTAGTTGTTATATTACTTTGTTGAACTAATTCTCTTTTAGGAATATACAGATAATCTTCATCAGAACTTTCAATGGTATGAGAATAATCAGCACTTGTTGCACTCGATTGAGAATTATTCTGTGAACTTTTTTGTAACTCAGAGTTCATCGACAAAGACTCTTTTCCACAAATTGTATTATTATTTTCAACCGAAGTTAGAGGCACTGCTATTTTTCAGTTTTATTAGATTTTCCATAAATACAACATCTCTGCTTATTATCACATAACATATTTTTGGAGTTATTAACTTGTACCCTTTGGAAGCATAACTGTATCCAATAAATGTCATCTTACTTGCCTCGAAGTCCGGTTGTTGTAACTTTTCTTTTGGCACTTTGACCATCTTCATAACCAAATACTCGTGTATGCTACACCTGCGTGTGTTAAAGTGCACGTGTTGGACAACGGTTAGTAATGAAAGCAGCTATTGCAACTGCTTCTGCCCAGTACGGTACATGTTATGTATTACTGATGTGATGATGAAGGCTTACTAAACTTTGTGTAAAGTTCGGTAGTGTTGGCATCGGTAGACTTTACACACATCTGTAAGTAGTTCTGTCTATATCTTATCAGCACTAATCTTTACACCAGAGTTTTCAATGCGCATCATTGGCTTGTAACTATTACAATAGTCCGGCATTTACTACTCCGGCAAGCATTATGTTCTTAACCACTCATCATTAACATTTTCTGGTTAATCTTAATTTAAATTGTCTTTCGGGATATATACCACGTACCTTTGTTTGGAGTAACCGATATTTCGGCACTGTTGCAAGCGCCATGTTCACGGATGTACTGATGGTATTTTCTGGTTAGTTCGCTGTTTTCGTATACCTTGGCCACATTATCCAGACTAGCTTCATATTTGTAGCATCTTCTGAAAAATTCTGAAAAAATAAAATAAATGCGAACCGGTTGCGATGGCTATTTACGCAATATTTTTTTGCTCAATTTTTCATTTTATGCACGAATATTATTCTTTTCCAGTGGTTTCACATTTTTGCGGAATTAAACGGCAGATTAGAGCTGTCTGGACTCATAACCTGTAGAAATTATACTCAACAAGAATAAGTTTAAATCGGTTTATTGCTCTTCAACCATGACTGTAAAAAGCATAGACATTAGACAATAACAAGTAACCAGAAATTATATAAGACCAATACTCAGATTACTTTTTATATAAAACCTACATGTTTACTATTCCAACAATAACATTGACTCTGTATTTTGAACGAAATGAGATTAGATTTTGAATTGACTAACAATTGGTATTCTACTAAATTAATGTCATTATCGTCTCATAGTTCGTCGTTGACACATATTTTGACACATGGTTCTATTCTCGATCTAGTCGCGATATGATTCACATATCAGTTGATTCAGGAGAATACCGTCATAAGTATGATACTGACATAATATCAAAACTTTATTTTGAACAAATTTGTTTAGGAGAATTAGGCCTCAGATCAACACAATTACTATGCTACTCTGAACAATGTTTCAATAAGTTCATAGGTGATACTTGATACTTGATGGCACGGGCTGTTTCCGCAACTCCACGTCTTGGCGTGTATTTTGCGTGCGGGTGGGAATGGTGTCTTCATTCGAGCCACCCCAGCCCTTCGAGGAAGGCCAGCAGACTCTTGATGTGGCCCACGGCCTCCCTCAGGGTGCTGTATCTGGTCAGGTACTGCTGCCCTGTACTGTGCGACCTCAGGGCAGTCGAGGAGCAGGTGGGCTGCCGTCTCGTCTGCTGCCATACAGGCCCTGCACAGCGGGCTGTCGGTGATACCTATAGTAAATAGGTGTTTATTAAAGAATCCGTGTCCTGTGTAGGCGGCCGTGACTGTCCGTGGTTGTTGTTTGGACAGCCGGAGGATTTGTTTGGCTATCTTACCGTCTACTGCGGGAAGAGCCTCCTTGGCCTGCCTACATGTTTCAATACCAATCCAGGACTGGTTGTATTTGGTCCTGGTCCTATTTCTTACCAGGTTGCGATAAAAACCAGAAGGGAGGGGAATAATGGGCTCGTGTCCCACCACCTCTAAAGTGGCCCCTCTTCTGGCGAGTACGTCGGCTGCGTCATTCCCTCTTGAGCCACTGTGGCCCTTGATCCATTGCAGTGTTAATTTGTTTAGTTTACCTACCTCTGTTAGTTTCTGGTGGCATTCAAGCGTGAGTGCCGAGGTGATAGTATGGCTTTTGAGGGCTGAGAGAACAGCCTTACTGTCTGAGAGGATCCTAATGGATCGTTCCCTTACCTCACGTGCCATGATTGCTGTGGCAGCTAGGATTATGCCAAAACATTCGGCCTGGTAGACCGTGTTGTAGGCTCCCAGCGGTGCTGCGATGTTGATGTTTAGGTCCTCGGAGAATACTCCTGAACCCGTACCTGTATCCGTTTTGGACCCATCTGTGAAGATCGTGAGCTCGTTGTGGTTAACTGCTCCTCCGTGTAGATCCTCGTACAGTTGGATTTTGTATTTCTTGTCGAAAACAAATTGTTTCGGTATGCGGTCGCTTATTGCTTGTGTGATAGGAACCTCTTTAAAGAGTGTATTTAAGTTGTTAGTGTGCGGTGTATTCGTGTCTTTCCAGAGCTTCAGGGCTCTCAGCCGGACTGCCGACATCGTTGCTTCCTGTTGTATGAACAGGTGCAATGGAGGCAGATCCAGCAACACTTCAAGTGCCGCTGTTGGCGTTGTTTTCATACAGCCCGTGGCCGCTAGGCATGCAAGTCTTTGAAGCTTCTGAAGCTTGTTGGCGGCCGTTATTAGGTTGGTCCTAGGCCACCAAACTACTGCGCCGTAGCTTACCATCGGACGTATCATTGTCTTATAGAGCCATAAGACAATTTTGGGGGATAGGCCCCAGCGTTTTCCTATCATCTTTTTGCACTGCCAGAAAATGATGCTGGCTTTATTGAGCTTATTTTCCATGTGGCTGTTCCATGTCAACTTGCTGTCGAGAGTGACACCTAGGTACTTGACCTCGGTAGACAGCTTAAGCTCTGTATCGAATAACCTGGGCAATCGGTATGTACCCAGCGCGCGTTTGTGTGTGAACATAACTAGTTCGGTCTTGGTCGGGTTTACAGATAATTCGTACTCATTACACCACCACTCTACTATGCGTAGGGCTTGTTGGGTTAGGTCGTACACTGTACTGGTTACCTTACCTGAGGTGAGTATGGTTAGATCATCTGCATAACCTATTGTATAGAAGTATCTCGCGTTGAGTTTGTCTATGAGTTCATTGATGACTAAGTTCCACAATAGCGGGAAGAGTACACCTCCCTGCGGGCACCCTTTAGTTATCAAGGCTGTCTGATTGTCGCCTTGCAGGCGCACTACCCTTTTGCTGAGCATGTTTTGGATCCACTGTATAAGCATCTGATCCACACCATGCCTGGCTAGGGCGTTGCTTATGCTGGAAAAGTTTGTCTTGTCGAAGGCTCCTTCTATGTCGATGAAGGTGCCCAGGCAGATGCTTTTTTGTTGTATAGCAGCTTCTATCTGGGCCACGACCTGATGTAAGGCCGATTCCGTCGATTTCCCTGAGCTGTATGCATATTGGTTGGCATGTAAGGGTAGGTGCTTAAGAGCCCCACTTCTTAGTTCCCTCTCGCAAAGCCTTTCCAAGGCTTTAAGCATGAAGGAGGTAAGGCTTATTGGTCAAAAGGACTTTGCATGGGTATAGTCTGTTTTGCCTGGTTTTGGTATGAAGATTAGTTTGACTTCCCTCCACCTCTTCGGTACATATCTGAGGGCCAGGTTAGACCTCATGATTGCCAGGAGTCTTTTAAGGACAGGTTCCCCTCCCCATTGTAATAACCCTGGGAAGATGCCATCCAGTCCGGCTGCTTTGAAGGGGTGGAAGCTATCGACGGCCCATCGGAGTTTTTCTTCTGTGACCACGTTGTTTGCGTGTCTCCATTCGTGTTCGGTCGCCACTGTTGGTGTATCGTGCCACGTTACTACCGGGGTGAGGACGCAGTCTGGGAAGTGTGTTTCGAGTAGGACGCGTCTTGTCTCCTCCTCCGATGTAGTGTATGTGTGATCCGGTTTACGGAGAGTACCTGGTGCAACCGTCGGTTGCTGGGCCAGTAGTTTCCTTACCCGGTTTGCTTGTTGGCAGGATTCAATGCTCCCACAGAATTTTCTCCATCCCATGGTGCGTCTGAATCTGAGGCATTTTCTGTAGTCTGATTTGGCCGCTTTATAAGCGTCCCAATCTGCGTCCGCGCTTGTGTTCATTGCCCTATTTAGAGACTTTCTTACCTTCTTGCGCTTACGTTCAAGTTCAGCGCCCCACCAGGGTTCTTTCCCCGGGGTTGAAGGCGGAGTGGTTTCCGGGCAAGCTGCATAATATCTGTCTAGCATCGACTGCGTCAGTATACATACCTGATCGTCGATCTGTTCAGTGTCACCCAGTACCGGCGGCGTGGCCGTAAGGGTAAGTTTCTCATTAAGTAGTAAGACATACTTTGCTTTGTCAGTGTTGTGTGGTTTCCTGCGGGGCTGTGTGGGCTGTATATCGACTTTCATGGAGAAGCTGATCCATCTGTGGTCTGAGCATGATGCCTCTTTCGAGACGTGCCATCCCTTGATGCGTTCAGCCGCTCCTTCTGTTGCGAGAGTTAAGTCAATAATTGTCTGACTACGTTTAGTGACGAAGGTGGGCTCCGTACCTGTGTTTAATAGGGTAAGATTAGTGGTGAATAAGTATTCAACCAATGACTTACCTCTGTTATTGTTGCAGTCCATGCCCCACATTTGGTGGTGGGCATTGGAGTCCGTTCCTATTACGACCTCCGTATTGGTTCTCTCGCACTGGTTAACCAGACGCGTGAGGTCGAACGGAGGCGGGTCTTCGGCCTCGGGCATGTAGACCGATGCGAAAACGACCGCTATACTCCTTGGCTGCTGTATTATTTCAATTTGTATTGCTGTGATGTCTCTGGAACAGAACTCCGTTAAAGCTTGGGCTCTGATGTTTTTAGTTGTAAGTATGCAGGTTCTTGGATGTGTGTGGTCAGTAGAATAGTAAATCTTACCTCCCAGGCTGGAGAGGCCTCTAATGAGGCCACCCCTTATCCAAGGTTCCTGGATGAGCACGATGGCTGAATGTTGGACCTCCATCCATTTGCGCAGTTGCGCAGTGGCCGTTTGGCTATGATGGAGGTTGATTTGTAGGCAGCTGACGTCACTAGGCAGAGGGTTCATCTGTGGGTGATGTCCCCTCCTCCCCGACCTTCAGCTGCGTTAGGCCAGCCAGGATGTCGCCAGCCTCCACCCCGTCGTCCCGCCGCACCGGACTCAGGAGCAAGCTCTCATCTTCCGAGTTACCCTCGGCTGACGGGCCAGCCCCCGAGCCAGACGCGGCCGGCTCTGACAGGCCGGATTTCGCGGAGCACCCTGACTGGGTGTTTGAGGCTTGTTGTGTGGAGTTGTCGCATCCCGGAGGATGGTCGACATACTTTCCTGTAGAGTCCCGGAACCGGACGTAGACTGCACCCAGCCCCAACGTGAGGCGGCGCTCGTTCTGCACCAGGACCGGGACTTGTTCCTCCGGGACGCCCACGACCAGGAACCACCCACCTGACTGTTTCTCCGAGTGCAGCAGAGACCATTTGTCGACCGCCAACCAGGGGTTCTGGAACTCCAGAGCCCGACCCACGTCGCGCACGTCGTCCTAGACCCCCTGTTCGTTGGGAACGACAACGCCGCACCGCACTCTCTTCGGGGCCTCTTCCTGGCCCCTGACCTCCAGTTCGAAGCCCGGTGGTGGGACCAGGAGAGAGACCGCCTCCGTCAGCCAGGTGCGCGTTGCCTCGTCGGCGCACCAGAGTTTGAGGACCCCGTCCGCGTACATGGGTTTCCCGGTGAACGCAGGGGCGGGGCGTTTTGGGGTTTTAGTCGACCAGGCGTCACTCAGGATCTTCCTTTGAATCTCCGTGAGTATCCGGTCCACGAACTCCTTCGGCAAGTTCCCTGTGCGCTTGCATGTTACTGCAACGCCCAGAGATGCCTTGGAGACCTGTGCATAGGACTTACCCTGTATAGTGGAGGAGTTGAGGCGGGGCTTCTTGTGCTCCCCTCGAGGCGAGCTGGTCTCGTTGAGAGCGCGTTTGGCCTCACCTCTTTCCTTGTTTTCGGCAGTTTTACCTACCGTGTTTCCTGGTGGTGCTGGGGCTAGATGCCTTCCAGGGTGACCAGCCCGCCGCTTGGCGGCAGGCGGCTTCCCCATACTGCCTCCGGCCTTTGTGCACTCCTTATTGCTGAGCGCAGGCTGCGCGCTGGTCACATTACTGGGACCTGCAACAGCGACCTGCACCGCTGTTTTTGTAGAGGCAGCACCGGCTGCGGCAGCGGTTTGTGCCGCCTTCCGCCTTATTGCCAGGCGCTGTCTCTTGTTTTTGTTTGCCCTCTTCTTCTTCGCAGAGCTGGTAGCAGCGGGGCCACTCGGTTGTGTGGTGGGCGGGTGTTGGGCAGGATTGGTGGTCTTGCCCTTACCCTTGCCCTTGTGGTGACTTACCACTTGCCAGCCTGCGAAGGAGGAGTCGTCTTCCCGCTTGATTTCAAACGGGCTGACGATTGTAAGGACGGGACCAGTACTAGCGTTAGCCAGCGCTGAAGTCTCGTCTTTGGGGGATGGTTTAACACCTGCAGCCGAGGCCACGGCGTCAACCATCTGTTTAGTTGATGCGGCGGGAACAGCTTTCGCTGCCACCGTCGCAGTTGGGGTAATTAAAGGGATTTCGATATCGATACAAGTTTAATAAGACTTCATCCCTCTGGCTTCCCACCCTCCATGGAGCCCGCAACTGGGAACGTCATCCGGACGTTAGGATTACCAGAGGGATATAGGAACGCGAGGCTGGTTTACAGCACGACTTCGGGCGCCCGCTTGGGTCAACGGCCTTAGCCGAGTTTCCAACTCTAGCCGTCATCCCTCGCTTGCGCCCTCCGTATAGCCTTCACCAACCACATCAACAGCCGAAATAAATTCCAACTGCTGATGTGGACCCTACGTCCCTAGCCTGTGGCCCTCTGACGGGACACGATGGCCATTTCCCCCGCTGCGGCTCACAGCGGGGGCTACCGTTTAGCGTGAAATCAGGACCAAAGAGGGCGTGTTGCCTCACGGTCACATTACCGCCAGCGCCGCTCGGCTCAACCCCCCAGGAATCCGTCATCCCCGCGTACGGCGCTCGACTGCGCAGGTCCTAGCGCAGGTGGTCAGCTTTTACTACGAGCCCACACCCACCCGACCACGAAGGGGCGTGGTGAAGAGATGTGTTCCTGTATGTGGATGTGTGCGCGCATGTGTGTACGTGTGTGTATGTGTATGTGTAATGTGCCTGTTGTTTGTGTTTCGGCTGGAGGTTTTGGTTGCATCCATTTCTGAAGGAACTGGACCAAGAACGGGCGGCAACCTCGAGAAGGATAGTCCACCAGCCTTGCCTAAGGGATCATCGCGACCTGCGCTACCCCTGAGACCATTCGCCACTCCCTACACCGGACTCAGGTGAAGGGAGTAGAAGTCAGTGCAGATCAGAGGTGTTAAATATGAGTTGACCTGCACGGGCTTCCGCCCTTCAAGTTCATAGGTGTTTAATATCATCGCAATAAACAGTCCACGGTGCACAATAACTAGGCCACAATTATACAGATTGTCGTTTGCAAATACGTTTGTTTGCTATATGTGGTAATTTTTGACCAAATACGGCAAATTATCATCTACATTTTCGTTTTTGATTTGGAGGTTAATAGTGATTTTTCAAATAAACTGATACTCTGGTTAGACTAGTAAGCGGACCCCGGGCTCCAAGGCGAAAAGTCTTGGATACAGTTCGGATAACGCTAGAACGATGAAGATGATGGTCCATAGGGGTGCACTAAGAAGAGTTTGTCCAAAATGTCTACGGGATCGGACAGAAGCGCTTAAATTAAACAAGAATGTACGAGCGTAGCTGCTGGCATCCTCTAATGATAATGTAATGGGACTGATTATTGTTATTTCTACATCGAGTTTTAGGTTTAGTTACAATAAGATCGATTTTAGAATTATTCAAATATGTCTCTAACAAGATATAACTATATATATATATTGTATCATTAACAATGTATAGCCTAAACATATAGTAAATGAACATAAATGGCTTGTATGTTTTGAATTTATAGTGTTGCCAGTTCTAAATAGACAAATTGGTTTGACGTTTGACGGTTGACACTGACAAACGGGTAAATAGAGTATAAAATATGAACAGACTCTGCTCAATGTTCAGTTTCGCTCCGGCAACGGCTAACTAAGGTACGATATAATTCTGACTATTATATTATTGTGTTTCACGATTCTATATTGCGTCTGTGGTGTTATTTAGAGTATTTTCAATAGAAATAATGCAGAAGCAATGTAATATAGCGTAGCTATTGTATAATTGATATTGTTGGTGGTTTTGTCAGTTGTGAGATGTTATATATATTCATATGCTGTGAAATAAGCCATATCAATTATATATGTACCTATGGTGAATATTAAAGTGGTAAATATTGAATATATATACATAGTTAATATACCTAGAGTAATATTAAAGATATACTTGGGGCCAATATTACTAAATGAATTATATTGTTGCTAATCCATTGTATTAATGTTATCTTAATATATAAAATCCTTGCGTTACTGACTGACTGGCAAAAAAAAAAAACGGGTAAATATAAAAAAAATGCAGGCGTAACTGCTGGCGTCCTCTAGTATTTGATATATTGAACTAACCACAACTGTACCCGTTTTGGCCGATCCCGTGGGAACTTCGGGAAATCCCTTCTTAGTGCACCCCTACGGTCCCCAAGGAACATACATGCCAAATTTCAGCTGCCTGCGCCCAATAGTTTCGGCTGTAGTGTGTCTGTCAGTCAGTCAGTAACACAAGGATTTTATATATTAAGATGATTCGGAGAGCTAACTCTGAAACTCTCTAACGGAATAAATGGAAATTACTTTTAATGTGTATTGTATTCTACAATGCAGTCTTATCCCCGTCATCAGCTTTTAACAGTCCACTGCTGGATTAGGCCTCTCTTTTGAAAGGAGGAATTGGCCTACTATACCACGCTGGCCAAACGGGTTGGTATAGGGTTTGTATCAAGTTTTCATTCTCTTACAGTGCTGTTCTCTGCATAATATGCTCCCTCTGTCGGCTCTTACGACACCCATGGGATGATATGGGGTGGTGACATTCCGTATTCTTAATCCGTCACCACACGGACAATGCAGTCTTATGTGGTACAGCAAACTTTTATGGGAGGAAGAGGGCTCTAGTATAACAGTGATCAATAATTTATTCATTATATCTTCGTCATTGATATAAAATTATGCTTTGTATTGTAATACCAAAAAATGCAACCTGTATTTGTTGGTATTTGATTACCAGATTGAGAGATTACCGTTACCGCATAATATATTTCTCGTCGTCAAGAACAGTCAAGATTTGACAGAATAGCTTTTCAACGAAATGACTGCCGCCTCAACCCCAAGTTCCAAGTATACATATTTTGTTATTTAGACAATATCAAGATTTTTGAAGGTACCACATGGATACTGTGCAACGACTGTCATAGACCTTAATGACAGTGAATACCAACTCTTTACCGAAATGCGGTCACCTGAATTAAAGATTTAAATCAGGTGGCAACAAACATACTTAACCCCAGGAATCGACAGACGCTTTTCGCCACGGTTCCCTAACGCCAATTAAATATATAAGAATAATGCATAGTCGCTCGTGGTCTTACTCACCACAACTTGGCCATTGAGACGTCGTATTGCATCGTTCTTGTGTTCTCTATCTTTTTGTTCTACTCCTAAGGGTCGAAGCGTGATATTGCATCCTCAATTGATATAGCCAATCCTCGTAAATGACGCTTTAGTAAACAAAATAATTTTCCAAAACCATTAGTTAGTCCTCGAAATAATTCAATTCAAACAAATATAAAAACTCTTTAGCTTTATTATAGACTTTACCCGCGGCGCCACCCGCCTTAATCCGCAAGTATCACTTTATTTATTGGTGAATATCGTACGTAATAGCAGCGAGAGCCTAGTGGAGATACCGACAGACTGCTACGCAGAGGGTTACGGCTTCGAATCTACGGGGCACACCAATGACTTTTCGAGGTTAAGTGTGTAATAAATGGTTCATTATCGCTTGCTTAACGGTGAAGGAAAACATCGTGAGGAAACCTGCATGTCTGAGTGTTCTCCATAATGGTATCGAAAGACATCATGTGAAGTCTGCCAAATCACACTTGGCCAGCCTTGTGGACTCTTCTCACTGTGAGAAGAGGCCCGTGCCCAGCAGTGGGACAGTACATTTACAGGGCTCATAATGATGATCGTACAAAAGTCAGTTCGGTAGTTATTGAGTTCATCGCGTTCATACAAACAAACAGGTCGAAAAGAGTACTTTATTTAATAATATGTATAGATAGTAAAGACAATATATTATAGTATTATATTATACATTGCTCTTATACAATATCTTTTTACCAATATCTTCTTCCTACAAAGTCTATTAATTATGATATCATATTTGTACGTACTTGCTACATACAAAGTTAAACACACAAACTTGTTATCAGCTTCCCACGTACTTAAACCACATGTAGTAACTGGTTCACACTGTTCTTATATCGCTTTTAATGTCTCGCCTGTATTCAAACCAGGCTGGTTCCCAAAATCTCGAAAGTAACATTTATAATAAATAGTGCATTATATTGGAGTCGGTATTTCATTGATATCGAAAATTTATGTTTATTTCACAGTAGAACAATTTATATATTAAATTATCAGACAATATAAGCAATAATTTAACTAATAATATTTTGATTGCCAAAATTGAAGGCCCATTTCTGGTTACTTGTTATTGTCTAATGTCTATGATTTTTACTGTCATGGTTGAAGAACAATAAACCGATTTAAACTTATTCTTGTTGAGTATAATTTCTACAGTTATATCAAGAATTGGCCTTCAGGGGGCCAATTATTCTCCTATTTTTATATGACATTGATATTATATTTTGAATTGACTCAGAAGCGGTACTCTGATATCCTAATGTCATTATCGTATAATTTGAAATAAAGAGTTCGTCGTTGACTCATATTTTGACACTTGTTTCAATTTACGATCTCGTTACAACTTCGTTCAATTATCAGATAATTTAGAAGAATACGCTGTTAGTGACTATATTTATTTAGAAGAATTGGGCCCAACATTGTAGAAGAACTAATTACGTAAATATAGCTCTCCAAATAGTCAAGCTGAAGTAGCAGTGGGCAGGGTGCAAAGCTCAAAGAAATGCTGGCCTTTGGAGCATGAATTTTCTTGAGCTACGGTTATACACCAGACGAAACAGCAGACGTAGACATAGACATAGTAAAACACTCTAGGCGATGTGGTAAAGCAACTTTACTGGGATCTATCGCATAAAATCGATCTGTGTGTTGAGTCTAGGAAAACCTATGTTCAGCTGTGAATGTTTTCTAGTTGAGGTGACAAAGCTTACTGTTTGTAAAGGAGTACGTTTGTGTCAATGGTGTGTCAAGTTTACCACAATTTTGCGCAAGCATATGGGCCCTTGTGTGGTAATTGCACGGTAAGTGCGCCTTTGTATGCGAAAATTTCAAGTAAAATATATTTCGAATTTAAAAAAAAATATGCTAATAAATTAAATAACTCCAGACGAGTTATTTCAATTCGTCACAGTTTCATCAAAAGATTGACTCTCAGAAAAGATTTACGGTATAAAATCCGCCTTTACAGCAGTTTTATGCGTAAATATATTTCGCATAAAACTGCTGTATTCGGTGAATATCTATTTGGTAGTAATATTAACCGCATATCCCTTTTGGTTAAGTAGTACGGTATGTATCAGACCGAATTTCCACCAAGAATTTCATAACAAAACAACTCAATATCTAAACACACGTCTTGCTCGCACACATGAAAACTATCATGTATATATAAAAACAAACACATAGCATAAGAACAATGCTTTACATTTAGTACTAGCTAACCCAGCGAACTCCGTATCGCTTTTTTAAGAGTTTTTATTTAATTCCCTTTTTTCCAAGCCCCTTTTCCAAAGTTACCATTGACTTAGCGCTTAATCTCTTATCATTTCAGAGTCTTCAAATGATGAACAAACAAACAGATTTTATATAATATTGAATTCCCCATTCCTTCAAATATCGGAGACGATACCCATATCGACTTTAAAAAACATCGCGTCCGCCATCTTTGAATTCCTATCCGCCATCTTTGATCACGAAATAGATGTTGTATTTGGATTCACCATCCCTTAAATTATCAGAGACGATACCCATATTGATTTTTTAAATTTTTCCCATACGCCATCTTTGATTTTCCATCCACCATCTTGAATCACGAAATAGATGTTGTATTTAGATTCGCCATCCCTTAAAACATCAGAGACGATAACCATATTGATTTAAAAAAAAAATCCCATCCGCCATCTTTGATCACGAAATAGATGGTGTTTTTGAATTTCCCATTCCTTAAAATATCGGAGACGATACACATATCGACTTTAAAAAGAATCCCGTCCGCCATCTTTGATTTCTTATCCACCATCTTTGATCACGAAATAGATGTTGTATTTAGATTCGCCATCCCTTAAAACATCAGAGACGATAACCATATTGATTTTTTTTACTTTCCCATCCGCCATCTTTGATTTCCCATCCGCCATCTTGAATCACGAAATAGATGTTGTATTTAGATTCCCCATCCCTTCAAACATCGGAGACGATACCAATATTGATTTTTAAAAAAAGTCCCATCCGCCATCTTTGATCACGAAATTGATGGTGTTTTTGAATTCCCCATTCCTTAAAATATCGGAGACGATACCCATATCGACTTTAAAAAATCCCGTCCACCATCTTTGATTTCCTATCCGCCATCTTTGATCACGAAATAGATGTTGTATTTAGATTCGCCATCCCTTAAAACATTGGAGACGATAACCATATTGATTTTTTTAAACTTTCCCATCCGCCATCTATGATTTCTCATCCGCCATCTTGAATCACGAAATAGATGTTGTATTTAGATTCCCCATCCCTTCAAACATCGGAGACGATACCAATATTGATTTTTAAAAAAAGTCCCATCCGCCATCTTTGATCACGAAATTGATGGTGTTTTTGAATTCCCCATTCCTTAAAATATCGGAGACGATACCCATATCGACTTTAAAAAATCCCGTCCACCATCTTTGATTTCCTATCCGCCATCTTTGATCACGAAATAGATGTTGTATTTAGATTCGCCATCCCTTAAAACATTGGAGACGATAACCATATTGATTTTTTTAAACTTTCCCATCCGCCATCTATGATTTCTCATCCGCCATCTTTGATCACGAAATAGATGTCGGATTTGGATTCCCCATCCCTTTAAATATTGGAGATGACACCCATATTAATTTTTTTGAAATTCTCATCCGCCATCTTTGATCACGAAATAGATGGTGGTTTTGAATTCCCCATTCCTTTAAATATCGGAGATGATACCCATATTGATTTATTAAATTTTTGCCATCCGTCATTTTTGATTTCCCATCCGCCATCTTGAATCACGAAAAAGATGTAGTATTTGGATTCCCCGTCCCTTTAAACATCGGAGACGATACCAATATTGATTTTTTTAAAAAGTCCCATCCGCCATCTTTGATCACGAAATAGATGGTGTTTTTGAATTCCCCATTCCTTAAAATATCGGAGACGATACCCATATCGACTTTAAAAAATCCCGTCCACCATCTTTGATTTCCTATCCGCCATCTTTGATCACGAAATAGATGTTGTATTTAGATTCGCCATCCCTTAAAACATCGTAGACGATAACAATATTGATTTTTTTAAACTTTCCCATCCGCCATCTATGATTTCTCATCCGCCATCTTGGATCACGAAATAGATGTCGGATTTGGATTCCCCATCCCTTTAAATATTGGAGATGACACCCATATTGATTTTTATAAATTCCCATCCGCCATCTTTGATCACGAAATAGATGGTGGTTTTGAATTCCCCATTCCTTTAAATATCGGAGATGATACCCATATTGATTTATTACATTTTTCCCATCCGTCATTTTTGATTTCCCATCCGCCATCTTGAATCACGAAAAAGATGTAGTATTTGGATTCCCCGTCCCTTTAAACATCGGAGACGATACCAATATTGACTTTTTTAAATTTTCCCATCCGCCATCTTTGATTGCCCATCCGCCATCTTTGATTGCCCATCCGCCATCTTTGATCACGAAATTGATGTTGTATTTCGATTCTCCACCCCTTAAAATATCGAAGCCGATACCCATATTGATATTTAAAATTTTCTCATCCGCCATCTTTGATTTCCCGTCCGCCATTTTGGATCACTAAATGAATTTCATGTTATTAATCAGCGTCCCGAAAATCTCGAAAACGATACCCATATAGATTGTATCCTATTCGTTTAGCCTTTTTTTGCCTTTGACCCAACCCTCCCCCCTCTCGTTTGACCATTTTATTATTTTTGTCTGGCCCCTAAAAGTTGTGGCGTAATTTTATATAGCCTATAGCCTTTCGGAATAATTGGGCTATCATAGGCAATAACAATTTTTTAAATCCGACTGCTAGTTCCTGAGATTAGCCAACATAATGTTTTAGCCTTTTTAGCCTTTTGCCCGGCCCCAAAGGGTCGAAGCGTTATGTTATATAGCCTATAGCCTTCCGGAATAACTGGGCTATCGTATGCAAAAATAATTTTTCAGATCCGACCGGTAGTTCCTGAGATTAGCGCGTTCAAACAAACAAACAAACTCTTCCGCTTTATTATATTAGTATAGATTTCCCCGAATACACAAACCACCTAAACTGAATTGTCAATCACAATGATTACCCTTCAGTCGATAGAGCCGATTAATCTTGTCCCCCATTCCCGAACTCTCTCCTTTACTCCCTTATCCCCATATTCCCCACTCGCTCTCCCCGAACAGCTTGATTTATAACCTGCTGTTCGCCAGGCTGATAAGAAGTGTTGCTTGCTTTAGGTCAGCTCTTGAGGTGTCAGGGTCAATTATGTGTTGAAGTATTTTTTATTGTAGTTGGTTAGGTGGTTCAAATGAATTGGGTGGTTGACTTTTAGTGCATTTTGAATTTATTATACATAGTTGTAGATAATGAACGAAAGAAATTGAATTGTACTGTTTTTTTTCCTCATTATAAACGTATTTGAATTTTGAATTTTGAGTTTTGAATTTTGAATTTTGTATTATGCGGCAAATAGATTACCAGTCTATTACCATTTACAGTGGAAATTGTACAGTGTTGACAGTCGTTACAGATAATTTGAATGTCAAATATCCTGACATTTTTTCTTTAGACAGGCCCGGGACTTGAAATAAATCTTGTACAGTCGTGCAGTTTACGGTCACAAATACACCCAGACTTAAATAAATTATAACTATAAATTTATGGATCATAGAAATCAGAGCTTAAACTTGAAACCGTGATCAAAATTGTCCTTATATTCACATCACGAAATGTTTTTACGAGCGGTCACTTCCAATCCATCCTTAAAGTTACTCTTTCCATCCCCCGAGAATATATCGGCGTAAGTGTGTGTGAAGTTAAAGAAATTTGTTGTAAACAGATGACTTTGTTTACAATTTGGTATCTTCGGAACATGTTCTATCGAATTTTCAATTTGTTTCGCTGGCCGTCGTTGCCCCTGTGACATCGAAACTGGCATTGATGTTTCGATTTTAGTAGCATGGAAATGATAATAATTGAACTTAACAAATAACGACAATGTTCAACATCGAACAGTTGCCATTTCTGACCGATGCTATTTTATTCTAAATTCATTCAAATATATGTACTTTACAGCATCTGTGTTTCCAACTCCATGCATACGGTATCTACTTACTACTTTAAACGAACATTAAAATTTCTTGCATAATAAGTATATATTATAATCTGAATCCCGGTAACCGCTCCAACGCATCTCATGAATTTTTTTATAAAAGAGTTTTCCGGGGCAATAAGTGGATATAGCTGGGATTCATTTTTGGATAACATGATTAAAAAATAAAAAAAGCCGAGCAAATCTCTGTCATTTAGGTACTTTTATAAATATGGTAAGTAGTCGATTGCAATCAAAATGATAAATGATTGCTTATATTGTCTGATAATTAAAAATATAAATTGTTGTACTGTGAAATAAACATAAATTTTCGATATCAATGAAATACCGACTCCAATATAATGCACTATTTATTATAAATGTTACTTTCGAGATTTTGGGAACCAGCCTGGTTTGAATACAGGCGAGACATTAAAAGCGATATAAGAACAGTGTGAACCAGTTACTACATGTGGTTTAAGTACGTGGGAAGCTGATAACAAGTTTGTGTGTTTAACTTTGTATGTAGCAAGTACGTACAAATAACATATAACATAACATAACATAACATAACATAACATAACATAACATAACATAACATAACATAACATAACATAACATAACATAACATAACATAACATAACATAACGTAACGTAACGTAACGTAACGTAACGTAACGTAACGTAACGTAACGTAACATAACATAACATAACATAACATAACATAACATAACATAACATAACATAACATAACATAACATAACATAACATATCTTCACGCCTTTTATCCCCGCAGGGGTAGGCAGAGGTGTATTACACACCCACACTTCGCCAGATATGTTTCGGTCCCAATGTAATAGGGGGCGAGCCTATTGCCATCTACCGGGCACATTATTAAGCGAGCGATAATTAACATTTTTAATACACACATAACTTCGAAAAGTCAGAGGTGTGTGCCCGAGGTACCTGGGGATCGAACCCGAGACCAACGTCTCGGCAGTCCGTTACGTACACCACTGGGCTACCGCCGCTTACGTACAAAAAAAAAAAACTTCTTCCTACAAAGTCTATTAATTATGCTATCATATTCACACATATATGTACGTACAAATATGATAGCAAAATTAATAGACTTTGTAGGAAGAAGATATTGGTAAAAAGATATTGTATAAGAGCAATGTATAATATAATACTATAATATATTGTCTTTACTATCTATACATATTATTAAATGAAGTACTCTTTTCGACCTGTTTGTTTGTATGAACGCGATGAACTCAATAACTACCGAACTGACTTTTGTACGATCATCATTATGAGCCCTGTAAATGCACTGTCCCACTGCTGGGCACGGGCCTCTTCTCACAGTGAGAAGAGTCCACAACGCTGGCCAAGTGTGATTTGGCAGACTTCACATGATGTCTTTCGATACCATTATGGAGAACTCTCAGACATGCAGGTTTCCTCACGATGTTTTCCTTCATCGTTAAGCAAGCGATAATGAACAATTTATTACACACTTAACCTCGAAAAGTCATTGGTGTGCCCCGTAGATTCGAAGCCGTAACCCTCTGCGTAGCAGTCTGTCGGTATCTCCACTAGGCTATCGCTGCTATTACGTACGATATTCACCAATAAATAAAATGATACTTGCGGATTAAGGCGGGTGGAGCCGCGGGTAAAGTCTAAAATAAAGCTAAAGAGTTTTTATATTTGTTTGAATTGAGTTTTGATTATTTCGAGGACTAACTAATGGTTTTGGAAAATTATTTTGTTTACTAAAGCGTCATTTACGAGGATTGGCTATATCAATTGAGGATGCAATATCACGCTTCGACCCTTAGGAGTAGAACAAAAAGATAGAGAACACAAGAACGATGCAATACGACGTCTCAATGGCCAAGTTGTGGTGAGTAAGACCACGAGCGACTATGCATTATTCTTATATATTTAATTGGCGTTAGGGAACCGTGGCGAAAAGCGTCTGTCGATTCCTGGGGTTAAGTATGTTTGTTGCCACCTGATTTAAATCTTTAATTCAGGTGACCGCATTTCGGTAAAGAGTTGGTATTCACAGTCATTAAGGTCTATGACAGTCGTTACACAGTATCCATATGGTACCTTCAAAAATCTTGATATTGTCTAAATAACAAAATATGTATACTTGGAATTTGGGATTGAGGCGGCAGTCATTTCGTTGAAAAGCTATTCTGTCAAATCTTGACTGTTCTTGACGACAAGAAATATATTATGCGGTAACCGTAATCTCTCAATCTGGTAATCAAATACCAACAAATACAGGTTGTATTTTTTGGTATTACAATACAAAGCATAATTTTATATTAATGACGAAGATGTAATGAATAAATTATTGATCACTGTTATACTAGAGCCCTCTTCCTCCCATAAAAGTTTGCTGTACCACATAAGTCTGCATTGTCCGTGTGGTGACGGATTAAGAATACGGAATGTCACCACCCCATATCATCCCATGGGTGTCGTAAGAGCCGACAGAGGGAGCATATTATGCAGAGAACAGCACTGTAAGAGAAGGAAAACTTGATACAAACCCTATACCAACCCGTTTGGCCAGCGTGGTATAGTAGGCCAATTCCTCCTTTCAAAAGAGAGGCCTTATCCAGCAGTGCACTGTTAAAAGCTGATGACGGGGATAAGACTGCATTGTAGAATACAATACACATTAAAAGTAATTTCCATTTATTCCGTTCCATCGCCCTCATTGACTTAGCTCTCCGAATCATCTTAATATATAAAATCCTTGTGTTACTGACTGACTGACAGACACGCTACAGCAAAAACTATTGGGCGCAGGCAGCTGAAATTTGGCATGTATGTTCCTTGGGGACCGTAGGGGTGCACTAAGAAGGGATTTCCCGAAGTTCCCACGGGATCGGCCAAAACGGGTACAGTTGTGGGTAGTTCAATATATCAAATATAACATTAATACAATGGATTAGCAACAATATAATTCATTTAGTAATATTGGCCCCAGGTATATCTTTAATATTACTCTAGGTATATTAACTATGTATATATATTCAATATTTACCACTTTAATATTCACCATAGGTACATATATAATTGATATGGCTTATTTCACAGCCTATGAATCGATTCTATTATATGATATTCCAAGTTCTAAACTTATAACATCTCACAACTGACAAAACCACCAACAATATCAATTATACAATAGCTACGCTATATTACATCGCTTCTGCATTATTTCTATTGAAAATACTCTAAATAACACCACAGAAGCAATATAGAATCGTGAAACACAATAATATAATAGTCAGGATTATATCGTACCTTAGTTAGCCGTTGCCGGACCGAAACTGAACATTGAGCAGAGTCTGTTCATATTTTATACTCTATTTACCCGTTTGTCAGTGTCAACTGTCAAACGTCAAACCAATTTGTCTATTTAGAACTGGCAACACTATAAATTCAAAACATACAATCCATTTATGTTCATTTACTATATGTTTAGGCTATACTTTGTTAATGATACAATATATATAGTTATATCTTGTTAGAGACATATTTGAATAATTCTAAAATCGATCTTATTGTAACTAAACCTAAAACTCGACGTAGAAATAACAATGATATAAATTCTAGCCAGATTTATAACGGTTTGATATCCGAGCTTCTGCTGGGATGATAAATAGGTACTTACAAACGGGACACACATACTTTAGACGTACTTCCTTTGATATATTTTTGAATATCTTTACAATATATTTCAACAAATCTATCACGGCCATACTGACCTGTACTTCACTCCCGAAGTACCCTCTTTATTTTAACCCCCTGCAGCAACCTGCAGTTTTTATTAAGCACCTGCAGCAACCTGCAGCTTTTATTTAGCACCTGCAGCAACCTGCAGTTTTTATTTAGCACCTGCAGCTACCTGCTGTTTTTATTTAGGACCTGCAGCAACCTGCAGTTTTTATTTAGGACCTGCAGTAACCTGCAGTTTTAATTATTTATTTAGGACCTGCAGCAACCTGCAGTTTTAATTTTTTATTTAGGACCAGCAGCAACCTGCAGTTTTAATTTTTATTTAGGACCTGCAGCAACCTGCAGCTTTAATTTTTTATTTAGGACCTGCAGCAACCTGCAGTTTTAATTTTTATTTAGGACCTGCAGCAACCTGCAGTTTTTATTAAGGACCTGCAACAACCTGCAGTTTTTATTAAGGACCTGCAGCAACCTGCAGTTTTTATTAAGGACCTGCAGCAACCTGCAGTTTTTATTAAGGACCTGCAGCAACCTGCAGTTTTTATTAAGGACCTGCAGCAACCTGCAGTTTTTATTCAAAACCTGCAGCAACCTGCAGTTTTAATTCAGAACCTGCAGCAACCTGCAGTTTTAATTTAGGACCTGCAGCAACCTGCAGTTTTTATTTAGGACCTGCAGTAACCTGCAGTTTTTATTTAGCACCTGTAGCAACCGTCATTGAATGTCACAACAGCTTTTTAATTCATCCTTAATACGATTTTAAAACTACATTTTTTTTCACGTTTCTTTTTTTTTGCTTTGTCCACTCTGAAGGTCTTAGGTGATTTTTTTATAAACTATATTCAATTCCAGAACCTTGCAAGGTCCGATAAGCTTTTCATTTATCATTTATCTGTAACATTTATCTAGTTTTTAGTTTTGTTTATTTAATAAGATCATTAGTTTTAATAAACCATAAAATCCCAAATCAATATAAATGTGCACCTACACGGTGTTCCATATAACAATTTGGATCATGAAAATATTTTACTAATAGGTCTTATTTTTAAATGGTTGTTATCCTTATAGGTATGTGAGACCATTCAAAAATAGATATGGACGATATTGGCATATAATTTTTGAAAGCACAGTTTTATTTTTACTTATGAGGTTGCGGTATTCTTTCATTTCATTTACGTATTTGCGAAAATGGGTTGTACTTTGGTGTTATAAATACAGATTATTCTGTAGCCAATGTAGCATAAAATGGTTTTGATTTACACATAGGTACAAAATATTATCTATGTTTATTCATTATTAATCTTTAATAATATACACAAAATGTATAAAGGCTATCTGATGCCCTAGGCAGCTTTTGCCAGTCTACGATAACTACTTGATCCGAGTGCCCTATAGAACATTCTTCAAATGTTCGAATAGATGTATTAATGTTCCAACAACATGTTCGGTCAATAGCAGAAATAATTTTAATACGTCGATATTCTGATAGTTGATCAGCAGTAATCAGAACAATCATGTATTATCTCATCTAATCGGGTATCAGATTTGAGTTGTTGGAGTTTCTACCAATAACATATACTAATAAATGTAAGAGCCAGTCTTAACTGCTGTACAATAGCTCGGCCAACCTGATAGCAGTATCAAGTGGAGAAATAAAGTATGTGTATTCACCATTTTTCCTTTATCAAGTAATATGTATTGCTATTTTAATAATCAAAACACTTATACACATATTATTTAGCAGTGATTTAAAAGTCATCGTTACAACGATAAGAATATACTTTAGACTATGCCGGTGTGGGTAAGGGAAGAAAATAATTCTTTATCAAGAAATCAGGCTGTGCTCATTTATCCATTTTCTTTCTAAAGTAGGTACAATAAACTATTCTAATGTAAATGTTACATAATATAGAAACTGTATGATAACGTTTTCCGATATTGCAAATCACTACATCATCCATGGATTAACAAGAACAATATGATACGAAAGGAGCTACTCCAAATCATCACATCAAATTTTAATTTAAAAAAAAAGTAACTAATGTAATTCAGCCTATACTTAATAAATAATAGAATAGGATTTCGCAACATCAGGATAAATAAGAATAGTTTAAAGTAATGAAAGTAATTATCGACTTTAATCGATATTAAATGTAATTTTTGTAACTCTCATCCAACTAGGGTGCTGAAGATTTTAAAATAGTCTATTCTGTACGGTAATACAAACGAGTTTTTTTTTTAAGAACTTGTTCCAACATTTATTCACCCCATACACCAGTTTTTTTTTGTTATTCAAAGGTGTAAACGCTTTGAATTATGTTAATGGTAATCAACTATAAAAAAGTAATACGTTATATTTTGAGTAAAATTGAAAATGGTAGATATCAGTTGCTATTTATTTTTCTTTTCACTACATACTTCATATAGTTGAAATTTGTTGTTAATTATATCAAATAGTATAGAGTATTCAAATTAGTTTCAACCAAGAGTATACAAATTTTGCAAGATAATATTATGTAGGTAGTTATCACATTTTAGAGGTATATTTATAGAATAGAATCCTTTATTTAAAATAACACATCTTTGCTACGAAACCTTAAGTAAGTAATTACATTATAAAATATACAATTATAAATTATTTTATAAGAAACTTAAATATAAATTATTATAGATTATTTTAACCGTAGTAAGACCATAACTGCCATAGCAAGGATTGGTTAGCATTCGGTTCATGGTATAGTTCCCAACAACTCTTACAGGAAAGAGTATAAATAGCTAACTTTCGCTTAGCGGCAATACAGATTACATTACATACATACATACATACATATCGTCACGCCTTTTATCCCCAAAGGGGTAGGCAGAGGTGTATTTCTACACCCACTTTTCGCCAGATATACTTTAGTCCCACGTAATAAGGGGCGAGCCTATTGCCGTACCGGGCACATTTCCAGACTCCGTGCTGCTACTGAGAATTTCGTGACAGAAAAACCCAATAACACTGCCCGACCCAGGAATCGAACCCGGGACCTCCCGATCCCACGCGCACGTTTATGCCGCGAGACCAAAGAGGCAGTCGTATAGGGTTTGATGTCGAGTTTTCCGTCTCTACGCAAA
Source organism: Euclidia mi (assembly GCA_944739405.2). Taxonomy (NCBI): domain Eukaryota; kingdom Metazoa; phylum Arthropoda; class Insecta; order Lepidoptera; family Erebidae; genus Euclidia; species Euclidia mi. The sequence goes on along the minus strand of OX123206.2, from coordinate 6,503,727 downwards.
GATGGTATTTGCATCGTGTTATCCCTTAGTCGCCTCTTACGACACCCACGGGAAGACAGGGGGTGGTGACACTTGTATTCTATGCCGTCAACCACACGGCTTACATTACTTAGCAGATTACATTACTTAACAGATTACATTACTTAGCAGTAAATATGTTTCTAATGGAGGTAATTATACACTGTTGTTAAAAAAATTGTGTTACAATCCTTTTACATAATACGTATTTACTTGTTGAACGTCGTCAACTATTCTCATTCTCTTCAATCAGTCTTACATATTATTGCAAAATCACCTCACCCAACAGAACATATCCACTAGCCTCTTTCCAGCACCACAGCCACTGCGTCGAAGACAGATCGTGCTCCGTCGTCAGCAAAACGGCGATGATGTCCTTTAGTCAGCGTCATGGGATTTCGACAAGGATGCTCTGAAACTGACAATTGGATGTATTAGTAATGTGAGGTGGACATATCCCACTTCTGATAATAGAAGGGTTATTATGTGTATATGTATATATATATATATATATATATATATATATTTACATCACGCTATCTATTTGCCGCCCTTTTACATCGCATTATTATGACGTCCACCAGTTCCACTTAAAAAATATGAACTATTACAGCGAATATTAGTCGCTAAGGCAATGTCAAATACTGTGTGCATATTAATTTTCTGAAATTTTGACACATATTGATATACAAATATACGTATATTAACAACCATAGTGAAATCAATTAGGACTCCAGCCAACACTATCAATTATCTGGCTTCCCGTGATATACATAATTTAATTTACGTTTTCCTATCTATCGCAACTCCTATGAACAGTGCAACGTTGCCGCTCTTCTTTCCTTAAAATTTAATAAGTAGGTGGATAAATATTATTTCTATGTTATAGTGCAGGTATGTTAGCGTAAGCGTGAAGTTTAAAGTTATGAAAATAAAACAAATATTGAGATCAATGCAATTTATTACGATAATATCACAAGAAATACTTACTTAAATGTAAAGTACCTATTTACTTATTTCTAAATTATGAGAAGTATTGGCACATATAAAAAAAAGAACTAACGTAGTATTGGAGAGAATCATACGTATATCTAAGCATACGCTTAGCCTCAAACGTCCATATATGTAATCATTTGCAAGTTTTACAGGTATTTAGAAACATACGAGTATACGGACGTGGCAATATCGTAAAAGTTTCAGACTATTAATCATTTGACATCTTGGACGTCAAATGACAGATATTGTGAAACTTTTACGATATTATAACGTCCGTATAAGTACATATATGTGTAAATAGCTGTGAATCGCACAAGTGATTTGTTTAAACCCTGCTAAACAATAAACAAAAAATAAAATCTAACACAAATTAAATCGCCGCGCCGATTGAAAAATAACATTTAGATTTAAATCACAGTCCCAAGAAATAGTAACTTAAATTAAAGGTACCTGTCTACTTACATCTGATTTAAAATCGTTATTATTTAGGAACACTTTTAATGAGGTAGATATGATATATACTGATAAGTAATAATCAGGTCACTTAAAATACAAAATTATCTTAAATAAACTCAAGTCGAACACAGTAGGCTATACCAACCTACGTTTATAAAACGGATATACGGACGTCAGTAATCCAATTTGATATAAACGGACGTTGAAAATCCCACGATTTAAATATATTTCAATTACCTGACATCCGTATAATATTAAAGTTTACAATATTAACTTACACAATGAAATATACCAAGATAAGATTTACACGATTTTACGTGGTGAACATAAAAACGGTGGCTCTCATTAAGTTAGCAGTACCCTAATTAAGCATCATAAACTTACAACATTTTTTATATATGTATATAGATATACGAAATTAAAATCATGAAAATTCACGATATTGTAACATCCATATACTCGTAGTATACGCATATCTACGCAAAAGCATACGCTTAGCCTCAAACGTTCATATATGTAAACATTTGAAAGTTTTACAGGTATTAAGATAAATATGAGTATACGGACGTGGCAATATCATAAAAGTTTCAAACTATTAATCATTTGACATCTTGGACGTCAAATGACAGATATTGTGAAACTTTTACGACATTATAACGTCCGTATAAGTACATATATGTGTAAATAACTGTGAATCGCACAAGTGATTTGTTTAAACCCTGCTAAACAATAAACAAAAAATAAAATCTAACACAAATTAAATCGCCGCGCCGATTGAAAAATAACATTTAGATTTAAATCACAGTCCCAAGAAATAGTAACTTAAATTAAAGGTACCTGTCTACTTACATCTGATTTAAAATCGTTATTATTTAGGAACACTTTTAATGAGGTAGATATGATATATACTGATAAGTAATAATCAGGTCACTTAAAATACAAAATTATCTTAAATAAACTCAAGTCGAACACAGTAGGCTATACCAACCTACGTTTATAAAACGGATATACGGACGTCAGTAATCCAATTTGATATAAACGGACGTTGAAAATCCCACGATTTAAATATATTTCAATTACCTGACATCCGTATAATATTAAAGTTTACAATATTAACTTACACAATGAAATATACCAAGATAAGATTTACACGATTTTACGTGGTGAACATAAAAACGGTGGCTCTCATTAAGTTAGCAGTACCCTAATTAAGCATCATAAACTTACAACATTTTTTATATATGTATATAGATATACGAAATTAAAATCATGAAAATTCACGATATTGTAACATCCATATACTCGTAGTATACGCATATCTACGCAAAAGCATACGCTTAGCCTCAAACGTTCATATATGTAAACATTTGAAAGTTTTACAGGTATTAAGATAAATATGAGTATACGGACGTGGCAATATCATAAAAGTTTCAAACTATTAATCATTTGACATCTTGGACGTCAAATGACAGATATTGTGAAACTTTTACGATATTATAACGTCCGTATAAGTACATATATGTGTAAATAGCTGTGAATCGCACAAGTGATTTGTTTAAACCCTGCTAAACAATAAAAAAAAAAAAAATCTAACACAAATTAAATCGCCGCGCCGATTGAAAAATAACATTTAGATTTAAATCACAGTCCCAAGAAATAGTAACTTAAATTAAAGGTACCTGTCTACTTACATCTGATTTAAAATCGTTATTATTTAGGAACACTTTTAATGAGGTAGATATGATATATACTGATAAGTAATAATCAGGTCACTTAAAATACAAAATTATCTTAAATAAACTCAAGTCGAACACAGTAGGCTATACCAACCTACGTTTATAAAACGGATATACGGACGTCAGTAATCCAATTTGATATAAACGGACGTTGAAAATCCCACGATTTAAATATATTTCAATTACCTGACATCCGTATAATATTAAAGTTTACAATATTAACTTACACAATGAAATATACCAAGATAAGATTTACACGATTTTACGTGGTGAACATAAAAACGGTGGCTCTCATTAAGTTAGCAGTACCCTAATTAAGCATCATAAACTTACAACATTTTTTATTTATGTAAATAGATATACGAAATTAAAATCATGAAAATTCACGATATTGTAATATCCATATACTCGTAGTATACGCATATCTACGCAAAAGCATACGCTTAGCCTCAAACGTTCATATATGTAAACATTTGAAAGTTTTACAGGTATTAAGATAAATATGAGTATACGGACGTGGCAATATCATAAAAGTTTCAAACTATTAATCATTTGACATCTTGGACGTCAAATGACAGATATTGTGAAACTTTTACGACATTATAACGTCCGTATAAGTACATATATGTGTAAATAACTGTGAATCGCACAAGTGATTTGTTTAAACCCTGCTAAACAATAAACAAAAAATAAAATCTAACCCAAATTAAATCGCCGCGCCGATTGAAAAATAACATTTAGATTTAAATCACAGTCACAAGAAATAGTAACTTAAATTAAAGGTACCTGTCTACTTATTTCTGATTTAAAATCATTATTATTTAGGAACACTTTTAATGAGGTAGATATGATATTTACTGATAAGTAATAATCAGGTCACTTAAAATACAAAATTATCTTAAATAAACTCAAGTCGAACACAGTGGGCTATACCAACCTACGTTTATAAAACGGATATACGGACGTCAGTAATCCAATTTGATATAAACGGACGTTGAAAATCCCATGATTTAAATATATTTCAATTACCTGACATCCGTATAATATTAAAGTTTACAATATTAACTAACACAATGAAATATACCAAGATAAGATTTACACGATTTTACGTGGTGAACATGAAAACGGTGGCTCTCATTAAGTTAGCAGTACCCTAATTAAGCATCATAAACTTACAACATTTTTTATATACGTATATAGATATACGAAATTAAAATCATGAAAATTCACGATATTGTAACATCCGTATACTCGTAGTATATCTACGCAAAAGCATACGCTTAGCCTCAAACGTTCATATATGTAAACATTTGCAAGTTTTACAGGTATTAAGATAAATACGAGTTTACGGACGTGGCAATATCGTAAAAGTTTCAAACTATTAATCATTTGACATCTTGGACGTCAAATGACAGATTATGTGAAACTTTTACGACATTATAACGTACGTATAAGTAAATATGTGTCTAAATAACTGTGAATCGCACAAGTGCTTAGTTTAAACCCTCTTAAACAATTAACGAAAAATAAAATATAACACAAATTAAATCGCAGCGCCGATTGAAAAATAACATTTAGATTTTTTTGGTAATAAGGCGCATTTGACATTTCGTTTTGGTGTAAAATTAGGGATATAAATCACAGTCACAAGTAACAGTCGCTTAAATTGAAGGTATCTACTTACTTCTAATTTCAAATTATTATTATTTAGGAATAATTTTAATAAGGTAGGTATGATAGTTAAGTGCTGATAAGTAAATTATCTCAAATAAACTCAAGTCGAACACAGTGAGCTTTACCAACCTACGTTTATAAAACGGATATACAGACGTCAGTAATCGAATTTGATTCAAATTATAAACGGACGCCGAATATCCCACGATTAAATTATATTTCCATTATCTGACATCCGTATAATATTAAAGTTCGCAATATTAACTAACACAATGAAATATACCAAGATAAGATTTTACACGATTTTACGTGGTGAGCATAAAAATGGTGGCTCTTTTTAGGTTAGCAGAACCCTAAATAAGCATCTTACACTCACAATATTTTTATATACCTATTTAGATATACGAAATTAAAATCGTGAAAATTTACGATATTGTAACGTCCGTATACTCGTAGTATACGGACGTTACAATATCGTAAATTTTCAAACTATTTGTCATTTAACATCCTGGACGTCAAATGATAGATAGTATCAAACTTGTAACGAAATTGTGGCTAAGCGTATGCTGAGATTTGGGTGACGCAACGATTATTTAATACCGGAACATACTGACAGCTGCATATGCTGCGGCTCAGGTTCTGCTCTGGCAGAAGCTGACTACCTGTGTCTGCATCAACTGCACTGAGTTACAAAGTCATACGCATATCTACGTAAAAGCATACGCTTAGCCTCAAACGTCCATATATGTAATCATTTGCAAGTTTTACAGGTATTTAGATAAATACGGGTATACGGACGTGGCAATATTGTAAAAGTTTTAAACTATTAATCTTTTGACGTCTTGGACGTCAAATGACAGATATTGTGAAACTTTTACGACATTATAACGTCCGTATTAGTACATATATGTCTAAATAACTGTGATTCGCACAAGTGATTTGTATAAATACCCTGCTAAACAATAAACAAAAAATAAAATCTAACACAAATTAAATCACTGCGCCGATTGAAAAATAACATTTAGGTTGTTTTTTTGTAATTAGACGCATTTGACATTTTGTTATGGTGTAAAATTAGGGACATATATCATGACCGATTTTAAACTTTCGCGATTTGTATACATCATACAATATTATTTAGCGGGTCTTAGTCGCGATAATTTATTTATTTCAAGGCATACATACCTCTGTTATTCTCCTACGTTTCTACCGGCTTGCAACAGTTGTGGTCGCGGAGGGACTGATGTCAGCTCAGCGCCGTCCTTGTGAAGCGCGGGTTTCGGCAGCTACCCTCACTTGTTTTGTATTTTTGATATTTTTAGTTCTATCCGCACTGTCGGTACCTCGACACACTACACTTATGACGTCTACACACTGATGAGTTGTGTTACTGCGGCGTTGTTTGCATTTGTTGATAACTGGGTTCCAAGTGGTCGATAGTCTGTATCCGTCCTCCCGGTTGAAATTTCTATGTTTTTTGATTTCAACCGCTTCACGGCTTCACGTACTATCCTGGAGTAATAGTGGCGATCGGTGGATAATACTTGTGGTTGATGTAATTCTATCCAGTGGTTTGGTCCAGATTCCAGCAAATGCTCAGCTATGGCAGATTAATTAATTTGTCGATTTTTGACAGCTGTGATATGTTCTTTGACCCTTTCAGCGATCGTTCGTTTGGTCTGTCCGATATAGGAACTACCACAACTGCAATCGACCTTGTAGACGCCTGGTGTTTGTAGAGGAATTACGTCCTTTGGGGTACGCAGATTGTGTGCTACCTTGGAGAGGGGACTATATACAGTCTTGATGGAGTATTTCTGTAGTACTGTTCCAACTTTGTCCGTCACTCCCTTGATATAAGGCATGTAAGCCGGCACTCTGCTTACTTCAGGTTTGCGGTCCTTCCTCTTCCGACGGGGTATCTCCTTTTTGTATCCGTTGCGCCTTAGTACCTTCTGAACATGTGACAATTCACTGTTTAAGTGTTCAGGGTCACAGAGGTCATAGGCTCTGTTCACTAACGAGGTCGCTACGGATTCCAAATGCTCGCATCATCACCCGCGACATGTAATATATTTATATATTATATTTATGTATCATATCTATGAATAATTATATATATCTATAGTATATTTATGGTTAATAATATGTATCTAAATTATTAATATGTATTTAATAGATATCCTATTTTCACCACATGGCTAATGTATCTACCTCATCTATCTCTGCAACACCAAAAGGTTGACTGGCAGAAAATGCCACTAGGCATTAAGTCCACCTGTGTACTATGTTTGTGCATAAAGAATAAATTTAAAAAAAAAAATATGAATTAACACAATTAAATATACCAAGATAAGATTTTACATGATCCACAAAAATGGAAGTAGAGTATACTCTCTCTTACCACTACACTGTACACAAACAAATGTACCAGCTAATACAAAAACTAAACAAACTAAAATAACTGATTATTTTACAACTATACAACCACCAAAAAAGGCCCAAAATACTATTTGTTTTCGCAGATAAAATTAAGCCAAGAACTACTACAATAATACACCAAAATATAGCAGGCGTAATAAATATACAAGAGCTTATTGAGGTAGCCATAAATGATTTATCGAATAATATAGGTAATATTGACATTATCTGCTTAACAGAAACCTTTTTAAAACAAGGATCTGAACCCAACCTTAGAATAGGCAATTACAAATTAGCTTTGTTTTTCTCACGCCCTAACCAACGCAGAGAAGGCTCATGCATACTAATAAAGCATGACCTGGCATACAAACATATTAGCAACTTACCACCTTTATTCCCCCTTCATTTTGAATGTAGTGCTAAAGAAATTACTACTTTTAATCTTGTAATAGTATGCATTTACAGAACACCCTCATCCAGCACAAGTATATTCTTAAATAAATTTGAAAAACTCACTGATAAGTTATGCAAGAAGTCTAATACAACGTTATTATCTGTGTAGATTGGAACATTGATACATTAAAGTAGGTAAAAAGTATCCAGTGAATTACAATCCATACTTAAAACAATAACTTAAAAAGCCACATAACATTACCGACGCGAAAATCATCTTGTTTAGATCAAATTGTAAGTAACGTTCAGGAAGGTAAATCTAATATTCATTACCTAGCATTATCTGACCATGAAACTGCCCAATCGTTGACTATCAACAATGAGACCTACAGTGTAAATAACAAATCTTATAACTATCAATACAAAACCATTAGAGATCTTAGCCAGGAAAACATGGTCAAATTCAAAAACTGCATTAATAATTTGCACTTCACTGAGGTATACGAACAACAAAGTACAAATGAAGCATTTAACACCTTCCATGACACTATCACCATGTTTTATACTTTATGTTTCCCTAAAATAACCATAAAAAGTGTAAGTGTAGTCAAACACGTAAAAAATAGAAAACTAACTAAAAATATAAAACGATGTTGTATAAGAAAAAGAATGCTATACTTGAAATATCATCTTGATAGACACAATAAAAGACAGAATAAGACAAGGTATAACAATTATATAACAATATTAAAACAATGTATCAACAAAGCGCAACAAATAAACAATCTAAACTTCATTAAAACGCAAAAAATGCCTGCTCAGCTGCATGGAAAATTATTAAAGAAAACAATAATAGAGCAATAACTAGCGCACACATAGAATCAATAGAATTTAACAAAAAGATCTACACCAAGCCTATTAAAATTTGTAATTTATTTAACAATTACTATGTATCACTGTGCAGCAATGTTAAAAAATACGAAGATACAGGCTCACCTAACCATATCACCAAAATATCTCAAAATACTAAGACCCTTATTTCTCACACCAGACAACTCTGACACATTAAAGATAATAAACTCCTTAAAAAATACTCATTCTACTGGCTATGATGATATAAGTACAAAGGTATTAAAAACCTGCGCACACTCTTTAGTAGCACCATTAACCTATATCATTAACCTGTCACTCGTAGGAGGTAAATTCCCTGATCGTCTTTAACTGTCAATTGTTAAGCCAATGCACAAAAAAGGAGCCAAAACTAACATCAATAATTACAGACCAATTACACTCATACCTATACTATCAAAAATATTCGAGAAAGTTATGTACATCAAAATAGATACATTTCTAACTTCTTGTAATATCTTAAATAAAAAACCGTTCGGTTTTCGGAAACAAAGCTCCACTGCATTGGCATGTTTTTCTTTAATAAAGCATATTACAGACGCCTTAAATAATAAATCTATAGTCGCATGTCTGTTTCTAGACATGACAAAAGCTGTTGACTTCGTCTGTCACCAAAAACTGCTCTCAAAGCTCTCAAATTATTGGTTACGTGGAAATATTTATAACTGGATTGAGAGTTATCTAGAAAATCGAATACAATATGTCGAATTAAACAGAACTTATAAAAATAAATAAAAGCAATACAGATCGATGTACAAAATAAACAATTATGGTACGCCCTAAGGGAGTATTTTAGCCCCTCTTTTGTTTCTGTTATACATTAACGATTTCCCGGATGCAATCTACCAGGAAATTATACTATTTGCTGATGATACAACAATAATAATTAAAGATAAACATAAACTTAATCTAGAAATAAATATAAAAGCAACACTCAATAATGCCATAAGCTGGCTTAATTAAAACAACCTTAAGATAAACATGACAAAAACAAATATTATTCAGTTCCAAACATATGCAACAAATCTAAATTAAATCATAATGACACGAATCATTGTTGATAATTGCGTATTTTTAGGTATCAGGGTCGATAAATATTGTAATTGGAAACCTCATTTAGAAAAACTAGTCAATAAAATAGATCGATTTATAAATGTTTAAAAAAAGTTAGACTGACAGTAAACATTAATGCTGCACTATCTGCATACCATGCTTACGTATCCTCCCTGCTCAGATACGGCATTGTTGTATGGGGTAACTCGGTTGAAGTTGAAAGAGTTCTTATAACCCAAAAGAAGTGTATTCGAGCAGTATGTGGAGTCGATACACTGACAAGCTGTAAACCTCTATTTAAAAAACACAAGATTTTACCTGTTCCATGCTTATACATATTAGAAATAGGTTTACTAGTAAAACATCATGCTGAATAGTTTTTAAAATTTGATGATACATAACTGCCATCTATTAAATTGGAATTATTTAGAAGAAATGCATACTGTATGGCAATTAAAATATATAACCATATTCCGCTAAGTATCAAAATGTTACCTATATCCCAATTTAAAAAACAACTTTTTAATATACTATTAAATAAAACTTATAATAGTGTCAAGGAATATCTTGAAGATAAGGCCCTAGGCAACTAATATTATCACCGAAGCATATTAGTAAATTGTTATTTTGTTTCATGTGCCACTCATTGTTATGTTTCTAATATATTTGTTCTTTATATTCCCATGTAGTACCCGTTTACTGCACTCAATTCGCACGCCCCAAGGGGCAGAATATGCTGTAACCAACCATTTATAAACACCTGTTAATGTACCATTTTCTTGCGAATAAATGAATTATTATTATTATTCGTAAGTGTCTCTGTTACACGGCTATTCTTCTAACATTTAGTGTTAAAAGAATAACCGGACCTTTGGGAGGCTTACACGGGGATATGGATCCAACGCGCAGAGGCCCGTAGAGAGCTTTAATCTAAAATGGGATGGGACACATGCAGCGGAGCCTCCACAACTGCACTACTGAGAACAGCTATGGACTAGCCGCAGCATATGTAAGACTATTGTAATATGTGGAGCCTTATTTAATTGGTTTATGGGATTGGGTGTTTGATGGACTTGTAATTTTTATGGATGAAAAATGGCACCTGCCAGTAATACTCTAATAGTATCCGTCCGGATGGCGGGTGGTGACTCGCCAACTCACTGGATGGGCCCTCTCTTAACAGCCGCCCAAAGCAAACAAACTCTGCCATAGAGGCAGCCAGAGGGAAACACCGGTGCGAGTGGCTAGGGGTGATAAGCGGTGCGGCACCGGTTTCACCATCGCGGGTCTCGTGACAACGGAGGCTCGGAGCGGGTTTCCCCGTAGTTACGCCCTTGAGAATGACACTTCCACCCCCGAGCTGGTAGCTCTTGCGGATCCACTCCGACCAGCCAGTAAAGGCAAGCTGGAGACGAGGCCCTGACCGACTCTCTCAAAGCATTCGGGACCGCAGTGTCGCCACACACATTCAGCTCGCCACAAAGCTGCCCTGCGGTTGTAAGGTTTCTTTTCATCTTGTAATACATTTTTTGTTTATATTACTCGATGAAGGTGATGTTTGAAAGCTGTTATTATTATTACACCATTTTACGTGGAGAGCATGAAAACGGTGGCTCTCATTAGGTTAGCAGTACCCTAATTAAGCATCGCTTAATTAAGGGGTGCATAGGGTTCCCACCAAGATCTTAGGGCCCAAGCCAACCTCACCTGCAAGTGGTGCACCTGCCGATCAACGGACGAGGCTCTGGCAAACAAAATATCCCGATAAGCGGCAATAGGCTCGCTACCTATTACGTGGGATCAAAACACTGGCGAAAAGTGGGCGTTTAATATGCCTCTGCCTACCCCTTCGGGGAAACAGGCGTGAGTCTATGTATGTATGTATAATTAAGCATCATAAACCAACAACATTTTTATAAACGTATTTAGACATACAAAATTAAAATCATGAAAATTTACGATATTGTAACGTTCGTTTACTTGAAGTTTTATATTATGTTCGTATACTAGTATACGACTGTATACTTGAAGTCGTATACTCGTAGTCGTATACTACGAGTATACGGACGTTACAATATCGTAAATTTTCAAACTATTTTTCATTGGGATATTTTTAACAGCGTATCATAAATGTTATGTAACACACTAAAGTGAGTTACGCAAAAAAACTTTATTATTTCACTAAAATACTGACTTGCACACTAAAATACTATTTGTACACCAAATATGATGATCTTTTTACAAAATATCATTTGATATGAAACGTTTCGTCCGCTCGGGAAACTTATCCACTCAGAAAACTTAATAGGTTATGTTAGGTTCTCTTGTGACCCTGCTCCCAAAAATAGGAGCCCTGCGAAGCAGCAGGGCTCCGTCAACTTAGCTTAGTGGTGCAATTAGTATTTTTGGTGGAAAATTAGTATTTTTGACTAACAGTTAAATACAACCCTTTTTCATTTAACACCCTGGACGTCAAATGATACATAGTGTCAAACTTGTAACGAAATTTTATTGTGGCTAAGCGTATGCTGAGACTCGGGTGACGCCACGCAGGGTAGATCCGATTATTTAATACCTGAACATACTGACAGCTGCGTATGCTGCGGCTCAGGTTCAATGTGGACATGCGTCTGTTCTGCTCTGGCAGAAGCTGACTACCTGTATCTGCATCAACTGCACTGAGTTACAAAGTCATACGCATATCTACGTAAAAGCATACGCTTAGCCTCAAACGTCCATATCTGTAATCATTTGCAAGTTTTACAGGTATTTAGATACATACGAGTATACGGACGTGGCAATATCGTAAAAGTTACAAACTTTTAATCATTTGACATCTTGGACGTCAAATGAATATTTTGAAACTTCTAAGACATTATAACGTCCGTATATTTATTTATTTATTTATTTAGGAAAGCTTACAGACTAATAACAACACATTTAATTAAATAAAAAAGAAGTTGCTAATTACAAGCTACCACATATAAATGCAATGTAACAAAGATTAATTACATCAGTTACTGTTGTAAGTATACCTACTTGTTCAATCATACAATAAATACAATGTTGCAGCCATGTTCCGCCATAAAAAAGTAACTAAAAATGAGATTCATAATACACAAGTTAGTATAATTATATATTATTATAACAAAAAAAGTCAAGAAAATAATAATGAAAAGGTGCACAGGAAAAAAACTGCAATCTAGGCTATATATGCCGATCGCTGCTAAAGAAGTCACAATTTATAGGTTTTTTTTTTTTTGGTCAAGTTAGTGCAGAATATATCCAAATATAATTTCCGTGACATTTGATTAAATGATTCGGCGCAACGTAAAAGAAAAGAGTTCCGTCTGTATTTCGTTGTAGCAAAGGGAACGTGTAAGATCGGACGTTGTCGAAAAACTAATTGATTCATTCCAAGCTTGATGTTACCCATCAACTCAAGGCAATCAATCGTGTCATTGGCTATGTTTATAATGGTTCTTCTGAGTTCGAGAAGTAAAATATGATACCGTTTACAACGCTCGTCATAGTCAATAGAATATTGATTCGCTTTAAAATCTAAGTATCGCAAAAACTTTCTTTATACACCTTCAATGCATGATATATATACCTGGTATTGAGGGTTCCATACCTGTGACGCATATGCTAGATTGCTACGTACGTACATAGGCACAGTACAAAACGTTTACTGTCTTAAGAGACCGAAAACATGAAGACATTCTTATCACAAAACCAAGTGCCTTCGACGCCGTGTTCGTAATGTGATTGATGTGCATATCGAATAAAAGCTTTGAGTCCATGATAACACCAAGGTCTTTAACGTAGTCAACTTTCCTAATAAACTTATCATGAAGTTTGTAACCCGATCCTATGGTAAGTTTTTGACGACTTAATGTTATGTAACAACACTTTGCGATATTTAAATGTAGTTTGTTAAGTGTGCAACTGTGCAGTATGCTACAAATTTATCAAGGTCGTTTTGGAGTTTCCCTACATCCGATGCATCGTTAATAATTTTGTGAATGTTCATGTCATCCGCGTATACATAGAAGTATATAAGAATTTAGGAAACAAGAATTTATATCTCCAGTGAATAGAGTAAACAATAGTGGGGTCAAAAGCGAACCTTGAGGAATTCCAGATGGGATTGAACACCAACCGAGAATTGAGAATTGAGAGCGATTTTCAATGTACGAGCTGAACCAGTGGTACAAATTACCATGTATGCCGGCAGCAAAAAAAAACTGTAACAGTATTTTGTGGTCAATTCGGTCAAAACATTTTTGTTAATCTGTATAGATCACTACACACACAATCTACCTAACTAACCTTTAGATATAAAATCATGAGATAGGATTAGATTTGATGTAGTGGATCGGCCGCATAAGAACCCATGTTGCTCAGCACCAAATGATAATATAAATAATACGTTCTAGTACTTTAGAAAACAAACATAACTTTGAGATTGGACGATAATTCTCTACATTAGATTTATCACCTTTTTTAAATACTGGTGTAATGAACGCCGATTTTCATTTTAATGGAACTAAACCTTCTGTTACCGACCTATTATAAAAAGTATGCAGAGCGGTAAAACCAAACTATCGACTAAACTTGTTATAAATAATGGAGGGATGTAATCTGCCCCACCAGATTTAGTAAGATCCAAACCTTTTAAATATTTCATAACCTTTCCAGGAGAAAAATGTATTGTACTGATGTAATTTGTGCTTCTGCTGTTACCATTTAAAGTACTATACTCAAGTAGACAAGGCATATTGTCTACTTCTGGCTCCTGAAAAGTTGATCTAAAATATATTGCGAATTAATTACTAATTTCTTTACCCATATTAGCTGATACATTCTTATTATATAGTAATAGTACAGTGTACTAGGCAGTGAGGAGGTATTTTTTCTACTTTTAATAAAAGACCATAAGGCCCTCGGGTTATTTAGGTTTGTATATTCTACGTTAGTAATGTATTCGTCAAAACAAGTTTGTTCTAAGTCCACAGCTCGCCGGCGTAATGAAGATACCGTTAGATAGTCACTCATGTTACCATACAATTTAAACCTCCGGTGGTACTTTGACATTTTTTTTACCACTTTTATAAGGCCTGAACTATACCAACGCGGATGAGAAGTTTGCCTGATAGATTTCATAGGTATAAATTTATCTCTGAGAGAATATAATCTGTCGTAAAAATGTTTAACTGACTGTTCCAACGGCTCAGTGCATAACAATAAATGTCAGTCTGTTTTATTAAGAGACAAGATATTTTGAAGTTATTTTGTCTGCAAACCGATGAATTTCTACAAAACCTACCTCCACAATCAAAGGTTTATGGTGCGGGTCTACGGGGATAAACAACGGGTCATCGCACTCCGCAACGCTTAAGAAGTCAGAGATTAAGTTAATCACAACTCACCGATTGTAAAATATTATTTCGTTTTTTTTGTAGTTTGACCCATGTACCTAACAGTTTTGGTGTAAAATTAGGAACAAAATCACATTCATCTTTGGGGTAATGATCATACATAGAAATATTCGCAATAAAGGCACCAAAACATGGAAAGTTCAAGAAAATAAATCAAATTTTCAGGTTCATTAATGTCAGCAACAATATGCGACGGTCGATGGTGAAAATAAATAGTAATGTTATTAAAATTGATGCAGTTGGATCTTAAAATAAAATGGGTTTCATCTCAAGGCTATCTAAGGTTGTTAGTCAAAATATGATAAAATAAACTTTTGTTTAAAAACGTGTCGACATAAATAACCTCCATTTTAGAATCAAATCAAAATTTAATATCACAATGTCAGCAATAGTTACGAATTGACGAGCTCTCTATTAAGCTGAACTATTTTATATATCACAATAGTGACGAATACACTCCAGACGTGAATTGATTTGATGAAAACAATAATTTAGGGGTTTTCCAAGGCAGCGGCACAATACCATATATATATATGCATTATTGCGTGTTGAATAAAGTTATTAAGTATTTTTTTTATAAATTAACTCCCTTGAAGTTCCAGTAGAGGCAACGAAGAATTGAGACCTATGAATATAAAATAAGATGCGTGTGATATAAAAACATGAGAAATACGGCTTAGTAAGGTAAAAACATGAATTTTACAAAATACAGATCTTATATACGGGTATACGTAATCCTTAGGTATTCTGTTTCTTTTCACTTCGATTGTTTTTCCAGACATTTCGCTTAAAAAGGCAGACGCTACATCACATATCAACTGAAAACGTGTAAATACTTACTCACAAATAGTGAATAAAATAACCGATAAATAGAATCCTGCAAATTCAGATCTATTGTGTGCACGAAGTGGCAACGTAGCATTGAGAGCTTTCGTTGGACGTCACATACGGCTAGCAATGAACGTATAGAATAAAGACGAAAGCGCCACTAGTTTTTGCGACGAAAATCAACGGAACTACGAAAATATTCTGTGCAGCAAGATTGGAAGAAAAATGACGTCCAATTTATTTTTCATATTTTGACTTTTCTAGTATCAGGGGGACATTTTGCAAGCATTGCACGTAGTCTCCTATTTGACGTCCGATATACGGACGACTCAAGCAGGTGGACGCCACATTAGATGCAAAAATGGCCATAGTGGACGTACAATAGATTACGGGATATATATATATATATATATATATATATATATATATATAGATACAAGGTATATGGCCTATATATAGTACTTTAGTCATATTTGTCAATGGTTTGAAAAATAAAATAGACAACTATCAATTCTTACTTTCATTTATTCAGTTTGTCACAAGAATATATCTTAGATAAAGATACATTTACATTTACCGCCACTCTTGGCCATTCTTTTAATAGTAATTGTTTATAAAAGCAGTACAAACTATATCATATCTATAATATTGGGTAGCACAGTTGTGGGTAGTTCAATATATCAAATATAACATTAATACAATGGATTAGCAACAATATAATTCATTTAGTAATATTGGCCCCAGGTATATCTTTAATATTACTCTAGGTATATTAACTATGTATATATATTCAATATTTACCACTTTAATATTCACTATAGGTACATATATAATTGATATGGCTTATTTCACAGCATATGAATCGATTCTATTATATGATATTCCAAGTTCTAAACTTATAACATCTCACAACTGACAAAACCACCCACAATATCAATTATACAATAGCTACGCTATATTACATCGCTTCTGCATTATTTCTATTGACAATACTCTAAATAACACCACAGAAGCAATATAGAATCGTGAAACACAATAATATAATAGTCAGAATTATATCGTACCTTAGTTAGCCGTTGCCGGAGCGAAACTGAACATTGACTGACTGAAAGGTTCTTCTCGTAGACCCCTGCGGAGGTCTCGGGGTGACCATGTACCAGGCTTATCCTGTCTTGGTGGTATCTCTCGCCGCCTGCTACTACAGGCGGGTCACTGGGTTGGGCCCTGGTGGGGCCGTTGGTCTGTACGGATCGTCAAGTCCGGTGGGTGGCGCAGCTAGCGAGGTCCAGCCCGCAAAGAAGAATCCTCGCGAGCGACTGACGTACTAGCGGCGCTCTGGTCACGGGAGGTGTTTCCCTCCTGCGCTTGGCGAGGTCGAGCTCCCGAGGAAAGCGTTCCTGGGGAGCGCCCATCAGCCAGCACAAGAGAGGGCGTAGATGAAGGTCCGGGGGAGGTTGCCACGGAGACGAGGTCTCGCGGCAGGCCTTTTCGGTCCGGCGGTCGCCGATGGTACGGCGCAAGCTCACGCAAATGGCGAGCGTGCGATCTGTCGGCGCGCTCGAACAGGCCGGTGCTCAGGCGTCTCACGAAGTCATCCAGGCTATCGACGCGCAGGTCCCTGGAGATCGTCTCGTTCCGCACGAAGCGAGGGGCGTTTGTGATGGTGCGTAGCGCAAGCGATTGCTGCGCACGCAGTCGGCGGCGGTTCGTCTCAGAAGTGAGAGCGAACCAGGCCGGGGCAGCGTAGGTAAGTCGGCTGCGGATGTACGCCTTGTACACGCCGAGCTTCGCGCGGAGCGGCAGTCGAGACGATAGGACGGGCCGCAGGAGGGCGCGCGCGGCGCGCGCCTGGACAACCACGTTGTTGACATGGGGCTTCATGGAGAGGGCGCGGTCGATGGTCACGCCGAGGTACTTCACCGTCGCGGACCACTCGATGTTCGCCCCCATGAGCTTCAACTGTGGCAGGGCCACGCTTCCCATGGAGATCGCCTGAGTCTTCGCCACGTTGACCGTCAGTCTCCAATCCTTCAGCCAACAGGGAAGTGCGTCTAGAGTGCGCTGCATCTTCTTCACCGCGTGGGCACCGTTCATCGATGTCGCGATGTAGGCGGCGTCGTCGGCGTACAACGCGAGCTTAACGCCGTCGGTGACGGGGATGTCGTCCGTGTACCATGAGTAGCACACTGGAGACAAGCAACTTCCCTGGGGCACACCGGCGCGAATGGGCCGCTCTGTAGACAGGGCGCTTTCAACCGCCACTTGGAAACGTCTGTCTTGCAGGAAGGTGGCCACGATCCTAACTACTCGACGGGGAGTAGTGGATGTGGACAGCTTGTACAGCAGGCCGGCGTGCCACACGCGATCGAACGCCTTCTCCATGTCGAGGAATACTGCGACGACGCGCTCGCGCTTGTTGCGAGCCACCGCGATGTCGTGCAGTACCCTCGCGAGCTGGTGCGAAGTGGAGTGTTCGGCACGAAAGCCGAACTGTTCGTCGCGTGGCTGAAGGTGTGGCGTAATGTGCAGCAGTAGCAGTTTCTCGAAGAGCTTCGATGTCGTCGAGAGGAGCGTGATGGGGCGGTAGCTTCCTGGCAGCAGGATGTTCTTCCCCGGCTTGGGCAGCATGATAACTCTGCCTAGCCGCCATGCAGTGGGAAAGTGTCCGGTCCGGAGAATCCCGTTGAAAAGGCGCGCCAGCGTCGCGATTGCTCGCGGAGGTAAGTGGCGCAGAGCTTCACTGGTGACCCGATCGGGCCCGGGGGCTTTTCTTAGGGGCATTCGGCGAATCATCCGCTGTACTTGGCCAGGGGAGACAACGATAGGATCCTCTGTCGGGGCCATCGGTCGCTCGAAGTATTCTTCAAGCTTCCTTTCGACCTCTGCTACGTGCTGCACGTTGTGGGCAGGATTCGGCTGGAACTGTGACTCCAGGAAGTCGGCGAACATCTCCGCTCGGTCTTCGGCACGGTAACGTGGGGTGCCGTCACCGGCCAGCAAGGGCCTAATCGGAGATGGCTTCCCGGAGAGTTGGCGGCATAAGCGATGTATACCCGACCAGTCCTCACCGGCTCGCTCAATGGTGCGTTGCCAGGACTCCACCGCGTTTGTTGCCAACGCGGCAGAGATCTTCGCAGCCAGAGCGTTGAGCTGGGACTTCATGGTCGGGCATCGGGAGCGCTGCCATTGCCGACGCAGTTTCCTCTTCTTCTCGATCAACGCCAGGATGAAGGCGGGGAGCTGGGAAGGCTTCCTTGCGGTCGCGGCGGCAAGCTTCGACCCTCGAAGCGCGGACTCTAGAGTCGTGTTAAGGTCCGTCGCAAGCTGCTCGACGTCAGCGGGTGTCTCCACGGGGAGGGAGGGCGAGTGCTCGGCCATATACTCGGCAAAGACCCGCCAGTCTTGGCGTGATCGCGGAGGCAGCCGAATCGTCTGCGGGATGTCGTCCAGAGTCAGACACACGGGCTGGTGGTCTGATATGAGGTGGTCGTCCAGGACGTCGAGATGCACGGCCGTGTCTATGCCGCGGGTGACGGCTATGTCTATAACGTCCGGTGTGTGGGCTGCATAGTACGGATAGTGTGTCGGGACCTCTGGTCCTAGGACTTCATATCCGTACTCGTCTGCGTCATCCAGAAGGCGGCGGCCGTCCGGACAGATGATGTTGGAGTTCCACGCCGTGTGCTTTGCGTTAAAGTCGCCAGCAACGATGGTAGGCAGCGGCGAGTCCAGCAGTGAGTGAATGTCGGCCACTGCGAGGCGGTGTTGTGGCGGCTTGTAGAATGCGTACACACGGGTGGGCTGGCTTCCAGTGCAGATCTCTACACCGAGGGCATACGCGGATTGCAGTGGTGGTACTGGCAGCACTTGGTGGACTACTCTCCTCTTGACCAGGACTGCTAAACCCCTGTAAGCAGTCCCTGCCGGCGAGCATTGATCCTCCCGGTAGACATGGTATCCGCTCATCTTCCACTTGTCTACTGGTCTGAGGTGGGTCTCGTTAAGCAGGGCTATATCCACTTGCCGCTGAGCTAGCAGCAGTTTCAATAGCCTGGTCTTCTCTGGTGACATCCCGTCGGCGTTCCAGAACACGATTTTCAGTCTACGCGGATCCAGACTGGTATAGATCGGCAAGGCACTTGTAGATCAGCGGTATAGGGTCCCGCTGCTCCTGAAGGGCCACCAGAACTTGCTGCAGAATGCTGATGGCAGAATGTCTGGGGTCCAGATTTGCCTTGACCGGTGGAGGTGCCGGTGTTGGCTGGGCCGTCCGCTTCGCCTTCGTCCCCTCAAGTGGGGCAGCGACCACGGCAGATTTCTGGACGTCATTCAATGGCGCGGCAGCCTGCTGAGCCCGCTGCTGCGTCTGGGCCTTTCTATTTTTCTTGCGTCGCTTCTTGCGACGCGCGCGCTCCTGCGGCGCGTTGGCGGCGGCCATGAGTGAGCCGGGGGCGTTTCCGTCCTCGACCGTGGTTGGCTTAGGGCGCGAGGCTGTGGCGGTGCAAGCGACGGTGCCGGCCTTCTTGTTCCGGATCTCGCGCTTAAACTGAACATTGAGCAGAGTCTGTTCATATTTTATACTCTATTTAGGTACCCGTTTGTCAGTGTCAACTGTCAAACGTCAAACGTCAAACCAATTTGTCTATTTAGAACTGGCAACACTATAAATTCAAAACATACAATCCATTTATGTTCATTTACTATATGTTTAGGATATACATTGTTAATGATACAATATATATAGTTATATCTTGTTAGAGACATATTTGAATAATTCTAAAATCTATCTTATTGTAACTAAACCTAAAACTCGACGTAGAAATAACAATGATATAAATTCTAGCCAGATTTATAACGGTTAGATATCCGAGCTTTTGCTGCGATGATAAATAGGTACTTACAAACGGGACACACATACTTTAGACGTACTTCCATTGATATATTTTTGAATATCTTTACAATATATTTCAACAAATCTATCACAGGCGTCCTCTAGTAATATATAAAATCCTTGCGTTACTTACTGACTGACAGACACGCTACAGCCGAAACTATTGGGCGCAGCAAGCTGAAATTTGGCATGTATGTTCCTTGGGGGCCGTAGGGGTGCACTAAGAAGGGATTACCCGAAATTTGCACGTGATCAGGCAAAACGGGTAAATTTTAAAAAAATGCAGGCGTAGCTGCTGGCTTCCTCTAGTAGTTTATATAAGCTGAAGTGGCAATGGAAAGGCATATCGGCTTCTCCATCGGGCAGCAAGGTTCTAGAGTGGAACACAGCGGGGTTAGGCGTCCAATAGTGGACATGTAAACTCTGATATGATGCTGACTAGACCATTTTCCATGCTGAATAGATGATGATAAGTGATAACGAAAGGTAAGTAAAAGGCGCTTCGTTTATTTTTAATTGAGAAAAATGTATCGAGGGTAAAGATCTTCATCAAAATCAAATCAAATAATAAGTGGATTGGATCCAACTGTGTTGGACTGTGAAAGTTTTTTGAGAAATCAAATAATTATCGTCAGATTGTCATTATGTTGGTTTTCTAACGATCATAATAGGAAATAGGTATTACTGCAGAAACCTGAGGGAAGCGTAGAATGCGACATAAGCGCGTAACTTAACACAATAAGGAGTGGTTCTGAAGGGATGAGGGGGAGTTTGCTAAAGGAGCCAAGCCTGGCGTAACTTGACTTGCCATTCGTTAATGCAAATATGTTTAACTGTTGCAGAGGTCACAACTTAGGTGGGTCCCCACTTTATGTAGCATTATATCAGAGCGCTAGCATGCTGCGGAGAATACGCACAACCGTCGCTCCCTGTTCAAAAATCATTGATCCATGTTGACACCCTTCAGGTATATAAATTCCGACACTATAATGGGCCTCTTACACACTCGAAAAGAAACAAAGAAGTAATACATATACAGGGTGCTGAAATGCATTTGCAAAAAATTTTTGTATTCAGTTATAGAAGTATATTCACCCCTGAATATGTGTATTTTACAAATGCATATCAACACCCCGTATAGCGACAATGTGTTCCAGATTGTCACGAAACAAATATCAAATGAATAAGAGAACGTTAACAAATGGTGTCGATTACATAAATTATCGGCACCTAAAGGTCAAAGCGGTTACACAAATCTGGCTGAACTGACCCTGAATCCTTTTAGTTTCTCGGCCGGTCATTTAGGGTTTGATTTCATCCGGGATAAATATTTGCGTGATGCGTACGATGATCTGTGTCTGGGTGTAATTTATCTATAATTATATGTGTATACTACATTTATATAAATATATAAGAGTATATTTATGAATTATCTGGTTACCATAATGGACTTACCTTATTTGTTTTCATAGACTCGCCACTATTAGCATTATTGGTAGATGTTTTAAAACAGACTTATTTATTTATTTATTATTATATTTGATACCTTTGTTACGTTTAAAAGACACAAAGCCATGTGAGAAATCAAATAAACATCACATCTGCTATAAACGTGCGTTAAAGCTGGACGCCAAGACCAGCTTTTGAAATATTTGCACACATAATATAAATAAAATAAAAAATAAAATAAAAATAAAAAGCCTTTTATTTCACACCTTTTCAAAATAATAGTGAATTGTAATAAAAAATTTTCTTTTCATGCAATAATAATTTAATATAAATATAACTAAAATTAGATAATATATTGAATTAGTATAAAAAAATCAATTAATGTTGAATTAGAATTTAAGATAAAAAATAACATTATTTAAAATTTGATTGATTCGATATTATTATACAAAAATAATTAATTAGGTATAATATAATATTTGGCTATAAGTATTAAAATTTAAAATTAACTGATCAAATTTGAATGCAATTTAAATAATATACAAAATAAAATATGTCTTTTAACCCTTCGGGGATACAGCCGTGAGTATATAAATAAAAATATTTTTTAGAAAATATGTTACATTCTATTTTTCTTCTTTAGTCAGTTAAAAAACTGATCGTGATAGTAATGAAAAATCATAATCATCATTCTTGCATTATTCCGGTTGCATCGAACGCTTTCTGCCTTGGAGCTATGAGTCTTAATTTCAGTCTTGCCAAATTTTATATATCGTCTGACCTCCATAGTGCACCATAGGATAATTGAGATTAAGAACAAAAAACAACAACAAAAGACAAACTAAGAACAACTCCGGCCCCAGGGATAAATTGTGTCATGAGGGGTCTTTACAGGTAATCAATAGAAACAGAGTACCTACTACAACAATATTGTTGATCACATTATTTTTTGTCTAGTGTACGGATCAGACCTACAATACTTGACGCAATTTTGAACGGCAAAGCAAACGTTTAAATCACTACGCCACACTTGCAGTCATCTGCTAACCAATTTACTTGGCAATATGTATGTTTATCCACTATCTAGTAATCATTGTACAAGCTAAGCTTAGTTTGGGACTATATACCATCTGTGTCAACATAACAATGTATGTGGTACAATAGAATATTATTATTTAGAATACAAATTTCGATTTGTCGTGCCGAGGTTTCAAACCCGAGACCCTATGTGGGGCAGTATATTGATCTCCCTGCTGGCTTACCTTTGTTTGTGATTGCTCTTTTGGATTTAAGGGAAAATCTGACTTTAAACAAAATGTCTCCCTCTTTCTGTATATTTTTCTCCCCTTTCCAATTAACTGAGACTTTGGTTTGACCCATTTCCTTTGAAAATAATCCCTTTTTTGTCTATGCGTGTAAGATTCGCTGTCAAAATTCTTAAATAGAAGGTTTTCTCGCTAAAAACAAACGTGAACATTGACATCTTTTCGATTCGGGCAAGATTCTATACATAATTATATAATTTCAATGTCTTATAGACCAGCTGTAAGTGATTTAAAATAATTATATTAAGATAATTAATATCCATTCTAATAATTTTGAAAGTTTCTTGTGAATTGTTCATTTTATTTTCTTTTATGCTATGTTTCTTGGTAAAATTAATTTTATCGTAATAAAATAAAGTCTCTTTCTTATGATAATAATTAAGTAATGTCATGATTGGCAAGTGTTAGCCAAATAGCTCATAGCATCTCCTAGACACTTTTAAAACATTACTTTCGTTAGTGTTTCCAATACACAAACAGTCATTGTTGAAACAATTATAATATATCACTTTATTATTATAAATGATAACTTGATATACCGCAGCAGAAGTTAGGTCAGGACGACGCGACAGTTCGCCCCAGGAGACGGAAAATTTATTACGCTTGACAAGTTTCTATTCAATAAAACAGTATAACTTATACAGTTTAGTATAAACGGTCCAATGGCTGCCTAGTTAAATCAAATTCTAATAGCGTACTTACCTCTATTAGTCGGGTAAGTTTTGATTTTCGACAGACGATTGAATAGGGTCTGGGTTTTGGTTATCAGACTTGTAACGTAAGGTACTTAGTGGACTCTAGACTGTAATTTAAAGGTCTTGAAGACAGAGGGAGATTGCTAGCATGGTGGCAATAACATAATTGGACATTTATTTCATCGGTCGCTTCGCTATTTATTAGAACTACACCACGTGTTGCGGATTCGATTCTCACAGGAGACAGCACTTTGTGTGAATCCACAAATTGTTGTTCCAATTCTGGGTGTTCTTTGCATCCGTTGATTATTCCTAATGCAGGAATTTTATATACATATAGTTAAAAATAGAATCAAGAGAAGGTGCATCAATATATTATTAAGAAAACATACTTTCTAAATTGATGAGAGCGAATGAAGCAAGTGAGATATGCCAGGATCGTTGCAAATGGCGTTCCGTAGTCTCTGCCTACCCCTTCGGGAAAGAGGTATGTATGACATAATTTAAAATTTTGATAGTAGCCGTCTACCTCATTATAAATCTTTTAGTTCAGTGAAAATCGGGCAGTAAGAATTATTCTTGCGGGTTTCTTAAACTCAGCGATGCCTCAAGGGAAGGTTTGCGAGTAAAATTGGCCGGATAATTTACAACGGCTAGTTTAGATTTTCCGGTTGAACGAAAGGCTGATTTCAAGTGCGGTTAGGTAGTGAAGAAATAAATTTCTCTAGGCTTTTAATTATTGTTTCAAAATATTTACTCGCGGTTAACCGTGGAATGAATTCGGTTTGTGAGTAAATATCTGTTGAAACGAGATTAGTTGGTAAAATTCTGTTTGGTAAAAAGAAAAATGTTGCATCAAAATTATGTATTTAACCGTGGCTCCGCCTGCGTGAATTATACACCTAAACCTTTCTGAGGAATCACACTGAAATCACAATCAATGAATCACACTTTCTGATGAAATCCTTACAAAAGTCTTAAGTACATTTCGACACACAGAAAGGCCGGGTGACTTCATATTATAATAAGTATAGATTTGTGTTTCGGCCATGATTGCATTCGATTTCGTCATAATTATACCTGAAATAGTTGCTGTATCACGTTCAATACGCACCATAGATGATTTCATATTCATCATCATCATCAGCCCTTTATACTGTCCCACTGCTGGGTACGAGCCTCTCCTCACTATGTGAAGGGTAAGGCCATAGTCCACCACGCTGGCCAAGTGCGGGTTGGCAAACTTCATATGTCTTTCGAGAACATTATGGAGAACTCTCAGACATGCAGTGTCTAGAGTCTGGGCTAAACTTGGGTAAGGTTTGCTGAGGTCAGTGGAAGCGATTCATTCAACCAGTCTTAGCCCAGGGCAAAGGTCTAAACACTATAACTGTGATTGCACAGTGAAATACAAGATTAGAATATTAATTAACTTTGAAGATTTGGTATCTTCACTGGATGTCAGGCTTGGAGCTAAATTAGAAACACACACAGATCTAAAATTGCGCAATATTAGCTGGTGAATTATCTAAATACTTAGCTATTAGGCTGCAAACGCAAAGTCTTCAAGACACTATGGCACGTGGATGTCGATACCGGATTCACACAATTTTCGCAAATGTTCAATTATTCACAAATCTTTTATCACAAATAAACCGATGCCGGTTATAGATCAAAGCAGCAGCATTTTCTCGGGTTCCAAATTTACTTTAATATCACAAAAGCACGCGAGAAAACAAGATACGGCGTGATACAAAACGTTACCAAATCAATATAATCGATTTGACTTATAATAAATAATATTTCTATTTCAAACATCCACCCGCCCCGGACCGGCCTGCAGGTCCGCTAATCGGTTGGTAGACGTGACAATGTTGCAACCGCTCTCCTCAGAATCGAACCGTCCACCAAGACCTCAGCAAATCGGGGAACTCCATCAGCCCCAGTTACCAAACGAAGAATGAGCCCCCTGCGCCATCTGAGTGGCGGAAGGTTAGCCTCCTTGATCAAAACGAGGTCACCAATCTTGGGTGGATCGGTCTTGTCGGTCCACTTATCGCGATGCTGGAGTGTGTGCAAATATTCCAAATTCCAGCGTTTCCAAAAGCTCTGAGTAATCTGGCGTACCAATTCAAAACGCGAGAGACGACCAGGTCTCGTATTAATAGGGGTACTCAGGCAAGGCGACAAGTGGGCGACCAATCGAAAAATGGCCCGGCGTAAGGGCTTCCAAATCATTCGGATCTGAGGAGATCGAGCACAATGGCCTAGAGTTCTAAACGGCCTCAATCTTACAAAACACAGTTGCGAGTTCCTCAAATGTAAGGACTGATTCACCAATCGTCCTGCGCAAGTGTGTTTTGGCCGATTTTACAGCGGCCTCAAAAATACCACCCCAGTAAGGACAATTTGGTGGGGAAAACAACCAATTTATCCCACGTCGGGCAAGCCTATTGCCTATATCAGCCTTGTTGGTTTCAAGGAAATTAACAACGTCATTCAAATAATTATAAGTGCTCTTGAAGTTAGTGCCGCAATCAGAACGGATCAAGGAAGGCAGCCCTCTGCGGGATACAAACCTGTCAAATGTGGCTACAAACGCCTCGGTCGTAAGCGAGGAGACCAGTTCCAAATCAATGGCCTTTGTGGAGAGGCAAACAAAAACGCACAAGTAGGCCTTAACAGTCTTGCTGTTTTGAAGTGTCGACGTTTTCACCAAAAAGGGACTAGCGAAGTCCGTGCCAACACCGTCAAACGTCCTGCTCCCAGTTACGCGATCTGCCGGTAGGTCTCCCATCAAGGGCTGCATGGTAGAATAGAAGCCTTGAGCATATAGCAAGGGATGCAGCGAAAGACTACACTCCGAATAATTCTTCGGTCAGATAAAATCCAAAACTCGCGTTGCAAAATGGCCAAGAGCGCATGACAACCAGCATGCGTATTTTTAAAGTGACGGTCAGTTACCAACAAGCGTACCAAATGACCGTCCTTGGGTAACAAAAGGGGGTGACGTGCCCCGTGAGGGAGGTTGGCGTTCTTGAGACGCACTCCGACGCGCAAGAGACCCGTATCGTCCAAAAAGGGGTTCAATTTAGATACAGCTCCCGACAATTTTGATCTCCCTGATTTAAGGATAGCAATCTCTTTCTCAAAGTGCGCCAATTGCACAGAACGAACCCAAAAGGTGAGAGATTCCTGTCGTTCCTGTGGTGAGAGAAACGGTGTCAATCGTTTCTGTTGTGGGTGCCTAAAATTAAAAACAAAACGCTTTATCCAAGCAGTAACACCTAACAACTTGTCGAGGGAGCTGTAACGATTCAACAAAAATTCGGGGTCGAAGGCGCATTCCACCTTCTCAAGAGCGAGTGTTCGTAGACACGGCAAATTAGAAGTATTCAAAACTGGCGTTCGAGGCCAATCAATTTCTGGTTGACTCAACCATTCCGAACCCCACCACAGTGAATGACCTATCAAACTAGGCGTCAAGCATCCGCGCGAGGCACAGTCAGCGGGGTTGAGCTCACCTGGCACGTGTCTCCAAACAAGCTTGACTTCAGATTTCTGTATTTGGGAGACGCGATTAGCGACAAATACTTCCAAAGTGTGGACAGACGCCTTTAACCAACAGAGAACAATTTGGCTGTCTGTCCAGGCATAGGTTCCATTAATAAAAATGCTTTTACCCAAAGTACTAGACACGTGATTCAATAAGCGTACTAGTAGGGTTGCTCCCGAGAGCTCCAATTTTGGGATGGTCAGTGGTAGCGCCATTTACCTTATTGATAATTAATTACATCAACGTCAATCGTTCCTCGCTTGCTTGTCCAATACGAGTGATCCTTTTTATTCCCTCCCTTCCCTTCCAAAAGGCACGCCTCGCTGTAATTGGCCGCAGAATTCAACGACGCGCGAGACAGTCAAGAATCATCCGTGTCGCGCCTAACACGTGTACCTAATTACCGCCATATTTTACCGCTTCTATACTATAAACGCAACAAAGCCGCCCGCAGGTGAAGTGATTTGTGTAGTTCTGGATTGGATCCAGATGGAGTGATCAGCTTACAGCTCGATTCTGCAAGGAGCCGACGACAGCCATCTTGTCGAACTGAGAGAACGAAGGTAGGTGTGCTGCAAATCCCATTCCTCCCAGTACTTACAACTCCCAACTCCCTTTTCCTATCCTAGGCGATCAGAACTCGCCCTCATACAGTCCACAATATTAAATATTTTCCCAAATCGCCTAGAAACTTTCGGTGTAACGCCGAACCAGTCAGAGATGTCCGAAGGGGTGCAACCTTGCTCTTCGCCATGATCAGGGAAACCCTCACCTGACCTGAGGCACTGACTGTACGCAAGTACACCACGGCCGCGTGACCACGTTCCGAAGCATCACAAAACCCGTGAAGAGTTGCCTTGTACTTCCCGGGAGGAAGGATGGGACGAGGCAAGGAGATCTCGTTGACGGCAGGAAGTGAGGATACAAAAGAGGTCCATTCCTCAACAAGAGTACCGCGTTGAGGTTCGTCCCAGGTCATCCTGCTGTCCAAAGCTTCTGCAAGAAGCATTTTGCCCAAAATATAACAGGACAAATCCAACCGTTAGGATCAAAGGTTCTGGCGCCAGTAGACAACACGAGACGTTTAGTCCAAGAACAAGGCAGATTCAAGTCTACGTTATACGTAAAGATGTCTTGGACTGGTCTGTACTGAACGCCGAGAACAGCCATCATGGCGGGGTTGTCAACAGTCTCAAACAAATGTGGATCCTGCTGATGATCCTCTGGCAAGCCCTCCAAAAGCGCTGGTGAGTTGGAAATCCATTTGCGCAACTCATAACCAGTGAAGGCCAAAATACCTATCAATTCGTCCCGCAGGAGGATCGCCTCGTCTGCTGTGGAGGCGCCAGAACAAATGTCATCCACGTAAATATCGTCCTTCAAGATGGCGGAGTGGGAGACGTAAGCCATCGCGGTCTGCGAGCTTCCAAAGAGAACGCATTGCCAAGTAGGGGCTTGACCTTAACCCGTACGTATTGGTATTGAGCTCGTAGACGACCATAGGATCGCGAGGATTCTCTCTCCAAAGGATCAGCTGGAAAGGACGGTCATCAGGGTGGATAATCGTCTGCCTGAACATCATTTTTATATCGGCCACAAAGACAACCAGATGTCGTCGGAAGCTGGTGATGACGTCACAAAGGTCCTTGACCAACTTGGGACCAGAATGCAAGCACTGATTCAAAGATACGCCCGTAGAAGTCTCCGCAGAACCATCAAACACTGTGTGCAGCTTGCCAGTTGATGGCTTCAATACCGCATGATGCGGGAGAAAGTTGTGCTCCACCGCCAATCCAAATTTGACACGGACATGTGTCCCAATTGTTCATATTCTCTCATGAATTCAATGTACTTCTGTCTGAGCTCCGGATTACGACCCATGCGACGCTCCATAGCCAACAATCTCTTTTCGGCTAAAGGTCGTGACTCACCAAGCGGAGGCCGAACAGACAGAAAAGGTAGCTTCGTAATGATCCGACCAGAACGGAGTCGACCAGTGTTGTTCTGGAAGAACAGCTCGCACTCCTCATGTTCTGGATTCAAACGGCCAGCTTGAGGGGGCTCCTCTACCTCCCAAAACCTCTGAACCGCATCAGAGAGAGCGGAGCCTACAGCCAACAAATTATCAAGTTCGGGTGGAGAGGGTTCCCTAGGTACAGGTCCCATCAAAGCAAATCCAAATATAGTTGGGATGGCAGTCAAACCATTTGGCACCAAGACCCGTTTCCCACCAATCAAAATTCCACCAAGCACATCAGAGCCAATCAACAAATCAATTTGTCCCGGTGTGTCAAATTTGGGGTCTGCCAGTTCCAATCCCGATGTCAAATTCACCACAGCAGCGGGTATCTGTTTTTGTGGATGCATACCCAAAATATTCTTCAGCACAATTGCCGAGGTTTTAATCCTCGGGTGTGAAAATTCAACAGGGGCAAACAAAACCTTAACCTGCCTTTCAACATTAGAGGCTACGTCACCTATTCCTCGTATACAATTTGGAAAAGAACCCATATTTCATTTAACCTGCCCTACCAAATAAGTGGAAACAATGCAACCTTGTGAACCTGTGTCCAATATAGCACGGACAACAACAGAGGTCCCCGTGGGTCCCCAGACCCTAACAGCAACCGTTAGTAGGATAACGGTCTCAATGTGGGAAGTTGGCGTTATAGGGCAGGGGTCAATGACCTATTGTTGCCTGGGCGGCGACCGTTGGCCAGGACCAGGCAAATCAAAATGGGGGTGCGGCTTGAAGTCCTCAAAGGCGCGATGACTCGATCCGCGCGCCATCTGTCATCAAGGGTCATAATGACGCACCCGCCCAAAACGAGGTGGGCGCGAGTCAAGGCGGGGACGC
Organism: Euclidia mi; assembly: GCA_944739405.2. Lineage (NCBI taxonomy): Eukaryota > Metazoa > Arthropoda > Insecta > Lepidoptera > Erebidae > Euclidia > Euclidia mi. The sequence continues at coordinate 6,473,029 of OX123206.2, read as the reverse complement.
TCCGCCAAAGGTGGGGAATACCTGGGGCAACATTCATGGTGCTGGTGACGTTGAGCAGTCGCACATTCTGGTGCGCGAGAGAGAGGAGGCGTGCGCACGCTACGGTTCTCCAAGCGGGGTGAGCGGCGATCAATTGAGCGAGGAGACTCTAGGCTGCGCGCCGGTGAGCCTCGGCTGCCACCTTCAAAACACCCGCCCGTGCGCAGCGTCGGCTGATTGGACAAGCGGCCTACCTCTCTGGCATTCATGCAGAGAATGTCCAAATGCTGTCCTCCACAGTAACGACAGGGGCGAGAGTTTGGGCAGTCTCGCTGGTAGTGGGACCCCAAGCAAGAGAAGCAAAGGCGGTGGGCATTCGCGATGCGCCCGACGAGAGGCGACATGCAGGTCCAAGAATGCCCTACAACTGGCCGTTCTGTGACCCGTGACCTTGCAGTAAGAGCACTCCGCTGGGCTCTGCGTGACTGCAAAGCGAGGAGGGCGCCGATCAACATTGGCTCGGGTGTGAACGCGAGCCTGCTCCTTGACCTTGGGCGGCTGCGACTTAGCCGGCGTATCACCACCGGAGTTATCCAAGACCCGGCACTCATCCTCAAGAAACTTCTCCAAGTCTGCAAAGGGGGGCCAGATGGGTCGCACTATCCCCACCAAAGCGCTGTTCAAAACGCGACCTCAGGTCGGCAGGCAGCTTCTTGAGCACAGTGTGCACCAATAGGTAGGACCATTGGTCCACGGGCAGGTCCAAACACTTAAGTGCGTTTATTGCCACCAAGAGTTGGTTCAAAAGTTGGGTGCGCAACCCAAAGACCCGGGTGAGCGTGGGCAAACCCAAAATCTGCTCAATGTGCGTGTCTGCGAGGCCACGCTTGTTGTGGTACCTACGGGTAATTAAGTCCCGAGCCGTCTGGTACGCCTTGTCAGACACGGGCAGATGCTGGATGAGGCCTTTGGCCTCCCCATCCAGAACCGACATCAAATATGCCAATTTTTGTGCCGGCCGAAGGTCAGCCCTGTCATCGACCAGGCTGTCAAACAAATTAATGAAGCCCAGGTAGCTTCCTAGGCAGCCATCAAAATGCATGAGGTCTAAAGTGGGAAGCCTACTCACCAGTCCCAGTCCCGGTGGCTTATTTTCAAAGCCTATACTATTTGAGTCACGAGTCGGACTCTAATAAAATAGCTTTTGTTTGTGCATATTACTCGACAAAACCTAATCTATTTCAGTAAAAAAATTGACTCAAATGGATTAGGTTTTGTGCCTTGATATTTTCAAAGAAAATACACGTACAAAACCTAGTACAGTATGATTCATATTCACTCAAATAAGTAGATAAGCCTTTGTCGAGATATTTTCAAACATGGTTTTGGTTTGTTAGGTTAGTTTAGTTTATTGGAAATACGCGTCCCGGTGCTGTCCTAGGAAGCTCCTGCTTCAAGCCGGGTTGCCCGTCCCACTCGGCAATTAACTGTCTTGCACAGTTGGAGACAGCATCATACAGGTCTAAGACCTGGGCATAATCTTCGCTGACTCTATTTCGCTGGTCAGCGGTGAAGTCATTAACTGACACTTCGAGACAGCAAGCGCTGAAAGTACGAAATTGCTGTTCCACACTTGCCAGGCGATCATCGATTCGCTCATATCTTTGTAGTAAGGCCTGCTGGCGATCAGGGCGGTTCACCAAGGCACTGTCTGAGGCAAACCAGCGCAAATCTGATGCAATGGCACCAGCAACCAGCACGCAAGTCCTTGATAGCTAACATATTAAGTTTACAAAAGAGCTCGGACAAGCGCTAAACAATGCTATCAATCAAAACTTAATATTTGTTAATTCTTTGAAACCAACAAAGTATTAGCCTGTTTACTGGTGGTACAAGCAAGTGACAGGTTTTTACTGTTCAACAAAATTAGTTTCAATATATTAACACAAAAACCAAAAGTTAACTTACAGCAAATTAATAAGTTGAAACTTCAAATTAATTAATTAATTAATTAATTACTTGCAACAGACAGATTGGCTGTGTTATTTGAGATATACAATAGTAGAAGTATGTGTTACCTAACAGTATTATCAGTATATTATAACAAACAAAGGTTTATCAATGTGACCGCCCAAAATGCAAGGTCAAGTTGGAATGTTATAATGTTTCAAACCCAATATATGCAATTAACTAAATTTACTAAATTAATTGATACATACAGCTGTTATGTATGACATGTGTTTCAAATTATGTAGGTCAACTTATACAAATAAATATTATGTATTTAAGACAAAACTGACCTGAGAACACTACAACACTGTTAATAAATGAGATAAATAGCTCATACAATACCAATCTGAGTTTAGATACAATCAACGGCTAGATACAAGCAACCGAGCTCTGCTTCCAACAATTATGTCTAGAGTCTGAGCTAAACATGGGTAAGGTTTGCAAAGGTCAGTGAAAGCTATTCATTCATCCAGTCTTAGACCAGGGCAAAGGTCTAAACACTATTACTGTGATTGCACAGTGAATTAGAAGATTACAATATTAATTTACTTACCAAATCTTCATTGGATGTCAAGCTTGGAGCTAAATTAGAAACACAGACAGATCTAAAATTGGCCAATATTAGCTGGTGAATTATCTAAATACTTAGCTATTAGGCTGCAAACGCGACGTCTTCAAGACACGATGGCACGTGGACGTCGATACCTGATTCATACAATTTTCGCAAATGTTCAATATTTCACCAATCTTTTATCACAAATAAACCGATGCCGGTTATAGATCAAAGTTCCAAATTTACTTTAATATCACAAAAGCACGCGAGATTAAAAGATACGTAGACTAAACAAAACGTTACCAAATCGATATAATCGATTTGACTTATCATAAATAATATTTCTATTTTAAACATGCAGGATTCCTCACGATGTTTTCCTTCACCGATAAGCAAGCGATAATTAACGATTTAATACGCACCTAGCTTCGAAAAGTCTGTCGATCTCTCAACTCGGCTATCGCTGATTTCATATTACATCAGGATAATAACTTAACATAACATAACTTCACGCCTTTATCCCTAAACGGGTAGGTAGAGTTGAATTACACACCCACACTTCGCCAGTTATGTTTCGGTCCCAATGTAATAGGGGACGAGCCTATTGGCATATCAGGATAATCTTTGTTTAAATTATTTGTTAGCAATTAATGGTCAAAGCAAAGCTGATTCTGAATTTTTTGATTTGAATATAGTATCTAGGTACTAGGTTAGAAGTACCCTGAACAGAAGAGCATGCATGAAGAATCTGATGGGAGTGAATTAAGCAAGAGAGATATGTCAGGATCGTTGCAAATGGCGTTCCGTAGTCCCTGCCTACCCCTCCGGGAAACAGGCGTGAGTCTATGTGTATATGTACGTATGTATGTATGTAGGTACTAGATGACTTAAAATAAACCTTATTATAAACTATAAAAAGGGCAGGCCTATGTCCTGCCGTGGATGTCTCTAGGCTGTGATAATTATGGCGAAGATCCAAAAAAAAAGATAGCAAAATACTTTAAAAATAGCTAGATCTTACAAGAACTCCAAAAATTCCTTCCAATACTTTCATTTACGGCATTATTGTACCTACAACTTACTCAAAACATCAATTCCCTGCCTCTCTTTGGGGAATAACAAGTTTAAGTATTAAGAGCGCCCCTAAATACTTTAGTGGAGCCAAATTACCGTCCTTGGGGCTCCCAAGACTTAATTATAGACCTCGAACCGTATTCTTTTTGGAGCACAATGATCAAAATTTGTAGTAAATTATGACATCTTAGAAAAGTAATAGAAAATAATTTTTTTTCTATTGAGTCTTTCCTGATATTAAAATATGATATTATATATGATAGATCTTAGCAATAAATACGTTACAGGTAGTCCGAAAATAGCGCCTATAGGTATAAAGGTGAAAGGGAATCGTTTGCCTTGGTATGGCGTGTTATATTTCTTTGTTTTTTAAAGACAAGTCCCGTACCAGGAATAAATCCTGTGTCGCGGGGGACTTTACAAACATACAAGCAATGGTATGTCCATATAACCAGCTAGACTCGTAAAAACAATTTATGGATATTTATGCGAAGAGATGATAATAATAGTATGTAGGTATGTTGGCAAACAAGTGATGAAAATGATGTAGGCAGAGGGACGAAAAGCGAGAGGATGGGTAAAGAAAAGATGGATGAACCGTTTATATCAGCTCTTGTAGTAAGTACTGTTTAGGACTAGGTCACCGAAGTTATTTCTTTTCAAGTGTACTCCCTCTCTCGTAATAAATCCTAGTCACGGGGGACTTAACAAGCATACACACATCGGACACAAAAACATTCTACAACAATTTATGGGTCACACAAAGTGTTGTCTCGTGTTGGAATCGAAACATCACATGAAAAATTAGCCTAAAGACGTTAAGACTCAGACATCGAACCCATCGAACCAAATACACCACAACAAGTACAAACAATCAAGAAGAGCGAATCACTAACAACTAAAATTAAAAAGAATAACATCTCTAATTTCAAGGTTGAGCCTATCAAAGTGTCCCACTGCTGGACCAAAACCTCTTCCTTGGACTATCATAATTTATTCTTCATTGCAATATATGGCTATCAGCCATCGGGTTATCCCTATTCCCTTGTACAAATAAAACAGACTTTATGCGTTCACTCAGTGACAGAAGTAACTACGAAATTAGGGCAGTCTTTTTTAAACATTGACCTCATTGGTGATAACAAACTAGAAGAAGTCAACACTATTCAGTATAAACAGATCATCAAGAATACAATATTTGCCACACTGTATATGTCATATACAGTGTGGCAAATATGACAAGCATTGCCGTGTGGTTGACGGCATAGAATACAAGTGTCACCACCCCCTATCTTCTCGTGGGTGTCGTAAGAGGCGACTAAGGGATAACACGATGCAAATATCATCTTTGCGTAGAGACGGAAAACTCGACATTAAACCCTATACGACTGCCTCGTTGGTCTTGCGGTATAAATGTGCGCGTGGGATCGGGAGGTCCCGGGTTCGATTCCTGAGTCGGGCAGTGTTATTGGGTTTTTCTGTCACGAAATTCTCAGTAGCAGCACGGAGTCTGGAAATGTGCCCGGTACGGCAATAGGCTCGCCCCTTATTACTTGGGACTAAAGTATATCTGGCGAAAAGTGGGTGTAAAAATACACCTCTGCCTACCCCTTTGGGGATAAAAGGCGTGACGATATATATATATATATATTGTCGGTGTTTCAGGTTCAAATACCGGTTCATTGTATAGACTTTTTACACGACTGCCCAAAAAAGGGGTGTTATGTTTTCAGGATTCATGTATGTATGTATATATGTAAGTATGTATGTATGTGAGTTTCTTTTTCACTATAACTTCTAAATGCCTGGACTGATTAGAATGTATGGGGTATCATTGGAATCCTTACATCACCCCGAGTAATACTGGATATATATTTTTGAAAAAGTCAAGATGTTAGGGGTGTGAAGCCATTTTAAAATAAGAAACATCATAGTGCCATCTAACGTTCAACGGTGAAGACAAATGTATTAACGCCATCTATTATTTATTTGTGGTAAACAAACAAGTGTTGCTAATAATTTATATTTCTTATTTCTAAATAAGTGTTACCTAGAAATAAAAAATAAGAAAGTGAGTACGTAAATAATAATTACATTTAATATAACATTATATAAAACAACGCCATCTAGTTCATTCATATTTGTCTAGAATTACCGCAGGCAGGCAGGTATTTTCAGGGTGCACAGTGGAAGATGTAATACATCTACCTGACCATGATAGACTAGGATCCAGACACAATGCACTGCGTTGCACAGCGAATATAAGTACTAAGTAGGTACATGAAAATTTTACCTTATCTGGTGATCTTCTGGTGATGTTCTTGAGTGGAGTCCTGGAGGCAAGCTAGATACACACAAGACTAAAATTGGCCAATATTAGCAAGTGAATTATCTTTACTTTACCAGACTCCAACGCAGCGTCTTCAATGCACGATGCAAGTTCACAGGATTCACAATTCACAATTACAGTTTTGCAAATGTCAATCAATAGTTCACAATGTCTTTTATCACAATTTACCGTTGCCAGTACTAGATCAGGCGGCATTCAAGACGGTTTACTCAATTTAGTTCAATTATACAATTCAATTCGCGTTAATTCAAAAGGCGATATTTTACGTAGGTACCTACGAGACGACCAAGACCGGCGTGATGATTTTTCAAGGCGGCAACGGAAGAGGCAGTTCAGTGTGACCATTGTCAGAAATGTTCAATAGACTAAACAAAATGTTACTTAATCGATATAATCGATTTGACTTATAATAAAAACTAGTTCTATTTCAAACATCCACCCGCCCCGGACCGGCCTACCGGTCCGCTAATTAGTTGGTAGACGTGACAATGTTACAACCGCTCTCCTCAGAATCGAACCGTCCACCAAATCGGGGAACTCCATCAGCCCCACTTACCAAACGAAGGATGCGCCCCCTGCGCCATCTGAGTGGCGGAAGGTTAGCCTCCTTGATCAAAACGAGGTCACCAATCTTGGGTGGATCGGTCTTCATCATTCTTCTTCCACTTAACACGTTGCTGGAGTATGTGCAAATATTCCAAATTCCAGCGTTTCCAAAAGCTCTGAGTAATCTGGCGTACCAATGCAAAACGCGAGAGACGACCAGGTCTCGTATCAATATAGGAGTACTCAGGCAAGGCGACAAGTGGGCGACCAATCAAAAAATGGCCCGGCGTAAGGGCCTCCAAATCATTCGGATCTGAGGAAATCGGGCACAATGGCCGAGAGTTCAAAACGGCCACAATCTTACAAAACACAGTTGCGAGTTCCTCAAATGTAAGGACAGACTCACCGATTGTCCTGCGCAAGTGTGTTTTGGCCGATTTTACAGCGGCTTCAAAAATACCACCCCAGTGTGGACAATTTGGTGGGGAAAACAACCAATTTATCCCACGTCGGGCAAGCCTATCACCTATATCAGCTTTGTTGGTTTCAAGGAAATTAACAACATCATTCAAATAATTATAGGTGCCCTTGAAGTTAGTGCCGCAATCAGAACGGATCAAGGAAGGCAGCCCTCTGCGGGATACAAATCTGTCAAATGTGGCTACAAACGCCTCGGTTGTAAGCGAGGAGACCAGTTCTAAATGAACGGCCTTTGTGGAAAGACAAACAAAAACACACAAGTAGGCCTTAACAGTCTTGCTGTTTCGAAGTGTCGACGTTTTCACCAAAAAGGGACCAGCGAAGTCCGTGCCAACACCGTCAAACGTCCTGCTTTCAGTTACGCGATCTGCCGGTAAGTCCCCCATCAAGGGCTGCATGGTAGAAGCCTTGAGCTTATAGCAAAGGATGCAGCGAAAGACTACACTCCGAATAATTCTTCGGTCAGATAAAATCCAAAACTCGCGTTGCAAAATGGCCAAGAGCGCATTACAACCAGCATGCGAATTTTTAAGGTGACGGTCTGTTACCAACAAGCGTAGCAAATGACCGTCTTTGGGTAACAAAAGGGGGTGACGTGCCCCGTAAGGGAGGTTGGCGTTCTTGAGACACCCTCCAACGCGCAAGAGACCCGTATCGTCCAAAAAGGGGTTCAATTTAGATATTGCTCCCGACATATCGATTTCCCTGACTTAAGGATAGCAATCTCTTTCTCAAAAAGCGCCAATTGCACAGAACGAACCCAAAAGGTGAGGGACTCCTGTCGTTCCTGTGGTGAGAGAAACGGTGTCAGACGTTTCTGTTGTGGGTGCCTAAAATTAAAAACAAAACGCTTTATCTAAGCAGTAACACCTAACAACTTTTCGAGGGAGCTGTAACGATTCAACAGGAAATCGGGGTCGAAGGCGCATTCTACCTTCTCAAGAGCAAGTGTTCGTAGACCCGGCAAATTAGAAGTATTCTAAACTGGCGTTCGAGGCCAATCAATTTCTGGTCGACTCAACCATTCCGGACCCCACCACAGCAAATGACCTATCAAACTAGGTGTCAAGCATCCGCGCGAGGCACAATCAGCGGGGTTGAGCTCACCTGGCACGTGTCTCCAAACAAATTTGACTTCGGATTTCTGGATTTGGGAAACGCGATTAGCGACAAATACCTCCAAAGTGTGGACAGACGCCTTCAACCAACAGAGAACAATTTGGCTGTCTGTCCAGGCGTAGGTCACATCAATACAAATGCTTTTACCCAAGGTGCTGGACACGTGGTTTAATAAGCGTACAAGTAGGGCTGCTCCCGAGAGCTCCAATTTCGGAATGGTCAGAGATGTCCGAAGGGGTGCAACCTTGCTCTTCGCCATGATCAGGGAAACTCTCACCTGACCTGAGGCACTGACTGTGCGCAAGTACACCACGGCCGCGTGACCACGTTCCGAGGCATCACAAAACCCGTGAAGGGTGGCCTTGTACTTCCCGGGAGGAAGGATGGGACGAGGCAAGGAGATCTCGTTGACGGCAGGAAGTGAGGATACAAAAGAGGTCCATTCCTCAACAAAAGTACCGTGTAGAGGTTCGTCCCAGGTCAATCCTGCTGTCCAAAGCTTCTGCAAAAAGCATTTTGCCCAAAATATAACTGGACAGATCCAACCGTTTGGATCAAAGGTTCTAGCGACAGTAGACAACACGAGACGTTTAGTCCAAGAACAAGGCAATTTCAGGTCTACGTTGTACGTAAAGATGTCTTGGACTGGTCTGGACTGGACGCCGAGAACAGCATCATGGCGGGGTTGTCAACAATCTCAAACAAATGTGGATCCTGCTGATGATCCTCTGCCAAGCCTTCTAAAAGCGCTGGTGAGTTGGAAATCCATTTGCGCAACTCATAACCAGCGGAAGCCAAAATACCTATGAATTCGTCCCGCAGGAGGATCGCCTCGTCCGCTGTGGAGGCGCCCGAGCAAATGTCATTGAAGTAAATATCGTCTTTCAAGATGGCGGTGGCTCGTGGGAAACGTAAAAACGTATTGCCAAGTAGGGGCTCGACCTTAACCCGTACGTATTAGTATTGAGCTCGTAGACGACCATGGGATCGCGCGAATTCTCTCTCCAAAGGATCAGCTGGAAGCGACGGTCATCAGGGTGGATAATAGCCTGCCTGAACATAATTTTTATGTCGGCCACAAAGATAACCTGATGTCGTCGGAAGCTGATGATGACGTCACAAAGGTCCTTGACCAACTTGGGACCAGAATGCAAGCACTGGTTCAAGGATACGCCTGCTGAAGTCTGCACAGAACCATCAAACACTGTGCGCAGCTTGCCAGTTGATGGCTTCAATACCGCATGATGCGGGAGAAAGTAGTGCTCCACCGAACGCCAATCAAAATTTGACACTGACGATTGAGAGAATATGAACAATTGTTGTCCCAATTGTTCATATTCTCTCATGAACTCAACATACTTCTGTCTTAGCTCCGGATCACGACCCATGCGGCGCTCCATAGCCAACAATCTCTTTTCGGCTGAAGGTCGTGACTCACCAAGCGGACGCCGAACAGACAGAAAGGGTAGCTTCGTAATGATCCGACCAGAACGGAGTCGACTAGTGTTGTTCTGGAAGAACAGCTCGCACTCCTCATGTTCTGGATTCAAGCGGGCAGCTTGAGGGGGCTCTTCTACTTCCCAAAATCTCTCAACTGCATCAGAGAGAGCAGAGCCTACAGCCAACAAATTATGAAGTTCAGGTGTAGGGGGGTCCCTGGGTACAGGGTCCATCAAAGCAAATCCAAATATGGTCGGGATGGCAGTCAAACCATTTGGCACCAAGACCCGTTTCCCACCAATCAAAATTCCACCGAGGACATCAGAGCCAATCAACAAGTCGATTTGTCCCGGTGTGTCAAATTTGGGGTCTGCCAGTTCCAATCCCGATGTCAAATTCACCACAGCAGCAGGTAGCTGTTTCTGTGGGTACATACCCAAAATATTCTTCAGCACAATAGCCGAGGTTTTAATCCTCGGGTGTGAAGATTCAACAGGGGCAAACAAAACTTTAACTTGCCCTTCAACATTAGAGGCTACATCACCTATGCCCCGTATACAATTCGGAAAAGAGCCCATATTTAAATTAACCTGCCCTACCAAATAAGTGGAAACAATGCAACCTTGTGAACCTGTGTCCAATATAGCACGGACAACAACAGAGGTCCCCGTGGATCCCCAGACCCTAACAGCAACCGTTGGTAGGATAACGGTCTCAATGGGGGTGGTTGGCGTTATAGGGCAGGGGTCAGTGACCTATTGTTGCCTAGGCGGCGACCGTTGGCCAGGGCCAGGCAAGTCAAAGCGAGGTTGCGGCTTGAAGTCCTCAAAAGCGCGATGACTCGATCCGCGCGCCATCTGTGGGGGGTCATAATGACGCACCCGCCCAAAACGAGGTGGGCGCGAGTCAGGGCGGGGACGCTCCGCCAAAGGAGGGAATACCTGGGGCAGCAGTCATGGTGCTGGTGACGCTGAACAGCACATTCAGGTGCGCGAGAGAGAGGAGGCGTGCGCACGCTACGGATCTCCAAGCGGGGCGAGCGGCGATCAATTAAGCGAGGCGACTCTCGGCTGCGTGCCAGTGAGCCTCGGCTGTCACCTTCAAAACACCCGCCCGTGCGCGGCGTCGGCTGGTTGGACAAGCGGCCAACCTCTCTGGCATTCATACAGAGAATGTCCAAATGCTGTCCTCCACAGTGAGGACAGGGGCGAGAATTTGGGCAGTCTCGCTGGTAGTGGGACCCCAAACAAGAGAAGCAAAGGCGGCGGGCATTCGCGATGCGCCTACCTACGTGACTGGTGAGAGGCCGGGAATCGGCCGCGTCAAAAAAGTGCCTGACTGGCGAGAGGCCGGAAATCGGTCGATCGGTATAATCGCATTTTTTATTTCCTTATTTATTTTCAGCAGTTTTATGATTAAAATGTATAATTATGAAAGGATATTTATATACCAATCTGTAGGAAACTTTATGAAGAATCTAAATATATATATATATGTTACCAGAAATTCATAAAACTCACCGAGTGATCAACAACAGAATGGAGCCCCCCCCCCCCCGTCGCGGGCTACCCCGCGCGCAGGGCCCGCCAGACGTGGGGGGTGGCAGCATGCAAGTAGTGCCACGTGACTGGTTAAGAGAGGCGACATGCAGGTCCAAGAATGCCCTACAACTGGCCGTTCTGTGCCCCGTGACCTTGCAGTAGGAGCACTCCGCTGGGCTCTGCGTGACTGCAAAGCGAGGAGGGCGCCGGTCAACATTGGCTCGGGTGTGAACGCGAGCCTGCTCCTTGACCTTGGGCGGCTGCGTCTTAGCCGGCGTGTCACCACCGGAGTTGTCCCAGACCCGGCACTCATCCTCCAGGAACCTCTCCAGGTCAGCAAAGGGGGGCAGATGGGTCGCGCTATCCCCACCAAAGCGCTGCTCAAAACGCGACCTCAGGTCGGCAGGCAGCTTCTTTAACACAATGTGCACCAATAGATAGGACCATTGGTCCACGGGCAGGTCAAGGCACTTAAGTGCGTTGATGGCCACCAAAAGCGGGTTCAAAAGTTGGGTGCGCAACCCAGAGACCCGGGTAAGCGTCGACAAACCCAAAATCTGCTCGATGTGCGTGTCGGCGAGGCCACGCTTATTATGGTACCTACGGGTAATTAGGTCCCGAGCCGTCTGGTACGCCTCGTGAGCCCAGACACGGGCAGATGCTGGATGAGGCCCTTGGCCTCCCCATCCAGAACCGACATCAGATAGGCCAATTTTTGTGCCGGCCGAAGGTCAGCCCTATCCTTGACCAGGCTGTCGAACAAATTAACGAAGCCCAGGTAGCTTCCTAGGCAGCCATCAAAATGGGGGAGGTCCAAAGTAGGGAGCCTACTCACCAGCCCCGGTGCTGACCTAGGAAGCTCCTGCTTCAGGCCGGGTTGCCCTTCCCTATCGGCAACTAGTTGTCTCGCACTATTGGAGACAGCATCATATAGGCCTAAGACCTGGGCATAGTCTTCGCTGACCTTATTTCGCTTTTCAGCGGTGAAATCGTTGACTGACACTTCGAGACAGCAAGTGCGGAATTGCTGTTCCACACTTGCCAGGCGATCGTCAATCCGCTCATACCTTTGTAGTAAGGCCTGCTGGCGATCAGGCCGGTTCACTAAGGCACTGGCCGAGGCAAACCAGCGCAAATCTGATGCAATAGCACCAGCAGCCGCACGCAAGTCCTTGATAGCTGACATAATCAAAATTTCAAAAGAGCCCGGACAAGCGTTAAATAATATTAACAATCAAAACTTAATTTTTCTTAATTCTTTGAAACCAACAAAGTATTAGCCTGTTTACTGCAAGTACAAGCCTGGTACAAGCAAGTGACAGGTATTTACTGCCCAACAAAATTAATAGTTTCAATATATTGAAACAAACACAAAAGTTATCAAACGTTGTAACTTATAACAAATTAAAGGTTGAAACTTCAAATTAATTAATGAATTATTTGCAACAGACAGACTGGCTGTGTTATTTGAGATATACAATAGTAAGTAAGCACAGAATATGTGTTACCTAGCAATATTATCTATATATTATAACAAACAAAGGTTTATCAAAAGTTTGGTTGTTATAAGTAATGATTCAAACTTAATATAATTATGAGATAAACTAAATTTACTAAATTTATTGATACATACAGCTGTTATGTATCCAAACAAACTGACTTATTAATGCAACAAAAAATTTAAGTTAGATTTCAACAATACAAATCAACAATTACTGATTGAGGTTATGTATGACATGTGTTTGAAATTATCTAGGTCAACTTATACAATTAAATATTATGTATTTTAGACAATACTGACCTGAGAACACTATAACACTGATTACAAATGAGATATATAGCTCATACAACACCAATCTGAGTTCAGATACAATCAACGGCTAAGATACAACAGCGCTCTGCACCAAAATTATGTCTAGAATTACCGCAGACAGGCAGGTATTTTCAGGGTGCGCAGTGGAAGATGTAATACATCTACCTGACCACGATAGACTAGGATCCAGACACAATGCACTGCGTTGCACAGCGAATATAAGTACTAAGTAGGTACATGTAAATTTTACCTTATCTGGTGATCTCCTGGTGATGTTCTTGAGTGGAGTCCTGGAGGCAAGCTAGATACACACAAGACTAAAATTGGCCAATATTAGCAAGTGAATTATCTTTACTTTACCAGACTCCAACGCAGCGTCTTCAATGCACGATGCAAGTTCACAGGATTCACAATTCACAATTACAGTTTTGTAAATGTCAATCAATAGTTCACATTGCCTTTATCACAATTTACCGTTGCCAGCACTAAATCAGGCGGAATTCAAGACGGTTTACTCAATTTAGTTCAATTATACAATTCAATTCGCGTTAATTCAAAAGGCGATATTTTACGTAGGTACCTACGAGACGACCAAGATCGGCGTGATGATTTTTCAAGGCGGCAACGGAAGAGGCAGTTCAGTGTGACCATTGTCAGAAATGTTCAATAGACTAAACAAAATGTTACTTAATCGATATAATCGATTTGACTTATAATAAAAACTAATTCTATTTCAAACAATATTCATTTTAATTTTTGGAGTATCCTCAGGATTTAGACCAAGTTGCCATTCAATATTGTACAAAGAGAATTGCAGGAAAGTGCACATCTGAAAATGGGATGCAAATTTAAATAAAAAAAAAAATATCTTTGTTTGGAAATCACTCACAATTATTTTTACTTTTTATTCAATGGTTCTATGTTATTTATGCACAGAATATAATTTATTAATTCAAAAGTCAAAGTCAAAAATCATTTATTCACCTAGGTCACAAAGTGACGCTTATGAACGTCAAATTTTAATGTACATTACTTAATGCTTCTACATTTACATTTACTGCCCATTCGCAAAGCAATAGGTAGAACCACGAGAAAGAACGGGCAATAAAACTCGTGGCCACTCTTTTTAATCGCCAGTGTTATGTTACATGTTTTGTTTTTGTAAGGAGCTGCAACTGTTTCACATTGTAATTAATTACTTGTAAATAGTAATTAGGAACATACATAATACTTAAATAATTAATGCAGTTACCAATTTAACTGCTGTAGTAGCCTTCCAGTGTGAATATTGTGTAACAGGAGCATCCACTTACGTCTTATAATGTAGGCAACTCGCGACCATGTTCATAACTATATGGTAGAAATATATGTTACAGAAGTGACTGTATATGAATACATAAAATTACTAAAACATTAGTTTACAGCCCATAATCACGAGTTATCTTCATCTTACAGTGCAGTAAAACTTTAATAAAATTAGTGGAACAACAATGCAAATGTAAATGTAGTACCTAAGTTGAATGACCTAATAATACATGAACAGTAATTTAAAAGAACTAGAAATATTATATAAAGATTAACTGAAAAATGCAAAGTATCTATATAATTCTAATTAGGTATAAAGATCATGAGTTGTCTAGCGTAAGTGACCAGCTATCCTTATCACTGAAATAATCATTAATAGTATAATAACCTTTTTTAATAAGGCAGTCTTTTATTTTAGTTTTAAATGTCCTAAATGGTAATTCTAAAAGACTTATTGGTATTTTATTGTATATACGAATACCTAGCCCTACAAAAGAATTATTAACTTTATGTAAACGATGATAAGGGGCATATAACCTATGCCTGTTTCGAGTATTTATGTTATGTATATCGCTTTTTGTGGTAAATAAACCTATATTTTGCCTAATATACAAAATATTAGCAAATAAAAATTGCGAGGCTACTGTAAGAATTCCTATAGACTTAAAGCGTTCCCTAAGAGTATCTTTTGCACCTAACATGTATATTGCTCTTACCGCTCGTTTTTGTAGAACGAAGATATTCTGAATATCCGCAGCTTTGCCCCATAACAAAATGCCGTAGGACATAACACTGTGAAAATAGCTAAAATAAACTAAACGAGCCGTGTCGATGTCAGTAAGTTGCCTAACTTTTCTGACGGCATACGCAGCAGAGCTTAGCTTTCCTGCAAGACATGCTATATGTGCACCCCATTGTAACTTATTATCTAGTGTAATACCTAGGAACACTGTAGAGTCTACTGTGTCAAGTTCCTCCCTATCTAGCATAATATTAGGTCCCAGTTGTCTTACATTAGGTAAAGCAAATTTAACGCATTTAGTTTTCCTAGAATTAAGTACTAGGTTATTTGCTGTAAACCATTGTGTAACTTGTAATAGTGCATTATTTACATCATCAAATTGATTTCTATTCCTATCTACTTTAAAAATAAGTGACGTATCATCTGCAAAAAGTACAACATCACAGATGTTTTTTAAATAAAAAGGTAAGTCATTAATATATACAAGAAATAGAAAAGGACCTAAAATTGAGCCTTGTGGAACGCCTAGCTGTATAGGTAATTTAGAGGATGTAGTCCCATTTACATCGACACACTGAAATCTCTGCCGCAGGTACGGATCGACAACACTAAGTGCGGTTTTCTCTACGCCATAGTGGCGGAGCTTACGCAGTAGCGTGTCGTGCTGAACGCAGTCAAATGCTTTAGATAGGTCACAGAACACTCCAATAGCATTCTTTGATGACTCCCAAGCACTATAAACGTGTTTTATGAGAGCAACACCCGCATCAGTAGTGGATCTACCTTTAGTAAATCCGTATTGATCCTTGTGAAGCAGACTATTTAAATTAAAGTGGTTTAGTAGCTGCTTTAAAATAATCTTTTCAAATATTTTACTAAATGCCGGCAAGATAGATATGGGCCTAAAATTATTAATTTCATTTTTACTGCCAGATTTGAATAAGGGTATAATTTTACTTAATTTCATCAAATCCGGAAATACGCCTAGGTCAAAGCATTGATTAAAAATTATAGATAGGTAAGGCGCAACAGTCTCAACTATAGTACCTAAAATTTTAATTGAAATGCCCCAAAAGTCACCGGTATTTTTAATATTAATTGAATTATATGCGATCAATATATCTCGCGGGGTAACGTGCTCGACACGTTACCCCGCGAGAACTAATTAGTTTTTGCAGGGTGTTCAGAAAGGAACAATATCAAAGAAAGAAAAGGGGGAGGTTCTTAAAGGTTATAATTAGCTGCATATGAAATACATAGTGTGTTTTATCCGAAGATGTATCTTCTCTTTATACACCTGTGGGTATATAATCGTTTCAAGAAGTGTGTCGAAGGGTCCTCCAAACTATCCTAGCCTTATGTGTAATTCCAAAAGTAACCTGAATCATATTTTGTTATTAGCGAGTTATAATACCACAGTTATATTTAAATTGTATTCCAACGGATGTTCCAAGTAATTAGAATCGGGTGGTTGAAAGTTCGATCCTAGATCATTCGTACTACCAGGTCTGTTGATCTAGCGATTGGTGAACTGAGGCGTTCAAGATTCACTCCACAGACATTGCGTCGGTTATCAAATTATACAATGTGATGGCTTTTTTATGAGAGTGTTTTATGGTTGTATAGGAAACGTGTCGCCAACTTGACACGTGTTAAATGTAGAAAAATATTTAGCAGTCTACAAGTGCTGAAGTATATGTGTGTGATAGTAGGTGTATAAATACTTTGACCATTGCAAGGAACTTCGCGCCGCTCAGTAAAAAGGAAAAAAAAAGTTATTAGAAATACTTTGGAAAATATTTTGATTTGGTTTATGAAGTGAAAACGGAGCCGGCTGGCTGATTTAAGTATTAGAGCGAGGTAACCATTGGTATTTATCTGTAAAAAATTTCGTCACATGTAATTTTTGTCAGATATGCGGTCGCTAGTACCGGCTCAATTACTAGTTACAGTCATCGTATCGGTCAACGGCACCTTTTCTCACTCCTCGTTCGCTTAGCTCTTCTCTTTGTCATTGTTAGACTGGTAGGTACAGTTGGTAGCGCCACTCCGCAGTACTACGTTTTTCTATTTGCTTACCGCTGCCAGTCAAGGAAAGGTGTTTAAAATAATAATACATCTAAAATTATTACTTGCCAAAACTCATGGAACCGGCAACCCGCAAAATAGTAAATAACTAAATAATGGATGCATTTGAAATTTCAGTGCTAAAATTGTTTATGTATCAAAAATAAAAGATACTTCTAAACTGCAAACAAACAAGAAATCAAAGTAAAAGAAAACCATAGAGAGTACAAATTGATACAAATACTTAATATCAACTCTGTCCCAAAATCCTCGCAAAGTTACAAACTTTTTAATAAAAAAGTAAACATAGCCTCCGTAGGTATCCCAATTTATTCCGTATCCGCTATAGGAAACTTTAAGGCTTTAGTTCATTGCACAATATTCTTCAATTGACTCTGTCATGGCACAAAAACGCATAACGTAGAATAGTTAAAGTAATAAATAGCTCTGGATAAGTACCCCATAGCTATATTGGATATTATGGGGCCCGTCAGCAGTTACGCACGTAACTGCTGACGTTTACAACCCAACTGCGCTGTTAAAGAGTGTAATGTTTTGGATATCAGGCGAATGACGTTCACTGCTTGACATAGGTCTTCCCAAAGGCTCTCCAGATGGACCGATCCTGAGCCACCCGCATCCATCCGCTACCCGCGATCCCAACAAGATCGTCAGTCCACCTTGCGGGAGGCCTACCTCTGCTACGAACTGAAAAAAACTAATTAAATTGATTCGTTTCACGCCACTGCTGGCTTAGGCTATAGTCCAACACGCTGTCAAACGAGTTCTTAGTTTTCTCATGTCTTTCTTTATGTAGTACTCTCAGACATACAGGTTTCACGATGTCCTTCAAGAAGGAAGAAATTAATGAAGTTGAACGATGGAATCCAATGTGCAGTAGATTTGCCTCGAGCCGACTAGACCGTTCGCTAGAAAGATCCAGAAAATGTTCGAAGCGATGTTTGGCTCCATACTTGGCTTGTGTGCGTGAGCATGTATGTTTATCTTAATCTAGGTGTTTCTATGTCTTAATGAGTTATAAAGATCTTTAAGCCGGCAACAAGACAGTATTAATGCATGGGATATATATCCCATGCATTAATAAGTAAAAATGATTCCAAAACGTGACAAGTTACGTTCATACAAATCTTGGGGTGTCGTTAGGATAATTCCTGTAACAGTAAATATCGGTAGGGGCGCTCGCGGATTTATCGCTGATGGGGAGCAAGGGGCAGGGGTGACATGTGCAACGAGCAAAATGGAACATAAAGATAATGTTCCTACCTAGTTTTGGAATCGTATGTTTTGTGTATAGCTGTAATTTATCTAAAATGTTACTTTATTATTATATCTTATAGGATATGCCCGGTACGGCAATAGGCTCGCCCCCTATTACGTGGGACCTAAAATTCCTGGCGAAATGTGGGTATATATTACACCTCTGCCTACCCCTTCGGGGATACAGGCGTGAGTTTATAGAAAAAAAAATCTTATATTTATCCTTAATGTACACGGTATAGAAAAGTAGAGAAACGAGGCCTTACATACCACCACCCACCTATTATAGATAAGCTTTTTCTATCAGAAAAATTCTAATCTAGGAGTAATTCGTTCGAGTTATGTAAAAAATGTATTTAACAGGTATTTATCTATCTTATAGCTGTGAAAATATCTATAAAAATATATGATTAGGTTCATCAGTGACCTGTTTGCCGTTGTACAGGCTCTGGCAAGTTTGTGATCAGTTGACAGTATGTTAGTTGTCCTATGATATTATTTTATTTGCCATCCAGCCTTTTGAAATTCACTGTTGGGCATAGGCATCTCTTGATTGGCGTCACGAGCATTTGGTTTACTATGCCGCTTTGGCCAGACGGGTTGGTTAGATGTCCAGGTGCGTCGTTTCCCAAAGGTATTCCTTAACCACCTCCTACGACATTCACAGATTAAACAAGGGTAGTGAGACTTTACAATAAGTACCTAATCTTATGCCGTCGCGAAGCGGAGAATGAGATACGCTTTGTATTTTTATTTCATCAGATGGAAAATTTATGTATGTTCATTTTTGACACCGCCATCTTGCCAATATTTTATGTTGTTTTAAGTATGTTCATTTTTGACTCATTGGGATTGTACAGAATTGCTTTGATCTCAAATATCATCACTCGAATGATCACGATTTCAGTCAAAAGAATCAATTGCAGATTAATGCCGCCCTGATTATTATTTCGTTAATTATCGTGAAATATCTAGCAGGTGTATACAGGAGGCTCGCCCCCGTGGGATCCACCTTGTCGTGGTGGACGGCCTCAGTAACTGTGGGTCTCAGGTACACCCACGGTGAAGCTAAGCGGGATCCCGGGAGGGGACGCTCCACGTGGGCTTGGGTGAGGCCAGCGTAGGATGCGTCCAAAGTACGGGTACGGGGGACAGTTCTGTCTGTCCCTCGCAGTCGGGTGCGGTCGTGGGAGGAGAGGCGTGTCGGTGTTGAGTTGCCGCGCGCCCTATCTCCCGCGACCAAATGGGGGCGCACCATTGTTGCGTCGCGGTGGGGCCGCAGAGGAAGAGGAGATGCGGTGTTGCGTTGCCGTCCTCCCTATCCTCTGCGGCCGCTGGGTGTTTTGGCGGCGGAGCCCAACACCTTCATCTGCCGCCAAGGGGGTTTTGTTCGGGGCCCGCCTGACCATCTGGCGGGCCAGTACCCGTCGGGAGGTTGCAACGAATGCTTCGGCGATATCCGACCCTCTGACACACGGGTACATGAGAAAGTCGAGGTGGTTTTTAGTGGTAATACCACATACTGCGGCTCTCATTTCCCCAAGAGTCGGAGATCCGAAGGGATTTTCCACCTCGTAAAACAAAAAAAAAACAAAAAAAGTTGTATTCAGGAGATGGGCACCCTCTACAAATAATATTATCCATTACACAACTCCCTCTTTACGGCAATTGGTCTGCATTTGCGCTTTCCACCCCAAAATATGGCGATGTTGACTTAAGTTAATCGACTATTAATCGTTAACTAGTAACACCTAGCTAGCCACGGGAGCTATATGTGTTGCATACACATGTACCTTTTTAAATTTAATTGCATAGTTTTCACCGCGTGGTCACAATAATAATATATAACTTTCATAACAGCCGCGGACGGACCGACAGACAGACTTGTAGGTTACGAGATCCCTAAAAAGGCAGTGTGCCGTTACAAACAAAACAACATTTGCAAATCGCTGTGAAGCGATCTCATTTGCTGGCAGCACAGCCATATAGCTTCTACTTATAAAACTTTGCCAAGGCAGTGGGGAAGGACGACCCATCTATTTCATCATGGATTTGATTATTGACAATCTAAGAAAGAATCATCATCATCGCCCTAGCGTTATCTCGGTTGCATCCAAGACGAACACGCCTTGAAGCCCGAGGTCCGTTTACTAGTCTGACCGCCGCAACCCAAAGGGATAGCGATATTCCATGGTTTAAACCAGTATCAGTTTATTTGAGGGTACTGACTCCCAGTAACGACTGGCAAAGATCTTCATGACAGTCGGGACCGACGGTTTAACGTGCTCTGCGAGGCACGGGGCATGCAATAATGAAAAATTTTACAATTTAATAAGCACTTAGCTTCGAAAAGTCATTGGTGCGTGGATTTGAACCCGATACCCTCTGCATGGCAGTCCGTTGGTATCTCCACTAGGCTATCGCTTTTGATCATATAACACAAAAAGCAAGGATAAAACAAAAAGAAAGGGCAGTAGAATTGGTCTGTTAGTCCTGGAGGTCAGTAACCCTACTAAGACGGAGGTTTGATTAAACAGGACTTAATAATGTTTGAGTGATGAGCACGATAGTCAGTTTAGTGCCTAGAGGTAACTTGTGTATGATAATAATAGAATTATGTACGTTGTACATATTTCTATCTTATTTGCTTGCTATAAAAAATAGTACGCTCTACCTTTTTATATTTGGTCTTGTATCTAGTCATGATATCCATCTGCACCGAAAATAAAATATTAAACCAAGCGGCATTATTCATTTCATTTTTGTTTCAATATTTCTGCTTATATTTGAACATAAATTCGAGATATAAAATTTTGGTGTAAATTTTACGGTCAGCGTATGCTCTTCATAACTCTGGCTTATGAAATATTTAATCAAACTCTTGAATGAAACACTTCCTCAAAATGCACTCAGTCATAACGTTTTTAACACTAGAAGCGCGGAACGTCCTGATACCCCTAGAAGCGCGGATGGGTCAATTGTGGCCGCTTTATTTTCTCTACAGCCATCTAAAGTTATGTTATAGAAATAAGACGTATAATTATGATAAAATGTTTTTATTACGTATTATACATATTTTTGATGTACTTTGGCTTAAAATAGAAATCAAAGTCACAAATGTTCAAAGTTAAAATTAAAAAATGGCATTATATTTATTATTACTCTTCGGCATCGCATAATTAGCAAATGAAAAATTATTTCGATGTGCTCTTGCAAACCGTTTCTTTATAAGCTGGGTATTTCACACAAGATTTGTTACCGGCACAAAGAGACTTTACCTGACAACGAGTGTGTTTCTCTTGACATCCAGGTATTTCTTTTGGTATATTGATATTAGTATTAGACAGTTCCCTGCTATTTGCATATGGCTCAGCTTGGTTTTTTATTACTGTAAGATAA
Source organism: Euclidia mi (assembly GCA_944739405.2). Lineage (NCBI taxonomy): Eukaryota > Metazoa > Arthropoda > Insecta > Lepidoptera > Erebidae > Euclidia > Euclidia mi. The sequence goes on along the minus strand of OX123206.2, from coordinate 6,451,333 downwards.
AGATAATTTATTTCATTAAACATGAGTGTACAGTAGAGGTTGTTTGAACTTGCATGCAAGATGTTAATTGTGATTTAAGTGATGTTTGCCTATAAAATCCTTTCTTTTTATGTTTTGTTATTTTTTATTCCATTTAGGTCACAATATAATATCCAAGAATTTATTGCTGCTAAGTCAAGCAAATTATAAAAGTGTGAAGCGGCCAACGCCTTGATGGGGCTTTGACAGAGTACGCAGAAGCCATTTGATCTCCATACTTTGAACTATTGTAAAATTTAACTATTGTAATATCCGCGTAGTAGTAGATAGTTTCTGTTTGTGTTTTGAACAATCTATGCGAGTAAGACTACAAGACTGTTCAAATAAATATACATCTTTCTTAAGGTATAAATTTTTTTAGATTCCAATGAAACAACACCCCTTTCCAACACCTCCTCACCGCTTCGCCGCGAATGTAGGTACAGCGCATTACTACCTACATTGACCAATCAACGACATTTTTGATTAACTTAAAAGAAATATTTCCCACCAAGAACTTAGGGTCCCAAGCCAACCTCACCTGCAAGTGGTGCACCTGCCGATCAACGGACGAGGCTCTGGCAAATAAAATGTCCCAATAAGCGGCAATAGGCTCGCCACCTATTACGTGGGATCAAAACACTGGCGAAAAGTGGGCGTTTAATATCCCTCTGCCTACCCCTTCGGGGAAACAGGCGTGAGTCTATGTATGTATGTAAATATAAAGTTAAACTCTGACATCCATGACTGGGTCAAAATTGGTACATTCGCGCTTGGAGGTAAATTGGGATAAAAGAAATATTAACATTGCATTAGCGAGTGGACCAAGTGAATGAGTTTGTATATTTAGGTACGCTGTTTACAAGAGATGGTAAGAATGTAGAAGATATTGAAAGAAGAGTTAATGCAGGTAATAGAGTGAACGGAGCTCTGAAAGCATTTATGAATAGCCAAAACGTGTCAAAAAAGGCACGTTTGGCTGTGCATAGAGGGGTGTTAGTACTTACCTACTATTATGTATGGTAGTGATAGTTGGGTATGGCAGAAGAGTCATGAAAGTAGAATAAATGCTGTAGAAATGAGAGCACTGAGAAATATGTGTGGAGTTTCTTTGACTGACAGAGTAAAAACTTGTGTGATAATAGAGTGTTGTGGGGTAAAAGAAGATGACAATGTAGTGACAAGCATCGAGAAAAGTATGCTAAGATGGTTTGGGCACGTGGAGAGGACGGATGACAAAAGACTGACCAAGCAGATATAAAAGGCAAGTGTGGAAAGGACAGGACGAAGGGGAAGACCTAGGCGGACGTTCTCTGACCAGATTGGAGACATCCTAAAAACAGGACAGGTTAGAAGTACCCTGAACAGAAGAGCATGCATGAGGAATGTGATGGGAGTGAATGAAGCAAGAGAGATATGTCAGGATCGTTGCAAATGGCGATCCGTAGTCTCTGCCTACCCCTCCGGGAAACAGGCGTGAGTCTATGTACGTATGTATGTATGTTACGTGGTTGCAGTCTTGTATAAAATAATAATCATCATATTTCATTAAAAGTCATAAAAAGTTACGATGAAAGGCATAATAAAATAAAAAAATTCGAACGCCCGCCTTTCTAGTGTTTATATATCAAACTATAATATAATAATAACACTATACAAATAAGGATAACACGATGCAAATACCATCTTTGCGTAGAGACGGAAAACTCGACATCAAACCCTATACGACTGCCTCGTTGGTCTCGCGGCATAAATGTGCGCGTGAGACTGGGAGGTCCCGGGTTCGATTCCTGGGTCGGGCAGTGTTATTGGGTTTTTCTGTCACGAAATTCTCAGTAGCAGCATGGTGTCTGGAAATGTGCCCGGTACGGCAATAGGCTCGCCCCTTATTACGTGGGACTAAAGTATATCTGGCGAAAAGTGGGTGTAGAAATACACCTCCGCCTACCCCTTCGGGGATAAAAGGCGTGACGTTATGTATGTATGTGTATGTGTAATATAATAAAGTTGAAGGGTTCGCTTGAACGTGCTGTTGGGGGGCACAATTTAATTTGTTTTCGCAGTTGTCAGTTATATTTGTATTGCTGTTAATATCTTTTATGTTTTTAAATGTTTTTTGTCTATGTACTAAGATCAGGGCCGAGCCGTTCCCATGTGTGAGTTGTGCAGCACACACAGGCGCCAGGGTAAAAAACCGCGCGATGGGTGAAATGCAAGCTTAAAATTACTTTCGAAAAAGTACGTCAAAAGGCGCTTAGCACACAGGCGCTGGATTGGGTAGGTGCGACACTGAATAAGATAAACTGTATTTGAATCCAAACTAACCTTGTTTATATACCTTGTTTTTGCCTCCGACACTTTTGGAACTTAATTTTTTTTTATACACTCGCGCCTGTATCCCCGAAGATCTACCATCCTCCGTCTGGTCCGATCACCAGACTCCGTGCTGCTACTGAGAATTCGGATATCCACTGGACCATGGAGGCAGAGTTATTTTCTGGCGGATACAAATACGTGAACGACGAATCTGGTTAATAAAACTTAAAACTACACCCATCATATTATTTTGGAGCTTAAGTTGGTTATATATATGTTACCACTTTTAACTTTAAAAATTATCAAAATGTTTACTATCTTAACTCTCTGCCAAAAAACCGCTCAAGTGCGAGTTGGACTCGCGCACCGAGGGTTCCGTACAAACCTGTATATATAATTATTAAAAAAAATAATTAGTTATAATTCTTAAACTACTAGTTCAATTTGAATGAAATTTGAAATACACCATGTTTATACAATCCCTGCATGGTTACAAAAAAATCAGGCTTCTAGTTTTATCCACAACGAAGTAATAGGGGGTCGAAAATGGCCTGAATTGCTTCGAGAAAAGGATGGTACGGCCGTGCCGCTTTTTGCTCGACTTGGTGGGGGCACTTCCGTGCCCCCAGATAAATATTTTACACTTAATGGTTCACTAGTTTGCTTGAATTCATCAGATTTAAGTTGTGGTCAGATTTCAGTGATAAGACAGAAAACTTCTTTAATCTGTACGCATTTCTGTATATTCTTCAATGACACAAAGCCCATCATCAGCTCGGCTGTAGGTACCCTGTAGGACAGTCGCTTCCATCAATCGCACTATTAGGAACAACAGCATCATCAAACCCCGCACTATTTATAATAATTATTCTTGAGTTTTCACTTCTGCGGGCTGTATTATGGTTTCTGAGCTTTACACCAACTCCATAGCCATCGCTTTGGTCTTCTACAAGGTTTTTTATAAGTCCACAACTACAATGAATGATACATAAAATAAAAACTATCACACACGTCTTGATTTGGTGTCAAACTTTACGTAATGTTATATAAAAAGTACGTTAGCATTTATCTTGAAAAAAGATCAACGGGCATTAGGGTACAAGTGAGATTACTGACTGCTAAAAAAGTATATGATGTCTTAGTAAAATAAGATATCAATGTAGCTAAACTTAAATAAAACAATTTATTTATAAGCAAATAAATACTCTTACTTTTTGTAATAACTATATAATGAATACACTTTGAATATGAAACATGAAACGACAATTTATACAGATAATACAGCGAACAGATAATACAGTGAACTAAATCCACATTCAAACAGTAGGTATATTCTAATTTGCTAAATTTTATTCTAAATCCAGACAATTGCCATCGTCTGCTCTAGCCTTGCCAGTAGGACAGTCATCACCTCGAAAGAAATCTTTGTTCCTTCCAGTTATCGGCTTTGTTGTTCTATTTTCGGATGTATTTGTACTCGTTTCAACAACTGTAGGGCAACTGGTTGTAGTTGTTATCACAGAGTTTGTAGTATTTGAAGTTCTCGTAGCATTTGTGTTTGTATTTATAATGAAGTTTGGTATAACTACTACTTTAACTTTTTCTTGATTCACTTCACTTTCGACTGTCGTTAGATTGTCTATCACCGCGGTATTTGAACTCACAACACATAGCACAAGAATGACTAGATACGTATTCATTTTGGCAACGATTTTTGACTAATACAGTAATGTACATTACTCTATTTTTATACATATCTTTATGAGTTCAGAGATCACTTGAGGAGAAAAGGGTGCATCAGACAACAAAAAATTTTTTAAAATACAATTATATACTTTGCTTTACTTGAAGCTTTCTTGAATTTTATAAGCAGTTGCTACTTGTTTAGCCATAGTAAAATTTCTTCCGAATTATCAGTTTAATCACTTTTGTTAGATGGTAAAGCTAATACTTGTCAAATATTAATATCTCGCGGATTCACAGGTTGATTTCGACTTGTAGATGTTGTCACAATATTTTCTGTTGTAGTATCATCGTCTGTATATTCTATTGAAACGCATGCACCATCGGCAGCATGCGCTTTGCCACTTATACAGCCACCATCGAATGCGACTTTTCTACGATTTGATCTAAGCGTTTGTCTTTCTTTGTTAATTGTCTTCTTCCTAGCGTTTTGTTCTTTATTTTTATCTGTTTTTGTCGTTTTAATACTTTTTGTTGCGATATCGGATGCTAAATTCGTGGAAATGTTAGTATGGCTGATTTCACTGTCACTTTTTATATTCATATTGTGTCTCAATGAAGATAGTTCTATGTTTTCAACAGAGATTACAGTTCCAATATTTGTGTTATCATCATTGGTTTCATATTTATAATTTGTAATTTGATTTACATATTCTTCAGTTGTAAAAGATTTTGCTATTGTGATTTGTGTGATGTTAAAAATTAGACACAAAATAGTTAGTTTCTTCATGTTTCAATAAATAACACGTTTTAATAGAGTCAACTTATAAGAGAATACAATAAACAATAATTGAGCACAAGAGAGTCAATGCTTTGTTACAAATAACTGGTTCAATTATCGCATGATGGATTTTTATCGTGAAAGTTCAAACCTAATGTCAGTTCAAGTATATTTGGGTTAACTGAATCATTTGTATAATATTTTATTGTCTTTTTGAGTTATGCTTTTGTACTGCTAAAGCATGTCTCTTTCAATTTTATTTAACAACATTTCGTTTAATTTTAAATACTATTTTTTTTTAAATTTTACTCGTTTTATAGAGTTCATAATACAGGTAATTATAACAGATATTTAAATTTTATTTTTTAATGAGACGTATGACCCACGAATGTCTAATTCGCTTTATTGGATATCGTTTGACTCTTTGTTATTCCGGATATTATTCTATCAGCGCAGCTTGATTACACGAATGGCGTAGTGGTTCACCTGATTGCTTTTAACGTTTCACACAGCATTGATATTTACGTTTTGTGATCTTTAACTTATTTCTTCAAGTCTGAGTTTTAATTGTGCCTATTTGTTGAGTTCTTATAAAGTTCCCCGAAAAGAAGCAGAATTTGTTTTTAATGAAAATGAATAATCAGTTCTATTTTGCATAAACTTAGAATAAGGCTCTTAACGTTATAACTGTGTAATGTCCATCTTCGCTTTAGTCATTAAAATATCTTAATTACTTAATTTAGCTTAATTATATTACTTTGGTCCACTTTACCCCAATGTACTGCAGTATTATTACGACATACTATACTGATAACTGACGTACATCAAGGCCATTTTATTGATTAATTACATTTGATACAATGTTTTTTCCTTAAAAGAATTTATGGTAAACAGGGATATCACCAGGTTGAATGTACGTGTGGCGTAGTGGTTTAAGCGGCCTTCTCACCGTTTAGCACTGCGCTGAGTGTAGTGGGTTGTATTCCCATACAAAGAAAATAATTTGTGTGATCCACAAATTGTTGTTACGAGTTTGTGTGTTCTTTGTGTCGGTTGTTTTAATGATTGAAAAGTTCCCCGCGACACAGGATTCATTGCTAGTGCGGAAGTTGTCTACAAAAAAGAATTTCCCGTAACAGCACACAGTCTTAAATTGGTGTCCGGTCCTTTCCAACTGATTTGCTTCACTTTTATAAAAAATACGGCATTTTTTTTTATACGTGATAATAACATAAACTTGCTGCGACAGAAAGGAGAGGCCTATGTCCAACAGTGGACTTCAAAACGCTGTTAATTACACAGATTTTTGTGAAATGAAAACTTTATTTAGTAATATTTTAATAGACGACGCGAACCATCCGCACGCCTGAATGAGCGTGCTTCTACGGTTCAGCTACTTCGCTACCGAAACGTCGGTATAACTTCCCGCAATGTTTGTGTCAATGTTTGGCAGCGTTGTGTAGTCTATGGGCTGTTCGTATGGCTAAGTTTTATTTGCCAGTGGGCTGTGAAAACACGGTAACAACATGTCTTTGGTTTTGGAGATTAATAATATTATCCTAGGACAACACGTCCGCGCTTGTCTGATCCCAAACTAGGGAGCAACTACTATACTATAGTAACTGCTAGTTTAATTTTGGACATTATTCAGAATGAGAGTAGAGAGTCATCCGAAGAGTTGTTCGGATTAATCCCTGCCGCCTCTTTCCGCCATCGTTCTACGCGACAGAATTTCCATCCCCATCATTTAGATGGTTGGCAAGCCACAACGGTGCGCTTTTCTAGAAACTTTCTGCCTCGCACCTGTAAACTGTGGAATGATCTGTCGCCTGCGGTTTTTCCGAACCAATACGACCTTCAAACCTTCAAAAAAAGAGCGTATTCCTTTTTAAAAGGCCGGCAACGCACTTGTGACTCCTCTGGTGTTGCGGGTGTCCATGGGCGGCGGTAATCGCTTAACATCAGGCGATCCGTCTGCTCGATTGCCCCCTATTCCATAAAAAAAAAAAAAATGAGAACTGAGTGATAAATTTTAAGTGCTGCGTTCCGCCCTAATTCTCTCCGCGACCAGGGCCGTTGAAAGCCGGCCGAAACGTTGAAAAAATAAAAGATTTTCTTTATTACCTCAGATATGTTAGTACCTACCGATTAAGACTCGCTTGCAAAGATATATTCCTAGGAACAAACTCGAAGTATTCTAAAGGTTATAACTTCATAGGTTATAGGTATCTGATATGTATTAAAGTTCCCCGCGACACAGTTAACACTACTTTATTAAAGAAAAATGTTTTGGTATGGCTCCTATAATTTATAATAAAGTACCCGAAACGATTAAAACTGGCACAATACAAACATTTAACAATAAATTGACTGCATTTTTATTAGACAAATGTTATTATTCTGTTACTGACTTTTAAAATGATAGACTTTGACATTTATTTAAATTCATTATTTACATCTATTATTACTATTATTTGACTTATTACGCCTATTTGACATTATAATTATTATTTTTTTCCTTTTTTTGCAATTTATCTGTAATAATTAATCATTTATGGAATTTGAAATCTGTAATTTCTACATTCATTAGCTATTATTACTAATTATTTTAATTGTTTGATAAATCTGTATGATGTGTTTTGAATTTTGATGATTTATTTATTAATTGTATATTTTTTTGTTGCATTATAATTTATTATCATAAGTTTTTGCATGCCTAATAGAGGTAGATTGTATAAGGATCACAAAACTTGTTAACATCGCTATTTCATGTACCTAAAATCAATGCAAATAAAATCTTATTCTATTCTATTAATGTATAGGTTATATAAACCATGAAAATTTCAAGCGGTAAGTTTTCGCAAATCTCGTGGCCACACTAATGAGTATCGCAAACAAATTAGCTCCGAAGCGCACATACTTGTGCACTATAATATGTCCCACGCAGTTGGCAAGTCTCATATATGAATAGGCAAGCCGCCGTGGCCGAAATCTGTCAGGAGGACTTTATTTATTATTTATTTATTTTAAAGATGTAATGAATATGGGTGTGGTGGGTGTTCATTGTGTCCGTTAGTTGTATGTTTGTAAAGTTCCTCGTGACACAGGATTTAGTCCTAATGCGGGAGTTGTCTTAAAAAAAAATATCAATTTAACACCTAGAGTTGTATAAACAACAAACTATCCGGTAGCTGACATTCTGGGTTTATGAAAGATAAAATAATATATTTTATAATATACATAGTTATATTGGTTGGTTACCAACTTACCAAATAAAAAAGTCTTAGACAGCCAAAATATTGTGTATGTGAGTTGTGCGTGTGATGTGTAAACTAACTATGGGATCTGTAATTTATTTTACAGCTGGTAGTACTATTTTAAAGTACGGTTTAGGCTATGTAACATTACGTTACCACCCTTAGGAGCCTTAGCAACCGCAAAGCACCGTTAGTATAATAAAGAAAGTACATTTAATCAGCATCTAATAGTCTTCAATATCTTTCATAATGCGATATGTGACTAAGTTGGACTATTACAAAAATATTTAAGATTTTTTTTGCTGTCTGTACTTGACGTCATAACTTAGTTACCATGTCGACGGTACGGGCGCACTTATCTCAGATTCGACTCGCATTACATCATAACTATTCGTTGAAGGTGCCTGCTGTGCACATAGTAATAACTACATAATTATTGAAGATTCCAGGAGAACCCCTATTCCTTCCCCTCATTCCACACCTCCTCCTATTCCTTTTCCCATCCAAGCAACACACTCGTGACTCGTTTGGTGTAGTGGGTGTCCATGTGCGGCGGTAATGGCTTTCCGTTAGGTGATCCGTCTGCTTATTTGCCTCCTATAGGTAATGTAAAAATGATAGCATGGGTCATAGCATTTTCGTTTTATATTTTCTCTTCTCGCGGTCGACACAATGGACGTGGAAGGAAAGCTCAATTAGATCTACTTGAAACATGGCCTGCGGCTTGGGGAAGTCCGTTACCCGATGAGTGCTAGGCCCGAGATGGCGGCTTTTTGTTTGCGCTTGACTCTTGAGAGGGAAGGTGACCATTGCCATCTAGGCCGCCCTATGCGTAGGGACCTATTGTCAATAGACATAGGTCAGAGCTTGTCGGGGAGGCGGTGAATGCTTGACTTATCCCGCATCACCAGCCATAAGCAAAAGTGGAACACAGTGGAGGTTTAGGAGGAGGCTGGTAGAAGTCCGGCACACCTCTCTGCCGATCCCCGCGCAGAGGCAGTCCAAGAGAATTACTCCACCAGGAAAAAAAGTGGTGCACGTCTTGGATTTGAATTCGATATCCTCTGTATAGCGACATCTAACGGACACTGAAGACACTACGACAAACAATTGAAGAACCTGAATTGCGCTATTAATAAAAATTCGTGTCCGCTTTTTCTATGTATAGTTGATATAAAAGTTCACAGCAATATCAGACAGTTCGCGGTCCGCCAGGCACGTTCATTTAGCTTGGTCAAAGTTTCAGTTGATTCACTCTCCTCTTATTACTCCAAAAGCACTTAAAATCTTTAAAAGATAAAAACATCAATCATTTAAAATATATTTATTTTGTATTGTTTCATAAAAACCTACGTGCTGCTTCTCTTTTACACCTATACAGATCAAAAGAGAGCGCCATATACAAGGTTAATGTCAGTTCACCTTTCAGAGGGCGCTGATTGCAATCGCTATTTTTTTATAAAATTGTTACCCTAAGTCCTCAAGGTTTACGAGCGAATCGCCATTGAAATGTAAACAAATACATCGTAATCTATTCTAGTTAAGAGGTTTTTGTCAAATAGAGACGCTACGTAATAGAATTTTTGACGAATGCCGAATATCTAAGTACACCCTCGGCGAAAGTAGAGGTTATTCGGCCGACGCTTTTGACAAAACCTTTCTTATTTTCATTAATATACTATGCACTGTAAATATATATTTTATATAAACTTGCCTTCTTAGGATACTGTGATCTGAAAAGGAAACAACTCTATATGCAATCATTCATCATGAATGACGAATAGAGTCCTACAGGCGTCAGAGGATTTTTCAAAATTCTAAAACTCATAAAGGCGTAAAGATATCAAGTTGAAATAAAATAATGGGATCAACTACTTCTTGGTTTTGTATAGAAATAAACATCACCGTCAACCCAATGAAAATACATTCATAGGTAGATTTTTTTTGGGTGTACGCGAATGTTACACATTGAAATCAATATATCGCGATAGAACCCGTCAACCGTTGTTTTATTACCATTTTTAATAGTTTTAAAACCGGTAATTATTTTCAACCTAAGTACTAGCGAGTAGGCCGAATATATTTCAAATATTCGTGGCATCTCTACTAAAACACTTAAATATACATTGAGAATGCAAATAAAAGGTCCGAAATCCGATACTCAATTATTTCAGACAAAGGGGATTGTGAATAATTCAAGTTTTGTATTATTCAGGTTGGTATTTGGTGAGCAGGTGCTTTCTGATCTTGTTGTCGATTATTGTTGTTTATTTTTATTTTTTTAAGATTTATTTAATATTTGAAAAACATCTTAAAACTAATTACAAATTAAAACTCGCCAAACGCAATTGTTTCACGGCGAGATGCGCTCTTAAACATTTTACTAAACCTACCTTACAAAACTAATAGTTAGGGTTATAAATTATGTTTAAGCCAAGTATATATATGAAAATAACAAAAAACTTAAATTAAACTAAAATTATAAAATATGTAAAACATTTAACAAAATCTTTATAAACTTATATACTTATCCACTTTAAAAACTTAAAACTGCAAAAGGACGTGTTTCAATTTTTTCTTTAGGTTACTAAAACTAATTTGAGGAACTTCTCTTAATAAATCTAAACTATTAAAAATAGAGGGTACAATATACTTGTCTGTTCGTTGGCCATAATAATTTGTTACTTTTGGCTTCTTAAGTTTATGTTCCCTGGCTCTTTTAGTGTTATATTTGTTTTCGACAACATGTTTGTACTCTTCATTAAAGTAATATTCTAAGCCTATCAAGTATTGAACCTTTTTTTCTATGGGCAGTATTTTACATAAAGGAAACAATTTTTCGTAATCTTTATTGCACATATTTTTATCTTGCTTACTTACTAAGTATTTCATCAGTCTTATTTGGATGCTTTTGATGTCTTTTAAGTACGTAATAAAGGTTCGTCCGTATACAATCAGCCCATAGCTAATCAGTGAGTCTGCAAGGGCATAGTATACAATTCTTAGTGTATCTGTGTTTAACACTCTCTTAAGCTGGTAGAACTTGCCCAATACAGATCTCAATCTAGCGCACACGTCAGATACATGCATAGACCAATTGAAGTTCTTATCTATCCTTAATCCTAAATATTTAAAGTTTTCAACATATTGCAAAGCAGAACAAATACAATTCAATTTGTTATCGTGTAGGCATTCGTATGTGTGTCCTATTATGGTAAGATTATTAGTATTTGTGTTTTTTGCGCTCTTGTTGTATGGAGAATGTAGATGCATGCATTTCGTTTTGTTAAAATTGAGTATGATACCATTGTCATGCGCCCATTTCGTTATATTTTCAAAATCTGACTGTATATTTGTTTGTACCTGTGATATATCTTTAGAGGCATAAAGGACACACATATCGTCTGCGTACATGAACACGCTGCAGTTAGCTACTACGTTTGATACACTGTTCACTTGCATAATATACCCTACCGGCCCAAATATTGAGCCGGTCGGCACGCCTAAGCTCACTACGGCGTCTTCCCCGGTCACTCCACCTACAAGAGTACGTATCTTTCTATTTACCAGATAGTTTCTAAACCAGTTATTGGTGGGGCCGCGTATGCCACATTCATCCATGGCCTGCAATAGTATACTATGGTCCAGAGTGTCGAACGCTTTTTTATAATCAATAAAAAGTGCTATCAGCTGTTTCCCCGAGTCCAAGCTTTCATTAACGTAGTCTGCAAAGTTCGTCAAAGCAGTGATAGTGCTCTTGCCCCTTCTAAAACCGTATTGGGTGTCAGTGAGTATACTATTTGTCTCAAGGAATTTGCTAATTTGTCCAACAACAATTTTTTCGACAATTTTGTCTATCACTGATAATATGGCTATTGGCCTATAGTTAACATACTCCAGATGGTTGCCAGACTTATAAATCGGGCGTATTATGGCGCTTTTTAGCTGGTCTGGGTATACGCTGTTCTTTAGGCACATGTTGATAAAGTTAGCCAATATAGGACTAATTTGTTTTCGCAAGTATTTAATATCATCTACTCGTATGCCATCCAAGCCAGGTGATTTTCTGCTAGATAACATATTAATTACTGTTTCTACATCGGACGGATTTACTGGACAAAATCTAAAGCTCACGTCACATGGGCGCACGTATTTCTCCCGGTCTAAAAACTTTATACTACATATAAGCTTAATGTTTTGTATTTCCTGAGTAAAAGTTTGAGTAAAATTGGTACATATATTCTTAATATTTTCTGTTTTACCTAAGTGGTTCATAATAACACTGTCTAAACTAGTTTTTTGTCGGCCCAGCCACAAATTGATATTTTCCCATATCTTTCTAAAATCCCCCTTACATTTAATTATTTCCGATTGTCTATATTTATTTTTAGCCTCATTTATCATTTTATTTACCTTATTCCTAAATTTAGTGTATTCTAAACGTTTGTTCATATTTTTTGGTTCTGCTTTCCATACTCTAAACAAGTGATTTCTGCGCAATTACATTACATATAAATTTTGATCTATCCATGGCTCCCTTTTTCTTTTACCCTGCTGCTTACGTACAGTTATAGTACTCTCCTGATAAATCCGTTCGAAAATTTCACATAATGAATTAAATAATATAATAGGACATGACAATATATATAGTTGAGTCCAGTCGTATTCCATAAACTTTTGTCTTAGTATTTTATCACTAATAACTTTTCGCACACCGCTTTTGTTATTCGACATTAAACTATCCAAATAATGTTCATTATTATTACTCAACTCCAAGGACACACCAACTGCATAGTGATCGGACACCTGCGTTTCAAGGACGAATGACGTCGCTCCGCACTCGCTGCGTCCCGCTCGCACCCACACGTGATCCAAGCACGACGTCTCGCTCCTTCCGTCCGCTATCGCTTCGCGCGTTGATTCAGTACTCGGTATAACAGACTGCAGGCCATATTCACACAGGGTGTTTTTGTAGTGTGTTGTCGTTGGATTTGTCACGCCGTTTAATGTGTTTATATTCGTATCGCCGATCACAATAATGTTTTCTGTTCCGGGGATACTTTTTATGATTGTCTCCAATTCGTGTATGAATATAACTTTGTTTTTCTGCGGCGGTCTGTACAAAGCAATTATATGCGTTTTACTCTTCTGCCCAGTTGTTAGCTGTCCATGAAGGGTTTCAAAAGATCCAGTGTTCATTCTTTGAGCCTCGAAGGTGAGCTTATCCTTTGCATATATTAATATACCCCCTCCCCTAGTTGTTTCTCTGGTTAATATATGTGTTTTGTAACCTTGTATTTGGTAGAAGTCAATTTCATCCTTTTTAATAATTATTTCACTTAATATCAGAATGTCTATTATGTAGTAACTTTCTTCTAATAGTATGAGTATTTCATTAAAATGTTTCCTTAGTGATCGTATATTAAGGTGCATTATGTGTGTATATCTATTCATTTCTAGTAAATCTTTACGTAATGTTTTCACGTCGTGGTATCTTTTGTATGTGACTTCCTTGAAAAAATCGTCTTGTATGCAATCGAATTTTATAACAAAAATTCACCTAGTGTGTACTGATCGTGCCAGCTGCACCTGCATTACTCGGAATTTTGTAATTCGTGGAATCCGTTCAAATCATTCTCCGATTTTAGGTATATTATAAATTCGTTTCTCCTCGCTATTTTTTTTAACTAAAATATTGCCATTTTGAACCCAGATATATTGATAGCCTTTTGGTTTCAATTTATTTCTCACTGTCCATAAGAGTTGGCGTTTGAACTTTGGTAGGGCTTCGTTTATAAATATTTGGTCGTTGTTGCCATTGCGGTACAATTTACTGTTAGTTATCTTCTTATTTTTCTTCGCAAGCATCCAAGTTTTTCGTGCGCTTTTGCATTTCAAGGTGGCAATTACAACTTTAGGCCTGAATTGTATATATATATTGTGTAAATTAGTGATGGACAGGTTGGGAAGAGATATTTATGTTTATAACAAATCTGTTCTACTGACGTTGTCATGGGGAGGCATTACTGGTAATGGTCTAAGCCATGGCGTATCTCTATCCCTTTGGATTGCGGAAGTAAGACAGCAGTCTGTTGCTTTGTGGAAAAACTAATATTGTGTCAAATCTGGCTAGACAAGTAAGCAAACAGTTATATATTTTTTGTCAATGTGGTTGGATTTCGCTACTAGAGATAAGAGATATAGATATATCTGACGTGGATGTAATATGTGACAAATGTATTTTAATGTGAAATATGGACGGCTAGTGGCCAAATCTACCTATGTAAGATTTTGGGACCGACCGTTAAATACCAATATTTTTATTATCTTTGAAAATCATTTTCTGATTATAAAACACAAATGAAAAAGAATTCACAACCAATATCGATTGGACTACCTAAAACACCTGCAGAATGAAATAGTAAATTATAAAAATTGCCAATTAATTAAAAATAATTAACGCGAAATGATAATTTGTGTTGGAACCGAATGAGTTTTAGCAATAAAATGGCCACGAGGGCCGGATATTATTATTTCTATATATACATTTTAAAGGGTGTGCGATTTATAAGCCGCAGGTGATACTAATAAAAAGCGAGGGAGTACCTTACGTCGGTTGTAGTGAGTGTAAATTTTGTGGTCGTATTTTTGGGACTTGTGATTTGCTGTTATGTCCTAGTTTTGTAAGGTACAGATAAGACAAGGTCTAATTTTCTGTTGCCTTTAAATATAAAAAGAACTGATTTCACTCTTTCGCGACGTATATAGTTCACATACTAATTTTTGTGTTAAGCCTTTAAGTATCAAATAATAGCTTGATTGAGATCCGTTTATTTGTAAATAAACATGAATACTCATACTCTTTTGACTGGTATATATAAAATTTCTTGGGACATTACACACACAATGTTATTGTAGGCCTTGCTATGTTTAGAATGAATGGGTCTGCTCGACCAGAAATGTACTGAACTCCCACAAATTATCGAAGTAAAGCAACAAAAGGTATTAATACTGTTGCGTTTCATTCGGTGAATAAAAGCGCCCCCTACTATAACTTTTCAGGCCTGCGCTTTCCCGATGACACATCGCGTTTTCCCTTACCTACTAATTACAGATAAATAAGACATTAGTTCCCAGAATTCTTAAATCCTGGTCACCCCACCTGACACTTCCATTTCTTGGGTACAGTAATGGTTTATTTTATGGTCACGGAGCAACTTTATGCCCAGTTCGGGGTGTTAAGATTTATGTCGGCGTGCCCATTGCCCAGTGCCCAGTGCTGGGTTACGTGCGTGCCGAGTTTGTTTTGAGCTTGTTCGATATTGGGACATTTGGAAAGGTTTTTATATATTGGTGAGGTATGATTTGTAGGATAGCAATATTTAAGTTATAGTTTATTGGCGTAGCAGGTAGTTTGTTTAATATGTGTTTGTTTAGGTTGTTTATTGAGTCGCATGACTAGTAAGTTGACCCTGGGCTCTAAGGTCTTTGATGCAACCGAATGGTCCATCTAAGTGACAAAGGGCATATGCATATATATATATATAACGTATCACGTAGGTAACGTAGGAGAATATGGGCGTTCTCCGTTTCTCAGGTCTTCCTCCATCGTACATTTCAGGAAAATAAGACTCAGTATACACTCCATAGGTTTTACTCAAACTAATTAGTTTACTTCACAAAGTAAATATGCACGCGTAGCTCGGATGAAATTGGATTACTTTTGGAAACGCGGCGAAGTCGGACGTAGGTAGGCCACACTTGTTTCCTCCGCGGTGTCTGTCGCCAAAAAGTCCCGTTGACAGCTCCACGTTCGCTTATAAAACATTTTATGACATTGACAGCTGTCAACTGCCGACCTCAGCGTTGCCAACCATCGTATCCGAATACGCCCAAATTTAATAAGATTTGACGTTCCGTTCTCGAATCTCCGACATATATATATATATATACGGTTGGTCGTTGGGACAGGAAGGTTCTAGAATGGCGGCCACGCACTGGATGATGCAGCAGCAGGGGTAGACATCCCGCTAATTGGACCAACGACCTTGTTTTGATCTTGTTTAATTGACTTGAGTATTCGTTGAGTAAATAAATGAGCTGTATGTATTTATTTGCAAGCACACATATTTGAAATTTTTCTGTGCGGCTAATAGTTTAGCAGATATACCATAAAAATAATTTGTGTCATTTTTTTTAGTGGCAAAAATTACATTAGTCATTTCCTTCCTCTTTTAACTTATGTGTCACCTTTAAATTGCTTTTAAGCTTTTCGTTGAGCGTCGGGAGTCACAAATGGTCTATGATGTCATGCTGGCTAGACGGGTTAGTAGAAGGTATGATTTTAAGTTGCCAACTCTTCTCAAAGATACTATTTTCTTCGTGTATTTTCATAAGTCGCCTCTTACACACCTACGAAATTAAATGACACTTTGTATCCGTCACCATTTTTTTTTTGTGTCGGGTTGGAAAATCCTCATGGAGTCCCTCCGCCCTGGGGGAAGGGCGAAGGGGACTGTCAGATTCTTACTGATTAAAAACCAACCCGTGTTCCTTATGTACCCATGTGTCGGAGGGTCAGGTATCACCGAAGCATTCCTCGCAACCCCCCGACGGGTAATGGCTTTATTTTATATTATTTATTTATTATGGATAAATATACAGTGACACATTATCCTTAGTCTAATAGTATACACCAGCGTTGTCCATTTGCCGGGTCGCGACCCGGTACCGGGCCGTCAAAATAAAATACCGAGTCGAACATTCCCGCCATGTTTTAAAAATAAAACCTACTATCGATCGACGTACAGTTTAGTGATTAAATAGGCGATACCAAAACATTATAATTAAGTACCTTGTATTAATAAAAAACATTTCTACTATTAATAAATGTGAATTATTTAACCTTAATGGAACCAGCTTGGGTTTAAAAGTATTCAATGGGTCACGAAGGGGCAATGTGAAAATTACCGGGCCATGGCAGAAAAATGTTTGGGAAACACTGGTATACACAATAAAACATGAGTAAATGTGCACTCACACCGTTATCCACAGAATATAATATAAATTTAATCGGTTATAACTTCTTATAACTAACAAAACAATGATCTAATTCCATACATTACATTATTTTCTAGACTTACATATATCTATCACAGATCAGCTAAGATAAAACGATTACAATTCATTAAAATATTATACGTAAGTTATTCTAAATAAGCAAACGCCGGAAACTAGCAACCATTCCTTAATTAAATTCCATCCCATCACATTCCACGCCTCATGCACTTACCTTGACGTTCATAAAATGCACAACACATGCTCGTCTGTGCAAATTGCACAAATTGCAACAGCGCCGGTGTTGTATAACTGCTAAGTGTTAAAGTTTATGCACTCAAGTTGCTAAGTAACGACGGAGAATTAACTTAGTACAATATTCCTAGTAAATGCAGGTGCAGAAAACTTTCATCATCATCAGCCTTGAATAGTCCACTGCTGGACTAGGCCTCTCCTTTGAAAGGAGGATTTGGCCTACTATACCACGCTGGCCAAGCGGGTTGGTATAGGTTTTGTATCAAGTTTTCCTTCTCTTACAGTGCTGTTCTCTGCATAATATGCTCCCTCTGTCGGCTCTTACGACACCCATGGGATGATATGGGGTGGTGACAATTCGTATTCTTAATCCGTCACCACACGGACAATTTGGACATTACATAAGTAGGGCAAGTTGCTATCGACATGAATGAAGATATTTAATTCGGTGCCACTTTGTTTAGCGGAAAAAGGCCTACGATAAAAATATAGAGACAAGAGTTACTGATTGAAAGGTCTACTGTTGTTTTCACGGGGAACTAAATATACAACTAATTCTATTTTCCCAGCGATATATCCTAGTGGAGAGATCAACAGACTGTTAGGCACAGGGTCTCTAGTTCAAAACCAGAGAACGCTACTGAATTGCAAGTCATGCGTCTGTTAAATGATTAATTATCTTTAGCGAAATGGTTATGGAAAACATTCTTAAGTAATCGGAAAGTACTCCATAATGTTCTCTACAGATATGTGGAGTTTCAACCCACACTTGCTCAGAGTGGCGAACTGACCTAACCCTTCTTTTAACTAAGACTGGAATAGGGGGTGGGTTACTACTAGAAAGCTCTTACTTTTTAAATTTAAAGGTCTATAATATTTAAGAGTTCTAAATTAGGGATCAATATGAGTTTTTATACTTCGTTTTTTCATTATCGTTTGTTTACATACGAATCCGCCTTCAACAGCTAGTATATTATTACTTTTAAGAACAAACTTTCAGTTAAAATAACATAATATCAATTACAGTTTGTTTAAAAAGGCAAGACAATTTCAAGAGAAATTTTAAAATTAATAGCTCTACGTAAATTCATTAAAAACTTCATTGAAAAAGCTTAAGGCTTTTTATAGAGAATTTAAACTACATTTATAAAAAAGTGTTTTACTGTTAAATTATTATTTACTATTATTATGTGTGATTTTCAAATATTTGCTTTTGTTTTTACACCCATCATTACTCATTACTTTAGCTGTCAGAAGACCTGGGGATATATATATATATATATATATCCCCAGGTCTTCTGACAGCTAAAGTAATGAGTGTATACCAGTGTTTCCCAAACATTTTTCTGCCATGGCCCGGTAATTTTCACATTGCCCCTTCGTGACCCATTGAATACTTTTAAACCCAAGCTGGTTCCATTAAGGTTAAATAATTCACATTTATTAATAGTAGAAATGTTTTTTATTAATACAAGGTACTTAATTTTATTCTTTTGGTATCGTCTATTTAATCACTAAACTGTACGTCGATCGATAGTAGGTTTTATTTTTAAAACAAGGCGGGAATGCTTCGACCCGGTATTTTATTTTGACGGCCCGGTACCGGGTCGCGACCCGGCAAATGGACAACGCTGGTGTATACTATTAGACTAAGGATAATGTGTCACTGTATGTTTATCCATAATAAATAAATAATATAAAATAAAGCTATTACCCGTCGGGGGGTTGCGTGGAATGCTTCGGTGATACCCGACCCTCCGACACATGGGTACATGAGGAACACGGGTTGGTTTTTAGTCAGTAAGAGTCTGACAGTCCCCTTCGCCCTTCCCCCAGGGCGGAGGGACTCCATGAGGATTTTCCAACACAACACAAAAAAGAAATGGTGACGGATACAAAGTGTCATTTAATTTCGTAGGTGTGTAAGAGGCGACTTATGAAAATACACGAAGAAAATAGTATCTTTGAGAAGAGTTGGCAACTTAAAATCATACCTTCTACTAACCGGTCTAGCCAGCATGACATCATAGACCATTTGTGACTCCCGACGCTCAACGTAAAGCTTAAAAGCAATTTAAAGGTGACACATAAGTTAAAAGAGGAAGGACTACTGTAATTTTTGCCACTCTAAAAAAAATGACACAAATTATTTTTTATGGTATATCTGCTAAACTATTAGCCGCACAGAAAATTTTAAAACATGTGTGCTTGCAAATAAAATGTTGCAAGTAGCTTGTATTGCCTACACAACAATACAGCAAAAATAAACCAACTTTTGTCATGACGTGTAAGGCAATAAAGAGTCTTCAAGAAAAATTGTGCCGAACTGTCGATATTTGCCTATGAATGGTTGAAAATCATCACAACCTTCAGTCTGTTCAGTCGTCCATCACCCGTCGCTTTAATAATGTCGCGGTAAGGTATTATTCATGGGAATTTAACACTCCATTACTGATCGCAACACCAAACAGTAACTCACTTTTGTGAAAGCCAATTAAGATTGGCACCCTAATAACCAATGTACCCTTTCATTCCCAATTTCATTCAATAATTGAGTAAATGACGAAGCTCAAATTGACCATTTGAACGGTGAATTTTTAATTTCAGCAACATTCAATAAAGGGAGGGCAAAGGGATAGAATTAATTAACGCTGGAGGACAAATATTTATTAATACTAATGTCGGTGTTTAGCTGTTAAGCCTGTGTTGGGAGGACAGCTTAACTTGATGATTTACAAGTGCAATAAGTTTACAAGATTAAGTTTTTGCGATAAAAGCTAACCTATATCTTATCAAAAAAGAAAAAAGAATGTAGAATAAATGCTGTAGGACTGAGAGCACTGAGATGTATGTGTATATACCAGTCTTTGAATGACAGAGTTAAGAATTGTGTGATAAGCAGTGATCGGAGTAGGTAGATTGAAATGACGTCATTGAGACGAAACGTATATATTAATATGGACATTCCTCTGGAAATGGATGATTATTAAAAAACGACGGAACTTAGGTAGGAATTGAATTCTACCAGGGTTGCGGAATTTACGAAGAGTTACCGCAGCCCTGGAACGCAAAAGTCACTTGATGGAACACGGGTGGGTTTTAGTCAGTAAGAGTCTGACACTCGGGAAAAAAATATGTAATATGTACATATTTAACAATAAACAATGTTGATTTTTACTCTTTTTATTTATTCTACCCTTGTAAATGACCATGACCAATTTGAAAATTTATAAAAGTGCAACAATTTATAAAAAGTTGTGGCCGTATAAAGGCTAAAAATAAAAAATATTAAAGCTTCGATCGGAATTCGATTGGTTTTTTATTATTCAACATATAAGTAAATAACGAATTATTTTGTTTTGATGCCTTCCTTTAAATTTTGAATTGAGTAGTAATAATATCACTACCAACATTAAAAATATTTAATTGAATCCGGAAATTCCGGAATTACTTTTCGGAAAAGTGGCTTATCCATGTTATTCTTTCTGTGTGTATTTATGATACAAGTACCAAAAATCAATCTACCTACTCCGATCATTGGTGATAAGAGACTGTTGTGGTGTAAAAGAAGATGTAGTGACAAGCATCGAGAAAGCTATGCTAAGGTGGGCACATTGAGAGGATGGATGACGAAAGACTGACCAAGCTGATATATAAGGCAAGTGTGAATGGGACAGGACGAAAGGCAAACCTTGACGGACATTCTCTGACCAGATTGGAGACATCCTTAAAACAGGAAAGGTTAGAAGTACCCTAAACAGAAGAACATGCATGAGGAATTTGATGGGAGTGAATGAAGCAAGAGAGATATGCCAGGATCGTTGCAAATGGCGTTCCGTAGCCTCTGCCTACCCCTCCGGGAAACAGGTGTGAGTCTATGTATGTATGTATGTATGTATGTCTTATCGCCAGTTAAAGCTAGCCTATTTTATTCTAATATATGTACATCTATATGGCTGCAAATCTGCATCAAAATCCGTTCGAGGTTTTAGTGTGAAAGAAGGACAAAGATGAGAAGACGTGGCTCTGTCCACGTCTTCTCATCTAGCTATTAGCTATAGCTATTCTCATCACTAACTTAGCGATGAGGAAGAAGAATTTTCTGTAATACTTAATGGTAAATGCAAATTTGAGGAATAGATGTGTGTCTGACAGAGTCGCGATTAAAACCGCAATTTGTTTGACCTCGCTGCTATGGCATAATAAAAAAGATTTCTTTTAATGTAATGGGCTGCAAACGAGCAGATGGATTGCGTGGTGGTAAGCGATAACCGCCGCATCACAAGTCGGTTGCCGCCCTTTGTGTTGGGAAAATAACCGGCATGGTCTAACGATTCTTCGACAAGAACTAGATCTATAGTTTACGAGTCGTCCGAAGCACGGTAGCGCTCTGATGTAGATGCCACACGCGGTCACCCATCCACCTGAAGATCGGTGCTTAACTTTGCCGTCCTATATATATTCTATGCTATTTAAAGCTTTCATTGAGTAAGCATCAACCGAACAAATATAGATACAGCTGCGTGTTTCTTTATATAAGCAAAGTCAGGCTTATCTAATCCACCATCAAACGTAACAAAAGGTGAAACAGTAGGAAGTCATTAAATATTAACCAATAGTGATCATTATTGCTGCCATCAACGAGATATAATACCCAACACATAAGCCTACTGCGGGCAACAATAAAATATTAACTCACATAGTTATTATGAGAGCCCTCAGATAGTTTACGGCTCTATTACAGTTAGGGCCAAACGAGCATCATTTTGTGATATGTGAGACATGACGACAGGTTGGCGCAGCGGGAGTGTAAGCGACTGCTACGCCGTAGGTCGCGGGTTCGATTCCCGCTCCAGTCAAACATTTGTGTGTATGAACATGGATGTTTGTCTTGGTCTGGGTGTTTCTAAGTATAACATGTATGTATATCCAAAAAAAAAAAAAATATATATGTTTATCCATTATCTAATAACCATAGCACACGCTCTGTTTAGTTTGGGACTAGATGGTGATGTGTGTTTGTGGTACAATATTATTTATTTATTTTATTTTATTTTGGGTCTGCGATTTATCGGTCGAAATTCTACGTGTGATAATGGATTAACAGTACTATGAATGTAAAGTGTTACTACTTCATTTCACAGGTGTAGTAAGAGGCGACTAGGGAAATACACGAAGGAAACAGTATGTTTGGAAAGAGACGTATCATCATCTTCTTGCCCTGGTCCCAATCTATTTGGGGTCGGCGCAGTATGTCCTTCGCTTCCATTCTTTTCTGTCGCCCGTCATCTGATCATTTACCCCTTTCTCTTTCATATCCATCCTCACACAGTCCATCCATCTTTTTCTTGGCCTCCCTCTCCCTTTCCATCCCTCTACCTTCATATTTATCACTTGCTTACCTATATATGTCCATACCAAGCTAAACGACTTCCTTTCACTTTCTCGTCTATAGGCGCCACTTTCAGACTACCTCTCACGTATTCATTCCTAATCTTATCCATTCTCGTAACTCCACACATCCATCGCAACATTCTCATCTCTGCCACATGTAATCGTTTTTCATCCATCTTCTTAGTAGCCCAGCACACAGCTCCATACAATACGACAGGCCTTATAACCGCCATGGTTGGAAATGTTTAGAAAACGCCATGTTTGGAAAGAGACGTATATTGAGAGTATTTGTGTGGTTGTTCAAATCCTCCTAACGGCTCACAATGCTATTGTAGGCCTATATCCACTAGAGCACTTCAAAATGCTGCATGAAAATCGGTTACGATGCCAGGTGGAGGATCTCTCGGTTATTAGGGTAAAGACCAAAGTTATGGTCATTGACCGAGCTGGAAAAATCAGACGCACTTAAAGTTCGTGAAAGACTTCATTATACAGGATCAGTGGCCTGAGAGGTGTGAAAACAAAATTCACGAAAGGGCGCACATGGGCAAGACCTTAATAGGCAAGATATTAAGAATCTGGTAGGACAGAATTTTTTTCCTATACAACAAAAATCTGACTCCTGAGAACGCTAGTATTCTCGATATTTCTTTATAGCTCCGAATCTTAGTGAGTTCGCGCAGCGGATCAGTGGATTGAGACTTTTGAGATGTAGTATTGATGGAGAATGTTGCGCATACTGTGGATAGCAAGACCCAGCAATTAGTTTATTCTCAGCCAACTCAAAATAAAGACTAGGCACGCCATAATATGCTATCAGCGAGTCCTGAGTTACTTTGGTAGCCTGAAAACAACCGGATAGTCTGGACAAGCTGAAGGCCGATTCTCCTATTTCATCTGACATCGACACTATAATTTGAATGAAATGCGATTAGATTTTGAATTTACTCTCAATTGGTATTCTAGTAATTTAATGTTATTATCGTCTATTCTATGGACGTATATAGAGCATCGTTGACACATATTTTGACACATTGTTCAAGTTACGATCTAGTCGCGATATCAATTAAAATATCAGTTAATTTAGGAGAATACCATCTATGACAAGTACATCTGATCGAAACTGCATTTTAAACTCATTCATTTACGAGAGTTGAGCCTCTGATTGTATTTGGGAAATTCGATATTTATTTGGAAAATAATGAGTGCTTTAATTGCATTATCCATTAAGAAACAGGGGACTACGCCTGTATTGAAAAACGTCCTTAAAGTATAAAACAGAATGCAGCGGAAATGCTGCGAATAATTTCTCACAGCTCGAAGAAATGCGCTGGTTTGATCTCACCTTTAGTGGGTAATAAAAGGTTATGACGGTGTATAACTATTACTGTAATCTCTCTGAAGCTTTGTAGTAAGTAACTAGTGATATGAGACGTGATAACATGATTACATTATCGTTTTGTTACTTTACGATGTATAGATTCACGTATTTGTATTATTAAACAGGCATTAATAGTTATAGTACGCTCTAGCGTTTTCCTAGTTGGATCCAAGACGCCTTGGAGCATGGTGTCCATTTAGTAGTTCAACTAGATATGACGGATACCAGCTTTTCCACGAGCGACTGCCATCTGACTTCTGCAACAAGGGACACAAAATATATTATTACTCACGCCTGTCTAATACTACACCCACATTTCGCTATGTTACGAATTTGTAGGGCTCTCCTAATAAGGGGCGAGCTTTCTACTGAGAATTCGGCAAAACTTAGTAAAACTCCTGACTAAAAAAATTATTTCAAATGTGGGTCGCGCCTGTTGCAGTAAATATGTGTCCTATTAGAATTTATTATTTGTTTTATTTTATTTGTTTTAGATTGCTCACACACTTCTGGACTGAACTTGTTATTTTCTTTTTAGTTTATAATTAAAGTTACTCTTTAACCAGTCAAGTATTTTTTCAGGCTTTAACTGACTCTTACTGTTTAAATCGTATATATGTCTCTCACTTGTTGCTACATTGATCAAAAATTTACAAAACATAATTCATAATTTAGTTAGTTGTTAACTACCAAACTAACTAAATCGTCAAAACATTCTCCAGTCAGGCAATATGTATCAAATGAATAAGTAGCAATGATCGACCGGATGAACGAGCATAAATCACTGAATGAATGAACGAGTGAATGAGTGAATGGTTAGCTAAGTGTACGGCATACAGATATAAATCTGTTTCACCATTCGTGCTTGGTTTCCAAGTGGCTGCACGCTATTTGGGGAGAGATACTCTGAATGGTTCTTCAAGTGTTTGAGGGTCATCAATCACGGTTTTTTTTATTATAAAGACTACAGACAAAGGCAATTATTTTTGAGTTCAGACATTGCAAGTAGGTGTGTTTGATATTCAGTGCCTGGTTATTGCTGTGGTATAAGCTATCACCCCGCAATTTTCATTATTGGTAAGGAGAAAGATGTGAGTTCCACATGAGCCTAGATTCTATGTATTAATAGGTACATAATAGTTATAATAGTACCTACTAGAGGATGCCCGCAGCTACGTCTGCACCTATTTTTTAATTTTAATTATTATTAGTTCCGTATTAGTGCTTTCAATTAACATATATGGCAAATTTCGGTATTTCTTCTGTACCTGGGTGTAATTTATCTATAATAGGTATATGAATGTATTTAGAAATACATAATTATGTTAGTAACCTTATGGTTACTAACGTTTGGGCTCTGCGTAGTGTGAGGCCAGATGAGCGCCTGTTAACTGACCCAGGAATTATATGTATACATTTATAAAATTCTTGCGTTACTGACTGACTGACAGACCAGACACTGCTAAAACTATTTGGTGCAGGAAGTTGAAATTTGGAATATATGTTCGTGCTAAGAGGGAATTTCCCAAAGTGCCCACGGGATTGGGCAGAACCAGACAAATAAAAAAAATGTGCGTGCGTAGTAACGGGCAACTTTTAGGCATTTATAAAATAACATATCATCGCATGGACAGTAAAAACTTCTTAAGGAATTTAATGCCTAGGGAGTTAAATCAACATCAAAAATAAAGTTTAGAACGAGTGAAGGCGCAGCAAAAAGCTTGTTTCGTCATTAAACTAAAGTAATCAAGATACTAGATCATTCAGTTTACATGTAATCTCAGTAAAACCAATATATCGAGACAAAATCATTGATATATGTATATGTACTGACGGATAAAATCCGTAAGCGGTAGTTCAAAGACAAAATCATTCATTCATGTAGGCCACAAAGTGACGCTTATGAACGTCAGAAATGTAAGTTGATTTCTAGATGATATGAACAGCACTGTAAAAGAAGGAAAACTTGATACAAACCCTATACCAATCCGTTTGGCCAGCGTGGTATAGTAGGCCAATTCCTCCTTTCAAAGGAGAGGCCTAGTCCAGCAGTGGACTGTTAAAGGCTGATGATGATGACTAGATGATTCTACATTTACTGCCACATTCGCAATGCAATAGGTAGAACCACGAGAAAGAACGGACCATAAACTTCATGGCCACTCTTTTTACAAGTTTAATTTGAATGTGCAACATTTTCGTAAACCCAAGAAAATAGTATCAAAGTAACAGGTTCATATAATAAATATATAAAAATATAATTTCCTGCCGTTAACATTTATCATTTCTCATAACTCGTATCAATACAAATAGACAGCTTCATAATTTGAATGAATCCATACAAAAGGCAGCGAATGATAAAGGAACGATATTAATGATTGATTGAATAATGAACGATGTTGGCAGATTGGGTGAATGATAACAAAAGAACGAATGTATGAATGAACGATTCACTGAAGCCGTGAACAATTGAGTGTGAATTATGAAAATCCCATCAATAATAAAACGGAAATGTTTTTTGCATGGTTTATGACTTTTTTACATGATTGAGCTTTAAATAAGGTTATGATTTTTCGATGCTTTAATAAGTAACGTTTATTTCTTTCGGATGATTTCCTTTTGTAAACGATTCAATTTAATTTGGTTAATTATCTTATTGTCATACGATTATTCTCAGCTCACTTGATTATTGGGTTTTTCAGTTGGGAAGTTCATTAGGGTTCCGTATCTAAAAGGTAAAAACGGGACCTTATTACTAAGCCCTCTCTGTCTGTCTGTCTGTCACCAGGCTGTATCTCATAGACCATGATAGCTAGGAAGCTGAAATTTTCACAGATTATGTATTTTCGTTGCCGGTATGACAACAAATAATACTAAAAATAAAAAAGGAACATATTAATAACATATTCCCATACAATAAGCGTGTTTTTTTTTCGTATTTTATTCCTCAATATTACTAACGGTAACAGGTAGACGTTTGACATTTTCACAGAATATTTAGTTGTATATTAACTTTCAAAATTATATTATAAATATAAATATATTAAAATTATATTATAAATATGAATATTTATATAAATATATACATAAATATTCCCATACAACAAACGTAACTTTTAGGCGATTTTTTTACTCGATCTTAATAAACAGGTATAAACTTGAATATTTTCCAAAAAAGTAAGTATTTGGACATATATTAACAAAAAATAAATACCTAATACATACTTGTGATGATAAAAACTAGATGAAGGTACGGAACCCTTCGTGCGCGAGTCCGACTCGCATTTGATTGCACTTTTGATGCGGGCAGCGATATCCTAGTGGAGATACCAATAGACTGGCATTTGTGGGTATGGGCTTCATGTCCACGGCGCGCACTACTGACGTTTTGAAGTTGTTTGAAAGAAGTTTGCAAGTTATGTGCGTATTAAATTGTTTATTGCTAGCTCCGTGCCTCAAAGAGCCGTCAAGCCGTCGTTCCAGCCAATGGCGTGGTGGTTAAAGCGTACGCCTTGTAGTTTACATCAGAGTCACGTATTCAACCATGCGAAAGAACAATTTGCGTGATCTGCATTTTATAATGTGGTGTCCGGTAACTGAATGTTTCTTAAATCGCCACAAAACAGGCTGTATTTTTAGCTGTCTAAGGCTTCGATCTGGGTCAAAATTAATTTGACCTAGTTGGAAATCATAGTTTCCACTTCACGCGTAAATCAGAAATCAAATTCAGATGCGATCAACACGTAACTCATATAAAATAAATGAAGGGCCTGAAAATGTTCCACCCTACGCCGGTTTTATGTAAAACTAAGAAAATAACTTTCAACTCATATTCCTTGTATCTACGCACGTGTCTCGATAATAACACGACGCGTAATGACATCTGTCAACTTGACAGCTGTCAAATTAGGAACTGTCATTTCGGCATAAATACAAGAAAGATAAGATAATGCCAGTATAAATAATATTTCATCAAAGACTTTCTGGGAAATGTGTCTTTTTCTCTTAGAGAATTTAAGTGGTTGTTTTTGTATAAGTAAAGACGAATCCTGGAACATCTGATTTCGTTGTGGAAACATGTATATATATCGTTAAGGCTGTTTCATTAAATCTATACTTAAAATTGTATTGCTGAATAGTTTGTTTGTTTGGTTGAACACGTTAATCTCAGGAGCAACTGGTTAGATTTTAATTATTACTCGTATTTTTTTGTAAGAAGGACTGACGATCTTGTTGGGATCGCGGTTAGCGGATGGATGTGTGTGGCTCAGGATCGGTCCATGTGGAGAGCCTTGAGGGAGGCCTATGCCCAACAGTGGATGTCTTACGGCTGATATGTTAAATAGTAATTTATCGAGGAAGCCTATATAGCACTAGATAATGCGGGTGTAATCGCGGGCTAAGCTTGTAATTTGATAAATGTAGGGTTCTATAAAATATTTTTTTCGTAGATACAGGCTTGTGGAGATACTAACAGACTTAGACTTGACACCAGGATTGAATCCTGCTTACTATAATAACATAACGCCTTTTATCCCCGAAGGGGTAGGCAGAGGTGTATTACACACCCACACTTCGCCAGTAATGTTTCGGTCCCAATGTAATAGGGGGCGAGCCTATTGCCATCTACTGGGCGCATCATTACGCTAGCGATAATTAATTTATAATGCACACATAACTTCAAAAAGTCAGAGGTGCCTGGGGTACCTGGGGACCGAACCCGAGACCATATTCTCGGCAGTCCGTTACGTGCACCACTGGGCTATCGCCGCCGCTGCAATGCGAATCCTGCTTAGCGGTGAAAGAAAATATCGTGAGGAAACCTGCATGTCTGAGAGTTCTCCAGTGTTATCGAAAGACATGTAAGGTCTACTACTCGCACTTGGCTAGAGTGGTTGACTGTAGCTTAACCCTTTTCATAACGAGAAGAGACCTGTGTTGAGCAGCCGGTTGGTTTATAAACAACGTTAATGATGGTAATTTACATTATATCGGTATCCCCTAAGTTTGAGAATCACTGGGGTAGACAGAGATGTCTTACTGTCACGGAAAAGCTAAGCAACGCTTGCACAGGTCACCACTTCGATGGGTGACCACTTAGTGGCATTTACATCAGCCCGCTACCATGCTCCGAAAGGTACTTATAGCTGTCGGTCCCGGTTCTTGTCTTACGACAAGAATCATTAGGCCATGTCGGAGGCCTTTAGGCGATCTCAAAATTCCGACACCACAATCTTAAATTATAAAATCCTTGCGTTACTGACTGACTGACAGACACGCTACAGCCGAAACTATTGGGCGCAGGAAGCTGAAATTTGGCATGTATGTTCCTTGGGGACCGTAGAGCTGCACTAAGAAGGGATTTCCCGAAATTTCCACGGGGTCGGCCAAAACGGGTAAATAAAAAAAAATGCAGGCGTAGCTGCTGGCGTCCTCTAGTACACACATAAAATACCATGTCGGCGAGACATGTTGGTACAAGTTTTAATGTCTAGTTTTGAGTCTCTTAGCAAAGATAGGTACTATTAGCTTCTTGTATTTTCTTTAGTCGTCTCTTGGAATGAACGGTGTGAATGAATAGTGGATGGATAAAAAATACATGATTTTAGTACCCCTGTACTAAAATCATGTATTTTTTATCCATCCACTACACGGAATAGACATTTATGATTACATTTATCAGTATTGACAATCCCACTACAAGGTAGGCTTTTTTCCCTCCAATATTTAAAAGACCCTTGAAATCTCACCGCGACATATTTTGTAATATTTTGTAAAGATATAGGTTGAGTGTCGCCGTTAGAATGTCATTGTTGCCAATGACGTCACACAATATGGCGGCCGCCGGCTGTCATTGTGTAACAATGTAGTAAATGGGGACGTTTTGTCTAACT
Organism: Euclidia mi; assembly: GCA_944739405.2. Taxonomy (NCBI): domain Eukaryota; kingdom Metazoa; phylum Arthropoda; class Insecta; order Lepidoptera; family Erebidae; genus Euclidia; species Euclidia mi. Next base: position 6,421,297 of record OX123206.2, on the reverse strand, counting down.
AAAGAGCATTAATAATAGCACTCATTAGAGTAATTTATTGCTTTTGTCTAGGGCTTTTGACTCTACCTTTGTTTCATATGCTAGCGATGTGGTTTGTATTTGGAGATAGTATTGCTACCTACCTTCGCTTGTGGTTTTGTCCTCTATTCCTTGTTTATATACCTGTCGAAAGGCACGATAAACTAGACTTTTCCCGCGGCTTCACTCGCATAAATTATACACCTAAACCTTCCTCGGAATAAACCTATTTATTGGTGAAAACCTTCATTTTATATTTTATAATATAAATAATAACTTTATTGGCACCAAATATGTAACAATATACAATGTATCCCTAACAAATAGCATAATACCTGTTTGTTTACAATATATTATGCATTTTAATGTCTAAAAAGGCAGCGATAGCCTAATGAAGATACCAACAGACTGCCATGCAGAGGGTATCGGGTTCGAATCCACGGCGCGTTCCAATGAATTTTCGGAGTTATGTGCGTATTGAATTGTTAATTATCCTTTGCCCTGTGCCTCGGAGAGCACGTTAAGCCCTCACACAGTCCCGGTTGTCATGCAGATGTTTAACAGTCGCTAAAGGTAGTTAGCATCTATAAATATACTGATACTAATCTAAACCATGGAATATAGCTATCCCTTTGGGTTGCGGAGGTCAGACAGGCAGTCGACCTGTGGAAAAGCCAATATTTAGTCAAATTCTTCTAACTGGGATAACGTAAGGAGGATGATGACTTTGATGTCTAAACTAGGCCGATACTGTTTATAATAAGGCCAGGCCAGATTAATATAATATAATAATATGTATAGTTAGATTGATTATCCATTTAATTATAACATCTATCCCAATACGATAAGGTAGTATTTCCATTAAAGATATAAGGGATTAGTGCAATAGTACGCTTGAATGTGAAAGATGTTGAAGAGACAGTGGTTGGTAGAAACACTTTCAGTACCGTATCCGATTTATCAGGTGAAGGGATCTGAGTTCATTGGATGCGGTACTCTAATTTTGCCCTAGGTAGCTAACTTTATATCTAACTTTTGACATTCTAGTTCTTTTTCTATGTAATAGGTGGCAACCGAGCAGATGGATTGCCTGATAATAAGCGATTACCGCCCATGGACACAAGCATTACTAAGGAGTCACAAGTGAGTTGCTGCCCTTTGGAAATGGAATAGGAGAAGGAGTGAGATGAGAGAGAGAGAGTAGAAAGGGAATGGGGCCTCCGGCACTCTCACTCATCGAACGAAACGCCACAGTATAGATACTGTTAGTTTAATTCGGTATTCTTTGGCATATCGATATTTTCTGTGATCCACAAATTGTTGTAGACCGGCTTCATCGTTCAAGTAAGCCGTAGTACTCACCCATTTAAAGTTTGAGAATAGGTTGAGGTCGTTTCGGCCCCAATGCCTCTAATCATTCGCTTTACCGGATGAGACTGTTAAATTCGACGCCAGCTATCCTGAGGGAAACTTCGGACGGAACCAGCTACTAGATGGTTCGATTAGTCTTTTGCCCCTATACCCACTAGGTGGACAGATGGTAGTGTTGGGATCGCGGGTGGTTCAAGATCGGAAGAAGAAGAATGTAGATGAATGTGGAGAGCCTTGGGAGAGGCCTACGTCCAGCAGGGGACGTAGATCGGCTGATATAATGTTAGGTTTCAGAAATCAGAAATATTGTATCGTTTCACACCAATGAGCTATTCATTGGTGTTAAACGATAAAATATTTTTAAATTAGAAAGAATATTTCAAAATATATGTTCACAGAATACAATCGTTAATCCCCGTTCAGACTAAAACCAAGTTAACTTACTACATCCCGCGACTCTTCCTCCACTTGACAAATAGCGGCTATTATTAAAGTTGCTCTGAGACAGGGCTATTGGACTGAATGTTACCGATTTGTTACTGCGGTAACTGCCGTAGCGCTACGCCTTAGCAACTGATAGACATTGCTACGTTGTAGCACTTGGATGTGTAAATTAATTACATGAATGATGATTGCATGGTCTTGTAGATGTACGTAGGGTTGTACTTATGTATATGGTAATAACTCTGGTGCAATTTCTGCAGAAATTGACAGGGTTCGGTACCAAATTAAGACTGTTTTTGTATTATCCAAACACATATGGCAACGATTAACTTGAATTTATAAACAGTGCTCAAGCTTTTGTTATTTTCCAGCCTCTTAACTAACACCACACAAAAATCATATCATTATATCGCTTCATTGGGTCGTGAAAGCCGGAAAAACAAATAAAAGTGTATTATTTTGTTTTTCCTGCTATATCACACATTGATATTAATACTAGACTTCGGCCCGCGGCTCCGCCCGCTTGAATTATATACTTAAATCTTCCTCAAGAATCACACTATCTATTGCTGAACACTGAACCAAAAACAGTTTAGTCGTTTTTGAGTTTATCGGGTTCATACAGACAGGCAGGCCACGAGGCCGAGACTTCATTTTATATTATTATTTATATTATAAAAAGAATAACCGAAATGTTTGTACGCGCATAAGGTCCAATACACTGCACCAAATTGGATGAATCTTCTTTTATATGTTCGTTATTATAGGGGGAAGGTTGGTATAAAAAAAACAATAATAAAAGAAATTATATAAATAAATGATGGTTCGAAGTTCGCTGGCTCAGCTAGTTATGTATGGATTAGGGCAGGAAGACTGCCTCCGTGGTCCAGTTAATAGCGTATGCGACTGCTGATCTTAGGTCATAGGGTTCGATTCCCGGGTCGGGCAAAAGTGTTACTGGGTTTTTCCGAATTCTCAGTAGCAGCACGGAGTCTGGTGATGTGCCCGGTAACGGCAATAGGCTTGTCCCCTATTACGTGGAACCTAAAATTTCATGGTGAAATGTGGGTGTAATATTACGCCTCTGCTTACCCCTTCGGGGATACAGGCGTGAAACTTTAAAAAAAATAAAATTAATAGGGCAGGAAACACTGTCTGGTTATTCGTGGCAGGACCAAATTTCAAGCAAGCAAACACCCTATTAAAGGTGCAACATTTAATGCTCGCATAGCAGCTTGGAGCAACGGTATCCATTGCATTCTCAGCAACACATTCCTGCAAGCGACTGCACAGAGTATAGAGGGTATGCGATTGTATCCCGATGCCTATCTGGTAGACTACTATCTGGAATTCAAAGAACAAATGCCTCTAGTAAGCTAAAGGGACCCATATATCATAATAGTGTGATAGGTAATCATGTGCGAATTGTAGTATTCATGTGTTAGATGACAAGCGAAATAGATATTTCATTATTTTAAAGCCTGTAACCTCGAAGGGGTAGGCAGAGGAGTCATATCACACCCACATTTTGCCATGTCGTGATCTAAAGGTCCCACTTAATAGCCCGCGAGCCTATTGCCGTTACCGGGCACATTGCTAGACTCCGTGCTGCTACTGAGAATTCGGCAAATTCAGTAACTTATCACCAGACGCATACGCTATCTATTGGACGACTGAAATGAAATTAAATTAATAATTAAATGAAATGAATATTTATTTCGTGTAAACTTTCTTAAAGTGCTTACAAAAGTCAAATTAAAACTGTTCAGTTTATACAGAAATTATATTTTTGCTGTTGAATTAGAGCAGCTCAATCCCAAGCATTTTTCTCGTCTATATAATAATATAATATTAAACTTAAGGCTACAGTTTTCAAAGAATTGGAAAGAACACCAGACACCTGTACTAGTTAAAAACTGTATCACAGGCAGTTGGGTCTCTCTTAACAAATTTATGATTTGTATGTTATAAATACAGCAATAGAATTACTATATTTGACAGATAAATTCAAGGAAATACATAAAACTTACTTACTAATTATTAGATACAGAATAATAATCATTGATCGTATATTATACACAATCAATGATAGTACAAGAAAAGGGTAGATTTGTTACCTACCTAGTAATCAATCCGTAGAAATGGTACACTAACGCACACATCATTAATTCCATATTTTATTTTATTTTCGGTCAGTGTCAGTTTCACTTTGACGCTGGCTCGCGACGTCACACACACACACATATGTCAGAATTGCCAATTGGCTTATATTTAGCGTCCTGCTTTTGGTACGCCTATAACATATCTACTTCTTTTTACTTTTGTAACATCTTTGGATACAATATATTAGCGTGTTATGCAAGTTATACAAAACTGCTAGCGACTTGTAAAACTGCGGGTCAGCAGAATCGCGAACAATGGCAGTGTTAGTCAATTTCGCATTATTTATAACGTTATGTAATAGTTATGTGCACTTATAAACTACATGAATTTAGATTAGTTTTAATATACTATTATGTAGGTCAATTGAAATGGCGACAGGTTTCAGGCACAATATGCGACAGCAAAATGCCTGTGAAATTAAAGGGCCGCATATATAAGTCGGTTATAAGGCCTGTCGCACTGTATGGAGCTGAGTGTTGGGCTACAAAGAAGATGGATGTGAAAGGATTGCATGTGGCAGAGATGAGAATGTTAGGATAGACGTGTGGAGTGACAAGAACGGACGGAATTAGGAATGATTACGATAGAGGTAGTATGAAAGTGGCGCCCATAGATGAAAAGGTAGTCTTGTATGGACATTTTATGCGGAGAGATGAGATGTATGTAGGTAAAAAGTGATGAATATGCATATTGAAGGACGAAAAGGTAGAGGACGGCCAAGGAACAGATGGATGGACTGTGTGAGGATGGATATGAAAGAGAAAAGGGTAAACGATCGGATGACTGGTGACAGAGAAGTATGGAAGCGAAGGACATACTGCGCCGACCCCAAATAAATTGGGACCAGGGCAAGACAATGATGACGTTAGTAGATCAATTATTCTAAGAGATAGGTGTTAAGTTTATAAAAATAGTAAATGAAATATACCTATCGTCTTATTTAAATGAGTTTGGTGTGTACCACAGATCACATAATGTGTACTATCCAGAGAACTTAGGTGTCTCCATAGTCAATGGTATTGATGTATATCTTCTCGATCATGATTTTCGCTGGACAGTGCATACTGTATTATGATTGCTCGGCTTTTTGTAGTGCAAGCATGTAGCACACTGTGATTCGTCTGCCTCTTTTGCGCAATCCTTTATAGAGTGGCCTCGGTCTTAAGGCCTGAATTCGTGAGCTGCACTGATTGTTGTCAGTCCTAATTATAACACTGCCGTTTTTGATCTTATGTAAGCCATGTACAGGAAGCTTTATCTGCTCAAAACTCTGTTCTCACTGGTCTTCAATTTATTGTTAGGATAAATGGCTATGGTATTCAATTTAATCGCCTGAATATAATTGTTTCGACCTGTTTTTACCATATCAGCAAAAGACGTGGTAACAGGAAGTTTCGACGATTCTTCAACGGTCCGGTTTAGGTCCTGCAGCTGATGTGAGAGATGCACTTGTTCTTGAATGGATTGTATAGATGAGTAGGCTTAGACTGTTCTATGTTTCAGGGACTGGTAACGTGCTGCCATATGAGATTTTGCATTGTCCACCTTACAGCATAAATAATTAACTCGTAGTTTCTGCTCTGTGTTCAGCTTACCCTCAGCTAAAATAGAAGATATCTCATTGAGGCTTTGTTCAATGATCGACATCCACGATTGTATCTCCGGTGTGGACATAACTTTGTGTACATCTTTATCTTGACTCGACGCATTAGGTGTCGTTGCGGATGTAGGTGCGGGCCCTGCCGGCGGTGTAGGAGGCGAAGAGCCCACGGTCCTGCTACTCCGGGTGAAGGGGCTGTTGTCCATTTTGTATTTCAGTTTACTTATAACGCGTGAGACATATTCATGTTATGTCTATGCACATTACACATGTCTAACACATACTACTGTTTACGCAGCTAATAAGGTCACGATTCAGCAAGTTATTTGTTTATTTTAATTCTTATTTTCAACACGTCTGTACTCAAACAGACAAGAATTAAAATAAAGGTATGATTATCTGTAGTACTATGTGTATTACATATTGTGAAAGCTTGCAAATGCTTATTACATACCTATCACAGTCGTATTTGTGCAACTTTGTCTGCGTGGACTACAGTATGCATTAAACTTTGAATCTTTCATGAACACTCGAGAAATAATCTTGAAGACTATATGCTGCAAACATTCAAGGTTTGACCCCCCGGACTCGAAACAACAATTTAAGGATCACACAAAGTGTTGTCTTGTGATGGGATGGAACCAACGGTACTCAGCACAGTGTCAGGCCGCGAGACGGCCGTTTAAACCACTACGCCAACCGTGCAGGCAATACATTTTTTTTTAAAGACAACTCCCGCACTAGGAATAAATCCTGTATCGCGGGGAACTTTAGAAACATACAACCAACGGACACAATGAACACCCAGACTCGAAACAACATATGTCTTTTCTCACTCTATATTAAACCAGGATCATGTCTGCGCTCATCATAGATTGCATACCTAATGTTTTATGCATAAAGTCAACCTTGTGCAATTTGTAATGCAGGAGCCATAAATAATAAAGCAAAGAAAACTTGCTTAGGTGGGGATTTATAGACAATTTCAATCTGAAGTGCTAGTGTGGTGCTGTTCCACAAACAATGGGACAATTACTATCTTGTCCTGCGTGCCTTAATACCTGCACGTTACAGTGCCATACTCGTAGCTAAGTTTTGGGTTGGTACAACATAGATTGCCATCGACACGCTAAGAAGAAGATAAATAATAAAATATTTACATAGAAAAGTTCCCAAAAAGGCCAATATTTCGCTTCTTAAATATATTACGGATGATTTTTTTTACAGAGCAAAGACAATGGGGACTTTTGTCTGTTCTCCGTTATGATAAAAGTACAATCCATTCAATTTGAATGTCTGTCACAAGTCTTTTGATTTCGCCAATAATTATAATTTTCCATTGAACAAATTGAGAAATCTTTCGTATGTAATTTAAAAGCATTCATAGAATTTTAATGGATTGAAATAGAGGGTACAGTACAGGTTATTTTTTTACTTATGCAGGGATATAAGTCTAAGCTTTCTTAGTTTCTTATATTTGGATTTTGATACTTCCCGTCCGCTTGCGGAATAAGGGATTGCTAAGTCTTGTATTAATTAATTTCAAACTTTCGCGAATTACACTCATACTAATATTTCTCGCCGGAAAATATAGAGAAGAATTTTATTTTATCATATATGACCAGTTACATACATAATTAATTTAAAGATATGAGGCTGGTTTCAGAGTCACGCGTTTGACCGGCGCCGGCCACACGCGCGCACTTACAATTACACTAGATTAGTAGTAGCGTTTCATAGTCACGCAGTTCAAACGCGCCGCGTGTGAGACGCGCGCGCCGGCCGCGCTGTCGAAGCTTCATACATTGCAATGAGAAACGCGAACTCTTTTTACAGTGGTCCGCGCGCCAAACGCGCTGTTGAGACGCGCTGGCCGACGGCGCGTGCCGCGCGCGTCACTCTGAAACCAGCCTAATATAAGGTCCAACTTACAGTACCTATTTCTATTATAAACGCTAAGTTTGTGAGGATCTAGGTATTGCTTAACTCTTTGCAACTTTTTCACGCCAAACTTCTTAATGGAGTTTGATGCAACTTTGTATAGTAATATAGCTTATTCAATCCAGCCTTTAGTCGCGATAATCGACATCCACTTCGCTGGAGCTAGTTCGATATAAATATTTTAAATGCAATAATTAAACGGTCTGTTAAAAGGCTTTTGACTCCGCCAATATTTATAATTTTCCATAGAATAAATTATGAGAGATTCTCTTTGCGTAACATAATTACTTGTTCTTTAATGTACTTACTTATTATTTAATTTTATGGAACACGCTTTGCACTTGTATTTTTGTAGATATTATTTTATGTTTTATGCAATCTAGCATTATGGCCAACAGATCTGTCGTCGTCATAGTCAGACTGGCTGCATTCAAAACAGAGTCTTGCAGCCTGGAGGTTGTGGGTTCTCGAACCCTACCGTTTTTTTTTTTTGGTGTCGTGTTGGAAAATCCTCATGGAGTCCCTCCGCTCTGGGGGTGAAGGACGAAGGGGACTGTCAGACTCTTACTGACTAAAAACCAACCCGTGCTCCTCATGTACCCATGTGTCGGAGGGTAGGGTTTCACCGAAGCATTCCTCGCTACCCCCCGACGGGTATTGGCCCGCCAGATGCCCGCAACGATGGTGCGCCCCCATTTGGTCGCGGGAGATAGGGCGCGCGGCAACGCAACATCGACACGCCTCTCCTCCCGCGACCACGCCCGACTGCGAGTGACAGACAGAACTGTCCCCCTTACCCGCACCGTTGGACGCATCCTGCGCAGGCCCACTGCCAAGCCCACGCGGAGCGTCCCCTCCAGGGATCCCTCTTTGCTTCACCGCGGGGTTCAAAGCCACGGTTACTGAGCCCCCCCACCACGACAAGGTGGAGATCCCGCGGGGGGGCTTGAACCCTACCTAGCACAAATCTTTGTGTAATCAGTACGATGATTTTTTCTACATTTACAACATGTAACATGTACATTTACATTGTATTTTTATGTATATGTAAGTATATTTATGTATAAATATGCATAAGTATGTATTTGTAGAACTATATATCTTGTATGTATTCTATCTGTACGGTGAACCCGTACATCATTATATGTATTACTTTTTAGCCCATTCAGCATTTATCACTAGTTCATTATTTACCTCATAAGTACATTTATAAGCAAAATTAACACTAGAAAGACCAATACCGTCAAATTGACGGTACGGCGATTTCATTCTTAAATATTTTACAAACTATGTGTTTGTTCCTTTTCATATTTTATTACTTTTCCTAATTTGTTATTGATAGCTTAAATCCTTATAGGAAACTATTACTATGTATGTGGTATATGAGAATCCTGTACAAATACCTACTAAGACCGCACACCGTCAATGTGACGGCAACGATAAGAATAGTAAACAATTTTTTCTACGAATAATGTGGGTAGTTTTGTTGTATTTCGAATTTGAATTCTAAGTTGTTATTGCCTGGCTTGTTTACATTAAACTTTTTGTAGACGTTGGTTCCGTTTAGTGAGCAGTCGTGATTTGTTCTAAAATGCGTCGCAGTATCACTACTTCCCAAATAAAACAAGAACTGTTGCGATCTTGTGACATACAACAACATGTGTCAGGTGATGAAAGTGGTGATGATTTATGAGACATTGTTAGTGAAAACCGTGATGCAGAATTTCATCCGGAGCAGGTCACTTCTTCATCTGACGACTCCGACGCAGATTCCCCTGCTACAGATAAGAGTATTATTGTAAATTCGCGCAGAGGACGCTGGGTATTTCGTAGATCAATTAGCGGCGGACGAACAGGACGCAGTTGACGTTCAGCTTGGACATCTTCGGGGCCGGAAGTCGGTATGTTACAGGTAGCAAGTGACGGCACAGAATGAACTTGTGTTTCTGCAGATGCTAGTGAAGTGGGACGTCGCAGTCAGCAAAATATACTTAGAGAAATCTCAGGGCCATACGCCAAACAATACGTTGAAAATAAAAAGTCAATTTCTGCGTGGAGGCTATTTATTCATGAGTACATTCTGTGACGTATAATAATCTACTTACTGAAAAGGAAGCACATGACAAGAGTCAATATGACTCTTACTTATCTCTAGACGAGCTAGATGTATTTATTGCTTTGATTTATGCTCGTGGAGCCTACAACATGAGCCACCTAGATTTGGACATCTTGTGGTCGCAAGATTGGGGACCACTCGTTTTCAATAAGACTATGAGTAAAAATAGATACAAGGAAATCATGAAAACTTACGATTTGATATGAGAAGCACGCGTTTTGTTCGTTTAGCTAATGATAAATTAGCGATGATTTCTGACATACTTATCATGAACAAATTTATGGATAATTTTATTGTCAAATATGTTACATTCCTGGAGAAATTTTTTCAGTCAATGAGCAGTTGTTTCCATCAAAAACTCGCTGTCCGTTTTTACAATTTATTGCAAACAAAACCGATAAATTTGGCATAAAGTTTTGGCTGCTGGTGAATGTCGAGAGTAAGTGCTTATGTGGAGGGTTTCCGTATCTAGGAAAAGACGAGAACCGTTCCAACGATATTTCTTTACCGAAACAGGTGGTTTTGAAATTAGTACAGCCCTATTTTAAAAAGGTCGAAACGTTACACTTTATAACTTTTCACATCGATAAATTAAGGAAGTTGTATAAAAGAAAAAAATATATATTATTTGTTACAAATGTTACTCGGTTTAAGTGCTATAATTGTTAATTATTAATAAAAATTTTTTTTTTCATATTTTTGTTTTATTTTCAAGTGAAATACACAATAATTTTATGAGTATTTTGATTAAATCTCTAGTAGCGTCAAATTGACGGCTGCGGTCTTTAAGGGTATAGTATGAAACACGAACCTTCTAGTGTTAAATCAGTGATTTTACAGCACTCATCGCGGTTGGTTTCATTTAGCATCACCGCATCTATCACGTATTTTATCATTTTCTCATAACAACAAGTGTAAGACCAAACAGTCTACATTTGTACCTTAAGTGTAAGACCTACAGTCTACAATTTCGAAGCATTATCTAAGCAGTCGAGCGCACAAGGTCATCCCGAAACAGAACAGACGGAAAATCAGAACCGTCCCGCGCGGTCACGCAGACCGACTACATGGAGGAGTTATGTTATGCTATCACAGCTCTATTTTTATTATTTACACTCATATCACCCACCGTACAACACAAAACTGCTGCATATAATGTTACCCCAATACCTACGAATCAAGTCTTTTATTTCGATAAGGTGTCAGATCTCCAAATTATTAAGGATGAATGGAAACTGGTTGTGTTTTACAATGTGTCAACATACTATCGCGGTATATCGGACATAAAGAATTATGTAAAACATTTAAAGGAAACAGCTGATAATACGGGTCATCAGTACGAAAGTGTCGTCTTACAATTAGAGCAGCAAGTACAAGACATCGAACATTATGACTCACTATTGAAAAATCCATATCTCAGCAGACAAAAACGCGGCTTAATCAACGGAGTTGGCTACTTGGCGAATACATTATTTGGTGTATTAGATGAGAGATTCGCAGACCAATACAAGCAGGATATAGAGAGGATAGCTCGTAATGAAAACCATCTTCAACATTTGCTCAGGAATCAAACCCTTGTATTGGAGTCTGAATACAATGTCCTACGGCGCAATGAGGCAACTATGAACAAACAGTTCTCTATCATAAACGAACATCTACGAAATGTATCACTGCAGTTGCAAGGAGTTACTTGGGATAATAAAAACGGCCTATATCTGACATCGTCCGCATTAACAGCGAATATCATATTATCTAACCTTATGCGCATTCAGCACGTACTGATTAACACGATAACGGATATCAGTCACGGACGCGTCGATCCCTACTTACTCTCTCCGGAACAGTTAGCCCTTTAAGTCAACACTATATCTGGTCAATTACATAGCAACCTCGCTGTCCCAGTCGAACCATCAAATTTATCTGACCTGTATAGAATAATGAAGGCGTCTTCAAGATTACACGACAACTACTTAATAATTGAATTGAAAATTCCACTTGTAAGTAGCGATGTCTTTGAACTTGACAAAATTGTTTCTATACCTCAGAAAAGTGGGTCCAATCATGTTCGTATAACCCCAACCGTGCCCTACATTTCCTACAACATCCAAAGGGATACAGCTCTATTCTTATCAAACCTAGACCTTCAAGCCTGCGTTCATGTCAAAAATAACAAGATGTTATGCTCTTTAGAAAACCCTGTATACAGCCTTAAAATCAAACAGTCGTTATGTGATGTACAAATAATGAGTAGCGACACCACTTGTAAACAAGAAATATCCACGTGCCGTAATTATTCATATGAATTCATGGTTGTACTCGTGTTGTGAAAAGTGTCACCTACGCATTTATTGCAGTTCTGACTCGCTAACAACTGTAATTCAAGACAGCGGTATTATTGACTTAGGTCAGGGTTGTACATTGAAATCGGACGAATATAGCATTTACGCACATAGTAATTTCTTACGACATATGAATATACAACCGAATATCGAAGTCTCAGAGGTATCAGTTCTGCCTGACTATTTTGTTGTACCGGAGAATCAGACAGATAGCTTGAATCAGCTGCGAGATCAAATAAACACTCTTAAGGAACAATCTTCTACTGAGTTAAGCATACACGACGTTCATCATTACACTGCCGTATACTTGACCTTGACTCTGGTTATCATTTTTGGTGTCATCGGAATGATCTTTATCATGCGATCTAGATGTCACAAACTCTCTGGAGAGCAGGTGTCTGGCTTGGGGAAGGCGCTGCAGCAGCCTCCTTCGCCCGCGGGGGCGCGAGGGACGGTGGCAGCCGCCACGGCAAGCGTCAGTGATAGTGTGCCAGTGTTGATCAGTGCGTTCCGTGATATTAGCAAATCGGTTACGAGTATTGATAAAGGGACCTCGCCTATGGTCGCCCATCGGTCGGTTGATCTTAGTTTTCTTGATAAGTGTGAACAGAGACAGTAGCAAAGAACAGTTTATTTTACAAGTTTAAGTTATATTTTATCATAATAATATTCAATTATTTTATCATCAATTTGAGCAATTTGTTATTTAAATTATCATAGTTCATTTATCTAGCATTTAGTATTAGAGAATCACGTCTACATAATCAATAAAGGTTAAATAAAATTTGTCTATTTGTTTTAGTGGGCAGTATTGGTCCTTCGAGCTGGATCTTTCGCCGTATCCTATTATGTATGTAGGTATATTATTTTACATTAGGTACATCTAAATAGTAAAATGCACCTACCACTTTCATCTCTTCACCACCTTAAGGTTGACAGGTAGAGAATGCCATATGGCATTATGTCCACCGATGTACACCTTGTTTGTGCATAAATGATTAAATAAATAAATAAATGTAACATATTAAATGCACTTCCTGAAAGTAGTTTGTTCAGAATCGGCTACTGAATCCATTTCTGTCATTTTTAATATTGTTTTTTTTTTGTTCTAAAATAATAAGAAATTACGTAAATTATAGTCACTCATTTGTTTGAAAAGTTGAAATATACGAAAATTAACCTTAAGTCAAAGCAGAACGCCTTCTTTTAAAATGCATTTTTTTAATGGTTCGACTTTGGGTCACACGAACGCACACATTAATACAACACAATGGCGGCAAAAGACAATAACACACAATTTACCACCAAAATATCTATCATCTATCTTTCGCTTACGTAATAATCAACAGGCAAGACCGAGACGTAATGTGTCGCCCGCGCTGGCCAATGACAAGCGCTTAGACAAGTTATGACAAGTATCTAGCAAAGAGTATCTAGTCATCCATCGGGAATCTGTCAGCGAGAGTTGCGAAAAAATATTTTAATTGCGAAAAAATGTGTAATTATCAACATGACGGTGCCGGTGTGGAACGTTCTGCATCATCTTGATGTTAACTTGTCGCCCCCGGACTTTTTCATTGTGGGGAAATATTAAATCACTCGTTTATTGTGAGGAGACAACAAGTGCCTAGGAGTTAATTAAGATATTAAAGCGCAGGCCACACCACAAACTGACGGACGGAGCGGGCGAAGCGGACGATATCGTTTCACCTCTTTTCATACTTGGGTTCACACCACCACAAAGCAAACCCAAGTATGAATAACCTAACCAAACGTGACTGCCTTCGTGGTCCAGTGGATAGCGTATACGACTGCTGATCGGAGGTCCCGGGTTCGATTCCCGAGTCCGGCAAAAGTGTTACTTGGTTTTTCCGAATTCTGAGTAGCAGCACGGATTCTGGTGATGTGCCCGGTAATGGGAATAGGCTCGCCCCCCATTACGTGGGACCTAAAAATTCATGGCGAAATGTGGGTGTAATGTTACTAATGTTACACCTCTGCCTACCCCTTCGGGGATACAGGCGTGAGTCTATAAAAAATAATTAACTGATTATAAAATATATATTTTTAATGAAAAATGCCTCTTTAAGTTATTGGTAGTTCAGTTCAATGATTACGATTCACATCCACAAACTCAAACAGCACTATACCTATTGGGCAAGCATCTGTAAACTCTCAATGAAAACACCACCATACCCATTCGGCAATCCCACTTAAAAAAAAGAGTACCTAAATTCTTTTTTGAATACTCAACTTGATCGCTTACTCCCCGGTACATCGAGTAATTTTTCAACTACCCAGCACTCTTGTCTCATTCTACCCGAAGAAGGGTACCTCATCAATCGTCTAAGATATCCATAAAGAAATACACCGTAAGGGCACAAAAACTGGATATACATCTCGGTACAATCAGTTCATTAAAATGACACAGCATTACACTGTCGGGACATAAAAGAGTGTAAGCTTTTCTCTTTTATTCGCTCGTTCAACATGTATGTTCCTTTACAATTGCGGACAAAAAATTTCGGACTCGCATTTGATTGGCTAAAATATGGTTATTCGATTTAAACCAAGAGTTATTGTCGATGACAGAAAGATAATAATCCACTTTATATACACTAGAGAATGCTTGCAGCTATACCTGCACTTTTAATTTTAATTTAACCATTTCTTCTCGACCTAGTCGATCTCAAAAAGACTTGAAAACGTAAGGAAAATTGGCAATTTTCCTTACGTTTCCAATAGTTTTGGCTGTGCGTTCTCTGTCAGTCACGCAGTAACGCAAGAATTATATATATACAGATTAGCATTGCCCGCGGTTACACCCGCATTATTTATGGCTACTGTTCTCCACCCGTGACTCATAGCGTGATGTTAGCATATAGCTTTCCTCGATAAGCTCCTATACAGATTATAAAATAAAGTCCCTTCTCCTTCTTGGCTGTCTATGAGAACGCGATAAACTCAAGAATCGACTCACCCCGAACGGATATTTTTACGGTTTTCACCAATAGATAGTGTGATTCATACACACAATACCATATAGTTATGTTACGATATACTCACATTATTGTAGATACGTATTATTACACAAATTGATTATCCTACACAAAAAGATTTTTCAAATCTAAGCAGTTGTTCCTGAGGTTAGCGCTTAAACAGACAACACCTCTTCAGCTCTGTATTAGTATAAGTAGTAGGTACAACATTAACATATAAGTGGCCATGTTCCTTTAAAAGTCCACATAGAAAGATGGAAAAACAAGTAAACAAATGGCATAATCCAAAAGTTTGAAACACCAATTTAAATATACATGTTCTAGAAACTGTGTCATTGATACCGTGATTCCACGGAACAAGAGCCATTATCCTGTTTTTAAACCTAAAAGATCTCCACGTAATGGGGAACGAGATTCTCCGAAAATCAGTAACAGCAGTGCTTTGACACCGAATTGTGTCATATAATGTTATGAATTTACCTCACATTTATAAATAGCTACAACTAACTTAATCTTAATTCTGTCATATCTGTTTAAACTAGTAAGCGGACTCCGGGCTCCGGGAGTCCTGAATACAACCTGGGTAACGCTAGGACTATGATGATTTATAAATAGCTAAGTGTTACCCATACTTCCATAGTGCTTCTTTCAAATTCCATAGTGCGGGTTTCAAACAATGTTTCAACCCGTGAGAGTTGAATTATAATATATGAAAACCTTTAATTACAGTTGTTTGGACAGTTTTATAACATAGACCATGTTATAATACTGTCCGAACAACTGTAAACAAACTGCCCAAATTTCATGTTTCAACATCTGCTATGCAATACACCCGTCAAGATGTGTCATGATAGCTGAGGATCGAAAAACTAATAAAGTAGGTACTTCTTTAATAAAATTAAAGATACAATAATTCTCTGTACTTCGTATGATAAGTTAGTAGAACATCAAACATTTTGCCAAATAAATGAAATAAGTTTAACAATACAAACCTCTGCTAGCCGCCTTTCACACGCCTGATACAAAATTCAACTCGAACTCTCCGTAAAACCAACCCAACAGACAAAAATTCAAAACTAAAACGAAAATATTGAACACAATTACAGAAAACACAGGACAGCACAAAAAGGGTAAAAAAATCCAATTTACTTTTTATTATTTGTTTTTTATCCCAGTGTATACATTTTTGGGCACGCACTGGACTTAGAAGAAAGCCTTTCAATTTGCTAAAAGGTTGACAGAACAAAATGATTTTAATTTTGCGACGGTACAACAAAAAAATACATAAGGAATGCTTTTCACTTTTTTATTGTATTATTTATATGTTTCTTTTTATTAAAGTAGCTCTTTGGAGTAATATAAGGAAGTGTGTAAGAATAATGAATGTTTTTGAGAAGCAGAGACAGTAATGAAAATGTTTGTCGTAGCTGGTTCGGAAAAATGTATTTTTTACTTTTATTTCGACAACACTGTCTTGTTACTTAAGCTTGAAAGGCCTTATTACTAAATATTAAGTCATTCATTGAGAAGTTCTAAAAATATTTTTCAAAGTAATGAAGTGAGTTTTAGACATAATAGTTTGACTAAAATGTAAATATAGTCTACGTATGATTGATTTTACACGGAGAAGTCTGGGACTAAAGCTCAATTTATAATAGGTAAATAATATGATATGATAGCATGTAGTTATAACTAGAGGAAATAAAATAATGTTAAAATACAGGAAGCAAAAATTTAATGTCAAAAGGTTTCAACCGAATTTCCATAGCGAACATGATGGGCACCTACATCGTTACCTACATTATATTGTAGAGGGCGCAACAGTCGTTGATCGAGCAGATACCGTATTAGTAGAGGAAACGTGGAACATCGACCTTCACCGATCTGATAACCAGATGAAACGTATTTTTTATGTAATATAATTTATAAACAAATAAGTATGTCTATAATAACTTGCCTATCAAAAAAGTGCTCATAGCCATTTTAAATTTAAGTAATTTTATACAAACATTATGGAAAACAAAGTTATTTTTGGTGATGAAAAAGTGATAGTGATAATTGGATAGGTGAAGATAAAGGGTATGTTAAGTGTTAAGGCTGATGCTAGTAATTAATAAACAAACAATCTTGGAGTGGAAGCAATATAGCAACAAATATCTAATAATTAGATTAAGTGCGAGTCCCGTAAGGGTCCCGTAGTTCAGGTATCCACTTAACATACCCTTTATCTTCACTTAACCAAATATCACGATCACTTTTTCATCACCAAAAATAACTTTGTTTTCCATAGTATTTGTATAAACGACAAAGTAATACTTGCGGTTGATTAAAATTACTTAAATTTAAAATATCTATGAGCACTCTTTTGATAGGCAAGTTATTATAGGCATATTTATAAATTATATTATATAAAAAGTACGTCTCATCTGGTTATCAGATCGGTGAAGGTCGATCTTTCACGTCTCCTCTACTATATATTACGTATGTATAGAATGATGAAGAAAATATCGTAGATGCATTTTTGTTGCAAAGCTTCTTATAAGAAACAAGAGGATAGAGCTACGCCCTCACATATTCTTTTATTTAACGTTTTCTGCCCGATTTCATGAGAATTTCAGAAAATCCCTTCTTAGTGCAACCCTACGGTCTCCAAAGAACATACATGCCAAATTTTAGCCTCTTGTGAGCAATAGTTTTGGCTGTAGAGGGCGTTAGCTTGCCTCTCAGTCAGTAACGCAAGAATTTTATCCATACAGATAATATTCACAGTAGGAAGAGATTGTATGAGCTTTATGATGAGAGAAATTTCAATTAACAAGGCAATGTTTCACGCACACACTAATAGTTTTGGCTGTAGCTTGTCTATCAGTCTGTCAGTAACGCAAGGATTTTATTTAAACAGATTTTTAAAGCTAGGAATGTGAAACTCTATTCTTTATTAAATTTATAAAGGTTTTCCATGCAAGCCGGCTTTCATTAAAATTCAACAGGTGCAACATATCGGAAAAATTGTATCTAAGTGGAGCGAAGAGTGGTATGTTGTGTGGTAGAAAGTGAATTATTTATTAACATATATCTACCACTACTCAGTAATGTTAGGAAAACAAAAAGGTTTTTACCTACTTACATAAGCCTTTTTCACTATCAATATTATCACTTAAGTTTTTACGAATTCTCAGTAGCAGCGCGTAGTCTTCCAATGTGCTCGGTAACGGCAATAGGTTAGCCCCCTACTACGTAGGATAAAATAGGGCGAAACCTACCCCATCAGGTATACAGGCGTGAGCCATTATAAATAAATAATTTGTTCACACGCAACTGTTATTATATTTTCTGGTATAACACTTAGTTAAATGGTAATCATCAATTACAATTTTAACTACAGCTCTCCTACGGGAAGGATATTTTTTCGAAATTCGGCTGTCAGGCGGCCAGCGCGTGGCGGACGGATGTAATTTCAGTGCCCATCCAACGTCCTAGTGTAGTCTGTAACTGTTAATTATCTAAACGGTGTAAAAAGTCTCAAAACGGTGAAGAAAACATTGTGAGGAAACCTGCACTTGGCCAGCGTAATGGACTATGTACAACATATACTTATATACTTACCCTTCTCATAGTAAGAAGAGACCCGTGCCCGCAGTGGGACAGTTTAAAAACGGGGATTATGATGCCTGCCTTTTTTGTCTTCATTCATAGCGCTAGTAGCTAGTAATTTGGTTGTATTCATGACCGTGAGTCTAGACAACTCATTTTGCGCCGCCGTATTGCAAAAACAGGACCTTGGTGTAAAACTCGTCGGCGATTGGGCATTAAGTGAAACACCGTCAAAACTCAACGCGTCGCCAAATTGTGTTCAACATGTGCTCAATTTGAAGTGAGGTTATAAGTGAGCGAGGAAGAGAAAGGAAGGAACTGACTGTATTTATCTCTATTCAAGCCTTTTTATTTTAGAGTAGCAGTTTCATGTACATTAAGTATGTATAGATAAAGTTATTATTATGTCACATAATACTTTTTTCTTTTCTTTGCCTGAGAATAATACTTTTCTGTTAAATTAGCTACAGTACCATTATGTACGTTTAAATAAGTAATAATACAGCGCACATAGATACGCAATTTATCTCAAAAGACATTGCGACTCGTAGTAATTTGATTCCGTAGTGTATTGCCCAATTCAGGCCAAACTAATTTATTTGGGCCTCGTTAGGCCAAATGCCTAAACCGATCTAGTTAGCCTTGTTATGGCCTGTCTACGTATGGGATTTATATATATATAACTTCCCGCAATGTTTGTGTCCATGTTTGGCAGCGTTGGGTGCTCTATGGGCTGTTCGTATGGCTAAGTTTTATCCGCCAGTGGGGCTGTAAAATCAGCGGTATAATCTGTAAATATTGACAACATGTCTTTTGTTTTGGAGATTAATAATATTATCCTGGGACAACTCGTCCGCGCTGTCTGATCCCAAACTAGGGAGCGACAATACTATAGTAACTGCTAGTTTAATTTTGGACATTATCCAGAATGAGAACTGAGTGATAAATATTAAGTGCTGCGATCCACCCTAAGTCTCTCCGCGACCACAGCCGTTGCAAGCCGGCCGTAACGTCAAAAAATAAAGGATTTTCTTTATACCTCAAAAGTGTTAGTACCGATTAAGACTCACTTGCAAAGATATATTCCTAGAAATAGGCTTGAAGTATTCTAAAGGTTATAACTTCATAGGTTAAAGGTATTTGATATTAATAGGTTATATAAATTTTGAAAATTTCAAGCGGTAAGTTCTCGCGAATCTCGTGGCCACACTAATGAGTATCGCGAACAAACTAGCTCCGAAGTGCATAAAGTGCATTAAACTTAACCGACTGCGTAAGCGAGTGTTGTGTACTTTGATGAACTATTCGCTCTCTACATTATCACTACTTACGAGTAGCGTTAGCAGACCTTAAGCTGTTTAACTAGACATTTATTTTTAGATGTAAGTACATTTTTTAATGTAATAATTAAAAAAATGTATTATATATCATGTAACATTACGTTACCACCCTTAGGAGCCTTACAAATAGCAAAGCACCGCTAGTATAATAAAGAAAGTACAATTAATCATCATCTAATCATCGTCAATTTCTTTCATAATGTATGTGTGACTAAGTTTGACTATTTTTAAGTTTATTGATATTTTTCTGCTTTCGGTACCTGACGTCATAACTTAGTTACCGTGTCGACGGTACGGGCGCACTTATCTCAGGTTCTACTCGTATTACATTATAACTACTCGTTGAAGCTGCTTGCTGTGCATCTAATAACTACATCATTATTGAAGATTCCAGGAGAACCCCTTTTCCTTCCTCTCATCCCACACCTCCTCCTATTCCTTTTCCCATCCAAGCAACTAGTTTGTTTATTTAGCAACTTGTGACTCGTTTGGTGTAGTGGGTGTCCATGTGCGGTGGTAATGACTTACCATCAGATGATCCCGCCTGCTTGTTTGCCTCCTATCACAAGAAACAGAATGCATAGGTCATAGCATTTTCGCTTTTACTTTATCTTTGCGCTCGCGGTCGACACAATGGACGTACGGCAAACTCCTCTGCCGATCCTCGCGCAGAGGCAGTCCAAGAGGATTGCTCCACCAGTAAAAAAAAATGGTGTGTGCCTTGGGTATAAATTCGATATCCTCTGCATGGTGACATCTAACGGACACTGAAGGCACAATGACGAATAATTGAAGATCCAAGAATGCGTTATTAAGAAAAAATCGCCTACCGTACGCTTTTTCTATGTATAGTTGATATAAAACTTCACAGTACCATCAGACAGTTCGCGGTCCGCCAGGCACGTTCGTTTAGCTTGGTCAAAGGTCTCAGTGGATTCACTCTCCTTTTATTGCTCCAAAAGCCCTTAAAAACCTTTAATAGATAAATACATCGATCATTTAAAATATATTTATTTTGTAATGCCTTATAAAAACCTTTAACTGCTTCTCTTTTACACTTATACAGATCGAAAGAGAACGCCATATACCAGGGTAATGGCAGTTCAGAGGGCGCTGATTGCAATCGCTATTTTTTAATAAAATTGTTTCCCTAAGTCCTCAAGGTTTACGAGCAAATCGCCATTGAAACGTAAACAAATACATCGTTATCCTTTCTAGTTAAGAGGTTTTTGTCAAATAGAGACGCTACGTAGGTAATAGAATTTTTGACGAATGCCGAATATCTAAGCACACACTCGGCAAAAGTAGGGGTTATTCGGCCGACGCTTTTGGCAAAACTTTTCTTATTTTCATTAATATACTATGCACTATAAATATATATTTTATATAAACTTGCCTTCGTAGGATACTGTATTTGAAAAGAAAACAACTCTATATGCAATCATTCATCATGAATGAAGAATAGAGTCCTACAGGCGTCGGATGATTTGTCAAGATCCTATAACTCATAAAGGCGTAAAGGTATCAAGTTGAAATAAAATAATTGGATCAACCGCTTCTTGGTTTTGTATAGAAATCAACATCACCGTCAAACCAATAAAAATACATTTAAAAGTAATTTTAATTGTATTTTCTTGAGTTTACGCGAATGTTACACATTGAAATCAAATATATATTATCTCTCAAATCAATATATCGCGATAGAACCCGTCAACCGTTGTTTTATTACCATTTTTAATAGTTTTAAAATCGGTAATTATTTTCAACCTAAGTACTAACGAGTAGGCCGAATATCTTTCAAATATTCGTGGCATCTCTACTAAAGCACTTAAATATACATTGAGAATGCAAATAAAAGGTCCAAAATCCGATACTCAATTATTTTGGATAAAAGGGATTGTGAATAATTCAAGTTTTATAATATTCAGGTTGGTATTTGGTGAGCAGGTGCTTTCTGATCCTATCTTGTTGTTGATTATTGTTGGTTAAATTGTATATTTATGTATAAATTTGTGATGGACAAGTTGGGAAGAGATATTTATGATTATACCTAACAAATCTGTTCTACTGATGGTAAAAATGGCGTTGTCATGGGGAGGCATTACTGGTAATGGTCTAAGCCATGGCGTATCCCTATCCCTTTGGATTGCGGAAGTAAGACAGCAGTCTGTTGCTTTGTGGAAAAACTAACATTGTGTCAAATCTGGCTAGTAAGCAAACAGTAAGATATTCTTGTCAATGTGGATGGATTTCGCTACTATACTCCATTTGGTTAGGTACTTAACTAAAGGTAAACAATCTTGATCTTGATTTTTATCTAAAATCTGTTTAAAAATAAAATGCTGCTAAAGATCAATGTAAATACAACAACAATAATTTCTAAATTAATTGAACCCTTGGTTTAAGCAGTAGTTTATTTGTTTAGTATGTGGTAATTTAAAAAGTCACATCAAGATTGTTTACCTTTAGTTAAGTACCTAACTAAATGGAGTATAGAGATATGTATCTGACGTGGATGTAATATGTGACAAATCTATTTTGATGTGAAATATTATTAGGCTAGTGGCCAAATCCATCTATATATAAGAATTTGGGACCGACCGTTAAATACCAATATTTTTATTATCTTTGCAAATCATTATCTGAAAAACATTTTCTGATCATAAAACACAAATGAAAAAAGAATTCGCAACCAATATCGATTGGACTACCTAAAACACCTGCAGAATGAACTAGTAAATTATAAAAATTGCCAATATATTAAAAATAATGAACGCGAAATGATAATTTGTGTTGGAACCGAATGAGTTTTAGCAATAAAATGGCCACGAGGGCCGGATATTATTATTTCTATATATACATTTTAAAGGGTGTGCGATTTATAAGCCGCAGGTGATACTAATAAAAAGCGAGGGAGTACCTTACGTCGGTTGTAGTGAGTGTAAATTTTGTGGTCGTATTTTTGGGACATGTGATTTGCTGTTATGTCCTAGTTTTATAAGGTACAGATAAGACAAGGTGTAATATTCTGCTGCCTTTAAATATAAAAATAACTGATTTCACTCTTTCGCGACGTATATAGTTCACATACAAATTTTTGTGTTAAGCTTTATGTATCAAATAACAGCGTGATTGAGATCCGTTTATTTGTAAATAAACATGAATACTCATACTCTTTTGACTGGTATATATAAAATTTCCTGGGTCAATACACACAATATTAATGTAGGCCTTGCTATGTTTAGAATGAATGGGTCTGCTCGACCAGAAATGTACTGAACTCTCACAAATTATCGAAGTAAAGCAACAATAGGTATTAATACTGTTGGGTTTCATTCGGTGAATAAAAGCGCCCCCTACTATAACTTTTCAGGCCTGCGCTTTCTAGATGACACATCGCGTTTTCCCTTACCTACTCATTACATATAAATAAGAAATTAGTTCCCAGAATTATCTGACATATTCTTAAATCCTGGTTACCCCACCTGACACCTCCATTTCTTGGGTACTGTAATGGTTTATTTTAAGGTCACGCAACTTTATACTCAGTTCAGGGTGTTTAGATTTATGTCGGCGTGCCCATTGCCCACTGCCCAAAAATGCCCTGGGTTACATGCGTGCCGAGTTTGTTTTGAGCTTGTTCGATCTTGGGGCATTTGGAAAGGTTTTTATATATTGGTGAGGTATGATTTGTAGGATAGCAATATTTTCAAGTTTTAGTTTATTAGCGTAGCAGGTAGTATGTTTAATATGTTTGTTAAGGTTATTTATTGAGTCGCATGACTAGTAAGTTGACCCTGGGCTCTAAGATCTTCGATGCAACCGAGATAACGTTAGGGCGATGATGATGATTGAATCTGGGTGGCAATGGCCAATCTAAGTGGCAAATGGCATATATATAGCGGATGGTCGTTGAGGCAGGAAGGTTCTAGAATGGCGGCCACGCACCGGATGACGCAGCAGCAAGGGTAGACATCCCGCAAATTGCGTAAGGGCTGTATTCGAGAGGCTCGAGATCGGTTTACGTGGCGAGCCTTGGGGAGGCTTGCTTGTCATCAAAGACTTGAGTATTCGTTTAGTAAATAAATAAGCTGTATATAGTTATACTACGATTCAATGTGCTGTCTTCTGACAGCTAAAGTAATGAGTAATGATGGGTGTAAAAACCTTGTGTTTTTTAACTGAAATTTTGTTCTTAAAAGTAATAATATACTAGCGGTTGAACGCGGATTCGTATGTACATGAACGATAATGAAAGAACGAAGTATAAAAACCCATATCGATCCCTAACTTAGAACTCTTAAATATTATAGACCTTAGAATTGAAAAAGTAGGAGCTTTCTAGTAGTCACCCATTCCAGCCTCAGTTAAAAGAAGGATTAGGTCAGTTCGCCACTCTGAGCAAGTGTGGGTTGAAACTCCACATATCTCTAGAGAACATTATGGAGAATAACATAACTTCACGCATTTTATCCCCGAAGGGGTAGGCAGAGGTGTATTACACACCCACACTTCGCCAGTTATGTTTAGGTCCCAATGTAATAGGGAGAACTTTCAGACATACAGTTTTCCTCACAATGTTTTCCATAGCAGTTTATTTTACGATAATTTTATTAACTATTTAATAGACGTATGACTTGCAATTCATTAGCGTGCTCTGGTTTTGAACTAGTGACCCTGTGCGTAATAGTCTGTTGGTCTCTCCACTAGGATATCGCGGGGAAGTGAAGAAAGCAATGGACTTAGTTGTATATTTAGTTCCCCGTGAAAACAACAGTACATGCTACTAAATATTATTTACACCTTTCAATCAGTATATCTTGTCTCAATATTTTTGTCGTAGGCCTATTTACGCTGAATAAAGTGGCACCGAATTAAATATCTTTATATATTTGTCTATAGTATCTTGCCCTACTTATGTAATGTCCAAAGTTTTCTGCACCTGCATTAACAAGGAATATTGTACTAAGTTAATTCTCCGTCGTTACTTAGCAACTTGAGTGCATAAACTAAATATAATAAAATCCTGTTACACTTAGCAGTTATACAACACCTACGCTGTTGCAATTTGTGCAATTTGCACAGACGAGCATATGTTGTGCAATTTATGAACGTCAAGGTAAGTGCAAATATGTGCATGAGGCGTGGAATGTGATGGGTTGGCATTTAAATTAAGGAAGTGGGTGTTAGTTCCAGTTGCAGGGTGTACTTATTTAGAATAATAAACGTATAGGTATGTATGTAAACTTTGTAATCGTTATCTTAACTGATCTGTGATAGATGTACATATATAAGTTTAGAACAGTAAAATTGAATCATAGATTTTGTTACGTATAATTCTGTAGAAATTAACACTCCGTATTATGGTTTAAATTGTCACTTCACATACAAGGTTATAGAGTCACAACCCTTGTCTTATCTTGAATCTCATCCCGAAAAAAGTAATACACAAGTTTTTATGGTATATTTATTTATTTATTTATTTAATACTTTATTGTATACTATAAAGAACATTTACAGGAATTTTATAATAAATAAAGTACAAAGGGCGGCCTTATCGCTAACAGCGATTTCTACCAGGCAACCTTTGGATGGAGATATTATTGGTAGGAATGAAATGGTAGTTGTAAGTGTACCAGTAATAGGATGATAAATATTTTAAATATATACATTTATGTAATATTATAACAATATACTACACATATATAAATAATTATACATACATACATACATACACACATACATAAATAATACTTAAAATTATATTAGAACAGGCAATATCATAGTGATAGGTAGTGATCCTTGACTAAGGATTTGAACCTTGTTACCGTCTGAGCCTGTCTTATATGTAATGGGAGTGCATTCCATAGGCGAACAGCAGTGACACTAAACGATTTATCATAAAAATCCGTGCAATGTGCCGGCATCTTCAGCTTTAAGTTTTCTGATGACCTTAAATAACGATTATGCGTATCATGAAGGAATTCGAATCGTCCTTTAAGATAGGAGGGAGTAGAAGGGTTAAACAATATATTGTATAGTAGAGAAAGTATGTGGGTATTCCGGCGAAATCGTATTGGTAACCACTTGAGTTGTTTGCGAAATTGTGACACATGATCGTATTTGCGTAATCCAAATATGAATCGTATACAGAGATTTTGAAGGCGCTCAAGTTTGTCAAGCTGGTTTTCGGCGAGATCTGGATAGCTGACATCTGCATAATCAATAATGGGTAATAGAAGACAGTTTGCAAGTGCAATTTTGGTGGCAGTAGGAAGTAAATTCCTAAGTCTTCGCAATGAACCTGCTGAAGCAAATATCTTACGACTCACTTCTTGGACCTGCGAGCGCCAGGAAAGGGTAGAATCGATGGTTAGACCCAGATTTTTTACTTTATCCTGTATAGGAATTACAGTACCATTAAATATAACGTCAGGAAGTTGAGACCAGTCGATCTTCGATAACATTCTCGAACTACCAACAACAATGACCTGTGTTTTCGAGGGGTTCACCATAAGTCCATAGGATTTACTCCAGTGATATAGAATTTATAAAAATTGCGAATAGTAAAGGAGACAGCACGCCACCCTGAGGGACGCCAACAGTCGTGTTACACCATGATGAAAGTGAATTTTCATTTCGTATACGCTGTCGGCGGCCACACAGGTAACTTCGAAACCAATCAATCACCGTAGGAGATATGTTAAGAGAGCAAAGTCGGCCAAGTATATTTGCTAAACTATTGGCTGCTCAGGCAATTTTGAAAACATGCTTAGTTGTAATTGTATATTAAATTTTCTATCTATGTAGTAGCCTATACAGCGATACTACAGAAATAAACCAACTTTTGTCATGACGTGTAAGGCAATAAAGAGTCATCAAAAAGATAATTATGTCGAACTGTCGATAAGCCATAAGCCATTGCCTAAAAATTGTTGAAACTCATCGCAACCTTTAGTCTGTTCAGTCATCCATCACCCGTAGCTTTAATAATGTCGTGATAGCAACGGCATGTTATTATTCCCATAATTTAACACTCCATTAAGCATCCATCGCAACACCATACAGTAACTCACTTTTGTAAAAGCCAATTAAGATTGGCACCCTAATAACCAATCTACCCTTTCATTCTCAATTTCATTCAATAATTCAATGAATGACAAAGCTCAAATTGACCATTTGAACAGTGAATGTTTAATTTCGGCATCACTCAATAATGGAAGGGTAAAGGGATAGAATTAATTAACGCTGAAGGACAAATATTTATAATATACTAATCTCGGTGTTTAGCTCTTAATGCTGTGTTGGGAGGAAAGTTTAAGTTGATTGTTTACAAGTACCATAGGTTTATATGGTTAAGTTTTCACGATGAAAGCCAGTCTGTGGTTTATCGACAAATCTAGCCTATGTGTTGTTCTGATGTATATGCTGTATGGCTGCTAAGTTTCATCAAAATCCGTTAAGTAGTCTTAACGTAAAAGAAATATAAGGATTGGAAGATGGTGCTCTATAGTTATAGTTTAGGAAGAAGAATTGTATGAAGTTCTTGGTGATGAATGCAGATTTGAGGCTTAGATGTGTCTGACGGGGTCGCGATGAAAGCCGCGATTCGCTTGACCTCACTGCATATTAAATAACTTTTCCTTTGCAGACGGCAGCAGACGAATCGCGAGGTGGTAAGCGATTACCGCCGCGCACAGTCGCAAGCAACATCAGAGGAATCACAAGTGCGTTGCCGCCCTTTGTGTTGGGAATATGACCGACGTGGTCGAATGATTTCGACAAGAACCAGGACTTACAGTTTACGTGTCTTCCGAAGCACGATAGCGCTCTAATGTAGATGACATACGCGGTCATCCATCCAACTGGCGATCTGTGCCGTCCTGTAAATAGATTTTATTACTCAACAAAACCTATAAATAGGACAGCCAAGCTGAGGCGTCGACCGAATATAGATACAGATGCGTTTCATTTTTATCCAAGAAAAGCCAGGATTATCTAATCCACTATCAAACGTAACAAAGGTGAAAACAGTAGAAAGTGATCAAATATTAACCAATAGTGATCATTATTGCTGCCATCAACAAGATATAATACCCAACACATAAGCCTACTGCGAGCATCAATAAAAGATTAACTTAATTAATTAGGTTAATAGGGTAAATACCAAACGATGGTCATTATTCGCGCTGGTAAAAATCACAGGCACGTCAGAACTGATAGACTTAAAGTTCGTGACCAGGCAGACTGCGGGAAGAAAATTCGGTGAAAACGTACATGGGCGAAACCGTAATAGGCAAGAAAAAAATATTTTTCCCTACACAACAAAAAACAGATTTCTGAGAACTCTAATATTCTCTATATTTCTTTATAGCTCCGAATATTAGTGAATTCGCACAGAGGATTAGTGGATTAAGATTTTTGAGATGTAGTATTGGAGGAGAATGTTGCACATTCTGTGGTCAACAAGATGCACCAATAAATCTATTCTTATCCTACTCGAAATAAAGTCATTTGACGATCGGTTGGCACATCGGGAGTGGAAGCGACTCCTGCACCGAATGTCCGGGTTCAATGCCCGGTCAAGTCAAAGATTTGTTTTTATGTATGTTTATCCATTACTAGTACCCATAGTACAAGCTTTGCTTAGTTTGGGACTAGATGGTGATGTATGTATTTGGTAGAATATTCAAGCTGCGGACTCCACAATATGCTATCAGCGAGTCCTGGGTTAATTTAGCCATGGCGCCCGAAGGCAACCCGATAGTCTTGACAAGCTGATTGTATTCGGGAAATTCGATTTATATTTGGAAAATAATGATTGCTTTAATTACATTATCCACGGAGGAAGCAGGGGACTACGTTTGCATTGAAAAACATACCTCATAAAACGGAATGCAGCGTAGTTAAATGCCGCGATTAATTTCTGACAGCTCAAAGAACTACGTTGATTTGATCACACCCTTAGTAAGTAATAAAAACAAAGGTTATGACGGTGTATAACTATTACTGTAATCTCTCTGAAGCTTTTTAGGAAGTAACTGGTGATATGAGACGTGATAACACGATTACACTATCGTTTTGTTACTTTACGATGTTTAGTTTCACGTATTTGTATCATTGAACAGGTATTAATAGTTATAGTTCGCTCTAGCGTTTTCCTAGTTGGAGCACGGTGTCCGTTTTAGTAGTCCTAGATACCAGCTTTTCAACTGACATCTAAAGTAAGTGTCTGACTTCTGCAACGAGGGACACAAAATATATTATTACTTACGCCTGTGTAATATTACACCCTAATTTCGCTATGGCATAACATAACTGGTGAAAAGTGGGTGTGTAAATACACCTCTGCCTACCCCTTCGGGGATAAAAGGCCTGAAGTTATGTTATGTTATTTCGCTATGTTACGAATTTGCAGGGCTCTCCTAATAGGGGGCGAGCTTATTGCCGTTACTGACCTCTTTACCAGACTTCGTGCTTCTACTGAGAGTTCGGAAAAACTTAGTAACACTCCACAAAAAAAAAGATATCAAATATGGGTCGCGCCTGTTGCAGTCAATATGCGTCCTATTAGAATTTATTATTAGTTTTATTTTTTTTTTATTTTAGATTGCTCACACACTTATGGACTGAAGTTGTTATTTTCTTTTTAGTTTTTATTCAATGTTACTCTTTAACCAGTCAAGTATTTTTTCAGGCTTTAACTGATTCTTATCGTTTAAATCGTATATATGTCTCTTACTTGTTTCTACATTAATAAAAAAATTACAAAAAATAATTCATAATTTAGGTAGTTGTTAACTAACAAACTAACTAAATCGTCAATACTTTCTCCAAATTTCACTAAATACAGAATGTCAGGCAATATGTTTCGAATGAATAAGTAGCAATGATCGACCTGACGAACGAACATAAATCACTGAACGAATGAACGAGTGAGTGAGAGAATGGTTAGTTAACTGTACGGAATAAAGACATAAATCTGTTTCACCACTCGTGCTTGGTTTCCAAGTGGCTACACGCTATTTGGGGAGAGATACTCTGAATGGTTCTTCAAGTGTTTTTTTTATTATAAGGACTTAAGACAGCGGCAATTATTTTTGAGTTAAGACTTTGCAAGTAGGTGTGTTTAATATTCAGTGCCTGGTTATTGCTGTTGTTTAAGCTATCACTCCGCATTTTTCGTTGTTGGTGTTGTGGAAAGTTGTGAGTTCCCTATAAGCCTAGATTTCATATCTAGTAATAGATAGTACTAGGTACTTGGGGATGCCGAGAGAAACGCGCGCAATATTTTAAATTTATCTCGTGGGAATTTCAGGTATTATTACTAATACTGATTAGTGCACCTCTATAGTGCCAAAGAACATACATGCCAAATTTCGGTATTTTTCTGTGTCCGGGTGTAATTCACCTATAATATACGAATGTATTAAGGATTATATAAATAGGTTGAGGTTTATATAGTTCCTCGGTTACCATAGTACGGGCTCTGCCTAGTTTGAGGCCAGATGACCCTCTGTTAACTGACCCAGGAATTATATGTATTTAAATCATTCTCGCGTTACTGACTGACTGACAGACCAGACACTGCTTAAACTATTTGGTGCAGGAAGCTGAAATTTGGAGTAATTTCAAATATATATATTCCTTTGGGATTGTATGGTTGTGCTAAGAAGGTATTTCCCACGGGATTGAGAAGATACAGACGAATAAAAAATGCGTGCGTAGTAACGGGCATCTTTTAGGCATTTATAAAATAACTTATCCTGACTGACATATCATCGCATGGCTTAACCTACTGAAGTTAGAAACGTGAACTTTGGACAGTAAAAACTCAGTAAGGAAGACATTCTGAATATTTAACGCCTAGGGAGTTAAAAATTTTAAAAAATTCAAAGTCAAAACCATTCATTCATTTAGGCCACAAAGTGACGCTTATGAACGTCAGAAATTAAAGTTAATTACTAGATGATTCTACATTTACATTTACTGCCACGTTCGTAACGCAATAGGTAGAACCACAAGAAAGAACGGACAATAAACTTCATGGCCACTCTTTTTACAAGTTTAATTTGAATGTGCAACATTTTCGTAAATCCAAGAAAATAGTATCAAAGTAACAGGTTCATATAATAAATAAATAAAAATATCATTTCGTGCCGTAAACATTTATCATTTCTCATAACTTGTATCAATACAAATAGACAGCTTCATAATTTGAATGAATCCATAAAAAAGGCAGCGAATGATAAAGGAACGATATTAATGATTTATTGAATAATTAACGATGTTGGCAGATTGGGTGAATGATAACAAAGGAACGAATGTATAAATGAACAATTCATTGAAGCCGTGAATAATTAAGTGTGAATTATGAAAAACCCATCAATAATAAAAACGAAAATATTTTTTGTATGATTTATGACTTTTTTACGTGATTGAGCTCAAAATAAGGTTATGACTTTTCGATGTTTTATTTAGTAACGTTTGTTCCTTTCGGATGATTTCATTTTGTTAACGATTTCATACGTTTTGATAAATTGTCTTATTGTCATATCATTATCCGTAACTCATTTGATTATTGGGTTTTTAATTTTGAAAATTTCATATTTAAAGTTTTGACTGCACCATGGACGCCAGTGAGCCTATCACTGGCGGAGATGCCAATGGAATGCCATGCAGTGGATAGCGGGTTCGACCCCACGGCGCGCCCCACTGACGTTTTGTAGTAATTTGAAAGAAGTTTGAAAGCCTCTCAGAGCACGTCAAGCCGTATGGAAAATAAAGGTTAGTTTCTGATTAAAAATCAATAACATTTTTATTTCTGAATATTATGTTCTAAAATTTTGCACAAATATTGAATAGTATATATGGCTTCAAATGGAATGTAATTTATTATGATTAAATTTAAAACCATTTATTAAAAAATAAAGCAAATTCAAAATGACCAAAAATGGCCAATATTTATTTTTAACAATGTATACCTACTATTATTTAAATGTTTACAAAAACCAAAAATCATACAGTACATCGAAACACAAATCAATTTTTAATAATAAAACATTTTTTTTAAATAAAATATTGTGATTAAAATCGAACACAGATTAATTAATTAATTGTAATGTTTACTAAATATTATGTTATTTATACTTCATGAACTTCAGGATGTAAATATTAATTCGTTCACTTTCAAAAGATCTAAGGTGTCTTCATAAAGTTCCTTCAGGTTTTTAGTATACGGTTTTCTAATGATGGTTATGTAAGGATCTGAAGTATAAAGAAGAGTATGAAATAGATCCTTGTTTGTAGCGTTTTATAATCGTTATTACGAGATTCTTGTGCATCTTCCAAAAATTGACCAATAAGAGCTACCTAATAGGAAGTACTGCAAAATGCTTTATGACACTTTCTCCATGAATCAATATTTTGTGAACTGAAAATGGCATAAAACACCAATCATATTTGCTCACATAGATCCTTACATCTCCATAGCGTAACTGCCATTAGCATTTTTCATTACACCCGA
Organism: Euclidia mi; assembly: GCA_944739405.2. NCBI lineage: Eukaryota > Metazoa > Arthropoda > Insecta > Lepidoptera > Erebidae > Euclidia > Euclidia mi. The sequence continues at coordinate 6,388,846 of OX123206.2, read as the reverse complement.
TGAAAGAGCTTGCAGTATTATGTAAAGTCGTTTAATCAAATTTATATCCACAACTGTAATTTCAACAGAGCAGCTGGTTTTTTCCGAATTTTCAGTAGCAACTCGGAGTCTGACAAAGTGCCCGGTAACAGCAATACGTTCGCACCTCATCGCTACAAATTTATGACATGGCGAAATGTGGATATAAAAATTTTAACATCTCTGCCTACTCATTCGGGGATACAGGCGTGAGCCTAAGTAGACTATAAGAAAATGAAGAATTATCGCTTATTTCGCCGAATAGAAAACATCGCGAGCACGTTAAATCGTCGGTCCCGGTTCTTGTCACAGGGCTAGAATCGTTAGGCCATGTCAGGCCATGCCACGAGAGGCAAAAGAGGATTAGGTTGTTATAAGCTAGCTTCTCTCCGCAGCTTTAGCCCCGTTGTATGTCGCTAAAATGAATCCCATGTGCTAATCCTGGGAATAAACTACTGGGTGGCGCAAAAGTAATTACCATATTTGGTTCAGCTACAACTTCGTTTCTAAATTAGAAAACTAAAATTAGTTTTTTAAATATATATATTTGTGCCATGAAATTTAGTTGCATTACGATTTAAATATGATGTCTATTAAATGTTGACCTCCAGAGTCGAAGCACATTTGAGCCCTATTTATGACGTTTTCCACAACTAGCCGTAACACTTCCTGCGATGTGTTTCTTATTTCTTGACGTATGTTTTCTTTTAAAGCTGCGAGAGTCTGTGGTTTGTTCACATACACCCGAGATTTCAAATAACCCCAAAGAAATAAAGTCTGGACGCCACACCATACAATTACTTTTAGTGGATGTTAAGGTGTTTGTTGAATAATGCGCGTATTTTCAGTGCCCTAGAAGCGAGTATTCTGCTTATTGACATGCCCCGAGAGATGGAAATGCGCTTCGTCACTCATAATCAATTTTGAAGAAAAATTATCCTCTTCAAGGTTGCGGCTTATGACGTGATTATTCCACGTTTTTGGGGAATAAAGCGGTCCATGATTACTTTTAGTGAATTTTACATTTGATTACTACAAAATGTTCAATATCAGAATGACAGGAGACGTCATAAAAAATATAAGGAATTTCTATAGGGTCACTACTTTTGCGAATTAAGTTTTTGAGTGATTGAATAACAGACATCCAGATATCTAAACATTCAAATTACAAACTAGGCCATCATCACAGCCTTTCGCAGTTCACTGCTGAACTTAGGCTTCTTCTAATTTACTTCACAGTAGCACTGTGAGTCAATAAGGCTTTGGCCTACTATACCACGCTGGCCAGACGTGTTGGTACAGGTTCTAATGCCGAGTTTCCCGTCTAATAACAATGATACTATTTGCTTCTTGTATTTTCCTTAGTCGTCCCTTACGACGCCCGCGAAATGAAAAGGGGTAGTGACACCTTGTATTCTTTATCCGTCCACTAAACGGAATAAACATTTATGATTACATTTATCAGGATTCACAATCCGACAGCGCAGTCCTTCCCCTCCAATATTTTAATAGAGCCTTCGAATTTTCCCGCAACATTTTTTGTAATATTTTGTAAAGATATAGGTTGAGTGTCGCCGTTAGAATGTCATTGTTGCCGATAACGTCACACAATATGGCGGCTACCGGCTTTCATTGTGTATCAATGTTGTAAATGGGGACGTTTTGTCTAACAAAAGCGCATTATTAATAGCACTCATTTGAGTAATTTCTTGCTTTTGTCTTTGGCCTTTGAATGTACCTTTGTTTCATATGCTAGCTATCTAATATGGAGATGTGGTTTTTATATGAAGATAGTATTGTTGACTAGCTGCCCTTGTGATTTTGTTCACTATTTCTTATTTGTATTCCTGTTGAAAGGTTGTGTAAACTAGGCTTAGGCCGCGGCTTCACCCACGTGAATTATACACTTAAATCTTCCTTAGGAATCACAGTATCTATTACTGAAACCTTAATTTTATAATATCAATAATAAGTTTATTGGCATCAAATATGTATGTTTACAAAATACAATACACTCTGATATCTTAACTAGGCCGTCATCTTAGACGCCAGATAAATCGAATCTAATACTAATATATAAAGCTGAAAAGTTTGTTTGTTTGGTTGAACGCACTAATCTCAGGAACTACCGGTCTGATTTGAAAAATTCTTTCAGTGTTAGATAGGTCATTTATTGAGGAAGGTTATAGACTATAATAACATTACGCTATGAGACACGGAAGCGGAGCAGTAGCCTTAAATAACGCAAGTGTAACCGCGGGCTCATCTGGTATAATACATTAGATTCATCATCCATATAATTCTAACATCTATCCGAATACAGTAAGGTAGTATTTCCATTAAAGATGTAAGTGATTAGTGTAATAGTACGCTTGACTGTGAAAGATGTTGCAAAGACAATGGTTGGTAGAAACACCTTCGGTACCGCATCCGATATATCAAGTGAAGAGATCTTTGTTCTTTGGATGCGGTACTTCCCCGGTGGAGCCGGTCCATTCATGCTCAAATTAGCAAGATCTGCCTTGCTGTTTCATCGACTCAGTGTCGAGTGTTTTCGGTTCATTCCCCACATGGGAAGAAACTTTCTGTAAGCCACAAATTGTTGTAGAACTCTGCTAGGTGGACTCACGGTCGTATTCGGATCGCGGGCGGTTCAGGATCGGCTTATGTGGAGAGCCTTGGGAGAGGCCTACGTCCAGCAGGGGACGCAGATCGGCTGATATAATTGGTTACACGAATAAACTATTAATTGGTGTTAAACAATAAAAAAAAAATAATTAGAAAGAATATTTCAAAGTATAAGTAAACAAAATACAATCGTTAATCCCCTTACAGACTAAAACCAAGTTAAGTTACTACATCCCGTGACTCTTCCTTCACTTGACGAATAGCGGCTATTATTAAAATAGCTCTGAGACAGGGCTATTGGACTGAATGTTACCGATTTGTTACTGCGGTAACTTCCGTAGCGCTACGCCGTATCTATTCGTAGACATTGCTATTTGGTAGCACTTGGATGTGTTATTTAATTACATGAATGATGATTGCATGGCCTTTTAGCGTCAGCGTACACCAAGAGCAGAGCAGAGCAGACCATTTTGTGAAATCATTGAAAAATTAATCTTATGACAATGCCATTCATTTCAAAACTGAATACACGTCCAAACTTGATGCTCGAGCTTGCAAGTAAATGGTTGAGTATGCGTTCTACATGCGCTAGCGTGCTCGAGCCACCACCACGTGTCGCCCACCCTCAGTATGCCACAGCGAGAAGACTGCGTGGACGTGCGTTTAATACTTATGGCGCAGCCAGCGTCAGTAGGAAATCCTGGACGAAAAAAAGTTGATCATACACTTCCGCCTGGCAACCCAGAGCATTTTCAACGGAGCTTGCTCACGGAAGGGCAAGCATGCCGCCTGCATGGTTGAGCAATCAAAAGTTTGCTCGACCATGCGCGAGCATTTTGCAGTTCGGTGTGCGCTGACCCTTAGATGTAGGTAAGGTTTCTGTTTATAGCTGTAGTGCAGTGGTGCAATGTCTGAAGAACTGTGTTCCGTGCCCACTTAAGACAGTCTTTTTAGTATACAAAAGTGGTACCGATAAAAGTCTATATAAAAAACTTGATCTTTTCGTTCGTTAAAAAGGCTGATATTTTCTAGCCTTCTACCTCCACACATAAAAATAATATTATGATATCGAATTGTAGCGACGACGTGAAAGCAGGAAAATCTACATACTTTTACATTTACACTTTTACATTAGTCTTGGCTCGCAGCTCTGCCAGAAATACACCAAAATCTTCCTCAGAGCTGCCTACCTATTGTTGCAACCGTACCAAAATCAGTTCGGTAAATTTTGAGTTTATCGGGCTCATACAGACAGACATTTTATGATAATATCGTTTTTAAGCACCTAATATGTTTCTCTGCATCACCCAAAGGTTGACTGCGAAAATGCCTATGGCATTAAGTCCGCCTCTGAACTATTGTTTGTGCATAAAGATTTTAAATAAATGAAAATAAATAATATGTATAGATATAAAATATGTACAGCATTTTATATTATGAACAGATGTGTGAAAGTATGTATATTAGTATGGCTTACGGCAAGAATAGTATGCTATAGCCATAGTTATTATATTTACGCAGAACCAAATTCCAAACAAGCAAATACCTATTAAGGTGCAACATCTAAATGCTCGCATAGCAGCTTGGAGCAACGGTATCCACTGCATTCTCGGCAACACATTCCAGTAAGCGACTGCACAGAGTATGGAGGGTATGCGATTGTATCCCGATGCCTATCTGGTAGATTATTATCAAGAATTCAAGGAACAAAGACCTCTAGTAAGCTAAAGGGGCCCATATATCATAATAGAGTGAAAGGTAATGATGTGCGCTGTAGTACTCATGTGTTATCTAACACATGAGTACTACAGCGAAACAGATCTTTTATTATTTTAAAGCCTGTATCCTCGAAGGGGTAGGCAGAAGAGTCATATCACACCCACATTTTGCCACATTATGAATTTATAGGTCCTACGTTACAGGGGGCGAGCCTATCGCCGTTACCAGGCACATACCGGACTCCGAGCTGCTACTGAACATTCGAAAAATACTCAGTAACACTTTTGTCTGACCCGGGAATAGAACTCAGGACCAGATCAGCAAATGCATACGCTATCCACTGGACTACAGAAGTAGTTAATATTATGTATCATATGTACAGATTGTGAAAGCTTGCAAGTACTTATTACGTAACACACTTATTATGTGTTTATGCAAATTTGTCTGCGTTGACTACACTATGCATTAAATTCTGAATCTTTCATGAACACTCTTCGAGAAATAATCTTGAAAACTATATGCTGCAAACATTCAATATTTTGTTGGATCTAAAACTCACATTATAGATGTAATATTACACCTCTACTACATACCTTTGGTAATGCAGGCGTGAAGGTAAAAAAAACGCAATGATGCTCGGACTCGAAACAACAATTTATGGATCACACAAAGTGTTGTCTCGTGATGGGATGGAACCCACGGTACCCAGCACAGTGTCATGCCGCGAGACGGCCGTTTAAACCACTACGCCAACCGTGCAGGCAATACATATGTCTTTTCTCACTCTATAATAAACCAGGATCATGTCTGCGCTCATAATAGATTGCATACCTAATGTTTTATGCATAAAGTCCGCCCAGTGCAATTTGTATTGCAGAAGCCGTAAATAATAAAGCAAAGAAAACTTGCTTAGGTGGGGATTTATAGACAATTTCAATCTGAAGTGCAAGTGTGGTGCTGTACCACAAACAATGGGACAATTAGTCCTGCGTGCCTTAATACCTGCACGTTACAGTGCCATACTCGTAGCTAAGTTTTGGGTTGATACAATATAGATTGCCATCGACACGCTTAGAAGAAGATAAATAATAAAATATATACATACAAAAGCTCCCAAAAAGGCCAATATTTCGCTTAATTTTTCTTCAAAAATAAATTTCGGATGATTTTTTTTACAGAGCAAAGACAATGAGGGACTTTTATCTTTTCTCCTTTATGATAAAAGTACATTAAAAAGTACAATCCATTTAATTTGAAGGTCTGTCACAAGTCTTTTGATTTCGCCAATAATTATAATTTTCCATTGAAAATTGTGAGAATTCTTTGCGTATATAATTTAAAGGCATTCATAATATTTTAATGGATTGAAATAGACAGTGTAGTAGATGGATATTATTATTACGTAAGCAGGGATATAAGTATTATTTTTCTTATATTTGGTTTTTGTTAAATGTTACTTTTCGCCCACGTGCACACGGCACGTGCCACGGGAAAATACTTGTATTTCTTTTGCGAATATACGTTTTATATATTTACATGTTTATATAAAATTTTTGGTCGGGGGTTATAAACAAGAATTCTACCTTGATTTTTTCATATATATGTACGTGATAAGGACTACTTACACAAATAATTTAAAGATATAATTCTAAGGTCCAATTTACAACGCTTTTTTTAATGCTATTTCTATTATAAACGCTAGAGTTTGCGAGTTAGTAGAGTTTTCTTAACTTTTTGCTACTTTTCAAGCTAAAAATTTTGAATGGATTTTGACGAAACTTTGTATAGTAATATAGCCTATAGATTCTTTTGTCACGATTATCGACATCCACTCGGCTGGAGCCGTGAGTAAAAGCCGGTTCGATATAAATATTTAAAATGCAATTTAATTAAACGGTCTGTTAAAATGCTTTTGATTTCACCGATAAATATAATTTTCCATGGAATAAATTATGGGCAATTCTCTTTGCTTAAACAATGACTTGTTCTGTAATGTAGTTACTTATAATTTAATTTCATGAAACGCTTCTACTTTCCACGCTTTGCATGTGTATGGTTGTAGATGTTATTTTATGATTTATGCAGTCTTAAATATTTAAAAAATATATACAGGTGAGTAATCTGTTTACCAGATGACCGTCTGAGTTGTCTCACGGTATGATCAGTGTATTAGTCATCTGTGTAGAAAGTTAATTAATTATAAATGTCTATTTAAGTTATTAATAGTTTGGTGCAATGAATACGATTCACATCCACAAGCACTCATGAGAATACTACCGTACCACAATCACCCCTTCAAAAACTGAGTGAATACTTTTTTGAATACTCAACTTGATGGCTTATTCTCCGGTACAGCGAGCAGTTTGCCAGCTACCCAGCACCCTTGTCTCATTTTACCCGAAGAAGGGTACCTCACTAATCGTCTAGGATATCCACAAAGAAATACATCGTAAAAGCAATACAACTCGGTACTATCAGTTCATTAAAATGACACAGCGTTACACTGTCGGGACATAAAAGAGTGTTAGCTTTTCTCTTTTATTCACTCGTTCAACATTAATGTTCCTTTACAATTGAGGACAGAATATTTCGGACGCGTATTTGACTGGCTTAAATATGGTTATATATTATGAGTTGAAGTAACATCCAAGGATGTTTTTTTATTTATTTATTTGACTTCTTGCGCTACAAAAATGTGGTACATAGGCGGACTTAATGCCCTAGGCATTCTCTACCAGTCAACCTAGGGTAGTGCAGAGATAATATAACAGTAGGTGCGACATTAGAAAATGAGTAATGATATTAGAATAATAGTAGAATAAATACTAGGTATAAGTGTAAATAAATACTGTATACCTATTTAAAAAGGTACATAAATATCTAGGCATAATAATAGATACAAAAACCTGTAAAATAATAGATACAAAAACATTAGCAATAAATAGACTATCTACACTACGAAATAATTTTCAAATCAAACCAGAATAATTAACCAAACAAAGAAACAAACTAACTAACTCAGCTTTTCAATATTATAATAATGTCTTCCGTCCGATTTCAGCCACGGCGGCTTGCCCTTTAAAAAGTCTACACCGAAAGATAAAAAACGACAAATCAAATGAAATAAACGGAAGGTATTAAACACAAATATAAATTTACCTGTTCTAGAAACTGTGTCATTGATACCGTGATTACACGGAACAAGAACCATTATCCTTTTTATAAACCGAAACGACCTCCACATAATAGGGAACAAGATTCTCCGAAAATCTGTCATAGAAGTCCTTTGACACCGAATTACACCAAATTGTGTAATATAATGTTATGTATTTACCTCACATATATAATAGCTTGCTGCTATTCTCTTACATTTATCGACACGACACGACTCCGGGCTCCAAGCGCAATAATTGCAACCGGGATAACGCTAGGACTATGATGATTTATAAATAGGTAAGTGTTGCCCATACTTCCATAGTGCTTGTTTCAAAATGAGCGGGTTTCAAACAATGTTTCAACCCGTGACAGTTGAATTATAATATAAGAAAACCTTGTCTTAGGGTCTATGTTATAAAATTGTCCAAACAACTGTAAACAAACTGCCCAAATTCCATGTTTTAACATCTGCTGTGCAATACGTCCGTCAAGATGTTTCATGATAGCTAGATAGCATCGAACAATGACAGAAGTAGTTAATAAAATTAAAGATACAATAGTTCTCTGTACTTCGTATGATAAGTTAGTAGAACATCAAACATTTAGCCAAATAAATGAAATGAGTTTAACAATACAAACCTCTGCTTGCCGCCTTTCACTGGCCTGATACAAAATTCAACTCAAACTCTACGTAAAATTAACCCAACAGACAAAAATTCAAAACTAAAATGAAAATATCGAACACACAATTACAGAAAACACAGGCCAACACAAAAAGGGTAAAAAAAAACACTTTCTTTTTATTATTTGTTTTTTATCCCGGTGTATACATTTTTGGGCACGCACTGTACTTATCTCAGAAGAAAGCCTTTCAATTTACTAAAAGGTTGACAGAACAAAATGAGTTTAATTTTGCGACGGTACAACAAAAAAATACATAGGGAATGCTTTTTACTTTTTTATTGTATTATTTATATGTTTTTTTATATTAAAGTAGCTCTTTATAAGGAAGTGTGTGTAAGAATAATGAATGTTTTTGAGAAGCAGATACAGTAATGAAAATGTTTGTCGTAGCTGGTTCGGAGAAATGTTTATTTTCTTTTTATATCGACAACACTGTCTTGTTACTTAAGCTTAGAAGGCCTTATTATTAAATATTAAGTCCTCATTGAGAAGTTCTAAAAATATTTTTCAAACTAATGAAGTGAGTTTTAGAGATAATAGTTTGACTAAAATGTAAATATAGTCTACGTATGATTGATTTTACAAGGATAAGTCTGGCACTAAAGCTCAATTTATAATAGCTAAATAAAATGATATAATATCATGTAGTAATAACTAGAGGAAACAAAATGATGTCGAAATACAGGTAGCAAAAATTTAATGTTAAAAGGTTTCAACCTAATTTCCATAGCGAACTACACAACATGATGGGCACCTACATCGTTTCGTACATTATATTGTAGAGGCCGCTAACAGTCGTTGATCGAGCAGATATCGTAGGTATATTATTACGTATGTCTAGAATGATGAAAAAAATATCGTAGATGCCTTTTTGTTGCAAAGCTTCTTATAAGAAACAAGAGGATAGAGCTAAGCCCTCACATATTCTTTTATTTAAATTTTTCTGCCAGATTTCGTGCGAATGTCAGGAAAACCCTTCTTAGTGCATTCCTACGATCTCCAAGGAACATACACGCCAAATTTTAGCTTCTTGTGACTAATAGTTTTGGCTGTTTAGGCGTTAGCTTGTCTGTCAGTCAGTAACGCAAGAATTTTATACACACAGATAATATTCACAATTAATTAACAAGGCAATGTTTCACGCACTCACTCATAGTTTTGGCTGTAGCTTGTCTGTCAGTCTGTCAGTAACGCAAGGATTTTATATATACAGATTTTTAAAGCTAGGAAAGTGAAACTCTATTCTTTATTTTTATAAAGGTTTTCCATGCAGGCCGGCTTTCATTAAAATTCAACAGGTGCAACATATCGGAAAAATTGTATGTAAGTGGAGCGAAGAGTGGTATGTTGTGTGGTAGAAAGTGAATTATTTATTAACATATATCTACCACTACTCAGTAATGTCAGGAAAACAGAAAGGTTTGTACCTACTTAGGAACATAAGCCTTTTTCACTATCAACATTATCACTTAAGTTTTTCCGAATTCTCAGTAGTAGGGCGTAAAGACATAAAGACATAAAGACATATTTATTTCTGCACTTTGGTTGTTTACAACACTTATACATGTCAAAACCCTATTCTAGATGAGGCCGGCTTTTCCTAGCTAAATGACTTCTTGAGAAGAAAAGCCGAAACAAACTCAGAGTCATTATTTTTTTTGTCACTTCAATTTCTTTAGTCTTTTCTTGATCTTTTAAAGTCCAGACAAAAAAAAAGGTTTAGTATGCAAGTACAATGCAGGAAATCATCTGACGCTTTTGACTGACTCGGCCCACTGATGGCCCGCATTCGTACCCGTATTCGTCGCATCGTAGTCTGCTTATGTGCTCGGTATAGGCAATAGGTTAGCCCCTTATTACGTGGGATGTAAAATTAAAAAGTATGGCAAAACTGTGAGGCGTGCGCCATTATAAATAAATAATTTGCTCACACCCAACTGTTGTTATATTTTCTGGTATAACACTTAGTTAAATGGTAATCTTCAATTACAATTTTAACTACAGCTGACCTTTAATATTAACCAAACGGGAAGGATATTTTTCCTAACCAAAAATAAAGTCGCTTAAAATGACATTACAAAAATATTATGTTAATTTGGAATAAAAATACTTCAGCCTCAGGAAAAATACTTTTAGACAAATGAGAGCTCCCTCACTAGGAATCTGTACTCGTATATATAAAATGCTTGCGTTACTGACTGACTGACCGACAACGCACAGCCAAAACTATAGGGCATAAGAAGCTGAAATTTGGCATGTATGTTTCTTGGCAACCATAGGGGTGCACTAAGAAGGGGTTAACCGCAATTGCCACAGGATCGGGCTGGAACGAATAAATGTAAAAAATATGCGGGCGTAGCAGCGGGCATCCTCTAGTACCTAATATGACTAGAAAAAACAATTTTTAGATAAGAGAAAGTATGGTCTCGTGTTGGATCGAACCCACAACACGGCGCATCTCAAACGGCGTGGCGACCGCTTAAACCACTACGCCACCATAAATGCAGTGCAAAAATATGTATTTTATCAAGAAAAGCATCAATGAATGTTTACTTTCGTTCTCGTTTTACGCGTCGACGTCACAGACATTTGAATTCAACCGTTCAAATGAATTATTTTCAGTCCCCGTAGGCTCAAGAGTGATCGCGCGGAGATTGGCTTCGTAATGACAACGCCTTTGCATCTCACTGAATTCCCAGTGCGCTATTCACAGTTTAGTTCCGTCCATCGCCTGCGTTTCGATGGCGTTTCTATATCGAAACTAGCTGCTTATAGTTTTGTTCTTTAAAATTCTAAGAGGCTTATAATGTCGAGAGAAGAAATAAATGCTCGAAGTATTGAAAGTGTACAATTTATTTATGTAATTTAGAAGAACGGCAGACGACACGATGTTCTGATAATTCAATTTGGTGACACACTGACTGCTGTGAGGGCCACCGTGTCTCATTATTTTAACAAACTATCTAGGAACCCATTGAAATATATGCACATTATTTTATTAAAATGTCCTTGCCGTTTAGAAATATCAGAGTACACGTGCCAGAAGAATTAAACATGTTATATTGTTATGAATGTTGGATCTTTCGGGATATTGTTTATTCGACGGTAGTTTGGTTGCACTTTAGCATGAAGCCAAATGTACGTAATTATGTCAGATGTTGGTCGCCTTTTCTCGGTGGCGCAATTTAAACCCAACTTTCAATTCGGTTAGGCTAACAGACGGACGGGCGTAATTCAGTCGCCGTCCACCGCTTGTACTAGCGCATTTTGTAACTCTTAATCACTTGCTAAACGGTGAAGAAAGGCATCGTGAGTAAATCGAAATCATCAAAAGACATGTGAAGTTTGCCAGTCCGCACCTAACCTGGAGAAGAGGCCCGTGCCCAGCAGTGGGACAGTTTACATACAGGACTGATGATGATGATTCTCTAACTAAAGCTGGACTCTCTTCCTTCCCTTACTGGACCATAATTCGGTTAAGACAAAACAAAATAAACGTGCCTTCAGGGATATGCGCGCCAATTGTCTAACCACCAGGGATGCCGAAAACCGTGCGAAGTGGAAAAGGTACCTACAGCCGGCAATGATGATGATGACTTACCTACATACTTGCATATACAATAAGTATAAAGTTATTTTGATATTACGTAAAGGTACTTCAATTTTATACTTCAACAGAGAAGAATATACTATTCTGTTAAATTAGCTACATGTCTAGTACCCTTATGGGCGTTTAAATAACTAATAATATAGAGATACGCAATTTATCTCAAAAGACATCGCGACTCGTAGTAATTTGGTTGCGTAGTGTATTGCCCAATTCAGGCCAAACTAATTTATTTGGGCCTCGTTAGGCCAACTGCCTAAACCGATCTAGTTAGCCTTGTTATGGCCTGTCTACGTATGGGATTTATCTTGATTTTCGCTTAATAGGGTTTTTATTTAGTTCTACTTGATAGTGCAATTACTAAGGTAATTGATTCTGACCACAGCGCCATCTGTGAGGCTGTTGTTTATCGCGATAAAAACCATATGTGTTATTCTGATGCAATCATCGTCTAGCGTAATCCCGGTTGCAACCAAGAGTTTGATTTGCTGGAGTTATAATTCATTTATTTCCAAATTTGTAGTACAATAGTAATGATTTTAAAACAATGGTGAGATAATAATCTACATACGACAGTGCTTAGTAGGTATCATTAATAGGAACTGTGGCACCCAAGGTAAGATTTAACTTGTGTTATGGGTGCCAGCACTCTCCTGGCTATTGCACATTATTTACATGGACACACAAGAAGACAATGTCTAATAACACAAGTAGAATAATTATGGAAAATATGGAAAAAATGAAAAAAATAAAAAATAATAACTCAACACCTGTTGTTTAAATTACAGTCGTAGTGTATGAGCGCGTGTATGTGTTTGTGTGTGTGTGTGTGTGTGTGTGTGTGTGTATGTGTGTGTGTGTGTGTGTGTGTGTGTGTGTGTGTGTGTGTGTGTGTGTGTGTGTGTGTGTGTACGTGCGTGTGTATGTGTGTGTGTGTGTGCGCGTGCGTGTGTGTATGTGTGTGTGTGAGAGAGAGAGAGAGAGAGAGTGTGTGTGTGTGCGTGTGTGTTTGTCTTACTAACGGATATAAGCATAATTAAAGCTTGGCAATTTTTGAAAGATTTTCTGTAGATTCGTAAGTAAGCGACTTTTGCCAGTTGTAAACTGTCACTTTGCATTCTCGTTTCGATACGTGATAGATATTACATTTAAAAGTTGTTTCGTTGTAAAGATAACTACCAATAATAGGGTAATGACGTTGAGCCAGAGAGGTTCTGGATTTCGAAACAGGACAGACCCTGTACTGCCTTCGTTTTCCCTTAAGTTTTCCATCATATTTCAATGTCGAATGTTTACGCAGTACGGTTTGTAGCACAAAGAGCTGTCTCACAGTAAGGATGTCACAATCAGAGTAAAGAACTGCAGTAGAGTATCTAAAAGGTTTGAATGTCATTACTTTTAAGACGGCCCTCTGCGCCCGCTCCAGTGGTAAAAGATGAGACCTATGAGCTCCACCCCATACTGTGATACAATAAGTGAGCAAAGACTGACACAGGGCAAAATAAACTGACTTCAGGGTAGGAAAATCTGCTGAGCATCTCAGTTTCTTAAAAATGCATATTAATTTGCGTATCCGATTTGTGAGATTTTGAATATGAGTTTTCCAGTTCAATGAGCTATCAATCAGGATGCCCAGATACCGAACGGAGTCACGTCTCGCAATTTGTGGACAGTTACAGTGTGGGGTAGAATATTGTTGCAGGAGTGAGCTCTAAGAATAAGTGAGTTCAATGCAATCGTGGCTGGAGGTTGTAAATAAAATGGTAAGTAAACAGTTTTGGAAATATTGAGAGTCAAACGATTGTAAAATAGCCAAGTCATTACTGCTTTCAAACTCTCTTCAGCTGCTGTTAAAGCTCCGTGCCAGCTATCACCATGTACCAGTAGCGCAGTATCATCAGCGTAGGTAAAGATGGAGCAGTTTTTAAGTGATAATTTACACAGAGAATCGATATAAATCAGGAACAACGTTGGGCCTAAAATTGAGCCTTGAGGCACACCGTAACTTAAGGACTTGCTGGCACTGAGTAAATTATTAATTTTAACACACTGAGTGCGATCGCGAAGATAGTCTGCAAATAATTGTAGCGAGACGCCGCGAATACCTATGTTATCCAATCGATTCAGAAGATGAGGGACAGACACAGTGTCAAACGCTTTAGAAAGATCAAGAAAGATAGCTAAACACTTCTACTTTGTGTCCATTTTAGTTACTAAGTGGTTTATAAGTGTGGTTACCGCATCTTCAGTTGACTTTCCTCTTTTAAAGCCATATTGGTTAGGGGCTAAGAGATTAAAAGTTTCCAAGAAGTTTACTAGGCGACTGTTTATTACTTTTTCCAAAATTTTTGAGAAGACTGGTAAAACTGATATGGGTCTATAGTTGTTTACATTGTGTCTGTCCCCGTTCTTGAAAATAGGATACACAACAGCTTTTTTAAATGTGGAAGGAAAGCAGCCGGTTGAGATAGAGATATTACAGATATGGGTGATAACTGGCACAAGAACAGACGAACAAGCTTTCAAGATTTTTGTGATATACCATCCCAACCGACGGAAGCATTTGTACGTAATCCATTTATTATTGTTATTATTTCTTTTTCGTCTGTAGGTAATAACACAAAAGAATTACATATATTTTTTGAGGTAGCGGAACACTCAGCCGGTACATTTATTGAAGCAAATTTAGAGGCTAATTCTTTACCGACATTACTATACCTGTTTATAAACGGTCCAATTGATGGGCACGTGCCTTTTCTCATTAGGGGAAGAGGAGTAAGGCCACAGTCAACCACGCTGGCAAATGCGGGTTATATAAAGAACTATACTATAATATTATGAAGAACTTTTAGACATGCAGGTTTCCGCACGATTTTTTCCATTACCATTTACCAAGTGATTATAATTAACAATTTAATACACACTAAACTTCGGAAACTTTATATTCTATCAAATCTATAATAGAAAGCGTATTCCGGATTCCAAGGCGAAGGTTCCGAATGCAACCGAGATAATGTTTGTATGATGTACCTATATAGTTATATAACATCGATATTCAATAACATCGTACTATCCATTACGAAAAAACTTAACATACATAGTTGTGAGTTTAATTTCTGATATCCTACTCAACCAAATCCACCGTCAGCAACTACATTTAACAAAAGTGTTTCTCGACTTTTATTTTTAGTGAAAACGTGAGCTCATTAGAAACATTTTAACTTGCCAACTTACGGCCATTTTCAATATTCGAACTATAGATATGTTGATCTGTAGATTTAAGATTCATGTTTGACATATTTTGTATGGAGCTTTTGTCTAAAACGAGTCTAAAATCTACAGATCTATCTATAGTTCGAATATTGAATTTCGTAGTTAGTCAGCACATAACTATCAGATAGCCATCGGGCTCAGTTTTTGCTCAACTATTAAAAACGAATAAAACTTCATAAAGCAAGGCAGCTTTATAGTTGTAACAGATTAAAAATGTTATAAAGCTCGTTACCGAGTCAAAGAGCTTAATGATTCTGCAGATTTTTGTCTACGGATCTCATGGGTGGGAAGGGCGCAGTAATGACTGGTCAACTAATAAGTGACCCTGATTGTTAGTCATGGGTGCGATTCCTATAGATTTTTGTTTTGTGTGACTTCGCCCGCGGGCTCACCTGCGTGAATTATCCACCCGCAAAATCTTCCTCAGCAATCACTTTTGGTGATAACCTCACAAAAACTCGTTCGGTAGCTTAGAGTTTATAGCGTTCATAGAGAAAAATCGGACGGCGTCTTCAACTCTTCGTTTTATCATAAGTATAGATAAGATTTGTGTAAGTACACAGCCGAGATAATGTTTGTATAATGTACCTATATGGTACAAAAAAATAGTATTTAAGTTTAGTGAGTAATTACTTTGATAAAGTTATCAAAGTAATTACTTACTAAACTTAGATACTATTTTTTTATAGACTCACGCCTGTATCCCCGAAGGATAAGGCAGAAGTATAATATTACACCCACATTTTGCCAAGAGTTTTTGGTCCCACGTTATAGGGGGCGAGCCTTTTGCCGGTACTGGGCACATCACCAGATTACAGTGGAAAATCTCAATAATGAATGCCTATTTAGTTACAGATTCGATCAATTAAAATAACTACGTAAACCTTTCAGATCTGGAACTTATTTTCATACAAAGCCAAGCCCAGTAAAACCAAATCTTTGTAACATAATGAAGAAATAGGTATCGTTGCTCAAATTTAAAATTTTATTCGATAATCGAATTTCTTATCCATTCAGTCGCATACACAAGTAGCTACAACAAAACACCTGTTAACATCGTCGATAAAACATAAAACTTGTCACCAAGTTGAATGTTGTATTTCTCGCAGAAAATCAATTCACAACGCGGACTTCGGATATCGGGCAAACTTAAACTGTCTTCCTGTCTAACTGTGAGCCTAGTCGAAGATAAAATGTACATACCTAGGTAAATTGACGTTGAGAAAGTCTTTGTTAAACTATCGATTATATTACTTGGTAGATAACATCCTGTCAATCGGAGTGCCGTTATTAATGTGAAAGTTTATGAGCTCCTTGTCATGAGATAAGGTGCTGTACGTACTCTTCGAATCAAGTTAGTACTCTGATTTATCTGCCACAATATTATAAGTGGTCACCCATCCAAGTGGATGGCCAACATAGCTTTAATTTGCCCACGAGAACCGCAAGTCAAGAAACAATATGAATATTACCGCCTTCCTATCTATTAGTGAATGAAGTTATCATAAAGAAGCAGTCCCTCTAAGTGAAAATGGAATTATCACAAAAGCATACAAAGCTACTTTATCAATACAAAATTTTAGTTTTACTTCCTATATAGACCTACCTTACCTTAATATTCCAAATGAGCAAATGACCTTCACAGATCCAAAGGCAATCAAGTGTGTTTTCTTTTAAGAATTCAATTATAGCGCCGGATCAGAGGTGAAGTACTTTTTCGTACGACGGAAATCGAAATTTTGGCCAAATTTGTCAAGCCTCCTGTATTTAGGTCGTAATTCCATTTGTTGACTACCTCTTTTGCCCTGAAGTTTAAATTTTTGTGGCTGTTGCTACGTTGATGGTTTTGTATCCATTTAAGACACTCTAAAGTTATGTAGAGTGCGTAAAAGTGGCAGAGTATCGAGTCCAAATCCACGGCGTACACCACAGACTTTCCTAAGCTTTGTGCAAAAGCTTCAACAATTTAATACGCAGCTTGTGTTTGAACACTTTGAACCCGATACTCTCTGCGTGGCAGACTTAGTATCTCTTCTAGGCTATCGCTGCCTTTGTAGGTATACACAAAAAAATTTATATGACTCGTCTAAACTATTCGTCGTCATTAAAGGTATCAAAATGTGGTTAGTTGGTCAAAAATAGAAACTACGTAAACAGCTTGCAGTTGTTAATTTTTAGCCCGATAATGCATACGGTTGTGACACAAGCAAACTGCCAAATTGCATTGGGGACACAACCACGCGACAGAGTCGTAAATACACGTAACTATGCTAGTATTTGCAATGGCGTATCTAGGGTTATTTTCGACGTGGGTCTGGGTCTTCATAATCAAGGACGCAATATATTTCGCTCAAAATTGCCAAGATTTACTAGCCTGCAGGCATTTTGTTGATTCTTGTATTAAATCTCTCTCTCTTTGATTAAAACGAAAATATTTTCATGTCTTCCTTACGACAACTTTATGAACACACACTTTGGTTTAGGTACTAAGAATTGTGCCTTGCCAACTTACAAAGCTTAACATTTTTGCCTTATCTTTCCTTTGGTAATAGACCGAAGAAGAAAGACAACGTTTGCAGAGGTCACTAACTAGATGTGTGAAAATTTGTTGTGGCATTTATTACAGTTTACTACCGTGCTTAGGGGGCACGTAAAGCCCTCAGTCTGAAGAAGGCATTCGGGCGACTCCGATACCATAGCTTGCCAAACACAAAAAGGAGAAGAAGAGTACAAAACTGCCGTACCGTACATAAAGCCTGTATGGGCTAATCGAAACAGGTCGCATGCGGCTTCTATGTTTTGCTTTTATGGAAATCTTCCGCACTAAGCACGTGGGCTCTAACGATTGATGAAGTCTGACGCCAGCCTATGCTACATATTATTAACTGCTTGCTACACATATAAATATTAATTAGTATCATCATCATTATAATTATACCGTTCCTTCCCAATCCCGAGGGAATTTAGAGAAATCCCCCTACGGTCCCCAAAGTACATACACGCCAAATTCAGCTTCTTGCGCCTAATTGTTTTTGCTGAACGTTGTATTCAGTCAGTCAGTAACGTATTTATTGAATTATATTTGGGTACTTGCGACCCGCATTGGCTTCGCAAGGGTGCAACTTTTATAGGCACGCGCCGCCGGCCCCCGGCCCCGCCGCAACTGCTATTTATTATACATATAAACCTTCCTCTTGAATCATTATATCTATTAAAAACCCGCATTAAAATCCGTTACGTAGTTTTAAATATTTAAGCATACATAAGGACAGACAGACAGAACACAGACTTTGTTTTATACTATGTAGTGATGATACATATGTTTCGTCTCACATATCATCGCAGTTGTACTACTGAATCATGAAATTTGGCTTATGGGTTATTTTAATCACATAGCTTCTATTTAAGAAAGGAAGAATATAGAAAGGATTTTTTAATATTTCTCCCCATAGAAGTAAGATCCTGCAATGTTTTTTGAAAATCTGCTATTTTTGAAGATAACACAAGGGTGACAGTGGGCAATAGCTCTGCTGCTAGTATGCGATGATACTATACCGGTGTAAAAAAATATATCTGTCTGAAATAAATAATGTTAAATAAAATCACCCGTCTGTTTGTGCAGTTCAATGGTCTGTGGTGTGGCTGACTGAATCTGTATTATGACGTGTTTAATTAAATACGTCGACATGAAATTTCAGTGTTTCATAGTGATTACTTTTATATTGAATCTAGAAATGCGTGCAAATTCTTTCTCTTAGCGTTATCCCAGTTTCAATCTGGGGTCCGCTTACTAGTCTAACCGGATTTGGCTGAATATTAGCTTTTCCACAGAGCGACTGCCTGTCTGACCTCCGCAACCCGAAGGGATAGCGATATTCCATGGTTTAGACTAGTGTCAGTATATTTAGAAGGTACTGACGCCCTGTAACGACTGTGAAAGGTCTTCATGACAATCGGGACCGATAGCTTAACGTGCTCTCCGAGGCACGGGACAAGCGATAACAATTCAATACGCACAGAACTCCGAAAAGTCATTGGTGCGCGCCGTGGATTCGAACCCGATACCCTCTGCATGGCAGTCTGTTGGTATATCCACTAGGCTATCGCTGCCAAGAAATGCGTGCAACTACCGCTGCAAATTTTATTTTAATTTAACTTTTGATCTCGTAAGAATTTCAGCAAATCCCTTGTAACTTTTACATTTAGTCAAATTTCAGTTTTTTGCGTCCAATAGTTTTGCACAACAGACAACGTACAGCCGAAACTACTGGCCGCATGGTGATTCATTTGGCACGTATGTCCTTGGGAGTGTATGGGAAGCACTAAGAGAGGATATTTGACAATTCTTTTGGTCTCAATTAATAAGGTAAAATGTCCCAAGCAAATGGAGCCACCACCCGGAAAATATCTTTTTCCCTGGATTGGTCTCGACTTAAGACATTGTTGTTAGAATCTTAGAAGGTTACGTCGTTCCCATGGGTTCAAGGAATAAATTATCTAGACAAGTGTTATTCAAATAAAATAACCTAGAGTCAATCTGAAAAACAAACATTGAAGACGTAAGCCAACTCCATATTTTTTAATCACACAAGACGTTAGCTGAGGAAGGAATACTCCTCTAAATTGTTATGATCGTGAGTTTCTTTAAAAGAACTCCGAGGATTGTCTCTGTGGAACTGTACTCTAACTGCAGGATCGAATTCTTAGAATATATATAACGTTTATTATATAATACTTCTGAGTATGCACGTATTGTGCGACTGTAATTGTTTTGGCACACTTATCTAATTTCTATAAAAGAAATGAAACCATATACAAAATTTTCAAAGCCATATTGACGTTATATTTGACCAAACCAAAAATAATAAAATGTTTTTTTTATTTAAACAGAATCATTTAATCTGTGCTTCATAAATCACACGCGGAAGCGAAAGATAAATTTAAATAAATATTGTGGATAAATTTAAATACAAAATGGAACAAACGAAAAATTAGTCAGATAATGATTCGCTTTACACAGCAAACAAGCATGAACAAAAGCTGTGATAGAACAAAGCTTAAATTAATTCTGTATGGCCGCGTTTGATTCTGATAACCAGGAGATTTTTAAAACTACAGCTACTGTAGTTAAGATTTTGTTTTGTCTGCTATATTTCGTCCTTGTGGGTGCAATTGTCGGGACAAAAGGTGGCTTATGTGTGGTTCTGGTCTACCAGCTATATTAATGTAAAGTTTCATCAAATTTCCCATAGTAATTCAAAGAGTACCAGACATCTAAACATCCATCTATTCTCACAGTTTTTCACATTTAGTAGCAAGAGTGGCATATATATTTACGACAAAAGTAACACACGCCATAGCTTTTATGAGAATAAATAAAATATATAAAGTAAATTTGTACAAGGCAAAAGCATGTTTCTTTAACTTCTGTCCGAGCAAGAAAAGAAGAATATAGTAGAGTATTAATTTAAATCTTAGCTATTATAATACACCATGCTGGTGAAGTGCGGATACATTTGACATGACTTTCGAGAACATGAATTCTTCGCAAATAAAAAAACATAATATGCAGCTTCATCGTTAACTACTATAGTAAGCCGACAGTAGTAACCCACTAGCCGGAACCAGTTGGGGCCAGTTGGTGTCACTTTGAAGCGGTTCGCCTCGGTATTATAACAGCTCATGTGCCCCATCGACCCTCGCTCAAGGTTCGTTGGTCTCTTGTTTCATGCGGGACTGGTATTTGTTTTTAAATTCATCCTCAAGTTTCCAACTCAATGTAGGTCGAGTGAAGTGAGAAATTTTGCAGCCGCTTTAAAAAAATATTATTTGATAGTTGGATGGAGTTTATTTGGGTCATGCATTTGCAAGAGTTGTTTGTTTGTATAGCCGCTGGCAAACGTGCTAGAGGCACTTGGTAAGTACTGATTTTAATACATACGGCTGATATTTGAGATAGATATGTAGATAATTATTTATTCAACATTCTAAGTAAAGAAAATAATGAATCCGTGTGGTGATTAAGAATACAAACGGTCACTACCCCATTTCATTCTTTGAGTGTTATAAGAGGCAATTTATGAATGACGAAAAATAGCATATTTGGGAAGTGATCGAAATGTTGGCATTAAACTGCTAACACAATGCTTTGGTTGTGCAAACTAAGAGAGAAGTATGTCCAGCAGTGGATTGCGGCTCTATGATGATGATGATATTAAGAAAACGTGACGTGCTGTGACGTGAATGACAGCTGAAGCGGAAGAAGGAAAAGACCTTTATCTTTTCATTCTGCTGCCTGTCATGCTCGCGCGTTTCCAACCCCAGAGAAAGGTGAAGCTACCCTCAACTTCTGCTCTTTTTCTTGTTTAGAAATAGACAGCCACAGTGTATACATCTCACTTTCCTTCACAATATATTGTATGTCCTATAAACTTATGCCATGAGAAAACTCTAACGAACCAAACTAAGTAGAATTTAGAATATGAAGTAAAAGTATCTGAAAATAATTTGGTGAACGTTTTCTTTAAATAAAAAATAGAGTATGGCATGTATCGGTGCATAGATATTAGAATACAAGAGATATGTGTTCAATTCCACCAAGAACACCCTTGGAAGAGGTCCAAGTGTCGCACGCGGAGCAACGGGGCGTACTTTGCGACTGTATGTTCTCAGTGCATGACCTGGACTGCCACACAGTGTTAGTTAGCATATACGTCTAAGAAAATAAATTCGATCTTACATATTACTACAAGAACATGAAAGTTTGCGAGGATGGTTGTTTGTTACTCTTTTACGCAAAATCTATTGAATGGTCTTTGATGATTCAACCTGACCTTCCAATCTTTGCTTTGATTCGCAGGCTGAAAACATCTCCATAATGTACATTTTAGCTTTAATTGCGTGCGATAAGAATAATTCACGTCCGAGTATCTAATGTGCACACCCAATATTTGCATTGGTTTCACGTTAGATATGAAGTTTCAGCGTAAGGGTGATTTTAGGTCAGAAGACAATTCGAACTAGTCTTCTTCTGGGATTAGCGCGTTCAACCAAACAAACAAACAAAGCATAACGGTGGTAAACTGTAATCGAATTTAAACCGTTCGCTGCAACTTACATAATAAGGATTGCTATTTAAGAAATCGGGTTATATGTACTCTAAAAAACAATACCGCATGTTACGTTATTGCTTGTATATGAAAGTTCAAATAAGAAAATAATTTTCAAACACAATGTGTCTAGTATGAAAGCAGTATTGCTGCTACAAGCTTATATTATAATTTCGAAAAATACCTGCATAATAATGTAGGTACAACAAAGCTTGAAGCATTTTGAGACTGTCAGACAGTTGCCACCGTGTTTGAGAATATGTGTACCAACCGTCCCGTGATAATTTAACAGAGTAATACATTGCAGTATGGACACAGACGGGTGTGAACAAGTTAAATTGTATTTAAAGCAACATAAGAGCGAGACGCATCAAATAATATTGTGACTAGAAGAATTACTTTATGAACTACTGGCTGTGGCTGAGTTATTTGGGGCTACTGCTCTGCACCCTTCACTCATAGCGTGATGTTATATTATATGTATAGCCTCTAGCCTTCCTCGCTGAATCGACTAGCAACCAAAAAAGAATTTTCAAATCGGACTAGTAGTTCCTGAGATTACCGTGTTCAACCAAACAAACTCTTCAGTTTTATAATATTACAATAGATTTGCCACGGCTGCACCTGCCTATATGCGGATAAGACAAAATATACCGCATGTGATAGTCTGATGCATGAACTATATTACTGTAAGGCCGCATCAGAATCCTTTCAGTAGTTTTTGCGTGTAAGAGTAACATAGGTACATCCTTACTAACTGCCGCATTAATACGTGTAATAGTAGAAGAATTAATTTATTCTCAAAGTGAAATAGATTTGTTTTGGCTATTAATAATACCGTAGCCATACATATCTTTATTTATGTTTATTGTAGACCAGCGTACACTCGTGTAGTATAGTAAAGTTTGTACGTATCGCAACATTTGTAAGAGATGTGAGAACATAATTAATATTGTGTAGACTTCACACTGAATGCTTTGCAGCGAACACAATAGAAAATCTATTGTCGAGACACAGCAGACTTGGCGGCATACTGCGTTCTGGAACCAAAGGCCCATCCACACGGCACAATTTTACCACTGATCAAATTTTCAATCGAATTGGCTTTGCCCGTCTACATGACACAATCAAATCACTGATTTTCATTCCGTCCACCCGATTGGTTAAAATCTGGTGGTACCGCCCACCCGATGAACTTGAGTTGGACGACTGGCGTCTACACGTCACGATTTCATCAAGTGATTTAGTCAAGTTGGACGTAAAATCGTGTCGTGTGGATAGGCCTTAACACCGACGTAACTGTAAAAATATTATTATTTTTGAGTTTTGTGAAATGTGGCACAGGTGTATGTTGGTTTAAATCTTAATATATAAAATCCTTGCGTCACTGACTGACTGACAGACACGCTACAGCCGAAACTATTGGGTACAGGAAGCTGAAATTTGGCATGTATGTTCCTTGAAGACCGTAGGAGTGCACTAAGATGGGATTTCCCGAAATTCCCACGGGATCGGCCAAAACGAGTAAATTTAAAAAAAAATGCAAGCGTAGCTACTGGCGTCCTCTAGTAGTAGATAAAGAAAGATATCTACAAACTGTTCAGATTTATTATATTTGTTTAGATTTACTTTTGGTATAATGTACTTTTAGTGCACGGCATAGTGGTCAAATTTTATTTGCTTGTTGCGCTGTATGTTGGAGTTTCGATCCCATGCGGTACACTTTGAGTGATCCTCACATGATATAGAAGATAATTGTAACGAAATTAAGTGAGTAGGTAAACTTAGTTACTGAATTTCTTCATAATTATATTTAATATTTATTATATATGTCGCAGTCAAAACTCTAAACCAGTCAAAAGTACTATTGACTAGCAAAATCAGTCAAAAGTACAAGTACAGGTAAGCACCTACACACAACTAAGTATCCGGGGCGGACGAGAACTTTTCATACTACCCAATAGGTTATGTTAGGTACTCTGGTGACCACGCACTCGAAAATAGGAGCCCTGCGAAGCAGGGCTCCGTCTACTTAGCTTATTGGGTGACTAGGTAAATTTTATTCACATCTAACGAGTTAATAGTGCTTTTGACTGATACTTTATTGCAGTTAAAACTACTTTTGACGAAGAGCGTCAGTCAAAAGTACTTTTAACCGCAATGGGGTTCTTTTTAAATACGCGGCCACTAATGAAAAGTGTTTTGTTAAAAAGAACACATTAAGTTGTAATTTTTTTTCTATGAACGTTACTTTCCCACGTTCATCGAAGCCGAGATATTTAAAGTAAATAATCGATAAAATCACATTGCCATTTGCTAAAAATTGAAGAAAATGCGACTGGTTTGACAAGATTTAGGGTTGAGCTACACCTACCAGCACCGCATCGCATCGCACTTTCCTATGTTTATATCCTTTTCTGTCACTTAGGTCCGTCATTTACTAGAGCGAGAAAGAGAGAGGGAACGCCTCAGCACACCGCGGAATCGAAAAGGCGATCGGCAACACGGAAAAAATGCGATAGAATGCTGAGAGGCGACGGAATGCAGACGCGCGCGTCGGAATGCTTACGCGCGCTATAGCATGCCACCGATCTCGTGCGAACGCGCGCTGACGCACGCTGGCGCGCGCGGCTGTGTGCTGCCGCGTGCTGGTGCTGATTCATATAGATTTTTCGAATTCTTTTCTTTTTACTCTTGTTATTTTGCATTTCTTGCAAAATGCACGCTATTACTACTGCTCTCTCATCAGCTGTGCTATCCATTTTGAACTTGAAACTATACTGTGACCAAAACAAATGTCAAAAGAACGTGGCGGAATGCTTCAGCACGCTATAGCACGCTGACGCGTGCGTTCGCATTCCGCAGCACACAAATACGATCGCACGCTATAGAATGCTGCAGCACGCGTCAGCACGCTATAGCGTGCTGAAGCACAGGCGTAACAAATGCGATTCCGTGCTGACAGATGTAGCTCAACCCTTAATCGCAGAATTCGTGCCACAGAACTTGGGTTTTAACCACATGACCCCGGACCCGTGGGGAGGTTGTATCCCGATGTCTATCCATTCCAAATGCTCTATTTGAAAATCCAGATGTCCCTATACGTGATCGTAGAGCCATTATTATACTAGACGGCACATACGTTTACTTGCAAAAAAGCAGTAACTATTATTTTCAAAGAAAATCTTATAGCCTTCATAAACATCAACATCAACGGCAAGTACATCACTCACCTTCGATTCGCAGACGATATCGTAGTCATGGCCGAGACCATGGAAGGCCTACAATGCTTGATGGCCTCTGTAGAGTCTCCCAACAAGTAGGTCTTAAGATGAACATGGACAAGACGAAAATCATGTCGAACGTCCATGTTGTACCTGCTCCTATTCAGGTTGGGAACTCTACAGTCAAAGTTGTGGACAAGTATATCTACCTGGTACCAGTAGTCTAATTAGATAGGTCCAACTTCGAGAAGGAGGTCAATCATCGAATGCAACTCGGTTAGGCAGCGTTTGGGAAGCTGCGACATATCTTCTCGTCCGATATCCCGCAGTGCCTCAAGACGAAAGTCTTTGACCAGTGTGTATTGCCAGTGATGACTTACGGATCAGAGACGTGGTCGCTCACTATGGGCCTTATCAGAAGGTTCAAGGTCACTCAGAGGGCGATGAAGAGAGCTATGCTTGGAGTTTCACTGCGAGATCGAATCAGAAATGAGGAGATCCGCAGTAGAACCAAAGTCGCGGACATAGATCTCCGGATAGCCGAGCTGAAGTGGCAGTGGGCAGGGCACATAGCTCGAAGAACCGATGGCCGTTGGGGCAGAAAGGTTCTGGAGTGGCGGCAAGGTGGACCGACGATCTCATCAAGATCGCGGGAGGCGGTTGTATGCGGGCGGCTCAAGACCGGTCTGTGTGGAGAACCTTGAGGGACCAAGTAATAGCGTGCATTTTGCAAAAACTTGCAGTGGACGTCGTGTGGCTGATATGATGATGATGAATGCCGTACATACTCCTCCAATAACATGCGTAACTTTATGAATGTATGTATTGTGCCATGCGTGCTGTATTTTTTCACAATACATATAGAAAAGAAAAAGAAAAGAAAAGAAAAACACATTTATTCTATTTATGAAGGCACATACAACATATAGCGGGATTAGTACCGGAACCACCGGAACTAACTTAATTATGTACTAACTTAACCTAACATAAACAGAATCGGATCTCAACTCAGCATAATGCCATCTTACAACACAAGATGGCGCTGGTATTCTGTTGGGACCGTTTTTATATATAAATAAATAAATAAATAAAATAAATAATAATATATAATGGACACCAGTCAATAAAAATATACATAACTAATATAACTCAGATTCCAGATAAACTTACAAAAATGAGCAATTGACAAACCTCCACCATGGTCACCCGTCTATGACGCGTACGCGCACGACTATTTATTATCTGTGCACGCGCTGAACGCGCGGAGTTCAAATGTTCAAAATAGACGCCAAGCCAATGTCAGATCACCATGGTGGAAAATTGGAAACTAAGGAAGGAAATTTTGAATAAACATTGGAGACAATTCTTTACGCGGGAAGCTTGTATTGTGAACCATAACAATATAAATCGGCTCGTTTGTGCTACGTTTTTGGTGTTAATTGTTCATCAGAACATGATAATTTTAATGAAGTGCATAACACAGTTTGACTCATAACACAACACAAACAATTTTGCTCAGAAAATCCAATAACTCACAAACTAGGTCTTTGGAGATAATGTATCAAACACTAAACACGTCGCTGGCCGGTTGGATGGCTAGACAGTGGGACTGGATTGTTTTGCTTAGTCGTGGTAAGTGTCTAAATCTGTAGTTGTTGATTTAGCAGATGTAGTTTGTAATGTCTACTGAAACTGTAACTTGATTTCAGGTTTCTTATAGGTGGTGGCAGGTCGTTCCAACAATGTGTTGCAGTAATTTTAAAACTACCACGAAAAGCAGCTGTTCGGTGTCTAGGTGTAACTAGTAAGTAAGAGGACCCTCTAGTATTATGTTTATTTAGTTCACTGGACCATGTTAGTTTTTTATAGAGGTAAGTGGGCCTGCCTGTAGAGACAACACCGAAAAGAAGTGAGGCCAAGTGAAGTTTTCTACGCGATGTCATTCTCAAAATTCTATTTTTATTGAGAAAGGGTGTAATATGAGAGTGAGGTGGGACATTGAAACAGAATCGAGCACAGGCATTTTGCACCCGTTGTATGAGCCTTTCCGTTCTGCTTAGTAGACATGCACCATACACTGTATCTGCATAGTTGAGCTTGGACAAGATCAGGCTTTCACACAACATAATACGCATGTCTTCACTGATATAGGGTCGAACCCGATAAAGAAGCTTCAACCTGTAAAAACAGTTCTATACTGCCTCTGCAATATGTGTCTCGAAGTGTAAGCATTGGTCAAATACAACACCTAGATTGCGAGCTTCAAGTACCTGCTCTATTTGACAACCCTTGATCTTCACATCCAGCACACACCTCTGTACCCTGCTTACCATCTTCCTAGTGCCAATAAACAAAAACTTAGATTTGTTGGGGTTAAGTATCAGAGAATTTCTGCTCGCCCAATCTGATATGTTATCTAAATCTTGATTTATTTCATTCACAGATACAGAGCAGCTGTCTGGCCTACAGGACACATACAACTGTATATCGTCAGCATAAAGGTGAAACCTAGAGTGTGCTATAGTTCTACTAATGTCAGCTGTATATATTATAAACAGAAGTGGCCCCAAAATTGATCCCTGAGGGACCCCTTTCACAACTGAACCAAGTGAAGATGATGACTTGCTACCATCACTATTCATCACCTGCACCAGCTGGTATCGGTTACTCAAGTAACTAGCAAACCAACATACTGATTTGTGATCACATCCGTAATATGCAAGCTTAGAAAGAAGAGGAATACTGATGGTATCAAATGCCCGGGAACAGTCCAATAATGCAAGCAACGTCCCCTTGCCCTGGTCTCTGTCCTCCAGGATGTTATCTACAACATCAATTAAGGCTGTGGTTGTACTGTGACCCACCCGAAAGCCAGACTGCCTCTCAGGAAGAATATGGCAGTTTTCAACATATTGTCTCAACTGCAAAGAGACAACTTTCTCCAGTATCTTGGATATGCATGGCAAGAGACTGATGGGACGTAGATCGTTAATACTGTTTGGAGTGGACTTCTTAGGAATGGGTCTGACTATTGCAGTTTTCCACAAGTCAGGGAAAGTTGAAGAAGCAATTGATTTATTAACAATACCAGTGATAGCTGGGAGTGTATGCGGAAGTGTCATAACCAGCATGTCAAGTGATATGCCATCAATCCCTAGAGCATTGGATCGGAGGCCCTGAATGATCTTAAGGACATCCCCTTCACTGGCTGGCTGAAGCTGAAAGCACCCTGAACCATAGCGATTAAATTCAAAGTAAGTCAGATCTGAAATTGTGACTTCTCCATAGCCAGGGACATTAAGAAAATGCCTATTGATAACCTCGGGGTCATTGCAATAGTATGGTAACTGGTGATTATTTTTATTTTTATAATTAACTACTGATTTAATACTATTCCATAGTCTCTTGGGGTCTCTTCCATTCATATTAATATTAGTTTTAAAATAGGCATATTTTTCACTATTTATTGCTGCTATAACTATTCTTTTAAGTTCTTTATATGCATTATAATGAGTCTCTGATTTACTAGACTTGTACCGCTGGTGAGCCTTGTCCCGTAGCCTGACCATGTCCTTAACAGTGTCAGTTATCCATGGGTGACCTCTCTCCCTAATCAAGACTTTTTTATGAGGGGCATGTAGATCAAACAAACTTAAGGTATATGACGTAAATCTATCCACCATTGTATTGACATCACTAAAGCCTAATATGTGATTCCAATCAATTTTAACTAAGTCTTTATTGAAAATATCAATCAGTATATCCTTCAGTGGCCTCAAGGTGATCCAATAAGGAATAGGCTTCTGTGTCCTGATATTTAATTTGACAGAGATTAATGCATGTTGTCCAAGCTCTGGTATATGCAATACTGATGTTTCACACACCGGGGCATCTGTACATATTAGGTCAATGAGTGTTTCGCTGTGATCTGTGAAATGAGTGGGTTCTACTATTACATTCCTCAGGCTAGTACATTGGAGGAAGGCACATAAAGATTTCGTTTTTCTGTCATTTTTATCCAAATAGTTAATATTAAAATCACCAAGAAGAATAACAATATCGGCAAAAGCACATGAGCTCAAGGAGTCAGTAAGGGCATCCAAAAAGGTGTCTACATCTAGCCAGGGAGGCCTATAGGCTGTGCCAATAACAACACACAGTGTATTCACCTGCATCCTGATCCACATCTGTTCCACCATAGGTGATGGTGGGTGCGGCAAGGTGCGAACACGTAAATCCCTTCGCACATAAAAGCCAACGCCACCTCCCCTACCACCACGTATATTCTTCGGGCGAGGTACATGCCGTAACCTATATTGAGGTACTTTGGGCGCCCGGCCCTCCTCCCCCTCCCGAAGCCAGGTCTCATTAATTGCCATGACATCTACTTGAGCATTCTCCATAGCTAACACAAATTCCTCATGCCGCGAGCCCAGGGACCCTGCATTAAATAGTCCAACACTTAATTTGCTATCCCTAACCATTTGTAATTTATATTTTTGTATTGATTTTGCCATATTAATTGTATCAAGGTATGAAAATATTTGATAAATTTGTTCTGTGAAGTAGCAACTGTGTTTAGAATGTAGACATGTGCAAATGTAATTGAATAGGCTTTGAATTTTATGAAATTTGTTATGTTTCAAACTAATGTAATACACATAATAGTTGTGCAGCATTATAAATAGTACAATTCTTAGGTAGGTGAGGTCATTATAATGTTTTAGTACATATGTTACCAGGTATGATAATGTAAACTGATAAGGCAGAAGTTTGCAATTGCATAGGATATAATCATATTTAACCTTACTTAATGAAACAGGAGCACTATATAGACAAATATAATAAGTCCAAGAATTATGCATACATGTACAGGCAAGGTGCCCAGTTAAAAAATGCTGTTTAGATGGTGCTGTCCTTAGAGGAATCACTGCCAAAAACACGCTCTACATCATGCTCCGAGCGTATGCTGTGCGCACGCTTACCATCGGCCTGCCTGACTAATATTTTCCCTCGCTTCGTCCAGGTATACCTCCAACCATGCTGCTCGGCAGCCTGGCGAGTGCGGTAGAGCAGTTGCCGGTTGGCGCGGGTGAGCCGCTCGTTGACGTAGAAGCGCTGCGGGGGCGCGGCGAGCCCGAGCTCCGCAGAGGTGGCGCCGCGGCGCACCCGCGCGCTCCGCAGCAGCTCGTCACGAAGCTCTCGGCGCGTTAGCCTCACCACAATTCGACGTCCCCGCGCGCCGCCCCGCCTGTGGTCTACACTCGTTCCGGTTGACCCAGTTGTCTCCGCGCTGGGCTTAGGTCCCACCCGCTCGGCGAAGACAATGTCTCGAGTTTCGAGTGTAACGCCCAGCTTCCTGGCCAGCAGTTCCACAGTGTGCACAACATTTTCGCCACTACCCTCCGGGAGGTTGGAGATCTCTATGTCGGAGCACATCAACTCCTGCTCACGATCATTCAGCTCAGTTCTAAGGTGGTTTACCGTCTGTTCTAATTTACTTTCTAAATTAGTAGAGGTATCATCAGTATGCCGAGTTTCGAGAGCCTCCACCCTGCCCTCCAGGGCATCTATTCGTTCCTGGCACGTATACACAGTCTGGCGGATATCACTCACTTCTTTACGAATCTCTGTGAGCTCATTTTTCAAGTCCTCCCTCATGTTACGTATTTCGCTTCTTATCAACCTCATCTCATGCAACAAGTCCACTCGAGAGTGCATGGCTAAGTCATCCCGCTGATAAGCTTCTTGTTCTGCCGCATCCTCAAACGAAGCAATTGTACTAGCCGAATCAGAGGCTATACTCTCGCTGCCATCGCCACATACCTTCTTTGCTGTGGCGGTTAAAGTATCGGCCTTAGTTTTGCAAGAAAAACATAGCCACTTACTTGACTTCGGCGATTCCTTAAGTTGCACGCATGCAAGATGAAATTTATTGCTGCAAACATTACAAGCAGCAACCCCTTTGGCACCCACAAACTTGCCACAAGCACCACACTTAGCCATAATTGGTAATTTATATAAAAAATGTAGTGAAATTCAGTATTCTCTCGAGTCCGCTAGATGGCGTTGTACCGATCGATGGTTTTATGGGGAAATGATGGCGCGACAGCACTTTATAACGTTTTACAGTCAACGCTATAGCCAGTATCTACGCACAGAATACACTTAATTATGTTTTTATATTGTATTGTAAATAACCAGTTCACTTTTTTTATTTTAAGGTAGTTTTAAGTATCACTTAGTTTATAATACGTAGTTTTTAGTTATTTATTTATCTTAATTCACTTTATAACGTCTCTGTCGATTTTTCCACGTTTGTATTCAACTTTTACAATAAATCTGAGTTAAATTAAGAACTTATTTGATTTTAAAATATATATTTTAGTTATAAGTACAGTTTTGACAGTTCACACAACGACGATTTACGCGCAATCCGTGTATTATAAATATACGTGGTTACGTCTTTATGTAGACGACATGATGTTGAAATTCTTCCTACTTCGATATTCCTATTTCAGCTCCGATATTACTTAGGGCAAAATTATTTTATGAGTCATTATTATTATATATATCACTATACTTTAGCAACAATAAATTAAGTGGCCGCTCAAAAAAAAATCATGCTACTGGTTCATACAAAATTACCCAAACCCCTTTGCAGTCAAAAGTACTAATAACCAATAATATTCAGTCAAAACCACTTTTGACCAACCTGTTCAGTCAAAAGTACTTTTGACTGATTTTGATAGTCAATAGTACTTTTGACTGGTTAAAAGATTTGACTGCAATATATATAAATATTGCACGTGCCGCCGGCATCTGCCGCAAAAAGCCTCCGGGCAGCATTCCAGTTGTATAGAACGACCACACACATGTAGCAAGTTGCAACCTGCGCGACATACCGGCGCGGCGGCGGCTTCTTTGTGCGGCAAAGCCGGCGGCTTTGTATGCCGCCGGCACTGTGTGTAGCAGCCTTAAAAATCATTGTTTTGTTAGCAAAAAGGATAAGTAGTTCTATGAAACCTGACTATAATTTATCCGTTTCAGCGGTATCTAGTGGAGCCCTACTGATTGCAGCATGAATGGCCGGATCGACCGTCTTCTTCATCTATTCCTTTACCTATCCAGGCCGGCAACCCACTTGTGATTCCTTTGGTGTAGCAAGTGACTATGAGCTTCTGTAATCGCCTACTATCGTGTGCCCGTTTGCCTCCTATCAAACAAAACAAAGAAAAATATGTCTACTTTGTGTCGTATAATTTTGTCTTACATTTTTTAATATCTTGTACAAGTATTTTGAGTTACTCCTTTGAATATATTCCATATTGCCACGATCTCCTCGCCGTGGATCCAACGTCTTAAGCAGGCCACAGCGACATCAGGCACATACCTTATACTAATCTTCTTGTAGCTGGGCTTAAGAGCATAATCTTCTTCTTTGTGTCAATAGTTTCCTTGGTGTGAACAATATGAGTCACGCATAATACTCGGCCGCCCTAATTGCGTTAGGAGTGACTTCCCAAAGGTCAGGCATAGTCGACGAGAGATGAAAAACTACCTATGTCAAAGGATGATGCAAGAGATTGTATGAAATCTGCTACCCGCTCCAATAGTGATGTGTGATATATCATTGAAAAGGTATTATCTTATAGAATATGAATAAGTATGGCGCCTGTCTTGATTTATAGTCCGATCTGATTGCCAACCTAATATAATATCAGGTTAATATGGCTTTTCCTTTAACAAAAATGAAATAAAATACAATTATGATTTCCTTTGTTTATTATTTTTACCATTTATTGTATACAAAAGAAGCAACAGCCGCAACGAAGCTTAATAAGTGAGATTACAATATGAAATGATTACCAAATGAAATAAAATAAAATATGATTACACATCATCATCTAGTAACACATCATTAAGTAATAAGGCAGGGCCTATAAATGCCCCGTGCCTGGCACCTAGGTAACACACGATGGACACGTTGTGAGCACAGTTACCTACAGTATGCCATCCAGTCAGGCATGTACAGTAGTATTGAGAGATAGTATTACTATTATTATTGATTAAAATATGACAATAATAAATTCTTGCTCGAATATGTCGAGATTGGATACGACCGCGCATGAGCGAAAAATCTTCATTTATACCATAGTCAGGTCAAATCTTCAAGTGTATTTTGTCTATAAATCTCTTCTTTATTCTCTTAGCGTTACACCTGGGGTCCGCTTACTAGCCTAACCGGATTTGGCTGAATATTAGCTTTTCCACAGAGTGACTGCCATTCTAACCTCCGCAACCCAAAAAGATAGCGATATTCCATGGTTTAGACTAGTGTCAGTTTGTCTATAAATCTCTATTGTGTATATTCCATTCTGTAGATGGTCACTGCAATGAGATCTTGCAAGATTTATTTGATATGTCCATTATGCCAATAAAATAACTTGCCCACTGAAATAAAAATAAAATAATAAATAGTTAGCTGTATATGTAATATGTATAAATAATAGCTGAATAGTACGGGGAGACGGGTAAGCGCAGTCACACACAATACAAACGAACGACTGAAGCTATCCGTCGGTCGACGCTTGCGCGTGCGCATTCGTCAGTCCCTTCCCCGACCCCTGCCTCTGGTATCTTGCCCACCTTCCCGGACAGGTAAAAAAATGCTTCAATAACAACTGGCATAAAATAGTACTTGCTATTTCTGAATGGACTAAGATTTGGAACTTGTGGCCATAATACATTTTGTTTAGCTCGCAAAAAGCTATCCAATGACGTATTACACTAAGCTATTGGCGGTGGGTACCAAGATTTTGCATCATCCTTTCTGCTCCACAGTACCTACTTACAATTTCTGCATAAAACCGCAGATGGACAGACCAATTACGGAGAAGATGAGACTGAGAGTATTTGCAGCTGCTAAGGATGTCGCACGAGTGATTGATTTCCACGGGGTAGCCGGGATCGATCACTCGCCGAGCAATTAAAGAGAGATAATTAGGTTGACTTACGGGAAATAAATAAAAAATATCACCAGGAAAGTTTAAACTCGCGTTATAATTCCAGTTATTCGATGGCTTTAGTTATAAATAAAAAAACTGACAATTAAGATTAACAGATGAGACAATTATCCAGGGCGTGGGTGACGTTGGCACTTCACAGGTCTTCGGATGGTCTTGTACTCAACTGGCGGTGCTGGCCGAAGGAAAGGGACGAAGCCTCGTGACCGCTGTATTTATAGGGCCGGCGCGGAGGGGCGCGAGGGAACAGCCCATTGCTGTGCGTCACTCGTAGCGAGGCTCGCGGCGCAGGAGCGCGATGTGACGTCACAAGGATTAGTCCTCCTAGTATCCTATATATATCCCTATACAGCGTATCGATTACGGCAAAACGTTCCCACCTTGCGGGGGCTTGTGTCCAGCAATGGATGGATTTGGCTAAAATAATGATGCAACTAATATAATTTGTTTTTCGAGTCTAGGTATTTTATACGTCCGTTGATGTTTCTAAAGTGGCCCGCGATATAAAATTTATCCTAGTTCAAGAAATGTCTGTGGATCATAAATAATTAGGAATCCATTTTTAGGGTGCCGTAGTAAAACAAGCATACATACATATATACATACATAGAATCATGCCTGTTTCCCCGAAGGGGTAGGCAGTGGCATATTAAACGCCCACTTTTCGCCAGTGAGTAAAACAAGGAACCCTTATAAAATACTTTCACCATGTCCGTCAGTCTGTCCATCCGCGGTTTTACGCGAAATCTATAAGCAGATCCGATGCCGTAGTCTAGAAGGGCTAAAATGTATACATTTGCGAAATAATCGGCAAAAACCACAAATTGCAAAGTGTCCCTTCCGGCCTCTGTTATAAACTATGTTAAATAGTTGCAATGATGAATTTTCAATGAACATTTTGAGAGCTTATTAGACTTTACTAATTAACGAATTATAAAATTTAAACTTAAAAATGCAAGCGATAAAATGAATATTGTGATAGAGTCCTTATTTTATCCTAAGGACATTAGGTAAGGTCTACTACGGAACCCAAAATTGTGCGAGGCTCGACATGCACTTGGCTGGATTCATAAGGATTGCAAACAATTTCGTTAATTATAATTAAGGTAGTAATTGGCACCCGCGAAAGTTATACAATTATTCCGATTCGAACCTACTATTAACTATCAAAATATTATCTCGCAACGTGCAGCCTATCTTACATGTTGAAGTAAAAAGAATCATAAAAGAAAAAAATAATCACAATATTTTCATTCTTAGCCCTTGAGAATAACAGTAGGTAATAACAGAGCAAGGAAAAATCCTATTATTTCGGAAACTCCAGGAAAAGCCGTGTCCAACCTTTACGTCTAAAAGTTTACTCAAGTCCCTATGGATAATAATTATTACCTGTAACCTCGTAATAAAGGTGGCTATGTCTTAATATTAGAGTTCAATAACGTGAACTTTATTTTACGAGGGTCGTAAGATATTACTGTCTTTCGTTTTGGCGATGTGAGGCTTAAATTTTTCAACATAATACTATTAAAAGCCGAGATCAAGGAAGTGTTAAGCCCCATTTTCAGAATGAAGCCGATAAAAGGAAGACCGTAAATAAAAATAAAGTCGACTAGTTCAAAGATATTTTACAAAATTAGTATTTTTTGCACCATGACCACACGGTACCCGACATAGCGCGTGTCTCGAAACGTAAGGTACCTTCGGCTACTATGGGATAATGGATGGTTTTTACCTGTGAGCACAATGTTTGTTTTCCACCAGACAGTATTCCATACAGGCGACAACATGGTGAAAGTTAGTATTAACTTAAATAAATCAGAGCTGATTCAACAATGCTATTAACACAGAATTACTGTTTATAGTTTAAAATAAAATACCAACACCAAATTGGTTTCACCACAACTTAGCTTTTATTTTATAAATTGTTTGGCAAACACAATACTATTGATGTATCTAAAGTTGTAGTCCAGACTTGTTATTATTTACGACTAAATAAACCGAAGTGCAATGAATGCATTTTAGTTATCTACAACTTATATAAAAGCTGCTCTAAGGCACTTTGGAATATCATAAAAGCCATTGGCTATCTCTAACAGTTACAGTACCGAAATATTTTCATAGAAATGTTAAAACTTCCTAACTTTTACAAAGTTAGAAACACGATTATCATGATCAAAATTGAGCTATTCAACCTCAATTTTGTACTTGCCAAATTGTGTAGAACCACCTCAACAATAGATGAATTGCTCCGTCAAAAACCAGGCTTGCACGAGAAAAACGATAAAATCCGTATCACACTGAATGCCCCATCAATCACCGAACAAACGTTTTTATTTTTTTAGGCACGGGAAAAATCCTAGGTTGGAATATTTTGCGTTCTGTCGTTTGGCGTCAAAATATATATCCTGACGTTTTTGTTGATGTATTTTTAGTGTATGATATTGTGACAACTGTTGATTTTTATCGGGAAACTTTGTTTGTTGTTTATTTTTTAGATTTGTTTGGTCTCTGTTTTTTAAAACAGATTTTGTGTAAACGTCTCGTTAAATAAACATGCGTTGAGATAAAAATGTGTGAAGGGTTTATACATCAGCTGATCGCACTGATCGCACTCTGATCGCACTCTAGTAACAATATATATATACATTACTCTTTCACCAAGAAAGTATAGATCGTAAAATAAGAAAATTCCATGCCTAAAATGGCTGGCCCAAATCACAATAGTCGTTATTATTTCCATAATCAGAAGATTGATGGAACAATACAGTTACTATTCAACCTTTGTCTTCAAATTATAATACACAACAGGCCTCGGGAGGAACACAAAAAAGACCAATAAATAATATTGTATAAGACAATGTGATATTTTATATAAATAGGGCACGATATATAAAACAGCAGTAAAGTGTTACAAGTTGTTCGAAATACTTGTACATATGGCAAGATGTTAAGTTAGACACTTTGACCTTTGTACCGTTCTTATGGTGTAGTAAATAAGTATCAAAATCGTACAGCAACTGTTTAGCTCGACTATCGATGTGTGTGCCAGTTTACCTAGAGATTGTTTTATTTGAAAGGTTAGATAATATTAATTGGCCGGTTCATTTTAACTTGGATGCCAGCCAAGGGAAAAGTAGACGGTTTGAACTGTTTATGAATGGCGGAGGAATGGAATCTTTAAGGTGAAGTTTTAATATGATACCTACTGGTTTTGAAATGCTTAGTTTGAAGTTTTTGTGTTCAGATCGTACTTGTATGGATGCCGAGAAATGTTGTTGTTACTGCTCAAGCTTCTTTGGTACCAGTACTATTTATTTTAATTTTTTATTTTTTCACATAGGTATAGTAACAGACAACAAATCAAGCTTGATTACAAAAATCAGATCAATACAATAGTTTTAGACTTGATGTCCAATTATAACTATACACATCATTCATTAATTATAAAGAATCTGTGAGAATAAACGTGAATACGTGCAAAATAGTTAAAGTTAAGTTAAACAAAAGAGAAAAATATGATGAGAATTTCTATAATGCTTGGGTTACAATCTTAATTTTCACAATTATAGTACAGATAAATTTTCTTTTTATAAAGAGCATTTAAACACATACAAGCTGTCGTGAAAAATATCAAATTCTGAGCAAATAGAGTTGTACTGATAGCACATTCGTGATATTGGATTATTCTGCGAAACATTATTATTGGTAGCAGGTATAGAAAACAGTTTGGGGATGCGCACAGATCGCGTTGGCGTTTTAAAGTCAAGCTTTTCAATAAGTTGGCTATCAATTGAGCCATTTATAATCTTGTGCAAGGTGCACAAATCACTGATCCTCCTTCTCCTTTCAAGGCTCATTATTTTGAAACGCTGGAGACGATCACTGTAAGCGTGAATCTTTCGTCTCAGACTCAACTTGGAGCATAAGGCTCTAACAAATCGTCTCTGCACTGCTTCTATTCGATCAATATGAGTTTTGTATATAGGTGACCAAATGCATGAACAGTACTCAATTATACTCCTTACTAACGAGTTGTAGAGGATCAACAAAGAGTCAACCACCTTGAATGGTTTCGCATTCGTTATGACAAAAGATAGCATACGGTGGGGCCTGCTGCAAATATGGTCATATTGAGGTTTGAAGGACTTTGCTAAATCAAAAATCACCCTAAATCCCTCACCACAAGTACACGCTCTAAGCTAACACAATTTATATGGTATGCATAATTCAGCAGCCTTTTATTTTTAGTGAAGGAGATAATCTGACACTTTTGGATGTTAAGGGACATTGAATTTGTATTACACCAATGCACAAGAGTATCAATCTCAGCTTGAAGTTTTTTACAATCCTATCCTATCCTATCCTCATAATCAGAGACACACCTAAAGATCTTTAAATCGTCTGCGTAAGCTAAACATTCACTATTAAATTGAAATAATAAATCATTTACAAATAATAAAAATTAAAGAGGCTCTAAATTGGATCCCTGCGGAACTCCAGATGTGGCCAAAAAAGGCACGGATTCATACCCACTGAGTGCAACTAATTGCGTCCTATTTAGTAAGTAAGGCGATAGGCATCGATGTAAATTGCCATGAATTCCTAAATGCTGGGCCTTTGCAAGTAATATAAAATGATTGACACGATCGAACGCCTTGGAGTAATCAGTGTAAATAGAGTCTACCTGCTTTTTATCATTGAACTAGTCGACGCCAGCGGCTTTGCACGCACATATATTTGAATTTCCCGTTTTGCCCGATCCCGTGGGAATTTCGGGAAATCCCGTCTTAGTGCACCCTTACGGTCCCCAAGGAACAAACATGCCAAAATTTCAGCTTCCTGCGCCTAATTGTTTAGGCTGTAGCTTGTCTGTCAGTCAGTCAGTAACGCAAGGATTTTATATATTAAGATGAGCAGCATAAATAATGTGTGTAACTCAAGAGGTTACTGGTAGTGAACCTGTCGGAAATAAAACCGTGTTGTCAGGGACTCAGTTGTTGTTTCAAGTGAGCATATATATGTTTGTAGATACACCCTTCAAAAATTTTGCCAAACCAGCTGAGTATACAAACAGGGCGGTAATTAGAGACATCACTTCCATCTCCAGATTTGTAAATAGGTGTTATTTTGGCAATCTTCCATAGTTCCGGGAATGTACCTTCATTTATTGACTTATTGTATATTATGAAAAGGGGTTCTACCAGCGCTGATACACAGAGTCTAATAAAGATAGGTGGAATCCCGTCAAATCCACTACCCTTGTCCAAGTCTATACTCTTCAATTTATTTTCCAAATCGGTTTTTGGTATATATACCGTACCAATAGGATAATTAGACGCTGGAAAATTGGGAATGTAATTACTCGTGTTACTCTGTTAGAGCTGTACACTGACGAAAAAAAATTCGCAAAAAGGTTAGCTATGTCCTCCCCAGAATTACGGTATCCGTCTTATTAATAAACTAGAATTAGCGTCAGAACAACTTTACTCGAAGACTTAAGCCAAGATTAGGCAATTATGGTATTAATAAACTAGGAGTGAGGACGGAGTTAACTATTCATAATTTACTCCGGGAATAAAAGTTACTCCGCGGAGACCCATGGTTTAACGCTGGAGTAA
Organism: Euclidia mi; assembly: GCA_944739405.2. NCBI lineage: Eukaryota > Metazoa > Arthropoda > Insecta > Lepidoptera > Erebidae > Euclidia > Euclidia mi. The sequence goes on along the minus strand of OX123206.2, from coordinate 6,348,784 downwards.
GCAAGGAGTGAGCATCTATTTGTCACGGGGTACGGTAGACTAGTTCGAAACTTTACCTGAATACTAAAACATAAAAAATAAAGATTTCGAGTCGACAACATATATCCGCAAAATTCGGATTGTCGAGTATTTTGTTAATTTCTAATGCTTCTGACAGTATTAGAAATTATAATATTTAAAAAAGACAGAAAAGTCACTGTCACCGAATAACAGTCATGTTGAGTATCTACTATGTAGTTTGTATACCATGTGTAAATACTTCTTGCAGTTAGATATATTTCTTATCGGTATAAACAGTTTGTTTAAACGACAATGATTATTAAAGTATCCGTCTATTATGAGAGAATTGTGTTACTTCGAATTTACGCGAGCGAAGCCGCGGGCAAAAGCTCTTAGATTTATATTGTATTTCCAACTTTCATTGAGATTTATATACATAACCCAAATATATTTTCACATTTGTTTGGTGTTCGTTAGAGTACTTACTAGTATCTGATTTTGTAATTTTATTATTGTGGGTTAAAATTAATAGACATTATTTCATTGAAGATTGCCAACCAACACAAACGCTTGCCCTTGCAAAGGGTAGAAGTTTGTACGGCACAAATTTACCTCTTGGAAGTAAGAACGCATGCGCTATGATAATTGAGTGCGCTGTGCGTATATCTGTCAGTACTGACACATCATACAATATAATGTCATATTGTGCACGGTGATTACATTATTCGCATATATAAACTAATAATTATATAAGTACTACGCTTAAACGGCTGAAACAGTTTTCTCTACTAATATTATAAACGCGAAAGTGTTTATAGATATTATTTATTAGATATTATATTGGACATGTATTGGAACATGGCTTTGACATTTGACTGTATGCAAGGCGATGTTATTATTTAGATATAATACTAGGTATATATAGTGTCATGAATACCTACTGACCGAGCTACTTTGTACCCAATACCTAGTTTCTGAAGTCTTTAGAATAATACGCGCGCGAAGCCGCGGGCAAAAGCTAGTTGTCAAATAAAAGTGTTTAATAAAAAGTTTTTATTCGACCAGGTCATTTTGTTCATTCTTTTTACTTTTAATATCAGTGGGTTGCCATAACGTATACCTTAATCTCAGGGTAAGAATAGTATTGTTACTCCGAACTTACTTCGTATTTATTAATACCGTTATTAACACGGAGCTATTCCATAACCAATCTAAAATTAACTACCCCCGGTGTTACTTTGGAGTAAGAGAAGAATAAGCATTTTTTATTAATAAGACCGATAGTGTTTAAATAAAACATACTACTTGGATAGTTGTTATGATATACTACTATAAAACCGATACTATAAAATCGATTTAGTAATGTAGCGCGCAGATAGTTAGTAAGAGAGTAAATACTAATTCTTTTTTTGGTCTCTGGCAACACTGGTATTAAGACGTAAAACTGTTGCTTCTCCCAATATTTATTTAATTTTATTTGATTTAATTAACTTTATTAGGTATAATTTGTGTTTTAAGCTCTTATTAGTGTGTGATATTAATAATTAACTTTATAATTTCATAATTAGAAGTGAATGTTGGTGAATAACATAAAGTAAAAGTTTTGCAAAGTCATCTGTCAAACAAACGAACTATATAATTTAAAATACTTTGCATTACTTTTCTAATATTCGAGCAGTTGAGGTAAGTTTACGTAATATCGAACATTTAAACTATTTACATAAGTAGTAAACACCTAGTGAACATATCTCGATTAGCCGGCTCATCTTGGTTGGTGCCTTACACAAACCTAAGTGTCATACTTACAATAGTAACAAGTAATTATTATTTCTGTCTTTTGTTAATAAGTTTCTTGCGATCTTTTTAATCTGTTAACAAGATGATGACCAGGAGGGCGCGTCAAGAGGAGGAAAAATTTCAATTAACGCTTACAGAACTTAAGAAATACAAGGCTTTGTGTGAGACACTACAAAGGGAGCATGATGATAATGAGAGGGAGATGTTACAGGTTTTAGAGAAAAATTCTCAACTAAGAACTGAGATGGCAGAAATTCATTCTCATTTGATTACATCTTTAGATGAACGCGATAGGTTACAATCAATAGTAAACAATTTTGACAGTTGTAGTAATGAGTTTGAGACCACTCTCAAGCGCATCACCCAGCTAGAGGGCCTCCTAAGTGAGGCTAATAATCATATTAATAGATGGAGTGTGCAGACCGGTCCATCAAAGCAGCCACTTCACAATCACTGTTTGATGAGCTGGTTGGTAGCGCTCCATCTATGGTTTCTGCCAACTCAAACAATGAAGGTAACAAAGTTATTACAATTGACTTAACTAATGACAATTAAATTATTCAATCAAGTAAAACCATAAACTCATCCAATAAACTGAAAAAGTATGTAAAGTTGAATAAACAAATTAAGAAAAAGGAAAAATTATTAAGAAAATATAAAAATTCAAAATCAAATGTCAATTATTGCCGCAAGTATATAGCTCTAAAGGAAGATATGTCTATTTGTATTACTCAACTAGATAATAATCTTTTAAAATATGATACTGATATTCATTGCCTGCAGACAGAGATTGATCGCTTACAGGATTCTTTACTTAATATGACAAAGAAATATCAATTATCACAAAGTCAAATTAATGAACATATCTTGGCGATGGATGACTTAGTGGATTTGTGTAAATACAATGAGCAAAGACTCCTATCGCTTACTACTAATAATCAGATCAGTGAACCTAGCTTGAAACCACAAAGTTGTTCTCAGCCTACCATTTTGAATGATAGTTCTGCAATGTTATCTCAGTCAGCGGTGATGAGTAACAGTTTCATTAATGATAGCACCTCCTTCTCACATCACAATACAAAGACAAACACCAACAATTTAGTAATGTTTAGTGATGAGATAGGTAGGAACATGAGCCAATTGTTGAGACAAAGGACAGGTCAAACCATTACCAACTTTTGTATGCCTGGAGCAAGTTTTTCACATATTTTACAAAACATCTTGAGTAGAACATACTGTCCTCATTCAACAATAATCATATTTATTGGGAGAAGGGGTAATACAAATCTTAATACTATTAAAAGGTATTTTGACCAATTATTACACCTAAAAGTTAGAAAAATTATTTTACTTGCATTTCCCTACAGTGAGTTGTTGCCACAGGCCGAAAATGACTATAGATATAAATTAAATTGTAAATTACATACATTGACATTATACAATGATTTTATTGACTTTATTGACTCTAATGCTTTCATTAGAAGTTTTTATTTGACATGTGATAGTTGCTATCTATCTCAATATATTCAAAGACAAATAGCATCATCGCTAGCATATTATATTAATAACACAGCCAAAAATTTGGCTAATAACACTGCTTTTATTGAGCAGTCTAACTTGACATTGAATATAAGCTTGGAATCTGTTCCAAATCCTTTAAATTAAGTTATGAGACAATAGAGTCAATCTCTGGCAATAACATAGACAAGACATTGATAAATTTAAATATAAGTAATAAAAACACACTTTCATCAACCACACATTGTACAGAAAATAATTTAAAAAATTGTATTAACCTGGTGCATCAAAATATACAAGGGTTGATGGGTAAGGAGTTAGAGTTGGAATTGTTCATGAACTGTAACAATATTGATATTTTATGTATTACAGAACATTGGCTAAAAAGCCACCAGTTCATTTTCAATTTCAACAACCACCAGGTTGCAAGCTCATTCAGCAGAGAAAAATTTATTCGAGGAGGCTCGTTAATTATAATAAATAAACTTTTAAAATTTAAAGAAAGGTCTGATATTGTGAGCCTCTCTGTTGGGCGAGTTATAGAGATATCTTGTGTCAAATTTGATCAGTTCATTGTTATGAGTGTATACAAGCCTCCATGTGCACATTTTGAAAGTTTTCTATTAATTATGGAGGATGCCCTAAGCAAAGTTAATAATTGCCATAAAACGGTTGCTATTTGTGGTGACTTCAACATTAACATTTTAGAGAAATGTTCTTTATCAATTGATTTCTTAAATCTATTTAAATCTTACAATTTAAGTCATACTTTTTTAGAACCAACTAGAGTGACTGCCACAAGTGCTACCTGTATTGATAATATATTTATTAACACTAAGCCTTTACAAAAATCCTTAATTAATATGTTACAGTCTGATCACTGTGGGCAGTTAGTCTGTTGTCCAAGAAAAAGCCCTAAGATTCAGAGTAAAATCATTAATTTTATACCTATAAATGAAAACCGATTAGAACTTTTTAAAAATAATCTATCAAATAAAATGCGTTGGTTGCCTATTCATGACCATCCGGATCAGTTATATAATTCATTATTTAAATTGATTAGTGATGAATTTTCTACTGTATTTAAACCTAAAAAATTAAATGTAACTGACCGTCTGATGTTTAGTGATTGGGCAACTGAAGGCATTCATAAAAGTCGGATTAGGTTATATGAACTTTATAATGAAAAAACTTTTAATAATAGTCCAGCCTTTATTAATTATGTAAAAAAATACTCAAAAACATTTAGACAAGCTTGTTATGCTGCAAAATCAATTTATTTGAAAAATAAAATAAAAAGCGCTGAAAATACCATAAAAGCAACTTGGAATGTGATCAATAGCGAAACTGGTAGAGCCAAAACACGCAGTCGCGACTACCTACTAAATATCAATAATGTGAGTATTGCAGAGGACTTGGAAGTAGCGAGGGAATTTGAAAAGTTTTTTGCTAATATACCCATTGTAACTACAGCGTCACTCAAATCGTCTTCCATGTCTGCTGAAATGCTGCTTAAAGACTGCGTGCCGGAATGTGTTACGGCCTTTGAATTTGTTGCTGTTACTACAGATGATGTTCTTAAACAATTTAAAACTATTAATATGAAAAAGACAAAGGATCTGTGGGGATTGTCAGTAAAGACTGTTTCGTCTATTATTACATTAATTGCTCCACATCTTGCAACAGTGTTCAATGGTTGTGTCACTTCTGGAACATTTCCTGATTTAATGAAGTATAGCAAAATAACACCTTTATTTAAATCTGGTGACACATCAGACCCCTCAAATTTTCGACCTATTTCTGTATTGCCAACACTTAGCAAAATTTTTGAGAAACTAATTCTTAGTCAGCTACTTAGTCATTTCAATAGACATAATCTTCTTCACAAGAAACAGTTCGGATTTACGAGGGGTTGTTCAACTACTGACGCAGCAGTTGAGTTACTGAAAAGTATTTTTGCAGCTTGGGAGAAGTCGCAAGATGCGTTAGGTATATTTTGCGACTTGTCTAAAGCCTTTGATTGTGTTCATCATGATACTCTTATCAGGAAACTATATCATTACGGCATTAAAAATAAAGCTCTCGATCTCCTGACTTCTTATTTGGGCAACAGAATCCAGAAGGTCGAGGTTAATGGTAAGACATCTCCAGGTTCTGCTTTGAAAATGGGTGTCCCGCAGGGTTCAATTCTCGGACCATTTCTATTCTTGATATATATTAACGATTTACCTTATTACGTTAAGAATAATCATGAGATTGTATTGTTCGCTGATGATACCTCTTTGATTTTTAATTTTAAACGACGACAGAGTAACTTTGACGAAGTAAACAATGCACTCTCTAAAGTTGTCAATTGGTTTAATGTTAATAATCTATTACTTAATAATAAGAAAACTAAACTTTTAAAATTTTCAATGCCCAATGTTAAACATATGCCAACCAATGTACAACTTAATGAATCTAGGATTGAGCCCGTCGAGACAACCATGTTTTTAGGTATTATGCTGGACACCAAACTACAATGGGGTCCACATATAGAAAGGCTTTCGGGCAAACTCAGTTCTGCAGCTTATGCAGTTAAGACAATTAGACGCCTCACAGATTTAGAAACAGCTAGAATGGTTTATTTCAGTTACTTTCATAGCTTAATGTCGTATGGGATTCTTCTCTGGGGGAATGCTGCAGACCTAAATACAATATTTGTTTTGCAGAAAAGAGCTGTAAGGGGAATTTATAACCTCAGTCCAAGAGTTTCTCTAAGAGAAAAGTTCAAAGAAATAAACATTCTAACTGTTGTATCACAATATATTTATGAAAATCTGCTATATGTACATAAAAATATTGACAAATTTTGTAAAAAATGTGATATACATTCTGTAAATACAAGACACAGAAATAATCTCGTAGTTCATAGCACTCGTCTCCACAAAATAAGTAGCTGTTTTATGGGGCAATGTATACGCTTTTATAACAAGCTCCCTTATAATATAAGAGACCTATCTATAAATAAGTTCAAAATTATTGTAAAAGCGAAATTATGTTCAAAAGCCTATTATAAAATATCTGACTATAAAGACGACCAAAACGCTTGGGACTGAGCTGTTCTAATTCGACACACAAAAATAATTGTATTAAATATTTCTTTTTAATGACGTTTCGTAAGTAATTTCAAAGTTTACACGAAATAAAGAAGTATTTCATTTCATTTCATTTCATTTCAATATACTTTATGATAAATAATTGGGTATTTATACGGATCAGTCAGCTAGTTCGGGTTGATGGTGTAGTAACCAATGACATCGACATTAAAAGAGGCGTGAGACAAGGATGTGTTTTGTCTCCGATTCTTTTTAACCTGTACTCAGAATCCGTCATAACAGAAGCATTAGATGAACTTGACTGTGGCGTCAAGATTAACGGGCGTGTCATCAACAATTTAAGATACGCTGACGACACAGTCCTTATAGCGTCTATAGTGACTGAGCTTCAAACAATTATTAACCGAAAGAACGAGTGCAGTGTGAGGGCGGGTCTGAGGATGAAAATTACCAAGACAAAGATCATGATTGTTTCTAACAGAGTTGATTTGGATCCCGTCTTTACGACTCTTAATTTGGAGACCGGGTTCCGCTTATTAGCCTGGCCGCACACATCCGTTTTCAGGCCCGATTTTCAGGTCCGATTTTCAGAACCGTTTTCAGTTCATTCCGTGAGCAAAGCGATTTTCATTTATTTTCCTTTGGCTTAGACATGGGCTAAATAGGTAATTTAAATATTAGGTATTACATGAATGTGATTTAATTGTTTGTGTGAAAAATACCTGTGACAAAATATTAGGTACCTACTAAAAATCCGGACAAGTGTATATCGAGCCACGCGCAATGTAGGGTCCGGTATTAGCCTTTATCTAGTGTCCTAAGGATAAAAGAACTCAAGCACAATAATTATTAATTTAATCGCTTGCAAATGTAAGTTTATGTTAATCGAATATTACTAGTTAATAGTAAAGCCTAATGAGCCTTTGTAATTTTCATTGTAAGTGCTTCATGTTTGATTAATTATTCACGACACGGGAATTAACGCGATTTTTATACGTATTTACATACCATTTACGTTTGACATTTCGGAACGGTTGCACGTCCCATGGTCACAAGCTGACTGGCGCTGCGATTTTACTACGAAACTTTTATTGCTTTCATCGTTTGCAGACGAGCCAAGGGCCCACGTGATATGGTAAGTGGTATCCACGGCTCATACTTAGCTGCGTTTACTTATTATTACAGGAACCATGTCAAATAAGTACAACCAAGTTGATGCCTACCGGAAGGAAGAGGAGAAGGAAAAAGGATCAGGATGGGGACCGGGAAAGGAAAGGTGATTGAGCCTCCGGCGTTCTCACTCACTGTACAAATCACAAAATAACAGATACCGTTGCTTGACATCGATCTTCTGTGAGAGGGTAGTACTTCTCCGGTCAAGCCAAACCATTTGTGCTGGAATCAGCATGGCCCTATTACCGACAATTTGCGAGCTGTGCCTATTTCCAGTAATATGCATGGCAGAGACGGCTAAACGCACGGATATTAGATCTGCTTGCCGCAAGAGCCGCATAATATGCTAGACCAGGAGTGATTAATCATGGAAATCATTAGGCATACTCGTATTGTTAATTTCAGATTGCCAAAGACCCCACTCCCACAAGATGTGATGTGCAGATTACTCACATTTGTTGTCAAAGCTTGAATATTGGCACAATGGTGAATAAACTAAATAAAAACCAAAGCAACTTCCTCTAAAAATTACCATGCCCCGTACGAAATTGAGCAACACAGTGATCCCCCCTAACCAGGTCCGGCCAGTCGCTCACGAATGCCTGGAAAGAATTGGTAGAAGGGGACAGCCCTTGGTTGATGTATTCCAACGAAACTGCCATTCGTCGAGGAGGCCTACGTAGAAATCGGCGTGCTGGTTGAACAATCTAAGCAGTTTATTTCTATCACGAGGTGCTAGGAAATTTGAATCCATGCTTTCTCGTGTGGTATAATACATTCGTGCACGTTTTTGGACCTCAAAATCAACCGAAAGTACACCTGCCAGTACTGACAAAGCTTCAGTGCTAACTGAGCTTTGCACAAAGATTTAAAAATATCAACGCAAATTAATGTTGACTCTTGTAGTGATTGCCGACGTACAGCACCGATAGTTGGGCTATCGGCTCATACAGGCGTACATATACAATCTAAATATGTTGCATCATTTACTTTTAAAGTTGTGAAATTACAGTTCTGAATGACTTCCATGTTGCATTTGACATCTTAGACAGACCGTAAAAGGTTTTCTTTATTTATCTAGGTACTATTTATTACGTGCTCAAAAAAAGAAATGATTGTGTTGAACAATACTCATATATGTATCAAATATAGGTAAGTATTAAAAGTAAATATCGATACTTAAAGTATAGAGTACTTTTCGTAGTCCGTACCCTAAGTAAGATTCGAGCGCGACGCGTTGCGTTAGTTGTCAAACACATTATTGTCAACGCAGTCGTAGGTCACAATTTGTTCGACACGAATCGGATTGCTTTGCACTCAATTGCCACGCAGAACATGGGCTAATGTGCACATAATTATATTTCACGACAAGACAATCAATGACGTCAGTTCACTTTCGATAGATCTAACTTATTTTACGTCGATATTAGAGAAGTTAATTCTTCTCCAGTCGGACCAGTCTAAGTATTCGTTCTAAAACTAGTGTGGCTCCAATGCTTATAAAAATATAGTAGATTTCTTGCTCAGTATGCTAGCAACTATGGGTACCAATTATATTATTATAAGATAACTTTGCCATAAACATGAGGCGTAAGGTAAATTTTTTTAAAGTAGATAATTTGTAAGATGTAGGTGCGATATGTAGATAATGCCTAAAAATAAATGATCCCTGGATATGAATGGCACACGAACGTTGCAAATCGCAAAATCAAACAGAGGCCTATATCTAACAGTGGATGAAATCGGGCTTTGGATGATAATAATTATTCGATACGATACCTGCTATTAAGTACTTATTGAGTAAAAGCATCGAATGCAAAGTATCAAGTACAAAATTATGGATATCGAAAGAAAAATACTCGATACTACAGAGTATCGATATTTTCCGTGCGTTGGTTAGTATAGTATTATACGTATCAGCAACGGAGGAGAGGACGTATTCCTCTTGAGCGTCGGCCGCATGAAGCAGTATAGACCCGCTACGATAACCCCATTTAATTAAAAATACAAAACCTTTTTGCTATTCGTTATTAAAAACTTTTTAAAGGTTTAGATTATTTATGAAAAATATGCAAGTAGGGTATAATCTGTGTAAAAGCCTGTCAAGTATGCGTCAGAGGTTATAGACAATTTTAGGTGGACGACTATAATAAAGCTTTTCATTATTTTATAAACATTTAGGCCCTTATATTTGGCCTTTTGGTAGGTTCTATGATAAGTTTTATAGTTTTTGTATGGCGACGGCTCGTCGCAACCCTGTCCATCAGAAACAGCCACGTCCATTCTGACAAGTGTCTGATTTATGAAGAATAAGTTTTATGCTATTGTCAAATTGAATGTCTGAATGTGAATGCATAAAACCATACAATTTCAAAGCAAACAATAAAAATTGAGGAATATGAATTGTTAACGTTCTTTGTTTTCATCTCGCATAGAGTATAATTATACCTCTCTACCACTTTTATATACACGTAGAGAGACAAAAGTTTAAGCAGGAGTGATTTTCAGTAGCGAATATGAACCTTTCACGACACACATTATTATGATCTAACGAAAATGATAAAATAACTTATATTAATATATTATCCTCTTGTCTGTATCTGATTTTGGCGTAAATTTGAAGTCCCCAGACAAAGAGTTTATATACGTCTACTACCATCTATTACACATACATTGTCGTGTCATTCTGACACATAGTATTTGTTGGTATTTGTCACATTTGTATACTATTTGATTCTGACAAAATAAACTTCAAACCAATGCTATTATATCAACGATACATGACAAGATGTACGCATGCGCTAAATTCCGTTATGACGTCACGAGCCGTTCCGGGCGTGCTTGATTTTCATTTCTTTCAGTCCACTGAATGTTTTCTGTTCAGAGCAAAATCAAACGTTCGTGGTAGGCAGTAAGCTCATTTTTTATTAATTAGATGCTTTTGAGAGCCCGAAAACATTACAAACCTGAAATCAGTCCCTGAAAACGGGTACTGAATTTTTTCAGTCCGGAACGGAATGAAACTTTTGCGTGCTTTCCGATCAAAGCAAAATCTATCGTTTGCGGTGGTAAGTACGTTTATTTTACAAAATACATTTGATACAGTTGACAAATGAAGCTCGCTAGTCTCACGGAAATCCGCCATGAAAAATCGGTCCTGAAAATCGGATGTCTGCGGCCAGGCTTAGTCTTAATAGATTTGGGGGAATATTAGTTTTCTCACAATTAAGTGACTGCCGTTTAACCTCCATACGCAAAAGGAATATTGGTCTTGGCTAAGACCAGTGCCAGTATATTCAAGGGCTTCCCATAACGACGTCCGTTTCCGTGTGTGGCATTTACATCTGAGCGCTACCGTGCTTCGGAGGGCACGTAAAGCTGTCGGTCCCTTCGGGGCGGTCTGAAAATTCCGTCACCAGAGTTGGCCACACACTCACACGAAAAACAAAACAAACAATAGCGACGTCAAAGATCTACATGATTGCCGGACAAGCGGGAATTAACAATTTAGTGTGCGCCGTGGATTCGAACCAACAACCTCTGCATGGCTCTCTGTTGTTGTCTCTACTAGGCTATCGCTGTTTGAGATTTTCATTATTATTCCAGTGTTGTACTGTTTTAAGTCTTTAGCTATGAAACCGAGAGTCCTCTTTTTATTTTTAGCTCTTTTGCTAAGTGATTGCCGTCTGAACTCCACAACTCACAAAGATATGTGAAGCCTAATTATTAACGTTGCTTGCCTAAGTTGGTAAACATAGTTTAACTACTCGTTCACCTAACAACCTGTGATGTACCTGTATACTATGTTGAGCAATAAAGATTTGATTGATTGATTGGTTGATTGATATATTATATGTACCAAACATCAGGGTAAAATAGAGAAATTTCCCTGTTTCCTTTTAAGTAGATAGTTACGCTTAAGGCCTGTTATGTTATTACTGGAATCAGAACCGGCATCCACCCGCGTGTCCATTGCGATAAAAGGTAACCTATGCTTTACTCTGATATACAAAACATAACTTCACACCTATTATCCCCGAAGGGGTAGGCAGAGGTTGCAGTACACACCCACTTTTCGTCAGTTATGTTTCGGTCCCAATGTAGTAGGGGGCAAGCCATAGCTGATATACATATCTCCTGTACTAGTATATATATAAAATCCTTACGTAAGGTAGTGACTGACTGACAGACAACGCACAGCCGAAACTACTGGGTGCAAGAAGCTGGAGTTTGACATGTATGTTCATTACAGACCGTAGGAGTGCACTAAAAAGGGATTTCTTAAAATTCTTCTTTTTTAATATAAAATGTGAGGGCTTAACTGCAGGCATCCTCTAGTAGGTAAACTATGTTATTGTAATGTAAATGTAATGTTTAATTAAAATTCACATATAATATTAGCGAAAAATTAGGAAAACCCAATAAAATTAACAAAAAAACACACTTGCTTGTGTCCATGGGCGGCGGTAATTGCTTTCCATCAGGCCATCCGTCTGCTCGTTTGCCGCCTATTACTATAAAAAAACTATTTTCTTTTTATTAATTACCGCCGCCCTTGGACACAAGTAACACCACAGGAGCCACAAGTACGTTGCCGCCCCTTGGGGTTGAGAAAGTAGGAATAGGGGATAAGGCCTCCGGCACTCTCACTCACCGAACGAAACGCAACAGCTTAGGTACTGTTACTTTACGTCGATTTTTTGTGAGAGAGTAGTACTTCCCTGGTCGAGCCGGTCAATTCATGCTGAAATCAGCAAGGCTCTAATACGTTAAAGGCTTTTTGTATTTTGTTGAATAGTAACCTATACCTATTACTGTAAAGTTTTATCAAAATCCTGTTCAGGAGTTTTAGCGCGAACGGAGGAAAAACCAAGGAACAAATACACTTTCACATATTTTATATTGGTTTGTAAATATAATAAGTGAAATGTACCTTCCATAAAGAATGACCAAATTCCCAATCGCCACTTGATATTCAAAACTTACTTATAGAGACACTGCACTTACATACACATACAACCTCTCCATAATAAAGTGTTTCGATTACTTGTTTCAGAAGGGACACAAAAGCAATTTATTTTTACCGACTACCCTTGGGGACTAAAAGGTTTTCGAGGTGATGGCCGACCGGAAAATGCAGTTTTGTCCTTTAACTATAAGGACACGCGACTTGGTTAAAGTGGGCTGAATTCATTGTCATATTTTTTATGTGACCATTTAAATATGAACACGGTTTTCTGTTACTTTAGATAGAAGTTAGTAGCTTCTTTTTGTTCGTGCTAGTCGAATTTGTTGAAAAGGTAATGCTGTATAAATATTTGTTAGGTTGTGGAATGCCCTGTCACACCACTAATCTGTGACCGCTACGGGAAGTCAGTATGATCAAATATCGTCACACTATTCTAAATAATTCATTATCACTATTTCTTTTCACTGTCCTTGATAATCCTATCATAGCTTCAAGGGCTGTTGCTAGACCATCGAGGGCATCTAAAAGCTTATATCTTTATTGAGCAGATTAGCAGAAAGCACTTCTATCACAAAGCAGTGATTTGGGTTAATATTTTAAATTGGCTGAAGTTCATGAACGGTTGTCTATATACGCTAATTCATCATCATTATCCTTGTGCTGTACTGTATGCGATCCAAGTACTAAGTCTCGCCTTAGATCGTCCATAGCCAATACGCCTTAAAAAATATCATATACAGTATCTTATTTTACCACTATTATAAACGTAAAAGTTTGTAAAAATGGATAAATATATGGCTATTTGTTACTCTTTGACGTAAAAAACTAATGAACGCATTTTAGGACTAAACTGAACTAGCATAATATACAATAACTCACAATAAATTTTCAGAAAGAAATACCCTGTGGGACCGAATAAATTTATCCCAAGCATTTTTATCTAAAATCTAATCTAGCACTGAATAGTAGTAGCCTTTTTTTTTTAAATTGGGGTTCGAACAGATAATAATAACAAACAAATTGTCAGTGTTACAATGTTATGAGTTGACATAAAAATGTTTGAAGCGTTTATCATTTTTGTATGACTGACAATTTGAATTTTATTTATTTATCTGATCGAAACGCAGACTTATGCCAACTCATGTTCATTTAAATAGGTAGCAAAACACCAACAAAAAATATTTATGCCGATACCTATCTGTTTTAAAAACAGAGACCAAGCAAATCTAAAAAATAAACAACAAACAAAGTTTCCCGCTAAAAATCAACAGTTGTCAAAATATCATAGACTAAAAATACATCCCCCCGTGGGATCTCCACCTTGTCGTGGTGGGGGGGCTCAGTAACCGTGGGTTTCAGGTACACCCACGGTGAAGCTAAGCGGGATCCCGGGAGGTGACGCTCCAGGGGAAGCCCACGGCTTGGGTGAGGCCTGCGAAGGACGCGTCCCAAGGTGCGGGTGCGGGGGACAGTTCTGTCTGTCCCTCGCAGTCGGGTGCGGTCGCGGGAGGAGAGGCGTGTCGGTGTTGCGTTGCCGCGCGCCCTATCTCCCGCGACAAAATGGGGGCGCACCATCGTTGCGTCGCGGTGGAGCCGCAGAGGAAGAGGAGATGCGGTGTTGCGTTGCCGTCGTCCCTATCCTCAGCGGCCGCTGGGTGTTTTGGCGGCGGAGCCCAACACCTTTATCCGCCTCCAAAGGGGTTTTGTTCGGGGCCCGCCTGACCATCTGGCGGGCCAATACTCGGGGTTGCGAAGAATGCTTCGGTGATACCCGACCCTCCGACACATGGGTACATGAGGAACACGGGTAAGAGTCTGACAGTTACCTTCGGCGGAGGGAAAAAACTCAAAAAAAAAAGTCGAAGCATATATTTTGGCGCCAACTGGCAGAACGTTAAATATTCCGAACGTAGAATTTTTCTCGTGCCTAAAAATAATAAAAACGTTTGCTCGGTGATTGATGGGGCATTCAGTGTGATACGGATTTTATCTTTCTTTCTTTCTCGTGGAAGCCTGATTTTCTACGGAACAATTCATCCAATGTTGAGGTGTTTCTACACAATTTGGTGCGAACAAAATTGACGTTGAATAGATCAAATTGATCTATTCGTATTATTGATTTAGATCATGATAATCGTGGTTCTAACTTTGTAAATGTTAGGAAGTTTTAACATTTAGGAACTATGAAAATATTTCGGTACAGTAACTTTAAGAGATGGCTTATTATGATATTCCAAAGTGCCTTAGACCAGCTTTTATATACTCGTAAGTTGTGAATAACTAAAATGCTTTCAATGAACTTCGGTCTATTTGTTCTTAAATATTAACAACTGTCGACTACAAGTTTAGATACAACAATTGTATTGTGTTTGCCAAGCGATTAATAAAATAAAAACAAAGTTGCGGTGAAGCCAAGTTGGTGTTCGGATTTTATTTCAAACTATAGACACTAATTCTGTGTATCGTTAAATTAGCTCTGATTTATTTATGTTATTACTAACTTTCAACCATGTTATCGTCTGCATGAAATACTGTCTGGTGGAATACAAATATTGTCCTCACATGTACAAAACATCCACTATCCCATGGTGGCAGAACGTACCTTATGTTTGGGTGGTGTTTGATCATGGTGCAGAAAACATTAATTTGGTCGTCCGTTAATATAGTCGACTTTATTTTTATTTATTCGGTCTTCCTTTTTTCAGCTTCATCGGCGAAATGCGGCTTATTTGAGCCTCACGTTGCCAATACCAACGACTGTAATATCTTGCGACCCTCGTAAAATAAAGTCCACGTCATTGAAGTCCAATATTAAGACGTACATTGAAGTCCAATATTAAGACGTATCTTTATTACGAGGTTACCGGTAATAATTATTATCCATAGGGACATGAGTAAACTTTTTGAGGTAAAGGTTGAAATCGGCTTTCCCTGGAGTTGCCGAAAAATAGGATTTTTCCTTGCTCTGTTATTACCTAGTTACTACTGTTATTCTCAAGGACTGGGAATGAAAATACCGTGATTATTTTTCTTTTATGATTTCTTTTACTTCGGTATGTGAAATAGGCTGCACGTTGCGAGATAAGAGTTTGGTAATATGGTCTTAGGTTCAAATAGGAATAATTGTATTACCTTCGTGGATGACAATAACTACCTAAATTATAAATAACTAAATTGCTTGCAATACTTATGAAACCGGCCGGGTGCATGTAGAGCAACACTCAGTAGTGTTCTAAAGTAGTCTGTACCTAATGTCCTTAGGATATTGATCAAAGTATTCATTTTATCGCTTGCAAATGTAAGTCTAATTTAATAGATTATTCAATCAATCAGCCTATCGCAGTCCACTGCTGGACATAGGCCTCTCCCAACACGCACCACAGTACACACGGTCCTCAGCCTTCCGCATCCAGTCTGTCCCAGCCACCTTTTTCAGGTCGTCGGTCTACCTAGCCGGGGCCGCCCTACCTTACGCTTGCCGAGGCGTGGTCTCCACTCTAGGATACGCTTGCTCCATCGGCTATCAGTCCTTCTACAGATATGGCCAGCCCACTGCCACTTGAGCCTACTGATTTTGTGAGCTATGTCGGTAACTTTGGTTCTTTGTCGGATAACTTCGTTTCGGATTTTATCCTTCAAAGAGACGCCAAGCATAGCCCGTTCCATAGCTCGCTGCGTGACTGTTAGTTTGTGGACTAGTCCCACTGTGAGTGTCCACGTCTCGGCACCGTACGTCATAACAGGTAAGACGCATTGGTTGAAGACTTTGGTCTTCAGGCATTGCGGTAGGGGCGAAGAGAAAACTCGACGAATTGAATCGATTATTATAGTTATTTAATTAGTAAAATAAGCTGTTATAATTTTCATTGAAAATTCATCATGTATGCAACTATTAGACATAGTGTATAGGTATATTTATAACAGAGAGAAGAAGGAACACTTTGCCATTGGTCCGTGCTAATTATTTCGCAAACGGATAGATTTTAACCCTCTAGTGCTTATAGTTTCGACAGACGGACGAACAAAGCTATAGGTAAGGGTTCCTTGTAGTTTAGTACGGTACACTAATAATGTAGGTATTCATAATCATTTTTCTTTCGCAGACATTTCCCGCACTAGGATATATATTATATCGCGGGGCACTTAAGAAATATCAAATGATGTATACCTAAAACAAACTATACTCGAAAAATTATATTCTGGATCACACAAATGTCCTACTAGAAGATCGAATAAACCTTCGCATAGTAAAACTTCCAGCATATTAATATAAATTCTCCGTGTTTTTCATAATAAACTGCCAAACTATATCAGAAATGGTATACAAAAATACTTCAGTCCGTTTAATATCTGGAATACATTAGGGTGCCCCTGGGGTCTCGTTACTAACCGCAGTTCCAACTAAATACACCCACGAGACAGAAACGTATGATAATATTAGATTTCTTCTAAGAGATTTTATATTTAGGTTTACTCCGATCTGATTAAATGTGATAGTAGGATGATATATAGGCTCAAGTTTATCAAGTGTTTGTATATCAACTGAGTTTATATATCAAGGGTTTATCTCAAAGGAGTTGGTCAGTTGACCTGTCCCATTGAAAATCACGATAGATTTGCCATGAAAACAGCAGCCGATCAAAGTCAAAATCATTTATTTATTTAGGTCACAAAGTGAAGTTTATGATCGTCAAACAAATTCATCAACCTCCTAGCGTTATCCCAGTTTCAATCTGGGGTCCGCTTACTAGTCTAACCGGATTTGGCTGAATATTAGCTTTTCCACAGTGCGACTGCCTGTCTGACCTCCGCAACCCGAAGGGATAGCAATATTCCATGGTTTAAACTAATTTCCGTTTATTTGGAAGGTACTGACACCCTATAATGACTGTCAAAGATCTTCATGACAACCGGGACCGATGGCTTAACGTGCTCTGCGAGGCACGGGACAAGCAATAATTGACAATAATTATGAAAATGATAATTCATTGTCAAACAAATTAATTACATTAAAGAATACATTTTAGTTTAGTGTAACGTAGGGTGTCTTGTGCTGCCGTTCGTAGCAGATCGGTTAAGTTAAGTAATTTTCACAAAGCTCACTACTTGGATGGATGACCGCTTGTGGCATTTACAATGAAGGGTTGCCTTGCTTTGGAGGGCACATAAAGTCCACAAATAGATCCTCGTTATTGTTTTAGGGTTAGGGCAACAGATGTTAGGGCCTATTGAAGGCGTTTGCTGTCTAAAAATTCATACATTCTAATGTAGGAGTTTTAAGACAACCTGGCAACACACTTACACGCAAAATAAACATAATAAGTGAAATCAAGATCTTCACATACCGTTAGTGTAACAGAACAATCATGGATCAAACACACTTTCCACTAACTACTGCAACCAACCTCCTGAAACACGACTAAAATGTAAATATTTATATAAAAAACATCAGACTATCCCTCAATGTATTAACGTAACACGACCAATAGAAATTCCAAAACTGTTTCCACAACAGCCATATACGGTCAACTTCACAGAGATAATATAAAGATAGAGAAGGCAATAAATATTTGGTATACGTGTTTCTCTTATACCTGTCTAAATTTCACCCGCGGCTCCGCTCGTATGGGAGTCAGTTATTGCGGCAAAAACACTCTACACACAAACATAAACAAAATATTTACCATAATATCATTCTGCCGAAAAATTACAAATAAAAAAAATGTATTTATAATATTATTTATAATATTTATAATATGTAGGCACCTAAGTATGTCTAATTTGTCTCTTCTGGAAAGTAATGAGCACCTGCCGGCAAATAATAAAGGAAACGAGTCATTATTTATTCACTCCTTATCGACGCGATTTTTATTTGCTTGGGTTGCCTCCTCTATGTTTATATTATCTCTATGGTCAACTTACCGCCATGATAGCCATGTGCCACTGTCTGAAACAAGGTCTGAAACTTAACAACTTTAGGGTCAGAATACACTTGTTTTCCAATACAGTTAGGTCAATACATAAATAGTTCTTATACTCACTAACTACGGTAGTGAACTTTTGATTTATGTTAATTATTATTTCAAATAACTGTCTTGTTGGCGTCTGCGTTGTGTTGTGGTCTAGTGGCACGTAAATGCAAGTTCTGTGGTTCGATTATCGAGTTGGGTAAAGAGTTACTACCTTCACTTGGTCACAGAATAACGAGTCATTAAGCCTTTTACTAGACATGCCTTTTCACAATCAATTGCTACCGAAAAGTCAACATAGAATTAACCATGCGCCGAAACATCAGACACATCATATGTTTTCAATTTACAAGTCGCCGACGGCCGATTGGCGTAGCGGGAATGTAAGCGACTGCTACGTCGAAGGTCGCGGGTTCGATTCCCGCTCAAGTCAACCATTTGGGTGCACGAACATGGATGTTTGTCTTAGTCTGGGTGTTTCTATGTATAATATGTATGTATTTACAAAAAAAAGTATATATACTATGTATGTTTATCCATTATCTAGTACCCATAGTACAAGCTCTGCTTAGTTTGGGACTAGATGGTGTTGTGTGAAAGTAGTAGAATATTATTATTATAATTTTATATTAAACTAACTGGCACGGGAACTTCGTACCGCCTAAAAGTTTATTATTTCATTGTTTTTTATTTTTATTTTGCTCTCCGTACCATCCTCGTACTTCTATAATATATAATATAAAATATTATAAAAAAGAATTAGCGAAATCGGTTCTACTGTTCTCGAGATTTGCGCTTAGCAACACATTTAGTGATTCATTTTTATATTATCTTAATATATAAAATCCTTGCGTTACTGACTGACTGACAGACACGCTACAGCTGAAACTATTGGGCGCAGGAAGCTGAATTTGGCATGTATGTTCCTTGGGGACCGTAGGGGTGCACTAAGAAAGGATTTCCCGAAATTCCCACGGGATCGGCCAAAACAGGTAAATTAAAAAAAATGCAGGCGTAGCTGCTGGCGTCCTCTAGTGGAAGATAATTCACGCGTGTCATAAAACTTAGAATAGGAATTTTCAATATTATTTATTTTTTACATTCGACAATTACTTAGTAAGAGTATAAATTCGAACCACAAATATCTCTTTTATTATTTGTTAATCTTTTATCAACGATCGTTGAAAATAAAAGCATTAAATAAATAAAATGCACTATAGCTAGCACGGTCTCACATCTCTTGCAGAAAAGCCATATATTAATTAAGCGTATTCAAACCACATACATTAGGAACTGTGGCAATTCTTCATTTGTGTTTATTTATTAAAATATTTTATTTTAAAGGAGAAAACGGGTAAGTAAAGATTTACAGAAGCTTCGTTTATACAGTGCACGGGATTGTATGTTAAGGCGCTTGTACACGGTAAGAAAATTTACCGTGTCTCCGGCAGACAAGACAAATTCTTCGTGTACACGACAAGAATTTTGTCTGTTCTACACACGAAAACTTTTCGTGTCTTCCGCAGACAAGACCAATCGGAACGTGTACACGACACGATTTTTTCGTGCAGTCGTCAGCCGGGCGTAGGGCGTGGCAAGTAATAACAAGTCTGATAATCATTTCCGTTTATTTATAAAAATATTAACTACAAAGCAAAAATGAATGATAATTGCATATTATTATAACAAAATGAAAAAGGAAACAAAAACAAGAGACTTTACTGGGTTCATCAAATTATACAAGAGAAAAATGAGGCTGAACCCTACTACTCCGCCCCCCACCGCTCCGCAACAACGTTCGCCGCGTCGCGTCGTGTCTTGCGCAGACAAGATGTTTTATCGTGCACCGCTGCGAGCAGTGTACATGTTGTAAATAATAAACTCCCGAATAAGCGTGATTAAAAGAAATTTCTTTGCAATAGTTGTACAAGCGATATTACGTTAGAGCACATCAGAGACAAAAAGGGCAGTGGCACCAATTTGACAAGTTAACAAGGATGAACTACAAAATAGTTTGTTCATAAATTAGGTTTTATTTAACAACATCCTCCCTTAAAACATAATCCCATCTTCATTGTTCGCCGTCTACAACAGTACGCCAGTTTAGAGGGTGTAGTAGGCTTGGTCAGGATGTCTGCAACCATCTCTCCAGTCTGTACATAGTGAACAACAAACTGCCCACTGCGTATCTTGTCACGAATGAAATGATGCCATACATCAATGTGCTTTGTCCTAGATTGGTAACCATCTGTACCTGCAAGTTTAATACAGCTTTGATTATCACAATAAACCACTATACCCTGAGACTTGAGAAGTGGCCAGAGTTCTTCTTGTAGTTGTTTGAGCCACAATCCCTCTTGAGTACAAGTTGACAGCGACATGTATTCTGCCTCCGTGGTGGATAAAGCTATTATAGGCTGGCGCTTTGAATTCCAGCATATGGATCCTCCCTGGAAAAGAAAGGTATATCCAGTGCATGACCGCCGGTCTTCATCAGAACTCGTCCAGTCGGCATCACAGTATCCATGTGTTATATTTTCTTCAAGTGACTGCTTATAGGTCAACTTATAATCTTGTGTTCCTTTCAAATAACGCATGACGCATTTTAATGCAAGCCAATGTTGTGTTTCAGGTTGATTGTTAAACTTACTGAGGAAATTCACTACATAACTGTTATAGGGTCGTGTGCCTTGTGAAATATAAAGTAGGCACCCGACAACCTCCTGGTATGGCACATTGGTCAAAATATTCACCTTTTTATTTGTACTACATAATTTTTCATTTATATCCATATGACTCTTCACTGGTTTGCAATCTGACATACCAAATTTAAACAAAACTTCTTGAATATATTTCCTTTGATCTAGACTTATACTCTTATTATTCTTGTCTCTTTCCACATGAAAACCTATGAAATAGGTTAGCTCACCTAGATATTTTATCTGAAGTTTAGCACATAGTTGATCTTTTAAATGCTGTAATTCAGACTCTTGGTCTGTCAGAATAATCAAATCGTCGACATACGTGGCTACAAAAAGCATTTTGTTTGCATCTGCCATTCTAAAATATACACATATATCTAGTTTTGAACGTGTCAGGCCAAATTCCTGTAAAGCAGCATCTAATTGCCGGTTCCACTGTCTACTTGCTTGTTTCAGGCCATACAATGACTTTTTTAATAAACAAACTTGCTTACCAGCATGTTCAAACAGTGGTTGACTCATGTATATTTGTTCTTCAATTTCTCCTTGAAGAAATACTGAGACAGCATCCATTTGGTAAATGTCCAAATCATATTTCACTGCAATTGCAAACAAATATCTTCGTGATGTGAGCCGTACAACAGGTGAATAAACCTCATTATATTCTGAACGTCTTTTCTGTGCACAACCTTTCACAACCAATCTTGCTTTGTATTTCACAATTTCACCTCTCTCATTGGTTTTTTTCTTAAAAACCCATTTACAAGGGATTGCCCGCTTATCTGGTGGTAAATGAGACATTTCCCAAGTATAATTTGCTAATAGAGATTTATATTCTTCATTCATTGCTTCTTGCCATTGCTTTCTTTCTGGACAAGACATAGCTTCCTCAAGTGTCGCAGGGTCAGATAACTGCATAGCACACATTAAACCGTTACCATCACTGTCCAATTCCAATCCTGTAAATTATTCAAAATATTTTCTTCAGATGTATCCAAATGATAAGTGTCATCATTATCATTGGCACAGCTATCAAAAGAACAACTGCTCTGTGGTGACAAAGTTCTGTCAGTTCCTTCAGCCAAGGATGAAGAAGTAGTTTCTGAAATATCATTGTCTACATTTTCTGATTTTGAATTACTAGAAATCATCTCAACAAGACTGTGTTGTTTTGAAGAATTTTCAGTTTCTGAAATTTTATTTTCATTTTCTATAAATATGACATATCTACTAATAGCATTTTTTTTGTATTTTTGATCATACAATCGGTAGCTTTTAGTGTTTTCACAATATCCTAAAAGAATCATTTCACTAGATTTCTTATCCCATTTTAATCTTTTTTCCTTGGGTATGTGTACCATAGCCTTGGTTCCAAATATTCTCAGGTGTGAAATATTAGGTTTTTTACCTGTCCACTTTTCTTAGGGCGTGATTTCTCCCAAAACACGTGAAGGTGAACGATTGATTACATAGGCTGCAGTGGCAACAGCTTCTGTCCAATATCCTTTTAACAGCTTTGCATCAAAAAGCATACTCTTTGCCTGTTCTGCTGAGGCGTGTATGGTGTAGTGGTTTGATGCTTTATTCCAAAATCTGTCAAAAATTGTTTAAAAACTTTGTTAGAATACTCTGTGCCATTATCCGTTCTTAGTATTTTTATTTTGCTATTCAATTGATTTTCAACCTCATTTTTGAACTGCTCAAATATCTTTTTCAAATAAATCTCGTTTTTCAAAAAATATGCAAACACTTTATGAGAGTAATCATTTATTAGGGTCATGAAATACTTGGCTCCACCGATGCATTGGGTTTCCATTGGGCCGCACAGATCAGAATGAATAATCTCTAACAATGCTTTTTGCTCTAGAATCTGAATTAGGGAATGGTAATCTAGTTTGCTTTGCTTCTGTACAGGGTAAACATGTTTGATCCTCTCCTCCTTTTGTTATAATAATACCATCAGCACAATTTTCTAACTTTTTAACATCAGCTTTATTCAAGTGACCCAACCTTCTATGCCATATATCTAAACTAGCTTTACTTTCACTGACTGTTGTTGCATAGGCACTTCCTGTGACTGTATTCAATTTGTACATAATATTAACTAATGTTGCTGTGGCAACAAGTATTCCGTTGGGGTTATAAATCTCACAGCCAGTACTAGTAAAAGTAACCATGCATCCATTCTTAGTTAGCTGACTAACTGACAGTAAGTTAGTACTTAATTCTGGTATGAATAATACATCTCTTACCTGTATAAGATGCTCATCATTGCAAGTAACAGTGGTAAGGTTAACGTTACCCATTTCCTGCGCGGAGACAATATTATTATTGGCAACTGTGATTTTCTGTACCGATGATGGTCGTGTATCATACATCCAATCAGCTCTGCGAGACATGTGCATAGATGCACCCGAATCAACATACCAGTTGTTGTCATTTATTAAAAAATAAGCTGAAAAAATAGCTAACTAATTATTTTCCTGTTTATCAGAACTTTTCTTCGTGGTGCATTGAGATTTGTAATGGCCATACTGATTGCAATTATAGCAACGGGGTCCTTTTCCTTTACTATTTATCTGCTGTTTATTGCTGAAAGTTTTATTTTTGTGCTTGGTATACAGTACAGAGGATTCAGGGACCTTCACCTCCTGTAACAACTTTGTTTTAATGAAGTCAGATGAAATGGCTATACCCGAACTTTCAATACCCATGATCATAGTCTTGTAAGTTTCTGGCAGACCTGCCAGCATGAGTGTACCGAGCCACTCGTCATCTACTTTGAACCCAATGTTCCGTAATTTATGGGCGGTTGGCATGATCTTTGAGACTTATTCTTCAACATTGACACAATTTTCCAAAGACGTATTGATTAGGTCTCTCAATAACCCAACTTTTCTTGAAAGCCCGGAGTCCTGAAATGCTTTTTGTAGATTTAACCAAACCTCTCGTGCACTTTTGGCTTCTTCAAACGAAATTTGCAGGTTCTACAACAATAATGATTTTTGACTTTCCTTTCACGTCTTTCTTCGGGTCAATTTCTTTCTCATCTAACGGATCGACGCAACGCCATAAATCTTCGTGCTCCAAATAGCTTTTTACCGCAAATCTCCACGTATTGTAGTTATCTCTGCCGGACAATTTCTCAATTTGCAAGTTATTCATTGTTCGCCGATTTTCAACAATGCAGTACCTACCTAAAATTGTTGCAGATTTCGAAAAATATACTTTTAATCTAATTCAGAGTAGGCGTACGGGTCGGCCCATAACCTGTTGTAAATAATAAACTCCCGAATAAGCGTGATTAAAGAGATTTATTTACAATAGTTGTACAAGCGATATTACGTTAGAGCACATCAGAGACAAAAAGGGCAGTGGCACCAATTTGACAAGTTAACAAGGATGAACTACAAAATAGTTTGTTCATAAATTAGGTTTTATTTAACAACAGTACATAGCTATTTTCTAGTTACGACACGAATTCTTGCGTAGGCCCGGCGTATTTTCTTACCGTATACAAGCGCCCTTAAAGCGACAGCAGCGTCACAGTATTGTACAAGTTACAGTATTGTACAAACACCATAGATAAATATAATACTTTACAGTACAGATGGCGCAAGTCGTCCATAAAAATTGGCCACGTTAGATCCTTAATATTAGACCTTTATTTTTATAAGTACTTGTTAATACCGTAAATAATACAACAGATGGCGCTAGCGACGAAAAAATGGGAGTCGATGGTAGCGACATCTTACGTCTCATTTTGTAAGCAATGTTATTTTAAATTAAAAAGAAGAGATGGCGCTATAATAAAAAAGCATTCTGTCTAAAATGTAGAAATATTATGATATTTCACCTTGTCACCCAAGTGTGCCTCATTTCAAGGTTATAACACGATCAACCGATATAGTAGGTACCTATTTTACGTATGTACCGGTGGCGTTAAAACATCTAGCGATATTTTTATGACTTCGTGTCTTTCCGTTCAAAATTTGGAATGCACTTTGTACACTGTTCCATAAAGCTGATATTTGACATACTCACGTAAGTTTGGTGGCTATGTTACGGTAACATTGAAATGGTGCAGTGATGAATGACCTTGTGAATGCACCTTGGTCTGATGATGAAGCCGGGAAGATGGTTACAGGAACTTCTAAACTACATATTATGATAAACTACTCGTGTTTGGGTTCGTTTGAATTGACTTGACAAAACCTATGACCTTGTGAGGTTGCGTTGGTCTGATGATGAAGCAGGAAGATGGTCACAGGAACTCCTAAACTACACGTGATAAACTAGTAGTGTTTGGGCTCGTTTGAATAGACTTGACAAAACCTATGACCTTGTGAGGTTGCCTTGGTCTGATGGTCGGTGGTCCCAAGGTCTGTGGTGCATGCTACAGATAATATAATAGGTACATTACTATACTAGGTGGTGCTTGCCTTTGAGTTCTGCTTCGTGAAAATTGTTATTCTTTATTTGTATTATTATATTCTTAATTAAATTGGTATTCAGGCGAAATTAATGTAACCTAAATGGCGAACCCCTGGCGAAGCGAACGTCGAGATTGCAAAAAGGGAATAGGTACTTAGGTAACTATTAAAATGTAGAAATGAAACAACAGTTCATTTTATTTTTTTATTTATGAAACCATGATACCTCGTCAACTAACAAAAAATCTTGCAAAAACGTTGGAATTTTTTCTCTTCAACTTTCACGGGAACGAAGTCACGCGCAAAAGCTAGTCATTACAATTGGTTTATTAATTCGGCCTTACAAGCAAGTTATGCAAACGTGCAAGTTAGTTATTTAGATAATTAACTCAAATCCAGATGTTGGAAAATTAATATTTTTAAATTGATAAATTAGGTCGTTTTTTATTCCTCCATTAAAGTGGATAAACAGAATTAGATAAAAAACTAAATTTAACTATTATAAAATCATTTATTTTGTAGGATTCGTAATTTTGAAGCTGATTGTAACGATATTATTTTAAATACTTGCAACACTTTTAAAGTATTTCTTACTTGAATTAAACGTACGCGATCACGTCTCGCGTTTTGCCGATCCACGATCGTAACGGAGTACTTTTACTTACATGGGATATTATTCCTTACCGCCATACATTTACGGAACTTTGTCGTGCAAAACACTAAAATATTTGCAACACTTTCAAATTATTTTTTACCTGAACGTACGCGAACACGTTTCGCGTATTACCGACTCCCGACCGTAACGTAGTAGGGTAAATACGCTAAATGTCGGCATCCTTACGGTTTTTCTGTTTTGAATCGGTCTGGCACCATCAATTTGCAACGAAAGGATAGCTTCCGATGCGGTTTTGGATAGTTTGATAAATCTATTTCATGTTTATGGGCATAAGATTGACATTTCTACTACAAGGAAAAAGTACTAAGGTTTATATGCGTCGAGAACGAAAAATCCCTAAAGTCGGCCATTCACGGGCCATGGTCGGTCGCGTTTTTCCCAAATATCGGCCGGGTATAGGATGTTTTAAATTAAGACGGATAAATATTATTAATATGATTTATTTTGGCAGGAGTCTCACTAAGTATACGTTATTAATCGTATTTGTTTCATAGTAGGTAAAGTATTTTTTTATTTGCACTTAAATAACGTTACACACGTTACAGTTTATAACAAAGTAAACATCAAAATAATTATAATTAGTTCTGGATATCTTTTCAAAAATATTTCATACCATTTTTGGCCCAGAGTATCATTATTGAATATATTTATATTTTTAAGCTACGTAATTAACATGGGTTAAGGTAGCAAGTTCCAAAGAGCAATTTATATCTTATATTTCCATACCATAATAAGCTAATATAAATGTTTTCAATAATATCAACTCCTACATTTAAACTTAACTCTTTATATTATAAATAAATAAACGTATAATAAATATTTAATTTTGAGAAAATAAGAAAAGTAATCAGCCTGTATAGTTGGGCTCGAATTCGAGGCTGGTCGACATTACGATCTTTAATGTTTCTAAAGCCAGCCTCTATTTTGTGTACATTATTTCTCGAGATTCAACTAATATCACCCCGGCCGGTATTTGGCGATTAGACGTAAAATAGATTTATTTGCCTATATGCGTTGCAAATTCTCTTATTAAGGCAATGGAATTAGTACAATTGGAAATTATAAAACAGACTACATTTACTTTTAGTCGGCCACGGCCGAGAATCTGGTTTTAATTCAAAATTGGTATTCTATTGGCGGCCTCCTATTTTCCCTTAAAACTATACGTTAAACATTGAAAAATCTATCTCAAAATATAGTCAAAATCACTAATTACTAATAATAATGCTTAAAACAATAAAAAAGAAATGTCTGACCGTTCTAATATCAATCCCCGAAGTGTGGGTATTCACAGCGAGTAAGGTACTTTAAATATGAAATTGACGCTTCGACGGCGCAATCGCTACTGACGCTCAGTGTGCGAAGAGTGTGTAACGTAATCGGAAAGTAACGGTTGTACATATAGATTATGAACTAAGATTGTAATTCGAGTGGCAAATTTGTAACTTCAATACGTTTTAAATGAACGCAAGCCGAAAATGTGCAGACGGCCGAAGTTTGGGGAGGGGCCGACGTATGGCGTATTTACCCTACAGATACTTTTATGAAATAATATTCCTTACTGCCATACATTTACGGAACTTTATCGCACAAAACACTAAAATACTTGAAAGTATTTTGAGTACTCAGGAATATAAAAATTGCAAGGTTTTGCGCGACAAAGTTCCTTAAATATATGGTAGTAAGGAATAAATTTCCATGAAAGTATTTAGAAAAGTCCATTACCAAATTTTGCGTTAAACATCCTTACTCATATTAAGATAAGGTTTATTTTTCAATACAAACTTGCATTACCAGGGCGTCACACGAAGTTTTCTATACTCGAGTGCCCAAAAACTTGCAAGTATATTGATACCTGGTTTTCGATCCTGGTATTTTTATAGAGACGCACTTGGTGTATTTGGTACGCGATTTTGCAATTGTGCGACTCATGAAGTCATGACTATCGGCATAGATAAATTTAATAGTATAGGTACCTATCGGGAACCAAGCGAATGAGTTCTAGACTTCTAGAGAAGTCGGCTATCAAAGTTTAAAAATGCGTTTTGTTTTTTTCATTAGTTTGATTTACAACATACTCAACATCAACTGTTTATTAGTTGCTATTGTCTGTTCAAGATACCTACGAAAAAAATAAAAGGTTAAAAATATACAGTATCATTTATGAATTGAAGGGACAGGCGTATTTTTGTAAAACTAACTGCATCTTTCGCTTGGAGTATTTAACTTAAATCTACTTTTGTTGCGAAGGCGACATTAAAAGAACCATTTTATGGTTTGTTTACATTTTATTTTTTCGTATCTTGAACAGACTATAGGTAGGTACCTATAAATGTAAGACGCATATTGATTAACATAATTTATGAAAATTTATTATATATAATATGTATGTATTTACAAAAAAAAAGTATATATGTATGTTTATCCATTATCTAGTACCCATAACACAAGCTCTGCTTAGCTTGGGACTAGATGGTGATGTGTGTATGTGGTAGAATATTATTATTATTATTATTATTATTATTATTATATAATACTACTACAAACACAGTAAGTTGTTATTAGGTATAAAATTTAAATTACACTACTTTTACGTACTTAAATGTAAAAACAAAACGCAATCGCTCGAATAGGTACTTTTTAAAATAAATGCTCATGGCCGTTCATTGGTTAACATAATATCTTACTTTTTCAAATATTTGATGTTTATTTAATAAATATTTCGATGCCTTACGGCCAAAAGAGGCTAACCGCCACTTAACAAACTTTACAGGAGAGTAGTTTAAAGTTCAAAATAAGTGAAAAAAAATCATAGAAAATTTTCTGTACGTTCCAAAAGTTTCAAAATTTAACCATATAGTTTTTGATTAGGTCTCTACGAAATGACATTGTTAATTAAAACAAATCACACTCCTAACACTATTTACTGTCGCTTACCCTCAAATGGTCCTTATTATACTAACAGGAAAAAACGTCGTAAATGAAAACAACCCAATTAATGAGTTCCAACCCAAATGATTTAACTGCACCATTTATTTTATTTTTGTTGAAGAAAAAGAGCATACCTGTGCTTTTTCTGTTCATCAAGTGGAGCCAATATGACATAACCGGCTATTGGTTAATGGCAGAAGAACAAGGAAATTGTTATAAGTTAATTATCTATAAAAAATACTATTAGCTCTTTTATACAACGCGAAAGCACATTGTGATTAATTCTTATAAAATTATACATACATACATTAGACTTTTATAAGTTTTTAAACTGGCTAACCGACTATGGTATGAATTAAAAGAAAAAAGAAATTGTGCTCAATCAGTCATTAGTTTAGAAAATTAAACAAATCAATTGTTACTCATTGTAAGTTAGCCTTGAATTATACATTCATGCTGACATTCTAGGTATGCCAAAAAATATAAACTTAAAATTTCGTACCTAAGGACCACTTTTAGGTATGACGGTAGGCGTTTGGTCCTCGTCGTCCGCATGTCCGCGTCTACAGTAGTCGTAAATCGCCTCGCGACGTCCCACGGTGGTCAATGAGCGAAAAAAATTCAATTTTGCAAAGTATGACTATTCGAATATGTCATACCAGTATTGGATACTACAAGCCTAAATAAACACAAACACAAAATAATTTTATTTTTATTGCGTTATCTTATTAGTTTTATAAAATTACAAAGTTGAAACTAAACTAAACTGAACTGGAAAGACCATGTAGACTATGTATGTTCCAAAGTGAGTCAGTCCGCATATGGACTATATAGGCTAAAAAATATAGCCAATACATCAACATTAATAACAGCCTATCATGGCATTGTCGTATCAACATTACGGTACGGAATAATATTTTGGGGCAATTCCACTGACTGGCTATCGGCATTTAAAGTTCAAAAGCGGTGCATTCGAACAATTTTTGGTATAAAGGTACCTGATAGTTGCAAACCGTACTTTGTAAATAATAATCTGTTGACCCTGCCTTGCATTTACATAAAGGAGTGTGCTGTGTTTGTGAATCAAAATATGGAGTTATTTAAAAAAAAATCAAGTATTCGACATGCTGGTAAATTGTGTGTTGTCGAAAGTAAAACGGCGCTAATGCACAAAAGCTTCTTTTGCACTGCACCACGCATTTACAACAAATTACCTACTCAAATAAAAAATATTGAAAATCTACAATTATTTAAAAGGCATCTTCAAAAACTGCTTGTAGTTAAATGCTATTACTCGCTGCAGGAATATTTAGATGATACACATAATGCAAATAATTAATTAGAAATAAACTTTATTTATTTTTAAATTATAATATTTACTTATATACATTTGACATTTTAATTGTGATTAGCTGACATTTTACTTTTATAATTATTATTGATATTTTATAATTTCATTTTTAATTATTTCATGACATTTTAATATTCTTATTTCGAAATTATGACATTTTGGACTCTTATCTGACATTGTATATTTTACGTTAAACGGTAATAATTTATGTTGATTTTAATTTTATAATAAGTAATAGTTTA
The DNA here is from genome assembly GCA_944739405.2 of Euclidia mi. Taxonomy (NCBI): domain Eukaryota; kingdom Metazoa; phylum Arthropoda; class Insecta; order Lepidoptera; family Erebidae; genus Euclidia; species Euclidia mi. The sequence goes on along the minus strand of OX123206.2, from coordinate 6,317,925 downwards.
CTGTATCTGTGTTTGCATGCCTAATTGGTGGGATATGGTAATAGAACATTGTATTTATTATTAAGATCTGCAAATGTATACCCATATTCGCAAATTAATAAATGAATTATGAATTATTATGAATTATGAATTATTATGAAATTATGAAGTTAAAAGGATATTGAATTTTCACTTGAAAAAAGCCCTAAGTTAGTGGGTTGTATGTTCCAGTTTGTGATGTTTTTTTAAATATACTTAAATTTTCTGTAATACTACACGTCTTAAAAAATCTACTAAATAATTAGCATTGTCAATAAAGTCATTAGTATGAGTGCAGGATAATGAGAGAAGAAAGCTTGTTTTTAAGTTAAATTCTTAGTTTAAACGGCCATATCTAGGTTGCGGCGGCTTCCAGCGGTTTCTCTTATAATTCAAATAATAGGCACATTTGTGTAGATAATTAATAAATCACTTCCAGCTGCGAATACCTGCGAATTTCCATTTTTTTGCCATATTAGTTAATGAACTCATTATTACGCACATTAAGATGGTGCCACAGACACTAACTTTTTTCTAACAACATTAGTTCCTCTCCGTCTCAATGACCAACGAAAACAATCTTCGGTGTATTGGAAGAATGAATCTCCTTCTTCAACCAGGTACTGTAGACCAGTACAGTTTCAGTTCATGAAAGAAACTACAGACGTCAGTAACAACGAAATTGCGAGAATGGAAAGTGAAATAGCAAATCTTAACGAAACATATATATTATTATTACATAACCAAATATCGATGAAAAATATTTTATTTTACTACTTTCTAAAGGAATAGACAACCTTCACAATTATTTCTGCTGCCCCATACAACATGTACCACTGTGCGTCCGTAGTCGGGGGAGTTCTTCACAGCAAAGAAACTACCCAAAACAACCGTGTCCGATGAAGACATGCGTCAGGCGGAAGGTGAGGACACCGTGGCGGCCTTCAGCCACTCCAAAAAGAGGGTTCTTACTATCGCTTTTGCCGTATATCCATTCATTCGCACTCACCCATCCATTCACTCAATCGATAAAACAATGAAGATGACACATGTTAAATCAGTCACGGTGACAAATCTTGAGGCAGAATAACAATTCGCAAAAGAGGGACCTACTAACGCTAATATGTGCAAAACAAACGTGCAGTTTTTATTCTCTCACTCTCATAGTCCCATAGGCAATTCGACACAACAGAGTCATATCAGTCGCAGGATTAACTCTTTACTGTTACTGAGAATTCATCAAAAAATCCAATAATTCCTTGCAGGCCCAACCTGGGATTCGAACCATTGATTATGATCCTAAGCCAGGCCAGCCAACAAAAACTCTGTAGGTCCTTATTTTATCATTCAGTATTGTCTGAACAAGATAGCAAAAGAATGACTTCTTACCTATAAAACTTAAAATAACTAATTAGAATACACAATTATAGATGAATATAAAAGTCTACTAAAATAATCTTACCGTTTTATTTCCTTCGAAAAACTTCGCGCCAAACGGACTCGCAAGCACGGAGGTGCTTATGCCCGCGGTGAAGGTTCGCTGTGCAGCGCTAACGACATTTTGTTCGAACGAAAGAGTGAGTTAACCGACGCTGTTTGTCATTCTTCTGTAAGCTAACCGCCAAACCTTTGATTTACCTTGTTATCTAACCACCATACCAGATATTTTTTTGGGGAGGGAAAAAAAGGGTAAGCGACAATGTAAGGCGACATTTGTTTGGATTAATTATCCTAAGCGCCTTCGATGATTGATTTGGTGACTAGGGAAAATAAAAATAAACGCCAAATAAAGTCACGGAAATGAGACCTAAATGTAATAAATGACATATATTTTATCCAAAGGAACTGCCCTAATATCCTAACCGAAAGTTTGGTACACAAAGATTCAAGTAAAATTTGACTAATGTATTTTTTACAAAAAAGTATTTACAGCCCAAACTACTTAACGTTTAAGTAAAGAAAAACTATTCAAAGCCAAAAATGCTTATCTCACAGTTTTGAAATATAATTTTTATCCAACCACCATAATACAAAATACACCAAAAATAACTGTCGTTTAAGACGAAAAACGTAGTGTTAGAACCTCAATTCCTTTACCGCCTAAGCGACAAAAAGTTTGTCCTAGAGCCACGAAACTTAGACCATTAGACGCAGAAAAAAAAGCCGATTCTAACCATATATATAAGTCGATTTCGCAAAAAATGTCGCTTACCCCCTTTTGGCCGGAAGGCATCGATTTATTTATTTTACCATCTACAGATTAATACCAAATTAAATAAAAATAAATATATACATACGTAAAAGCGCCATCTATGAATGCCGAGTGAAAGTTAAGTCATTGTAACGTTTTACTACAAGCTAGTACGTATTTTGGCCACCAGAGCAACGAAGTGCACATCATATTTTTCAAAAATATTCATATTCAATTAAATGTTTCTTTTTTTTTATTTAATCGTAATAAAGGGATTTTTTAATTAATAAATATCATATTTTAGAACTTTATTTTCTTATTTATCATTTATGCATGAAAGTCATCAATAACAATCGATACTAGTAAAGCCATCTGTTGAGAGAGTTAAGAATGACGGAAAACGTTCTAAGGAATGAGACCCCATGCAAACACACAACTAACGGACACAAAGAACACACAGACTTGAAACAACAATTTATGATCATACTAAGTGTTGTCTCGTGTGGGAATCGAACCAGCAACACCCGGCGCATTGTCAGGCAGCGAGGCGGCCGCTTAAACCACTTAGCCAACCGTGCAGCCTCGTACATCATACTAGCGCTACTACGGTTGAAGCAAAGACTTTTGCTTTGACCTCAGAGTGCTTAACAAAGGTTTGAATGGACCTCACAGGCTCCGCATATGGGTTCATTCAAACTAATGGTATAACACTAGACTATCGCTGCCTGCCTAAATAAAAAAAATACATTATTATTTTGGGCAAAAGACATCCACTGCTCGACTTTTAGAACTTTTAGGCCGCCCTCACATTGGCTTCAGCCTCAACGCAGCGACACCTCGGCGTCGACGCCGCGTCTACGTCGCGTCAGCTGAGCGTTCTTCAAAAGTCAAAAGCATTCTCAAAGAACGCTCGGCCGACGCGACGTCTACGGTGGTATCACTGCATTGAAGCTGACGTCCAATGTGAGAGCGGCCTTAGGACAGTAAGTACTATTATAAACGTGAAAGGTGGACAAAAGGTTGTTTGTCGCTCTTTCACCCAAAAACAACCGACCGAATTTATTGAAGAAACTTTGCAGTTATATAGCTAATACATCAGAATAGAACATGATCTACGTTTTGTCCAGATAACCGACAAAAACGCCGCGTAACCGCGGGTAGAAACTAGTCATTATATATTAGCTCATACTTGTGTAGCCAGATCTACGTACGTCCATCCATGTAGAAAGCCGTCGATACGGCTAGTTGTGTGCAAGTCGGACAGCGAGACAAGAAGGCGCTAAGTACTTGTGTAACTTTATAACATGCACACGATCGGAACTTGTCTGATGCGACACGATCACCCGCATTGTAGAATTCCCGCTTCACAGCAAACTGGGACAGATATAGATTCTAATCATCCCATGAGTCCGGTTGGTGTAACTAATACTGAAATTACAGGACAAATAAATAATTTTTCTTTTTGGGATTTTTCATGCTCTTATACTCTTTCTGTAATGGACTACGACAGGCTGATGATGATGCTCTTTTAAGCCCCGTTACTGTTATATAAAGAGTGACATAGTTATTGCCACCCATTATCGCTGGGGCGTGTTTGTGCCATTACGCACTGACGACTGCCCGCCGGCGACTCAGGCTCTCAGCGACCAAAACATAGGCAACTAGGGCCAGGAGACCAAGCCGAGCGACAGTATTCCAAGTACATTCGTGCAGAATGGACGTCGAAGAAGTTGCAATAGTAGCGCTACTAATTTTAAACAGAAAGAAAAATAAAACTGCCTCCGTGATCCAGTGGATGGCGTATGCGACTGCTGATCGGAGGTCCCGGGTTTGATTCCCGGGTCGGGCAAAAGTGTTACTGGGTTTTTCCGAATTCTTAGTAGCAGCACGGAGTCTGGTGATGTGCCCCATAGCGGCAAAAGGCTCGCCTCCTATTACGTGGGACCTAAAATCAGGGACCGAAAATCAAAAGAGTGTTGAGTATATCCTTTGTTACAAGAACGGAACCTCCTCCATAAGGAATGTTTGAAATATTTTATGAAAACTTTAGTAAATACTCTCGTATTTTTTTTAAATTATGAATATTCTTCACTCGATAAATCCCGAATAGCTTTTCGGGATTGTATTTCCAAAATAAATTTATCCGTATCGAAAGCCTGGGCCACTTTTGTGAACGACGTGCGGTCGATTCGACAGTTGCTCGCAGTGCGAATGCTTCCATTTGAAGGCGTGTTCCTATTGGTCGCCGGCGACCGGCAGTCGCTTGTGCGTCGCCACTACGCGGCGAGTCGTCGAGTCGCCCGGGCAACCGTCAACCAAGTGTCTAAACACACATACATAGACTCACTCCTGTTTCCCAGAGGGGTAGGCAGAGACTACGGAACGCAATTTGCAACGATCCTGACATATCTCTCTTGCTTCATTCACTCCCATCAGATTCCTCATGTATGCTCTTCTGTTCAGAGTACTTCTAACTAAGTGCGTAAACATCCCCAACGACCGAGTCGCCGGCAACTATTCGACAGTGCGTAATGGCTCGTGACGTTGGACTCACGAAACGCAACGGTATAGATATTGTTACTTTACGTCGATATTCTGTGGGAGGGCAGTACTTCCCTTCCCTGTTAAAATCAGCAGGGCTCTACTAGGTAGCGCTAAAACGGTTAAGGCGAGGTTGCAGTACTTTTTAAGACTTTTGAACGTCTGAAAGTCCCATGAACTATGATATTTTTAATGAATAAAAATTAAAGTATAAAAGTTGAACATATCTTCTAGTAAATCGTAAAGATAGAAACACGATTTGGAATGATTGGTTCGATAAAAAAAAATGTCAAACATGGCACTAAATCACAATTTTAAACGTGTACTGCTTAGAGATTCCATAATGAATTTATATGAAAGTATTATCCATAGAAACAGCTCTTTATTTAAAAATAAATGGTAAAAACAGATTTCGTAATTTCGTTACAATTTTTCTCCAAGAAAAAAAATAGTCAAAATGTTGGCATTATATTGCTCGCCGGCCGTTCATCAGTGCCTGTCTAGGCGTGATTGAGGGCGGACGTACGTCATTGCTCCGCAAAACCCCCCTCCACCCCCGCATGTACGTTTTCGCAAAAGTACAAAGTAATTCGTATTCCAAACTCAATCGTTCAAACCATAGACATACTAGTAAGAAACCGTAGACAGGTTACTGACAAGGTAACATGACGGAGCTTACGAGTGGCACGCATCGCGAAAAGCGTACGCACACTAATATAAATAATGTCAAAACGACACACTAAGAATTAGATAAGAAGTGTAAGTGAGATAGCACATCTAATCGCTAGCGCGAAATAGAGATAAACATATACTCTCTGGACCGAAGCGCATTGTGACATCATGCTGACCGTTTCACAAACAATAATTTGACTCAGATGCGACATGATCACTTTGTCTGTCTTGAGTAAATTCAATTCGCCTCAAAGTAAATTTGATTAATTCATTTAAGGTAGGGAAATAAAAAGTCGATGTGATTTATTTATAACATTTATTAAAAAAGTACATTTCATTCAATGGAAACCTAAAACAGTACGTTAATATAAAAACTGTGCGCTGCGGACCCACCGTAGCCCTGGCAGTACCCCTGGGGGTATGGTGGGTCTTTTAAAGCTTAACCCTACTCCTGGCTGAAATGCTCGTAGTGTTATACCAACGTGCTACGTGGACATTAAACTGAACAGTGTTATCTCTCGTATGATAATGACTTACTACTTACGTTTTTGTATTTTTAGACAAGCGAAGACAAGCGCTAGTACGATGATATAGTGCAACAAGGAGATAAATTAGAGAATAAAACGTTTAGGTATTACTGCTAATGGTTATAATGCTTTGTATATTATAGGTATAATCTGTGGTACTGTTGAAGACCCGTCATCATCATCATCCTTGCGCTGTCGAATCATTCCCACTAGTTCTATTGAACAGTTCTATGATAGAACTAGTGATACTTTTTTTCCCACTAGTTCTATTAGCACAACTTGATGAGAAGAATAGAACTAATGGGAAACAGTTATAGGAAATTTACCACTAGTTCTATGTATGTTTTACAAGGGTAGTGTCACAACATCGCGCTCACAAATCCGAATAAATATGTATTTATAAAAATGTGTTAAACGAATGAACGTCTACAAAACAATTGAACGTCTACAAAACAAATGAACGTCTACAAAACAAATGAACGTCTACAAAACAAATGACTACCAGAAAGTGATCAGCTAGGCGTTCATTTGTTTTGTAGACGTTCATTTGATTTACACATTAAACAAATGAACGTCTACAAAACATATTTATTCGGATATATGAGCGCGATGTCGTGACACTACGGATCATTCTCAGTAGTTCTATTGAATACCCTTGTAAAAACATACATAGAACTAGACTGGGACATTTCCTATTACTTATCCCATTAGTTCTGTTCTCCTCATCAAGTTGTGCTAATAGAATTAGGACAGTTCTATCATAGAATTGTTCAATACTACTACTATACTGGGAATGATCCCACAAAATAGTAGAACTTGAAATTAACGAACTGAAATTAATAAACTAATTACACAACAATATTATCTGGGAGTACGGTTAAGCTTTGAAAGACCCACCATACCCCCAGGGGTACTGCCAGGGGTACGGTGGGTCGACAGCGAAAACTGTGCAGTACAATCTACTTAGTTGTTTAATACTAAAAGGAGAAAAACAAGAACAAGTGTATGGACTTTGATCATCCGTCAATGTTTGTAACTTACGTATGATTTTGTATTTCTATAATAATAATATATTGTGTTGATTCAGCCTCAAATCACTTTTATTACTTGACATAAACACACATCAGTATTTTATTATTACGAATGTCCCATCTGGATACTTTGTTTTTTAGTCTTTGAACACGCACAATACTGCTTCTCTTTTACACTCGCTGAATGCCAATTTTTTATTCACTCTATTATTTGTGATACTGAATTTATTATAAATTTAAAATAAAACGTTATATTGTAATACTCATGAATGAGAAGTGATTCCATAACTTTTAGGCATTTTCAAATGTAACGTACACACACGCGAGTAAAAGAGCGAGCGCTTCCGACCGCAGCGCGTGAGCGACTAAAGCCAAATGAGACATTTACAAAAAAAAAGTTTGTCATGAATTTGTCAGTTTTTAATGTGCCACTTTTGAAGTTCGCATAACTCATCTACGGTTTTTTTACGCTGCGCTGTGGCACACGCACACACGAAACCCCCCCTCCCCTCCCCCTGCTCACTCGCTGACGCCACCGCCGTGTTTTTGTTTTTGCGGGGGGTGAGGTCGAGCTTATTAGTTTTTGACAGTTTTTGACATCAGCTCCATACAAAATATGTCAAACACGAATCTAAAATCTACAGATCTATCTATTGTTTGAATATTGAAAATGGCCGTAAGTTAGTCAGTTTTCATAGAACTACTTATCCTTTAGTTAACAAAACATAGCTTTTTATCCCAGCATTAGTAGATTGGCACAAGAGGACAGAATATGTTTTGGCCAATGTACATACAAACATATTGTTTAGTTGAACTATATATTATTGGGTGTGACGTAACGTTTAGACGAGTACAATATTTCCACGTCCAGTGTCCGGGTGTCCGGACCGCACGTCCGCTCGCTGCTTCACACATGTCGAAGCGAATCCCCGCGTTAACACACGTATTTGTATATTCTGACAATAAGATATTTGCGTTAAGATTGCCAATCATTTAGCTATTAATTTTCTGGTATTTTTTTAAATACATACTTACATACATATCGTCACGCCTTTTATCCCCGAAAGGGTAGGCAGAGGTGTATTTCTACACCCACTTTTCGCCAGATATACTTTAGTCCCACGTAATAAGGGGCGAGCCTATTGCCGTACCGAGCACATTTCCAGACTCCGTGCTGCTACTGAGAATTTCGTGTCAAAAAATCCCAATAACACTGCCCGACCCAGGAATCGAACCCGGGACCTCCCGATCCCACGCGCACGTTTATGCCGCGAGACCAACGAGGCAGTCTTATAAGGTTTGATGTAAAGTTTTCCGTCTCTACGCAAAGATGGTATTTGCATCGTGTTATCCCAAGGTCGCCTCTTACGACACCCACGGGAAGATAGGGGGTGGTGACACTTGTATTGTATGCCGTCTACCACACGGCTTTTTTTAAATAGCCCGCGTTATTAAATTATTCTGCATTGTGTTTGTTTCACATCTGCAATAGGTGTTTAGATTGGGGGCTAGTCAAAACAAATTTATCTGAAGGCCAATTCTTCTATTTTAATTGACATCGGCACTGTATTTTGAACTGAATCACAATTGGTATTCTGCTGACTGAATGTCATTATCGTCTTATTTGACTATGGATCTTTACCGTGTATTTAACATATAGTCCGGTCAAGTTAGACCAAAAAGCAGGGGTGATGTTATAAAAATTAGGTTAATCAATATTTAGGTTACCTATAGAAAACTCAACATCTTTATGATGCTGGCTGTCGGGTTTTTCCCCATTAAAACATGTAGTTGTATTGTAGCTTTTCACTATGATGCCCCTGAAATGACATGAGGTAGTGACACTTGTATTCACCCTGTATTCGCAATCCGTCACCATACGAAAGGGTGAGAAACCTTAGGGTTGGTTGGTTGCAATAAATAATTTTGCCTCAGATCCCAGTATTTCTAGTCTTACCAGATATGATAGAATATCATCTTTAAAGAAAATAACATATATTCCTCAATGCTTTAACGAACACACGGGTACGCTCAAGAATTGGCAATGAGCCATTCAATGGAGCGTATTACTCTGAGACCAGGACCAAACATAACTTATTGAAGATTCACGGCCATTTTCAATATTCGATCCATATATGGATTTTGAGATTCGAAATTCGTGTTTGACATATTTTGTATGGAGCTTATGTCAAAAACGAATCTAAAATCTACAGATCTATCTATAGATCGAATATTGAATTCCGTAGTCAGTCGATTACACTGAATAGGTACTCAATACATTACTGCGGGAGCATTATAGCAACTTGTTGCCAAATCGTAACAGGCAAGCCTGTCCTGCGTTAGGGTTCCTATCTTGAAATATGATTAGAGTGTCTTTCTATTTCAGTAGGTTAGCGAGGGCTGAGTCTAGACATTATTACCCTGCGAGATAAAACCGGATGATTCGGCAGTTGTGCCTACTTGATAATCTTTTATGTTGTGTTTATTTTATATCTATACATATACATATTATGAAATTATGTCTATTTATTTATTTATTATAATAGACACGCCAACAGTATACATATACAACATTAAATAGCACAGATTACAATGTATAGTAGGGTTCTTATATGTACACCTATAAAAGGCATGCACAGCACACAATAGATTGACGTACATTTAAGGAACAAAGATTAAGGCTGCGATCATAACATTATCTCATACTAAAATAACAGTAGTAATTAAAATTAAAAACAAAACATAAATGGCAACACATTACCAAGTTTGTCTAAGAAAAACAACAAGTGGCAGCTATGAGAACGACTTCATCACTTTCAATTTAAAGTTATTAAGGGAATCGTGAAAAATATCCAACTGATCTATTTTACTATTGTCTGTTTTACTCATTGCATGCACGCACTAAAGGTGAATTTACTCCCAGATTAGTTCTTACTAATGGGTGATGGAATGTTTTAGTAAGAGGGCAACGAGGCGGCTTGCGGGGAACTGATATGCGTATACGCTGAAGTAGATCAGTGCAGTAAACTTTATTATTAAGTATTTTGTGAAGAAAAATCACATCATGTAACTTACGTCGGTTTGATAACGAAGACATTTTAAAATATTTTAACCGCTGGTCGTAACTACACCTGTGTGTGATACCCTGAGAGAAATAAGCTAAATGGCGCGTGAACGCACGTTGGACGCGTTCTATGCGCTGGGAATGCACTGCATAAAAGGGATTCCAAATAACACATCCATATTCTAAATGGCTGCGAGCCAGAGTATTGTACAAAGTTATTCTGGTTGCCGGGTTCTTAAAACTCTTTGTGTTGCGTTTCAAGAAGCCAAGCATTTGGCATGCTTTTCCTACGATTGAATGGATGTGTGAGGTGAACCGGAGTTCGCTGTCAATGGTCACACCAAGATCTTTTATTTCGGAGACTGTATGCAGTTCGGCTTCACCAATCCTATATCTAGACTCTGTCAAGTGGTTCTTTTTCGTAAATTTAAGATGATAACATTTGTTAACATTGAGCTGCATATCATTAAACTTACACCACATCTCTATTCTACTTAAATCTTCTTGAATAAGATTCACATCGTTTCGTGATTTAAGACTTCTATATAATTTCAGATCATCTGCGTAAAGTAGAAAATTACAGTTAAGTATGACAGTTGTTATGTCATTTATGAAAACAGAGAATAGAACAGGTCCCAGATGCGAGCCTTGAGGCACTCTAGAAACAGCATAGAACGAGTCCGAATTGTAACCATTGATAGAAACTATTTGAAGTCTTTTTGCTAGATAAGATTCAAACCAGTGCAGCAAAGAGCCCATAACACAAATGTGATTTAATTTTTTTATGAGGATTTTGTGATTTACCTTATCAAACGCGCTGGAAAAATCAGTATATATTGCGTCAACTTCTAGACCTTTATCGAGTTGTTCAGAGACATCAGATATGAAAGAACACAAATTAGTAATCGTGGAGAGACCTGAACGAAACCCATGCTGATTAGGCGTTAACAATCCATTCACATGACTAGTTAACACGGGACATACAAGGGACTCAAAAAGTTTCGAGAAACATGAGAGTATTGCTATTGGTCGATAATTTTTTGTATTGCTCCGGTCACCTTTTTTGTGCAAAGGTAGTATTCTAGCTTTTTTCCATTCATCAGGAAAGCATCCCTCCTTTAGTGATCGATTAAATATCAAGGTTAGCGGAAGACTTAATGCTTTGCCACAGCGTTTGATAAAAACAGGAGGTATGAGATCCGGACCAGCTCCTTTAAATATATCAAGTTTTCTAATTTTAGCAGCCACTTCGCGTTCGGTAATGTTTATATTAGCAATACATTTGACATAGGGAAGCGGTTTGAGTTTGGATAAATTCACGACTGTATCATTTTCAAGGCTATATGTGGAAGAAAATTGAGAGGCAAACAAGTTGGCAATAGTTGGCCCTGTATCGGCAATGTCGTTGTCCTTGTACATGTGGGAAGGAATTGAGGATTGGCCTTTGCTCTTATCTTTTATAAATCGCCAAAATGCTTTAGGGTTTTTGACTATGTTTAGTTCAGTGTTGTGTTTGTATTGTGAGTAACAGATGCGATACAATTTATTGCAATGATCTCGTAAAAATTGATAAGAAATTAAGTCCAATGGATTCTTATACATACGGTATCTTAACCTAAACTTCTCTTTTTCCTTTAACCTTTTAATTAATGAATTGTTAAACCAAGAGGGGTATTTGGATTTATTGCATTTTTGCTTAGGAACATATCTTTCTATTACTCCTCTAATAACATCATAAAATATTGAAACTGTAGTATTCACATCATAACACAGTTGAAACATACTGTTCCAATCAACACCTTTAAGCTCGGAATTTATAAAGTCATAGTTAGCTTTAAAATAGTTCAGTTGATCATTATTAGCCGACTTTAAGAACCGATCATTAGTGGAACATGAGATAACAACCAGTAGTCCAGGGTGCTTGGTATCTAATTTGCTCAAAAGACTCAGAGGTTCTTCTACGTTCACATGAGATAAATTGGTTAGTACTAAGTCTAAAATTCTCTCGTGTACATTTTTAATAGTATTGAACTGGTGAATATTATTTAAAGACATACAATCAATAAGTGCATAGCCAGATTTACTATTATAATCAATTGGATCAGCGTATGAGAATTCGTTATTTTTGAACCACTTAATTGAAGGTTGATTAAAGTCACCCAGTATTACCACATCATCAATTGTATTCATTACACTGTTTACACTATCGAGAAATGCATTCAAGGATTCCAAGCGGACGGGAGGAGGCAGATATACTGCGCATATAGCAATTTTTCTTGGAGAGTTATTTATATTAATGTTAATGACTATCCATATATTTTCGCAATCACATTCCCAATTGATCATTCGAGCGGATGAGATATGCCGTGAAACGGCTATAAGTACACCACCACCGTCCTCCTTGGAGCCCTCGATACAAGAGCGATCTTTGCGATATACAGCATACCTGGAATCTATAAACTCGTTGTTACAAATGTTCGATTTAAGCCACGTTTCAGTGAATATGATAATATCATAACTAGATTTAAGTATATTTTCGTAAACACTTACAGTTTTAGTGCGAATGCCATCTACATTCTGGTAATATATTTCCAACCCGTTGAACTTTAAAACAATACACAATAACATTGACCACAATATTGATAAGTACCTACTTATTTAATTAGGTTCAGACTATCGTAATTCCGAATAAGCAGTGCTTGAGCCGATTCGTCTTTGCGCACGTAGATACGTCCGTTGCGAACCCAGTTGAACTTATAATGCAATTCTTTTGCTTTCTTGCGAGCGGCGGCGTGTAATGCTTTGTTGTTAGGTGTTAGATGTTCTGCAATGTAGATAGGCACGCGTGGGCCACCAAGTCCAAGGTGATGAGAGTTCAACTTGTTATTACAGATTTTTTTGTTGAAGTTAATAACCGCTGCAAGTACTGTGTCGCGCTGACGCGAGTTTCGGAGCTTCACGATGACTGTGCGTGGTTTATTGCTGTCTTTTGATAATTTTGCAACTCGGGTTGAGTTGCAAAAAAAGCTTTAAATATGTCTTGTTCAGGAATAGGACAGTCTATTGTTGTTGCCAATTGTGTAACCATACTAATTAAGTTTTCTGATCGATGCTCTGGTAGACCGTTAATTTCGAGGTTACTTTCGCGTAAGTGTTGCTCAGTAATAGACGGTAAAAGATCTTTCTTCCCGACTAGGACGAAAGATCTTTTACCGTTGACTGGAGTAACTCATTATCGGATTGCAATTTCGATATTGTGGAAGATTTTTCCTCGACACATGCTTTTAGTTCCTCGAATTTAGCATTAATAAACGATATGGAATCGTGATAAGATGATAACTGCTGCTTAATAATATTTAGTTCTTCGGTAACTTGTATTTTTACTATAGACATCATTTCCTGCTTAATCACCTCTCTAATGTTGTCGAGAGTGAGCTTAGCTTCCTGACGAGATGGTTGTTGACTGACTCTAAAAGTGATGTTTGTGCAAGTAGGCGACTCGTTTAAAAACATAGCCGCATCAGAGCAGTCGGAATAAGGCGATGTTGCAGGATTAGCACCTTGCCGAACTGGTGTATTTGTATTACCCTTTTTCGGCTGTTTACTAACGCACTCAGGACATTTCCATGCACATTTTTGTTCTTTATTCATGCCACTATTGAATCGTTTTTCGGAAACATTAGCGCATAGCAAATCGAATTTCTTCGTACACAGGGAACATGTTAAAAAATCTTTAGATTTTAACATAATATTGCAGCCAGCTCAAGCATGAGTGGGAGCCATGTCGTTCGGTATGTAATATTGTGTAAATTCAAACTGTAGGTAAGAAATAGGGTGCGATACGTGAAACCGAAAATGTTACTCCGTATACCACGTCGCCGTAATCTCACTACCACGAAGTACTTGACAACGAATGCACGTTACACCGAATTATGCAGCAACGAATGCTCGTTATTTCGAATTACGTAGCATCGAATGCATGTTACAGTGAAAATCGTGATGCCGTCGGCATGCCATCTCGAATAACCAAAACTCGAATTCACCAATTCGAATTACTTAACAACGAATGCTTGTTACCAAGAAATACTTATGACCGAAGCTACGCGACCACGGATAACCAAATCTCTAAAGAAACACAGATCAAACAATAATTTTAGAGGCCGCTTAATAATAAAAATCCGTTTTCAACTAAGAGTCTTCATTCATTTTATAATCAGATTCGATGGCCGGTTGGCGTAGCGGGAGTGTAAGCGATTGCTACGTCGAAGGTCGCGGGTTCGATTCCCGCTCAAGTCAAACATTTGTGTGCATGAACATAGATGTTTGTATTGGTCTGGGTGTTTCTTTGTATAATATGTACCTATGTTACCTACGTATTCACAAAAAAGTATTTATGTATGTTTATCCATTATCTAGTACCCACAGTACAAGCTCTGCTTAGTTTGGGACTAGATGGTGTTGTGTGAATATGGAATTTATAAAAAAAAAACAGGCGTTTACGAAAAAGAGAAAACAGACTTAATATTTATCATCATTGTGTTGTGTGAATGTGGTACATTTAAAATTGTTCAGCCCTTCGCAGTCCACTGCTGGACATGTCCCAATGTACGTCACAATGGCATTCTGAGACAATAGGAGGATTCAAACTAGGTACTATAACACTCCAGCCAGTCGGGTAGGTAAGGGTTGAATGTAAAAAAAATCTTCTCGTCCCAGGAATACCATTTGCTTCGTGTATTTTCCTAGTTCGTATTGGACCCAGAGTAAGGGACACTTTGTATCCTTAACCCTTAATTAACTAGGTGAAAACTTAAATAATTTCCTTACTTATTCTATTAGCAGTGGACTGCAAAGGGCTGAACAATGATGATAAATGTTAAGTTTGGTTTTTTCTTAAGCCGTGTGGTTGACGGCATAGAATACAAGTGTCACCACCCCCTATTTTCTCGTGGGTGTCGTAAGAGGCGACTAAGGGATAACATGATGCAAATACCATCTTTGCGTAGAGACGGAAAACTCGACATCAAACCTTATACGACTGCCTCGTTGGTCTCGCAGCATAAATGTGCGCGTGGGATCGGGAGGTCCCGGGTTCGATTCCTGGGTCGGGCAGTGTTATTGGGTTTTTCTGTCACGAAATTCTCAGTAGCAGCACGGAGTCTGGAAATGTGCCCGGTACGGCAATAGGCTCGCCCCTTATTACGTGGGACTAAAGTATATCTGGCGAAAAGTGGGTGTAGAAATACACCTCTGCCCTTCGGGGATAAAAGGCGTGACGATATGTATGTATGTGTATGTATGTATGTTTTTTTCTTTTCGTAAACGCCTGATTATAAAATGAATAAGGACTGTTTGTTGAAAAACGGATTTTTATTACTAAGCGGCCTCTAAAATTATTGATTGATCTGTGTTTTTTTAGAGATTTGGTTATCCGTGGTCGCGTGGCTTCGGTCATAAGTGTTTCTTGGTAACAAGCATTCGTTGCTAAGTAATTCGAATTGGTGAATTCGAGTTTTGGTTATTCGAGATGGCATGTCTACGGCATCACGATATTCACTGTAACATGCATTCGTTGCTACGTAATTCGAAATAACGAGCATTCGTTGCTACGTAATTCGGTGTAACGTGCATTCGTTGTTAAGTACTTCGTGGTAGTGAGATTACGGCGACGTGGTATACGGAGTAACATTTTCGGTTTCACGTATCGCACCCTAAGAAATACTAGCAAACTGCAATAAAAGTTAAGTCTCGGTGACGAGTAAACAACGCTTGGAGTGAGTTGTTAATCAAAAGGTCGTAAGCGCCATGGAATCGGCGGCGCTTACGCGTTTGAGTGAATCACTGATTTAAAACACTGGCGATGAAGATTTTTATAATTCAAATCTTTATTTGTTATTATTTAGACTCTTTATAGTTTTTAGTCACTTTCACACACTATAATATGGTTCCACACAGTTGAACTATTGTTTTAAAACAAAATTATATATAAGTTGACACTTTGAACTGTTTTTTTACGATAAATTTGTTAGAGGGCTTAACTGCACGTACGTCGTATGAGACTTCACGACTTGTCTCTGCTGCGTCCTGTCTATCTGTATTAACGCGATATATTTAATATTGTACGGTTTTCACCAATGGCTAGTGTGATTTTTTGGAAGGTTTAGGTGTATAATTCACAACAAAATCTGGATTGGTATTAAAGTATCATCGATTGTAAAATATAAATTTTCTGCATCGTCTAAATACCTTTTTAATGGGCTTCCAGTAACTTGATGTATATCCATCTTAACTTACACGTACACAGCAATGTATATAAGTAAAGGCTTGAGTTAAGGATTGACTATCTTGTTTGTGAAAATCACGTTCAAAGAAAGCACACTAAACCCAACAATAAGCTAACTTATAAACTTGACAGGTTTATAATCAAAGTCTAACATAGTAACAATAGGCTTCAAATTTCAATCAAGGAACGACGACAATACAATAAGTAAAGAAAAGCAAAACTTTACAAAATAAAAACCAATACAACATTTTGATAATTAGAGGTAAATCTAAAAAAGTCTGAGGTGCCTAAATCATTTTATAATAATGTTACAAAACACCCACGCTTTTTAACGACACAATTATTTATATTAGATTTTAATTTTTCTCTATTTTCAAGCGTGTTTCTAAACCATTTTTATTATTTTAGCCTATGTCGTGTTTTTTTCCGTTTTTAGTCCAAGATCTATTCCAACTGACTGAAAAATCAGTTCAACTCTTTTGTTATAATTATATCTGTTCAAAATTAAAGGATTACAGGTTAAATAAATGGTTAAACAAAGGTCTTCTGAAATAACTTAGTGTGAGCATGCTGACTGCAGAAGCAAGCCTGTTACGATTTGGCAGCACCTTCTCGTCCGTCCAACGAAAGCCTCACTTCGTCGAAGCGACGTATCATTACATACATAATAAATTGAAGACCAGCGGGAATAAAGCTGTTATCTTCATTTGAAACCCTTTTCGCTTGTCGACAGCAAAATTATTACATAAAATACTGAAAGCAACACGCAAACATTTTGTAAGCATTTTTGTATATTTTTGACTAATTTTGTTTATTGAGGGTTTCAAGATAAGCTGCCGATAGAAGCGTTTCATGTTTAAATGTGTGCAACAAATGTAGTTTCGGTTGAGGGATCAGTTTACATTTGTTTACTTGGTATTTTTCAGTCTGCTGAATTTTAAAAGATAATATTTGGTCGTCTCTTTCGTTCGGTATTTTTATTAGATGAGGAGATTTTCTCTCATAATATATTATGTATCTTATATGCTAAGATGGCTGATGATGGCTGCAAATACATTTTGGAATGCAATAAAAAATGGAGTCTACATTTTAAGACATCTGTATGTATTAAATTCTTGCGTTACAGACAAGTCACAGCCAGCATGTACCTTGGGACCCGCAGGAGTACCCTAAGAAGGGATGAAATGAAGTGTCCCGAAATTCCTACGGGATTAGAAACGGTTAATTTAAAATAAAATGTGCGAGCGTACAGCAAGCATCCAGTACATCTATAATTTCTCAAAAATTTCTCAAATGAGTTCGCATTCAATTGCGTCGATTGCTATATGCCAACATGTGCAAATAGAATAGGAAGCAAATGACAATAAAGGTGATAATGGCCCACGCCTAAGAAAAAGCTATTCGCAGTTCTTAGCCAATCATGCGTATTCCTTTACAATGAGGTGGTTTCTATTGATACTGCTGCTATTACTGAGTATTTATTGTGGTTTGACGTACAAACGTGACCGATGTCTGATCAATAAACAGATGTCTACGTTCAAGTTCAGTGTTACATTGTTTACGCCACATAGTTAAACTTGAGAATATTTGAACAATTTATTTTACATGGTAGAAGCCAAACGAGCAGACGAATCACCTGACGATAAGCAGATACCGTTTGAAACAGTCTTCAACACACTTTTTCAAAATTACTTATCTATCACTCGTATCACAGGGATTAAATTTTATCGTCACTCAACCCGTTAACTTTCTTATCTTCTGCAATAACTCCATATAATGACCATTCGGTAACCGCATAAGGGCCCTCGCACGTCTGGCAGAAGATGCGTCGCTTATCCTGAGTTGCATTACTTCAGAGATTACTAGGCAGATAACCTTATAACCCGCTGTTCTAGACAGGACTAAAACATTTTTTTTATAGATTCATGCCTGTATCCTCGAAGGCTTAGGTAGAGGTGTAATAATACACTCACATTACGCCATGAATTTTTAGGTCCCACGTAATAGGGGACAAGCCTATTGCCGTTACCGGGCACATCACCAGACTCCGTGCTGCTACGAATTCGAAAAAACCAGTAATAGTTTTGCCCGACCCGTGAATCGAACACGGGACCTCCGATCAGCAGTCGCATACGCTATCCACTGGACCACAGAGGCAGTCTAAAATATTGCGCCTAAATGGAGGTAAGAGGAGATGTGGCAGGTCTTATCGTCCAACATGGTTTATGTTAGACGATATCAATGCCTGCAGTCAAAGACTTTGTATCCTCAATCCGTCACCAAGCTTGATAATTTGTCAGGATGGTGTACCGAGATGAAAACTTGATTGAATTGCCAACTTTTCCTCTCACTAAACGAAAAACCAAATTACTGCTGTTTTCTTTAGGTGGAGATTCTGCAAAAAGCTAGTACATCACCAATACAATTCTGCAGGAATATGACGATCCCTTATTCCTACGAAATCACGTGAGTGTCTGAACAAACCCTTACGTCGGATGTGTGGAGTTCTTAAATCCATATTCATTGACTTTCTAATATGACAGCCATAACGTAAGCACAAGTGAGATACAGTAAATTCATTTAGTAACAATTACTCGTGTAATCTGTTACCGATGTCGTAAAAAGTAAAGTTGGTTAATTAGTTTGAATATGTCGAATATGTTCTATTAGCGATTGGATAGAATGTTGTTTTATGTTGTGTGTATGAAGGTGTGGTTAAGTAGCAGTCTCAGGATAGGTGATAATTGGCCATGAAATGATTTGACTGTCAATTTCAGCTAGATCAGATAGGTCACTACAGGAACGGGATATTTACTAATTTATGAAGTCACTTAGAAGAGCTACGGTATTTTAGAAGCTTCTATAATAATCCGGTATAAACTTGCTTATAGTCTACAAAAATCATTATGCAGTCCGAGTAGACCACACATTCATATAAAGAAGACTGTAGACGGACATTCCATCAAGAATGTGCTATTGTGATTGTGTGTTGGAAAGAGAGTGTTGCTTTTGACATACTAGAAAGAGTATCCTTTGACCAGGTTTGACGATCGCCGATCTCGTGGCATCACCATTGTGGGAGATTGGTGATACCGCGGTTGTCTTTAGTCACAGACCACCTACCCCTGTGTCTTTAGTTCTCTCTCGCTCCGCCAGACAACTCACCTCAGAGAAATAGAGAGAGAGAACCGCGTCCAATACGGTCCGACTGATGAAGATAAGAACTTGTATACATGCGAGAACATTTCTAGCGCGATTCAGTATAGTTGCTAGTGTTGCTTGTCTTTGCCATTGCACGGTAGTAGGCCTTCGCTGTATGTAAATTATTTAAATTCCCCTACAATGTTTTATTAACCCCCGGTTTCAATATGCGACCTATCCATGGATTTAGAGATTTGAGATACACATTTGTCATAAGCTCCATACAAAATATGTCAAACATGTATCTGAGATCTCCAAATCCATAGATAGCTCGAATATTAAATTTAGCGGTTAATAAAATACAGGAGTTTCTTCGATAGCCATAGGTACCTAGTAAATCTAACCCTATTTGTAGATACAAAGCGATACTATATACATAAATGGCGTTTAGAGACATTTAGTGCTCATCATTCATAGCACATCAATTAATTATCCTTTGTTTTCTGCATTCTCTATACATACTGACAATTGGTCTTATTTATTTATTAGCCAATTTACTTTTTGGTTTATGATATGTTTATTGACGAAATAGATTGTTATTATGCTCATTACCAACAGTGATAGATCAAGTAGGTACGTCTATTGTTTGTCATTCGAGTTACAATGTAAATGTCATGAGATCAATAGTCACTAATTGTTCTATTAATATTGTAAACTAGCTCGCGTACCCGGTTCATTGATAGCCTAAGTTACTCCTTGGTACATCAGCTATCCGCCACTGAAAGTCCCATCAAAATCGGTCCAGCCGTTCCAGAGATTAGCGAGAACAAACAGACAGACAGATAGACAGACCGACAGACAAAAATTTAAAAAAAAATCATTTCGGTATATGTAACGTGTATCCATATGCATTTAGTAAAAAGCGGTTATTTTAATATTACATAGACAATCCAATTTTATTTATGTGTATAGATTTATTTATTATGTGTATAGCGAAACTCGGGATGCCGTTCTTGATAGGTCGGCACCGCTTGTGGCATTTACATCTTAGCGCCACCGTACTTCAGAAGGCACGTAAAGCTGTTGGTCGCGGTTATTATCTGAGGGCATGAATCGTTAGGCCATGTCGGAGGCCTTCGGGTGGTCTGGTAAAACTCTGACACCAAAGTTGGCCTCACACTCATACGAAAACTAAAGCGACACCGCACACAGTATCATTTGATTGCACGCATGGCAAGTGGTTTGAGCGGTCGCCTGACCGTTAAGTGCTGCACTGAATGTTGTGAGTTCGATCCCCAGACGAGTCAACACTTTGTGTGATCAAAAATATTTTGCTGGGTCTGTGTGTACTTTGTGTCCGTGAATGATTGTAAAGTACAAACGTTCGTTCGTTCGTTTCGTAAATATCGCTGGTTGGACCGGTGGACAATTTTCCTCCATCTACTAAATAAGTTATGTTAGGATTTTTACGACCCTGCGTCTAAAATAAGTGCCGAGCGAAGCTGTTATCTTCAATCCAGCATATTATAATATTCCTCCATGCCAAACAAAGACTGCCTCCGTGTTCTAGAGGATAGCTCATGCGTCTGCTGATCCCGGGTGCAATTGCCAGATCGGGCGAAATTTTTACTGGATTTTTCTGAATTCTCTGAAGCAACACTGAGTCTAGCTATGGGCTCGCCCCTTATTTCGTTGGACTTAAAATTCATAAGGCGAAATGTGGATGTGATATTCCTACCCCTTCGACAATACAAGAGACACGCTACGTACACCAAACAGTCAAAAGTGAGTGATTAAGTTGCTAATTTGCCTTCGATATTACAAGCCTGCAAGAGTTTTTAAGTGAAAGATGTCGTTTATAAAATACAGAATCATACTCAGTCATATTCAGTCAGGCGCTATTTGCGATAACGCAGTTGAAAGTAGGTCAGATGTCTGCCCGCGAACATTACGACAGATCGTTAGTTCGTGGTTAGTTTACAGATATATTTTTAATGTATTTGAAACCAGATCATTATAGTTTATTGTTAAATTGAATTTCAATTTGCACGGATCAATATACAATCCTTCTATTCCTTCTTATTCGAACATTTTACATAGCTATTATAGAGATATTATTATATCGGTTTACTTTTAAAATATGGTGATCTGTTACTAATTACGGAATTAAAATTTCTTTTAACCTATTTTATTACAGAGATTAAATGCTTTATTGCAAAAGAGGGCTCAAAATGATATAGACCATCATATTATTATGGACTATTTAAAATTATCCGACAAAGAAGATCAATTAATTATTTCGTTTTGACATTAATTGCTCACGCAGAATTAAGACAGATGCGGCCCTAAGGCCGACCTCCCATCGGGCGTATGCGTGCCTCGTACACCTTCCTGTCTGTCTTCGTTTTCTACGGTTTTCAACAATAGATAGGGTTATTCTTGAGGAAAGGTTTATAATTCACTCAGGCGGAGCTGCTGGCAATGTCTTGTATTATATAATAGTACTTAAAGGTCAAAATTAGGAATGAGTATGTTAGAGTTAGTAGTAGAGAGTTTCTTTTCGATTCGAGCGACAGTACTTTGTGTGATACAAATTGTTATTTCCAGTCTGGGTGATTTTTGCATCCGTTGATTGAAAGTTTGTGAAGTTCTCTGTAATACAGGATTTATTCTCACTGCGCAGGCGATATTCTTTGTCTTAAATTTATCGCTCCAGAAGAAAATCGAATTCGATCGGTGGATAAAGCTTGTGGTTAATGCAGTGCTATCCAGTGGTTTGGATATAACTGCATCAACCACAAGTGTTATCCACCGATCGTCACTATTACTTCAGGATAGTATGTGAAGCGGTAGAAATCAAGAAATATAACAATTTCAACCGGGAGGATGGATATAGATTATCGGCTACTTGGAATCCAGTCATCAGCAAATGTAAACACCGCCGCAGTGATAAATCTCAACAGTGTGTAGACGTCATTCGTGTAGTGTGTCGGAGTACCGACAGTGCGAACTTAAATAAAGACCAAGTGAGGGTAGGTACCGAAACCCGCACTTCCACAAGACGGCGCTGAGCTCTCATCAGTCCATAGATTATACAGATATACTGGTATAGATGCGCAACTCCCTCTAAGGAAAAAGTTCAATAGGCATCCTCGACTCTAGATGGCGTACAAATAAATGTTATTTTTATGCCGATCGTATAGATGGCGTTAGTAGTGGATTCATTTTTCAAAATAAAATAAATGTTTAATTTCGGTGTTAATAAATAAGTAAATGACAATTATTATGTAAAATATGCAATTTAAAAGTAAAAAAATATAAAAAACACAAAAAGTAGTTCTAGATTAGCGTGGATTCGATCCACGGACTTTCAAGTTATGAGCCTAGCACTCTTCCACTGCGCCACTCAAATCTTAACGATGATGGCGAAATTACCGTTCAGTTATCGCTACAGATATTTCTAGGTATATATGTAATTTTTTTCTTGCAATCTTCGATAGATGGCGCTGATCTATATGAAATTTACCCATGTATGGAGCTTTCACGGCCCTGCATCAGTCTCTCCGCGAACACGCTCGGTGCAAGACGAGCGAAACGTTGGAAACAAATAGGTATTTTTACCTTAAATAAATTAATTGTACGCGATTAAGACCCGCTAATTTATTTGGTATGAGGCGTGAGTCTATCATCATCATCAGCCTTTAACAGTCCACTGCTGGACTAGACCTCTCCTTGGAAAAGAGGAATTGGCCTACTATTCCACGCTGGCCAAACGGGTTGGTATAGGGTTTGTATCAAGTGTATTTTCCTTCTCTTACAGTGCTGTTCTCTGCATTAAATGCTCCCTCTGTCGGCTCTTACGACACCCGTGGGATGAAATGGGGTGGGGACAATCCGTATTCTAATCCGTCACCACACGGACAGTGTGGTGAGAGTTTCGTGAGTCTATAAAGGAAAAAAATTAAAAACAAATTCTCATTGAAACTAGCAAGTATTAATACCCCAGAATTACTTACAAAATCGTCTCCAAAACGGTTATTTTCTACGAACATCAATTAGCTTAACTATATAGTAGCGGTTATAACGGCGATAATTGGTTAAAGCACTGTTATATGAAGTGTTATGATCTTAACGGGTGTGAGACGTCTTTAATGTCATCTGTTCAAATACTGATGTCGTTTTGTATATTATATTATATTGTCTGGTGTTTTAATGGGAAGAACGATGTGTATGTTTACTAGTTGTATATTGCAACTTTGCTTAACATTTTCTGTTGTTAAGTGATAGGTATATACTTCAGACTACTTGGCCAGCGTGGTGGACTATGGCCTTACCCTTCTCAAAGTGAGAAGAGGCCCGTGCCCAGCAGTGGGACAGTATAAAGGGCTGATGATGATATACTTCAGCTGACGTGTTTCTATTCTCCCGGTGGGAATAGAGGCCATTAAATAAATATTACTGGTTCAAAAAAGCTAATTGACCGGTGGAATATGACAAGGTAAAATAGTAAGGTTTTATTTTAAATGTGTGAGACAATGATAGGTAGGTAGGCCTCCCCGCAAAGTGGACTGAAGATTTTGTCGGGATCGCGGGCAGCGGATGGATGTGGGTGGCGCAGGATCGGTCTATGTGGAGAGCCTTGGGAGAGGCCTATGTTCAGCAGTGGATGTCTTTCGGCTGATATGATGATGAGACAATAACATACCTTGCTTAATCTAGTTAGTAAAACCTGGTAGATTTTACAATGAATGGCACATTCATTCTCGGCCGACGAAGTATCACTTTCTCACAGAATATCGGCGTAAAGTAACAGTATCTATACTGCTGCGTTTCATCCGGTGAGTGAGAAAGCCGTTGGCCCCATCCATCCACCCTTCTCCTTCTCCCTCATTCCGCTTCGACTCTAATTTATTTTTTCATCTGAAATTGCGGTAACGCACTTGTGAGTCCTTTGGTTGTGCCTGTGTCCATGATCTGTGGTAATATCTAACTATTAGGCGCACCGTCAGCTCATTTGCCGACTATTCAATAAAAAAAATATTGTAAGTACCTTAAGGAATTAATACTGAATCACTAGAGACGTAAAATTATTCAACATGAATCAAATCTTGATTCGAAACAAATCTTTGCGGATTGCACAAACTTTTGTCAAGTGGAGCATCTTACGTGAAAACTCAGCAATAGGCATAAACTTGAAACAAATATTTGCAGATCACATATTATTTTGTCTCATATCGTCAAAAAAGCTTGTTTGACTGAAAAAGCGTCAATCTCTCTGTATAGCCGTTTGTATACACTACTAGTAGTATAGCACATATGCATACATACACGTATTGTATGAAACGGGGTACCATTATAATGGCACTTTGGTAGAGCTTTTAAAATTCAACTTTCACGCTCTGCCCGGTGGGGAGTTGGCTGGCTGAGTGCCAATCTACACTAGGGTAGTGGGCTTGTGTGTTGTGGGTAAAGTGAAAAGTGGACAATATGGTGAAAACTGATATAGTGAAACAATATTAGATTCTGGTTCTGATCTGGTTCTGATGTCCATACTTATCTGAATAATAATGAGTTAACTTACTAGTAGGCAATAAAATTGGGCCTAAACCTGTCTAAATTAATACATGATTTCAGATTTATAAAGATAAATATGTCAGTGAATAATTACTTTCGCGATTAGTACCTACTAATATTTACTTGACGAATCGTAAAAGTTATAACGTTTTTGATTACTGACGTTTTTAGTATGAATTAGTACGCAAGATACACGCCAGGACGTGGAGTTGCAGAAACAGCCCGTGCTACCATACCATAGTATAGGTTACTTCAGCCTAATTGACAGTTTTTTAAGATTTAGATAGACTGGGGTCCTACCCATCACATTGTGTGAAAAGGCCTTTGCCTAGCAGTAGGACAGTTTATATACTGGGCTGGTGATGGATGATGTTGATAAAGTATAGGACTTTAGGCTATGTGAAGTCTATAAAAATGCCTACCATCTAACTTAAACTCATCGTCACCGTCATAATGGTTGCGTGCAAGACATTCGTGTTGGAACCCTAGATATGCTTTCGAGTCTAAAAAGATTCGGAAGAATTGTTTCATACTAGCAACACTACCGTATTAAAAAAATCTAGTTTATGTGCGTAGTAGTAGTTTATGTGCGTACTTTAGGTACGTCTAAGCCTCCATATCGCGACATAACACGTTATAATTTATTATAATTATCACTATTACAACGTTCATAGTAACAATTACTTTGTAAGCGTTCGTTATAACGTTGTAATTGATAGTTTAATATTCGCGCCATTTTGTTTATAGTTAAGAGATATTAAATATCGTTTAAGGCTCTATTACGAAGAGATCTTTGAGTATTCGAAGACACTACTGAAGATTTAAGAACTATTTTGTTCAAGGTATTATTTTACAATAGTTTAAAACCGTGATTGCGCTTGCTAGGTTGATAAAAGGTATAATTTATTCTGATTCGTATCTATTTATTTAGAAAAAAGAGTTTCATATTTTTTTTTTCTAATGAGTAATATAATAAGAGGCAGCGCTAGTCTAGTGAAGAGCCCAATAGGCTGCTACGCAGCGAGTCTCAAGTTCAATACCACGACGCGCTATATACTTTTTGCGAAAATAAGAGCGACTGTCATCGGACTACAGCGACTCAAAGGGATAGCAATACTCCATGGCACTGACCAGTGTCACTATATTCAATTGTAGGTACTGACTATCCATAGAGATTGCCAGAGATCTTCTTGGTAGGCGGGGCTAATAACTGGACATGCTTTTCGAGGCAATGGGCAAGCGATAATTATAAATTCAATACGCACATAAATCAGAAAAGACAGTGGTGCGCGCCGTGAATTCGCAGCCGATACACTCTGCGTGGCTGACCGTTGATATCTCACTTCGGCACTTCCCACACTGGGCAAGCGATAATAAACAATTTAATAAAAGTGCTAGGTAGTTGACTTTTATTTCCTTGTCTGCACTTAATGTAACACGTGCTTTTTCTCGGTTTTATTTGAACAGCAGCGATGGAGCGAGTTTAATAATAAGTAGTCGGTGTTATTAGTTGTGTCACCACATGGCAGTATGGAAATAATTTGAATTCAATTTGCTTTTTTGAGCGCGCTCATCATCTGGAAGCACTTCGTTGTGTAAGTAGTAAGAGTTTTGATATTAAGGCAACGATAGCCTAGTGGAGATACCAACAGACTGCCATGCAGAGGGTTCGAATCCACGGCGCGCACCAATGACTTTTCGGCGTTATGTGCGTATTGAATTGTTAATTATCGCTTGTCCCGTGCCTCGGAGAGCACGTTAAGCCGTCGGTTCCGGTGGTCATGAAGATCTATGACAATCATTACAGGGCGTCAGTACCTTCTAAAATAAACTGACACTAGTCTAAACCATGGAATATTGCTATCCCTTTGGGTTGCGGTGGGCAGACAGGCAGTTACTCCGTGGAAAAGCTAATATTCAGCCAAATCCGGTTAGACTAGTAAGCGGACCCTAGATTGAAACTGGGATGGCGCTAAGAGGATGATGAAATGTAAATTGTATGTGTATCAGAATATTTAATCATCTTCCACGGAACCTCATTAATCTACCATTGACATTATTTAGAAAACAATTATTCAATATATTATTAGATAAAAATTATTACACTCGTAACGTTGCACGTGGTAAACGTTATTAAGTTAAATAAAATATCGGTATTTATCGGTAACAATATGTATATATCAGTTAAATGAATTAACACAACCTTTAGCAAAGGAAAAGAAAACTGATTTACAAAATGTTGACTTTAAAACAAGTTAACAGGGGGGGGTGTTCGTGTAGTCTAAAGTAAAACACACTCCTGGATATGCTGATAAGACGACTTAACTTGCGATGCTGCGGCGGCCAGAAAGAGGGCCTCCGCTCCAGCGCCACGGTATTTATAGCAGCTTGAGGTGCGCGGGGGCCGGGCGGCAGACCAGCCGAGAGCTGCGACGACGATTGACGTCACACACTGTAAAAAAATCTTAGAAAGTAAAATTAAAGAAACTGTATAGGTTGATTTAGAAATGTTATAATTTGAATTTGATGAGTTCGAGTTTATATATTAGTATTTCAATGAGAGCTTTATCTTTGAAAATGCTCATTTTTTAATAACTAGCTGTTGCTTGAATCTTCATAGTGCTTACTTTCAAATCTGATTTTGGTGACTGATGCTCTACGGAGCCTCTGCTCATTAGCCAACCTGTCACCACGCAAATAAGTTTTTTCAATTTGGTACTAGCTAACACGGCAAATATTGTTCCGCCATATAATTTTGCTAGGTTTATTACAGTTTTTTTATGCAAAATTATCCATCATGTAGATTATCGTGTCGAAGACCTTTGGCCAATAATTAGACAGTATAGTTTTTAAAAAATGCAGAAAATTAACTTTTAATCCCTTCATCCCTCATATTTATTAAACCATTAACTAAACGGAACGCTTCACAAAAACCCTCGAAGCCTTTACGGACTATATCAAACGTACCACAGCCATAGAACCTTTGATTCCACAGAGAATAGAACCTGCGTATTCAGCAGCCGTTTACCATTTATAATAACCGACCTCTGGGTCCAATTAAGCGGCTGATTTGGGTGGTTTACCTGGAAATGTGGATTTATTTAATCAGCGAAATTAGAGCACTGATGTTGCAAAATTATTAGCTGATAGGGTTTTTTTTAGTGAAAGTGTTGTTTTGGGAATTTAAACTTAGTGGGGATTAACATAAGGTTTAATTTTCATTGTAGGATATGTATAACGTACTTTTGCTTTGAGTAGTATATTCGTGGTGGCACTTGCAACAGTACCAAAATATCAGGAAAACGAAACAAGCGTGTATGGTATCCTTTCATGCCGAATGATAAATTATTATGAATGCAAGTACTTAACAGTTCCTGTATTTGACATTTCTTTCATTGTTCCGATCTAGCATTTATGTTAATCTATTTATATTTGTGGTATTTAATTTTGAGTCAGCCGTGTCATTCAGTCTTTTAAATCTTGTAAAATTTACATCAGAACCTAACTACCTATATGACTTTTTTAAAGTACACTGCTATGGTATGTTACCATCAGTTAAGTAAATACAAAATTCAGAAGGTGTGATAATTATTTTTTATTGTTGCATCCTGCAGCTTTAGGGGTCACAAAAAGAGGCACATACATACCCCACTGCTTGCCCCAAGAATTGAAAGGATGAGCCCAAAATTTGGGTAACAGACGTTAATTATACACAGTTATTTAGCGGGTCTTACGCGATAAATACAGGTAGACAGCAGAAGGTAAACATACGTTAAAAAATAATGGTAAACAAAATATTATACACTAACCAGCATTTCACTGAACTGAAATAATATTTTTAATTAATTTCAAAAGCAATTAAAAAGCGTGCTCTTATAATTTTTATTATACACTGGCGAGCAAAAAAATCTACTCACATCATACTTTCGCACTCAAAGTGCTCTAATTTTAAAATTAAGACCTAAATCTTAATTTAGGTCTTAAATTCTTTCAGTTCTAGATGTTAGCTTTAAAAAAATAACAATTACTACAGTGTTAACTTTTAGACATTGTCACAACAGTCGAGGAACAGTAACTGTATGATTTCGTACTCGTTAACTCAGTAAGCATTGCGCGACCTTAGGGCGTATAAAAGGTGACGTAACCCTTCACCCTTATCAGGTCCACTTCAAGGAGCTGGCCGCCCAACTTGGTCACCCTCCCAACGGAGGCCCCTTTGGCAAGGGCATCAGGTTTGCGCCCCGCGACGACCAGGAGCTCCGGGTCATACAGGCGTACCTGGATAACCTGGGCCAAGACCAGGCGCCGTATTACGCCATCGCACCGCCCTCGGCGAGACCGCTGAAGGTGGCCATCCATGGTCTTCCTGCCGACACCCCCGCGGAGGAGATCACCAAAGACCTGACCGACAAGGAGGTACCGGTCAGGTATAGTAAGCATATCCGGGCCCGAACGGGCAGACCGGGATGCATCTTCTTCGCGGAGGTGGACAAGACCCCCGAAGCCGCAAAATCCACGTACCCGGTCCGTTGACCTCGTTAGGTCCTCCTCATGCCAGGAGTGACAGTGGAGGCCTGGAGAGGCAAAAAGGGCCCCTCGCAATGCCACCGCTGTCAGGGCTTCCGACACAGCTCCCACAACTGCCACAGGCCCCTTGCCTGTGTGCGTTGTGGTGGCGGACACCACGCAACGGACTGCCTACGCCCCAGAGACCAACCACCGACCTGCGCAAACTGCAAAGGAACCCACACCGCCAGCAATCCTGCTTGCTTCGCCTATAAGTGGGAAGTTCGGAGCCGCAAAGTGGGACTCGTGGCCAAGACGGGCCCCCAAGTAGTCGCCCACCCCAACCAAGTCGGGGAATCAGCCGCGACAACGCTAATGGCCAAAGCCAACGCTCCGACTGAGAAAGCTACCACTCAGTCGAAGAAGAAAAAGAAGAAGAAGAAGCCTCAGCTTGGATCGGACCAGCCTCCTGCGGACTGCAGGAGATGGACCTGCCAAGCCAGTCTCCGTCACTAGCGAGAAGGAGCTCGCCGCCCTTCTCTCACTGTTCGCCCAGAAGGTTAGGGCCGGCGACATAGACGTGACAGGAATGCTGCAGACCATCCCCTCCAATAGATAAACCGCTCAGGGTGGTCCATTGGAATGCCCAGTCCCTGTCTGGAAAGATAGGCCTCCTACGCCTCTTCGTCAAGGAGCAGCAAGTCGACATCATGCTGATTCTCTCACCACAGGAACGACAGGAGTCCCTCGCCTTTTGGATTCGTTCCGTGCAATTGGCGCATTTTGAGAAGGAGATTGCTATAATTAAATCAGGGAGATCGAAATTGTCGGGAGCTGTCTCTAAATTGAACCCCTTTTTGGACGAAACGGGTCTCTTGCGCGTTGGAGGGCGTCCCAAGAACGCCAACCTCCCTTACGGGGCACGTCACCCCCTTTTGTTACCCAAGGACGGTCATTTGGTACGCTTGTTGGTAACTGACCGTCACCTTAAAAATTCGCATGCTGGTTGTAATGCCCTGTTGGCCATCTTGCAACGCGAATTGTGGATTTTGTCTGCCCGAAGAATTATTCGGAGTGTAGTCTTTCGCTGCATCCCTTGCTATAAGCTCAAGGCTTCTACCATGCAGCCGTTGATGGGAGACTTACCGGCGGATCGCGTAACTGAGAGCAGGACGTTTGTAACGGTGTAGGCACGGACTTTGCTGGTCCTTTTTTGGTGAAAACATCGACACTTCGAAATAGCAAGACTGTTAAGGCATACTTGTGTGTCTTCGTTTGCCTCTCCACAAAGGCCGACTCCTCGCTTACGACGACGAAGGATACCATACACTTAGAACTGGTCTCCTCGCTTACGACCGAGGCGTTTGTAGAGCGACATTTGATAGATTTGTATCCCGCAGAGGGCTGCCTTCCTTGATCGGTTTTTACTGCGGCACTAACTTCAAGGGCACTTATAATTATTTGAATGACGTTGTTAATTTCCTTGAAACCAACAAGGCTGATAAAGGCAATAGGCTTGCCCGACGTGGGATAAATCGGTTGTTTTCCCCCCCCAAATTGTCCACACTGGGGTGGTATTTTTGAGGCCGCTGTAAAATCGGCCAAAACACACTTGCGCAGGACAATCGGTGAATCTGTCCTTACATTTGAGGAACTCGCAACTGTGTTTTGTAAGATTGAGGCCGTTTTGAACTCTAGGCCATTGTACTCGATCACCTCAGATCCGAATGATTTGGAGGCCCTTACGCCGGGCCATTTTTTGATTGGTCGCCCACTTATCGCCTTGCCTGTGTACCCCTATATTGATACGAGACCTAATCGTCTCTCGCGCTTTGAATTGGTACGCCAGATTACTCAGAGCTTTTGGAAACGCTGGAATTTGGAATATTTGCACATACTCCAGCAAGGCGTTAAGTGGACCGACAAGACCGATCCACCCAAGATTGGAGACCTTGTTTTGATCAAGGAGGCTAACCTTCCGCCACTCAGATGACGCAGGGGGCGCATTCTTCGTTTGGTAACTAGGGCTGATGGAGTTCCCCGATTTGCTGAGGTCTTGGTGGACGGTTCGATTCTGAGGAGAGCAGTTGCAACGTTGTCACGTCTACCAACTGATTAGCGGACCGGTAGGCCGGTCCGGGGCGGGTGGATGTTTGCAATAGAAATATTATTTATGATATGTCAAATTGATTATATCGGTTTGGTAACGTTTAGTTTAGTCTATTGTAAATTTTGACTATGGTCACACTTTGAACTGTCATTCACTTCCTGTTCTGAAAATTGGTTTTGAACGACACGTTTGGTCTTGCGCTCACGCAGTTTTGTATTCTTGCGTTTTGAATTTAATTATATTGATCGCCTTTTGGAAAGCACATCCTGATAGCTTCGCGAATCGTTTTGTGATAAAAGATAAACTTGTAAAATTGAACATTGCAAAAATTGTGTGAATCCGGTGTCGACATCCACGTGCCATCGTGTTTTGAAGACGTTGCGTTTGCAGCCTAATCGCTAAGTATTTAGATAATTCACCAGCTAATATTGGCCAATTTTAAATCTGTGTGTGTTTCTAACTTAGCTCCAGTGAAGATTTGGTAAGAAAGGGGAATGCCCACTCTCCATAGTCTCCTAGGCCCAAGATGGACATCAAATATTATTATAAAAAAATTGTGTTTTAAATTCTTAATAGTATCAGATATCTGAAAAACACATTCAAATTGCCGCCACTATTTTAAAAATGTTTTAAATAATATTACGTTTAAAGGTTAATTTCCTATGAGAAAAGTGTCAGACTATAAGATAAGCTTTTTCTTTGTGAAATGCTTAATTATTATTATTTATTATGATAAAATAGGTGTTTGTGCCTTATTAGGATACAAAAATAAAACATATTTGCTATTTTAATTATCTATATTCTCTTCATCATCATACCTATATACCAAAGCACAGTCATAATATGTGCACAACTGCCTACCGTGCGTTTTCCTATTATGCAATTGCAACAATAACCATCAATTGCCTCTCTGCCAGTATAATTATTATTTAATTTAATGTACACAAAATACACCTTACGACATATACCACAATTCACACAATGTTCTTCCGTCATTGTATAAAACGTTATCGACCGGTACCTATCCAAAATCAAATGCAGTCGTGATCCTTGATGTGAGAGCCAAAGTTGTCGTTGAAAGCGAGAACAAAATCCGTAAAACACAGCAAAAGTCGTTGAAATAAAGTCAAGTCCATATAACAAAACGAGGTCGTAGTAAAAGAAATCGAAGAAAAATCCTAACAACATCAACGTTGAGCATAAGCAACAACCCCGTATATACCTACCAATGTACTCTGTAGTCTGTGGCAACAACTGAAGTGTCAGATGCAATTCAGTGCTGTCAGTATAACGAAAAAAAATCTAACATTAAATTGATTTATCGATTTCTCTTTCGTGTAATAATCGATACTTGATTAATTTTATCTTGTTGCCATAATGCACATTTTAATGCACATTTTATTTTCAATTATGTTTTGTTTTATTTGTTTTTATATTGCAATACCAGTAAAGTCTAGTGAAATTGTCGTTAAAGTTATTTTATTTATTTATAAATCGATTTAAATCGATTGATTATCGATTATAATTTTAACAAGATTTTGAAACTGGCAATATTTTGCCGGTGTCAAACTCATAACCCAAGGAGCATTGTCAAAACCAAACATGTTCTTAACTTTATCAATGATGTTACTTTTTTTTAGGAATTGTTGTAGATTATTGTGGCGCGTATTTGAAATAAAGTAAATTCATATTTTATTCTGGCAAAATTTATGCATGTAGTATATTTTTTCTAGTTTGCTGTCCACTGTGGGCCTCAAATGGGCATTCCCCTTATAAGTATTGATAGTTGTAATTCACTGTGCAACGCAGTGCATTGTGTCTAGATCCTTGCCTTGTCGTCGTCAGGTAGATGTATTACAACTTCCACTGCGCACTCTTGCCTGCCTATGGCAACTCTAGACAATTATTGCACTGATAATTATTTTCGCCAACTTTTTATAATAATAAAACTAATAGGGAACTTATTATTGCATGTTTTTGACTTTTAAATGAAAAGATATTTGCTCAGCTTTAACAAATTTAATTACATTCTATATTGCTGGAGGTAAACTGTAAAATCAATTTCGCCTGCTGTCATAAGATGACAGTTTAAACGATGACGTACAAAATTTTAAATATGTTTCTCTGCGTTAAAAAATAATGAGTGCTTGTTATAACATTCGTGAATATTGCCTCACGTAAAGAAGCCCAGTGTGGACAACCCACCATAAAAGTACTTTGCTAATAATTAGCAAGCAGCGCTAGTCATAGAATTATCACTTGCTTATTTATGAAGGAAAACTTCGTGAGGAAACATAAGTCTGAGAGTTGCCCATTATGTTCTCGAAAAACATGTGAAATCTGTCAATCGGCATTAGGCCAGCGTGGTGGAATATGCCTTTACCCCTCTTATAGTGAGAAGAGGCTCGTGCCCAGCCAGGATAGCATTTACAGGGCTGATGGCAATTGCTAATAATATAACTTATGTGGCTTAGTTTCTTGAGGAGGCGTTTGCTTGAGGAATTCGATATGGATCTCTGATGTATTCGTGATAGCTGGTGGCGAGGGTCTAGCAATCGTCGCCCCAGAGTAACCGAAGGTCGAAAATCCTCTGCGGTTAGTGCCAGAACCTGAGGAAGAAATTAAGCTAAAGAGAACGCCCTTACTTGCACTGAGTCACATTGGTGTGATCCAAGCTTGGGCTGGTTTGAATCCAGTTCGATCCATGGTATAAATGGGTGAGTCTGTTAGAGAAAAAATGTTAAAGCAGGATTGGAATGTGGGGTTTGAGGAGATGATGATGATAATGTTTTGCTATCACTAACTTGGTTGAGCTGACACACATCAAAGCAACGCAACATTTTTAAGATTATTTGCTCTCTTATACAGTGCACCTATTACATGCTTATTGCTCAATAAGTTTACGAATGAGGTCACACTTGTGGTACATATATATTTCATCATTAAATCGTAGTAGCACCCTATGTTCTAAAGCTTTGATATGTGTTAGCATTTATCGTGGTTTGAAATTGCTTAGTAGGTATAATTTTTACGTCACACACACATATTTTAAAAGCTCGCTCGTCGCTCGTCGTCTCCATAGGTGATTGTCAGTAAGTGAGACGCGCTAGTAGCTAACTCGTACTGAGTTGATGAACAAAGAAAGAATGATCGAAAATTACAAGCTCATCGCTAAAAAAATTTAAGTTTCGTTGCTGCACCAATTTCTTACTATTTTACGATAATGCCTGTACAAACCGTATCATTTATGTGTATAAGAATTTTAGCTATGCTATTAACTATATTCCCCAGAAAACTGACTGTATTCCCATTTTTTAAGCATTAAATAAATAATAAGGATTATTTGTATCGCTAATTGTACGGTCTGGTTTAAGGGACAATACCGTTATATATTCAAAAGCTAGTTTTCGGTATTGTACTAGAATCGTAAGGCCAGGTAGCTCATTCGTAATCCGGTCTTGATGGCTCTGATGAAATGTAAATTGTATGTGTATCAGAATATTTAATCATCTTCCACGGAACCTCATTAATCTACCATTGACATTATTTAAAAAAAACAATTATTCAATATATTATTAGATCAAAATTATTACACTTGTAACGTTGCACGTGGTAAACGTTATTAAGTTAAATAAAATATCGATATTTATCGGTAACAATATGTATATTTCGGTTAAATGAATTTACACAACCTTTAGCAAAGGAAAAGAAAACTGATTTACAAAATTTTGACTTTAACACAAGTTAACAGGGGGGGAGGTGTTCGTGTACTCCAAAGTAGAACGCACTCCTAGATATGCTGATAAGATGACTTAACTTGCGATGCTGCGGCGGCCAGAAAGAGGGCGTCCACTCCAGCTCCACGGTATTTATAGCAGCTTGAGGTGCGCGGGGGCCGGGCGGAAGACCAGCCGAGAGCTGCGACGACGATGGATGTCACGCACTGTAAAAAAAATCTTAGAAAGTAAAATTAACGAAACTGTATAGGTGGATTTAGAAATGTTATAATTTGAATTTGATGAGTTCGAGTTTATATATTAGTATTTAAATGAGAGCTTTATCTTTGAAAATGCTCATTTTTTAATAACTAGCTGTTGCTTGAATCTTCATAGTGCTTACTTTCAAATCTGATTTTGGTGACTGATGCTCTACGGAGCCTGTGCTCATTAGCCAACCTGTCACCACGCAAATAAGTTTTTTCAATTTGGTACTAGCTAACACGGCAAATATTATTCCGCCATATAATTTTTTTAGGTTGTAATGTAATGTTGTAATGTATGTAGATTATCGTGTCGAAGACCTTTGGCCGACAGAATTTTTTAAAAAAAATGCAGAAAATTATCTTTTAATACCTCCTCCATCCCTCATATTTATTAAACCATTAACTAAACGAAACGCTTCACAAAAACCCTCGAAGCCTTTACGGACTATATCAAACGTACCACAGCCATAGAACCTTTGATTCTACAGAGAATAGAACCTGCGTATTCAGCAGCTTTTCACCATTTATTATAACCGACCCCAGGGGTCAATTAAGCGGCTGATTTGGGTGGTTTACCTGGAAATGTGGATTTATTTAATCAGCGAAATTAGGGCGCTGATGTTGCGAAATTATTAGCTGATAGGGATTTTTTAAGTGGAAGTGATGTTTTGGAAATTTAAACTTACTGAACATTAACGTTAGGTTTAATTTTCTTTGCAGGATATGTGCAACGTACTTTTGCTTTGATATGAGTCGTATATTCGTGGTGGCATTTGCAACAGTACCAAAATATCGGGAAAACGAAATAAGCGTGTATGGTATCCTTTCATCCCGAATGATAAATTATGAATGCAAGTACTTAATTATAGTGCCTGTATTTGCCATTTCCTTCAATGTTTCGATCTAGCATTTATGTTAATCTATTTATATTTGTGGTATTTAATTTTGAGTCAGCTGTGTCATTCAGCCTTTTAAATCTTGTAAAATTTACACCAGAACCTAACTATATGACGTTTTTTAAAGTACACTGCTATGGTATGTTATCATCAGTTAAGTAAATACAACATTCAGAAGGTGTGGTAATTATTTTTTATTGTTGCATCCTGCAGCTTTAGGGGTCACAAAAAGAGGCACATACCATACCCCACTGCTTGCCCCAAGGATTGAAAGGATGAGCCCAAAATTTGGGTAACAGACGATAATTATACACAGTTATTTAGCGGGTCTTACGCGATAAATACAGGTAGACAGCAGAAGGCAAACATACGTCGAAAAATAATGGTAAACTAAATATTATATACTAACCAGCATTTCACTGAACTGAAATAATATTTTTAATTAATTTCAAAAGCAATTAAAAAGAGTGCTCTTATAATTTTTATTATACACTGGCGAGCAAAAAAATCTACTCACTTCATACTTTCGCACTCAAAGTGCTCTAATTTTAAAATTAAGACCTAAATCTTAATTTAGGTCTTAAATTCTTTAAGTTCTAGATGTTAGCTTTAAAAAAATAACAATTACTACAGTGTTAACTTTTAGACATTGTCACAACAGTCGAGGAACAGTAACTGTATGATTATGATATATGACGTACTCGTTAACTCAGTTAGCATTGCGCGACCTTGGGGCGTATAAAAGGTGACGTAACCCTTTACCATTATCAGTTGACCGTGAAACGTCAACAGGTACACATCTCGTCAATCTCCAAGCAAGAAAATTTCCCGGAAATGGATACAACAGCGGAAGCAGCGGCTCAAGCAGTTATCCTATTGCAACAGGGCCTGAGTCAACGTCAAGTGGCTCGTACTTTGCAGATGAGCCAGTCAGCGGTATCAAGAATATACCAAAGGCACCGGGAAACTGGTGGCTTTCACTGACGAAGAGGTTCCGGTAGAAATCGGTCCACTTCGGAGGCAGACGATCGCTTTATCGTCCGTACTTCGCTGAGGAATCGTTCTCTCACTGGGGTCCAAGTTCAACGGGAGCTCCGAGAAACACGTGGGGTAGCTGTAAGTTCTTGGACAGTGAGAAGAAAACTCAAGGCAGCAACCCTCATTCCAAGAAGACCAGCAACGGGTCCCAAATTGACTGCAGGTCATCGAGCAGCCCGGCTACGTTTTGCAAGAGGACAAGTCTATTGGACTGAGGATCAATGGCGCTCTGTTCTCTTCTCGGATGAAAGCAGAGTATGCCTACATTGTAGCGACAGAAGGAGAAGGGTATACAGAAGGCTGGGGGAGCGATACGCACAATGCTGCATAGCAGAAACTGTTGCGTACGGAGGCAGTTCCTGCATGTTGTGGGCTGGCATATCAATGGAAGCAAAAACTGAACTGGTTTTCATTGAAACTGGCCGCCATGTGGGGGGGTTGACCGCACATCGGTATATTGAAGATATCTTGGAAGACCACGTCATCCCATACGCTGGTTTTATTGGAGAAAACTTCATCCTGATGCAGGATAATGCCCGTCCACACAGCGCAAATGTCGTGCGGCAGTACCTGCGAGAAGTGGGTATCGCGGTAATGGACCGGTCAGCTCGTAGTCCGGACTTGAATCCTATTGAACATTTATGGGATGACCGAAAGAGAAGAATCCGGGCTAGAGATCCTGCACCAAGTACAAGAGCTGACCTGCAAGCCGCTCTGGCCGAGGAATGGGAAGGTATACCAAAGACAGAGTGAAGCACCTCATTGGGTCAATGAGGAACCGTTTAGATGCTGTCACCAGAGCAAGAGGGGGTAACATTCGTTATTAAAGTGGTAATCATTATGTAATAAAGTTTATTTAAAATGTTATGATGTCTTTTATTTTAAATTTGTTACCCTTAATTTTTCAAGTTTTAGTACTCGCAAAGTTTAAAAACATTTATTGTTCAAGAAAATGAGTACAAGTTAACATTATTTGTACTCATTTTAAAGCCTCTAGAACTTAAAGGATTTAAGACCTAAGTTAAGATTTAGGTCTTAATTTTAAAACTAGAGCACTTTGAGTGCGAAAGTATGAAGTGAGTCGATTTTTTTGCTCGCCAGTGTATTTACAGATAGCGTGTAATATTCCATTTAGTAATAAAATGGCAGTTAAGTTTAAATTATTGAACTTAAATGTATTTTAATTCGCTATAAAAGTAAATTGTTTTCGTTATATTGTTTCAAAATCGCATCACGAAAGTAAGTGAGATGATAGGCAATTGTGTGATACCACGTTTTTAATCGTGATAAGATTTACGATGATGGTGCCACTGCCTCCAGTGGATAGCGTATGCTTCTACTGATCGGGAAGTGCTGGGTATGATTCTCGGGTCTAAATTATCAATAGCAGGACAGAGACTGGCACTGTAGCCCCTAAAATCAATAGGCTCGCGCTCTAGTCCATGACATCAAAAATATCTATACATGGCCAAATATGTGTGAAATATTACACCTCTGCCTACCCCTTCGGGGATACAGGCGTGAGTCTATACAGAAAATTAGAAATAATGAGATTTATCTTATCCAACAAAAAGGTTACATCAACAACAGTTTAATTAACGTTGCTTAACTTGGCCAATCTATCACAAAGTCAAGCCCCGCTATGAGCGCTACATACAGCCTTAAATATGACGTCACAACCCACTTCTTACCGCACCGCCCTACTCAACGATAATATGTCTTTGAAATCCCTTCATTATATTGTAAAACTACAATACCACCGGTGATCGTACATAATTATGTAGAGTGAGTCTCAAACCACAGTGCGCTACTCGATACTCGTTCTGCGGTGCCTTAAGGAAAATCAAGCAGACGTGCAGCCTACATGGTTGGTTTAGTGTGTATATACACTTTAAGTTATTGTGATTTGTATGGTCGTAGCAGTTCCGTAGCGCTTCCGTAGGCTCGTAGCTGTAAGGTGAGCTACGAGAGTATTTCGTAGTCCACTAGAGTTATACCGGTTGCAACCTACACGTTCTGTCTTAGAATCCGGGATCCTCTGAATGATCTTACCAGATTTAACAAAATATATTATCTTGCTTTCTGCAGAGTGCCTGCCAGCTGACCTCTGCAACCCAAAGGTATATTTAATATAATTATGAGAGCGATAATTAACATTTCTACATATTATACATTGCTTCTAAAAGTTCCTGGTGCGCACCGTGGTACGAATCCAAGACCTTCTGTGTGGTAGAATATTTGTCTCGTCACCTAGCTATCGTTGCCTTTTTAAATAGAGACGCACTAACATATAATTTTAAATTCTACATTTTCTATGTATTCGAGATTTTTGTATGTATATATCAGTAAAGAACTAGATTCAATAATTTGGTACTAAGCGCTATTCTCGTAATCATTAGCAGCCACGTATTTCATAGAGTTTATACCCATATACTTTCAATGAACTCTTCCGCGAGAAAAAAAAATACAGTGCAGTGATAGCTAAGTCGACTAAGCTATCACTGCACTGTACCATTTTTTTACTACGGACTTCTATGCAGGGCGCGCCGTTGATGTTTTGAAGGTAAGTGTGACTAACATTATTATTTCTCGTTTGCTAAATTGTGAAGGAAAATATTGTAACTAAACCTGCACGTCTGAGAGTTCTCAATTATGTTTTTGAAAGTTACCTTAAGTAACCCAGTTTTATACAGCATCGCCAATGCGCAGCAGTGGAACAAAAATATTAAAACCATGTTGTGTATGATATATAGTAGAGCCACCAATGTTCATAATGGGGGCTTTTGTCGTCCACGCTTTGAGTACAATCCATATTGTGGAGATTTCAAACAATCAATCAACGGTCCCATAGACGCGCGGACTCAAATCAACAAAGTGTTTTCCCTTACGGGGATCAAACCCACAAAATTAGGGTCAGTGTCAAACGGCGGGGCAAACGCTTAAAATCAATACGCCAGGCGCACAGCCAAATCAATCAATAACGTGAATGTTAAATTTATCATTTGATATTCAAGACTTCCAAGCAGTTTCTACGGTACTCAACTACAATTAAAAACTGTTTTAATTATTTGCTTCAGAGAGGACACAAAAGCAATTTATTTTAATTGACCACCCTTGGGGACTTAGGTTTTGGAGGTGATCACAGTATAAAATTGGGTCATACTTAGCAGTCGAAGAGTTATCCCTTTGGGTTGCGGAGATCAGACAGGCAGTCACTCTGTGGTAAAGCTTATATTCAATCAATTCGGTTTGACTAGTAAGCAGACTCCAGGATGAAACTAGCGTTATCCGCTAGGAGGATGATTTGGCAGTCGACCCTTAACTACTCGGTGCAGTGAATTAACGAGGTGACTGCTTAAACCATAACCTTTAACGTATGCAGTGAAAAGCTACGTGGTGAATATTTAATAGTATATTTTAATAGTGGTAGTATTTCTGCAGATTCCCAAGACGGCGGCGTGAAGATTGACATCCCTAAATAGATGAGTTGTGGGGAGACGGAAAACGGAACATTGGCATACAGGTACTAGATGAGGCTGTGCTTAGGCATAAATAATGAATCGGTGTAAAAAAGTGAAACTAAAGAGCTCTTTACTATGATAATGAAATTACATTGACTTGAAGACGAGTATACGAGTATGATCTAAGTGAAAGTATAATAATATATGAAACAAAAAGAAGAAAATTATTTTATCGTATTTTTTTTTTGGGAAATACTTTGAAATGGGTGAGAAGCATTTTTTATGTCTCAATGGCAAATAACCGATATTATAAAGGCTACTTTTCACTTGGCGACGTTTATACCGCGACTCAGTTACTCGACACGAAATTTACGTATTGCGAGCGACGTCTCGTGCGACATCTACGGGTCGTGTGACTGAAGGTCTTAGAATACGTAACGGATAAATTCCTCGGGCGGAACGAGGACGGGACGGGTATTATTATTTTTCTTTACAAAGAAAAATCCTTTCACATCTCTATACGTCCATCGGTTTATGCGATTTCGTGATGAAGCTTTCGCTTTTATACACCGTGTATCATAAGTCAGCGATTTCCTGTGAAATATGTATCTAGCTCACAAAGCGTCTTAAAGCATTTGTATAAATCAATATTTCACAGCACTACTACATATCAGTGCATGTACTATTTGTTACTAAATAAAATTATTTCTAAATAAAAAAAAAAACAAATTAAAAAAACACTAAGGAACTCAAAACAAAAACTTAATTGGTTTTGGAGCAAACATTTTTGGAGTCATTGCCAAGCCTTCTGATCTGACTATAAAACCTCTACACATTTTTATATAAATTTCGTTGTTGATGGAATAGGTAGTTTGTAATTTAGTAACTTTTTACGTAAGGGCTTGGCACCGACTTCAAAAGTTTTTGCTCCAAAACCAATTATTTTTAGTTTTTTAGTTCCGTACTGTTTTTTGAAGTCTGTTTTTATTATTTAAAAATAATTTTTATTTTTTGGTTTTTAGTGGTATACTTAAAAAATATAATAGTGGTAAGTGGGTACATAGGATAGTGTAGGTGGTACATTATAATACTTTCCATACGTGCCTCAATTCTGAAATGTAGACCTGTACCTTTCTGGTAATTTCAAGTATTTTTTTTGTTTTCAACTAACTAGCCTAAACACGTTCGTTTCAGTTCCATCATCAGATCCCGGAAATCATCCAATACCAATGTTTGCCAAGACAAAACAAACAAGCCTAAACACGATGAGATTGCGTTATTGTATTACAAAGATCCCATGGCCACCTTCCTGCTCTTTCATCAGAGTTTGGTAAACATTCAGCACTAAAGTCACTGTAAAGACGAATCAAACGAGCCCAAACTCAATGGGATTGTGTCTTTGTATTACAAAGATCCCATGGCCACCTTCCTGTTCCATCATCAGACCCTGCAAAACATCCAGTACCAAAGTCCATGTAAAGAGGAATCAAACGACCCTAAACTCGATGAGATTGGGTTATTGTATCACAAAGATCTCATGGTTATTCCATCTCTATCATCAGACCATGGAAATCATCCAGCATCAAAGTCTATGTAAAGACGACTCAAACGAGCCCAAACTTGACGGCATTGGGTTGTTATCGTCAAATCGCTTCAAATGACTGTGCTTATAAAATTTTAAGAGTTCCTTCGATTTTTGCAGGATTCCATGATCAGATGCTGACTTGATGATCATGGGACCAACTAGAAGGTATACTCTTTCAATCAAAACAAGTATTTTCGAAATTGGTCTAGGCGTCTTAGAGTAATTGGGGAGCATACATAAAAAAAAGATTTCGGCGAACTGAGAACCTCCTCCTTTTTTGAAGTTGGTTAAAAACTAGCTTAACTATCGCACACTTACGTTCTAGTGATGTGAAATGTCGATTTTGAAGAAATTGCTTTATAGAAAATAATATATTTTTAACTATATTTTATAAAAAAAAATTCTTTAGAAAGCTTCTATATCATGGGCTACACACTTTTCGGGAAAAGACAGACTTAAAATACGCGGTGTATATATAGAAACAAAGGTCATAAATCTTCATTTTGAGAGAACATTAGTATCACCAGTATGTTGGAGATACATCTAGCGCGACAAATCTTTGTTCGTCTCTGTATACCAAGCAGAAGCGTGTACTGTATTCAGATCTCATTGTCTTCGCCGTCGTCGGCTTTGCGCCGCGCTGTGGCGTTTCATACACTGTTACTCACCGCTACTCACCGCATTTACACCGCATTACTTATGAATGCTTTGGACCCGTATAGGTATACAAAGAATACTGTATTAAAGTTTGTATAAGCTGTTGATTATTATAAAGTTTCGCGAATTGTATTCTGTTTTGGACGACTAAACTACATTTTATCGGATCATAGCCAGTGCAAATAATAGTACAGGCTTTTTTTTCAATGTTGCCTATCAAAATGACTCCCATAGTAAAAGCCATCATGCCAATAAAATATTTCGATATGTCGGGGTAAATAAAAGTTTTTTCAAGATCTCAATCTTGGCTTCACAATTTTTCTACCTAGTTTTAAGCGCGATGAGACGTGTAAACTAAGACGCGCCTTGCTCGCAGCTTAGTGAACTAAACATAATTGTTGCTTTGAAGTTCATAAAAAATAAAAATTATACCTACATAATAAAATACACATTATTTTATTGGATTTTCATGGATATCTCACTCATGATAATAAGCCTATAGTGTGTACAAATTGCTATACATACATACATACATAACGTCACGCCTTTTATCCCTGAAGGGGTAGGCAGAGGTGTATTTCAACACCCACTTTTCGCCAGATATACTTTAGTCCTACGTAATAAGGGGCGAGCCTATTGCCGTACCGAGCACATTTCCAGACTCCGTGCTGCTACTGAGAATTTCGTGACAGAAAAACCCAATAACACTGCCCGACCCAGAAATCGAACCTGGGACCTCCCGATCCCACGCGCACATTTATGCCGCGAGACCAACGAGGCAGTCGTATAGGGTTTGATGTCGAGTTTTCCGTCTCTACGCAAAGATTGTATTTGCATCGTGTTATCCCTTTTTCTATTATTGTGTATACAAAAAAATATTGCCCTCCTGACTGACAGACAGACAATGCACAGCCGAAACTTCTGGACCTGTTCCTTGAAGAGTGCAGGGGAGCACTAGGAGAGGATTTTTGGAAACTTACACTCTAATGGGGTAAAACAGTCCCACGCGGGCGGAACCAAGGGCGGAACCTAGTTGCTTTCAAGATCATACTTTTTATCTATGCAAATCAAGTACCTGACAGATATTATAGATATAACAATTATTGATATGTGTTATTGAGTTTTGCCGAATTATCAGTAGCAGCTCGGAGTCTGGCAGTGTACCCGGTAGACGCAATGGGCTCGTAAGGCGGCCTAATATGTGCCACATAAGGCGAAATGTGGGTGTAATATTACACCTCTGCCTACCCGTTTGGGGAAACAGGCGTGATGCTATTAAAAAGCAATTATTTTGGTAAATTCAAATGTAAACATACATTATTTTGTCTCGTCTC
Source organism: Euclidia mi (assembly GCA_944739405.2). Lineage (NCBI taxonomy): Eukaryota > Metazoa > Arthropoda > Insecta > Lepidoptera > Erebidae > Euclidia > Euclidia mi. Next base: position 6,273,314 of record OX123206.2, on the reverse strand, counting down.
GTTAACTTTGTTACAATGGAGAAGTGACAACAACAATGGAGAGTGACGTCACGGATGTCAAAGCAGAGCTTTGACCTCGGTTGTTGTTATTGTTTTTATAAATTAAAGAAGTTATATTTGTGTACTGTCTAATAAAGACATTTGGAAATTTAGTGAGATAAACTGGATAAAACGTTTTGCAGCGCTAAAGTTACGTAAACATACAATTAAAGTGAAAATTATAAACTTAAAACTAAAGTGAAATAAAACTACCTTATTCTACAAATTATGATCGGACTATTTACATACATGCAATATAAGTAGTGAAAAAGCCGTTTATGCGTATGTACATTTGTTGTAGTATAATGTGTTATGACTAATAGTGCAGTAACACCATTGCACTCCCGTGAAATTTCAGTAATAGGAAATATCTAATACAGTGACATCTACTGATTCTCCGAGGTACTTCTTAGCTAAATCGATCAGGTAAGCGTTCAATAGAAGCGCCGAGCGACATGCCGCCGACGAAGTGTGGGGCTTGCGCAAAATTCTTGTCGCCGCAAGAATCCGCCAGATGTCATACATGCAAATTGATGTATCATCGAGCTTGTTTTGCGTTGCCGGTCATTGGCAGTATAACCCCTGGTTGGATTTGTTCAGAATGTAAAAAGAAGGAAGGAGGACAGCAAAGGCCTAAAGAAACGACAGGGAAAAGTGACAGCTTTGATAGCAGCAGGGATATGAGTCCAAATATGTCGAGATGGATAGGTGAGGAGATGCGGCGAATTTTGAAGGAGGAACTGCGGACGGAGTTCCAAAAAATGCGTGAGGATTATCAAGCCGAGTTTCAAGGGTTACGTGCCGAAATATCAAAACTGCAGGCTGACAAAGATAATCTAGTGGAAAGGGTACTGGAGAATCAATTGAAAATGTCAACAAAAGTGGCCGAAGACGTTGCCCAGCTGAAAAGTGATATAAACGAGCGGGACCAACAGCTGCTACGCAACGACATAGAAATCGCCAATTTACCCGAAATCGACAACGAAAACCTAGCTCACATCCTTAAGTTAGTAGCTACTAATCTTAGTGTTGTCTTGGAGGACTGCGACGTTGCGAGCGTGAGCCGCGTCGGCGCGAGACATCTCAACGCAACGAGCTCCGTGGGGCCAGTGGAGATTCGCGCGCGGCCGATCGCTGTGACCTTCAATCGTCGTCACGTACGAGATGAGTTCCTTCGTGCCGCGCGGGTTCGGCGTGGAGCGGATGCGTCTGACTTCGGCACTTCTATGCCGGTCACTAAATTCTACGTCAATGAACGGCTAACCAAGCTGAACCGACAGTTATTTCGGCGGGCACAGGATGCAGCGCAGCAACATGGGTGGCAGTATGTATGGACAAGGAATGGTCGCATTCTTGCCCGACACAGACCCGGCGAGCAAACGAGCGTTATACGTACTGAAACGGATCTGTCACTTGTATTTAAGTAATTACGAGTATTACGTTAGAAATTGTTATGTTACATTTGCGCTAGTTACTAAGTTAATATTTTTAGCATGTTTGTTATTATTTTGTATCATGTGCTTCTCGGTTATTATCTTAACATTTTGTGAATACGCACATATGGATTGTTTTTATGATATTTCATTGCCTAATGGCACATACACTCAAATAGTTTGTAGAAATAATGCTGTGACTATAATGAGTTCACCATATAATATATACTATACTATTTATATTTATTTTGTATGTATTTATTTATATTTAACAGATTATCTAATCATAAAATATCGATTCTCTTATTGCTGTGTCACAAGTGGTGGAGGTAATAATATGTGTCGATTAGCTGGCTTACTTCATCAATCCCGCGAAACAAAATAATTAAGTTTGGTCTATGGAATGCTGGGTCGCTAGCAACAAACCATGATGAATTCATCATAGCTATGAACCATCACTCAGTTGACATTATGGCAATCAACGAGACATGGCTGCGCAAGGGAGAAGAAGGAAAAGCGCCTTTGTTGCCGGGTTTCAAATTGCGTCATATCCCGCGTTCAGAGACTGTTCGCGATGGACGTGGTGGGGGTGTTGGTTTTTATATTAAGTCAGGCATTACTATCCGAGTAAGATCCCATCCTCACCACCCCTTAGTTGAGCAAATGTGGATGACCCTTAGCGCCGCTTCAAAAAAGTTATTAACCGGCACGGCATACCGGCCTCCATGGCTTGATGTAAACATATTTCTCGATGCGATTACTGATAGTATGTGTGCTTTATCACCGTTCGACAGTGTAATTTTGCTCGGGGATTTTAACGTGAACATGATTGACTATGAGAATTATAAAACGAAACAACTAAATGCATTCTTAACTTATAGCAATTTAAACCAAATTGTAACTACGCCTACGCACTTTGTAGGTGACAGTGCAACGCTCATTGATGTGATCTGTACGGACGCGCCTTACCAGAGGGTTGTGGTAGATCATATACCGGAATTAGGTCATCATTTGCTGGTTTTATGTGAAGTTTTGTTTAAAAAAGACAAGCCTGTTAGCAGATCTGTTACATTCCGTCCGTTGAAAGACATTATTCCTGAGTACTTTGAGATGGATTAAGAGAACATACCATGGGAATTTATAAGTAGCTTGAGCGACGTGAATGAGATGGTTGATTTTTTTAATCATCATATAACTACTCTATTTGATAACCACGCTCCTTATAAAACTAGAACATTTAGGGGTCCACCAACACCTTGGATAACAGACAACATCAAAGCCATGTTTAAATTACGCAATGAGGCACGTCATAAATACCGTCAAACTAAATTGGAAGTACATAGGCAATATTATTAAGACCTTAAACACCTAGCGACAACTGCGTTATACAATGAGAAAAAAGCTTTTTTTAATAAATATATTAATGACAACCTAGGTGACGCAAAATTGCTATGGCGTAATTTAAAAAAACATGTGCTTCCGGCAGGTACGGATGATGGCACGCTTATGGGGCAGTTTGAGGATCCGGAGGGACTGAACGCGGCGTTTCTTGATGTCCCGGGAGAACTAAACGATAGTATTTCCCAGCTTACTTTTTTCGAATTTAACCGATATGGCACTGCAACGTTCTCATTACAACCAACAAACAAACAAACGGTTGCTAATATTTTTAAAAATATAAATACTAACGCATGCGGAATAGATGGGATATCAAAAGAGATGTTGGCTCTTACTTTGCCGCAGTCGCTTACTGCTATAACAGAAATAATAAACGAATCAATTACTTCATTTACTTTTCCCAAGCTGTGGCGTAATGCGATTATACGTCCAATTCCTAAAAATAATTACCCTCAAAACTACAAAGACCTGCGCCCTATAAGTATTCTGCCATGCTTATCCAAGGTGTTGAAGAGAGTGGTATACATGCAAGTAGTAAGCTATTTGGAAGGTAATGGTATCCTCCCGGACCTTCAATCTGGTTTCAGAAGAGGACGTGGCACAACAACTGCTTTAGCGGACGTCGTGGGTAATATCCTCGAGGCTCGCGATCGCGGGGAGGGGTCAATACTGACCCTACTTGATTATTCCCGGGCATTCGAGTGCATCAATATTTCCCTGTTGCTTTCTAAACTTTCATATTATGGTTTTGAGTCTGTAACAATAAAATGGTTTGAAAGTTATTTGACAGAGAGACTCCAGCAGGTTGAAATACGAAAAAGGGACTGTTCAGTGATTTGCTCTTCCCCGCGGTTGGTGCCTCGGGGTGTTCCCCAGGGATCACTTTTGGGACCACTTTTGTTCATCTTATATACTGCGGACATAACGGACAGCTTCAAGGAATGTATGTACCACATGTACGCCGATGACACGCAAGTGTACATATCATTTAATCCTAATAACACAGAGGCTGCTTTAAATATCATGAATGCGGAGCTCGACAGGCTAGCAGCATGGTCTAGGCGAAACTCGCTGGTGCTCAACCCGCAAAAATCAAAGTTTTTGGTGTTGGAGAGCAAAAACCAGATTAGGTTAATATCAACTTACAAGCCGAAAATCGTAATAATGGATGGCTCCATTGAGCAAGTGCAAACAACACGTGACCTTGGCTTGATGATAGACTCGGAACTTCGTTTTGAGGATCACATCAATAGCGTTGCAAAAAACTGTTTTTATAGGCTCAAGATCCTATATAGAATACGAAACTAACTGAGTGTCACTTTAAGAAAAAGGCTTGTGGAAAGTTTGGTTCTTTCACAGATGAATTATTGTGTCGCCGTGTATGGTCCGTGCCTCTTGACTAGGACTCAACATCTAATACAGCGGGTACAGAACGCGTGTGCAAGGTTCTGCTTTCATATACCTCGGAGAAGTCATGTTACACCGTACTTAAACAGTAATGAGGTACTTAAAATGACAGCGCGGCGTAAACTTCATTTAGCTACACTCTTGTTTGGAGTCATAAAAACTTGCAAACCTGAATATCTTTATAATAAATTAAGTTGGAGACAGGATCACTATAGCTACTCCGCTCGCTCTACAGCCAACCCGCTTACCGTTCCTCATTATAGATCCTCATCTTTTAGAGGATGTTACAAGTACGCCTCGTCTCACATTTGGAATGATTTACCGCCGCCGATTAGATCTCTGAGTAAAAAAGAAATATTTAAAAAATATTACAAAAGATATCTCATACAGCAACAGAAATGCGATCAATGTAAACATTACAAATAATTTTGATTTCAAAATCTACATAGAAATACCACTTACCTGCGCAAGGATTAGGGTCTATAGGTATTATTATGTACTACTCATGTATACACACATCACCCGAACGTTAGCAAGCGGCATGAGTGTGGCTGTACATTTATCGAATGGCTTGGTGGGTGGTTTGAACTTGCGGAGCTTCTATACATACAATACTACTAATACTCATGCGCTGGCACATGAAACACACTAGCGAGCGAGCTCCTCGTCGCGGCGCCTGGACGGCAAGTGCAAGAGGGAAGCTAATAGTGGATTATTCGTGTGCGCAACCGACATCCATACCCTGTTACCAATATCTATAATTTATTTATACAATTTTATGTATATATGTATGTTTACGTATATAATTTATATTATGTATAAATGTGTACGTATATTATTATATTTATGTTACATTGTATACTTGTATAATAACTACTACTCTTCAAAATTATATGTGAATTTATTATGTAATATTATGTATGCTTGTTTTTTTCATCCGGATGTCACTTAGGGTTGACACAGAATAGCAACTCTGGGCTGTGGTTGTGCCACAGAACAGAATAAAGTTGAGTGTCAAGCCTGTTTTTCGCATTTATTTGTTAGTGTAGGTACATATTTAAGCTACATACATTCTACAGTGCAGTAAATTTACAACACTGACATGTATTTGTGGAAATAAAACTATTTTCATTTCATTCCATTTTCATTTCATTTCAACTCAATCGTGCAGGCAATTGGTATTCCTTTTCGATAGCTCGTACGAGAAGTGTTTAATTTGAAGAGCTTTAGTCCGTCACTATCGGGTCATAAATGGTTACTCGAAGGGTGATTAGCGTAATAACTGTTACAGATCCGATATATGTACGTGATGTCTGATTGGTTAGGTCACTAGTGGTCTTGGTCTGCTTGGTTAGGGCACCCTATCGAATGCAATAGAAAAAGATTGACGATACCAAACTGTTGTGAAAAAAAGGATAAGGTATATATGGATCCATGAATAAAGTGATTCCAGAAAAATACCTAACATTTAGTATACCGCTTTATACGCCGACAATGCTTGACACGAGTTCCACCTTAGCATAAGACATCCTCAACGGCGTTAAACAAAGACGTACCTAATCATTTAATAGTTTCCGTAAGGAATTCTATTATTTTGGCATCATAGTTCTTCATGTACATTGCCACCTCCGTGGTCCCGTGGGTAGTGTATACGTCTGATAACCACGGTCACGGGTTCCCAAGTCAGACATTAATGTTACAAAGTTTTCCCGAATTCTCAGTAGCAGCACAGAATCTGGCAATGTGCCCGGTAACGGCAATAGGCTCGCTTCCTATTACATGGAACCTTGCATTAATAAGACGAAATGTAGGTTTAGAATTACACCTGTACCCTACCCCTTTGGGAATACAGGCAAGATGCTATAAGAAAAAATATGGTCCTCCTTCATGTAAAAGCAAAACGATTTTTTGACATGAAATCTCTAGTTCGCTTGGACACTCACGGTGAAGATAAGCGGGATCCCTGGAGTGGACGCTCCACGTGGCCTAGGGTGATGCCTGCGTAGGATGCGTCCAAGGGTGCGGGTGCGCGGGACAGTTCTGCCTATCGCTCGCAGTTGGGTGCGGTCGCGGGAGGAGAGGCGTGTCGGTGTGGCGTTGCCACGCGCCCTATCTCCTGCGACCAAATGGGGGCGCACCATTTGCTGTGTTGTGGTGAGGCCGCAGAGGAAGAGGAGATGCGGTGTTGTCAGCTTGCCATCCTCCTTATCCTCTGCGGCCGCCTCTGTGCCAGCGGACGGCGAGCGCTGGGGCTGCTCCCTTCCGCCAAAAAGCAAGGGGATGCCGTAGTGTCCGCACCACCTCCCAAGATGACGGGGTACGCCAACACCAATGGCGGGCCAATCCCGGGCGGGGTCGCAGAAAAGTATGCTATCCGCGAATCGCGTGATCCCGCCAACATACGGGACCCGTAGGGAGACCGCGGTTGTTTTAGTGGGTGTGCCCCAAACGCCTTTAGGGGAGAGCCTCCACACACCTCCTCTGCCAGTCCCAAGCCTGGTCGATCACACTCATGGCTGGGAGTTGGTATCGAGAATTGAGATGGCTCATAAGGAGAGTTTCCACCGTGGTGAACAAAAAAAAGTTCGAAGTTCGATGGTTCATGCCACCTTCACCACTTTTAGACTTACACATAACAGCCCCTGTTTCTCTATAGTGGCGGGTTCTCACGAATCTACCATTGGGGTATTAGGTATGTGCAACCCAGCCCACAAAAAATGTTTCTTATAATTAGAGCATAGGCCACATGGAGTAACTAGGATCATGTAGTAGTTTAAAGAGTTCTGATAACAATGATGTGGAACCAAAATAATCCTAAAAAGTATATGTGACTCTAGCAAAGAAGTAACGAATTCTCTCTGGATTTTACCAAACACAAAAATTAAAGCATGCCTGGAAGAGTTGAAAATGGTAGCGCGTAAATTACACACTGATCTAATAATAGTAGCCTTAGTGACAATCTTTCGTCCTGACCTTAAAACTTGAGCCAACTATATCACAACCTCGAAGTCTCGTGCACCGAATTTATAATGAAAAGTCTGTCTGAGTGTAGAGGAAGCGCATGAGGTCTGTAAAGATAGAAGCAAGTGGCGTTCCGTTGTCTCCGCCTACTCCGACGGGAAAAAGGCGTGAGTATATGTATGTATGTATGTAAGTCTGGCACATGTTTTCAAAAATTTCTATTTTTTTTTATAGACTTACGCCTGTATCCCCGAAGGGGTAGGCAAAGGTGTAATATTACACCCACATTTCACCATGAATTTTTTTTTTAGGTCCCACGTAACAGGGTCGAGCCTATTGCCGTACCGGGCACATTACCAGACTCCGTGCTGCTACTGAGAATTTCCTAACAGAAAAACCCAATAACACTTTGCCCGACCCGGGAATCGAACCCGAGACCTTCCAATCCCACGCGCACATTTATGCCGCGAGACCAACGAGGCAGTCGAAAAATTTCTATTCGCTGTAAATAATACCATTCTATATTTTCTACTTGAATCATATTTTCCATTAGAATATAAATGTGTTCGTCCCCAAGCAATACAATTGAGAAAGTACTTCCATTTGAAAATAATCTTGCTACACTGGTATCGCTTCAATAAATTGGCAACTATCCTTTTGTTAGGTAAGTACTTTTAAAATGAAGAATGTATTTTCCTTCGTTGAAGGTACTATAAAATGGGATTATTTTGTGATTAGTATACGTCCAATGATATTTCTTGATGAAAGTTTGGCTGTTCATTCAAAACAGTTTTGTAAGCAGTAGAGCCTTGCTGATTTCAGCATGAATAGGCTGGAAGAAAAAATTTAATGTCATAAACTTGTCAAAAACCTTCGTTTGTTGTTCACGGTGATTCGGTACTTCCACTTGGTAGTAATCTTCCCTATTCGATTCTGTATTTGTGACCTGCCTCAACTCGCTCGCGACCCCGTCAGTAAGTTAAAATCAAATCTATTTTGTATTTGATAGTATATCTGCCCAATACACTTAACAAATCAACACAACCAGCGAATATAATCATAACATTTCCTTTACAAATCACAGCCGTATGCAAAATAAAACGCGTTCCAATATTTTCCTAGTCTCTCTGATACATTCAACTTTGAAATAAACACCTATTTTCTGTTAATCCTGTTCGAATCGAGTGGCGGGCTCGAAGAGTCCCTTTACGAAATAAAATCAAAGGCAACGTGCTTGTCGCAGTTAAATCATAAAACTGGTGATTTTATTACTCAACTTCATAGAACTTTATTGGTTTCTACAATATGTTACAAGTTTTGCTACAACTTTTGGACCTTGTCCGACGCAGTATATCAAATCATAAAGTGAACGATAGCCTAGTGAGGAAAACAATGGATTGCTACGCAGTGGGTCTCAAGTTCACACCCACGCGACGGCGTGAACAAATTAAATTCAGAAGTTTTGTGCCCATTTATTTGTAATGAACTTCTCGAAAGACAAGTGAAGTCTGATATTCAATACTTGGCCAGCTAGGCTTTCTCATAATGGTAAGAGGCCTGAGCTCAGAAGTAGAATAGTTTTCAAATCTTCAACTATGAGCGTGTTCTTGTGTTCTCATCATGGCTATGTCCCCTGTGGGACAAATGCATATTACCTATATGGAATAAACTTTTCATTCTGTTCTGAGGTGGCTCCAATATAATATTGTGTATCGAGATATAAGGCGGTTGCACCTACCTATATAAAGAGGCAAGGCAATCACCTAAACGCTGCCGAACTCCAAGTGAAATGAGTAAATGAACAGCAATACCAGCAAGTCGTGTCGCGGCTTACGTCGAGAACGACGCAACGCTGAATGCCTGCCTCGGTGTCACATCGGCGGCGTACAGTTGTAATCTTAATATATAAAATCCTTGCGTTACTGACTGACTGACAGACACGCTACAGCCAAAACTACTGGTCGTAAGAAGATGAAATTTAGCATGTATGTTCCTTGGGGTCCACCGTAAGGGTGCACTAAGACGGGATTTCCCGAAATTCCCACGGGATCGGTCAAAACAGATAAATTAAAGAAAAATGTGCAGGCGTAGCAGCTGGCGTCTTCTAGTCTGTTATATTTTTTTAATGTGGTTATTGCTATAAAATGTATGTGAAGCTGTGTAATGTGTACCCGTATTAATAAGAGTTTTATTTCTACGTGCCTACTAACTTACTTGAAACGAGTTATACTTATTTACATATATGTACCTATTTACCTATGTATGTAACATGATGATTGTACGTTGTTATGGTGAACGTATAAAGGAATTACTTACTTACTTACAATAAGTATTCTTTGAAAATCGAATGATTGCCGAAATGTGAGTGAAACAGACCTCTTCGTAACCTATCACTAAGGGAATGTATAAATTTAAAGATAGACGTCAATATCAGAACATCTACGCAGTAACATATTAAAATGACGAATGCCACAATGTTACAGCGACTGTGCAGTATAACCGTGTTTCATTCGGAGCCCGACTTTGTCTACAAGTGTCATGGCTGCAATATCTAGTTTATGCTACATGCGCGGCAAGCGAGTGCATATGTGATGTAGTATCGAGATCTGTGTCATTTTTATACTGAATGTTATGTAACGGATAAAAGAGTGAAAGGGAAATTTAAAGGGTTTATGAAAGAGAGAAGCTTTTTGTTTGCCGCAAGGATACTATTTGTTTTGCGTATTTTCTATACGTGCCTTACTACTACTCTTGTGACTTACACTTACGGACCGAAATAGGGTAGTGGCACTTTGTATTATTACGGCCGGTTTTGTTTGATCTATCTATGGATTTGGCTACTCGAGATACATATTTGACATATTTTGTAAGGAGCTTAAGTCGAATATGTACCTCTAGTAGTGAAGTGCATAGATAGGTTGGATAATGAAACCGGCCGCTAATCTGTAACATCACGGAAAGTATAGAATTTCAAATATAATAAAAAATGCATATAATGATGCTTGAAATAAGTAAAAAGCTAATTAAAATACATTATATTTTGCCATTCATCCGTAAACGTTGTTAAAATAATGAAAACATTGATTAAATTGGTTAAAATTTAATTGTTTGGTCACAATCACCACCACCTTTAATTACGCCATAGCTTTTGATCAATTTAAATAAATTATAAACAATTAATTTTGTATAATTACTGACTGTTTTCCATGTTGTTCAAGTTTGAATCTTTGGCGCTATTGCCAGCGCTCATAGCGTGACTTGGATTGACGTTGATAAAGTTAAGCAACGCTTGCACAGGTCACCGCTTGGATGGGTGAATGTGTGTGGGATTCAGAACGCTGCCGTGCTTCAGGGGGCACATAAAGCAGTCGGTCTTAGTTCTTGTCTCAGGACAAGAATCATTAGACCACGTAGGAGGCCTGCGGGAAGTTTGAAAACACCGACTGCAGAGTTAGCCACACACTTACACGAATAGTCTCATACTTATCTTTGTGTTATTAATAAGATATACTTTCAGCTTCGTCCAAAGTCGATAGAATTTTTTTTAACGAAAATACTATATTAAATGAGAGCTTGAAAGGGTTCATATTATCTATTTTGGGTTTAATATGACATTTATGGAAAGCTGATTTCATTTTCTAAAGGTAAATTAGGCAAAACAATGAGCTGAGTACATACTTTTCGGGAAAACACTGATTTAAACACCTGGTGTATATCAGAACTAGATGGCACTGCAAATTACAATGTAACATGTTTGTAAATATACCACCACAAAAGTACCCAACCGTCCGCCAGTTCACAGCCCAATGTCGTCGCTCTAATTAGACGAGTGTGCGCTCTCCCGTCGAGTGTCACTCTTGCGACACTAATAGAGTAAGAACCCGGAGCCGCCAGACCTACGTCATTTTAGCAAAGCTGAAATTTTGAGGATTATTAGTATACAATTTGGTTAAGAGGTATGCCGAACCACTAGCTTGAAAGCCGGGCCATTTCACAGGTAGCGCGAAGTAAAGGTACCAAAAAAACATACTCACCTACGTTAAAGTAGCAAAGCTGGTATTCAAATATGTGTTTAAAAATACTGTCTAAAATTGAAATTCATTATTGCCAGACACCTGCCGTGGGCCATTACTTCTGCCAGACGTCTTAAAGGTTACTTAAAAATGAAGTAAACTACGTCATTTTAGCAAACCTAAATTTGATATATGTTACTTAAGATACTATTTTAAGACCCTTCGTACGCAGCCAGACCAATCCGAAGGGCCCAGTCGTCCAGCCAGACGCCATGAAACTTTTCCTGTGAGTGCGAGCGTGCGGCCATTATTCATACGCATGAATGCGTGTGAGTACACTACATTGTCCCAAAAGACTGTAGGAATATTATTTTGGGTATTATTACAAGAATAAAAGTGTAAAATATTCATACGCATGATACGTATGAATATGCTCCAAAAGTGTGTGGCCTTTTTTTCTATTTAGTCTATAGTCGTGCAGCTGCTGTGCAGTTTGATCTGCTGATTTTGGAAAAGAATTGAAAAACTCAAAGTTTAAACAGGCACTCGTAAATTTCTTCACACCTTTTATTGGCAATAAATTGATTAAAGTCAATTTCATAGAATGTCATTCTTTTACTGTCACTAATAATACAGTTGTATCGAGTATTGATGAAAATTTATCGTGTCCAGAGCATGAAGAAGCAGACACAAAAAAATTTATTTATCATGTATCGATACTCAAGCAAACATTGTCATCAGATGTTCTGATACTGACGTATCAGTTATAGTGCTGGGCAATATGCATCATTTAAAATATGATAGTGCCCAAGGTACTTACAGTACAGGCACCGGAAACAATCAAAGATATTGAAATTAAACTACAGTTTACGGATTTTATCGCGATGTATTGGTTTCACTAAGTTATTACATTTGAAACTAATGATCTAGAAACTATATTTTGCGAGTATCTGTGGTTCATCAAATGAACACCGTTTTCTTCCAAGGATGATACGAGAGGCTATTGAAATTAAAAAACACCCTAATTTCAATAGGGAAGATGGTTGGAATGTTCCTCCAGCTTGGGACCCTGTCATAAGGCTAATGAAACCCAAGAAGGACAAAGTCACCAGAAGACCTAAGGACACTGTGAGCTCATTCTGCGTAAATAGTAACACCAGTAGATGAAAAATGTTCGGGTACTTTGAGATAACTTATACATTCAGGAAAAAGACAAATATCACCTCAGTCTGCCGTGAACATGAATTCTGTAAAGAATTCGAAACGTCGGCTAGTAATAAATTAAAAATATAGTTTCTAGATCATTAGTTTCAAATGTAATAACTTAGTGAAACCAATACATCGCGATAAAATCCGTAAACTGTAGTTTAATTTCAATGTGTAACATTCGCGTAAACCCAAGAAGATACAATCAAAGATATGTTGGTTTATCCAAAATCCATGGCTACTTGGGACAGTCTTTATGTAGAAGTTTAATAGGCTTTCATGCTATCACAGGATGTGACTATATAGGAGACCGGGTATAATTGTCACACGGGTTGGTTTTCACAGAGGTCATAATAGAATATCGAGTGGTCAAATAATAAACGGAATGTCGGAGTACCCTCACATGAGGCACAAATGGATGTGCTACTCCCTCGCTCCTACCACGCTGTTTAATTGTCTGTTATGGCCTCTGTGACAACCAACCAGTGTGACAACCATACCCGGTCTCCCCTACCCTACTTTCTTTAGAAAAGGAAAGCAAAGGCCTTTTAAAATATTGAAAAGAAATCCTGAATATCAGCAAGCGTTCCTTAAATTCGGTGAACTTCAATTATTTATTGAAAAGGATGAGGAACGAAATGATTTCATGATTTGACTGTACGGTTGGTGTGGTGGTTTAAGCGGCTGCCTCACCGCTTGACACTACGCCGAGTGTTGTGGGTTCGATTCCCACACTTTGTGTGATTCATAAATTGTTGTTTCGAGTCTGGGTGTTCATTGTGTCCGTTATCTATGTTTGTAAAGTCCCCCGCGACACAGGATTTAGTCCTAGTGCGGGAAATAAAAAGTTCAAAAAAAAAGATACAGTACAAAGATTCGTCTGCGAATTATATAAAGTTTCTGGAATCATTAATGTAGATGCTGCGCGGCTGCAGGTTTTCATCAATAAATATACAGATGCCGATGTAAATGACATTTGAAATGAATATAATTTTTGTGAAAAAATATAGTTTACACTTTTATTCTTGTAATAATACCCAAAATAATATTCCTACAGTCTTTTGGGACAATGTAGTGTGCTCACACGCATTCATGCGTATGAATAAAGGCCGCACGCTCGCACTCACAGGGAAAGTTTCATGGCGTCTGGCTGGACGACTGGCCCTTCGGATTGGTCTGGCTGCGTACGAAGGGTCTTAAAATAGTATCTTAAGTAACATATATCAAATTTAGGTTTGCTAAAATGACGTAGTTTACTTCATTTTTAAGTAACCTTTAAGACGTCTGGCAGAAGTCATTACTTCTTCTGCCGTGGGCCATTGCCCACGGCAGGTGTCTGGCAATAATGAATTTCAATTTTAGACAGTATTTTTAAACACATATTTGAATACCAGCTTTGCTACTTTAACGTAGGTGAGTATGTTTTTTTGGTACCTTTACTTCGCGCTACCTGTGAAATGGCCCGGTTTCCAAGCTAGTGGGTTGGCATACTTCTTAACAAGATTTTATACTAATAATCCTCAAAATTTCAGCTTTGCTAAAATGACGTAGGTCTGGCGGCTCTGGGATCTTGGACTATAATTGCTGTACACCGCGAGTATCGCCGCCTTGTGCGGTGTTTACTTCGTTATCTGGTTAATATTTTGTAAGTGGTGGTGGGGTTGACTCTGTTGTGAATTAAATGTTTTTTTTTTGTGAACGGTTTTGAATAGGTTTTTGTGTCGTTTTCGTTAAATGTTGTTGTTAATAACCTGTACAAAAAATGTAAAAAATATTTTTGTGAAATGACCGTTTAACAAGTTTGGTTTATGGTTTGAACGATTTTGATAAATCAGACAGGTCCTTCTAAGTCTATTTGTTTTTGTTTAAAAGACTAATCCTGCTCTAGGTTCAGGATTGGTATTTTAAACATAAAAACGGATGTGGGTACACAACCTACAGTCACAAAGTATACCCAGACTCGAAACAATAATTTACGGATCACAAAAAGAGTTGCCTCGCGTGGGAATCGAAATCCACAACACTCGGTGCAGCGTCAACCGACGAAGCGGCCGCTCAAGCAACTACGCCAGCCCTGCAGTCAATATACAGAGTATGATCACATGAGTAGATAAACGGAACAGAGACACAGCTTCATACAACAGAGCGAATCGGTTGCACTACTACAAGCACGCGGCTTAAGTGTGCGTGACCACTGGCCGCTTGTCATGTACGCGGCGAGACTGGAAAAAACCGGTTTACGTAGACACAGGCAGTTGACAATCTTAGGGTTATTACGATGCACGTTGTACGTTGCAAGTTTTAATATTTTAATTTAAAAACGTGGTGTTTTATTATTAATAATGGTTGTTTATTGTACTGTGTGTATGAATAATACTAGATGAAATAATTCCATCATTATTAACGATGGTAACGTACAATTGGGATATAGCTAGGTATACCTCCTGATAATTTTGTCGCATTTGTTTCGCTCGAGCAAAAATTTCGTGAATATTTCGATCTTGAAATAAATATTGTCAATGTTGGCAACGGAATACTTAACATGTTTGCATGTTGTCCACCAGGATCTCCTAGCTCGATCCCCCAGAGGATCCTCATGAACTCATTAGTTGTGATATTGTGTAAAAGCAATTAATGTTTACAAAACCAACTGCATTGACTATCAGAAAGTGATCAGCCATTGATAGGGATTACAAAAAACAGATAAAATATTTTATTGAAGAAAGTATACAACAAAACTTTCGACGAACAGTGTACGATACGTAGCACCAGCCGTAATAAGTCCGTAATAGCGTATCTGAGCAGAGGTCGTTCCGATGCGGAAGCAACCCGAGCCCGAGACAGACTCGCGGACGTCTTTGTTTTTTGTGTGTGTGTGTGGACTAGTTGTTGGCCGCAGATGGCCTTGACAACTTTACGCGGACTATGGGTGAGCCCTGAAGGCTCCCAACCCGTTAAAGTATACTAGACAGCGTTTTGACACCCCAAGGGTGGACTACCACGGACCTCGGCTTGGGGCGCGGACGTCGCCGTGCGACCGGTTTATATAGTCGCAGTAGGCAGCCTTCGGTCATTGTCGGGGACGCTCGCCAAGATTCGTGAGCAGCGGCGGCGACGGCGTGGAAGTCCACTAGGCGCGCTCACCGGCGTAGTTGATATTATTGTTACAATATAATATTATAATATGTGTGTCAAACACAAGTTTACGTCTGATACACTTGCCCTCTTAATTTATAATTCATATAGCTAATAGCTGGTATAAAAAACAATCAGACGTTTAAAAAGTTGCATGTATTATTTCATTTAACTTCCTGTGGCCATTTTGAATCAGTTACAGTTTCACCTTAATAGTTTAAAGTTTACCGAGCAGTTATATTTCACCTGCATTCTGATGACAGGCAATATTTCTGCCACATAGTTCCCACCTGACAGGTCTGACTGCCAGTACGGCAGACACATAAATCCGTATCAACGCAATTGTTACGTTATAACGAAGAGCATAAAGTGTACTATGCCTTGTTGGGGGCTTAACCTGTCTGATTGCTCCACTCGTGTAATGTTACTGTGGTTTGGTTAGTATGGGGACAGATTTGGAAACATGATTTTTTCTTAGGCGTCATTTCTCTACGGCTAATATTATAATTTCGTCAGCAGGAGAGGTAGGTTAGCCAACAACAATACATATATAACTCCGATCGAATTTTAATTTTCTTCTTAATAATGTGGTTTAACCTACTTTTAGCTAAAGTTTCAAAACGTAGTGTCCCTTGAAGTGATAGGCAGAGGGTAATTATACACTAATATTTCGTAAATTTTATATGCGACAGCTCAATAGCAAGACTAATAAACTACGGATTACGCGGATACTACGGATCTGCGCGCATCGCAGACTATTCGAAGGTATAATACATGTTATATACCACATAACTTCGCAGCACAACAAATTAACATGTTGATAATTTATTTCCCCTATACTTTGGAAAGCAGACAAGCCGTCGTTCCCCTTTGATATGCCAACTATACAATATGTTGATCTGCATTTGCAAAATATTTTAATAATACGACATAGACAGTAATATACTTATTAACCTAAAATTATTTCAAACAATGTGTGATGATATAAGACCCTATTTTCATTAAATGTTACTCAGATAGTAAATCAGAATAAACTGTTCGAATCGTGCAAAATAAGACTATTGCGTAGTCACTGTAAGTACGTGTGCTTCTGTGTATTAGCCACCTGCAATAGCGATCAGCTGAGCGGCGGCGACGGTCAATACACCGAGTTAATTTTCAAAGTGTAGGTATGATGACGAATTTTTTTTAAACTTTATGTGACTTACTTTTTCATGTATTTGTATTCAGTTATAGTAGTATATTCAACCATTAAAATATTTTGCAAATGCAAATCAACACCCTATATGGAGAGTTAAAATATGCATATTTTATTGTATGAACCGTTAAGTATGTATATTCTTTTCTTTTGAGTCGTTCCAAGTCCGATTAGACTAAAAAATGGACCCTGAACTGCCAGCCGAAAGGTTTCGATGCCAGTGGTATACTACATATGTATGTTTTGTGCCCTGTGTCATTCAAGTTTTGATACCAGAGAAATATTGTTACTGAAAATATTCTCAGCTTCACATATTCTGGTCGACAAAAGTGTAGTATAGAAATATCCTACAACAATTTGAAGTATGGTTGTCGTGAACTTCAGTGGTCTCGTCTGTGTAATTAGACAAGTGTCAGGTCTTCTAACAAGGAGAGCTGAAATCTAGCCACTCTACAACTGAGTCTCCGTAACCTAGTTATATAAACGTACTCAGGTAGGGGAGCGGGGGGCACGTTGTTACAATTTTTAGATAGTTGTTAATATGACAAAAGCTATCAAATAAATTATACATTTGATTACTTGTAATGTTAGTATGTCTATTTAGCTATTAAAATATGACTGAAAAATTATTAAAATTTATGTAATTTTTTCACAATGGAGAATTTAACTAAACAAGTAGATTGTAACATCTTACCCCGGAATTGGGGCTAGTTGTTACAGCATCGGGGCACGATGTTACGGTTGATAAATAAACAAAATCATCAGTGATACATATTTTTATTAGTATTTCAAAACTATATAAACAATAGGGATCACTTTATACAGTATTCTAACATTTATGAGTAATCATAATATCTATTATGGTAATTATTTAAGTTTTTTTTGCAGAAAATCACTGTGGCAGGAACATTTTTAAATCTTATATAAAAACACAGACTTAGTCTGCAAATAACAACTTGTAGTAATTCAATTATTTACTTTATTATTATTAGTTATTTTAATAAACTTTTGGCAAACTAAAATACTTTGGATTCTAACATTTTTAAGGCACTTATATTATAGAAAGATATATAGTAATTTTTATAGAGGTAGGTAACAATATCACATACAAATATTAAATCAGTCTTCATCAGAATTGCAATTAATGCAAATGAATGGCAAACATTTTCCGTTACACATTTGACATGGGCCCACATTTTGCATTCTAAACCAATCTTCTTCGCTCATTTTCGAGGACTTTCCTTTACCTTTGCCATTTCCTTTAGTTTTGTCACACGTTTTTTTAGTCTTTGCTAGTTTTTCTTCATACTCTTTTTTTATGAGTCTTTTTCAGGTGTGTCGGTTAACACAGCGGATTTGCGTTTACGACGTAAGTTATTACATGTAACAACTTACCCCCAACAATTGTAACTACTTGCCCCATGGCACGTTTTTTAATATAAATTGAAGTCATTATTAATGGATATCGATAGTAGAATAAAACAATATTGTAAATTAAAGGTAGATATATTATGAACGTTCAAGGTTAAAAATTTTGATAAAATAAAAAATATAGTCATCAGGAATCAAAAATTTCGTAAAAGATTCTTTTACATATTTGGTTGAAATCGGGACTCACGCACACAACCTAGCAGCTCAGCGCTTGGCGGGTCACTGATTGTTTTTATTTAATGCACGATCTTATAAGAAAACGAATGAGTCCAATCATGTCCATCAAAGAGTTTAAAATGCCGGTAAAAAACGCGTTTAACTTCTTACCCCTGTAACAACGTGCCCCCCGCTCCCCTATTTGTTGGGGTATATAGCTGATATATACAAATATAGTTATGGAGCTATACTGGCTAACATATAAAATATATCATATTAGTTATACTGTAGTGGCTTGAGCGGCCGCCTCGTCGCTTGACTCTTGACACTGAGCCGAGTGTTGTGGGTTCGATTCCAACGCGAACACGACACAACACTTTGTGTGATCCGTTAATTGTTGTTTCGAGTCTGGTGGCACTTTGTATTTGTAGGTTGTATTCTCACTTTTTTTTTGTTTGTGCGGAATGGGTTTTTATAAGCACCTAGCTTTAAGTGAATACAAAAACAGCCCAAATCAAACTAGTTGGCGCTGGACCAGTTTGAAAAAAAATCCCTTGGCTCGCTCATAGAGTCGAGGCACACTATAAACTGGTTTTGTATGCGAGTGTCAATGTGCGTGTAAAGTAGCACTAGAAGCGACGATGTCTGGCTGAGCGATTCTCGACCTTATACTGGTCTAGCAGGAAGTTTTTCGACTGTACATGTAGAGCCACGCACAATGAAGAGCTTACCCAATGTCCTAAAAATAAAATAAGGGCTCGATTAAATTACATACATACATAGTCTCACGCCTATATCCTCGAACAGGTAGGTAGAGGTATATTGCTACACCCACTTTTTGCCAGCTTTATTTTAGTCCCACGTTATAGGGGGCGGGCCTATTGCCGTACCGGGCACATTACCAGACTCCGAGCTGCTACTGAGAATTTCCTAACGGAAAAACTCAATAACAATTTGCCCAACCCAGGAGTCATTATTAAAATAATATAATATAATATAATAATATTCTACCACATACACACATCACCATCTAGTCCCAAGCTAAGCAGAGCTTGTGTTATGGGTACTAGATAATGGATAAACATACATATATACTTTTTTTTTTGTAAATACATACATATTATACATAGAAATCACACACTGTTATTTAATCACTTACAAATGTATATTTAAGTTAATCGATTATTATTAATTAGTAAAGCCTAACGAGCCGTTATAATTTTAAGTTACAAATTATAATTCTCTAGTGATATCATTATGTAAATAAAGTTCATCATATACATAATAATATCACCAGAGAACATATTTTGCACACACCCAAATACCGACGTAGAAGATAGAGAGGAAGAAGGGAGGGGACAAACTGATCCCTATAAAAATTGTGTAAATAAAGCCCTAGTGTTTTTGAAATAGGTATCTACATCTCATAAGAAAGAAATAAGAAAAGTTAAAAAAAACGCTTTCTCTTATAGGTGTTTGGGAGGTACCAGTAAAATAAACGTTTTCAAATGTTTATTTTACAGTTTTGTCCACGTTGTTACATTGCATAACTGCAAAATTCCAGCTCACTAGTGCCTACAGTTTGCGCGTAAAACCGCGGACGGACAGAGCGAAGCTATAAGGGTTCCTTGTAGTATATACAACGAATCCTTAAAATTACATTTTACATATTATAATCCCTAAAAAATAACAGACAGGAAAAGTATTCTACCACAAACACACACATCACCATCTAGTCCCAAGCTAAGCAGAGCTTGTGTTATGGTTACTAGATAATGGATAAACATACATATATATACCTTTTTTGTAAATACATACATATTATACATAGAAACACACAGACTAACACAAACATCCATGTTCATGCACACAAATGTTTGACTTGAGCGGGAATGGAACCCGCGACCTTCGGCATAGCAGTCGCTTACACTACCGCTGCGACAACCGATCGTCAAACGGAGTGAAAAAAGTGGAAAGACCACGGTGCGCTCCATTGGCTTTTGGAAGTGTCCATATTCAAAGTTAATTCGCGCTGGAGCATGAAAGATCAGGTCAGTTATAAAAAAATACAAAACATCTATCAATTATGGTTGCACGCTAATTTACGGCTAGCAGTAAATTAGCGTGCAACCATAATTCAGTTACAGGACATATCTAGTTAAAATGAACACTGTATAAAGATCTCGCCTCAGGGCGTTACGTGATGAGCTTCGTACAAACTTAGGCTGTGTTCAGGTGATATACTACCGCGCTCTTTTCACCACGCGTTTAGGCATCTGTATATATAAAATTCTTGCGTTACTGACTGACTGATAGACAAGCTAACAGCCGAAACTATTCGGCGCAAGAACCTGAAATTTGGTACGTATGTGACGTGATTCTTGAGGGCTGTACTGATGCATACATTCGCGCCCGCGCTTACATTCGCGTTGTTTAGGGCTATTGCTCTGCACTCATGGCTCATAGCGTGATGTTTCATAGCCTTTCACTACAAACGGGCTATCCAAGGACAAATTTAATTATTCAAAGGGGACCTGATATAAACACCTTTAGTCAAACAAACAAACTCGACTTTATTATATTATAATAGCATAGATTTCAGAGATGATAATAATTTTGTCTTTCAACCATATCATCGCTTGAGATCCGATAACTGCAGCTTCATGCATGCGACCTGAAATTATGTATTTGTAAATCACATCAGAAAACTCAGCCGAAAATAAAATAACTAAATGTTTCGAATCAAGATCTTGTCTCTAGTTCTACTAATCCTGGTAAGAATAAAGAAGTAGCTCTCTGGCGGGTATGTTAAGCCTTATTTTCTGGTATTTGCCCCAGGGCAAGAATCTTAGAAAGGCAAGCCACGCTATGGGCGCTACGACCCGCGTCGATCTAAACGCAGCCTTAAGCGTAGCGCTATATAGGAAAAAGAGAATTGAATTGTGTCTGTTGATAGCACGTTCTATTTAGAGAGGAATGAAATTTCCTTGTTATATTACCAGCGCTGTTGACTTTAGGCTAAGGTTTCTGTAATATGTAATATTCAATTCTGAGAAAATATTTGCTACAATGAAGATAAATGTTATTAAAATATCCACACGATAATGTAAATAAAAATCATTGTGCGTATAAATTATAAAAAATAAAATAAACACAAGATTTAAGGCACATTTATTATCGAAAGGTGAAGTGGCCACAATTGGAAATCCGTTCGGAAATTCAGGAGATTATGAAGGTCAAGTGTGTGTCGTATAGTTCCATTTATTTTTATCTAATACTGTGCATCATCATCATCCTAGATTCAACCAAGGCCATCGCCTCGGCGCCTGAGGTCCGCTTTCCTACTTAATCTCCTCCATTTCGTACGGTCTTTGGCATCCTGGTGGTTAGTCTATTGGCACGCATATTATCTCTCACGATATCAAACCAGCATTTCTTGGGCCTTCCCCGTTTACCGGGACCCGGCGGAGGTACCATGGCAAGACACTTGTTACCCATTGTGCATATTGGTTATTCTTCTTCTTGTCGTGTCAATAGCGATTTTCGAATTCATATCATATGCGACGAGTAATCTGCCACAGCTGTTGCCATTACCGGGCACATTGCCCATGCGTGCGGCTATTGAGAATTCGGAAAAAGCAGTAACACTTTTGCCCGACTCGGAAATTGAACCTGGTACCTCCTGATCAGCAGACGCATACGCTATCCACTGGACGACGGAGGCAATTATCAGAGAGCTTTAATACACAATTGACTAAAGATTCGTATAGAACGCTCGAGTAAAAATATGTGCTTTCTACACGAAAAAGTTTGGTAGTTTGTAGTCTAGTGCTCACTAGAAACTTCAAGGGCACGGGCGGACCACTTGGCCGTTTTGCAACACTTGGCATCACCACGAGTCAAGTCAAAGGCTCTGTAAAGTTCGCGAAAATAAAGCGACTAGTAATTATACTCGTATTAATGTTGAATGATGAGAGCTGTTATTACAGTAATTTATCAAGAAAGAGTTCAGAAGATATTTTCTTAAATTTTTCTTTACTTCTGAGTATCGTGATCACTTGTTTTTGGCTTGCTAATAACTCATTGGTCTAAAGTTGCCCTCACTGCTTGGTAGAACTTGTTAAACATGTAACATCTCTGTTTTGCGTCAGGGGTTAAACTCATTATCAATTTAATACACACCTTGTTTTTTAGACGGTAACTCGATTAAGCCCGATGAAACAAAACTAATATTGAATTGAAAGGTATTAAATACCTATGAAGTTACACCTGTATATTTTCAATATTAGAAAAGCTTTTTAAGTTAGCAAACACGTCCTGGGCACGTAGTAAAATGTTTAGTACTTTGAAAGTGTTGGATTTGATGTTTAAGTACTCGTTGCTTAGTGAAGTACGAAGTTTATTTTATTTTTGCCAAGAGCTGTTATAATTAATCTGAAAATATGATAGAGCGTTCGAAGTAATAAGTAAATCAATAGCGAGTCAGACTCGTCCATGAAGGTTTCCATAGTAGAGCAACCCAAATACCACTATAACATTTTTGTTAGCAAAAATAACTTTGCTTTTCGTAGTGTTTATATAAATAACAAACTTTAATTTGGGGTTTTTAAAAATACGCCATATCTCTAAAACTGCTGCCTGCATCTCATTAAAAACTAAAATGAAAAAATATTTAATTCAGTCCCATGAATCCACAGTACACAGTTCCGTGTAAAGCTGTGAATTGTCCGCTTTATTTCGCTACGTTATCAGTGACTACTGTCTGCTTTCAGACTTAGCATAAATCTAATACAATCCAATCAAACTGTAGAAGTTACCTCCGATAACTTCAGTATAACAACAAAGACACACACGCCATTTTGAACGCCGGCGGCCGACGTTTGCACCGTCCAAACACCACTCCCACAACCAAAACAAATTCACAGCAATCGAGCCACACATTCCTTTGATATCGAGTCCGAAATTGCGATGGAATAAGCTTTACATCTGAAACACATTGCTTTACAGAACAGAAACTAATTGTTTTCTACTAAAACAGACTTTTAACAGTATGTTATACTACAATCTGTTCTAATTATCCTCCGTCTTTTAAAATGGATGTCACCGATGCACGATTTATGTAGGTACGTTAAAAGTCTGCTATCTCCGCCGTCACTTTTAAAGCAGCTAATATCCTTCAAACTTTACGGAAGCATGTCCACACCTCACACGTCACAACCAGTTGATGACACATTTGATGGATGCCTCAACACACTCAGGGAGGCACTGAGCAGATTTATGTAAATGTCGATTATCCGTTCATACATCATGTTTAGTAGCTGATGTGCTGTGTGTTGTTATTGTGTTTGAGGTTACTACATGATGATTAGTAGTGTCAGGCTTAAGATGGGGTGTTTCTTTGAATGTACCTATGTAACGTCTTGGGAAACTAATCGTTACAAATACGCTTTTGTACTGTAGATAAATGGATAGAACATACTTTATTGTACATCAGGTAAACAGGATTACAATAATTAAAATATTTTTGTAAATACTAGTGGTACACGGCGGTCTTATCGCTAAATGCTATTTCTTCCAGACAACCAACAATGTAATAAAACTCAAATTAAAGGAAAGGGTAGGTTATGGTGTACCTTATGGAATAGTGAAGGTAACGTTTCGAAGGTCAATTCTGTAAGGAGGCCGTGACCTTTCTAAAATGGTCTTACTTTACAGCACTTTGTGGTATTTTATATATGTATCTATGGATGTATGTAAATGCTGTAAGGACTAAAAAGGCTTCATATAATATGCTGATGAAATTTAACTAGTTATTTGAGGATTAAGTATAAGTAAAATAATATTATATGATGTTTACAACACGTGAAAGCCAAAATAGATTTTAGTTCATCATGTTAGCCTAGAGACGTCCGTTGCTGGACATACAGACAGATCGACCATGAGCCGCTCACATCCAACCGCTTCCCGCGATGCCGCTGATTTTAGTTTTCTTTTTTTTTTAATTTATAGTCTCATCCCCGAAGGGGTAGGCAGAGGTGTAATATTACACCCACATTTCGCCATGAACTTTTTAGCTCCCACGTAATAGGGGGCGAGCCTATTGCCGTACCGGGGACATTACCAGACTCCTTGCTGCTACTGAGAATTTTCTAACGAAAAACCCCAATAACGCTTTGCCCGACCCAGGAATCGAACCCGAGACCTCCCAATCCCACGCGCACATTTATGCCGCGAGACCAACGAGGCAGTCGAGATTTTAGTTAAGTTCCTTTAATACATTTTTGCTTATTTTCAATTATAAGCTAGTCACCGCTTACCGTGTTTTCATCTTCGATTCGAGATTCAGTTTCGATCTACTTCAAAAATCTTAACCTAGATGCCTTACAAAACAAGGCGTAAAATTGGGCAAGTGCGAGTCTGACTCGCGCACGAAGGGTTCCGTACCATCATCTATAAAAGAAAATCACGTTCATTGTATGTATACTTAAATACTTTTTAAGTTTCTACCTGTTTATTAAGATCGTGTAGCAAATTGCTTGAAAATTACGTTTGTTGTATGGGAGGCCCCCTTTATTATTTACTTTTTTATTATTTAATTATTTATTTTGATGGTAATGGTAAAGGTAATGTTAATATACAACTACATATTCTGTGAAAATTTAAAGCGTCTACCTTTTACAGTTAGTAACTTTGAGCAAAAAAATACGAAAAAAAACATGCTTTTTGTATGGGACCCCCCTTAATATTTTAAATTTTTTTATTTTTAGTATTTGTTGTTATAGCGGCAACCGAAATACATAATTTGTGAAAATTTCAGCTTTCTAGCTATCACGGTTTATGAGATACACCCTGGTCACAGACAGACAGACAGACAGATAGCGGAGGCTTAGTAATAGGGTCCCGTTTTTTACCTTTTAGGTACGGAACCCTAAAAACAAAACAAAAACAACGAGCGCAATGAACACCCAAACTGGTAACAACCTTTTATGGATCGCAGAAAGTGTTGTCTCGTGTGTATCGAAGCCACAACACTCGGCGCAGTGTCAAGCGGCGAGGCGATCGTCAAAACCACTAAGCCAATCGTAAAATCATCACTTATGTGACAATTGTGCCGCGTTAGCGCAGCATTCAATTTACTGCAGAGAAAACGCCGCGCGTATGCTCATTGGTCGACCTCTACGCCAAGCAGACAACAAAAAAAAATTAGTAAAATAAAATACCCAAATGACCCTTTTCAAAAACAAGGTAAATAGGTATGTAAACTAACCATGTTTACGGAATACAATTACAGATAAATGATAAGAACTTACCGGAAACCGCGGCCGTAAGGGTCCAGTTAAATCTTAATAACCGTTAAAGTTATGGACAGTTACACTGGTACTGGGTAATTGGTTCTAAACGTGGATATGTTACAGGCAAAGTATAATACCAGACATTGTTGCATTTGGCAGATTCTACTGTGTGATTTTTGGTCTTTGTGTAAAATTAAGTCAGTGATGCAATCAGCCAAAGTCACGATATTTTTGATGGTTTTATCGCTTAGACACTTATTTAAAGGCTACAAAATTGTTACCATGGTGATAGAGGATTTAAAAAAATAATGTCTAAACTGAGTGCATGTAAGGAACACATACTACACCACTGCCTATCCATGGCGAAGAGGGTGTTTCTGTCGCGAAATAATAAACTAGATAACTTAAAATTTATTCGAACGAGGAGAGAGCGACAATAGGAATATAGTAGCGAATGAGGAAGATAATTGTGAAAGTGGGATAAGTATGGAAGATATACGATATGCATTGAAAAGTATGAAGGCGGGTAAGGCTGCGGGATATGACAGAATATCTGCTGAAATGCTCAAGGTAGGCGAAGGCGTCACTGCAAGCCTGCTGCACCTATTGTTAAATAAATGTTGGAGGTCCAGTCGTGTACCAGGTGACTGGAACAAAGCCGTAATTGTGCCACTGTACAAGGGCAAAGGGTCACAGCAGGAATACAACAATTATCGCGGTATCAGCATCCTGAGTGTTGTCGGCAAATTGTATGCAAAGATACTGATTTAAAAAGTGATCTCTGAAACGGACAGTAAAATTTGGGACGTGCAAGCGGGATTCAGAAAGGGAATGGGATGTACGGATCAAGTAAGTAAGTAAGTAAGTAAATCATTTATTGACACACCAAATACAACGCACAATACAATAAATATAATACAAACAGCTAGGTTCCTATACAACCATCGCCGGATCCTTAACCGAGGTTCAATCAGCACCTGTGTGCGGTGGCAGGGAGAGTCGGTTATAGACCTGTCATGGGCGAATCCCTCGGCTGCGTGACTTGTGTCGGGTTGGCACGTCGCGGTGGAGGTGGCCACGCTGTCAAAACACCGACACATTTTCTTTAGCGTGGCCTTCCGCCACCCCCACAGCAGTCCCATGCTCACCATTGCCGGTGCACAATGCCGCTGCTCTCTGCGACAGCTGAACTCCGATTTACTTGTGGCTGCTGCCCACATCACAGAATGGTCGGAAGTTACAGCAGAGATTCCGCGAATGCGAATCTGGAGAAGGAGGCGAACCGTAGATGAGGAGATTGCTGGAGCGCACCAAATCTACCGAGCCGCCGCAAAAGCGCTACACACTGCCATTGCGGAAGCTAAGGCTCGGTCTTTAGCCGATCTCATTGAGGGACTCGACAGGGACCCATGGGGGCGCCCCTATAAGATAGTTATGGGGAAGCTCAGACCCTGGGTCCCTCCTCTGACACAAACCCTGGACCCGGAATTTGTGAGAGGGGTCGTTGAAACACTATTTCTGACGGTCCAAGATAGTTCGCCGAGGTTTTCGTCACCAGATATGGGACGATCTGTTTGAAGTTATGGAAGGAGAGTTAGACCGAGCCGTGCGACGGCTTGCTACTGGCAACACCGCCCCAGGCCCGGATGGTATCCCGGACAAGGCTTGGGTGTTGGCGCTCGCGGTCTTGGGAGACACGATGAGGCAGCTGTTCACCGGATGCCTCCGTACTGAAGTGTTCCCCACCAGCTGGAAAGAGGCCAATCTTGTCCTGATACTGAAGGAAGGCAGGACCGCAGAGTCTGCCTCGGCAATTTGTCCCATCTGCTTGCTGGACGAGGTAGGCAAACTTTTTGAGCGCGTCATCGCTGCTCGCCTCAATGATCATCTAAATGGTGTAGGTCCCGAACTGAGTGATAATCAGTTTGGCTTCCGGCAAGGCCGTTCGACATTGGACGCTATTAAGCGCGTTCGCTCCATGTCGGAGTCAACCGTCCGGGGTGGTGGAGTAGCGTTGGCGGTGAGCCTAGACATCGTTAACGCTTTCAACTTCCTCACGTGGAATAATAATAGAATAAATAAGAATACCCCTGCGGATTGGTCGCCCCCCCGGGGTCAGTGTAGTCTGTTAAGCGGTATTCTATCGTTTTCCATAAATTCATTTGCACTAATATTGTTTGCCATAATCATCCGCGATCATAATATTTACTTGCACTATTATCATTTATACTAATAACATTTGCCTTAACAACTCAACAGTGATAAGTTTTATTTGCCATAAAATGACTTTCTATAACAACATATATCATAATAATTAGTTTCCATAAGTAACACATCTCATAATCGACTCTTAACATAATCAAAATTTGATATACCTAATTATGAAAATAATACATAATATTGTTAGGTCGAAATTAATTAGTATTGGTGTATTATTATAGTATTGGTGGTGTAGGGGGCCTAAGAGAGTTAGTTTAAATCCCCTAACAGTAATTTTGGCTGCCGGAGTTGCGTCTAAATATTTTTAAACAATTTCAAAATCCAAAAATTCTTCATTCAAATATGCAAAACGGAACGTAATTTTAGTTTTTATGTGAAAGTAACTAAATGGGTTGTGTTAGGTTCTCTTTTGACCCTTAACCTGAAAATAGGAGCCCTGCGAAGCAGGGCTCCGTCAACCTCCATTTATTAAACTAGTGGAATCAATAAAAGCGATATTTAGGTTTTATGTGAAAAACGTGAAACGAAACGCAACCGCCATCTTGTATGAATGATATAGACAGACAGCTAATGTCAAATTTGTGCGTCATTGCTTTCGAGTACCTAGGGTTAGGTGCGATTGTAATAAGTAACTAAATAGGTTATGTTAGGTTCTCTTTTCAACTTTAATCCGAGCCCTGCGAAGCAGGGCTCCGTCAACCTTAGTTTATTAAACTAGTGTGAAGAATGTGGAAGTTGGCAGTGCCATACACACCGATGTTTCGAGATAATTTTTTGTATTAGTATTTGTGTAACTCACATATCCAATATTACGTATTTTTAACTATTCTATTCTTTTCGTACGTGAATCCGTAAACATTTAATTTAATGCCACCTTTTGTAGTTTTAAACACTTCACAACTTTCACTCATCTCGACAGGACTAATAGTGAATTAACGACTAATATTAATAAGGACTGTTTATTTATGTCAGACTTATTTTGTTTTACCCTCATACTATTACTTTAACTGTGAATATGTTAATAGCAAAAAAAATATATTAACTTACTCATTAACACAAAAATTGCAGGCGCTTGTACTAAATTATCTTTATTTATATTATGGTGAATAAAAGTTATGGAAAATGGCATTATTGAAAACGAAAATTATAGCAAACACGTTTATGGATTTGAATGATTATGACACTTGATCGATTATAACCAATGGAATTAGTGAAAGTCATTTTAGGTCATTTCACGATTATGGCAACTGAAGCATTATTTCTAATGAAATTATGGCAAATACCAGTATGTCATATGAAATTATGGCATTTTAAATCATGGCAAACATTAGTAAACCCTGTTACGCTGATGACACACTAGTACTGACCCGGGGGGATAATTCGCTGAAACCCTGCGGCTCGCGGAATTGGGTGTGTGCTGCGTCGTCGCTGCTATCAGCCGACTGGGCCTGCGGATAGCACCGCACAACACCGAGGCGCTATGGTTCCACGGCCTGCGCCAGGGCATGGAACCACCCAGCTCTTCGATCAGAATAGGTAACGCAGTCGTAGACGTGGGGCGGTACATGAAGTACTTGGGCCTAACCCTCGACAGTCGATGGCACTTCGAGGAGCACTTCCTGCGTTTGGCCCCCCGAGTGCATCGGGTTGCAGGGACGCTGCAGAGGCTGCTCCCGAACCTCGGGGGCCCCAGAGAAGAGGTCCGCCGCCTCTACTGTGGAGTCGTGCGTTCCAAGGCCGTCTATGGGGCGCCCGGCTGGTCTGACCGCCTGACGAGCGCCTCCCGCTGCAGAGCTATCCTTAATAGCCTGCAGCGAGTGGCGGCCATTAGGGTTGCGCGCGGCTATCGCACGATTTCTTTTGAGACGGCCACGCTTTTGGCACGGCTCCCGCCGTTCGATATCTTGGTGGACGTGGACGCACTAGTATTTCGTGAGACTCGATCCCGCCAGGAAGGTTGAATGGAGGAAGCGCCGAGCCAGACGCTCGGGGAGTTTCGGCGGAATGTGCGTCAGCGTGCGCTGATTAATCGGCGCTCGCGACTCTCAGAGCCGCAATGCATGCGCCAGCGCGTCGTTGGCGCAGTTCTCCCTGCCTCCAAAGCCTGGATCCAGAGGAGAAGTGGCTGCGTCACGTTCAGGTTGACTCAGATACTCACCGGACACGGATGTTTCGGTGAGTATTTGAACCGAATCGGCCGCGAGGCGACGACGCCGGCATGCCACCACTGCGGCAGTGACCTGGACTCTGCCCAGCATACGCTTTCTGAGTGCCCTGCATGGGAATCCGAGCGGCGAGACTTGGTCTCTGTTATCGGAGGGGATCTTTCTCCGCAGGTCGTTGTCCAGGCCATGTTGGCGGAAGATATCCGGTGGGATGCTGTGGTCTCCTTCTGTGAAGCGGTCATGCTCCAGAAGGAGGCCACCAAGCGGGATCGCGAGAGAGCCGATCCCGCTCGCAGACGCAGGCGGCGTCGTGGCGGTGGCAATGGCCGCTAGCCTGACTCTTCCTTGGGGCCGTGTGCAGTCAGAGATGGCAATCTGGCTGCCCGACCACGAACGACCGCGAGAAGACAGCAGTCTCGGATAGCCGAGGGACAACTGTACTCGCACAGTACGAGGAAGCGAAGGGAGGACACTTCCAGAGACTGAGCCCTACTACGGGACAAGCGAAACGGGACCCAGGAGCAGCACACCCGCGTTCCCTGTGTCCCATTCTTATGAGCGCTGAGGCGGCTCTCGTGGTTTTAGTCGGTTAACCCGGGTTCCGGCCTGGGGAGTCCGACATACCCTCTCTGCCCGCCACGCGGAGAGGCACTCGCAAAAGAGTTTCCCCACGTAAAAAAAAAAGGTTCCTATACAAGTCTTTTCTTTAAGGTGCATTGCAGAGAAAGTCTTAAGACCAGAAGGTTTTCTGCGCCTTTATTGACCTGGAAAACGCTTACGATCGAGTGGTGAGGGATGAACTTTGGTCAACACTTTCTGTGTATGGAGTGAGCAGCAGTCTGATACGGGCACTTGAATCCTTAAATAGGGATTGAAGTGCCTGTGTCAGAATAAACGGGGCCTACACGGACTGGTTTAACATTGATCGTGGTGTTAAACAGGGGTGTGTAGCGTCTCCTTGGCTGTTCAATCTGTTCATGGACAGTTTTTTTGGCCGATTTAAAAGAGTCTGAATGTGAAGTAAGAATGGGTGAGTCAGTGTTTAAGACCCTGCTATACGCTGACGATCAGGTTCTATTTGCATCGTCAGCGTCGGATTTGCAGCAGATGGTCACCACGATGAATTAGGCGTATAAGAAGAAAGGTATGAAAGTGAATGTTAACAAAACCAAAATCATGGTCATAGAGAGGGACGATAGTGTAACTGAGTGTTACGTAATGATAGGAGATGAAAAAGTGGAGCAAGTGAACGAGTTTGTGTATTTAGAGTTTTTGCTTACCAGACATGGAAAATGTGAGGGAGATATTGAAAGGAGAGTGAATGCAGAAAATAGTGTGAATGACGCCTTACAGTCCATCATCAACAATGGTATTATCCCAAGGCAAGCTCGCATTGCTATACTGCAGGGAGTTTTGGCACCAACACTGTTGTATGGTAGTGAGTCATGGGTATGGCAGAAGAAGCATGAAAGTAGAATCAATGCTGTGGAGATAAGAGCTTTGAGGAGTATGTGCGGAGTAAGGCTGATAGATAAAGTGAAAAACAGTGTGATACGAGAGAAGTGTGGTCTAAAAGAAGATGTAGTGACAAAGATTGAAAAAGGAATGTTGCGTTGGTTTGGACATTTGGAACGGATGGATGAAAGAAGAAATACGAAAAGAGTGTATCGTGCGAGAATGAATGGAAATGACGGTAGGGGCCGCCCTAGGCGGACGTACGTCGACCAAATAGGTGACGTACTGAAAAAGGGCCAAATTATAGTACCCATAACCGACGCGCATGCAAGATGAGGTTAATGAATGTCGAGGAAGCGAAAGAGGTATGTTTGAACCGAAGCATATGGCGTTCCATAGTCTTTGCTTACCCCAATGGGAGACAGGCGTGACTATATAGATTGATAGATAGATAACTTAAAAGTCATTTGAAATCAACTCCATCTTTGTTGTAGTCGCCAAAGATGGCACTGGTTTTAAAGGACTAAAATAGAATGAAATTTATCTTTATTCCGGGTTAACTTTTTAAAATGCTAACTAAACGTCAATGTATTATGCTACCATTAGTACAGGCCGTGGCTACTTTTGAAAAGAGCTGGCATGAAACTCAATAGAAATCGTTTTCTTAATTTATCAGCGTTTACCACGAAGGCTTATACAGATTTTTAATATTTGTGTTGAATAAACTTTTTTTTTTGAGTCCAGCTAAGTGATTTACAAACACTATTAAAATCATCATCATCAGCTTGCCGTAGTCCATTGCTATTATCTATTCCTGGCAGATAACCTAGAAAGAAATAATATTGTATACTTTGTTTGGCAATTTGTGATTTTTGTAGTAATCCTCGGTATTTTATTGAAAGCTGGATTTAACACATTGCCGGTGACATGTACACAAAGTTGGGACAACTTGTAATTAGGGTTTTGAGATAATATGTTTGATGTTGCTCCCAGTTTTGTGGTAGTGTTTAATGTGATACAGCCCTTTATTTATACAGATGTTTAGGGTACGTTTAGTTGGCAAATAAAATTTTGATTAACTGCAAAGTGCTTTATGGGGTTTGTAGTAAACGAGCCTACAACTAAAATAATCATCATTGTCCTAGCGCTATCTCGGTTGCATCCATGACTTACACGACTTGGCGCCCGAGGTCTACTTACTGGTCTAATCAGATATGACAAAATACCAACTTTTTACACAGTGCGACTGCCGTCTGACCTCCGCAACCTAAAGGGATAGCTATATTCTATGGTTTAGATCAGTATCAGTTTATTTGCGGGTAACGACACTCTATAACGACTGTCAGAAATCTTCATGAAAGCCGACGCCAACTGCTTAACGTGTTCTCTGAAGCACGGGACAAGCGATAATTAACAATTCAATACTCACATAACTCCGAAAAGTCAGAGGTGTGCGCTGCGGACTCGAACCCGATACTCTCTGCATGGCAGACCGTTGGTATCTCCATTAGGCTGTCGCTGCCTTACACTATTATTATTATTACTGCAACTAAAATAATATTTTGCTCAAAGTGTTTGCTCAAGCGATGAATTCACACGTACCACAAACCAAAACCATACGATAACCATGCCACGAGGGCTGGCGCTGGCACTTATTTCTATGAAGATTGCTAGTTCAATTAATGCGAACCACATTTTGCAGTCATTATAGACCGCGTGCGTGATTCTTACTTTCCTTGTCGTGTGAGTGTGTGGTCATGGTCCGAGAGCTGGCAACAATTTTGAGTAGATATTTGAGGCAAGCTGAAAACATGTCTCATACAGAGATATGTTGTATAATAGGAGAGCCTATTATACCTAACACGTAACTGTAGACCTGGCTGGTGAGTAGCGGGGCTAAATCAAACTCTTTTTTTCCATAAATTTAATTGAGTCAACATGCAATTTTAAATGTTGTACCCAGTTTTATGTTTAAAGAATAAAAAAAACATAAGCAAGACGATTCAAGTTGCCTCAAATGCATTTTTTATATTTCTTTGCAAAATAGTTTTGCACGCGCCTAGCTATGTTATAGCCCCGACTAAATCGTCTGGCTTTTTTTAGCTGGTCATCTCCTACAGGGCTAAGCGATTCTTATCCTGAGACAATAAACTGCCCCTATACCTTTACGTGCCCTCCGAAGCACAGTAGTTTGTAAATGCTACACGCGGTCACCCATCCACGTGATGACCAGTACAGGCGTTGCTTAATTTTTTCGACTTAATACGAACGGCAAGCCAAGTCCCGCTATGAGCACTATATAATAATATGTAAGTCAAGACAAATGATTTTATATTATATATAGGTGTTGATATGCATTTGCATATAATATCCGTGTGGTGACGGATTAAGAATACTGATTGTCACCACCCCATATCATCCCATGGGTGTCGTAAGAGCCGACAGAGGGCGCATATTATGCAGAAAACAGCACTGTAAGAGAAGGACAACTTGATACAAACCCTATACCAACCCGTTTGGCCAGCGTGGTATACTAGGCCAATTCCTCCATTCAAAGGAGAGGCCTAGTCCAGCAGTGGACTGATAAAGGCTGATGATGATGATGCATTTGCAAAATATTTTCAGGGGTAAATATATACTACTATAACTGAATACAAATACATTTCTTTTTATTTATTTATTTGGTTAACCAACAATTGTAAACACTTTAGGCACTTACTAACTAGGTCTACATAATTCAGTGTAACAATCAGTTACAGGTTAACTCTTCATGCATAAAAATACGGCTCAATCTTCTCTTCTTCCTCTTAGCGTTATCCCAGTTTCAATCTGGGGGCCGCTTTCTAGTCTAACCGGATTTGGCTGAATATTAGCTTTTCCACAGAGCGACTGCCTGTCTGACCTCCGCAACCCGAAGGGATAGCGATATTCCATGGTTTTAGACTAGTGTCAGTTTATTTAGAAGGTACTGACGCCCTGTAACGATTGTCAAAGATCTTCATGACAACCGGGACCGACGGCTTAACGTGCTCTCCGAGGCACGGGACAAGCGATAATTAACCATTCAATACGCACATAACTCCGAAAAGTCATTGGTGCGCGCCGTGGATTCGAACCCGATACCCTCTGCATGGCAGTCTGTTGGTATATCCACTCGGCTATCGCCGCCTATAAAAAAAAAATACGGCTCAATCATATTATTAATTCAATTTTAATAGTAAAATTACATTAATTCATAAATCAATAATAATGTTACGCCATCTATCGGTGAATAGAAGTAGTACTATACTAGAAGAGATTGAATGTATCGGTGGTTTAAAGGTAATTCAGCTACTCTGTACTAGATGGCGTTGCTGTATCGAGTATCGACTATTCGAGATTATTTCGACAGTTTTGTAGAAGCATCTAGAATGCGCTAGTGATGTTATCCGGCCAGTATAAAGAGAGCGCAAGCGAACGGACCGGACAGTAACAATTGAATATCGAAGCGATCAACAAGAAGCGAAGGAAATAAGTCGGAAGGGTTTAGTGTTGTTCTAGTGGTGTGAATAGTGTGTTTTATTAGTGAAGTGAAAATTAAGTGTGTGTATCTAGTGTTATTGTGTTAGTGAATAAAGTGCAGTTTTTCTGGCATAGTGTATATAATTTATCACGAACCCCAGCTCGTAACAATAATTAATTAATAAAAATGGCATATCAAAAGATGTTAGTAAATACATTATGAAAAAAATAACTACAACATGAAAAAATAACTCAGACATGTTTTTTTCCGTATTCAAGCATTTTAAAAATCAGGTCGGTATATTGACCGCCGCCGTCACTCAGCTGATCGCCACGAGCTCGAACTGCAGTAAGCTAACACATACAAGCACACGTATCTACCGTGCAGTCTTATTCTGCACCTTTCAACTGTTTATCCTGATTTACTATCGAAGTAACATTGAAGGAAAATAGGGTCTTATATTATCTCACACTGTTAGAAATAATTTTAGGTAAGTATAATGTCTATACTGTATTACTAAAATATTTTGCAATATATTGTATGTAGATATGTACATTAAACAATCAACTTACAAACTGGCATTTGCTCGACGCAAACTTAAACAGAGGAATTGTATTGACTGCGTGCGCAGCGTCTGCGCGAGTGATGGATGATATTCGTGATGCGGTTCAGTCAATATGGTTAGATATTGTTAGTTCAGAGTCAATAAACAGAGGCTCAGTCTGTTTGTAGTTGCCGTTATATGGATGCAATGCACGGTAAATTATATATATATGAATATAATAATAATGTCAATACCTACGACAAAATAAAAGTTATATCCTACTTACACCAAACACTATCTAGTACTGTGTGTACTAGACAATGAATAAACATACTTATATCCTTATTTTCCAAATACACACATGTTATAAAAAGAAACACAAAGACCTTATCATCAAGCTCCCGCACACTAATGTTTGACTTAAGCAGGAATGGAACCCGAGGACTTTGGCGTGGCAATCGGTTACACTCCAACTACGCCACCAGTTCGTCAAAGATGACCTTGTTTAAATATGCACGAACACTATTTTATAGATGGCCGATTGTATAGATTTGGAACGTCTTGGTCAGAATTTAATATTTGTTGAAAAATATAGACGTTTATATGGTTGAACCTTTAAACCCTCTCGCACAAACAAGCAAAAGACGACATAGTATAGAGGTACTTTTTATTTGCTAATTGCACTGTCTTTTTCGTATGCGGCAATCTCTGGAATCCTGCCTAGCATTGTGGTTGCGATACCGTGGCGATACCGACGAGAGAGCATGTATCTACCTATTTCTACATGGTCGTTAGTTTGACTATATATCGCTACGAACTTTGAAAGGATTAAATAATTTTATTTGTTTCCCGACGTGCGTGCCTTGGCCATTTGTTCGGCTCTTCCTTCCTCGCTTAGCAATTCCTCATGTGGATGCCAACGTGTTACGTGACTCTATTAGCATTTCATGTGGATAACGTACACTGACTTCTACTTCTAAAATATTGGAAGACGAATTCTTGCTATACCTATAGTTGTTCTTTTTTTAACTATGTGTAATGGGCAATCGAAACTATTTTCTATATTACTAGAGACGAAATACTAAGAGAAGTTATACTTTTTCTGTAGTAATTAATTGCGATCATGGTGCATGCATCAGTAGGTACCGAAATATCGGCTACTCGAAACAAAGGTACGTGGTATTTATCTCGGAAGACAATATACAACTAATGCTAAAGATGACGAAAGTCTAAACTCCTATATTGTTATAGAGTTTTCTGTCTCTTCATATAGATTATTTTTTATTCATATGATATTTGCTTTCTATAATGTATTTCTGTAAATCGTCTCTTATGTCACTGATGGAATTAAATGGGGTACTGACAGTACTGAAACTTTGCATTCTCAATCTGTCGCCACACGAATTGCGAATAATTCCACAAATGTTATCTCGTACGTTTCGTTCATAAAATTTACTTTTATTATTTTACTATGGCTTTCAAATATAATGGCTCATCCCAGTGTTAGTTTAAAATAAGATTTACGGTGATGTAAATAGGGTTTAATTTACATATTTTGTGGTTCAGTGCATAAAGGAGACCTGAAAGTTGGCCTGAACGTGAACAATCGTCTTAAAAAAAAGTAAATTACTCAAAGTTTTTGTTTTAATATATTATAAATATTGATTACTATCTAGTAGTAGGAAATAAACACATAATAATGATGGATATTAACATACTTTCATCTATACATATTATAAAACAAAGTCCCCCGCCGCGGTGTCTGTCTGTCTGTT
Source organism: Euclidia mi (assembly GCA_944739405.2). Taxonomy (NCBI): domain Eukaryota; kingdom Metazoa; phylum Arthropoda; class Insecta; order Lepidoptera; family Erebidae; genus Euclidia; species Euclidia mi. Next base: position 6,235,984 of record OX123206.2, on the reverse strand, counting down.
CGCTTAAAACTCGAAAAGTACTGGACAAATTTTTATACGGTTTTCAACAACATCGAGAGTGATCCCTGAGGAAGGTTTTAGTGTATAATAAGTTTAGGTTTTGTGCAAACTGACGATATTACGACGATATTAGTTCAACGCGCCGGCAAAAATTGAGCCGATCGGGAGCTTTCCTCGAAAACGCTGCCAAAACCTTTCGAGTTATAACAAAACAATGTATGGTGGGATTGTACCTCTTTAATAGATCTACAAAAAAGTCCGCAATGGTATTATGTCTATCTTCCAAGGATAACCCACAATAAACATATTTTGCTTTTACATCTATCTATATATACTAATATAATAAAGCCCAAGAGTTTGTTTGTTTGTTTGTTTGAACGCGCTAATCTCAGGAACTACCTGGGCGGATCTGGAAAATTCTTTTTGTATACGATAGCCCAGTTATTCCGAAAGGCTATAGGCTATATATCATAACACTTCGACCCTTTGAGGCAGGGCAAAAGGCTGATAAGGCTAAAAGATAATGTCGGCTAATCTCAGGAACTAGCAGTCAGATTTTAAAAATTGTTATTGCCTATGATAGCCCAATTATCCCGAAAGGCTATATAAAATTACGCCACAACTTTTAGGGGCCAGACAAAAATAATAAAATGGTCAAACGAGAAGGGGGAGGGTTGGGTCAAAGGCAAAAAAAGGCTAAACGAATAGGATACAATCTATATGGGTATCGTTTTCGAGATTTTCGGGACGCTGATTAATAATATGAAATTGATTTAGTGATCCAAGATGGCGGACGGGAAATCAAAGATAGCGGATGGGAAAATTTTAGAAATCAATATGGGTATCGCCGTCGATATTTTAAGGGGTGGGGAATCGAAATACAACATCTATTTCGTGATCAAAGATGGTGGATGGGAAATCAAATATGGCGGATGGGAAAATAAAAAAAAAACAATATTGGTATCGTCTGCGATGTTAAAAGGGATGGGGAATCCAAATAAAACATCTGTTTCGTGATTCAAGATGGCGGATGGGAAATCAAAGATGGCGGATGGGAAAAATTTAAAAAGTCAATATGGGTATCGTCTCTGATGATTTAAGGGATAGTGAATCCAAACACGACATCTAATTCGTGATCAAAGATGGCGGATAGGAAATCAAAGATGGCAGACGGGATCTTTTTTTAAAGTCGATATGGGTATCGTCTCCGATATTTTAAGGAATGGGGAATTCAATATTATATAAAAATCTATGTTTGTTTGTTCATCATTTATAGACTCTGAAATGATAAGAGATTAAGCTCTAAGTCAATGCTAACTTTGGAAAAGGGGATCGGAAAAAGGGAATTAAATAAAAACTCTTAAAAAGCGATACGGCGTTCGCCGGGTCAGCTAGTTTGATTATAAACGTGTAGGTACTTCAATGGACTATTTGAATTGTTGGTTTGTGACGTTTGTGGTGCATTGTAAATCATCGGTGAAAAATATCGTTAAAAAGTGTTCAACAAAAATACATTTTAAAGCGCTGGCCGAAACCTGAAAGTACGTAGATATATTTTTATATTTTATATTTTTTTCAGACAACAGTCATAATTAACGTAAAATAATGATATTATTTTTAACAATATCAAAATGGTAAAGTATGTTGGGTATTTATTTTCATACTCCAGCAACATTTGACTAACTTGTCAATTCTGTTAAGTGTTAGGTACCGTCATTAGCTAGCTTTGCGTTCGTTTCCTTTGATCGTATTGTGGATTTGAATTTGTGTTAGCTGTTCCTTTTCTACTTGTGCTTTCTAAAATGGACTCCGAATATTCTCCTCATGACGACTATGGCTTACCTGCGGACCCAGTACCCGCTTGGAACGATGACTGGTGCTTGAACATGAATGCATTGCATCAATTGTGGTACCAATATTACACAGCCGACAAGGCATATTCTCAATCTCGTGGCAGTAAGACAAATAGTGACGTGTACGACAAGTGAATACTTTAATGGATTGCACCGCAAGTGGTATGTATTTTGGCATTTCAAAAACTTACATCTATCATATTTTACAATGTGTTTTATTTCATTATTCAACTGTGTTGCTACTAAACTTCAAATAATTATGTTTTCTACTTAGTTCACGCTATTGAAAATTAATATTGTAATTCCAATTTTAAATTGTTCACGCCCAAGCCAAAGTCCCATACATTGTGGTCGGTCTCCTTTAGGAAATTTGTGTGATCTGAACAATGCTTTGTTGAGTTCTGGAGATTTTTGTCTCGCTCAGGAGCTACTTATATTAGTTTATTTCTGAATCTATACTAATAGCAGAAATTGAAATCATCTGCTGGATCTCTTGCTATTAATTTATGGATCGACATTTCTAATGTTCTCCGCGACGCAATGCATTAATGGATATGGATGGAATGGATCCTTGGATCATCATCAGCTGAAGACATCCAATGCTGCTCCATATGGACCGATCCTGAGCTACCCGCATCCATCTGCTATCCGCGATCTCAATAAGATTATCAGTGTATCTTGCAGGAGGCCTACCGCTGCAACGAATTACGATAATCGTATTACAAAAAAAATGAAGCGTTTTTTAGTAGCGTTCATCTTTCAGAAAAACAATATACTTAGACAAAACCAAAAACCATAGGGTGTTTTATACTCATGGAAATACTAAGTGATGTTTACTTTAGGTTGCCCATCCCAGCCTAGTGACATCCACTTCTGGGCGTAGGCTACCCTCAAGGACCTCCACCAAGATCGATCTTGAATCCGTCTCTCCCGAATCTTCCTGCCCTAACGGCCGACGGTTTTGCAAGCTATGTCCTCTGACATTCGACCTATTACATTATACTTAATCTGACACAATGAAAAGCAAAATCGTAATTTGGCTTTCCCTTGTGAGTTGTGACAGATTGTGAAATACAAAAATAAACCATCCTCTTACATAGCAATACTCCTGGTCATAAGAACCTGCTGTAATGTTTTTGCACTTACCTCTGTTTACAATCATATAACTAGGTACATATAGCACAGAGGACCTCTTTGTTGACAGCTATGGTTTATAATGTAATGCTGGCGATATCATCTGACTGGATGGCGAGATCACAATATTCTGGCACGCCTATTTTCAATCAATCAATCAATTTATTTAAAATAAGTAAATACACATACCCGGTGCGCCAAAGTCCATCTGAATTTTTAACTCCGATTATTGGAAATCCGAAAATGTTCTTCCTAAAATTTTTCATCCTAACAATCACAATTTCTAACTACTCTGTCTCTAATGTTCATAACTCCGAAGCATTCAACTTCATAATGTCAGTAGCAATAAACATCTATTATACTTTTATTTGTTTTCCTATATTTTCTCAACGTAACCATCTTTTACACTATTATTCAAAGTAATATCTTTTTTGTTTAGATTTCGTTTTTTTCATATTGATCAGTATTATATACAATAATTTTTCGTAACTTTATTTTCACATAACATGTATAACAAGAATAATAGTACCATGGTACAAATACACAATAGTACAATGGTGAAGTTCCAGAAACGAATCGGTCGTATTAATAATTATTGGTTTAGGTTAGGTTAGAACTGTGACCACAACGCACGAGCCGAGCGAGTGAAGCGAGCGTGCCGCGGCAGCGGCCGGCGAAGTGCCAGAACCGAATTGGTCCTATAGTTATTGGTTTAGGAACGGTTAAAATTGCGGTATAAACTCCCAGAACATAAACATAACCGTAAATGAGTCGTGATTTATGAATTTCGGTTGGAGTGTGGCCTTGGGGGCGCTAATGTGCGAGGACTTTAAAAAATTTAGCCAAAAAGTGTTATTTTTGCAAATTGTTTATTTTCTCGATTCTATTGTATAAAACACCTAAATATAAGGCTAAAAGTGTCTTGGTAAAAGTGTCATTTATTTTTTATTACACTTGGTAAATGTGTCTTTCTGAATATGAGTGAAAATATTATGGTAATTATGTTTAGGGATAAAAGTGTTATTATAAAAACAGTAGAAGTTTAAATATATTCACATTAATGATATTATTAATTACAATTTTCGGAAACATGAGTGTTATGAGCATCGCCGGTTGAGCTACAAATAGTATGAATGAAAACTTTAGGATCAAAAAATTTAGGAAGAGTGATCATTCGGATTACAAATCGTTAGGAAGAACAATTTCGGGTAAAGAACTTTAGGTGAGCCAATATGGACCCACACATACCATCTAGCCCCAAACTAAGCAGAGCTTGTGCTATGGGTACGAGACAATGGTTTGACATACATATTTTTTTATTTAAATACATACCTTACATACATACAATATACAATTTTTGTTAGTAAATAAAATAAATATACTTATATACTATGTTAAAATTGCTTCACTTACGGCCACGATAATGTTGTGCGTTCTGGTGGCACTTGTCCGCGGAAGCGACGGAACACCACACCTTTCGGCTAAAGGTCCTCCTTCATAACAACAGGCAGAAAGCACGTCGGGATCTGCACCACAAAAGCCTTGAAGTTGACGTTACGTGGCGACTCCAACAGCTGTACTCTCGGCATGTAGTTCGACTTTTGGCGCACGTACTCCGCGATGTCCTCCGCCTTAGTGGTGTAGTGCAGGCGAGAGATGTACACGGGTGTGTTCGGTGTGGCAGCGCGCAGAGTTGCACCAGGTTCCATAGGAGCCGTGCCGCAACAGTTCTTGACGGTCTTCTGACGACGCTTCCTCCGCTGCACCGTCACAAAACCATCATCTGCTACGTCAGCCTGTTTTTTCGCCTTTGCCGGCTTGGGCTTCGTAGCTACAGGGGTGCTCGCAGTTTCCTGCTGAACCTTTATTGAGTTAGGTCGCGCGGCGATACACGGAGGAGTCGCGGGGTCGGGGGCAGGGCTGCGGGGCGCTTGTGTAGCGTACTCAGCAGTCACAATATTACGCGGCGACAGAACTGCTGACGCGAAGCTTGCGACCGATGTATTGACGCATGCACCTCGGCGCGTGTTGATGTTACTACGCGCCGGTGACCCACTTAAATCGACTACCTTACGTAGGTCGTCTAACTCCGTGCGCAAGAGATCGACGGTATCTTGAGATGTCTCCAACATTTTGTGTACATCCGCTAAACTTGCCTTAAGAAAAACTATGTCCTTCAAAAGGCTTGTAACATCGACGTGGTCGATAGTGACAGGAGGTAACTTGTTTAAGTCCCTCGCCACAAACGTCGGCACGTCGTCAGGATCGGTCTCTTTGAGCAGCGTGATGATGTCTTGTAGGCTTTTCTTTGTCCCGTCACGCCTGCGGGACACCATCTGGTCACATTTGTTAAGCGACCTGTACACAAGCAGCTTGGCAGCCGCAATGTCCTCCTCGCTGAAGTTCGTTGCACAGATCTGGATAGCCAACACTTCGTCCACGACATCCAGCTTCTGCTGCAGGAACGCCAGCAGCTCGTTCACCACAAGTTTATCACTCATGGCGATAAAAATTGCGGGAGTCGGCTCGCGCCGCGCGAAACAATAATATAAAATTTATTTACGCGACACACGTCCGCCTTAGAGCGCAGTCAGACTAGCATGGATATTCACTACAGATTGCATAAACGTAGTTTAAAATCACCTGGAATTTCACGATATCCTTCTTCTTTAATCACATTAGGCATGCGCTTTCCTAGAGCACTTGTCCAGTGTGAGGTGAGCCTAACTTGATTCAAAATATAGTTTCGAACTGATTGCGTATAAAATTTTAAACATCAATGACTCTTTTGGCTACGCCACTTAGTTTATTTGGAACTATGATTCTATGCTTTAACATCCGCAATAGTTTCTACCGCACCTTTTGATACCGCAGTAGAATCCATCCATTTCACCTGGAATTGTTTTCGTTCAGTACAGTTCTAGTGATCATTCATCGTCGTACGTGTGCGATTTATCTGCAGTGGTGTAGCACGAGCGTTATAATTTATCGTTTTAGAGAAAAGGTATGAAAAGAACTTTGTGTTGAAGCCGGTTTGGTATGTCGGTCTATCCTTGACTTTATCGGAGTAAATGATCAAAGGGTATATTTCATCTGGTAGGCCACTGGATTATTGTTCGTTATATTATTATTTAATACTAGCTGAGCCTTCCGTCTCACTCACGTAATTTAGGGCTTTTGCTCCGCACCTATGCCTCATAGTGTGAAAATAATTATTCAAATCTTTGTAGAAGTTCTTGAGATTAGCGCGTTCAACCAAAGAAACAAACTCTTCAGCTATACCTATAGTACTAATATAGATTCACGATTATAGTTGAGAATAGTCTGTCCGTCATTCGACACCATAATCCAACTGATCGGTTAAATGATGGCCAGAGAACCAAAATGGCTGAAGAAATGATTCATTTCTGAAAATTAATTGATTAACTACTAATAAAAAATTGAAAAAGATTGGCAACTGGTTTAAGCAGCCGCCTCGCCGCTTGACATTGTGCCGAGTGTTATGGGTTCGATTCCCACACGAGACAACACTTTGTGTGATCCATAAATTGTTGTTTCGAGTCTAGGTGTTCATTGTGTTCGTTGGTTGTATGTTAGTAGTGCGGGAGTTGTATTTTATGAAAAAAACAAAAATAGGTAAAAAAAATTCGCCCTTTCGGAAATTTAGCAGGTTATGTTATGTTTTCTTATTACCAGTGTTATCTCATTGTGCACCCAAAAATAAGAGCCAAAAGTTATGTAATACCTACGTTTTTTTTCCACCAGCGAGATTTTCTATAAAATTTTCTAGACTTTACTTTTTGATACTAAGATAACACAAACATGTTAACAGCGTATCCATCATTTATTATAATTATTCCGCTCACACAATCCATCTCGCATATTGCGTTTATTGCAGACACTACACAGAAGCGTTGTAATCAGAAATCCAAGGGAATACTCACCTTTACTCGGTCTATAACCCGTGCATATATCGTACGAGGATTTCATTTGATTAAACTGTATGGAAACCTAGCACGGGTGCAAAGACAGGTAGGTAAGTCACGTGCTAGGTTTTAGTTTTCTGTAGTAGAGTAGTTGACTTCTACCAAAATAATACATTATTGCTTAGATACATGAGTGCTGGCATTAAAAATTTTCAAACAAATTTAAAACAATACTTTACCCCCTAGGAGGGAAATAAGAATAACTACCGAACGGATTGTTGTACGATCTTCACCAATAGATAGTGTGAATCCTTAAGAAGGTTTAGGTGTATAATAACGTAGGCGGCGCTGCGGTCTTAATCTAGTTACATATAAAGATAGTCTGATAATAGACGTTAAAAAAGGACAGGTTAGAAGTACCCTTAACTGAAGAGCATGCGTGAGAAATTTTATGGGAGTGAATGAAGCAAGAGAGATATGTCACCTACCCCTCCGGGAAACAGGCGTGAGTCTATGTATATATGTATGATAACAGACGTAATATTTTGCTGATTTGTATAACAAGTACACTAAAAATTAAATGAGTTTCAAGCATTTAATATAGGAATTTAAACTTTCGTGGTCATCAATATTACTTACTTTCATATTTTCCTACGACTTGATTTAAATGTTTTGCTTTTGTGTGTTATGACGAACCTGTTCTGAATAATAATTAACAATTAATTATGACTGTGCGTGTTTCTGATTTAATTAGCTATTAAATCAATATTCGAATGATTTAGTTCGTGGTTTATTATGGCTATTTATACTTTATACATGCTATCTGTGATACATACTCTTACTAGTGATTAAGCAGCATTACAATATAGCTGGCCTAACTAGCCTGGCCGTTTGATGGCTAAGCTGGAGATAGTGGGTTCGATTCCCCACCTAGGACAAATCCTTGTATTATATAGTTGATTGAATCAGGCGTTACTTGGCGGAACTCCATTGTAACCTAATAGAAGGAAAGAGGAACCCACCACGCACCCTCGGATTGACTACCCCAACTATTGCAATAGAAAAAGGTTGACAATACCGAACTCCTCTAAAAGGATAAGGGATATAGGAATGGTATGGGTTCCAGGAAGATACCTGACTTGCAGTATCCCACTGTATGCGCCGACTATTCTTCGACACGTGTTTCGCCTCTGCACAAGGCATCCTCAGGAGCGATGGGCAACGACTGAGTCGTTGCCCATCGCTCCAGCGGGATACTGCAATTCAGGTATCTTCCTGGAACCCATACCATTCCTATATCCCTTATCCTTTTAGAGGAGTTCGGTATTGTCAACCTTTTTCTATTGCAATAGTTGGGGTAGTCAATCCGAGGGTGCGTGGTGGGTTCCTCTTTCCTTTCATTAGGTTCCTTGTATTATGATTGGAACACGGTGATTTTGAATGAAAATAATGCAAATTCTATCAATATGTGGGTGTAATAATATGAGTAAGAAAACTTTCTCTACTGCTCCACCCGTAAATGATACACCTAAACCTTCCTCAGAAATCACACCATCAACACATGGTTTCTTCATAAAAGGCAGGCATGATGCCGCTTCTGGGTTCGATTCTCGAATCAAAGTATGTTTTTTGTTGCTAAGTGTCCAATAATACCTGACTGTGACTGCAGAAATAAGAGATATGGGAATAAAACAAGTTGTAAGAAAAACGCTTAACATTTATTTACTTACAAGTTTAACAATATATAAATCAGTAATTTATGTACAATGTACTATTTACACTATGTTCACTACTAAAATATAAGCAGATATTCCGAAGCCGTAAATATCCGAACACATTAAAATACTTAAAATAGTTTTGACAAAGAACAATGATTTCTTGAAAATAAGTATAGAAATTTTAATTGCTTAAAAATATAATTTATATTTATATTCTTGCAAACATAATACAGAATTTTTACTATTCAACTTTTCTGTAAAAATAATAATTTATAAAAACAACCAAAACTACAATACAATGTTAGTCCTTGATCAATTTCTGAATATTACTATTTAAACAGCTCTTTACAAGATAAATAAATAGAAAAATAAAGGCTTTTTCGTTATTACTCTTTCCTATTATTCATAATTGCTCATGATAGAGGAAAATATACTGAAAATATATTCCATTTTACAAACAAGAAACTTACAGTTAATACACATTTTTTAAATTATGCATCGTGTACGTATTCGTTTATTATTTATGTTTAAGTAGTTGTTTAATTACTGACTATAAACATAGTCACATTTAAAAATAATAATTCCAACTATATATTTTATATACCTATCCCCGTTCAGACAGATTTAAGAAAAGAACCACTGTTTTAAATCGTCAATTTGTTACAATCAAATTATTATGTGGTCATCAGACAGTACATTTTGGTATTCGCAAATCCCGTTAAAGAGTCTTAAATAAAATAAAAACTTCGTCCTAGTGGGCCTTAGCGTAAAAAATAGGTACCTACTTAGCTAATGAACAAAAAGAATATCTCGCCATAGATGATAGTAATCCGAACTTACACATGCGAACGCTGCCAATATTTCGCACATAAAAACTTCATGACATTCAATTTATCTCATAGAATTAAAGAGGCATGTCATACATCGCCAATTACTGCGAATAGTTTTTGTCTCTAAGATGGAGGAAAAGCACGTTACACTTTATTTTAGCACATTGTTTTGGATCGCAGAACGGTGCTGTTTTTATAAGATCCAAAGAAATTCTTGAGAGACGGTAAAAGTTCTAATCAACATACATAATAATATAATAATATTCTACCACATACACACATCACCATCTAGTCCCAAACTAAGCAGAGCTTGTACTATGGGTACTAGATAATGGATAAACATACTTATATACTTTTTTTTTTGTAAATACATACATATTATACATAACATAAGTCCGTATTTATGCAAAAAGGAACCACCCAACAAAAACGTACTTCTGAGATATCAATGGATTTACAAAAACATGTGCAGCTCTGTTAGATTAAGTAAAATATGACACTTATTTTAAATAATTGTATTGATAAATTACTCATTTAAGTATGTGTATATTAATTTGCTCTGGATACTCTTAATTTTTCTAAATAATTAAAAAAATGTGCATGTGGTTCCTTTTAATATTTACTAACTAATAGCTTTCCTCATATGCAAAAAAGAACCACAACCCATGGGTTTCATATATATCGGGAAAGCCATGGATTTACCAATAAACAAGAAACTAAGTATTATCGTAATAAACCTTTGATATGCAGCCTATAGCAATCCACTGCTGGACATAGGCTTCTCGCAACACGCGCCACAGTACATGGTTCTTAGCCTTTCGCATCCATTTTGTCCCAGCCTCGATTTCAGGTCGTCAGTCCACCTAACCGGGTGCCACCCTTCTATACGCTTACCGAGTCGTGGTCTCCACTTTAGGACAACTTTGGTCTATCGGCCATCAGTACTTCTGCAGATATGACCAGTCCACTGCCTCATAAGCTTACTTATTCTGTGAGCTATGTCGGTAATTCTGGTTCTTTGTCGGATAACTTCGTTGCGGATTTTATACTCGCTGCGTGACTTTAAGTTTGGGGACTAGCCCCACTGTGAGTGTCCACGTCTCGGTACCGTGCGTCATAGGACTCATTGGTTGTAGACTTTGGTCTTCAGGCATTGTGGTAGGGGCGAAGAGAAAACTTGACGTAGTTTGCCAAATGTTGCCGAACCCAACTGGACACTACGGTCGATTTCCTTCTCGAAGTTATTGCTACTAAGCTGGACAACAAGCTGTTGCTCATGGTAGACATACTTTTGAACACATTCAAGCATCCATCCGTGGACATAAACCGATCCCGACATGATGAGTTCGTCTAACATAATCTTGGTTTTGTTCAGTTCACGCCGAGAGAAGCTCACGTCGAGAGGCTCCGTTTAGGCTGTGGAGCATCCCGCTCAACTCTTCCAGGGACTCCGTAACGATGACGATATCGTCAGCAATTCGAAGGTGTGAGATGTATTCGCAGTTAATGTTTATGCCCAGTCCAAGTAAAGATGTTTTTGAGTGTGCTGGTGAAGAGCTGATTAAAATATTAAGTCTCCCTGCCTCACACCTCGTCGCAATCGCGTCGACGGGGCTGGAGTTGGATGGTCTTAGTGGCGATATCATACAAACATATCAACGCTTCGATGTAGCGCCAATTGGTACGAGACCGCTGCAGAGCAACCAGAACCACCCAGGTTTCGGTCGGTTTTGGTCTACTGTATATTCTGCCAAACAGTATGGATGTGGTCTAGTGCCTGTGGCTAGAAATCGTCAAGTTTTTTGGCGAGGCTGTTTGTTAGCACTCTCGAGAACAACTTGTAGAGGTGGCTGAAGAGTGAAATGGGTCTATATGTTTTCAGCGAGATTTTGTCACCTTTTTTTGAAGAATAGGACAACCGCACTCCCGCTCCACGCCTGAGAATTAAAGAAGCTCGCCAGCTCTTTCAAGACTACAGTCCCTCCTGCTTTAAAGAGCTTTGTGGTGATTTCGTCATCTTAAGGAGACTTGTTGTTCTTAAGTTGCTCGAGACCTTCTCGTACCTCGCCTTTGTTGACATCAGGGATGTTCTCCGTATATTGTCGCGGGAGTTGGGCTTTTTAGTCATCATTGCCTGGTTTCAAGATTTTAGACTTCCATGATGCGTACAGGTCTTTGTAGAAACTCTCAATTTCAGCTGGAATTTCGAACTTTAAGTTTACGCCTTCCGCTGTACAATAAAATCACGTACTTGTGGTTCTGCTGTTTACAATATTTATTTATACACGGTAGAACCGAATGCTTGCGGTTCCATTTTGCAAAAAAAAATAGTCATTAAAATATAAATTTATTTTACGCATAATGGGTACCACAGAAACTTGGTTCCATTTGGTGTATTATAATAATTTTTAATAATAGAAATATTTTTAATGTATAATGAAACCAAGTATCTGTGGATCTGTTTTGTATAAAATGACATGGAATTTATATGGTTTATTTGTTTGATGAAACGAGTCCCATGGTGCTATGGTTCGGTTTTGCAATATGTTTAATGTGTGTTTCTGCTGTTGGTTCCTTTCTGCTTTTTGTATAAGTTGTTTCCAAGGGAAAAATTATGTGGATCTTTTTTGAATAAGAAAATAAACCACTTTTAAATTAGTATTCTTCAAAAAAAGCAAAAATCTAAATTTGTCGTGTGGTTCCTTTTTGCATAAATACGGACAGTTGTTGTTAAGTTTGTAGCAAGTAAACAAGTCAGAAAGTTAAAAACGAGAAAATAAAAAGAAATAAATTATGCGTTGTAAGATTTTAATTTAGACCAATTATAAATTTTCTAAGACCAATCGCCAAAATACAGGATGCGTTTGCGGTAATTTGGGACTTTTGTAAAACCATTTATTCTAAATCGCTTAAATATTTTAACTATCATGTCATCATCAACCTTTAATAGTCCACTGCTGGACTAGGCCTCTCCTTTGAAAGGAGGATTGGCCTACTATACCAAGCTGGCCAAACGGGTTGGTATAGGTTTTGTATCAAGTTTTCCTTCTCTTACAGTGCTGTTCTCTGCATAATATGCTCCCTCTGTCGGCTCTTACGACACCCATGGGATGATATGAGGTGGTGACAATACGTATTCTTAATCCGTCACCACACGGACACTTTTTAACTAAAGGATCAATTTTATTTATATTAATAATCTGTTTAGTAATGTCTTGTCTAATAGAAATGTACTTAAAGGCAGCGATATCCTAGTGGTAAGACCGACAGACTGATACGTACGTCTCGGGTTCGAATCCATGGCACGCACCAATTACTTTTCGAAGTTAAACTGTGCATATTAAATTGTTAATTATCGCTTGCTTAACGGTGAAGGAAAACATCGTGAAGAAACCTGCATGTCTGAGAGTTCTCCATGATGTTCTCGAAAGACATGTGAAGTCTGCCAACCCACACTTGGCCAGTGTGGTGGACTGTGGCCTTACCCTTCTCATAGTGAGAAGAGGCCCGTGCCCGGCAGTGGGCCAGTATAAAGGGCTGATGGTAATAATAAAATAATAATAAAATCATTTACCATTTCATCAACTATCTTCATTAATATATTGTAGCCTTGAGCTTGATTTTGACCTTTCAAAGGCTTTAGAGGCAGTTTGTAGATATAATTATAACTTAATAGTGTAGGCAAATTGACAATGAAGACACAGTGATGAATATTTAGGCTTCACAATAACCGGCGAATATCTGATATAATCTTCTGCATTCACACAGTAACTGTATCACAATTCAAAACGTAAGCTGTACAATTAATTCGTCCAAAAAATTTAAGATAAGATATTCGCAGAATTCAACAGAGGCCTACCTGGCAGAATTTGCCAGATTTTTCCACGAAAACACCGCTTCAGCCGTTCCCCCAAAAGTTTTAATTTCACTTGTAAACTCTTAAGGGCTGGGTGCGGACATAAATCTCTTTTGGAGTCATTCGAGTGTAAGAGCCGGTCTTTTAGTCAAATTAGACGTAAATTATTTTATTTGCCAGCTATTTTTCTGTTTTGAAGAAAGGACCTTGTTTGGTGAGTGGTCTATTCAACGCCTTTAGACGGCGCCAAAAGACTTTTTGAATACTTAGCGGGTTTAAAATAAGTTTTGTTTGCTTGAAAAAGTTTTAAACAAAAATGAACTTTATGTCTGAATTTATGATCCGTTTACTGTGGGACAATACTCGTTACAAAATTATGCCTTTATTTTTATTATTTGGTTTGTGATCTAGTAGATACTTTATAGTTTAAGGACAACTTCGATTGGAAAACGAGACATTATTACTCTCAAATAAACTTATATCTGGCAAAGATCTTTAGATACCTAAAATATATATTTTTAGGTAGAAACAGTTAATCCGTTAATAAATATTGTAGAGCAATAAAAAGATATAAACAAAAGATCTCAAAATTAAGCTGGAAACATGCCAAATAAATATTAACCCTCAAGAAAGCAGTCTCCACTTGGCATTTATTAATTAACAAGATATATGAAACGGAGATACCAACTAACCTCAACATGTTTCACAAGCCCCACAAGCTTCATCAACACATCCCTTTAACCCCACACGAACCCGTTCATTACAACTTAATTTTAAAGTTATCGCCTGTATAGCCCAATCAGAAACTAATTATTCGCAAGTATCCAAAAACAGAGTTAAGGCAAACCCTTCAAACGAATTAGCCTTGCTTAAAACGCAGTCGCGAGCCGAAATTAAATTTAAAACTTACAGAGCTCTGATTCGCTAATAATAATTTTCGCTCGCTTCTCCATCCACTACCTCCGGTCCAAGGTGCTTTTTTGAAGTCCTGTTATTCAATTTATTTAAATTTTGAAATAAGAAATCGAATTGTAAGGAGGTTTAGCGTTCCTTTCGTCTGATGGCCCGTTAAATAATTTCCGTGCCAGTTAAATTTGCGAGTAGAAAGTTGTGGATTTGATTGAGTGATGGATGTAAGGTACAAAAGTATTTGATTGGATAAAGTTTAGATGTGAAACCCAATTGCTTATTAGATATAACAAATACGTAAGAATATTTTATAATATTTGTTCAAAAACTTAAAGTAAATCAAGTTTTTTTGTCTAGGTATGTTAGAATCCCACTTGAATCGGCGCCAGTAATGCACTTAAGTACCAAAAAGAAAATGCTGTATTAAAATCTGTTTTGATATTTGAAGAGCAATTTATAGATTTTGTTTCTTGTGTCACATTACATTTCTCTGTAAATTTTTTCGTCGATATTTGAACCCATTTTGTCATACAGTTCACAATGAATATGCTGATCCAAGTATCATTATGATCCAAATGAATCCCCGAAGCTAGTATTAAAATAAGGCCTTTTGTCGTATTGGGAACGTTATAAAAGTTTCATATGACTCCATTAACAGTCCAGTTGGAGTACCTACTCGAAATGGAGAAATGATGTTTAATGATTAAAACCTTTTTAAGCATTATTTTCGCTCTACCCTTTATTGACGATGCTAAGATTCTAACTAGCGACTCTAGTGGCGAATTTGGAAGTTGTCCAGGTACGACACTTTTGACAGCTCAATAGAATTACCACTATAACCTCGAAGCAAAGTTGTATTGTAAGCTGTCAAAAGTGTCGTACCCGGACAACTTCCGAATTCGCCGCTACAGGCGCGCGGATAATCTTTGCAGCGCCAATAGAGTCCCACGGTTAGACACTGAATTACCTCACAATGAACAGGGTTACATTTCTACGCCGACCAAATGAAAAACTTTAGTAAAGTTTTTGAGAATTTTATCAAATTGATGATGGTAAAGTCATTTTAAAATTGAGATTAAAATTCAACTTTGGAAAGCCAGAGATATTTGAAAAAGCCTTTATTGATGTAAATAAAGATATTTCCACAAAAGAAAATGGTGTAATAATTGAATAAAGTGCATTCGGACATTAAATAAGAAAGATAAAAGATTGATGAAAGAGACATTTTCTTGTCTTCATTTATCAAGTTCAGGTGAGATTGTGAAAGACCGATCATTGGTATGGGAACATATTTGTGGGATGGTGGCAATATTCTCCATATCTTTACCCAGAAAATTTTCACATAACGGTAATTATTAAGTACTAATTTGCAAATTTATGATTTTGTGCCTCACAGACGAACAGTTTGCTATAATCGTGAAACTTCTTCATGAAAATATACGTTACAAAGACAGTGAGGTTGAATCGCAGTAAATACGAAGAAAACCGAAACGTATCTCAGCGACGCAATTCTCATCTCATTGAAACTAAAGAGGATAATTAATAATCAGTGATCCATGAATGTATGATAGTTTCCTCCCAAGACAATGATATTATAGTAACGACGCGGTCGTCGAAATAATGTATTGGGTAAAGATAGATTCACTCTTTTAGCTGCGTATCTCCTAGATATGAACGATTTAGCTGAAAAGGGTGCAATGGAAACATATACTATAAGTAAATATCAGTTCTTTTTGTAAGCAAAGGACTGTCCACCATGCTGGGCAAGATTAGCAGATTCCACACGTTTTTCGAGATCATTATGTATCTCGACACCTATCATCATGACCAGACATAGTTAACATTATATTCATTTTTTCACAGTTTTCCTAGCTATTTTTTCACAGTTTATTAAATTTAAATGCGAATCTTTGATCGCTTTGCGATTTTTTTTATGTGCTTTACTTTCGCATCGCTCAGCTTCTTGGCACATCTGTGTTATAATATCGAAGATGTGCGGAGTAGCTGTGCATGTACGCAGTATTATAGGTTCGAATTGCTTACATATGATTTACTTGGCATCCATCGCGAATAATGACGGGTTACGTTAACAGTGTTCCTTATCTATCTAGCGTCTGTTGTTTAGAAATGATATATTATTGTAATGGCCTCGGTTGTAAGACATTGTCTGTTCAAAGATCTGCTGGATAATTTGGTTGTGGATGCTAGCTTTCTGAAACATTGAAATTATGTTTTTCTGTGATCAACCAAGAAAAGGGGGACGGGCATAATACTATTTTTTTTATATAAAGCAGACCTCCAAGTAAAACTAAGAACAGTAAGCAAGTCATCATAAATGCAATAAATTCACACCCAGTTAGTTCGTTTATTTGTTAAAAGTAAAACTCAGTGTTCAAATATCATACAAAACTTTGAAAGCAACAGGTAACGGACTGAAACAACCTGCAAATGTGCAGAAATTTTGCTGAGAGAGAGAATTTTGCTGACTCAAAGCAACACCAATATGACAAAAAATCTTTAGAAGAGCATTGTTCAGTATTTGGTGTTACTAGTGCACAATGTTAATAGTGAAAGAAATCACACTGCCCTTGTTTTAATTAGCAGAATGCACACGTTTGCTTGTGCACAGTTTCCAATGTTATCAATATTGCCGCATTGTTCGTTTGTTTGAGTTGCTTGCGTCTGTCATTCGGGCAGTGGGCAGAAGTAATATGATTATTATTGCCGTTTCTAGGTTCCATGTTCCATGTTCTATTCGTGCGTGAGACCAATTCTTGTGTTGGTATTTTGTATAGTGCTTGGCAATATCCTACATGTCGTAAGATTTTGTTCCTGAGATATAAATTTGACGTAGTTTTCCAAATATCACGTAGGTATATGCGAAAATGCTTGCTATAGACAATAATGTTGTCAGACATTATTGTCTTTAGCAAGAATGTGGATACTGATCTGAGTGGATAATATTTCTGTGGAAGAAAATGTGAAGCTTTTATATGTCGGCTCATTACGGATTGCTTCAAACGTATTCCGATAAAGCTAAAATATTTATTTGTTTCATAAGTTTGCAAGACTACGGTGACCTCCATAAAAAAAAAGAGAGTAACGCTAACCGGTGTAATTGTACGGCATCTAACGAATAGAAAGGTAGAAAGTTGTCACCTCTTGCATTATTTACTATTGGTAAGGGTGAGTTCAAATTCGTAGAAGAGGTATCATGAAATTCTCGCACGTGTGTAATTCCATCGAAGTAATATCACACATCATGTTCTGCGTTTTAAAAAACTATTACGTGGTCGACATTGATGGTTGCCTGTGCTATTATCAGGTCGCAAACTATAAGTATTACTTCAGCACGCTCAATAAATTCAAGACATCTTGTCTCATAAGTCATAACCATTGAGTGTGACCATGGATTGACTTTTCACCTGAAATATGTAGTTTTCACGTGCTGTGTTGTGATGTAATTGACGCAGCAAGCGATCTAGCGGTTCTAAAGAGCAATATTTTTAGGTACACAATTTCGTAAATGCTATATGTATAGACTTGCCTATTTGGATTGCCAATTCAAGATTCACTGTTTATTCGCTATCTTAAGCAAGTGTTGAATGTTTTTAATATGAAATCGTACAGAGTGTTTATTTTACGTTCATGGAACAAATTCATGAATAAAAAAATGTAATGTATGCTCCGGTCTTGAACTTTTTGCCTGCCTGATATTGAGACTATAAGTTTGAAATTAATAATAATAATAAAATAGATTTTTTCCAAAATTTATATTATTTATTACACATAAAAATAATTGAAAATCAAGTGCAGGTGTCAGAGTTTGGTCAGAATAATTAAAAAAATATTTTAATAATTCTAATATGTTGGTTCATACGAACGTACATACACAAAATACGTGTTTTTGAAAACAGTGAATAATTTTTTTTGTTAAACTATATAACAATTAATACAAATTAATTTTAGTTATTCGTGAAAATTAACATAATATTGTCATGTAAATGCGATATTAATTTACAATAATTTATTTATCATTTTCTAATATTTTTAGAATTTATCTACAAAATGTTTACATTTTCAAATATTTTACTCTTATTCATTCTTAAAATTACGCTTTAGTCGAATTGGTCCATTATTTTTTTGTCTAATAGCTAATATTTAAACTAAATTTAAATGTTATCAATTGTGTGCATCTACATTATGTGCCTAAAATTTAGTTTTATTTAGTAGTGACCAAACATTAATACTTTTTTTTTAAATAGACCAAATTAAAATAGAATCTCTAATACTTTTGGAAGACATGTTGTAAAATATTCTTTAAACCACAATAAAGCCGAAACAAAGAAAATAAACTTTTATTGAATTAGGAAAAAAAATTTAATATTAAATAATTTTCATTCAAAATACAATTTTACTTATAACTTAAAATATTTTTACATAAATAACTTAAAATATTTTTAATAAACAGTATATTTTTGTATGCAGCAAATTATATGCTAAAGCTAGACTCTAAAATGATAATTTAAACTTAATTATTGTTCTTTCAAACAATTATTTTTTCATAAGTGATATTTTTTTATTGTGTTTCCTTTCATTGTAGAAATACTAGAGCTTGATCGATACCACCACCGGAAAATGCCCATACAATTGCGCGCATTATATATGTAAGTGGCTTCCGTTGTCTCCAAATTTATATTTAATAAATAAATATTTAGCTCCGAAAATCTGAATCGAGACGAATATTTCAAATTATATATGATCAGCTATAGTATTTGTACAATTTACATTTATCACATGAACCAATATCATTAAAATTTAAAATACAACGGCAGTTTTTTTATTTAGTCTGTACACACCTTCATTTGCTCTTAGGCTTAGACCACACAGAAGCATTCATATGACATAGATAGAATCGCACTAGAATAGTCTTTGAGTTGTATGAAATCAATTAAATTGTATGAAATAAACAAAATAGGTATTTTTAAATAAATAGTACCTATCGAATTATATTTGGAGAATGTATTACACTGGAATTCAACAAAAATGTATGGATGTTATTAGACTTATAACTGCGCAGTTGGCGTAGTGGTTTGGGCGGCCGCCTCGCCGCTTGGCACTGCACCGAGTGTTGTGGGTTCGATCCCTATACGAGACAACCCTTTTTGTGATTTACAAATTGTTGTTTCGAACCTGGGTGGTCATTGTGTCCGTTAGTTGTATGTTTGTAAAGTCCCCCGCGACACAGGATTTAGTCCTGATGTTGTTTTAATTGAAAAAAAAAACTAACTGAAGTCTCGGTAAGACTGTGAAATAAGCAAATCGTATGGTAATAGAAAAGTCTATGCATTATGTTTCGGGTTAAATTAAATCACTGTAAAACTAAGATAAAACTCATTATAGTCTGAAAATATTTGAGTAGCAATAAAAATAAGTAAATATAATTTCAACTTATATGAATGGCAAAATAAAATTCAAAGAAAGGAGGAGTTTCCTTAATTGTTAATGGTTCGGCGTTATACCGAAACCGAGGGTTCTAGGCGATTTGGAGAAATTAAATTATAATGGATTAATGGACTGTATCTAAAGGACGGCGAGTTCTGCTCGTCTAGAAGGGATAAGGGAAGAGGATTGTGAGTGGGTATAGGATATTCTAAGGATGTTGAAGGATGAGGGGCACCTACCTTGTACGTCAGTCCTCTTTCCTTGCAAATGGCAGCCTCCTGGTGTCTTCGAGAATCCTGAAGCTGTTTGAATCACTCCACTACACAAATCACTTTCACTCGCGGGCGGTTTTAGTATAAAGCGGGAGCGGTAAAATTATAGCGGTGCGGTGCGGTATGGCGGACACGTTTTTGAGCTTCTCGAAAGTTCTAGACTGTCTCTCGCATCGATGATCGCGGCGACCAATCCGCGAAAGGCGTGCCCCTTCCAGGGAATGGGATAGACAGGGATAGAAACAAAAGGCATCGCTCGCATTGGCCAAGCAGCGACGAACCATTGACGTTGATGTGATTAGTTTCGATGGAAAGGTAGATGGCGCTACCATATCCCCCCGGCCCTAAAGGGTTGCCTTTAAAGAAATAGAATTGAACTTAGCTATGTTGGGTGTACTACCGCATAACCCATCAATAGGCTAAGACAGCGATATGATAATAAAATTAATCTAAATTAACTTTAGCGAAAACTACAAACGCAATAACAGCGAAAACTACTAACTAAATACTTAAACTAAGAGGTAGATCCAACTTCAGGCTAGATCTCACTGAGTTGGAAGCGGACAGAGACGTACAACAGGGCGCACGTAGCTCCCCTTAGCGGTTTTCACGGTAACAACGCGGGTTGTACCGTCCTTGGAAGTATGCAATTTCTCTACGATGGCTAACGGCTATGAAAGCGGCGGAGCATTATCATACATCACGACGATCAACATACCCTTCTGTACAGGGGATGCAGGACTATTCCACTTGGATCTAGCCTGAAGCTGGTGTAGATATTCCGCACGCCAGCGCCGCCCGAATGACTGCACGAGTTTATCCAGCAGAGTATGTCTCTGGAGCAAGCTTGAAGAGTCTGCTTCAGGAGCCGGAAATGACGATAATGGCACTGTGTTCAGAAAATGTGCAGGGCTTAACGCGGATGGTTCTGCAGGGTCACTACTCAATGCCGTGATCGGACACGAGTTGATCAGTGCCTCGACTTGTGCAAGGACAGTTAAAAGCTCTTCGTAAGAGAGGATCTATTGGCCTATAACTTTGAAGAGATGCGTTTTAATTACTTTGACCATGTTTTCCCAACATCCACCGAAATGTGGTGATGCTGGTGGAATAAACCTCCAGTCAATATGATCTATGGAAAGTTCTTCCTGAAGACGAGTACGATAATCCGCGACGTGATTGAAACAAGTAGCGGGAACAAATTCAATCAATTTACTAACGCGGTTGGCGACAAAAGTCTGCCAGCGGTGAGGATATGAATAAATCCAAGCGAGCACTACTTTGGAGTCAGAAAATGCGTATATTCTATTAATAGGGTAGTGGGGCAAAACTGTGTCTTGAACCTTGCGGAGCAACTGAGACAGCAGAAAGGCCGCGCACAACTCCAGTCTCGCAACCGAAATGGTTTAAACAGGCGAGACCTTAGACTTGGTACAAACTAACTGCACCGAGTAGTTAGAACCAATGCGGGCTTGCGAATATACGGCTCCGCCGTAAGCGCACTCGCTGGCGTCAGCGAAACCTATTAAGTTGACGGTACATCCATCTACCAACCCAAGATGACGCGGAATAGTAATTTGATTGACCGCGGTAAGCTCAATACAAAACTGGCCCCAAGCGGCGACAATATGGTCAGGGGGTGTTTCATCCCACTCACACTTTGATAGCCAAAGTTCCTTGATCAAGAGCTTGGCGTACAAAATTGTGGGAGCCACAAAACCCATTATGTCCCATAGTCGAGCCACTGTGGACAGCATAGTGCGTTTGGTGCACTTATCATCTGGCAGTGAGACGTCAAACCGAAAACTATCACAGGATTTGTCCCAGCGTAAACCGAGAACTTTATGCGGTCAGACTTCTCAAACTCAATGTCTGGAGAAGCTTTATGAGAATCTGGTATGCGTGCGAGAACCTCCTTAGAGTTGCTTGTCCATTTGACAAGATCAAACTGGCCTCGCTTGAAAAGCTGAATGAGCTCTTCACAAAGCGAAATTGCTAGCGGAGCGGGTATGACATTACAGGCAATGTCATCCATATAAAAAGCGGATGTGTAGTATAGTATAGTGTAGCGTAGCGTAACTTAGCATAGCATAGCATAGCGTAGCATAACGTAGCATAGCATAGCGTAGCATAGCATGGCGTAGCATATCATAGCATGGCATAGCATAGCATAGCGTAGCGTAGCATAGCATAGCATGGCATAGCATAGCATAGCGTAGCATAGCATGGCATAGCTTGGCGTAGCATAGCATACCATAGCATGGTATAGCACAGCATAGCATAGCATAGCATAGCATAGCATAGCATAGCGTAGAATAGCATAGCATAGCATAGCATAGCATAGCGTAGCATAGCATAGCATAGCTAATTAGTGCTTTATATTACACACAGTTTTAGCACCCACCTTGATCTCTTGAAGAACAGAACAATAACAAGACGTAATACAATGAGAAGTATGTAACGCAGGTACGGTACCCATAATCACATACCCAAATACCGTCTCAATAGCGGGCGGTAAATCATATCGCTCACTACGTACTATTTTAGTTAGTAGCAAGTGCGGAAATATTGAAGCTCCGATCAAAAGATCAATGCCTGCCGGATTCGCAAACTCCGCGTCTGCCAGCGGCAATGACTCGAGGTGAGTGAGCGATGCTACGTCCACATTAGCGTTCGGCAATGCGTCCGTGATACGCTCCACGATAAGCGAAGAAATGTTAAAATTAATATCCCTATCAAAACGCGAATGCATTTTAATATCTACGGAACCCTTGTAATGTTTTTCTGAACCACCGATCCCTTTGACAATTGAGTTAGTATTTCTAAAGTTATTCCACAATCCGAGGCGTTTGAAGCATTTCGATGTTATTAGATTGGTCTGAGACGCGCTATCGAGTAGACAACGTACCATGTGCGGCGACTCATTAACATCATAAACGATAACTTGCGCTGTCGCTAACAGAACAGTCTTAGATGTCATACACTGCGTTTTGGCCCTGCGCGGTGTGACGTCGTGCCCCTCCGTCTGAACTGTGACGTCGAACGAAGGTGGGAGCACCTCTGCCCGCGCGCCCCGCACGCCATATATAAGCGTGACCCGCTGCTCAATCTTCCCCTCTGCTCCAGCTCACGGCCATCAGTTAAGTCTTCTTCCTATCAAGACCCTGGCCTTCGGAACACCAGTGAACACCAGTGAACACCAGTGAACACCAACTATACTTGTCGGACCACGCCCTGAATTTACTCATGTTCTCAATTAGTAAATCTTAGTATTAAAGTAGCTGCATTGTATCTACCTATATAGGCAATTATATCGTGAAGTGTACTATTCTAAAAGTGTTTTCATTTGTAAGTAAAACCTGATTTTCTTCCTTTTTTGATCGGCGAGTGATTGAGTCTGGCTCACCACCTACAAACCAATCACTCGTGAGACATTGGCGCCCAATAGGATTTCTTTTTATAGCTAAATTGGTGTTCCGAAGGTGAGTGGTATTTTTTTCTGTATTTTTATATATTTTTGTGTATTTTTATATATTTTTATGTGTTAAATACGTCCAGGAGTAACCTATATCTTTTTCTTGAAAGCCACAAGCTGCTTATTTGTATTCTCTAACTAATTGTATGTCTAATTGAACTATCTGCTAGATAAATTGCATCGCGCAATGTTATCAAACGTAATTACCTGTCTTATTCTCGGCCGCTTGGCGTACAAGCGACGCCGCGCCGCGCCGGCTCAACGAAGCCACGTGTTTTGTCTACCTACAATTGCAATTTCTCTTGGACGCATTTTACATTTTATTATATTCTCTTCCTACAATACGCAATTACGCACTTTATTTTCTTTCATTAGTAGGTATGAGTGTAATTTAGTAAACATGCAGTGTAATTTATTATAATTTTTTTGCCATTATTCTTCATGGGTTCGTTTCTCTGTTATATTTTGTCTCATGCGATTGTGTGAATTAAACTGTTAAAATAGCTTTAAATAAGTTTTTTAAAGTCTTTACTAAACTCTTTCTTAAATAATTGCTATATACAAATAACTTTGCTCAAAATCTCGCATCTTTATATCATTAATGAAGGTACATAAATAATAAATAACTAAATAATTTACTTGTAAAAGTAATAAATCAATTAATTAACCTCTAAAGTTAATTTTCTTTTTCTTTCTATTGCTGTTGGTTTGCTGAGTTGGTAGCTTTGGGAAAGGCTATTCTATTCTAGCCTCTGCTAGCCTTTGATCGGCTGTTTTTTAATTCAGAGTGCTTTGTAG
The DNA here is from genome assembly GCA_944739405.2 of Euclidia mi. Taxonomy (NCBI): domain Eukaryota; kingdom Metazoa; phylum Arthropoda; class Insecta; order Lepidoptera; family Erebidae; genus Euclidia; species Euclidia mi. Next base: position 6,211,768 of record OX123206.2, on the reverse strand, counting down.
TCCACGCGGCGTCTACTAGCCGTGTGTTGACCCTATTTGCTATGTGACATCTGTACGGATGCTACTAAATGCGTATGGATGCTGCTAAATGCGCTTGGATGCTTTTTGCTGCCGGATTCCGATGGTGCTCTTTTTGCCATTTATATAATGGTCTCCTTCTCTTGCTAAATGGGAGAAGATTGGGTGCTGTTTGCTACCTGATTCTGATGATGTATGTGCTCTGTTTTGCGATTTTCTAAAGGTACTTTTGCTCTTGCTAAACAAGAGATGAATGCTATATTTCTCTGTTCTTCTTGCTGTGAAGAACGGGCATTGTCGGGCTAAAAGTGTTATGGAGTCTTTTGTGTATACCGACAACGCCTCTTTAAAACGTTGGAGTTTTAACTTTGAATTACCGCGGTGGCTAGACTGCGAGGTTGCGTCGATTAATCGATGATTTTTGTTGTCTTTTAGTGTTTTTACCTGATATTTTTGTTGTTCTATACCTGTTTTCACTACAATACTAACGTGGTGAAGACTCGTTCTTAAAATGTTCAAGTTCTACTAACGGTTCTTGGCATTTCATTTTAAACTATCAAGTTCCGACTAAAGGTTTTTGGTGTTAAAAGGGTTCCTAGGTAACCCTACTTATGTTGTTGTCTATCAGGTAATAACAATAAATTGTGTTATTTAATAAACAAAAAATGTGTGTTTAAAAAAAAAAGTGGGTTAAGTCGTTTTATATAAGATTTTAACCCACACTTACTAAATAATTTTAGCGTATGATGGTCATTCTGTCTGACCTTAGTGTATATATATTATAATATAATATGTGTAAATATATATATTTTTTTCTTTTTGGGTCACTACTGGAGAACCCAGTATCTTTTGCCCACTGTTGGTCAACTCTTTATGTGTTATATTATTCTAACGCGTTGCGCGTAATCACTAATTGCCAGGTGACGGGCATTCGTTGTAAAATACCTACATAAACTCGTGCGATGAGTTATCGCTCATAAATACCTTCACAATATAGCCTATTTGTTGTTTTAAAATGTTTTTTGAACAAACATAAATACCTACATAAACTTTAATAACAAAGTGATAAAATAAAATGTGTTGATTTTTTTGTGCATGTTACTACATCCACAATCTTTTTTATAATAAACAATGTTTATATTTATTGGCACTAATTTTAAAATCTAATGTTGAAATAAAATGTTTTAAATGTAAATTATACGCCATTGTATAGGTAACTAACTACCTACGCCTCACATTGTGCATAAACTCAATAATTAAGGATATTTTGGTTCTCAGTATATTGACATGGAATTCAATTCCAATATGGTGCATGAGCCATGTGAAGTTTATGCCGAATCGTTGAACTATTTATCTTCTATTCTCGAGAAGGTACACTCAGCTCTGTTGTCAGCTCATCAACGCAATTGTTTATTTTATAATCTTCGCCCTAATCCGGCAGAATTCTTCAGAACTAAATCATATATGAATGTTAAACCACTTGGCGAATGGCATATGATTTAAAGATACATAAAATTACATAAAATAAAAAAAGAATACTTATAACCTATAGGTACATTGTTTATTTTTCCAAACGAATGTTCTCTAATTTATGTTACCGTTTGTAGTAGTGTCTACTATAAATCAATATTTTTTGTTGTGGGTAGCAAAAATTTTTTTTCTCGTAAAATACACTATTTTTTTTAAATTGCTGCGTAGTTATGTACCCAAATGTTGAACATTGTTAAAAAAAAAAAAACTTACTATAAACTAAATATATTGTTTTTTTACCCTGTGGATCAGTGGTTAAAAGGTCACTGTCAGCCGAGTATACAAGTTCGATTCTCGTTTGTCTTTTCTGGAAGTCTTTTTATCTTAATGTCTACTTTGTTGACGTATTATTTTTTTCGCTGTGCTTTGTTCTGAAGTTTTTTTATTGTTGTTGTTCATAATTTTGTATCGACTTTATAATCGAATTGTTATTATAGGTACTTTTATAAAGCAATATTGTGTGTGATTGACCGGGCGTCGCGAACTCGGAACAGTCAAATAGTACTTATCTAATTAAAATATATCTAGTTTGTTATTGCGATGCACACGCGCTCACTCAGTGACGCGCTGGTAGATAGATGCCGAACTTATGATTCATCATTGTTTACTTTAATAGTGTGTTCATTCATCTTGGACAATCGTGGTCTTTGTAATTAAATTGAGCAAAATAATTATGTATTTTGTTGTTCTTTTGTAATTCAGTAGTCTGTTTGTAGTCTGCAACTTGAATTTATTTTTGTTTAACTTTTGTATAAATTCTGTTTGTTATACCTAACTATGACTTAGTATTTTGTTTATCTAGTGGTCAAGGTGCCGAACCCAAGAATAATAATTCGTAGGGCTAGACGTAACTTCTCTTACCTGTAACTCATTCTTAATGACGTTCCTTTTATCTCGTGTATTACCCTAAGCGCTTCACGCCTTTAATGGTTGTCTCTCATATTCTGTTGTTATGTTATGGCCTAAGCACTTACGTAGTGTGTGGCGGCTTTATGGATGACGGGTGTGTTAGTTTATCATAGGGCAGTTGTTGCGTGCGTATTGTGGGTAATATATTATATTTATAGCTAATGTAGTTGTGTAAGTTTGGTTGTTTACTTAAAATACTGACACCACTTCCACTACTTGATTACAAGTAATCCTCAACGAGCTGCTAGCCAAGGGAATTTTCCCTAGGGAAAATTCTGCCCTAAAGAGGGGGGTGTGTGACGTCGTGCCCCTCCGTCTGAACTGTGACGTCGAACGAAGGTGGGAGCACCTCTGCCCGCGCGCCCCGCACGCCATATATAAGCGTGCGACGCTGCTCAATCTTCCCCTCTGCTCCAGCTCACGGCCATCAGTTAAGTCTTCTTCCTATCAAGACCCTGGCCTTCGGAACACCAGTGAACACCAGTGAACACCAGTGAACACCAACTATACTTGTCGGACCACGCCCTGAATTTACTCATGTTCTCAATTAGTAAATCTTAGTATTAAAGTAGCTGCATTGTATCTACCTATATAGGCAATTATATCGTGAAGTGTACTATTCTAAAAGTGTTTTCATTTGTAAGTAAAACCTGATTTTCTTCCTTTTTTGATCGGCGAGTGATTGAGTCTGGCTCACCACCTACAAACCAATCACACGTGCGACAGCGGATCATTATAGATGCGCGAGTGCCGTCCTCACGTGCGCGTCACCCGCGCAATGGACGTCGTACACAACGATACTTCGCCCTGAGGCGTGGAGGGGGAAGTCACCGTGGCCTGCACCTGCGACGTAAGTGTGTCAAGGTTAGCGACTTGGCTTGACAACGGGTTACCTTTATCGAAATGTAGCAACAAATGATGTTTTTGATTACATGAGCGACACTTTGTCTTACTAGAACAATGACTTGTTTTATGTTTTATGCTTAAGCAATTAATGCAAGCTTTGTTATCTTTTACGCACTTGAAACGAGCAGTCGGATTTAGACTATTGAAGGCGGGACACTTATAGAAATGGTCGTGCACTATATTACTGCACAGACACTTCTGTGAATTATTACTATTAGATTCCGAGCATGTTACGTAAGATTGTGGATTAGGGACCGAGTTACTATTACTATTTCGCGATTTATTCAACCTTTGTTTGTTGCTGTTAGTGTTAGACGGGCTAGGTGAACTGGACTGTGTTTTATGAAATATTCGACACTGATCTTTGATGAACGAAATAAAACTATCTAGTGTTGGTATTTTATTATTGCGTTCCGTCATCTCGAAAGCACGAATTGTTTCAGTGTCAAACTTTTTTAAAGCGAGTTGAAGCAACATAAAGTCGGAAAGATCTTCTAATTTTAAGTTCCTAAGAGAATTAACCGCGGTTACGAAGTTATCTATAAACAGCTGGAAATTCGAGACAGATGCGGCACCGGACAGTTTAAGATTTAAAGCTTGGTCAAAGTAGGTAGACGCTAGGACGCGCGTGTCTTGATATCTGTCAAGTAGTGACTGAAATATGACCTGATAATTCTCAGCACTGGGTGTGACACCTGCAAATACGGACTGGGCCTTCGGTGACAGTTTACCTATTAAATAGTACAACCTGTCAGCATCTGTCAGAGCACCATTATCGTGCACTGTAGACTTAAAACTCGCATAGAATAACGACCAATTTCGTATATCTCCGTCAAACGACATAATCTCGATTGGCGGTAATTTCGGCTTGCGAGCCGCGGCAACGGGCTGAGCCGAACATTTACCTTCCAATTGCGATTGTATACGCTTAATAATACAATAAAGATCTTCGAATGAGGTGTACGCGTGATAATTCGGTTGTTCATCAGGATTGATAGAAAGTAATCTTGCGTTATAATCGTCTAACAACTTATGAAAATCTGTTCGAATATTATCCACTGTCATACAATAGCTAAGGAATGATTCTCTATTACTGTCAGACGCGGCTGCGGTCTTTGTTTAAGACGTACGATACCTACTATTTGCCACGATAGTCATTCCTGGATAACTGTTAGTAAAACCCACGCCGAAACGAAGTGACAAATAGAAAACATGTTTTTTATCCTAAATTAAGTAATCATGTGTTTGATACCTTACACATAGAAATCGCGAAAATGTCAAAGTATTTATTAAACAGTACGAAGTTATAAATTCCCAGCCTAACTATTCAAAACAAGCTATTTGGCAACAATTTCTTTAATACGAGAACACATTCTTATCTATAAAAAATGCTGTAAAAGTTCTCACAATCGTTATCTATGAGGTTCGATGTCCGCGGTCACCACAAAAATCTGTCTCGGCTTTCGGCATTCGTCCTCGTCATCCACCCCGTGGAAACACACACTCCTCTTTCACACTCCACTTTCGGCTTATAGTCTACAGAAGACCCTAAATTCCTAGGCAGTGTCTGAGACTTTTTATATTCAAAATCACTTTTGAGACAATAATAGTATATAAGTATATAATCGATTTTAAACTTTCGCGATTTGTATACATCATACAATTTTATTTAAGCGGGTCTTATTCGCGATACAAGCGTCAACAAGGTCGACTGCAGTTGTGGTAGTTCCTATATCGGACAGACCAAACGAACCATCGCTGAAAGGGTCAAGGAACATATCGCAGCTGTAAAAAACCGACAAATTAACAAGTCTGCCATAGCTCAGCATTTGTTGGAGTCTGGAACAAACCACTGGATCGAATTACATCAACCAAAGGTCTTATCTACCGATCGTCACTATTACTCCAGGATAGTACGTGAAGCGGTTGAAATAAAAAAACACAAAAATTTCAACTGGGAAGATGGATACAGACTGTCTACAACTTGGAATCCAGTAATCAACAAATGTAAACCCCGCCGCAGTAACACAGCTCATCAGTGTAAAGACGTCATAAGTGTTGTGTGTCGACGTACCGACAATTCGGATAAAAATAAAAATAAAAAACAACTGAGGGTAGCTGCCGTAACCCGCGCTTCACAAGGACGACGCTGAGATGACATCAGTCCTGCCGCGACCAAGGCTGTTGTAAGACGGCCGAAACGTCGGTAAAACATAGGTATTTATACCTTCAATTAATTAAATATCGCGAATAAGACCCGGTTAAATAAAATTGTAATCGTATATAAGTTTTGGTCTTTCGTCAAAATATTGACTGTAGTACCCATCACAGTTGTCAAAAGACATGCTCTTCGAGAATGAGTCCAGGTGGCACGTATAGGGCTGGTAGGAGCCCTCGGGTCTTGTGCGAGGTTCAATGGGGTACCAGGAGTCTGGTGGAATTGGGGCCCAAGGTGGGGGGCCCAAAGGTCATCCTCAGCGAATCGGTTTGGAGACGATGATGACGTCGGGAGCGGACCGCGTGGTTTCTGTGCTGATCGGACGTCGGTCGATTTTCTTTTCTGTAAACAAAAATATGTTTTAGTTTGAAGTTCATCTTCCAGATAAAATCAAATTAAATCTGGAATTTAGACGCGTTATTTTACAATAAAAATCATTATCTGACAGCGGCAAAACTGGCCCTTAAAATAGTAAAAGCAAAGAGCTCAGATAATTATGTACATAAAGACGCATTTCCTATGGGCTAGAAGAAGACAAACTTTTTGTGACCCAAATTGCCGCTTGGCGGCGTGGCAGTCGCGCTGTGACAGCTGTCTCTACAAGAGCAAGAGAGACGTACGTTCCTTGTATGTATCTTAACTACGAGAGCAAGAGAGACAGAGAACTCAAGCCAACTACGAACTAAACTGCAGACAGTCTCCAGTTGGAATCGGCACAAGAAATCCTTAAGAACTACGTTTCTATGTTAATCTGTATTCATTGGTAAAAGTAAGATTCTCTCTCTCTCTCACCACTTAAATGTCAAAATTGTACACAGATTAAATTTCACAAGAATTTATGCCTTTTGTCAAACAAGATGAACTCAACTGACTTCTATTGGAACAAGTTTCGCGAATCCAAGAACACATCAAAGCGCAAAATTCTGTTTGAAGGACTATAAGGACAAACTTTGTCTGAGTGATATTAACTTTCATTTGTATATAATATCCCACCAAAAACATTCTGTAAAAAAATAGCCAAGTCTCAATGGAGCTGCTTGTTTATCTCTAAAAAGTAATGAAATCTCTAGTCTAGACAAAGGTGAGTCAAGTCCTTCCTGGAAGTTCCTTACTGCAATTTCTTTATTATTATATTTAATGTTATGTGACTTGGCCGTTGATCTGTACCCACTAACGTGTAAAAGATGTTCAACCGTTAAACATTGCAGCGTTCTAGTCCCATCCAGAGGTTCTCAAGTGGAGGCCTGAAAATGCGGCGAAATAGTTCCAGAAAAAGTTGGTACGGCAGTGTTGCTTCGCGCTCGACTTGGTAGGGGCACTGCCGAGTCCCCAGACCTATTGTACTTATTTCTGTCTTGTATATAAACAGTCTACTTGTAAATGTCAACAAGTTAAAAGTTCAAGCAAGATAATTTTCTCTAAAAGTTTGGTTGTAAGGACTCGTCTTTAGTTAAAGTGATGTATTTCGTTGTGGAGAGCACTTCAGGTAAAATTTGAAATTCATACTAATTACCGCTAATTAGTCATCTTGTGACTCTGATGATGACAATAACTGGGGTACGTACACCGTAAATAAAAGGTAATTAAGCTTTATTTTCAATTAATTACGCGATTACTACTCTTTACATAAATAAATCGTAATAATTAATTAGAGTTTGTAAAAATCGGAACAGATTAAAAGTAGGAATGCATGTTCATGTTTTTTAAATTATATTATAATTTTATTGATATATTTTCATATTTTTAAATTAACTTCCTTAATATTGAATATTAAAAAAAATAGACTCACGCCTGTTCGAAGGGGTAGGCAGATGTATATTAAACGCCCACTTTTCGCCAGTGTTTTGATCCCACGTAATAGGTGGCGAGCCTATTGCCGCTTATCGGGATATTTTGTTGGCCAGAGCCTCGTCCGTTGATCGGCAGGTGCATCACTTGCAGGTGAGGTTGGCTTGGGACTCTAAGTTCTTGTTGGGAACCCTATGCACCCAATAAAATATTTTAAAGAAAATTTCAAATTCAAATTCAAATTCAAATTCAAATGATTTATTTGTGAGCATAGGTACATAATAAAGATCTTACATGCATAATAAAGTGCGCTATGTTCTGCCTGGTATTGGCGTACAAATAATTAAAATAATATTAATAAATTATAATATTTAAAGAAATAATTACAAACCAATAAATTACAACTAAGGATATCATGAAAAAACCAATTTAAACAATAATAATAACAGTATTAAACACAATAAGACAAATAAAAAAACTGAATACAAAATTAAATAATGTCAAATTAATAATAATCAAATCAAAATCTGCAATATAATTGTATGTCAATTCCTTGAAATATTATTATTATCATCACGTACACCATTAAAATAAAATACACACAGATATAGGTATAGCATTTCATAAAATAACAATAATAAATAATGGTTTAGTCTGTACAAAGTTTATCATTAATAAAATCCATGACGGAGTAATACGCCTTTTCAATAAGAAATGCAGACAGTTCCTTTTTAAAAACATGATAATATTTTGCGAGTTTTATATACTTTGGAATTTGATTGTAAATTTTTGGAGCCATTGATGAAATACTTTTGTGATGCAAAGATGTTCTACATGCGACTAATTTCAATTTATCAGCTCTTCGCGCGCTACTTATTTGTGTAAAATAATGCATATTACATCTTACAAATAAAGCAGTCTCCAGTATGTATAGTGACGGCATGGTTAGTATTTTAAATCTTTTAAAATGCGGTTTACAGCTATCCGTTTTACATAAATTTGCAATTGCTCTTATGCACCTCTTCTGTGCCAAAAAAACCCTTTCCTTCCCCGTGGCATTTCCCCAAAATATGATGCCATATCTTAGGATAGAGGATACAAGGCCATGGTAAGCTGTAAGTAAAACGGTTTCGTTTACCTTTTTCCTGAGCATATACAGGGCATAAGAATGCTGATGTAATTTATTGCACACGTAGTCAATTTGCTTATTCCATTTTAATGAGTTCTCTATGTGAAGTCCTAAAAACTTTGTATTTTTAGTAAGACTAATACTCTTACCTCTGTAGTCTATGTTATAATTTGTATTAATTGATTGCCCAAATTGCATTAATAACGTTTTATCTAAATTAACCTTTAAATTATTGTTGTCAAGCCATTTTATTACAGAATTGATATTCTTAGTTATGTCATATTGTATCTCAGTTACATCATCATAATTATTAAAAACCAATGTACTGTCATCTGCAAACATTATCATTGGACATGTTGCAGCCGATGGTAAATCATTAATGTACATGATAAAAAGTAAGGGTCCGAGGACGCTACCTTGAGGCACGCCGTATTTGATAGCTCTTTGGGTAGACTTGTACAGAACTTCCGTTTTCTTAACAATTTTTCTAATCACTGTTATTTGCTGTCTGTTATGAAGATAATTTTCGATTAAATTTGCGATGTTGCCTCTTATGCCAAATGAATTCAATTTATTAATTAATATAGTATGGTCTACATGGTAAAACGCTTTTGACATGTCCATATATAGAGCAAGTACTGGTAAACGTCTATCAACTCTACTAATTATCATCTTTAAAAAATCATAAATTGCTAAATTTATTGATTTATTTTTACGAAATCCCTTTTGGTTGTCAACAAGTAGGTTATTGTTTTCCAAATATGTATATAAATGATTATAAATAACTTTTTCAAAAATTTTTGCGATTACTGAAGTCAAAGCGATGGGCCTGTAGTTTGACATATTCTCTTTATCATCTTTTTTAAATAGAGGTTTTACAATTGTAATTTTAAGTTTATCGGGAAATGTACCTTCAGCCATACATAAGTTAATTACATGGCTTAATACGGGCGAAATAATTTGTGACACTGATTTCACAACCTTAGTGGAAATGCTATCAATGCCAGTACTGTTGGAGTTTTTTAGGGACATTATTATATTATTGATGTCCTGTGGTAGTACAGGTGGCATAAACATTGATGATGATGGACCATGACAACAATAATTCGCCTTATATTATGTTTACCAACTGTCTGTACTTGTTCTACGAAAAAGTTGTTGAAAGCCTCAGCAATTTATAACTACAATACTTAGTTTGTTTCACAAATTGTTGCTTCAAGTTTCGTAGAGTTCCCGTGACACAGGATTAATTCATAGTGCGCGAGACATTATATAAAATCGAAAAGAGTTTACAATTAGTATTTTAATTGTAATGAAGTTAAGAATACAATTTAATATGAGTAGTATAGTAACAAAACAGAAACAAATTTATTTCCCTATTCCTAATACATCCGGATGGAGGAAAATGAAACGACAAAATCATTAGCTCAGTTACATTTATAGCGGAAGTCATTATAAAAGAAAATAAGCAACTGGGATATAAATAAAAAGGGTCTATGGACATTTATATATATAAAAGAAAGTCGTGTTAGTTACACTATTTATAACTCAAGAACAGAGGTAGCTCAGAACCAGGAAAAACACAAAGGATACAATTAGTTGCAAAAAATAATGTGGGAGAGATTTTAGAGAGGGTCGAAGTTTGTAGGGACAAACCTACTACCTATTGACAGTAAGAACGCATGCGCTGTAATACTGTCACATTATACATTGTCATATGGTGCACGGTCATTATTTCGTTCGCTTACTTATATAAACTAATAATTATTGTAACAGCCTTGGCTAATCCCTACTAATATTAGATATAAGTGCGAAAATGTGTATGTATGTATGTACCGATTTCACGCTAAACCGGTTGAACCAATATTCTCTACTCATAAATGCGAAAATGTGTATACAGATAATTATATCGGACCATAGCTTTGACATTTGACTATATGCAAAGTGATGTTGTTGAGCACTTTTCGGTAGATAATATCATGAATACTAAGTTACTGACCAAGTTAGTTCGTACCCTATAGAGTTTCTGAACTCCTTTCAATTATCAGGAGTACCTTCACGCAACTTGGGACTGAACGTTGGTGATCCAGTCCTGCTAATGCGGAATCTTAATGCACCAAAGCTTTGTAATGGCAAACGGCTACAAGTAACACCTAGCACGAAACATTATAAAAGCTGTTTGCTATTGCGAGTCAGACTCGCTCATGAAGGGTTCCGTAGTGGAGGTATCCACTTACCATAGCCATTATCTATGACTAACTATTTAATAGTATTTGTATAAACGACAAAGCTATATTTGCGGTTTTTAAGATGTGCTTTATTTCAAAAACTGCTGACTACATATCGTTCAAACCAATTTTCGTTGGCAGTTTTTATAACGATCTACAGCATATATATTTTTTAGATTTGTCACTCTCTTACTTTAAAAGCTAGAGGGACACACACAACCATTTTACCACTTTGGAACCGTATATCTTTCAAACGATTGACTTTGAGAAAAAATGGTCTTAGGAACCTCAAAAGTAATTTTTAACGATCCATTTTTCACATCAGTTCCATGTATGAAGAGACCCCCTTAATGTTCAATATTTTTTATTTTCCTTAACTTCGTAAAGCGGTTCACAGAATACATCTACCTACCAATTTTCAAATGTGTAAACTAAATATTTTCGGCATAAAGTGGCTGAGACAACCGGATAGACTGACAGACATAGCGCGGCTATAAGGATCCGTGTTTAGCCATTTTTGGCTACGGAACTCTAAAAATACTGTTTACAGAAATGTTTTAAATAGGTACTTCTTGCGGTTATATTATTTTTTAGTCCCTATGAACAGAATTAAAACGAAAATTACTATCGAACGATGTAGGAGTTTTGTGTTACCCCGAATTTAACGTAAGTGAAGCCGCGGGCAGAAGCTAGTAAACAATAAAAGGCAAAATAATCTTTCATTAAAGTTAAGCCAAAACGTGTCATCAAATCAAATGGTTTTATTAAGAACTAGCTGTCCCGGCGAACTACGTATCGCCTAACAGTCGAATTTTTTTTTTAATTTTCTCTCCATAAGAACCCTCCCCGTTCTTCAGGGAATATTAAAAAAAAAATAATTAGCAAAATCGGTTCAGCTGCTCTCGAGATTTGGGCATAGCAACACATTCACCGATCCATTTTTATTTATTGACAAATTATGCTAGGTGATGGTAAACCAATGACTATAATAATTATGATGTATTCATGATACAGAAATTGAAATTAGGCATATTTTCCTTTTTTTCAGTTACATAAACCTTCTCTCGCAATAGGAATAGATACTTATCGCAAAGAACTCGGAAAACATTCGAATCAGGGATACTAACAACACACATAATCGAAACAAACGATTAGTCCGTGTGGTGACGGATGAAGAATACGAAATGTCACCACTCCATATCATCCCATGGGTGTCGTAAGAGCCGACAGAGGGAGCATATTATGCAGAGAAGAACACTGTAAGACAAGGAAAACTTGATCAAACCCTATACCAATCGTTTGGCCAGCGTGGTCTAGTAGGCCAATGCTTCCTTTCAAAAGAGAGGCCTAGTCCAGCAGTGGCCTGTTAAAGGCTGATAATGATTAGTTAATTTAAAAAGTGTTGACCCTTGTAGGAAACGAAACCCCATCATAAGTCGCGAGGTGATAATCATTTATCTTAGATGTACACACACCGTGTTTTGTGTTTGTAAGGCAACATTCAAATTCAGAAGGTCGAAGCATTTTACTCATCTATCGCTTTCCATTCATATAAAAATAGCTCATAGCAAAAACTTAAGTAATTAACAAGTTTATTGAGAATTTTATTAGTATACTAGAGGACGCCAGCAGCTACGCCTGCATCTTTTTTTAATTTACCCGTTTTGGCCGATCCTGTGGGAATTTCGGGAAATCCCTTCTTAGTGCGCCCCTACGGTCCCCAAGGAACATACATGCCTAATTTCAGCTTCCTGCACCCAATAGTTTCGGCTGTAGCGTGTCTGTCAGTCAGTCAATAACGCAAGGATTTTATATATTAAGATTTTATCAAGAAACAGAATGATTAGTAATATGACGCACGGTCAATACTAATTTAATGTCTCAACCGTGTAACTATTCAAAAATTATTGTTGTTTGTTTAAGTAATTATGCGTCCACTTGTTCGTGTTTATACTGATTATATTGTATTAACAAAGTAACAGTTTAGACCTATAAGTAAAACAGTTAAGAACGAAGTAAATCTATTGAACTGATTATTATTTTCGCCATCTTTTTATAATAATACTTAACAGGGAACTTATTGTTGCATGTTTTTGACTTTTAAATGAAAAGATATTTGCTCAGCTTTAACAAATTTAATTACATTCTATATTGCTGGGGGGTAAAGTTGAACAACTGTAAAAACAATTTCGCGTGCTGTCATAAGATGACAGTTTAAAGATGACTTACAAAATTTGAAATACGTTTCTCTGCGTTAAAATTAAATAAGTTTTTGTTAAAACATTCGTGAATATTGCCTCACGTAAAGAAGCCCAGTGTGGACAACCCACCATAAAAGTACTTTGCTAATAATTGGCAAGCAGCGACAGCCATAGAATTATCACTTGTTTATTCATGAAAGAAAACTTCGTGAGGAAACATAAGTCTGAGGGTTGCCCATTATGTTCTCGAAAAAAATGTGAAATCTGCCAATCCGCATTAGGCCAGCGTGGTGGACTATACCCTTACCCCTCTTATAGTGAGAAGAGGCTCGTGCCCAGCAAGGATAGTATATACAGGGCTGATAATTATTGCTAATAATATAACTTACGTGGCTTAGTTTCTTGAGGAGGCGTTTGCTTGAGGAGTTCTATATGAATCTGTGACGTATTGGTGACGGCTGGTGGCGAGGGTCTAGCAATCGTCGCCCCAGAGTAACCGAAGGTCGAAAATCCTCTGCTGTTGGTACCAGAACCTGAGGAAGAAATTAAGCTAAAGAGAACGCCTTACTTGAAGTGAGTCGCATTGGTGTGATCCGAGCTTGGGCTAGTTTGAATCCAGTTCGATCCATGGTATACCTAAATGGGTGAGTCTGTTAGAGAAAAAATGTTAGAACAGGATTGGATTGTGGCGTTTGAGGAGATGACGATAATGTTTATGCTATTACTACATGGCTAGGTTGCGCTGACACACATTAAAGCGACGCAACATATTTTGGATAGTTTACCCTTTTATACAATGTTACTTTTACATGCTTATTGCTCAATAGGTTCATGAATGAAGTCATTCTAGGTAATTTTAGAATGTCGGTAGCCACAGTATGCGTCTTTAGCAGAATTGATTTGACTTTTTGATTTATTATGATAAGGATATGATTGGGTCCTACTGGTACACCATGTGGTATAGTTTTGATGTGTGTTAGCACTAAACGTGGTTGGTTAGATCACTAGTTCTCTATATGTCATCAGCGAATAAGACGCAGTAGTTAGTTTGTAGGTATCGAGTTGATGAACAAAAGTCGTAAGTATGTTTCATCATCAGTCTATTAGTCATGGAAATTCACGAACCATCCAATCTGAAATCTGAATCTAGTGGCATCAAGTAAAATTCTCAGCTATTTAGAACTCACAAGCTCATCACTAATAGTCATTTAGGTAGTATTGTTTCACCAATTTTACGATAGTTTCTGTACAAATCACAGATACCAATATGATGTGTACCTATAAGTATTGTTTCTATAACAAAAGCTAAAGCCAACTGATTGTTTGGCCTTTTTTTGATACATGAAATAAATAATAAGGATCATTTGTAAGGATGTTTGTAAGGTCTGATTTAAGGAACAATACCGTTATTAAATAGATATATTCAAAAGCTCGTTTTCGGTATTGTACTTGAAATTGCAACGTAAAAACAGACACCCTTGCAGACTTTGTAGGTTAAACAATTTATACACTGTTGTCTTAAACTATAAATTCCGCGACCGACACTAAATCGCTCAGTAAACGAAAAAGAAAGTTTCCCTTTGCAAATACACACAGTTAGAAATTAAGCTATATAGTTGCAGTACGATTATGATACTTATTTCTTTGTCGGATAACTTCGTTGCGGATTTTATACTCGCTGCGTGACTTTAAGTTTGGGGACTAGCCCCACTGTGAGTGTCCACGTCTCGGTACCGTGCGTCATAGGACTCATTGGTTGTAGACTTTGGTCTTCAGGCATTGTGGTAGGGGCGAAGAGAAAACTTGACGTAGTTTGCCAAATGTTGCCGAACCCAACTGGACACTACGGTCGATTTCCTTCTCGAAGTTATTGCTACTAAGCTGGACAACAAGCTGTTGCTCATGGTAGACATACTTTTGAACACATTCAAGCATCCATCCGTGGACATAAACCGATCCCGACATGATGAGTTCGTCTAACATAATCTTGGTTTTGTTCAGTTCACGCCGAGAGAAGCTCACGTCGAGAGGCTCCGTTTAGGCTGTGGAGCATCCCGCTCAACTCTTCCAGGGACTCCGTAACGATGACGATATCGTCAGCAATTCGAAGGTGTGAGATGTATTCGCAGTTAATGTTTATGCCCAGTCCAAGTAAAGATGTTTTTGAGTGTGCTGGTGAAGAGCTGATTAAAATATTAAGTCTCCCTGCCTCACACCTCGTCGCAATCGCGTCGACGGGGCTGGAGTTGGATGGTCTTAGTGGCGATATCATACAAACATATCAACGCTTCGATGTAGCGCCAATTGGTACGAGACCGCTGCAGAGCAACCAGAACCACCCAGGTTTCGGTCGGTTTTGGTCTACTGTATATTCTGCCAAACAGTATGGATGTGGTCTAGTGCCTGTGGCTAGAAATCGTCAAGTTTTTTGGCGAGGCTGTTTGTTAGCACTCTCGAGAACAACTTGTAGAGGTGGCTGAAGAGTGAAATGGGTCTATATGTTTTCAGCGAGATTTTGTCACCTTTTTTTGAAGAATAGGACAACCGCACTCCCGCTCCACGCCTGAGAATTAAAGAAGCTCGCCAGCTCTTTCAAGACTACAGTCCCTCCTGCTTTAAAGAGCTTTGTGGTGATTTCGTCATCTTAAGGAGACTTGTTGTTCTTAAGTTGCTCGAGACCTTCTCGTACCTCGCCTTTGTTGACATCAGGGATGTTCTCCGTATATTGTCGCGGGAGTTGGGCTTTTTAGTCATCATTGCCTGGTTTCAAGATTTTAGACTTCCATGATGCGTACAGGTCTTTGTAGAAACTCTCAATTTCAGCTGGAATTTCGAACTTTAAGTTTACGCCTTCCGCTGTACAATAAAATCACGTACTTGTGGTTCTGCTGTTTACAATATTTATTTATACACGGTAGAACCGAATGCTTGCGGTTCCATTTTGCAAAAAAAAATAGTCATTAAAATATAAATTTATTTTACGCATAATGGGTACCACAGAAACTTGGTTCCATTTGGTGTATTATAATAATTTTTAATAATAGAAATATTTTTAATGTATAATGAAACCAAGTATCTGTGGATCTGTTTTGTATAAAATGACATGGAATTTATATGGTTTATTTGTTTGATGAAACGAGTCCCATGGTGCTATGGTTCGGTTTTGCAATATGTTTAATGTGTGTTTCTGCTGTTGGTTCCTTTCTGCTTTTTGTATAAGTTGTTTCCAAGGGAAAAATTATGTGGATCTTTTTTGAATAAGAAAATAAACCACTTTTAAATTAGTATTCTTCAAAAAAAGCAAAAATCTAAATTTGTCGTGTGGTTCCTTTTTGCATAAATACGGACAGTTGTTGTTAAGTTTGTAGCAAGTAAACAAGTCAGAAAGTTAAAAACGAGAAAATAAAAAGAAATAAATTATGCGTTGTAAGATTTTAATTTAGACCAATTATAAATTTTCTAAGACCAATCGCCAAAATACAGGATGCGTTTGCGGTAATTTGGGACTTTTGTAAAACCATTTATTCTAAATCGCTTAAATATTTTAACTATCATGTCATCATCAACCTTTAATAGTCCACTGCTGGACTAGGCCTCTCCTTTGAAAGGAGGATTGGCCTACTATACCAAGCTGGCCAAACGGGTTGGTATAGGTTTTGTATCAAGTTTTCCTTCTCTTACAGTGCTGTTCTCTGCATAATATGCTCCCTCTGTCGGCTCTTACGACACCCATGGGATGATATGAGGTGGTGACAATACGTATTCTTAATCCGTCACCACACGGACACTTTTTAACTAAAGGATCAATTTTATTTATATTAATAATCTGTTTAGTAATGTCTTGTCTAATAGAAATGTACTTAAAGGCAGCGATATCCTAGTGGTAAGACCGACAGACGTACGTCTCGGGTTCGAATCCATGGCACGCACCAATTACTTTTCGAAGTTAAACTGTGCATATTAAATTGTTAATTATCGCTTGCTTAACGGTGAAGGAAAACATCGTGAAGAAACCTGCATGTCTGAGAGTTCTCCATGATGTTCTCGAAAGACCTGTGAAGTCTGCCAACCCACACTTGGCCAGTGTGGTGGACTGTGGCCTTACCCTTCTCATAGTGAGAAGAGGCCCGTGCCCGGCAGTGGGCCAGTATAAAGGGCTGATGGTAATAATAAAATAATATTAAAATCATTTACCATTTCATCAACTATCTTCATTAATATATTGTAGCCTTGAGCTTGATTTTGACCTTTCAAAGGCTTTAGAGGCAGTTTGTAGATATAATTATAACTTAATAGTGTAGGCAAATTGACAATGAAGACACAATGATGAATATTTAGGCTTCACAATAACCGGCGAATATCTGATATAATCTTCTGCATTCACACAGTAACTGTATCACAATTCAAAACGTAAGCTGTACAATTAATTCGTCCAAAAAATTTAAGATAAGATATTCGCAGAATTCAACAGAGGCCTACCTGGCAGAATTTGCCAGATTTTTCCACGAAAACACAGCTTCAGCCGTTCCCCCAAAAGTTTTAATTTCACTTGTAAACTCTTAAGGGCTGGGTGCGGACATAAATCTCTTTTGGAGTCATTCGAGTGTAAGAGCCGGTCTTTTAGTCAAATTAGACGTAAATTATTTTATTTGCCAGCTATTTTTCTGTTTTGAAGAAAGGACCTTGTTTGGTGAGTGGTCTATTCAACGCCTTTAGACGGCGCCAAAAGACTTTTTGAATACTTAGCGGGTTTAAAATAAGTTTTGTTTGCTTGAAAAAGTTTTAAACAAAAATGAACTTTATGTCTGAATTTATGATCCGTTTACTGTGGGACAATACTCGTTACAAAATTATGCCTTTATTTTTATTATTTGGTTTGTGATCTAGTAGATACTTTATAGTTTAAGGACAACTTCGATTGGAAAACGAGACATTATTACTCTCAAATAAACTTATATCTGGCAAAGATCTTTAGATACCTAAAATATATATTTTTAGGTAGAAACAGTTAATCCGTTAATAAATATTGTAGAGCAATAAAAAGATATAAACAAAAGATCTCAAAATTAAGCTGGAAACATGCCAAATAAATATTAACCCTCAAGAAAGCAGTCTCCACTTGGCATTTATTAATTAACAAGATATATGAAACGGAGATACCAACTAACCTCAACATGTTTCACAAGCCCCACAAGCTTCATCAACACATCCCTTTAACCCCACACGAACCCGTTCATTACAACTTAATTTTAAAGTTATCGCCTGTATAGCCCAATCAGAAACTAATTATTCGCAAGTATCCAAAAACAGAGTTAAGGCAAACCCTTCAAACGAATTAGCCTTGCTTAAAACGCAGTCGCGAGCCGAAATTAAATTTAAAACTTACAGAGCTCTGATTCGCTAATAATAATTTTCGCTCGCTTCTCCATCCACTACCTCCGGTCCAAGGTGCTTTTTTGAAGTCCTGTTATTCAATTTATTTAAATTTTGAAATAAGAAATCGAATTGTAAGGAGGTTTAGCGTTCCTTTCGTCTGATGGCCCGTTAAATAATTTCCGTGCCAGTTAAATTTGCGAGTAGAAAGTTGTGGATTTGATTGAGTGATGGATGTAAGGTACAAAAGTATTTGATTGAATAAAGTTTAGATGTGAAACCCAATTGCTTATTAGATATAACAAATACGTAAGAATATTTTATAATATTTGTTCAAAAACTTAAAGTAAATCAAGTTTTTTTGTCTAGGTATGTTAGAATCCCACTTGAATCGGCGCCAGTAATGCACTTAAGTACCAAAAAGAAAATGCTGTATTAAAATCTGTTTTGATATTTGAAGAGCAATTTATAGATTTTGTTTCTTGTGTCACATTACATTTCTCTGTAAATTTTTTCGTCGATATTTGAACCCATTTTGTCATACAGTTCACAATAAATATGCTGATCCAAGTATCATTATGATCCAAATGAATCCCCGAAGCTAGTATTAAAATAAGGCCTTTTGTCGTATTGGGAACGTTATAAAAGTTTCATATGACTCCATTAACAGTCCAGTTGGAGTACCTACTCGAAATGGAGAAATGATGTTTAATGATTAAAACCTTTTTAAGCATTATTTTCGCTCTACCCTTTATTGACGATGCTAAGATTCTAACTAGCGACTCTAGTGGCGAATTTGGAAGTTGTCCAGGTACGACACTTTTGACAGCTCAATAGAATTACCACTATAACCTCGAAGCAAAGTTGTATTGTAAGCTGTCAAAAGTGTCGTACCCGGACAACTTCCGAATTCGCCGCTACAGGCGCGCGGATAATCTTTGCAGCGCCAATAGAGTCCCACGGTTAGACACTGAATTACCTCACAATGAACAGGGTTACATTTCTACGCCGACCAAATGAAAAACTTTAGTAAAGTTTTTGAGAATTTTATCAAATTGTTGATGGTAAAGTCATTTTAAAATTGAGATTAAAATTCAAGTTTGGAAAGCCAGAGATATTTGAAAAAGCCTTTATTGATGTAAATAAAGATATTTCCACAAAAGAAAATGGTGTAATAATTGAATAAAGTGCATTCGGACATTAAATAAGAAAGATAAAAGATTGATGAAAGAGACATTTTCTTGTCTTCATTTATCAAGTTCAGGTGAGATTGTGAAAGACCGATCATTGGTATGGGAACATATTTGTGGGATGGTGGCAATATTCTCCATATCTTTACCCAGAAAATTTTCACATAACGGTAATTATTAAGTACTAATTTGCAAATTTATGATTTTGTGCCTCACAGACGAACAGTTTGCTATAATCGTGAAACTTCTTCATGAAAATATACGTTACAAAGACAGTGAGGTTGAATCGCAGTAAATACGAAGAAAACCGAAACGTATCTCAGCGACGCAATTCTCATCTCATTGAAACTAAAGAGGATAATTAATAATCAGTGATCCATGAATGTATGATAGTTTCCTCCCAAGACAATGATATTATAGTAACGACACGGTCGTCGAAATAATGTATTGGGTAAAGATAGATTCACTCTTTTAGCTGCGTATCTCCTAGATATGAACGATTTAGCTGAAAAGGGTGCAATGGAAACATATACTATAAGTAAATATCAGTTCTTTTTGTAAGCAAAGGACTGTCCACCATGCTGGGCAAGATTAGCAGATTCCACACGTTTTTCGAGATCATTATGTATCTCGACACCTATCATCATGACCAGACATAGTTAACATTATATTCATTTTTTCACAGTTTTCCTAGCTATTTTTTCACAGTTTATTAAATTTAAATGCGAATCTTTGATCGCTTTGCGATTTTTTTTATGTGCTTTACTTTCGCATCGCTCAGCTTCTTGGCACATCTGTGTTATAATATCGAAGATGTGCGGAGTAGCTGTGCATGTACGCAGTATTATAGGTTCGAATTGCTTACATATGATTTACTTGGCATCCATCGCGAATAATGACGGGTTACGTTAACAGTGTTCCTTATCTATCTAGCGTCTGTTGTTTAGAAATGATATATTATTGTAATGGCCTCGGTTGTAAGACATTGTCTGTTCAAAGATCTGCTGGATAATTTGGTTGTGGATGCTAGCTTTCTGAAACATTGAAATTATGTTTTTCTGTGATCAACCAAGAAAAGGGGGACGAGCATAATACTATTTTTTTTATATAAAGCAGACCTCCAAGTAAAACTAAGAACAGTAAGCAAGTCATCATAAATGCAATAAATTCACACCCAGTTAGTTCGTTTATTTGTTAAAAGTAAAACTCAGTGTTCAAATATCATACAAAACTTTGAAAGCAACAGGTAACGGACTGAAACAACCTGCAAATGTGCAGAAATTTTGCTGAGAGAGAGAATTTTGCTGACTCAAAGCAACACCAATATGACAAAAAATCTTTAGAAGAGCATTGTTCAGTATTTGGTGTTACTAGTGCACAATGTTAATAGTGAAAGAAATCACACTGCCCTTGTTTTAATTAGCAGAATGCACACGTTTGCTTGTGCACAGTTTCCAATGTTATCAATATTGCCGCATTGTTCGTTTGTTTGAGTTGCTTGCGTCTGTCATTCGGGCAGTGGGCAGAAGTAATATGATTATTATTGCCGTTTCTAGGTTCCATGTTCTATTCGTGCGTGAGACCAATTCTTGTGTTGGTATTTTGTATAGTGCTTGGCAATATCCTACATGTCGTAAGATTTTGTTCCTGAGATATAAATTTGACGTAGTTTTCCAAATATCACGTAGGTATATGCGAAAATGCTTGCTATAGACAATAATGTTGTCAGACATTATTGTCTTTAGCAAGAATGTGGATACTGAT
Organism: Euclidia mi; assembly: GCA_944739405.2. Classification (NCBI taxonomy): domain Eukaryota; kingdom Metazoa; phylum Arthropoda; class Insecta; order Lepidoptera; family Erebidae; genus Euclidia; species Euclidia mi. Next base: position 6,190,514 of record OX123206.2, on the reverse strand, counting down.
CTGAGTGGATAATATTTCTGTGGAAGAAAATGTGAAGCTTTTATATGTCGGCTCATTACGGATTGCTTCAAACGTATTCCGATAAAGCTAAAATATTTATTTGTTTCATAAGTTTGCAAGACTACGGTGACCTCCATAAAAAAAAGAGAGTAACGCTAACCGGTGTAGTTGTACGGCATCTAACGAATAGAAAGGTAGAAAGTTGTCACCTCTTGCATTATTTACTATTGGTAAGGGTGAGTTCAAATTCGTAGAAGAGGTATCATGAAATTCTCGCACGTGTGTAATTCCATCGAAGTAATATCACACATCATGTTCTGCGTTTTAAAAAACTATTACGTGGTCGACATTGATGGTTGCCAGTGCTATTATCAGGTCGCAAACTATAAGTATTACTTCAGCACGCTCAATAAATTCAAGACATCTTGTCTCATAAGTCATAACCATTGAGTGTGACCATGGATTGACTTTTCACCTGAAATATGTAGTTTTCACGTGCTGTGTTGTGATGTAATTGACGCAGCAAGCGATCTAGCGGTTCTAAAGAGCAATATTTTTAGGTACACAATTTCGTAAATGCTATATGTATAGACTTGCCTATTTGGATTGCCAATTCAAGATTCACTGTTTATTCGCTATCTTAAGCAAGTGTTGAATGTTTTTAATATGAAATCGTACAGAGTGTTTATTTTACGTTCATGGAACAAATTCATGAATAAAAAAATGTAATGTATGCTCCGGTCTTGAACTTTTTGCCTGCCTGATATTGAGACTATAAGTTTGAAATTAATAATAATAATAAAATAGATTTTTTCCAAAATTTATATTATTTATTACACATAAAAATAATTGAAAATCAAGTGCAGGTGTCAGAGTTTGGTCAGAATAATTAAAAAAATATTTTAATAATTCTAATATGTTGGTTCATACGAACGTACATACACAAAATACGTGTTTTTGAAAACAGTGAATAATTTTTTTTGTTAAACTATATAACAATTAATACAAATTAATTTTAGTTATTCGTGAAAATTAACATAATATTGTCATGTAAATGCGATATTAATTTACAATAATTTATTTATCATTTTCTAATATTTTTAGAATTTATCTACAAAATGTTTACATTTTCAAATATTTTACTCTTATTCATTCTTAAAATTACGCTTTAGTCGAATTGGTCCATTATTTTTTTGTCTAATAGCTAATATTTAAACTAAATTTAAATGTTATCAATTGTGTGCATCTACATTATGTGCCTAAAATTTAGTTTTATTTAGTAGTGACCAAACATTAATACTTTTTTTTTAAATAGACCAAATTAAAATAGAATCTCTAATACTTTTGGAAGACATGTTGTAAAATATTCTTTAAACCACAATAAAGCCGAAACAAAGAAAATAAACTTTTATTGAATTAGGAAAAAAAATTTAATATTAAATAATTTTCATTCAAAATACAATTTTACTTATAACTTAAAATATTTTTACATAAATAACTTAAAATATTTTTAATAAACAGTATATTTTTGTATGCAGCAAATTATATGCTAAAGCTAGACTCTAAAATGATAATTTAAACTTAATTATTGTTCTTTCAAACAATTATTTTTTCATAAGTGATATTTTTTTATTGTGTTTCCTTTCATTGTAGAAATACTAGAGCTTGATCGATACCACCACCGGAAAATGCCCATACAATTGCGCGCATTATATATGTAAGTGGCTTCCGTTGTCTCCAAATTTATATTTAATAAATAAATATTTAGCTCCGAAAATCTGAATCGAGACGAATATTTCAAATTATATATGATCAGCTATAGTATTTGTACAATTTACATTTATCACATGAACCAATATCATTAAAATTTAAAATACAACGGCAGTTTTTTTATTTAGTCTGTACACACCTTCATTTGCTCTTAGGCTTAGACCACACAGAAGCATTCATATGACATAGATAGAATCGCACTAGAATAGTCTTTGAGTTGTATGAAATCAATTAAATTGTATGAAATAAACAAAATAGGTATTTTTAAATAAATAGTACCTATCGAATTATATTTGGAGAATGTATTACACTGGAATTCAACAAAAATGTATGGATGTTATTAGACTTATAACTGCGCAGTTGGCGTAGTGGTTTGGGCGGCCGCCTCGCCGCTTGGCACTGCACCGAGTGTTGTGGGTTCGATCCCTATACGAGACAACCCTTTTTGTGATTTACAAATTGTTGTTTCGAACCTGGGTGGTCATTGTGTCCGTTAGTTGTATGTTTGTAAAGTCCCCCGCGACACAGGATTTAGTCCTGATGTTGTTTTAATTGAAAAAAAAAACTAACTGAAGTCTCGGTAAGACTGTGAAATAAGCAAATCGTATGGTAATAGAAAAGTCTATGCATTATGTTTCGGGTTAAATTAAATCACTGTAAAACTAAGATAAAACTCATTATAGTCTGAAAATATTTGAGTAGCAATAAAAATAAGTAAATATAATTTCAACTTATATGAATGGCAAAATAAAATTCAAAGAAAGGAGGAGTTTCCTTAATTGTTAATGGTTCGGCGTTATACCGAAACCGAGGGTTCTAGGCGATTTGGAGAAATTAAATTATAATGGATTAATGGACTGTATCTAAAGGACGGCGAGTTCTGCTCGTCTAGAAGGGATAAGGGAAGAGGATTGTGAGTGGGTATAGGATATTCTAAGGATGTTGAAGGCTGAGGGGCACCTACCTTGTACGTCAGTCCTCTTTCCTTGCAAATGGCAGCCTCCTGGTGTCTTCGAGAATCCTGAAGCTGTTTGAATCACTCCACTACACAAATCACTTTCACTCGCGGGCGGTTTTAGTATAAAGCGGGAGCGGTAAAATTATAGCGGTGCGGTGCGGTATGGCGCACACGTTTTTGAGCTTCTCGAAAGTTCTAGACTGTCTCTCGCATCGATGATCGCGGCGACCAATCCGCGAAAGGCGTGCCCCTTCCAGGGAATGGGATAGACAGGGATAGAAACAAAAGGCATCGCTCGCATTGGCCAAGCAGCGACGAACCATTGACGTTGATGTGATTAGTTTCGATGGAAAGGTAGATGGCGCTACCATATCCCCCCGGCCCTAAAGGGTTGCCTTTAAAGAAATAGAATTGAACTTAGCTATGTTGGGTGTACTACCGCATAACCCATCAATAGGCTAAGACAGCGATATGATAATAAAATTAATCTAAATTAACTTTAGCGAAAACTACAAACGCAATAACAGCGAAAACTACTAACTAAATACTTAAACTAAGAGGTAGATCCAACTTCAGGCTAGATCTCACTGAGTTGGAAGCGGACAGAGACGTACAACAGGGCGCACGTAGCTCCCCTTAGCGGTTTTCACGGTAACAACGCGGGTTGTACCGTCCTTGGAAGTATGCAATTTCTCTACGATGGCTAACGGCTATGAAAGCGGCGGAGCATTATCATACATCACGACGATCAACATACCCTCCTGTACAGGGGATGCAGGACTATTCCACTTGGATCTAGCCTGAAGCTGGTGTAGATATTCCGCACGCCAGCGCCGCCCGAATGACTGCACGAGTTTATCCAGCAGAGTATGTCTCTGGAGCAAGCTTGAAGAGTCTGCTTCAGGAGCCGGAAATGACGATAATGGCACTGTGTTCAGAAAATGTGCAGGGCTTAACGCGGATGGTTCTGCAGGGTCACTACTCAATGCCGTGATCGGACACGAGTTGATCAGTGCCTCGACTTGTGCAAGGACAGTTAAAAGCTCTTCGTAAGAGAGGATCTATTGGCCTATAACTTTGAAGAGATGCGTTTTAATTACTTTGACCATGTTTTCCCAACATCCACCGAAATGTGGTGATGCTGGTGGAATAAACCTCCAGTCAATATGATCTATGGAAAGTTCTTCCTGAAGACGAGTACGATAATCCGCGACGTGATTGAAACAAGTAGCGGGAACAAATTCAATCAATTTACTAACGCGGTTGGCGACAAAAGTCTGCCAGCGGTGAGGATATGAATAAATCCAAGCGAGCACTACTTTGGAGTCAGAAAATGCGTATATTCTATTAATAGGGTAGTGGGGCAAAACTGTGTCTTGAACCTTGCGGAGCAACTGAGACAGCAGAAAGGCCGCGCACAACTCCAGTCTCGCAACCGAAATGGTTTTAACAGGCGAGACCTTAGACTTGGTACAAACTAACTGCACCGAGTAGTTAGAACCAATGCGGGCTTGCGAATATACGGCTCCGCCGTAAGCGCACTCGCTGGCGTCAGCGAAACCTATTAAGTTGACGGTACATCCATCTACCAACCCAAGATGACGCGGAATAGTAATTTGATTGACCGCGGTAAGCTCAATACAAAACTGGCCCCAAGCGGCGACAATATGGTCAGGGGGTGTTTCATCCCACTCACACTTTGATAGCCAAAGTTCCTTGATCAAGAGCTTGGCGTACAAAATTGTGGGAGCCACAAAACCCATTATGTCCCATAGTCGAGCCACTGTGGACAGCATAGTGCGTTTGGTGCACTTATCATCTGGCAGTGAGACGTCAAACCGAAAACTATCACAGGATTTGTCCCAGCGTAAACCGAGAACTTTATGCGGTCAGACTTCTCAAACTCAATGTCTGGAGAAGCTTTATGAGAATCTGGTATGCGTGCGAGAACCTCCTTAGAGTTGCTTGTCCATTTGACAAGATCAAACTGGCCTCGCTTGAAAAGCTGAATGAGCTCTTCACAAAGCGAAATTGCTAAAAAAGCGGATGTGTAGTATAGTATAGTGTAGCGTAGCGTAACTTAGCATAGCATAGCATAGCGTAGCATAACGTAGCATAGCATAGCGTAGCATAGCATGGCGTAGCATATCATAGCATGGCATAGCATAGCATAGCGTAGCGTAGCATAGCATAGCATGGCATAGCATAGCATAGCGTAGCATAGCATGGCATAGCTTGGCGTAGCATAGCATACCATAGCATGGTATAGCACAGCATAGCATAGCATAGCATAGCATAGCATAGCGTAGAATAGCATAGCATAGCATAGCATAGCATAGCGTAGCATAGCATAGCATAGCTAATTAGTGCTTTATATTACACACAGTTTTAGCACCCACCTTGATCTCTTGAAGAACAGAACAATAACAAGACGTAATACAATGAGAATTATGTAACGCAGGTACGGTACCCATAATCACATACCCAAATACCGTCTCAATAGCGGGCGGTAAATCATATCGCTCACTACGTACTATTTTAGTTAGTAGCAAGTGCGGAAATATTGAAGCTCCGATCAAAAGATCAATGCCTGCCGGATTCGCAAACTCCGCGTCTGCCAGCGGCAATGACTCGAGGTGAGTGAGCGATGCTACGTCCACATTAGCGTTCGGCAATGCGTCCGTGATACGCTCCACGATAAGCGAAGAAATGTTAAAATTAATATCCCTATCAAAACGCGAATGCATTTTAATATCTACGGAACCCTTGTAATGTTTTTCTGAACCACCGATCCCTTTGACAATTGAGTTAGTATTTCTAAAGTTATTCCACAATCCGAGGCGTTTGAAGCATTTCGATGTTATTAGATTGGTCTGAGACGCGCTATCGAGTAGACAACGTACCATGTGCGGCGACTCATTAACATCATAAACGATAACTTGCGCTGTCGCTAACAGAACAGTCTTAGATGTCATACACTGCGTTTTGGCCCTGCGCGGTGTGACGTCGTGCCCCTCCGTCTGAACTGTGACGTCGAACGAAGGTGGGAGCACCTCTGCCCGCGCGCCCCGCACGCCATATATAAGCGTGACCCGCTGCTCAATCTTCCCCTCTGCTCCAGCTCACGGCCATCAGTTAAGTCTTCTTCCTATCAAGACCCTGGCCTTCGGAACACCAGTGAACACCAGTGAACACCAGTGAACACCAACTATACTTGTCGGACCACGCCCTGAATTTACTCATGTTCTCAATTAGTAAATCTTAGTATTAAAGTAGCTGCATTGTATCTACCTATATAGGCAATTATATCGTGAAGTGTACTATTCTAAAAGTGTTTTCATTTGTAAGTAAAACCTGATTTTCTTCCTTTTTTGATCGGCGAGTGATTGAGTCTGGCTCACCACCTACAAACCAATCACTCGTGAGACATTGGCGCCCAATAGGATTTCTTTTTATAGCTAAATTGGTGTTCCGAAGGTGAGTGGTATTTTTTTCTGTATTTTTATATATTTTTGTGTATTTTTATATATTTTTATGTGTTAAATACGTCCAGGAGTAACCTATATCTTTTTCTTGAAAGCCACAAGCTGCTTATTTGTATTCTCTAACTAATTGTATGTCTAATTGAACTATCTGCTAGATAAATTGCATCGCGCAATGTTATCAAACGTAATTACCTGTCTTATTCTCGGCCGCTTGGCGTACAAGCGACGCCGCGCCGCGCCGGCTCAACGAAGCCACGTGTTTTGTCTACCTACAATTGCAATTTCTCTTGGACGCATTTTACATTTTATTATATTCTCTTCCTACAATACGCAATTACGCACTTTATTTTCTTTCATTAGTAGGTATGAGTGTAATTTAGTAAACATGCAGTGTAATTTATTATAATTTTTTTGCCATTATTCTTCATGGGTTCGTTTCTCTGTTATATTTTGTCTCATGCGATTGTGTGAATTAAACTGTTAAAATAGCTTTAAATAAGTTTTTTAAAGTCTTTACTAAACTCTTTCTTAAATAATTGCTATATACAAATAACTTTGCTCAAAATCTCGCATCTTTATATCATTAATGAAGGTACATAAATAATAAATAACTAAATAATTTACTTGTAAAAGTAATAAATCAATTAATTAACCTCTAAAGTTAATTTTCTTTTTCTTTCTATTGCTGTTGGTTTGCTGAGTTGGTAGCTTTGGGAAAGGCTATTCTATTCTAGCCTCTGCTAGCCTTTGATCGGCTGTTTTTTAATTCAGAGTGCTTTGTAGTCCACGCGGCGTCTACTAGCCGTGTGTTGACCCTATTTGCTATGTGACATCTGTACGGATGCTACTAAATGCGTATGGATGCTGCTAAATGCGCTTGGATGCTTTTTGCTGCCGGATTCCGATGGTGCTCTTTTTGCCATTTATATAATGGTCTCCTTCTCTTGCTAAATGGGAGAAGATTGGGTGCTGTTTGCTACCTGATTCTGATGATGTATGTGCTCTGTTTTGCGATTTTCTAAAGGTACTTTTGCTCTTGCTAAACAAGAGATGAATGCTATATTTCTCTGTTCTTCTTGCTGTGAAGAACGGGCATTGTCGGGCTAAAAGTGTTATGGAGTCTTTTGTGTATACCGACAACGCCTCTTTAAAACGTTGGAGTTTTAACTTTGAATTACCGCGGTGGCTAGACTGCGAGGTTGCGTCGATTAATCGATGATTTTTGTTGTCTTTTAGTGTTTTTACCTGATATTTTTGTTGTTCTATACCTGTTTTCACTACAATACTAACGTGGTGAAGACTCGTTCTTAAAATGTTCAAGTTCTACTAACGGTTCTTGGCATTTCATTTTAAACTATCAAGTTCCGACTAAAGGTTTTTGGTGTTAAAAGGGTTCCTAGGTAACCCTACTTATGTTGTTGTCTATCAGGTAATAACAATAAATTGTGTTATTTAATAAACAAAAAATGTGTGTTTAAAAAAAAAAGTGGGTTAAGTCGTTTTATATAAGATTTTAACCCACACTTACTAAATAATTTTAGCGTATGATGGTCATTCTGTCTGACCTTAGTGTATATATATTATAATATAATATGTGTAAATATATATATTTTTTTCTTTTTGGGTCACTACTGGAGAACCCAGTATCTTTTGCCCACTGTTGGTCAACTCTTTATGTGTTATATTATTCTAACGCGTTGCGCGTAATCACTAATTGCCAGGTGACGGGCATTCGTTGTAAAATACCTACATAAACTCGTGCGATGAGTTATCGCTCATAAATACCTTCACAATATAGCCTATTTGTTGTTTTAAAATGTTTTTTGAACATACATAAATACCTACATAAACTTTAATAACAAAGTGATAAAATAAAATGTGTTGATTTTTTTGTGCATGTTACTACATCCACAATCTTTTTTATAATAAACAATGTTTATATTTATTGGCACTAATTTTAAAATCTAATGTTGAAATAAAATGTTTTAAATGTAAATTATACGCCATTGTATAGGTAACTAACTACCTACGCCTCACATTGTGCATAAACTCAATAATTAAGGATATTTTGGTTCTCAGTATATTGACATGGAATTCAATTCCAATATGGTGCATGAGCCATGTGAAGTTTATGCCGAATCGTTGAACTATTTATCTTCTATTCTCGAGAAGGTACACTCAGCTCTGTTGTCAGCTCATCAACGCAATTGTTTATTTTATAATCTTCGCCCTAATCCGGCAGAATTCTTCAGAACTAAATCATATATGAATGTTAAACCACTTGGCGAATGGCATATGATTTAAAGATACATAAAATTACATAAAATAAAAAAAGAATACTTATAACCTATAGGTACATTGTTTATTTTTCCAAACGAATGTTCTCTAATTTATGTTACCGTTTGTAGTAGTGTCTACTATAAATCAATATTTTTTGTTGTGGGTAGCAAAAATTTTTTTTCTCGTAAAATACACTATTTTTTTTAAATTGCTGCGTAGTTATGTACCCAAATGTTGAACATTGTTAAAAAAAAAAAAACTTACTATAAACTAAATATATTGGTTTTTTACCCTGTGGATCAGTGGTTAAAAGGTCACTGTCAGCCGAGTATACAAGTTCGATTCTCGTTTGTCTTTTCTGGAAGTCTTTTTATCTTAATGTCTACTTTGTTGACGTATTATTTTTTTCGCTGTGCTTTGTTCTGAAGTTTTTTTATTGTTGTTGTTCATAATTTTGTATCGACTTTATAATCGAATTGTTATTATAGGTACTTTTATAAAGCAATATTGTGTGTGATTGACCGGGCGTCGCGAACTCGGAACAGTCAAATAGTACTTATCTAATTAAAATATATCTAGTTTGTTATTGCGATGCACACGCGCTCACTCAGTGACGCGCTGGTAGATAGATGCCGAACTTATGATTCATCATTGTTTACTTTAATAGTGTGTTCATTCATCTTGGACAATCGTGGTCTTTGTAATTAAATTGAGCAAAATAATTATGTATTTTGTTGTTCTTTTGTAATTCAGTAGTCTGTTTGTAGTCTGCAACTTGAATTTATTTTTGTTTAACTTTTGTATAAATTCTGTTTGTTATACCTAACTATGACTTAGTATTTTGTTTATCTAGTGGTCAAGGTGCCGAACCCAAGAATAATAATTCGTAGGGCTAGACGTAACTTCTCTTACCTGTAACTCATTCTTAATGACGTTCCTTTTATCTCGTGTATTACCCTAAGCACTTCACGCCTTTAATGGTTGTCTCTCATATTCTGTTGTTATGTTATGGCCTAAGCACTTACGTAGTGTGTGGCGGCTTTATGGATGACGGGTGTGTTAGTTTATCATAGGGCAGTTGTTGCGTGCGTATTGTGGGTAATATATTATATTTATAGCTAATGTAGTTGTGTAAGTTTGGTTGTTTACTTAAAATACTGACACCACTTCCACTACTTGATTACAAGTAATCCTCAACGAGCTGCTAGCCAAGGGAATTTTCCCTAGGGAAAATTCTGCCCTAAAGAGGGGGGTGTGTGACGTCGTGCCCCTCCGTCTGAACTGTGACGTCGAACGAAGGTGGGAGCACCTCTGCCCGCGCGCCCCGCACGCCATATATAAGCGTGCGACGCTGCTCAATCTTCCCCTCTGCTCCAGCTCACGGCCATCAGTTAAGTCTTCTTCCTATCAAGACCCTGGCCTTCGGAACACCAGTGAACACCAGTGAACACCAGTGAACACCAACTATACTTGTCGGACCACGCCCTGAATTTACTCATGTTCTCAATTAGTAAATCTTAGTATTAAAGTAGCTGCATTGTATCTACCTATATAGGCAATTATATCGTGAAGTGTACTATTCTAAAAGTGTTTTCATTTGTAAGTAAAACCTGATTTTCTTCCTTTTTTGATCGGCGAGTGATTGAGTCTGGCTCACCACCTACAAACCAATCACACGTGCGACAGCGGATCATTATAGATGCGCGAGTGCCGTCCTCACGTGCGCGTCACCCGCGCAATGGACGTCGTACACAACGATACTTCGCCCTGAGGCGTGGAGGGGGAAGTCACCGTGGCCTGCACCTGCGACGTAAGTGTGTCAAAGTTAGCGACTTGGCTTGACAACGGGTTACCTTTATCGAAATGTAGCAACAAATGATGTTTTTGATTACATGAGCGACACTTTGTCTTACTAGAACAATGACTTGTTTTATGTTTTATGCTTAAGCAATTAATGCAAGCTTTGTTATCTTTTACGCACTTGAAACGAGCAGTCGGATTTAGACTATTGAAGGCGGGACACTTATAGAAATGGTCGTGCACTATATTACTGCACAGACACTTCTGTGAATTATTACTATTAGATTCCGAGCATGTTACGTAAGATTGTGGATTAGGGACCGAGTTACTATTACTATTTCGCGATTTATTCAACCTTTGTTTGTTGCTGTTAGTGTTAGACGGGCTAGGTGAACTGGACTGTGTTTTATGAAATATTCGACACTGATCTTTGATGAACGAAATAAAACTATCTAGTGTTGGTATTTTATTATTGCGTTCCGTCATCTCGAAAGCACGAATTGTTTCAGTGTCAAACTTTTTTAAAGCGAGTTGAAGCAACATAAAGTCGGAAAGATCTTCTAATTTTAAGTTCCTAAGAGAATTAACCGCGGTTACGAAGTTATCTATAAACAGCTGGAAATTCGAGACAGATGCGGCACCGGACAGTTTAAGATTTAAAGCTTGGTCAAAGTAGGTAGACGCTAGGACGCGCGTGTCTTGATATCTGTCAAGTAGTGACTGAAATATGACCTGATAATTCTCAGCACTGGGTGTGACACCTGCAAATACGGACTGGGCCTTCGGTGACAGTTTACCTATTAAATAGTACAACCTGTCAGCATCTGTCAGAGCACCATTATCGTGCACTGTAGACTTAAAACTCGCATAGAATAACGACCAATTTCGTATATCTCCGTCAAACGACATAATCTCGATTGGCGGTAATTTCGGCTTGCGAGCCGCGGCAACGGGCTGAGCCGAACATTTACCTTCCAATTGCGATTGTATACGCTTAATAATACAATAAAGATCTTCGAATGAGGTGTACGCGTGATAATTCGGTTGTTCATCAGGATTGATAGAAAGTAATCTTGCGTTATAATCGTCTAACAACTTATGAAAATCTGTTCGAATATTATCCACTGTCATACAATAGCTAAGGAATGATTCTCTATTACTGTCAGACGCGGCTGCGGTCTTTGTTTAAGACGTACGATACCTACTATTTGCCACGATAGTCATTCCTGGATAACTGTTAGTAAAACCCACGCCGAAACGAAGTGACAAATAGAAAACATGTTTTTTATCCTAAATTAAGTAATCATGTGTTTGATACCTTACACATAGAAATCGCGAAAATGTCAAAGTATTTATTAAACAGTACGAAGTTATAAATTCCCAGCCTAACTATTCAAAACAAGCTATTTGGCAACAATTTCTTTAATACGAGAACACATTCTTATCTATAAAAAATGCTGTAAAAGTTCTCACAATCGTTATCTATGAGGTTCGATGTCCGCGGTCACCACAAAAATCTGTCTCGGCTTTCGGCATTCGTCCTCGTCATCCACCCCGTGGAAACACACACTCCTCTTTCACACTCCACTTTCGGCTTATAGTCTACAGAAGACCCTAAATTCCTAGGCAGTGTCTGAGACTTTTTATATTCAAAATCACTTTTGAGACAATAATAGTATATAAGTATATAATCGATTTTAAACTTTCGCGATTTGTATACATCATACAATTTTATTTAAGCGGGTCTTATTCGCGATACAAGCGTCAACAAGGTCGACTGCAGTTGTGGTAGTTCCTATATCGGACAGACCAAACGAACCATCGCTGAAAGGGTCAAGGAACATATCGCAGCTGTAAAAAACCGACAAATTAACAAGTCTGCCATAGCTCAGCATTTGTTGGAGTCTGGAACAAACCACTGGATCGAATTACATCAACCAAAGGTCTTATCTACCGATCGTCACTATTACTCCAGGATAGTACGTGAAGCGGTTGAAATAAAAAAACACAAAAATTTCAACTGGGAAGATGGATACAGACTGTCTACAACTTGGAATCCAGTAATCAACAAATGTAAACCCCGCCGCAGTAACACAGCTCATCAGTGTAAAGACGTCATAAGTGTTGTGTGTCGACGTACCGACAATTCGGATAAAAATAAAAATAAAAAACAACTGAGGGTAGCTGCCGTAACCCGCGCTTCACAAGGACGACGCTGAGATGACATCAGTCCTGCCGCGACCAAGGCTGTTGTAAGACGGCCGAAACGTCGGTAAAACATAGGTATTTATACCTTCAATTAATTAAATATCGCGAATAAGACCCGGTTAAATAAAATTGTAATCGTATATAAGTTTTGGTCTTTCGTCAAAATATTGACTGTAGTACCCATCACAGTTGTCAAAAGACATGCTCTTCGAGAATGAGTCCAGGTGGCACGTATAGGGCTGGTAGGAGCCCTCGGGTCTTGTGCGAGGTTCAATGGGGTACCAGGAGTCTGGTGGAATTGGGGCCCAAGGTGGGGGGCCCAAAGGTCATCCTCAGCGAATCGGTTTGGAGACGATGATGACGTCGGGAGCGGACCGCGTGGTTTCTGTGCTGATCGGACGTCGGTCGATTTTCTTTTCTGTAAACAAAAATATGTTTTAGTTTGAAGTTCATCTTCCAGATAAAATCAAATTAAATCTGGAATTTAGACGCGTTATTTTACAATAAAAATCATTATCTGACAGCGGCAAAACTGGCCCTTAAAATAGTAAAAGCAAAGAGCTCAGATAATTATGTACATAAAGACGCATTTCCTATGGGCTAGAAGAAGACAAACTTTTTGTGACCCAAATTGCCGCTTGGCGGCGTGGCAGTCGCGCTGTGACAGCTGTCTCTACAAGAGCAAGAGAGACGTACGTTCCTTGTATGTATCTTAACTACGAGAGCAAGAGAGACAGAGAACTCAAGCCAACTACGAACTAAACTGCAGACAGTCTCCAGTTGGAATCGGCACAAGAAATCCTTAAGAACTACGTTTCTATGTTAATCTGTATTCATTGGTAAAAGTAAGATTCTCTCTCTCTCTCACCACTTAAATGTCAAAATTGTACACAGATTAAATTTCACAAGAATTTATGCCTTTTGTCAAACAAGATGAACTCAACTGACTTCTATTGGAACAAGTTTCGCGAATCCAAGAACACATCAAAGCGCAAAATTCTGTTTGAAGGACTATAAGGACAAACTTTGTCTGAGTGATATTAACTTTCATTTGTATATAATATCCCACCAAAAACATTCTGTAAAAAAATAGCCAAGTCTCAATGGAGCTGCTTGTTTATCTCTAAAAAGTAATGAAATCTCTAGTCTAGACAAAGGTGAGTCAAGTCCTTCCTGGAAGTTCCTTACTGCAATTTCTTTATTATTATATTTAATGTTATGTGACTTGGCCGTTGATCTGTACCCACTAACGTGTAAAAGATGTTCAACCGTTAAACATTGCAGCGTTCTAGTCCCATCCAGAGGTTCTCAAGTGGAGGCCTGAAAATGCGGCGAAATAGTTCCAGAAAAAGTTGGTACGGCAGTGTTGCTTCGCGCTCGACTTGGTAGGGGCACTGCCGAGTCCCCAGACCTATTGTACTTATTTCTGTCTTGTATATAAACAGTCTACTTGTAAATTTCAACAAGTTAAAAGTTCAAGCAAGATAATTTTCTCTAAAAGTTTGGTTGTAAGGACTCGTCTTTAGTTAAAGTGATGTATTTCGTTGTGGAGAGCACTTCAGGTAAAATTTGAAATTCATACTAATTACCGCTAATTAGTCATCTTGTGACTCTGATGATGACAATAACTGGGGTACGTACACCGTAAATAAAAGGTAATTAAGCTTTATTTTCAATTAATTACGCGATTACTACTCTTCACATAAATAAATCGTAATAATTAATTAGAGTTTGTAAAAATCGGAACAGATTAAAAGTAGGAATTCATGTTCATGTTTTTTAAATTATATTATAATTTTATTGATATATTTTCATATTTTTAAATTAACTTCCTTAATATTGAATATTAAAAAAAATAGACTCACGCCTGTTCGAAGGGGTAGGCAGATGTATATTAAACGCCCACTTTTCGCCAGTGTTTTGATCCCACGTAATAGGTGGCGAGCCTATTGCCGCTTATCGGGATATTTTGTTGGCCAGAGCCTCGTCCGTTGATCGGCAGGTGCATCACTTGCAGGTGAGGTTGGCTTGGGACTCTAAGTTCTTGTTGGGAACCCTATGCACCCAATAAAATATTTTAAAGAAAATTTCAAATTCAAATTCAAATTCAAATTCAAATGATTTATTTGTGAGCATAGGTACATAATAAAGATCTTACATGCATAATAAAGTGCGCTATGTTCTGCCTGGTATTGGCGTACAAATAATTAAAATAATATTAATAAATTATAATATTTAAAGAAATAATTACAAACCAATAAATTACAACTAAGGATATCATGAAAAAACCAATTTAAACAATAATAATAACAGTATTAAACACAATAAGACAAATAAAAAAACTGAATACAAAATTAAATAATGTCAAATTAATAATAATCAAATCAAAATCTGCAATATAATTGTATGTCAATTCCTTGAAATATTATTATTATCATCACGTACACCATTAAAATAAAATACACACAGATATAGGTATAGCATTTCATAAAATAACAATAATAAATAATGGTTTAGTCTGTACAAAGTTTATCATTAATAAAATCCATGACGGAGTAATACGCCTTTTCAATAAGAAATGCAGACAGTTCCTTTTTAAAAACATGATAATATTTTGCGAGTTTTATATACTTTGGAATTTGATTGTAAATTTTTGGAGCCATTGATGAAATACTTTTGTGATGCAAAGATGTTCTACATGCGACTAATTTCAATTTATCAGCTCTTCGCGCGCTACTTATTTGTGTAAAATAATGCATATTACATCTTACAAATAAAGCAGTCTCCAGTATGTATAGTGACGGCATGGTTAGTATTTTAAATCTTTTAAAATGCGGTTTACAGCTATCCGTTTTACATAAATTTGCAATTGCTCTTATGCACCTCTTCTGTGCCAAAAAAACCCTTTCCTTCCCCGTGGCATTTCCCCAAAATATGATGCCATATCTTAGGATAGAGGATACAAGGCCATGGTAAGCTGTAAGTAAAACGGTTTCGTTTACCTTTTTCCTGAGCATATACAGGGCATAAGAATGCTGATGTAATTTATTGCACACGTAGTCAATTTGCTTATTCCATTTTAATGAGTTCTCTATGTGAAGTCCTAAAAACTTTGTATTTTTAGTAAGACTAATACTCTTACCTCTGTAGTCTATGTTATAATTTGTATTAATTGATTGCCCAAATTGCATTAATAACGTTTTATCTAAATTAACCTTTAAATTATTGTTGTCAAGCCATTTTATTACAGAATTGATATTCTTAGTTATGTCATATTGTATCTCAGTTACATCATCATAATTATTAAAAACCAATGTACTGTCATCTGCAAACATTATCATTGGACATGTTGCAGCCGATGGTAAATCATTAATGTACATGATAAAAAGTAAGGGTCCGAGGACGCTACCTTGAGGCACGCCGTATTTGATAGCTCTTTGGGTAGACTTGTACAGAACTTCCGTTTTCTTAACAATTTTTCTAATCACTGTTATTTGCTGTCTGTTATGAAGATAATTTTCGATTAAATTTGCGATGTTGCCTCTTATGCCAAATGAATTCAATTTATTAATTAATATAGTATGGTCTACATGGTAAAACGCTTTTGACATGTCCATATATAGAGCAAGTACTGGTAAACGTCTATAAACTCTACTAATTATCATCTTTAAAAAATCATAAATTGCTAAATTTATTGATTTATTTTTACGAAATCCCTTTTGGTTGTCAACAAGTAGGTTATTGTTTTCCAAATATGTATATAAATGATTATAAATAACTTTTTCAAAAATTTTTGCGATTACTGAAGTCAAAGCGATGGGCCTGTAGTTTGACATATTCTCTTTATCATCTTTTTTAAATAGAGGTTTTACAATTGTAATTTTAAGTTTATCGGGAAATGTACCTTCAGCCATACATAAGTTAATTACATGGCTTAATACGGGCGAAATAATTTGTGACACTGATTTCACAACCTTAGTGGAAATGCTATCAATGCCAGTACTGTTGGAGTTTTTTAGGGACATTATTATATTATTGATGTCCTGTGGTAGTACAGGTGGCATAAACATTGATGATGATGGACCATGACAACAATAATTCGCCTTATATTATGTTTACCAACTGTCTGTACTTGTTCTACGAAAAAGTTGTTGAAAGCCTCAGCAATTTATAACTACAATACTTAGTTTGTTTCACAAATTGTTGCTTCAAGTTTCGTAGAGTTCCCGTGACACAGGATTAATTCATAGTGCGCGAGACATTATATAAAATCGAAAAGAGTTTACAATTAGTATTTTAATTGTAATGAAGTTAAGAATACAATTTAATATGAGTAGTATAGTAACAAAACAGAAACAAATTTATTTCCCTATTCCTAATACATCCGGATGGAGGAAAATGAAACGACAAAATCATTAGCTCAGTTACATTTATAGCGGAAGTCATTATAAAAGAAAATAAGCAACTGGGATATAAATAAAAAGGGTCTATGGACATTTATATATATAAAAGAAAGTCGTGTTAGTTACACTATTTATAACTCAAGAACAGAGGTAGCTCAGAACCAGGAAAAACACAAAGGATACAATTAGTTGCAAAAAATAATGTGGGAGAGATTTTAGAGAGGGTCGAAGTTTGTAGGGACAAACCTACTACCTATTGACAGTAAGAACGCATGCGCTGTAATACTGTCACATTATACATTGTCATATGGTGCACGGTCATTATTTCGTTCGCTTACTTATATAAACTAATAATTATTGTAACAGCCTTGGCTAATCCCTACTAATATTAGATATAAGTGCGAAAATGTGTATGTATGTATGTACCGATTTCACGCTAAACCGGTTGAACCAATATTCTCTACTCATAAATGCGAAAATGTGTATACAGATAATTATATCGGACCATAGCTTTGACATTTGACTATATGCAAAGTGATGTTGTTGAGCACTTTTCGGTAGATAATATCATGAATACTAAGTTACTGACCAAGTTAGTTCGTACCCTATAGAGTTTCTGAACTCCTTTCAATTATCAGGAGTACCTTCACGCAACTTGGGACTGAACGTTGGTGATCCAGTCCTGCTAATGCGGAATCTTAATGCACCAAAGCTTTGTAATGGCAAACGGCTACAAGTAACACCTAGCACGAAACATTATAAAAGCTGTTTGCTATTGCGAGTCAGACTCGCTCATGAAGGGTTCCGTAGTGGAGGTATCCACTTACCATAGCCATTATCTATGACTAACTATTTAATAGTATTTGTATAAACGACAAAGCTATATTTGCGGTTTTTAAGATGTGCTTTATTTCAAAAACTGCTGACTACATATCGTTCAAACCAATTTTCGTTGGCAGTTTTTATAACGATCTACAGCATATATATTTTTTAGATTTGTCACTCTCTTACTTTAAAAGCTAGAGGGACACACACAACCATTTTACCACTTTGGAACCGTATATCTTTCAAACGATTGACTTTGAGAAAAAATGGTCTTAGGAACCTCAAAAGTAATTTTTAACGATCCATTTTTCACATCAGTTCCATGTATGAAGAGACCCCCTTAATGTTCAATATTTTTTATTTTCCTTAACTTCGTAAAGCGGTTCACAGAATACATCTACCTACCAATTTTCAAATGTGTAAACTAAATATTTTCGGCATAAAGTGGCTGAGACAACCGGATAGACTGACAGACATAGCGCGGCTATAAGGATCCGTGTTTAGCCATTTTTGGCTACGGAACTCTAAAAATACTGTTTACAGAAATGTTTTAAATAGGTACTTCTTGCGGTTATATTATTTTTTAGTCCCTATGAACAGAATTAAAACGAAAATTACTATCGAACGATGTAGGAGTTTTGTGTTACCCCGAATTTAACGTAAGTGAAGCCGCGGGCAGAAGCTAGTAAACAATAAAAGGCAAAATAATCTTTCATTAAAGTTAAGCCAAAACGTGTCATCAAATCAAATGGTTTTATTAAGAACTAGCTGTCCCGGCGAACTACGTATCGCCTAACAGTCGAATTTTTTTTTTAATTTTCTCTCCATAAGAACCCTCCCCGTTCTTCAGGGAATATTAAAAAAAAAATAATTAGCAAAATCGGTTCAGCTGCTCTCGAGATTTGGGCATAGCAACACATTCACCGATCCATTTTTATTTATTGACAAATTATGCTAGGTGATGGTAAACCAATGACTATAATAATTATGATGTATTCATGATACAGAAATTGAAATTAGGCATATTTTCCTTTTTTTCAGTTACATAAACCTTCTCTCGCAATAGGAATAGATACTTATCGCAAAGAACTCGGAAAACATTCGAATCAGGGATACTAACAACACACATAATCGAAACAAACGATTAGTCCGTGTGGTGACGGATGAAGAATACGAAATGTCACCACTCCATATCATCCCATGGGTGTCGTAAGAGCCGACAGAGGGAGCATATTATGCAGAGAAGAACACTGTAAGACAAGGAAAACTTGATCAAACCCTATACCAATCGTTTGGCCAGCGTGGTCTAGTAGGCCAATGCTTCCTTTCAAAAGAGAGGCCTAGTCCAGCAGTGGCCTGTTAAAGGCTGATAATGATTAGTTAATTTAAAAAGTGTTGACCCTTGTAGGAAACGAAACCCCATCATAAGTCGCGAGGTGATAATCATTTATCTTAGATGTACACACACCGTGTTTTGTGTTTGTAAGGCAACATTCAAATTCAGAAGGTCGAAGCATTTTACTCATCTATCGCTTTCCATTCATATAAAAATAGCTCATAGCAAAAACTTAAGTAATTAACAAGTTTATTGAGAATTTTATTAGTATACTAGAGGACGCCAGCAGCTACGCCTGCATCTTTTTTTAATTTACCCGTTTTGGCCGATCCTGTGGGAATTTCGGGAAATCCCTTCTTAGTGCGCCCCTACGGTCCCCAAGGAACATACATGCCTAATTTCAGCTTCCTGCACCCAATAGTTTCGGCTGTAGCGTGTCTGTCAGTCAGTCAATAACGCAAGGATTTTATATATTAAGATTTTATCAAGAAACAGAATGATTAGTAATATGACGCACGGTCAATACTAATTTAATGTCTCAACCGTGTAACTATTCAAAAATTATTGTTGTTTGTTTAAGTAATTATGCGTCCACTTGTTCGTGTTTATACTGATTATATTGTATTAACAAAGTAACAGTTTAGACCTATAAGTAAAACAGTTAAGAACGAAGTAAATCTATTGAACTGATTATTATTTTCGCCATCTTTTTATAATAATACTTAACAGGGAACTTATTGTTGCATGTTTTTGACTTTTAAATGAAAAGATATTTGCTCAGCTTTAACAAATTTAATTACATTCTATATTGCTGGGGGGTAAAGTTGAACAACTGTAAAAACAATTTCGCGTGCTGTCATAAGATGACAGTTTAAAGATGACTTACAAAATTTGAAATACGTTTCTCTGCGTTAAAATTAAATAAGTTTTTGTTAAAACATTCGTGAATATTGCCTCACGTAAAGAAGCCCAGTGTGGACAACCCACCATAAAAGTACTTTGCTAATAATTGGCAAGCAGCGACAGCCATAGAATTATCACTTGTTTATTCATGAAAGAAAACTTCGTGAGGAAACATAAGTCTGAGGGTTGCCCATTATGTTCTCGAAAAAAATGTGAAATCTGCCAATCCGCATTAGGCCAGCGTGGTGGACTATACCCTTACCCCTCTTATAGTGAGAAGAGGCTCGTGCCCAGCAAGGATAGTATATACAGGGCTGATAATTATTGCTAATAATATAACTTACGTGGCTTAGTTTCTTGAGGAGGCGTTTGCTTGAGGAGTTCTATATGAATCTGTGACGTATTGGTGACGGCTGGTGGCGAGGGTCTAGCAATCGTCGCCCCAGAGTAACCGAAGGTCGAAAATCCTCTGCTGTTGGTACCAGAACCTGAGGAAGAAATTAAGCTAAAGAGAACGCCTTACTTGAAGTGAGTCGCATTGGTGTGATCCGAGCTTGGGCTAGTTTGAATCCAGTTCGATCCATGGTATACCTAAATGGGTGAGTCTGTTAGAGAAAAAATGTTAGAACAGGATTGGATTGTGGCGTTTGAGGAGATGACGATAATGTTTATGCTATTACTACATGGCTAGGTTGCGCTGACACACATTAAAGCGACGCAACATATTTTGGATAGTTTACCCTTTTATACAATGTTACTTTTACATGCTTATTGCTCAATAGGTTCATGAATGAAGTCATTCTAGGTAATTTTAGAATGTCGGTAGCCACAGTATGCGTCTTTAGCAGAATTGATTTGACTTTTTGATTTATTATGATAAGGATATGATTGGGTCCTACTGGTACACCATGTGGTATAGTTTTGATGTGTGTTAGCACTAAACATGGTTGGTTAGATCACTAGTTCTCTATATGTCATCAGCGAATAAGACGCAGTAGTTAGTTTGTAGGTATCGAGTTGATGAACAAAAGTCGTAAGTATGTTTCATCATCAGTCTATTAGTCATGGAAATTCACGAACCATCCAATCTGAAATCTGAATCTAGTGGCATCAAGTAAAATTCTCAGCTATTTAGAACTCACAAGCTCATCACTAATAGTCATTTAGGTAGTATTGTTTCACCAATTTTACGATAGTTTCTGTACAAATCACAGATACCAATATGATGTGTACCTATAAGTATTGTTTCTATAACAAAAGCTAAAGCCAACTGATTGTTTGGCCTTTTTTTGATACATGAAATAAATAATAAGGATCATTTGTAAGGATGTTTGTAAGGTCTGATTTAAGGAACAATACCGTTATTAAATAGATATATTCAAAAGCTCGTTTTCGGTATTGTACTTGAAATTGCAACGTAAAAACAGACACCTTTGCAGACTTTGTAGGTTAAACAATTTATACACTGTTGTCTTAAACTATAAATTCCGCGACCGACACTAAATCGCTCAGTAAACGAAAAAGAAAGTTTCCCTTTGCAAATACACACAGTTAGAAATTAAGCTATATAGTTGCAGTACGATTATGATACTTATTTCTTACGCCATAAGGACGGCACAAAGGTCAAATTGTCTAACTTGAGGTGTAGCTGTGTGAACATACAACCTCTGCCTTATCCGCCATCAAATTCATGATAAGTATGGTAACTGCCACATTAATAAGAATATGTATATTATCTGGTGATGTGCTCATGCTCGGTAACGGCAATAGAAATGTGGGTGATATATTTTACATCTCTGACCACCCCTTTGGGGAAACAGGCGTGAGTCTATTAAAAAAAATAATGATAAGAATATATACGTATCGCCCACATCAAAACAATAAGATCCAATTTCAAACAGAAAAACAATTGCAAGAAATTCAAAATGGCGCCTAATATATGCCATGTTTCTTCCTGTCACGACACTTTGAAATATACGGGGGTTATATTAGAAATGAAATATGTTTTGTGAGTGATTTCTACGTCGACAGCTCTAAGGCTGCGTGTGTATAAGAGATGAATGCAGCTGAGCAGTGCGGGCACATCACAATCAATTGCTGAACCTAACTAGTTCATGTGATTATGACACAGAACTTTAACACTTGCGTAGTCCCGGAAAAAAATCACTGTCTCGGGCCTACGACGAATTTAATCAGAAGTATTTTGGATGAATTTTAAATTTCACACACTTCCCAGCAAATAGGCGTAGCAGGAGATAAAAATTAAGCGTTTCTTTGGATATAAGGACAACATAGTTTAGATACTTTCGTGTTTTCACTTGAGAGTTGTGGTTGATATAAAAGCTATGAATTTAGAATGTACGTAGCAGTGTATCGAGCTAGGGTAACGAGGCGATCAGTCACTTAACAAAATATTCAGAGACGATCGTGTTCTCGCGGTGTAAACTTTAGTTAATAAGTTGGTGGCCAACCGCTCTCCAGTAGCCACAACCTTCAGCTCGCACATCTGCAATGGATATGCAGCCCATTTCAGAGGCGTGAACTTCCGGGTCGGGCGTTCGATTTATTTTGCCTATAATGGAGGCGTATGTGTTACAAAATTGTTTGGAACTTTGTTTTAAGGATAATGAAGGCCAAGAGTGTTGAAAGGAGTCTCTTGTAATTGAAAAGTAATATTTTTTTATTTGGCGTGTGTATTGTTTTATCATTAAGTGTAGGAGAATGATGTAGCAGAATTAAATACAGTATATCTGAGCCAATTCATTCTTTGATACGCATTATAGAATAACCAGATAAACAATAACAACAAAAAGCGTCGATGGATGACACGAATTGTATAAAGTTGTGGCAAAACGCACGTAGCTAAGTCCGAAGCTAGTAAGTGCTAGTCGATACGAGAATTAAAAACATTCATCGCAAAAATGTATTGTACTCAACTTGGAATATTAAGATTTATTCTCCAAAAAACATATTCTTTAGGATTTAAAGGGTATTATTTAAGACGTAGAAATTTAAAACTTTGTCCATGTTAGGACTTATAAAATCCTTTTAAATGTTGAATCACTGAAGAATTATGTTTAATTATTTCAAGTGCTTAACTGGACGCACATTTTACAAAAAATATCTCTTATTAAATTATCTTTTATTAAATTTATCTACTGAAAACTAAGAACTGTCGAATAATTAAAAATGAAATGATTTTATATAGTTTATGTATAACTTAGATTTAAGAATAGCAGAATATAATAGAATTAGTTTATTATCACATTATAACAGCGCACAATTATTTGGTACATAATAAGTAATTAGGTACATATAAATATAGGTATACTTCCCACCACCTCCTCATGGCCCTACCCGCCTTGCGGCATACGGGCCGAATCATGGGAGGAGCGCGCAGTACTTGCGTCTGCTCTTTCCCGCGCGCTCGTTCTTGACTCCCTACAAATTCTTTATCCTGTCCCTGTTCTTTATGCATTCTCCCCTATTGGGGCAGCATACCACATTAAACGGCACTTCGCGTTCGCGCAGGCAGGTTAACTTTCCAGCTCTCTACGCTTCTTGTGCCACGAGTGCGCGAACGCGTGCAATCTGCCGAATCCCTCCGTGCTGCCTACTAGGTCTTGATACCACACTGGACCCGCAGACTCCCGCAGCCATCCGTCCTGCATCCTGTTTCGCTCTTCCTCGTATAGAGGGCACTCCCACAAAATGTGATTCCTGCCTTCCTCCGGCGAGCCACAGTAACACTCCGGGCTGTCACCTAGCCGCATGTCAAACAGGCGTTTGCGAAAGCATCCACCTGTTAGCACCTGTGAGGTAATATAATCAGGTTCGACCCACCCCTGGGAAAGCCTATCCCGTACATCGGGAAAGAACTGCCGGAGCTCGGCTCCCTTGTCCTCGGACGACCATCGCGCCTGCCACTGAGCGACGACAATCTCAGTCAGCTCCCGTTTCAGAGCCTTGCGCTCCTTGCCAGCCAACCCTAGACCGTCCTGCGCGAGGCGCCCAGCGCGAACGACCTCCAGGTCCGCCGGGAGCACCACGGCGAGCACGGGCAGCGCCGCATACTTACGGACCTGTAGGCCTTCGTCAACAGAAGCAACGCCGGACGCTGCGCACGCAGCAGCGCCGCTTTTACAGTGTAATGCGACGAGCGTCGCCACCATACGGCCGCAGCGTATGTTATAATTGCCACATATGTACCCATGTACAGCATTTTTAAGGCCTTATATTTAGTGCCCCAGGTCGATGCCGAGATCCTCGACATCTTCCCGAAGGCATTCACGGCACGGGTGCCGGCTAATTTCGCATGCGGCACGTAGGAGCTAGCCTCGTCAATTTCCATACCCAGCAGACTCGCACTACTCACCTGTGCTACTGAAGCCCCATCCATGCGGACCGTAGGAGGGCGCCTGAACTTACCTTTTATCGTGAAGGTTTTGGATTTTCCGGCAGAGAAGGCGAGTCGGTTTCTCTGCCCCCATTCACTCACTGCCCGGAGTGAGAACGCGGCGTTCCGCTCTTTGGCCGCCCTGGATGAGGCTTCAATAACCATGGTGAGGTCGTCGGCATATGCTACTATGTGCACACCCCCCGGCATCGATCGTAGGACGTCGTCGAGCAGGACGTTCCAGAGCGTTGGCTCCAGCACCGAGCCTTGCGGGCAACCCATAGTGGATCTCTTCCACACCACCTGGTGACCCATGAACATGCCGATAGTACGGTCTGTGAAATAGCTGATTACTGTTTTGAAGATGTTTGGTGGACAGCCACCCTGTTTGAGTTTTAGTAGTATCATGGGCCACCAGGCGTTGTCGAAGGCCCCCGAGATGTCTAGTAGAACCAGCTGAACATAGCTTTCGGCGGTACTCGTGGCTCGGTTCAGCACTGGGTTGAGCGCCGTCACCGTAGACTTTCCACGACGAAAACCATGCTGAAGCGGCGAAATGCTCCGGTGCAGGCAAGGGGCGCAGGTAATAATTAGCCGCTCCAAGATTTCGCCCAAGATGGACAACAACGTAATCGGCCTGTAGGCCTTAGGGTCAGACAACGGCTTGTCGTTGCCCTTTAGCAGGACAACGAGTCGTCCAATCTTCCAGACCGACGGGAAAACTCCTTCCTCGATGCACGCCGAGTATACAGCCAGCGTCTCAGCCTTACTAACGCTCCAGGCGCGTTTTATAATTCTGGCAGTTAGTCCATCAATCCCAGGGGAGGTGTTAGGCAGATGGTTTATAATGTGATTCAGTGCCTGTTCAGTGCGGCGCTCACTATTGCGTCCCGAGGGGGCGCACGCCGCCATTATTCTTACCTGCCGATGGTATTCGGTGTCCCGGCTCGGGTCGTCATCGGGGCAGAGTGTGTTCAGTAGGGCGGACATGGTCTCCCTAGCCGTTCCTGTGTGTCCCTCCATGAGTTTGAGTCCGTGCATGACCTTAGCGGGCGGTCTAAGTCTGCCCGTCGCGGCTCTGTATGCCAGGCCCCACGGTTCCTCGTTGCCGGAATCAGCGATCTGTCGGAAGTATTTGATTTCGGCCTCCTTCATAGCTTCTTCATATTCCCGCCGTGTATTGCGAAGATGGTTGTGCAGGGGACTATCCGTGTCACCGCCCGATCGGCGTGACTTCTGCCACGCACGCCTGGCGTTATATACCTGGCGCCGCATGTCGTCCAATTGTGAAGACCACCACTCATACTTCTTTGAGGCTTTCTTCCTAACCTCACCCAGTTTATCCTGAGCCGTGGCCACAAGAATATCCGTGTACTGACAGCTGAGTACTTCGGCCGGCCTTCTGGTGCGGAGCTTGCCCAGCCTATATTGGAGAGTGACCGAGAATCGCTCCCAATCCAACCCCTTATCCCGGAAGCGCCGCGGTTCCATGTTGGGCAGCTCGTCCTTGTCCCTCGGTCCATAGGAGTCGATGGTCATCGTGATCAGCTGGTGGTCACTGATACTGGCACCTTCGTGCACACTCCACCCTGACACCGAGATACCCCGTGTAGAGAGGGTTAGGTCCACATTGGAATAGCCGTTTGGTCCGTGGAAAGTTGGTGGTTGACCATGCCTATTGTGTATAGTAAGGCCTCTCCCAAGTATGAAGCTTTCGACCTGAGACTTCCTATATTCCGTGTCAGGTCCCTTTCCCTCGTACTGTCGCCGCTCGCAGTGCCAGAGTGGTGAGTGTGCATTACTGTCCATCCCAATCAGTATTTTGTTCCCAGCCAGCTGATCCAGCGCACGAGTCAATGTCTCTAGGTGTCTGGCCTCGTCATGGCTGTTTTGGCCGAGACCACGTACAGGGCGTCGCCGCAGGGCCCACTGTCAACGTGAGCAACCGTGCAGTATTCGTTGCTAAGGTGTCCTAACAGTGTCACTGCAAGCCTGTTATTGTTCACCAAGATCCCTGCTTTTGGGTTCGCTCCGCACTGGATTATTTGGTCATGGTGATATTGTTCTTGTACTAAGACCAAGTCTAGGCCGTATTGCGCCAACACAACGGGTAGCTCGGTCGTCGCCGCAGCTGACCCTTGAAGGTTCAGCTGCCCGATCCGAAGAGCGTTATTAGACATAGCTAATGAAGGCAGCCTGTTGCTCAGCGTATTGCCGCGCGGGGCACGTAAGAGCAGCCGTACGGTGGCCGTCCTTGTTCGGGCGCTTGAATCTAATGCAGGCGGCACAGCAGGTGGTCTCCGACTTGCAGTCGTCCTTCCTGTGGCCAGCCTCTCCGCATTGCGCGCAGATGGTGTTGGCCGACCGACAGTGCTTCTCAGGGTGCCCGTACTGCTGGCACTTAGTACAGCACGTCAGCCGAATGTAATCGACTATCTCGGCCTCGTCCCATCCTATGTAAACTCGATTAAGGCTTACCAGTTTATCCCGCTGAGCCTTAGTGCATTCTAGCACGACGATAGTCCTGTTAGACTCTCGCCGACCCTTCTTAAAAGCGACGCTGCATTGTGACAACATCTTATCCTTAGGCTAGTTTGGGTCCTCCGCCAGGTTGATGCGATGCAAGTCTTCCAAAAGGTCCGCTGACGATGGATCCGACCGTAGATTTCTAATCGCCACCAGAGACTTCTTGCCCTTTGGGTCCGCAACTTTCAGGGTGGGTGGGGCCGCTTCCTTTAGCTTCTTTGCGGCCTCTACCGACCGCGTCTGCACGGCCACTCCTCCGTTTGAGACCGCCGTTACTCTCTGGCACTGAACGCCGTGCGCTCCGGGTTTAATGGTGGTCTGCAGTTCCTTTTTCGTGTCTTCGGAGGTCTTTATCTGCTCGTTGTTAGGATAGAAAAGGACCGTCGGGCCTCGCGGTTCCAAGGCAATGTCAGGCTTTCCTTTAGGTAGCTTCAACTTACTGGCGTAGGTGCAGGATAAGTCCGTAAGTGGCACCAGTGACGCCGCCGTCATTGCCGGTTGTTGTTGTACCGTTGCCTCTTAAAGCTTAATGGCCGCCACCTCCTGCTCCACGCGGGCAAGACGCAACGCCAGCTGCGCCAGCACCGCCAAAATGTCTTGGCCATGTCCAGCGATCGCGTTTTTGTCGCCCATGTTCAGCTTATTCGTGGCATTCGCCACGGCCGAAATGGCCTTTACGGCCGAATGCACCGACTCTATGAGCGCCTCCTTCTCCATGCTGACCATAGATGGCGCCGGCGCGCCCGGCCCCGCCGGCGACCGCTCCGCGGTAGTTGTTGAGCTGGTTAAGATACCACCCAAGGGTGGTGCCGTAGATTTTTTAGCCGTTGCCGTTCGCCGTCGCACTGCCTCCTGTACATCCTCAGTCGACGTCAGATGGCGCTTCCCGGGCTGCGAGCACACTACTGGTGGCGGCTGCGGCCTTCCGAGTTCCACCGCTGCTTCCATCGCTGTCGGTGCCGGCGAATAACCGGTGGTGTTCTGGCCAGTGACACGCGAGGCTCAAAGGGAGACGCGGGCGCGGCTCCCGTACACCATTCGTCCATTATCTCTCTAAGTGCCTCCATTTCCAGTTGCCGTCGCTCGAATTCATCCATTAGCAGCACTCGCTGCCTGCGAGCCTTCTCCTCCTCGTCCATCAATACGACCAATCAGTGTTATGGCCAACGCTATACTTTATTGTAAGATCTTACAACAAACACACAATATTTAAAACCTTCAAAACAATGAAATAAGGAAAAAGCGAGATCACACAATGAAAATAAAAATAATGCTAAGCTTTGCTTACACTGGTAACCCAGAGCAGCACGTCACTCGACCCTAAGTGACACTGACAGCTGACGTTGTCACTGTCAGGATTGGGCCACAGGCAAATGTCCGGTACTGTGTAATGACCGTTCCCAAAAGGCTAGTGTCCAGTACAGTATGATACCGATGTGCACAACGTCAATCGGTCAACCTGACATATGACAGATGAGATGTGACGGATGACAACCGCTGTCAGCCGCCGAGGTGTAGCGGTCCAATGTCCAGTACTGCCATATCTAGGAAATCGACAACCGCTCTAGTTCAGTCGACTAATGGCAACCCAGTCGGGCCGCTTTACTATTTTTAATGATTGGCAACACCGCAATAGCCGTCAGTGTCAAACGTCACCAGCCGCCAACGCACATCGACGTCTGACAGCGGCTGTCACTCACCACGCGGTTTTCTGTGCACTTAAATCACTGATTTTCAGCTGAATAATTATCAAATCAAACTGGTATTTGTATTTATGATTATATATATTTAATAGAAAAAGTAATAAGGCAACTGAGCGCCCGCTACGGCCGCGCAACAGAGCACGCGCACCTAACCTCAAATTGAGGTTATGTGCACGCCGCAACGCCACGAAAAACCGTTTCAGGCGACCCTGAAGCCTTGTTTTACCTCTATTAGGTAGGCAGTCCCAATCCTAAGGCTATGAGCCCCTGGATGACACGCCACAAACCCGATTTACACCAAACTGTGGCTCCTCCAGGCGCGCGCACATGCACGGGCGCGGCTCGGTGAAACTCACGAAAAACGCACGAAAAACACAATTTTCACAAATAATAACACTTTCACAACACAAATCGAACAACACGAAGCTGTTCGTGTATTAAAATAACGGAAAATAACAGAAAATTCGAGAGCAATAAAATTACTCGCGAGAGCGCGCACAAACACGTCCGATCGCTAGCACGGTCGAACGCGAAGTCATAAATATAGGTATAGTAGGTAGGAACACAATCATATCAATACATTTCCCACGACAATTTTTGCCATACCCACATTCAAAAATATAACTAACTGTACGCCGCCGATGTGACAATGAGGCAGACATTCAGCGTTGCGTCGTTCGCGTGACATTAACGACTTGCTGGTTTTCAATGTCTGCCCCAAGTGACGTCAGTGACGCAATAAACGTAAAGTTACATAATTTAAGACTGGCATCAGTGATGTTGGCAAGGCCGCAAAATTAAAGTGGGATTAGGCAGGTCATATTTGCAGAATGCATCCCAAAAAATGGGCACATATCGCCACGAGGTGGACACCGGAGGGACGTCGTGGTCGAGGTAGACCCAGGAAACGTTGGCGAGATGAGCTGGATGCCTTCTCAAATACTTGGAAAGTAACAGCTGGAGACAGGGACCTTCGGAGAAGTGTAGGGGAGACCTTTGCCCAACAATGGGACAGTATAGGTTAAAAAAAAAACAACAAAAAATACAAATAATTTGTAGGTACGAGGTGTTACATAAAGTGCCAGTGATTTGTTTACAATTCTACGTAACCGACCACTTGGTTACTCGTGTTGGCCGTGTCTTACTAAATCCTTTCAAGATACATATTTTTAGAGAAGTAGTACTCTCGCGAAACCTATTTCTTGGAAAACATCATTTATCGAAGTCCCTGTGATGAATAGAATTTCTAGGACCTAACCTATAATAAAATCTACGAGAGCCATTTAAATATTGTTGGTCTATTTTAATAGAATAAAACTGAAGAGTTTGTTTGATTGTAACTCACTTATCTCAGAAACGCCAGGTTCGAATTGAAAAAATATTTTTGTCTTGGATAGTCCATATATAGAGAAAGGCTATAGGCTTTATAACATCACGCTTTGAGCGACGGGTACTGATAGCAGTAGCTCTAAAGAACGAGGCTAGTTGTAAATAAAAAAGAAAGCCCTTCCCTTTTAAGTTGACCACTTATAAGTTACATCATAAAAACCTCGTTTTCCAACAAAAAGGTTTCCTCACGGATGCCTTGGCTGAATTATGCAAAAAAATACTTTGTGGGAAACCAGCCATATAAACGGGTTACACTCTCTCCAGATTGAGGGCAAATATCGAAACTTTAATATCATTCTGCAAACACCTATTTGTATAGGATGTGTTTGAGAAGGACGTTGAACAGGAAACAGATATTTTCTAATAAGGACATTCCAAGGAAGGAACATTGCTGGGAAATTTATGGTTGACGGAATAGACGCGTAATGGTTAGGATGGTTCCTTTGCCACTGAGCTGTTGGTTTGAAATTCATAGCAACTAAAAATGTTTATAAGGTATTTAAAATGTTATTGCATAAAAGCTGCATTGCACTTAAGTTAAAAAGTAAGTCTAAAATTACAATAGTATAGAAGTGCAGTCGTGACTAAAATAGCTAGTACAGCTATTTTAGTCACGACCGCACTTCAAATTGTATTCGAACACCAAATGTAGTAAATGATCACCAAATAAATAGGTTACGTTAGGTTCTCTTGTGACCCTTAATTAAAAAATAAGAGCCCTTGAAGCAGGACTCCGTCACCTTAGTCTATTAAAGTAGGTAAGTGGTTTAACCAAATCCAATTGATGTGTTGGTATTTCATACAACTAACAAAAAAACTTTGGTTATAATTTTACATTAAAATGCTGGTTTCATTTTGGTGATCATTTACTATTTTTGTCTGTTATATTATGTTACTATATCTGGTGGTATGTTAAACATAAGCCGTTTAAAAGTTATCGGTGCTACATGATTTTAGTGAAGGGCTTTGGAGAAGGTCTATGTTGGACACCGTACGGCTGAGATAATAACGAAGACAACGAAGTGTACAAAAATAGTATTTAGTTCACTCATGTAACCTTTATGCGGCATACATTTCATACATCGGCAGATATGACTTTGGGAGGCACATTTTCTATTATTTAGACGCTACAAAAATATTAATAGAAAATTTTAAATCCACTTGCCAGCCAAACGGTGGAAAATATTTATTTTTAAAGTATTTTATAAACTGTTCAAACTCTGAAAGTTGAGGCTATAAGTTGCTAACAAGCTTTAACTAAACGTCAAGTTTAACTAAACGCATCAGTTTTGAAAAATAACGATATTAGATATGAAGATGCTATCTTGTTGTGAAAGTTTCAAAGCACTCTTGGTAACTACGTATTCTGTAGTTATTTTTTAAGTTTAAACAGCTATAGACATCTATACATATAATAAGAGAGGAAAAAGAAAATTTCTGTTCATTGCATATATTTACAAAAATAATATATATTCAGGCTAAGAATCAGTAATGGAAAAAGAATCTAAAAAATATTCTGTCCGGTTGTCTGTTTATCTATGTGAGATTAGCGTGTACAAACAGACGTTTGTACACGCTAATCTCCGAAGTTACTGGACGGATATGAATGAAACTTTTTACTTGTTATATTGCTATTAAGTCTGTGCAACATATAGGCTATAATTGATGTTGGAAATTGGAACACCTGATGCAGGAGCACAACACCCCAGCGAAACTATAAGACATAAAAAATACGGCTTGGTAAAAAACGTTACGCCTGATGAGCATTTTCTGTTGCAAGATTAAAATTCGAAGATCTTGAACATCTGATGTGGAACTCTAAGAGCTCATTTACACTATAACATATACAGACTTAACGTCTTAACAAAAGTTGTTCAGTCTGATGAGCATTTTCTGTTGACTTCTAATAATCGAAGTTCTGAAACTGAAAATGTGGAACCACAAGTGCCCATTTAGACTATTTCTGTGCAATAACTTGTCAATCTGATGAGCATTTCCTGTTGACTCATAAAACTTGAAGATATACTTAGAACATTTGTTGTGGAATTTTAACCTTTTAAGCGCTAAGCTAAATATCGATTGCCGTGCTCCTAGCGCCCGGCTACAAATCGATAAAATAATACCTATAATAATTAGGAATGTGCATTCGATTTCTCGATAGTAAAAAAAAAACATGGTATAGTTTTTATTGCGATAACCGACATCCACGTGGGTGGAGCCGCGGGCAGCAGCTAGTAAGGAATAAAGTATCAGCGTATATAAAATTATTGTGTTTCTGAATGACTCACAGTCAAAGCATACACGAAAGTATTGGACGTAGGAAATCATAAGATGAGTAAATATTTAATAATGAAATGAGTCGCGTAGGAGATATTGTCAAAAAATATATATACCTAAGGCGTCATTTTTCAAAAAGGCAAGATGGCATTGTTATAATGGCGAAAATTAAAATCACCTATTTTCATAATACTTGAAAAACATTACGGCCAAACTGTCTAAATAAATTATTGAACTACTAGACAATTTATATTGCAAATGAAATTACTGTATATGTTTGACTTTCATGCGGTTTATTAAGATTTAATAGTGGTTACACATAAAAGTAAAGGTTTTTTGTAGATATTTAGATTTAGATGTAATTACTGTGAAACCGAATTAACCGCAACGAAGTTCGTTTTAAGTAATGGATTTAAAGGGATCAATTTTGTTTGTTAAGAGGTAAGGTAATTTTCAGGTAATTTATTATTATGTTAGCTTATTTTCTCTTGTTGAATTTATAAAGGATGGAACTTACCTATTGATATCTAAAAAACCCATTTACTTTTTAATCCTGTGTCGAGGAGGGCTCTATGAACGTTTAATCAACGGATACAAAGTTAATCCAGTTTTGAAACAACAATTTACTGTTCATACGAATTATATGGTTTTCATCAATGTGATTTGTGTGTGTCATTCCTGCGGGCAAAGCCTAAATATCGATAAATATTACCCAGAAACAATTCACGGTACTCATCACAAAAAGATTTATCTTATCTGGGAATCGAACCCACACCCGCCAGCTTAGCTGCAGTCAGGTTCACAAACCACTACACCTAGTCCGGTTATTCCAATTATTTAAAGTAAACAACTGCGAATATTTCGTCCAAAATTGTCATGCCAAGAATTTAGAGCTCTTTAAATAATTTATTGAAACTTGTTTGAGAACTAAATTGATGGCGTTATGAATATGTAAGGCTGAAGTTATTTCGGCGGATTAAGACTGCGAGATTTCAAATGATTTAGTTGAACCTTCGTATTAGACTTTGACTGCATGTAGGTAGGTATGTCGTTGTCCATGTGGTGACGGATTAAGAATACGGAATGTCACCACCCCACATCATCCCAAGAGGTGTCGTAAGAGCCGACAGAGGGAGCATATGCAGAGGACAGCACAGTAAGAGAAGAAAAAGTTAATACAAACCCTATACCAACAGCGTGGTATAGTAGGCCAATTCCTCCTTTCAAAGGAGAGACCTAGTCCAGCAGTGGATTGTTAAAGGCTGATGATGAGGTATGTTGTAGTTGTTTTAGTTGTTGCCTTGCCGTTACACACTGCGCTGAGTATTGTGTGTTCGATGCTACACCAGACCACGCCTTGTGTGAACCACAAATTGTTGTTTTAAGTCTGTTTGGTCGTTGTTTGAATGTAAGTTAAGTCCTCCGCGGCACTACGTTTTCCTTAATGTTAGTTACATTTTATTCATTCCCCTCCTTCCTTCCATTTTCCATCCAAGATTTTTCTTATATAGGTACCTGTCATCTCGTAACAAGTGTCCTACCGTTTTTACCGTTTTAAATGAACTTGATATAAAAAAAAAATATATAGCCTCACGCCTATATCCCCCGAAGGGGTAGGCAGAAACGTAATATTACACTCATATTTCGCCATGATTTTTTAGGTCCCACGTAATAAGGGGCGAGCCTATTGCCGTTACCGGGCACATCACCAGACTCCGTGTTGCTACTGGGAATTCGGAAAAACCCAGTAACACTCGCATACGCTATCCACTGGACCACGGAGGCAGTCTTATCTAAAAATTCATGAAGAACAAAATGATCATAGCTTTGACTCTAACCATTTCATAAAGAAACTAGATACGTCCCTCTAATAATTATAATTCCTTATTTATTTATTTACTTCGTACATGGGAAACTTACAGCTAAAAATATTGTGTCAGTATTACATTTTGTAAGCTATAGAGTGCGTATTCAAGTGAGCAAAACAGAATTCCCGACCCGTTCACATTATACACATCAAATACATTTCAACAGGCTAACTGTTAATGTTATAAAATACGTAACATTCCCTGCAGTAACAAGAGATGCTTGCTTTGTAATT
Organism: Euclidia mi; assembly: GCA_944739405.2. Taxonomy (NCBI): domain Eukaryota; kingdom Metazoa; phylum Arthropoda; class Insecta; order Lepidoptera; family Erebidae; genus Euclidia; species Euclidia mi. Next base: position 6,156,154 of record OX123206.2, on the reverse strand, counting down.
TTGGGTACTTGGTAGTAAGGCTTACATACAAGATGTCCGACCATTGCAATACATTTGCGAACCCACTGCGGGCACAAGCATTTAGCGTAGTTGCAGGGATCAACAAGAATGCTTGTAATTTAGAGTAAGCGGAACCCGACTACAAAGTGAAGGTGTTGGATAGCAAGGCTTTCATGATAATAACAGTAGGAATTGCTAGTGCAAGATTTCTATGTGCATATGCTTCTAAATTAAAATGCATTGTAAATGTAGGATCTTCAAAAACTTAATTCATAAATTTGACATCTATAAGATTCACATTGTATGGTACGTAAGTGGATAAATTATTATTTAAGTACTTAATTTTTTAACTGTCTCCGTGGTCCAGTGGAAAGCGTATGCGACTGCTGGTCGGAGGTCCCCGGTTCGATTCCCGGGCCGACCAAAGTGTTACTGGGATTTTTCGAATTCTCAGTAGCAGCACGGAGTCTGATGATGTGCCCAGTAACAGCAATAAGCTCGCCCCCTATTACGTGGGACCTAAAAATTCATGGCGAAATGTGGGTGTCGCATTTACACCTCTGCCTACCCCTTCGGGGATACAGGCGTGAGTCTATAAAAAGTAAAAACGACGTTCATAATCGTCACATGGTGACGTAAGTAAATAAAGGATTTTCACTTTAACTTTGAAATACACTTCTATAGTTTAGTATAAAATAATTATTACGAATCTGCACGATTGCCTCTTTTACGATGGCAATAATCAAAAATAGTTACAGTTATTTCGTGATAAAAATTGTAGGTATGGATCGTTATTATTATTAGTCACAAAATGACAAACGGGTCTCTCTTTACCACTCAATTTCAGAATAACCTCAAAGTTGATTTAGAGCCTGGTGGAGTGAGTATGTACGACAAAATAAGTAAGTGTAATTTTTTTGTTATATTATCAACCGGATCTGTATTAATTTATAAATTATAAAAGCAGCAATAGCCCAGTGGTATACGTAATGGACTGCCGAGACGATGGTCTCGGGTTCGATCCCCAGTTACCCCGGGCACACACCTCTAAATTTTCGAAGTTATATGTGTATTAAAATGTTAATTATCGCTTGCTTAACAATGTGCCCGGTAGATAGCAATAGGCCCGCCCCCTATTAGTGAGTGTGTAATACACCTCTACCTACCCCTTCGGGGATAAAAGGCGTGAAGTTATGTTATGTTAAAAGCAGACAATTCAAATAAGACACTGCCTAAAAGAAAATCTTCCACGATTATTAGCATATAATTACTAGGAGTTTAAAGTCCTAAAAAGTAGTAAGTATTCTGATTGAAAGACTATATTATTATTATTATTTTTATTTATAGTCTCACGCCTGTATCCCCGCAGGGGTAGGCAAAGGTGTAAATATTACACCCTATATTATGATGACGATAATTAGCACTAATTTAAATGAAACGGGCATTATGAACGTTACATGACATCGAGTCATGTCGCATCATGCTACATCAGGTTACGTCACGTGTCGTCACATATCGTTATCAAAGAGCTCAGATATTTACATAGAGACGCATTTCCTATGCGTCTCTATGTAAATATCTGAGCTCTTCTATGGGCGCTCTGAAGACAAATTTTCTGTGACCCCAATTGCCGCTCGGCGTGGCAGTCGCGCTGTGACAGCCGTCTCTACAAAAGCAAGAGAGACGAACGTTCCTCTTTAACTACGAGAGCGAGAGAGACGGAGAACGACGCCAGCACCGCCAACGGCGCCAACTACGAACTAAACTGGAGAAAGTCCCCACTTGGAATCGGCACACGAAATCCTTAAGAACTGCGCTTCTATGTAAATCTGTATTCATTGTCGTTACGTTGTCACCCCACACAGTGCCCCGTTACGTCACAACAAGTCACGTCACGTCATTTACTTAAGGTTATGTCACTTTACGACAAATTACGTCACTTTAAGTTTCGTCACGTTTCGTTGTGTCATGTTTCGTCCACCTTATGTCATGTCGTATCATGTCAATCAGGAAGAAATGCAATTCTAAGAACAGTTAGTAAGTGAGTACATAAAACTTACCATCAGAACTCGGCGGCGGATCTGTTTGGAACAAGCTTTCTCTCGTTTGACATCCCGACTCTTTCGTATCAGGAGCACCAACAAACACATCTCTTATCTCTTTCTTTCTACTGTCTTCAGAATCTTTTGTCCTACTCCTCATCGATTCCTCCTTCTTACTCAAGTCACTTCTTCTTGTCCTTCCGTTCCGTTCTATTCTTATGTCTTCTGCTTCTACTGGCATGCTGTCTACTTTTCTTCTCCATATTTCTTCGGCTAGATCCAGATGAGTTTCTTGGATGTAGTCAGATTCTATACTGGATTGCTGGAAAATAATATACATATTTGAAGGGTTTAAGAATGTAATTAATCTAATATAAAATTGTTATTCATGAGACGAAAAATTTTATCTCACAAAATATGGTAGCAAGGATAACATTTATTTAAGTCAGGTCTCGTAGGACCGATTATATATATGTGGTAAGCGTGATGATTTGTTCTGCTTCTGCTTATTGTACACCGCTAAGAAATTTAATTAAAACGCGAGAAGAAATAAATATAAAAATTAAACATTTAATATGTTTCACCACTAATGGAAAGGACAGAATTTTTTTACGAGTTATCTTAAAATATAATTTTACAAAAATTACTTATCAAATTACTTTCTACATTACTTAACAAATAACATTCTACTACTAACTTCAGTAGTTTAGGAGTAGTTTTATTTCTATGACTGTAGGTATTTATTATTGTAAGAAATCTTCTTTCGGGTCATCAATAATTTGATATTACTGTTAAGTAATATCAAAATTATTTTGATTACGATACTGTAACCCAAGGTACGTGGTATGTCACGAAAGACAATTTAAAATCAATCTATTTATTTACACAATTATTTAACAACAATAAATATCACCTCCTCCTGCAAAACACTGCTGATCATGAGGTCCCGGGTTCAATTCCCGGGTCGGGCAAACATTTTACTACTTTTTGTCAAATTCTCAGTAGCAGCACGGAGACTCGCAAAGTGCCCGGTAACGGCAATAGGCTCGCCCCTTATTATGTGGACCTACAAATTCCTAATATAGCGAAATGTGGGTGTAATAGTGCACCTTGGCCTACCCCTTCGGGAATACAGGCGTGAGTTTATAATAATAAACAGCAATGGTTACCTTGTGTTTAGAAAAACTTCTCTGCTTCTTAAACATTTCATTTATATGGTTCTCTCTCTCCAGACTGGCTCTAGGCTGGCTGTCTCTCTGCAGTCTCTTCGGGTCCAGAGTGAGACGACTGCTCTGTATGCTGTCTAGATGATCTTCACACGATTGCCGTAGATGCTCCTGAGACAGAAAGATATAATGACTATATCGCCCACAGAATATTACCTGATATTATTTCTTCATGATCAAGAATCTTTTGACCGTGGCTTTGCGCATGGATAAAATGTATAATTATTCATATTATTAGTAACTAAAATAATTTAAAATCAATCCATAGCTGAATCCTAACTTATAAATTTAAACCCCTTTTAATTAGCAACAAAATACGTTTTGTTGGAGAGACTTGGAAACAAACGTAGGCTACCGCCTATGTCCATACACGTACATTCCTGAATAAGATTTTGTTTGATGGTCTGTTCATGATGCTATGATCCTCAGGAGTTAATAAAAAGAACGCTGCGACAGTTCAATAGACGAGTGCAAATTTCTTCTTGCACATGGCATTAAAGGACATAAGATATGTTAAATCTTAAAGTTAGTCATTATGCCACTACGTCAGTTTTACAAACCCTTTAGTAGACAGTTCTATTAAATCATACAGTTCTATTAAATCTTACAACAATAAACACAAATCTTAATACAACTGACCTTGATAATCTTGTGGTCCTGGTACAGCTTCCTCATACACTTGAAGATGAAAACGAACTTCATGCCGGAGAGGATCAGGGAGAAGATGACGAGGATCACCACGATGTGCGTCTGATTCAGGATCGACTCTGTTTTTAGCTGCACAACAGTAATTACAATATTAGAAGAAATGTTCCTCCTTTGGATTGCGGAGGTCAGACGGCAGTCGCTCTGTAGAAAAGCTGATAATCTCTCAAACCTGATTAGGCTAGTAAGCAGACCCCGGGACCTAAGGCTAGAAACGCATCTTGGATGCAATTAGGATAACGATAGGACAATAGGCTAGTTGACAAAAAAAAATTATAAGTCCGTCCTTTAAATTATTCAAAAATAAGCGATACGTATTTTTTTAATCGTAAATTAAACCAAAAATGACCGAGATATAGCTCATTAAAGTTACGTATAACGTCACGCCGTGCTACATTTTTTCGCACTAGATGACGTCACACGTAACTTTAATGGGCTATATCTTTTTTATTTTTTATTTAATCTCAAAAAGAAAAAATACGTGCCCAATATTTTTTTATAATCTAAAATACGGACTAAATAAAATGTAATTATTTTGACCCTGGAAACTACCCTATTATGATGTATGGTCCTCCAGGGGCCTCACTTCTGTACCTTAAGTGCTCGGCCGGAGTTAAACGCAGGCGCGGGTGCGGGCGCGGCGCGGGGAACTCAAACGTATGAAACTCTATAGGAGTGTCCGCAGTAGGCGAGCGGGCGCGGAGCGTGGCGCGGGCGGTGTAGCGCGGAGAACACGCGGGCAACTCAAACCATAGAACTTTCATACAATTGCCCTTTGTGAATGCGCGGGCGGCAAGCGGGAAATAACGCCAAGGGTGCGGATCTCAAACTTAACTGTGCGCGTAAGCATCATAACGCCTTCTGATTTGAAATTAATTTTAATGTTGAAAACTTTATAAGCGCAAATCATCACGACCCACAATATAGATGTCAAAACCTAAGCAATTTAAAAACAAAAATGTTATCTCAAGACTGTAAAATAAAGTAAAATTAAAATGTGATGGGTATGAAGTTATTTTTATATTTAAAGAAACGTAGGATTTAACGTCTAAAAATTCTAGTAAGAATTTTCTATTAACTATAATTCTTCTTCATCCCTTTTGTCTTTGACAAACACTGTACACGGCACCCGCGGACGCGCCGCGCTTCACTGCTCACACGAATACGCGCGAAACGCGCTTCCACTCTGCTCAAGCCCCTACACACCAACCTGACGCATTCCCATAGCGCTACGAGACTTTGCAGTTTCAGGTACCGAATCTCGGAAGATGTTAGGTGTTTTGTACTTAAAATATAATATCTAGTAGAAGTACTGTTTCTGTATAATCTGTGAGAGGGTGACACAGCCCAGGTAAGAGCCCATTCATGGCAAACTTACATCACATTTGGTTGGGTCTTCGTCAGCTTTTAGCCTACACTGCGCATAATGATCGCATTTCAATTCCTTATCTATACAAGTGTTATCCTCACAGTCGAATTTATCGTCGGTGCATGCAGCGCCTGCAAAAAGAATAGTTCAGTAATGAACAAACATAACGTGGGTAACCCTCCGGCTAGATCTTTCTTCTTTCTCGTGTGACTGTGTGGCCAACTCAGGTGTTGAAGTTTTAGACCGCCCGATGGCTTTTGACATCGTCCAACGATTCTTGTTCTGAGACGGTTGGCGTAGTGGTTTAAGCGGTCGCCTCGCCGCTCGACACTGCGTCGAGTGTTGTGGGTACGATCCTCACACGAGACAACACTTCGTGTGATCCATAAATTGTTGTGTCGAGACTGGGTGTTCATTGTGTCCGTTGGTTGTATGTTTGTAAACTCCCCCGCGATACAGGATTTATTCCTAGTGCGAGAATTGTCTTTTTAAAAAAATAAATAAGAACCAGGTCAGATAGCTTTCCGTGCCCTTCAAAGCACGGTAGCATTCTGATGTAAATACCACACGTGGTCACCTATCCACTGCGCAAGCGTTGCTTACAAATTTACTGACCTATTTCGAACGGCAAGCTAAGTCACGCTATAAGAGCTCCGGCTAGGTGGAGTGATGATATATGTGAAGTGGCTGTCGGCGGCTGGAAGATATAAAAAGCAAAGTTGGTGTCGTGTCACTAGAGAGGCTTACATATTATCTAGCCGTAGACTATATACAAGCTGAAGATGATGACGATGTATAAACAAATAAATTTGTTCGAGGGTAGATAAACGAAAAAGTTTGTCATGATCCCGCCTATTTTAATTCTTCTTCATCCCTTTTGTCTTTGACAAACACTGTACACGGCGCCCGCGGACGCGCCGCGCTTCACTGCGGACACGAATACGCGCGAAACGCGCTTCCACTCTGCTCAAGCCCCTACACACCAACCTGACGCATTCCCATAGCGCTACGAGACTTTGCAGTTTCAGGTACCGAATCTCGGAAGATGTTAGGTGTTTTGTACTTAAAATATAATATCTAGTAGAAGTACTGTTTCTGTATAATCTGTGAGAGGGTGACACAGCCCAGGTAAGAGCCCATTCATGGCAAACTTACATCACATTTGGTTGGGTCTTCGTCAGCTTTTAGCCTACACTGCGCATAATGATCGCATTTCAATTCCTTATCTATACAAGTGTTATCCTCACAGTCGAATTTATCGTCGGTGCATGCAGCGCCTGCAAAAAGAATAGTTCAGTAATGAACAAACATAACGTGGGTAACCCTCCGGCTAGATCTTTCTTCTTTCTCGTGTGACTGTGTGGCCAACTCAGGTGTTGAAGTTTTAGACCGCCCGATGGCTTTTGACATCGCCCAACGATTCTTGTTCTGAGACGGTTGGCGTAGTGGTTTAAGCGGTCGCCTCGCCGCTCGACACTGCGTCGAGTGTTGTGGGTACGATCCTCACACGAGACAACACTTCGTGTGATCCATAAATTGTTGTGTCGAGACTGGGTGTTCATTGTGTCCGTTGGTTGTTTGTTTGTAAAGTTTTCCGCGATACAGGATTTATTCCTAGTGCGAGAATCGTCTTTTTAAGAGAATAAATAAGAACCAGGATAGATAGCTTTCCGTACCCTTCAAAGCACGGTAGCACTCTGATGTAAATGCCACACGTGGTCACCTATCTAAGTTATGACCTGCGCAAGCGTTGCTTGCAAATTTACTAAACTATTCCGAACGGCAAGCTAAGCCACGCTATAAGATTTCCAGCTAGATGGAGTGACGATAATATATGCAAAGTGACTGTCGGCGGCTGGACACGAAGAGACAAAACTTTTAATTAGCTAGAGAAGAAATTAGAGAGGCTTGTACATCCTTTTTCACCCGAGATTCCAATGTGCCTAGATTATACTCACCAGGAATTCAGGAAGCTGAAACGCAGACAAAATAAAAAGGCAACTGGCAATATGCATAAGAAGTGAAGAAGGCTCTTCATACGTATGGATGGGATATCGTGTCCACGAGATAGAGGTGTTTTTTTTATAGTAATAGGCGCCAAACGAGCAGACGGATTGCCTGATGGTAAGCAATTACCGCCGCCCATGGACACAAGTAACACCACAGGAGTCACAAATGCGTTACCGCCCCTTGGGGTTGGGAAAAGGGATAGGATGAGGAGTGGGATGAGGGAGAAGGAATAGGGGATAGGGCCTCCGGTACTCTCACTCACCGAACGGAGCGCAACAGTTTAGGTACTGTTACTTTACGTCGATTTTCTGTGTTGCTGTGGGGGTAGTGGCACACTTACCTTCCTTACTGGTATCTAGCGTTCTGAAAGCGTTGTACTTTGCTTTGAACCTTAACTTCTCCCTGTTTTCTTTTTTAGACACGAACAGTCTTATGTGCATAATGTTGCTCTCGTTGCCGTCTGAGGTCGTCACAGAATTTGCTACAGAGCCACAGAATTGTGCTAACCTGCAAAAAATTAAGGTGAAGACATATATTTTCATTTCAGGTATTTACATATTGGAATAACATACAACTAAACAATATAATAAGTAAGTAATTTACTTAATAAAGAACTAAACTATTCTTAACTACAAGAAAGCTAAAGTTAAGTTTAAAGTGTTAACGCACACAGCGTTAACACTTCAAAAAACATCACACACACATCGGTGCGAGGCACAACGACAGGCTCAAGGACTCGCGCGCCCCCAGTACGACGGCGACACCATAGCGATCACACGTTGTTTACATTATTTTACAAACCTAATGTAGAACCTGGATTATACTACCTTTTTATACAGTCCACTCTTTTACTTATCTGGGCCTATCTAAAGGGGAAATTTTAAGAATAAAAAAGAAAAGTAAATACAAAAGCAATCTACGATGTGTCAGAAAATTCCTCCGCAACGCAGTCGACTGGTAAAATTCAATGGATGCCTAAACAATTTGTTGTCAGTGTGTTACCAAAGAATGATAAGACCAACAAGACGGCTTGTGTTGAGTTTGCTGGTAAGGCAATAAAATGTTGGAACAAAATTCACACAAGGCAATCTAAAAATCCAAACGAGATAGAAGTATGGGTTGCAATTAAATAATACAAACGATGATCTTTAGTTGTATGTATGCTGTGAAATTTGTTGGGATTGCGGGAAGCAGTTGCGATTGGACCGTTAATGATCAGCCTAGGTGAAAGCCTATGTTCAGCAGTGCCTATCTTCCGGCTGAGGTGTAATGAGTATAATAGAGTATTGACTAGACCGTTTATTTGTTACAGAATATCAAGCAATTTTAATATTGTTATCACCTTCTTAAGCTGTGTATATTAACCTTTAGAACTTAAAACACCAAGCGCGATATTTTGTCACAACTTGGTTCTATGCATCTGTACTTACAATACGCTAGCAATCCGACGCTTTAAGAGTAAACTCAAGATGGAGGTAAACGTTCCAGGTAAATGTTTACCCACCGTGAGTAATATACGTCGAATACGCGTCAAGATTTCACAAGAACCCAATATTACACAGAAATGCTTGAGAAACTGCTTAAGTCTAAACTCAACCAAAGATATATTATATTCTAGGAATCCTTTACTTTAGACTTATTATGAGATGTAACACTTTTTTCGCTAAATATGTACCTAAGTTAATATCTGGCAGCGATAGCCTAGTGGAGATACCTACAGACTACCATGCAGAGGGTTCGAATTCACAGCGCGCACCCCTGACTTTTCGAAGTTATGAGCCTATCGAATTGTTAATTATAACTTGCCCCGTGATTTGGAGAGCGCGTTAAGCCGTCGGTCCAGGCTGTCAGGAAGATCACAATGGCAGTCGTTATCGGGCGTCAGTACCTCTGAATAAACTGACACTAGTCTAAACCATGGAATATCACTAACCCTTTGGGTTGTGGAGGTCAGACAGGCAGTTGCTCTGTGGAAAAGCTATTAATATTCAGTCTAATACGCATAGACAAGTTACTGGATCACGGATTGAAACTGGGATAACGCTAGGAGGATGATGATGATGACTGAAATTGAAACTTATTTCGCTAAATATATAAGTAAATATTGGATTAAACTTACTTGGAGTCCAACTCCAAAACTGAACCGAACACTTGTATTTCTCTTCACACTCGTTAGGTTTCGCTAATTCGTATTCAGTAAAGTTTAGATATATCTGGAACAAATAAAGGTAACGAAAATTTAAATAATGACATTCTAGATGATTTTGTGACATGAAAAAATGTATTTCAAACTAAACTTTGTACCATGTGATAAACAAAATGTTATTCTGTTACATTTACCGCATACATTGAGGAGGGTTCTTCAACTGCAGAATCGTAGAAGATTTATTAACATTGCTGTCGTATCGCTGTGATGCGTGCGATGCCGACTATTGATTAAAAGGCTAAATCTCGTAATTATCTATGTTGTGAGCGGTGATAGCACAGTCGTGTACGTAACGGACTGCCGAGACGATTGTCTCGGGTTCGATCACCAGATACCCCGGGCACACAACTCTGACTTTTTGAAATTATGTGTGTATTAAAAATGTTACTTATCGTTCGCTAAATAATGTGCCCGGTAGATGGCAATAGGCTCACTCACAATAGGGACCAAAACAAAACTGGCGAAGTGTGGATTTGTAATACACCTCTGCAGAAGTGAAGTTATCTACATTTGTTCAAAATGCCAATTCTCGTAAATTAACTGACACAGCTGACACTTAAATGATATGAGTGATTTGATCAAAAACTGATAATCAAACTATGTATTGATCAACGTCGACCTATATGTGTCAAATTAGACATTCATTTTATTATCATTGGACATTAAGCAGAATACCAATTGTGAGTTAATTTGAAATCAAATCGCAGTTCGTTCAAAATACAGTGTCTGAGCTTGTTAAAATAAGAAAATTGGTCTTATGTATGACAACTCAAACATGCAGTCTAACATTTTAATTATTAATCTGCAGGTTACAGGAAATTACCTTTGTATTTGGATTGGTTTTGATAGTCCGTAACACGTCTAAAGGCCTATTCAAACCTGAGCGATATTCGCTGCCGCTGTGGGTAGAGGTACATACTGCGCGGGTTTCGCTCAGATATTTAGTATCAAGTACCGCAGCTAGAGCGACCTGAGCGATATTCGCTGCCGCTATGGGTAGAGGTACATACCGCGCGGGTTTCGCTCAGGTATTTGGTATCGAGTACCGCGGCGAAACTCGACTACCGCGCGTTATTCTACCCACAAGGATAGTGAATACCGCTTAGGTCTGAACAGTAATATTACCGCATACCCACTGGGTTTTCTCTGCCGCAGACGGTAGCGAATACCGCTTAGGTCTGAACAGGCCTTAATGCTTGGTTGCTAGTGCCCGCCAAGCATTCATCGCCTATAGACTCCTTATCGATAAACCCATAGTTTGAGTCTAAGGGATGGTAGCAAGATTCCGGTATTTTATCTGTGAATATAAAAAGCATTATAAAGAATGGTAGCAGAAAATATTTTTGTTTTAGAGGATTACTAGTAAATTGTGGGTGATAAGAGTCCGGAAGATGAATAAAAAACGAGACTAAGACTAAAAAAAGACTTATTTCACCTGGGTAATATCAGCTAGGTGAAATCATTCTGAGGTGAAATGAGGACACCAAGTAGTCTACATTGTTTGCCCACGTGATATCACCCAGGTGAACAAAAGTGAAATAAAATAATAAAACAATAGAAAAAGAAATACTACAAGAGAAATAGTGGCTGTCTAGTATTCTTGTAACTTTTGAAGAAAGGAACAGGGGCTCTGTTTTCTTGCATAGGTTACATTAATCAAATAGAGTTTTGTCCAGTGTGGTAATTGAACATTCAAGATTAATTTAGTTCTTAAAAACATAAGCATAGGCTTTCAGGGAATAATGGAAGTGTTGTCCAATATCAATATTAATAAAGGCGTATATGTGAAGGTACCATTTTATTGAAGATAGAGAATGTCCACGTCTACGCCCCCATTTTATTTAAATTTGCCCCTTTCCGTAGGAATTTCGGGAAATCCCTTCTTAGTGCATCCCTACGGTCCTCAAGGAACAAACATGCTACATTTCAACTTCTTGCGCCTATAGAGTTTCATATGTTTGAGTTTCCCGCGTGGCGCCCGCACCCGCGCCCGCCTTTCACTGTGGCCGAGCACTTTTAGTTTTGACTGTAGCTTGTCTGTCAGTCCGTCAGTAACGCAAGGATTTTATATACAAAATATTTTTTTTGTGGCTGTTTATAACAAACATTTGGATTTTGCCCGAAAAAATCTTTAAAACCGTTTTATGCCAAAATGGAGCATTTTGTAGTGGGTAAATATACTCCATTATGGCCCTAGAATCACCATCGGAAGGGAATACGAGCAGTTACAAATCACCCTGTATATAGATGTTATAATAATCATGACGTCGTACTCACGGCTATTTCCACTGTGGAACTGGACATATATCTTGAACCCTTCGTACTCTATAGTGTCGTCGGAGCGGAATTTCAGCCACACGTTGGCCCCGTTTGTGGTGATCTGCCTGGGGAAGGTACTGCCGCAGACCTTGTCGGGCAAGTCAGCGTAGCCGTGGAGACCGTTCCGGATCTGATAGGAGAAGTTGGTGCTAGTATTTATAACTCATACTTCTTAGATTTGCAACACTTGGGGTAATTAACGGTATATTATGATAAAAGTGAGTAATTTGCTCTATTTCAGAGTTTTGTAAAGGCATTGTAAAGATACACAAAACTACAACTGTCACTCAAGTTAAAACACTCAAAACTTAAAAGGACGTCAAGTAAAGTCTTGAATAAAATTGCAGACAAACATCATGATATCTCTTCTTGTGATAAATAAGGCTATATTATTGCTGGCTTATCGTATAAAAATATCACTGACGCTGTCCCGTTAATGGATTTCGGAAAATATATTTACACAGCGCAGTGCAGTAGCTTTTTCTGCCAATATTGGCCATAATATTTCAAGTACATATTTTCCTGACTTTTTATAGAATCTAACAAACATCTCTTTAAAGTACAGAATACGCAATAATGTTGGTGAATCACCTAGTGCTGTACTTAACGATAAAGTTTAGGCTACTTTAAGTTACTTCGCTGTTCTTACAGTCAAACTACTATACAGTCAATGTTTCTTCAGTAGGTACTTTACAGTAGAAACTTACCTCCAAGTAATCATAGATACAGTCAGGATGCTTTTCTATGCGAAACATATCGACATTGCCGTGTGGTTGACGGCATAGAATACAAGTGTCACCACCCCCTATCTTCCCGTGGGTGTCGTAAGAGGCGACTAAGGGATAACACGATGCAAATACCATCTTTGCGTAGAGACGGAAAACTCGACATCAAACCCTATACGACTGCCTCGTTGGTCTCGCGGCATAAATGTGCGCGTGGAATCGGGAGGTCCCGGGCTCGATTCCTGGGTCGGGCAGTGTTATTGGGTTTTTCTGTCACGATATTCTCAGTAGCAGCACGGAGTCTGGAAATGTGCCCGGTACGGCAATAGGCTCGCCCCTTATTACGTGGGACTAAAGTATATCTGGCGAAAAGTGGGTGTAGAAATACACCTCTGCCTACCCCTTCGGGGATAAAAGGCGTGACGTTATGTATGTATGTATGTACATATCGACAAATGTGAGGGTGATTACATCGGTATCTTGAGTTGCTGAAATAGTAAAAATATTATCTCTGTGATTTTTTCCTTTAGCTTTATTAGGCTTGAATTCTTATTTAAATGTGAGTTTGTAATTTTATTAATCTTTCAAGAAGTAAGTTGTAAGTTTAGTTTAACTTTTGCTGAATCATTGATTGATAGAGTTATTAAAAGTTTTCAATCCTAATGAGACTTTTGAAGGATAAACATTATCTTCAACAGTAGCATTACAATATTCAGGGAGAATGAAACTATAACTTAAGTGTAACCATTTTATCAATTTATCAGACTTATTACGCAAATCCTAAGTTGGTGCGTTCTTTATCAACTATATTGTATCTATTTAGCTCTTGTCGAAATGTGTGCATAAATAGTTTTCTGGCTTACGCATTTTAAATACTTAAATATTATGTCATTGACAACCTTAATGCGATCTACATTTCACTGCAGTATTTATAATACAGTACTCCCAAATTAATAATGCGCATGCAGATCTTCGTTAATTGTCGTATTCCCGGAAACACCCGAATCATTGAATTGTAAGAGCCCTAAACAATGCACTTGCATTTTGCACCTTGTTCGAAAGAAATAGGAGTGAATATTATGTGTACACAATCGAAAACATTTCGGGCAGTCGGCGGCGGTCGCCGGTCCGTCAAAGGTCCGTCAGTTGTCTTTATATAATGGTGGTGACTGCACGTGTTCTCTCTGTGTGGAATTATATAGAGCTGCTATTACACACCCTTCTTGGTTTTGTTTTCACAGGTGAATTTAATTATGTTATTCAAATTTAAATAGTTTATTTTGTAAAATAGGTAAATATAGTAACATTCTTCACGGCTTGTTAATATTAAAAAAATAAAAATACCTACTTTAAATACATATTAAGTACTAGAAAAAACATTTTAAAAAGATACACACAATAAACAAATAGATATAGGAATAAATAATATTATAAATGCAATAATACAACAAATAAATTAAAATATGTCTAACTCTGCCCATACCATTTTCTTTCAGACGTATTCTTCCAGAATGGATAAATTTAAACGTGGAAAGCCACTTAAGTCACAAGCACGGGAAATGGTATTTAATGTGTACCTTTATTTCTTAAATGAAGCCAATGTTTTCAAAAAAGACCATGATGGTTATTTAAAAAAAATTCAGGACCGTGTTACAAAAGCTACAGGAATTTCACGACGAATTTTAGCTCATATTTTAAACGAAAAAAACAGAATCAATCAATGAAATTTTCCACACCGAAAAAAAGAAAACCTAAAAGTAGATTTCGGCTGGGACCTGATGATTTCGACTACTGTGTTATTCGTAATATGATATACAATTTTCACTTGACGCTCAAAGAACTCCCAACTGTAAATAATTTGAGAAAAAAGTTGATCGAAGCTATTAATTTCAAAGGCTGTGCGGAGACTTTAAGGCTGATCTTGAAAGAAATGGGGTTTAGGTTTCTGAAAACTGATAATAACAGACGGTTACTTATGGAAAAGCATGATATACGTTTAAAAAGGATCAAATATCTCAGAGAAATACAACAGCTGAGGAATTCTGGTAGAAATATAGTGTTTATGGATGAGTTATACGTGCATACATCACATACTAAGGGTAAAACTTGGCAAGATAGCAGCAAAAAAGGTATCAAACAACCCATTTCCAAAGGAGAGAGAATAATCATTGTACACGCAGACAATGAAAAAGACTTCGTCCCAGGGGCTCTAATGTTACATAAATGTGTCGACTCAGAAGGTGATTATCATAAAGAAATAAACGTGGAACGTTATCAAGCTTGGCTACGCAATCAATTGATTCCTAACTTGCCTCCTAATAGTGTGTTGGTAATTGACAACGCCCCATATCATAATAAGCTGTCTGTGAAACCACCAAACTCAAACACACCTAAACCACTAATGATAGCTTGGTTACAACAACACAACATTCCGCATGACCTAAAGAAACTGAAACCCGATTTGTATGAAATTATAAAAAGACATAAAGAGAAATACACAGAATTTGTCATTGACCGTATAATGGAGGAACGTGGGCATCAAATTATACGATTGCCACCATATCATCCCGATTTTAACCCCATTGAAAATATTTGGTCCCAAATAAAGCAACACGTAGCCAAAAAAAATATTGCAATGACTGTCACGTCAGTTAAAGATGCTATATTAGAAAAAATCAATAATATAGAACCAGAAGAATGGAAAAAGTTTGTGATCATGCTGTTAAATGTGAAGATGAATATAGAAAATTTTACCCAAGAATCGATAGTTTTTCTGATGAAATGATTATTTACACAGGTGATAGCAGTGAGGAAAGTGTCAATGAACAAGAGCATAATGAAAGTTCTGATGAATGTACGATGTCAGGAATAGAGATCCTCCCTGATTCTGATTATTTTTTTTGTAATTGTAATATTATTCTGGAATGATCACTGCTGTAAATACTTTTGAACTGAGATGTTATGATTAGATTTCTAAGATTTTAATGTAACCTGTGTTTGAAAACCATTTTTCTTCTTCTAATATAAACCTTGTATAACTTAAACCTTCTTTTCTTCCATCATTACACCAGCTACAGCAAGACACTTAAAAAGTATTATAATCGAAGTAAATCAATTCAACAAAAAATGTAGCATATTCGCTATCGTGTGGTTTTCTTCACTATTTACTTATGTGGAACTATCGAATCAAATTTCTTTACTGATAAATCAATATTTTTTTTTTAGCACAAAAAACATAATTTTACTAAATTATGCACTTAAAAACTCTATATACATAATATACATATCGTCTCCCGACGCTCGGGGAATACGACCGTTGCCGAACAGTGACGAAGATTTCTATGCGCATTATCACTTTGGAGACCTGTATATATATATCATTTTACTTACCATTGATCACAGTAACACAGTTACTATTATTATAATAATATTTTTTTATACTATGTTTATCATGAGGATGCATGATCTCCATACTAGTTGTATCTAACTTAAAATTGTCACATCTAGAATCATGCTCTTCTCTTTTGACCCTGCTTTTAACTTCTAGCTCTTGGTCTGAATTAAAATTTCTTAAATTACCGTGCAATCTTCTTACATTAATCTTATGCATATTAAAATTGGCTACTTGAATTTTATTATCTTAATATATAAAATCCTTGCGTTACTGACTGACTGACAGACACGCTACAGCCGAAACTATTAAGCGCAGGAAGCTGAAATTTGGCATGTATGTTCCTTGGGGACCGTAAGGGTGCACTAAGAAGAGATTTCCCGAAATTCCCACGGGATCGGCCAAAACGAGTAAATTAAAAAAAAATGCAGGCGTAGCTGCTGGCGTTCTCTAGTCTTTGTATATTTCATTAACACTTTGATATTTAGGTATAGGTAGTTCAATTCGATTGTCGTGGTCCTTTGTGATAAATTTCCTGTTAAATTTATTGGTCCAATGATTGCCCATGTCGAGGTCAAATGTCGATGACCTCATGCTCTTGCCAGAGTCATGATCAGCTCCTTGCTCCGATGATATGCCGCAGATGGAACAAACTGGAACAATACAAAAATATATATACAGAGTCACAAGACTCATCACCAAGCCGAAGTCTACTCGTTGTGGACATCATGCAAAGTCCTACTAACCAAAAATAATACCTGGGAAATGATTTTTTAAAGTTTTCACATATTTTAAACCGCAATTTAAAGCGCGCGCGTGCAATGCTCGAAATACCTGCTTATCCATGGGGTTATAGGGCATCTAAAGAACATATTGGCGGGGTAAATGCATCGATTTTGTACCTAATTAGAAAAATTCCATACTAACTTTGAGCCTCAATATCTCCTGAACCAGTAATTTCCCAGGTATGGTGCCGAAGTAAAAAATGTTCGTAGTGATTGGTACAACATGGGATTTCAGTTTTTGTTAAGGATCTTTTTACAACCTGTATATTAAATAAAAAATCTATTGCCCACTAAAAACCTATTGCTTTGCGAACGAGGCAGTTAATGTAAATGTAGAAGCATTAAGTAATTTACTTTTAAACTTTTACGTTCATAAGCGTCACCTTGTGACCATGAATAAATTATTTTGACTTTGACTTGACTTTGACTTTTCATTGTCAACGATAGACATTAAGGAAAGTTCTGTTGTAATTATAACAGTGCGGTTGTGTATATTAAAGCATGATTCATTTTATTGATTTTCATCACATTTCATGGTGTATATTTATTAGTAAGAAAAATGTACAACGGATTATTTAGTAGATATTTTTTTTCATTAACGCGAATTTTACTCATTGCAATAAAACTACGGCTTGTGGATTATATTGTAATAAATAACATAGTTTTTAAATTTATTCGGTTGAAATGTAATTTCACTTAAACCGGTTTTCATCGTATTATTGCTTATTTTTATTTTTTGCTTACAAACTTTTAGTATGTTGTGTACCTACAATTAAATGAATGGGTAATACCTCAGGCCCCAGCCGACACATTTATACAGAAATCAAAACAGCTCTACTAAAAATCCAGGTAAATACGTCAGACCCGCCCACGAAGGGTTTCGCAATAGTATATGAATGAATATAAGTGTTTTATGTACCTAATAATGTATTTTTTTATTTATCAAATCACGCGTTACCGAATCGACTGAAGAAAAATTGATCATATTATTATGTAAAGTAAATAACATATTATTATGTAAAGTGATATAGAAGGTGTAACAGTTGCAGCACCTTCCAAAATATTAATTATGTTTATTATGAAAAAGAGTGACCGTGAGTTTTATTGCTCGTTTTTTCGCATGGTTTTACGCCCTTGCTTTGCAAACGTGACAGTTAATGTTAAAGTAGAATCTTTAAGTAATTATTTCATACATTTATTCTTATGACATTCGAAAGCGTCACTTTGTGACCCAAATGAATAAAGGATTTTGACTTTTTAACCAAATCTGATTCATAAGCTGCAGTAACGTAATCTTGGTACACAAGGAAATAAAAATGCCTTAAAAGCTAATTTAAATTCAATTACTGCTTTGCATAATCCTGTGCTTATCTACTTAAGATAGAAGTCTTGATAGCAAACCGTGCTTCGAAATTAATACGGAAATCTCTTGAGACTGAATCATCTTAGTCTTGAATTCTGGCAGAGTGAGCGAGATTTCATGTTAAAATAATGATTGAGTGTTTTCGTTTTGCAAATATAGTATTATAAAGAAAAGCGTATTTTAATTTTAAACTTAAATACTGAATCTTAAAAATATGCTTTCACTTTATTTCGCTTACGAGCCCCACGCTTAACAGACTGCAAACAGGTGCAGAGGATACCTGGGTCGAATCCACGGTACGCACTACGGATTTTTCGAAAGTACCTGCGTATTTAATTGTTAATTATCGTTTGCCCCGTGCCTCGGAGAGCATGTTAAGGTGTCAGTACGGGCTGTCATGAAGATTTTTGTCAGTAATTGTGAGGAGCCAGTACCTCTGAATAAACGGACACTAGTCTAAACCATGGAATATAGTTTGGTTTGGCTAATTATTCAGTCAAGTAACTAGTTCAACCGGATAGTTAAACTAGTAACCAGACCCCGAGATGAAACTGGAATAACGCTAGGAGGAATATTAGGTAAGGTAATAGGTAATACACTTAAATTTGAAACCGTTTAGTGCAGATTCACTGTGTATCAATTGTTATATACAATATTCGCCAAATTTAGCTTGCCTGTGTAATATGACCGACTGACCGGCATGGTATACCATGCTATTGTAACGCAATTTACGTGACGCCAATGTTCAGCAGTTGACTGCGAAATGTTGTATGACATATAATAATATAATATGCATGTTTAGTTATTGTACAGATGCTGCAAGAAGCAGTCAAATGAGAAACGGACTGACGCACAGATTGTACATATTGTACATTAAGCATTGCACAGTAAATAGTTAACTACATAACAATATCTAATAATCCAATCAAATCCATTCTAAAAAAAACGGTAAAAACACAAACGGCTTACTGACATAACCAATTCAGTCGGTAATCCATAAATTATAAACGTATTTAATATGCCTGCCTCCGTGGTCCAGTGGATAGCGTATGCGACTGCTAATCAGAGGCGGGATCTCCAATCGAGGAATTGCCAGTGCAAGATTTCTATGTGCATATGCTTCTAAATTAAAATGCATTTTAAATGTAGAATCTTCAAGAACTTAATTCATAAATTTAACGTTTATAATATTCACATTATAACGTAAGTCGATAAATGATTATTTAAGTACTTAATTTTTTAACTGCTTCCGTGGTCCAGTGGATAGCGTATGCGACTGCTGATCGGAGGTCCCGGGTCGGGCAAAAGTGTTACTGGGTTTTTCCGAATTCTCAGTAGCAGCACGAAGTCTGGTGATGTGCTCGGTTACGGCAATAGGCTCGCCCCCTATTACGTGGGACCTAAAAATTCATAGCGAAATGTGGGTTTTTACACCTCTGCCTACCAATTCGGGGATATAGGCGAGATTCTATAAAAATAAAAAATAGTATTTAGGCCTCTCTCATATTGTTCATGAGCATTCCTCGATCGTACGCTCGGCATCCATTCGGCGTGCGCCCAGCATTCACTTTGTACTACAGAGTGAACGCCGAGCGCAAGGCGGGCGATCGCTTGAGGAACGCCGTCGCCCGATGTGAGGTCGGCCTTAATATCGCGAGTAAAATTTTTACTAAGTACAAAACACAAAATCACAAACATACAAATATCCTTGAATGTACATACTTTTAGGAGTAGGTATATAATGATAGTTATATTCTTTTGCGTTTTACTTCCACACCGTCGAATATTCCTGGAAAGGTAGGGTAAAGGCCCACATATTCTAAGAAGACAATTTGTTTTTATTAGACCTTGTAATCTTGATAAAAATATTCCTCTTGATCTGGCTGACAACAACAGATAACATATTTCATGAGAGAAAATGTAAAATATTTTCCATTAAATTATACAACTCGTTATAGCTGGATAAATAAAGGTAATGTTTGAATTATTTGGATTTTTGGCAAATACTGGGCACTCAATTTCTTTTGCACATAAGAAAGAAAATTTTCCGTCGCATTTATTATCCTCGATCTATTTTTTGGGAATGAAATGAAATGAAATGATATTTATTTCACGTTAAATAGAGTACATGCAGGTGTTACAGAATATTTTTGAACTTCTATTTAGCCAACAAGTGGCATGTGAAATGTCACATAATTTTAAATTTATTAGGTACAATGCATGCATACTAACATTTTATTACATTCATAAATTAGTCCTACACATAGAATATAATGTCATCATTGGAAGTACAATGTAATATATTTAATAAAAAAAATAATATAATAAGAATTGTGTTTGATTGTGAACAATTACAACAGTTATGATGTGTACATTATACATAATTAATTATAACTTTTCATTGTACATGTACTAAAAGTGACATGACACTGATATTTATTTTGTCTCAAGGAATTCTTTCAGGGAATAATATGCCTTCTCTAATAGCCATTTTTTAACATGGTTCTTAAAAGGATTTAAGGGCAATTCTTTGAAACAATCTGGTAGTTTATTGTAGATTTGGATACACATTGCATTGCAGTTATTTTTATATAGACTTGTTTTTGGAATCATCTCAAGAACTAGCCGGTCAGGATTCCTAGTGTTTCTTGGATATTTATCTTTTGCCTTGGTGAAAAGGTTTGGATGCGTTTTGACGAAGATTGATATTTCTAAGATGTACATACAGTATAAGGTAAGTATGCCTAAATTTTTAAAATGGGGTTTGCATGACTCATCTGGAGCAATCCCAACTATGGCTCTTATGCATCGTTTTTGTGTTATAAAACATCTATTAGCTTCTGGAGAGTTACCCCACAATATTAAACCATATCTTAGCACAGAACTGACGTAACCATGATAAGCTAACAGGGTAGTCTCTTTTGTGGAGGTGTTCCTAAGCTTACTTAAGACATAAACAAATTTATTTATTTTGGCACATGTAGCATGAATGTGTGGTTTCCAATTGACATTCTTATCTAGAGTTATTCCCAAAAATGTTATCTGATCTTTCTCACAAATGCTTATATTATTAAGGTTCTTAGCTACTGATCGAATATTTTGAAATAGTATATAATTAGTCTTATTTAAATTTACATTCAGATTATTACATTCTAGCCATTTTGTCACCCTAAGGATCGTCTCATTTATTTGGTCACTAAGATAAGTCAAATTGTTGCATGTCAAAATTATGGAAATGTCATCTGCAAATAGAATACTTTTATAATGTGTTATGTCAGGTAAATCATTGATATATAAAAGGAATAAAAGCGGGCCTAATACACTGCCTTGCGGTACTCCGAATTTGTTCACTTTGAATGGCGAGCTACTGATCGTTAAGGCTGAGTCATGTCCTATATATGGCATGTCTACCCTTTGTAAACGATTCTTCAGGTATGATTCAATCCATGATAATGCTTGTCCCCGAATTCCATACTGTTCCAATTTTAGTAATAGTATTTTATGTGACACGAAATCGAAAGCCTTGGTCATATCAAAGAATATAACCACTGTTGGCAACTTTTTATCAATGCTAGTGACAATTCTATGAATTAAATTAAAAGCTGCTAAAGTTGTGGACTTTCCCCGTTGAAATCCATTTTGTTCAGGTTTTATTATATTGAATTTATTTAGAAACGAGGTCAGGCGTGAGTGCATCGCCTTTTCAAATATTTTGGATAAAATAGGAATGAGTGTGATTGGTCTGTAGTTAGTCATATCAGTTTTGTCACCTTTTTTATAAATAGGTTTCACAATGGATTTTTTTAACATTTCAGGAAAGGTACCTTGTTCAAATGATAGGTTAATTAGGTATGTTAAAACAGGGGCAATAAACATAGCACTTTTTTTTAGTACAAGAGTAGATATTTCATCATACCCTACGGAATTACCATTATTTAAACTCATGACAATCTTTAGTATTTCTGAATCACTAAAAGGCTCCAGAAATATACTATTCTGAAGAGTAGTTTTGTTAGTGTTCTTGATGTGGTGCTGTGTATTACATAAGTCAATATAGTAGTCATTAAATCTACATGCTATTTCGGTTGGGTTTATTATTGTCTGATTGTCTACTTTAACTTCTGTGATTAAGTTTTTCATTAAGGACCTTTCAGTGTCATCTTTTATGATTCTCCATGCAGCCTTACATCTGTTCCTTGAGGCATGTATGTATTTGTGATTACAAATTTGTTGGGATTTTGATAGACACTGTTTTAAAAGCTTTGAGTATTTTTTGAATATTAGCTTATTATATAGTGTCCTATCATTATAGAATCTATAGCGTAAAATTCGCTTTGTATTGCAACTACGTCGCAGTCCCTTAGTAATCCATTTAAGTTTACGTTGTTTGTGAGTAGCTTTATACCTCACAACAGGGAAGCATAGATTGAAATATAGTATCAAGTCATTGTGAAATGTGGTAAATGCTTTGTTAATATTGTTTTCTTTGTAGGTCTCACTAAAACTAAGGTTGCTCATACAACTACAGAACTTTTTAATGTGGTCCGGGTGGCAATCTCTCTTATAAATAAATACAACATTAGGTTGCTTGGTAACGGTTTTGACAGGTATGTACAGCATTTGAGCTGTGTCATGATCGGACAGCCCTAACCTTATTACCTCACTATATGCCTTGTTGATTTTACTTCCTATAATATGGTCAATACAAGAATTCTGTCTAGTGGCTTCTTTAATGTAGAATGTCAAATTATAATTCTTTACAATGTCAATCAATTGTTGAACCACTCTGGTATGCCTCAAAGTATTAATATTAATATCACCGACCAGGATAGTTCTTCGCCTTTTTCTATAGATTAATTTAAAAAGAAGTAGGTCAAGTCTATGAAAGAACATGTTTATGTTAGAGTGTGGTGTTCTATAAATGCATATAACACTAATATTATGTTCAGATATTTCTACACCACAGCACTCAAAATTATCTTTGCATGAATAATTAGTCAGGTCAAGGGATTGAGTTTTAATTCTAGAATCAGCATATATGCAGACTCCGCCTCTAGATTTATCTCTGCAGTATGTAGAAGCCAATGCATAACCATTAATCTTAGCATTCGTTTCAAAACCCTTTTTAATGAATGTTTCTGAGAAGCACAGAATGGCAGGTGGCTTATTATGGGTGCTTAAATCATATAATGCTACTTCTATTAGATCCCTCTTTGAAATAAGACCAGCTATATTTTGATGAAATATTATCAATGGTGTATTAGCTTGTACAACCCCTGGTAAATGTATTTTCATTGAATTTAGTGTACTTGAGGAACTAGTTGTGTTTAGGTGGTGTACTTTATGCCCGAAAAAACGTCTCTGTTGATGTATTGGAGACCTCTATACAAAAATTGTCTGTTTGAGTTTCGGCATGTACTCTAGTCCGGATGTCACACATACATATTTTGCGATTAGTTCGATGATAACTAGATAAATTATTGGTTTTCTCTATTTTTTTATACGTCAGATACTTCTCATCATAATCGAACTGGTCTAATAAACGATTTGTTTGTTTACACATGTTGAAAGTATTAAAATAAAAATTATAACTACACATAAAGTCAACAAATACACAATTTAAGTATTGCCTGCTTACCATAATTAACATGTCATTCAGTTTACATTCATTTAGATGTCTATTAATTGCCGTTTTTAGAATAAAAACAGGGCATTTTACATTTTTTAGAAAAATAGATAGTTCAGTCATAATTTTTAATGGATTACTGTCATGTTCTCCCACAGATAATATAACACGGTCGTTTTGACAGATGTCGAACAACTTTGCGCTTGAGAGTATTTCTTCACTTGAAGCATTTGGTTTGATGACAGAGATAACGTTATAACGAATATACCTGGAACGTAGTCTCAATTTAATCATGTGTTTCGACATATTAATACACTGTGATCCGCCAAATATGAAAATACGTCTGTTCAAATCTTTTCGTGGTAGGATGTCCTTAGGCTGCCTTATTCCGTGTATTTGCTCTTGTGCATTTACTGCTGAGTGTATCTCAGCCATTTGCGCTATTGGTTCGGAGTTCTTACTTTGACTCGTTTGCGAGCCTTTTCCGAGTGTTTGGGAGCCTTCTTCGGATATTAACTGGCTGACGTGGTCAACTTGAGATTGGGAGATTGGTGTGGGCATTTCCGGCTGGGTGATTGGACTATCGCTAAATGTATCTGTGAGACGTCGTTTCACGCTGTTTTTTTTCGCAGTTGTAAGATTTTTCCGCAATGATGTGACTGGACTCCTACATATTTGCTTTAATACGCGTACTTCCTGAGAAAGTTGAGCTATTTGTTTTTTCAATTCAACATTTTCAATTATAACATTTTCCAGTTCATTCTGTGTGCTTTGTAAGTTGCTTTTTAAGTTATTTATTTCTACGGTCATTTCTTCCTTATACGACGAGACACGAGTTGAGAGGTCAAAACTTATACCAAGCCGTTCTTCAGGATATGGTGAGTCTATTGAATTTCTGCTTAAATCCAGTTCTTTTAGGGATGTTGATCTTCTGATAGGTTTTCGTAATGTAATGTTATTTATGTCTTCCATATTCTTTTCGATAAGATTAATGATACACCTCCGAAAAAAAGAGTCAGACTGGTTACTTTGGCCTTTACATGTAAGTACCAGCTTGTTAAGTATGTTGTTAATACTTGAACTGGAACGCGCCCGTGTTAATTGTGCTTTTGTTGGTAGCACTGTATTGATTGGGATTGGAGATGACCCAAAATTTGAATGATGACAACGGTATCGGAAAAAACATAAGACTTGTTTGCCCCTAAAAGCACTTGTTTTTGGCTCTAATGTTCTTATTAGGTGATTTATAAGTCACAATGTTATCTGTTATTACTTCACACATGCCACTTTGCACTATTTGCGGTTTTTTTGTGGGGATGGTTCCATACGCTGAATCAAAAAAATGTATCTGCCTACTTGGCCGTCGTAGTGAACTGTAGTGTGGTGTGGGGGTGCAAATCTTCTCATAGTGAGAAAAGTCTCGTATCCAGCAGTTGGACAGTATTTTAAAGAGAGTATTATTATTATTATTATTTACAGCCTAACCTGTCCCACTGCAGGGCAAAGGCCTCCCTACCCTCTTTCCACCTCTCTCCATCGAGAGCTGTTGTTGTCCACTCTGCATTATTTAGTTTCAAATCATTTTGCCACCTAATCTTGGGTCTGCCGCGTGGCCTCTTTCGATCTGGGACCCACAAGGTGGTAGTTTTAGCCCAAAGATCGTCAGACATACGACAGATATGACCGGCCCAGTCATATTTTAACTTGGCTGCTTTTTGGGACACATTTGCGATTTGTGTTTTAGAGCGCAGTATGGTATTTTTGACTTGGTCTACAAGTTTATTAGTATTAGTAGAGCTGAAATTTTTATAGTGTGAACATCAGATCTGCAAATTTCGGCACAATTATTGGCCAATTGATTGTATGAACCACGCTGCCATCCTATCAATGTGCCAAACACCTAATTACTTTATTTTTGATAAAATGTAAACCTACATATAAAATAACTTTGAACACTTCGTAAGTACTGCTCATTCCAGTACTGTAAGCATGTTCATTATTTTCCTCTTCATAAATAAACCCTTAATCGCTTCTTAAGACACCAACTGGTAGGGTGATTAACTTCCAACTTACACAGAAAGAGGCGATGTGGGTCTGGGATAAGGCTCTACTGCTACGGAGATGAGCGGTGCGGACTTAGAGCTATAAGGCCTACCTCACATTATTCATGAGCGTTCCTCGAGCGTACGCTCGGCGTCCGTTCGGTGTGCGCCCGGCGTTCACTTTGTACTACAGATTGAACGCCGAGCGCACGCTCGAGGAACGCTGACGCCCAATGTGAGGTCGGTCTAAACATGAACACTCAGTAGCGAAGCTAGGGTGCCAGGGGTGGTCCCCGAATTTATAAACCAGCTGAAAGATTCCGATGTAAGTGTAAGTTTGGGGCAAACTCTGGTGTTGGAATTTATACATCAGCCAAAAGCCTTCGATATGGCCTAACGATTCATATCTTGAAACAATAAACGGAATCAACTACTTTATTTGCTTTTCGAAGCGCTCTTAAGTAAATGCCACAACAAACGGTCACCCATCCCAGTGGTGACCTGTGTAAACATTACTTAACTTTCCTGATGCATTACAAAGGGCAAGTGAAACAACGCGACAAATGCTACTTCATATGTATGCCAAGATTACACAAAGAAAGACGCTCAAGTTTAAACATTTTTCGTTTGCATCTAAATCTTATGGTATATACTTTACTCCGCTCAGAAAATTGTGTTTTAATTGAATACTTTCATTAGTTAGACAGCATTTTCCTGCAAAACAAAAACGGTTTAAATGTCACTAGCATTCCCTCTCAAAAGAATGTCGTATCACATCGCTCTACGAAAGTACTGAGAAAATGTCTTGGCATATTACACCACGAAAAAAGTAAAAGTCCTTCCCATCTAAACTTAATAAGCGACTTGGTATCCATGTTCAAGACTTTTAGTCATGTAAGAGACAAGCAAAATTGAACCTAACATAATGCGTATTTGCTTATTTGCTGCCATATGGTTTGTCACCCATGAGATCAGCGTTCAAATAACAATTTAATACATGGAGTAACTTTTGCTTATATGTATGTGTTTCGGTCTAACAGTTAAGGCAATTAGGGCTTCTATCTTGCTATTATTATATAGGTATTATTATACCCTTCAGACGTGTCCAAATTTTATTTTTATGGCAACAAACATAATGAGTTTGAGTTTAGATTCATCAGCGCTGTGCGGCATTTGTATTTACGAAAAGTATATTTCTGATCATTTTCGAAGTTCAGTTTAGGGCCACGCAGTGGAAAGCAATTTCCAACTGTCAAACTAATAATGACATTTTTCTCATTTTAATATGTCCAAAAAAAACAATTAATACAACAAAAGTCCACTAAGTGGCAACTTCTGAGGTAAGACATATAAAAATACTGACAAATTGAGATCCTTCTCCTTTTTGAAGTCACTCATAGATTTTTCCTTTGTCTAAATCGAACCCACGACGTCCAGCTTAGCAACCTTAGTCACTAACCACCAGACCAACAGGCCAGTATCAACGCAATTCCACAATTTCCTCTCATTACTCTCAACAGTACATCACAGCACCGTTCATCTCGCCATTGAGCCTGTTCCTAAAAGAGATTATTACAATTTCGCTCACGTAGAATTTCGGCGATCGTAACGAATCGTAAATTTTTATAGCGGTACGATACCTCTGTGTTTAGACGTGTTACAAAGAAAATACCTAGTTATATGTTTGATTGTGTCTTGTACTTAGTTGTAACTTTGATTTTGTCTTTAGAAGTTTCGGAGTTTTGGTAGGCACGTGGAAGGAAAGACTGCCTTCGGCCGCATATTCATTGTTTATTGCAACAAAATGTACCCTATGTGTGATTCTGATGTTTAAGCTGTATTACTGCAAAGTTTCGTCAGAATCTGTTCAGCAGTTTTTACATGTAAGATTAACAATTGTAGCTTTTTGTCTTATTTACCCCTACTAGGTAGGTACGAATATAGAATAACGAGCATTGAAATAGCATTTATATTGATTTTTGTTGATCTTTCAACCAAAAACTACTGAACGAATAATTTTCGTTTTAAAAAGATGACGCCGAACTAGGAATAAATCTTGTATCACGCCGAACTTTACAAACATTCAACCAAGAGACACAAGAAAACCCATACCACTCTGATGGGAAAAGGCAATTTTTCAAGGGAGCATATTATGCAGAGAACAGCACTGTAAGAGAAGGAAATCTTGATACAAACCCTATACCAACCCGTTTGGCCAGCGTGGTATAGTAGGCCAATTCCTCCTTTCAAAGGAGATAGGCCTCTCCTTTGAAAGGAGTCCAGTCCAGCAATTAAAGGCTGATGATGATGATAATAATTTAACATTACTTATTAGATAGAGAAGGCTATACTGGCATGTAATGTTAATAGCTATCTTAGTCTTAGCGTTAACTTGATTGCATCCGACAATTTCGCCCTGAGCCTACGGTCCTCTAACTAATATAACCAAATTTTACATATAAATTTGAATTTTTTTTGAGAAGGGTGTAAGACTATCTGAAGCATCTTATGTTTTTGCTACTTAACGTCCATAGAGACTTACCTATTTGTTACAAAGCTAATTGACGATATCGTAACCCTTTGGCTCATAGAGACGAACGCCTATCCAGTACATTTCAGACATTGTGGCCCACATTTAACCCGAATACTCGTCATCACAATTATTTATAAAACGCAAACTAACCCACGCAAGCAAGACAGTTGTTGTTTTTCATAATCCACCCTTATCCTACGTAAAATGTGAGTGAAGAAGTACGCAACAAATTTTTGAGCGGCCTCGGCGACAGTTAGTGCAAAATGAGCAATGAATAAATTAGCGCTGACCCAAGGGCCAGACCCAAGGGTGTAATTGGATAAATTTTTCTTTTATGTATTCTTTATTTTCGCCCTTTCTTTCCGCCACAACTTTGCTTCTAAAATTTGGCCAGATCATGAAAGACTCGGGCTAAAATTAAATTTAAGTTTATTTTAGACTTTGATCTAAGGCTTAATCATCTTTAGAATTTTAATAAGCGTAGATTACAGAGGTGTTTTTTATCTAAACGAGACAAACGTTATTAAAACTATAGTAGCACAAAATAATGGGTGGGTCAAATGATGGTAACATATTAAAACTGCAATCTCTTATTTACAATATACTGTATAGAATGCAACACACCAATGATTTGCTGTGTGAAGTACAAAGGAACAGACACTTGAATGAATATAAACTGAACTCATTATTACAACAAATTTGCTTAAATTTTAAGAATAATTCTACCTTTGTTAATACTCATAATAGTACTGGGTCAGTTTGGAGCAAAGCTTATATGTGTAGGATATTACTCAGGGAGATACTAAAATTATCTTATAGAATAAACTATGCAAATTATAACATGTCTAAATATAAGTGTAATCTTGCACATAGTAAAAGTAACATAAGTACAGGAACACAAACAGAAAAAAATCAATGTATTGATATTGGTACATCTCCTGATGGGAAAGCACATGTGGTAGACATTGGTATCAGTGATCTATCACAAACCTCTGACACTTGTTTTCGTCAGCAGGAGTTCCAGAAGTAGCACTCCTGTATATTCATGTAACACTAATGACACGAATCTTGAACATGTTTTCATTTTTCATCAAAATGTGTGTGGCCTGAATAATAAAAAGGATGAATTTGAACTGTATATAGAAAGCCTTCAAAATACAATGCACTACCTGTGTATAAGTGAACATTTTTTGAATGAGAAGCTGGTCAATCTCTTAAATTTTACAAACTATGTAGTGGCATCATATAATACAAGATTAAATAAACAGAGGGGTGGTACCATCATATTAGCGCGGAAAGATAGACAATGGGAAGAGTTACCAATTGCCAAAAAATTATATGCTATGGAGGCTTTTGAAATATGTGGAGTTAGAGACAAGACAACTGGCTTGTGTATATGCTGTTGTTATAGAAATCCTTATGATAAGAATTTAATTACTTTTATGGATAAGTTGGAAAAACTTTTGGAACACCTCTTTGACAAGACCTGCTGTATCTGTGGTGACTTTAATATAGACCTCTTGACCCACAACAACAAACGTAGTGAGTTTATAAACCTAATGACATCATATAATTTCAGTGCTCTAGTTAATACAGTTACATATAAAAGAAACAACTCAC
This sequence comes from Euclidia mi, assembly GCA_944739405.2. NCBI lineage: Eukaryota > Metazoa > Arthropoda > Insecta > Lepidoptera > Erebidae > Euclidia > Euclidia mi. The sequence continues at coordinate 6,126,192 of OX123206.2, read as the reverse complement.
AGTCATGTATAGATAACATTTTCTCTAATATTGCAAAGCATTTTCTAGTATCTTGTGAAGTTGACCATAATGGATTAGCAGATGGACATGCGGGTATACTGTGTAATTTAATAATGTCTAGTAAGATAAAAAATTATAAACAGAATAACCATATAATTTATGTTACAAAAAGAATCTTTAATCAGGTCAATAAAAATAAATTCAGGCAATTACTACAGCAGCAAAATTGGTACTGTTTAGGCATAAATTCGTTTATAGTAAAGCTAACCCGATCATTTAAGGCAGCTTTTAGAAAAAAAACAATAGCGGTTAATTTAAAACGCACCAGCCAACTCCGCTGGGTAACAAAAGGGATAAAAATATCCAGTAAAATGAAGCGCTTCTTAGTGTCTAGTAGAAACACAGATTCAAGTGTTTTAAATTATAGAAACTCTTATATAACCATATATAGGAACGTTATAAAGAAGGCCAAAAAGTTAGCTGTACAGTCTAAAATAGCACATTTTAAAAACGTACCTAGGGACATTTGGCAAATTATAAATAGACACAGGAATATTGAGAACAAAATTAATGAGTCTATAACAATCAAGGTAGCTAATCAAATTGTTAAAAATCCTAAACAAATTGCAAACATTTTTGTGAATCAGTTTGTTTCGAATAGCATTGTCGCTGGCAATTATAACATGCATTCAGCTGTTGGGTTACTACAAAATAATATAGATAGAGTCCAAAGTGAACTACATTGGCAGCTAACTACCGCAGAGGAATTAAGAAAATTAGTTAGTAGGATGGAGCACAAAACCTCATGTGGCCATGATGAATTGCCAGTAACTGTTCTGAAAGATAATATCGACATTTTGGCTTTACCTTTAAGTATTTTATTTAATAAATGCATGTTGAATGGTGTATTTCCGGACCAACTCAAGATTGCAAAAGTTATTCCTGTACATAAGAAAGGATCGAAGCAAGATCCCAAAAAGTATAGGCCTATCTCGCTGCTGCCAACGCTATCAAAAATTTTCGAAAAGCTAATCAAATGCAGACTTTTAAGACATCTTAATGTGAACAAAGTGCTAAATTACAAACAATTTGGTTACCAGACTAATGTTGGTACACAAGATGCCATAGAAAATCTAATTTGTAATGTAAGATCTCGTCTAAACTTAAAACAGAAAGTAGCTGGCCTGTTCCTTGATTTAAGCTCCGCCTTTGACACAGTGAACCATGAACTGTTGCTGAGCAAATTGGAACACTATGGTGTGAGAGGTAATTCCATGAAACTGTTTAGATCTTATCTAAGTAACAGAAAGATGTATGTAGAAGTTAAGCAGTGGATAATAATGTTTCTGTTGATAACGATCATGACGTATTAAAACAAAAGGCAAAGAAATCTTATAGATCTTACAAGGAGGCATTTAGATCAAAGATGGTTTATACTAATACGGGCGTTCCACAATGCTCTATATTGGGTCCATTATTCTTTGTCATCTTCGTTAATGATCTAATAAATCATATTGAAAATAAGTTAGCTGAGAATGCGCAGCTGGTATTATTTGCTGACGATACGAACGCCATAGTGTCTGCAAACGATCTGAGCACTCTCTATGTGCGCGTGAATGAAACGCTAAACATGTTCCATAACTGGTTTACAGTTAACGGGTTAAAGGTAAATGCATCAAAAACTAATATAATGCTGTTTAGATCCACAGCTAAAAACACTGACCGTCTTACCTGTGTCCTTGATGACGATACAATTAATTCAGTAGAAGTAGTGAAGTTCCTTGGAGTATATGTGGATCATTATCTTAATTGGAAAAATGAACTCGTCAACATAGAAAACTGTATAAGTTCTGCGTGCTACGTACTTAGGAGCCTGAGAAATGATATTAGTGTTAAACAATTAGCAACAGTTTACTATGCACTTGTGGAATCCAAGCTAAGGTATAGCATTTTATTCTGGGGAGCAAGTTATGAATATAATATAGAAAAGGCTTTTGTTTTACAAAAAAGGGCAATTCGCACGATTGTTCGTATTAAACAACAAGAATCTTGCAGGCAGTATTTCAAAGATCTCCGTATTCTAACAGTCCCAGGTCTTTACGTGCTCGTTCTACTGGCTCACTTTAAAAAATATGTCCACGAGTATGAGACAGAGGAGGAGAGACTTGTTAGGGAGAATACGAGACGAAAAGACTTCTACACAAAAACCATTCCCCATCTAAACATTACTAAACATGGAACCTACCACATGTCTGTTAAACTTTTCAATAAATTGCCAGTCGATGTAAAGCTGCTCCTATACAAGAGTGAATTCAAAATAAAATTAAAAAGCTTTTTAATAGAAAGATGTTTATATTCTCTTAATGACATGTAGTTTCGTAATTTTTGGTTAAATTAATTAATTGTTGAACTTATTTGTATTTGATTCTATAATTATGACATTTATTTAATTTTAAGTTGATTGAATTGCTACTTATTGTTGATTTTATTAGATTGCATTATTACTATTACCTATATATATTTTTTTAATTCTAATTTTTTGTAAGTGACATGAATGATTGTAATGTATTTTATTAATATTGATTACTGCTAGGGTTATTTTGTGTATTTTTCTTTGCTTTGTTTTTGTATTTGTTTTTTTAAAGATCTATTTTATTATAAGCTTAATTCTACCATGACATATCAATGTAATCATATCAAACACAATATAAAAATTGTTTGTGATTAAATAAATAAATAAAAATTATTTTTTAGCTTTTAGTACATAACTTAAGTACATATTTTTTATTGTAATAAAACCGTTAACATAATAATGTTTTTAGTTCATTTTATTTTCAAGTTTTAGTTTAGTTGTTAGTTGATACTTCTTATTCTATTGAGTTCATGTAATGCCTCTAGTGAGCCCCATTCTACCAATCAAGCCCTTTCATTAGATACCCATATTGAGGTATTTGTGGAAATTATGTAATCCGCTATTTTGTAGCGGTGGCCATCTTGGATTTTTCATAGTGAGCTCTGTTCTACCAATCAAACCCTTTAATTTGATACCCATATTGAGGTATGTGTGGAAAACATGTAAACCGCCATTTTGTGGCGGCGGCCATCTTTGATTTTTCATAGTGAGCTCTATTCTACCAATCAAGTTCTTTCATTTGATACCCATATTGAGGTTGTTGTGAAGTAATATGTGATCCGCTATTTTGTATCGGCGGCCATCTTGGATTTACAAGCATAAGGAATGTATTATGTTGTATTGTCATCAAAGTTAAGAGTGTGTACTAAATATCAGATTAATCTGTTATCAGGAAGGGGGTAAAATTCTAAAATATTAAATTTGAGCCAAACAAACAAATAAACATAAAAAATAAAGAAAAACCTTCTAAAAACCGTTTAATAATAAAACCGTTTAGTAAAAATAAGCTGTATTTTTAATTAAAAAGAACTATCACAAGGACACAACAACCCACATTGCCACGATACCTTAAATACCTGCGTATACTTCCACAATACCTATACTTTTTTAAGAACGTAAACTTCTACCACCGTCTCATTTTTACAGGTTGTAGCGCGAGGCGTGACAAAATCATAAAATATCCAAGAAATATACTAAACAATACACTCTGAAGTACCCAAGCAATCGCAGCTCGGAAACTATTTCCTCTTTCCAATACCGTTGGCGATTGTACAACGAGCACGTAGCACTCACGACCCTTACGGGTGATTTCGCCCGAAACTAACCGTAAACTCACATAAGATATGTATGTCCGTTTATTATCACGTTTCTCCCGAATTGCTTTCGATAGGTTATCAATACTATTTCCGTTGACTATATAGGGTTAGTTTGGAGTTGTGTGGCAAGTTTTGGGAGATTATCAGCTTGATCTAAGATTACAGTAAAAATAACAGATTGTGGTGTGAATAGCTCATTATTACTTTATGGATAGAGTCAGGATTGTTTTGCAGTAACAGTATAGATAGTATTTTAATTTAGTTTTTAAGATAACTAATAATCTACAGTGAATTTAACAACACAGATTTGTTATTTTCTTCAATGGGAAGGCAACGAGCAGGAGATCTAAATTTGATCTGAAAAAGCTGTTCTCTAGGTCTTCAAGGTGATCATGCCATGAAGCTATCATGCCATTATAATTGATATGTTATTGGTATGATAACATTTACTGTGGGACTCCATGACTGCTTAAGATCAGGCACTAGGGAGTCGTTTTGATAAGCTAAACAAAAATATCTAGACTTTTCGAAGTTATTAAAATTAATCTGGTTTTCTGCATTCTGATAGGTTCTCCTGTGACCCTTAACCCAAAAATATGAATTATTTATATTACTTATTTTCTTGTTTATTTATAAATTCGGACATTTACCAACTCATGCTGGTAAATCTTAGGATTTACCAGCATGAGTTGTTAACAGTACATCGGGCTTTTACAGTAACATACACAGATGAAGATGATGACATAAAAATTAGAGCGTTAAGGTTTGGACTATTTATAAGTGTGAGTTTATCTATACATAGATAGACTCACGGCTGTATCTCAAAGACCTGATCCAGATCCTGACATATATCTTGTACTATTTATTTTTAAAATAAATATGGTAACTTTTTGAGTAACATTTGCGCACCACTTCATCCACGTCGCAGCGACACTCGTGTGGATTGCGTCGCGAGTGAAAAGCTAACATGACACGTGTTGGGTGCCATGCCGAGAATTTTAATCGTATGTAAACTGACAATTTACTTGATTTACGTGAGTTTTGGCTAAGGATTTAGGATGTGTGCGATTGATATTCAAACAACTGTAAATAAAATAAAGTATTTTAAATTGTGATGCTTATTGACGGTTATTAATTGGGTAGTATTTTATTTATGCGCTATTTATTATTGTGCTGCTCCGCACCCATGGCTTATAGCGTGATGTTATGTGATGTGATGCGCCTTCCTCGATAAATGAGCTATGCAACACAAAAATAATTATTCAAAGTGGATTAGTAGTAGGTACCTGAGATTAGCGCTTTCCACGAAATAAACTCTACTGCTTTACTATATTAATATAGAAAAATAGTTTTTTAAGCTGTTGCATCTTTATACGATGTTTGTTGACTGTTATTCATTACGTCATAAAAACCTCTTCTTGCCGCGAAGCTTAGATCAGTTTACATCAGTTATGGCTTAGGGCTGACTAGTGAGAGCCCAACAGCATTGTTACCAATAAGAGACAGGAATTTACACACTGGCGCCTCCTCGTGTTCATAAAGCAGAACTAACATTGTATTGTAGCGTAAATAACTATTCATTTGAATATTACCCGTTAGACTACTCTGCTTACAATATTAGGTCATTTTGTGTGATACAAGACATGTAATAATATTACTACCACATCTGACTTGCTTCGTCTTTCTAAAGGTACTGTAGTACTGAAGTTTATTTTCATCATGGGTCAATTGAATATGAGCGACCTTTAATTTGTAAAACTCTTATGATTGTCTTTCTGCTTAATTTTAGCGAAAAAGCTGTACATTTGGTTGTATGAGTGCGCGAATCCTGGGCTCTATGGCGAAAGTCTTGGATGCAATCTAGGGTAAAGAATAATCATCATAGCCATTCTAGCATTTTGCCAGTCTGCGATTGAAGAACGCCACCTTGGCGCCGAGGTTTCGTATAGAGAGAATGAGTCATTCGGTATACCAGCATCATAGCATAAGTCATATTAATTTTTTTACAGATTTCCGCCAGAACTAAAGTCTTGGCTCGCCAGTGTCAAGAGGAGAACTAATACCGACGGGATCGTGGTCGTGAATCGTGCAATCCTGACACTGCGAGGAAACGAAAGACACCGTGATTTTAAGGCTCCAATAGCCTTAAGTGGAGAGTCTCACACAATTCTTTCGCCTGCCTATATTTGAATCACAGGAGAAGGCAAGCTATAAGATATTAAAATTTTAGAACACGACCACATATTCAACTTCCACCGTGGAGGCAAAACTAAAAAGTTTGAGGTTATAATACCACGATAAAAGTCGCCCTGACTTGTATGGTGGAATACCACCATAATTATAAACTCGAATAATAATATACTTATATTCTCTCGGGGGAGCCTCACCCCTAGAGAGCGCGTCCCCAGGTGGCGGATCGGGGAATGCTCGGCAGATATGCAGGGTAGGAGGGAAATCAAATACCTCCCGCGGACCAACAGGACGGAGAGAAAACTCCGTTATCAAACCCGCCTGAGGAGTTTCTTTGACATATTCGGAGTAGAAGTTCTTGGGTGTGATGGGCTCTTAGGTCTGAGGGTCCATTAGAGATGGCGGCGGATAAACCTGCATTGGTCAACGGCGGCTCTCAAGTCTTCCAGGAAGATTAAGACCTTGGTGTCAGGTGGCAACCGACCGTAAAACGAACAGCCAATGTAACATATTAATCATGAGGCTTAACAAGAAAAGGAAAGGATACAACGCTAGGGCGTCCCCCTCAAGCGACGACGTCGATGTTGGAAATGTGGCAAATACTAGGGCGTCCCCCCAAAGCGACGAAAGACCGAAACAACAAGGCATCGTGCCAATGTCCGAATTACGCATAGCGACTTGGAATATTGGCACAATGACGGGACGAAGTGCCGAACTAAGCGCTATACTAGAACAACGACGCATTAATATATGCTGTGTGCAGGAAACAAAATGGAAAGGCGCCAAATCACGTCAAATCGGGAAAGGTTTTAAGCTCATTTACAATGGGAAGGAAAACACTAGAAACGGGATTGGAATAATCTTAGATCAACACCTTAGCCAAAATGTCATCGAAATAACAAGAATTTAGCGACCGTATCATCTCTGTCAAACTGGCCTTGGAAAAACAGCCATGCTTAAATGTCATCTCGGCCTATGCACCGCAAGTTAACTGTCCAGAAACAGATAAACAAGTGTTTTGGGAAGAGCTACAGACGCACTTTACTTCCATACCCTCATCTGAACAAAAAATCTTATGTGGCGATCTAAATGGACACGTGGGGGTGGACAGGGATGGCTTCGAAGGCCATCATGGTGGCTTTGGACACGGAAAGCGAAATGATGAAGGCGAAACAGTTCTTGAGTTTGCGGCTTCTCAAAATCTGGCTATAGTTAATACGTTCTTTCAAAAAAGAGACGAACATCTCATTACCTACAAAAGTGGAAATGCTAAGACTCAGATAGACTACATCTTAATAGACAAATCAGATCTTAAACAAATAAAGGACTGCAAGGTAATTCCTGGGGAACCTCTTACTTCTCAACATAGGCTTTTACTAACAGCATTAAAACTCAGGAAACCCATTAAGATGAAAAGACCTTAGATAGAGAAAATTAAATGGCATGAACTGAATACGGAAAAAGGAAAGAACCTCGAAAGAACTTTAGTCGATCATTTCCACGCAAATCCCCCACAAGATGACTCTTCCTCAGTAATATGGTCAAAATTCGAAAAGGTCTGCGTCAGTACAGCTAAAAGTGAGCTGGGAAGCAGCAAAGGGGCTCTGCATTCTGCAAAAGATACTAAATGGTGGAACAATCGCACCAAAGACAGCGTGTCTGAAAAGAAACGTCTGTTTAAAACCTGACAGGAAACAGGCGCCCCTGAAGACAAAGAGATATACAAACAGGCAAAGAAAGCTGCAAGAAGAACAGTAGCAGTTGAAAAACACAACGCCGAGGTAGATCTATACCACCGTCTAGAACTGGCTACTGACAAAGACATATACAAGTTAGCTAAACATAGACACAACAATTGCAAGGACTTCAAAACAACTAAATACATCAAAAATAAAGAAGGTACGCTACTCACGAACGACCAGGGAATATGTGAGAGATGGTATGAGTATTACCAAGAGATCCTAAACGAAGAATTCCCGCGACAGCCAGAAACGGAACTACCAAAAGTACATGGACCTGCAAATGAAATCACGATAGCAGAGGTCAAAAAAGCTATATCGAAAATGAAAAACCACAAAGGGATTGGTCCAGACAACATACCCGCTGAGCTCTGGAAGTTTCTGAAAAGCGAAGGAGAAGAGTGGCTCACAGGGCTATTTAATAACATCCTGAACAATGGAAGAATGCCAGATGCCTGGAGGAAAAGTGTAATAATCCCTTTCTATAAGAATAAAGGAGATGTTCGAGACTGTGCAAACTTTCGCGGCATAAAACTCACATCACACACCCTCAAGATCTGGGAAAGAGTTTTAAGTGAGCGCCTTCAGAATCTTATAAAATTAACAGAAAACCAATTTGGTTTCACTGCTGGGAAAGGAACTACAGACGCGATCCACGCAATAAGACTAGTGATGGAAAAAGCTCGAGAAAACAAACAAAATCTATGGATGATCTTCATAGATCTTGAGAAAGCTTTCGATCGTGTACCAAGAACAATAATATGGCAAGCTCTAAGAGCACAAAATGTTCCTGAATGCTATATAAGGCTAATAATAGACATGTACCACAATGTGCAAACACGTGTTAGGAGTGCAGCCGGTCAGTCGGAGAGTTTTGATATAAAAGTTGGTGTTCATCAAGGCAGCGCGCTAAGCCCACTACTTTTTAACATCGTCATGAACCACCTAACAGAGAAAATTCAGAAACCGACACCATGGAATCTATTATATGCCGATGATGTGGCTCTAATCTCAGACAGTGTAGATGAAATACAGGAAAATTTGGAACAGTGGAGGAAAGCTCTTGAGTTGCATGGATTGCGCATCAGCAGAACCAAGTCAGAATATATGGTCTGCAACTTCAATCCCGTTGAATCAAACCAAACAAGGGTGGAAATTAAACTGGACGGTGTAGCCCTACCAAGGGTAACCAAATTTAAATATCTGGGCTCTGTCATTGCGGAAGATGGATCTATAGACGCCGACATAACACACCGAACAACCACTGGGTGGAATAAGTGGCGTACGCTTACAGGTGTTCTATGCGATCGAAAGATGCCTATAAGAACAAAAGGCAAGATCTATAAAACTGCGGTGAGACCAGCTTTACTCTATGGTAGCGAAGTTTGGGCTACAAAGAAAGTCCACGAACAGAAACTGCATACCACTGAAATGCGTATGTTACGCTGGGCGGGTGGAGTTACCCTCAAAGACAAAGTGCGCAATGAATATGTACGGGGCAGTTTTAAAGTTACGCCAATTCAGGAGAAGCTAACCGAATCAAGGCTGAGATGGTACGGTCATGTGCTAAGAAGGCCCGATGACCACATAGTGAAGAAGTGCCTTTCCATGGCTACGCAAAAAAGAGAGAGAGGTAGGCCAGTAACAACGTGGATGACGAATGTTCGAAGGAACATGAAAAAGATGGGCCTATCTGACGATGATGCTCACCAGCGAAGCAAATGGCGCCTCAAGATTAAGAAAGCCGACCCCGCGTAACGGGAAGAGGCGAGGACAAAGAAGAATAATAATATACTTATAATAATAAACTCAAACAATTGAAACTGGCATACAAACCGCCTGACCAATCCAAAGAAACCGTTCCACCAAATGAAAACACTATAAAAATAATCAGCCAGTAAAAATAATTAAGCAAAGACAAAACTGAGTGTCACCCACCATTATCTCCAATCATCAACCTCGTGAATGGTGCGAAAATAACCGGAAACGGATTATTTTTACTTACATCGTCACTTCCGGCCGCCATTACAATGTTTCAGAATATAACGTTTATTTTAATCGGCCATACCGTAAATGGTTATTGGGTTCGCTTAGTATATATTTTGTGGCATTTAAGGCGCTATGGCCTATTACTTATGAGGTAACAGTGGGTATTTTTGTGAAAATTGTACGTAGGAAAGAGTCGGTGTTACACGGGTTTTACGATGTGTAATAGGTTTTATAGGTTAAGGGTCATGATTTGTAGTGTCAGCGCTAACTGGGCCGTCTAAATGGCTTCATAGAAACTTTGCTGTATGGATTTGATGGGCACTAAAATGTGATTGATCCTTTGTTTTGATAGACGTAATACGCTGATGCTTGTAAGTAGTTTCCTATATAATTGGACACAGTTCATTCCTCGTTATGGGAAGGTTTAGACCACAGTCAAGTGGCCAGCAAATTGCGGGTTGGCAAACTTAATATTATGCCGTTAGAATAACACGACACAGTATGTAGTCTGTGAAAATCAATCAAATAAGTGGAAGTTATCCGACAAAGAACCAAAATTACCGACATAGCTCACAGAATCAGTAAGCTCAAGTGGCAGTGGACTGGCCATATCTGTAGAAGAACTCATGGCCGATGGAGCAAACGTGTCCTAGAGTGGAGACTGCGACTTGGTAAGCGTTAGGTAGGGCGACCCCCGGCTAGGTGGACCGACTACCTGAAAAAGGTGGCTGGGACAGACTGGATGCGGAAGGTTGAGGACCGTGTACTGTGGCGCGTGTTGGGAGAGACGTATGTCCAGCAATGGACTACGATAGGTTGATTGAGACTTCATATTGTTATGTCTTTTGAGAATATAATGACATACAGGTTTCTCTTAGACATACAGGTTTCCTCTGAATGATTTCTGTCACCGTTTAGCAAGCAATTATTAACAAATACGCACGTTCGTGCGTTTAAGTTCTGCGTAACAGTGCGTCAGTCTCTTCTAGGCTATCGGTTATAAAAGACATCTTTCGCACTATGAATAGGTAAGTTTTGCATCACGGGGGACTTTACAAACATACCTCTGTAAATTCACAGTTTTAAGCTTCCTAGACGAGGTTTAATTCTACTTGTCTTTAAGAGGCTAGGTTAAAGAAGACATAAATAATATACATAGCTAGTAAAACAAGCGATATTTATGTAAGTCACACAAAGCTTCAAATGTACAGAAATTGGACGAACAATTCTAGCAATTCTTGAACCTCGCAGATTCTCCGTACGGAGCCTTTTGAAACATATTCCCATCACATATTTACTGAACACAGATGCTTTAGAACATTTCACACAAACGAATTGTACGTTCCTTTTGGCTTTTTTTAGATGGGTACTTGCCATTTTATGAAATGTTCTTATTTTAATATTATTTACTTTAGTGTCTATATTTTCTATATTATAAGACACTTAGTGAGTGAATGGTTTGTTTTAAATGATGACGCGTTGAAATTGCTTGCCGTTTGTTATAGATCGACAATGTAAAGCACCGTTTGGATGACATCTCACGGAAGATACCGTGATCCTGTTAAGGATACGGCGCTGCACACTTTGGCAGAAAGTTTGCTTGGACTCTTGGGCATCGTAGTGTCTTGACTTTGTCGCGGCAGCTGGCTTGGTTGTTCTCTCACCCCCAACCCTGGTTCTGTCCTTGGTACTTAACAAGATTTTTGGAAAGCCGACTTCTCCTTTTGTGAGGCAGGTATGCTGATCAAGGAGACAGTGGAGAGGGAGATAGGTCTCCGCAATATCGTCCTATCTTCAGCCACCGTAATATGTCAGCTTTCGAGACCACTTGTTTTATTTATTTATTTATAATGAACACCAACACAATTTACATCAATTAAATGGTTATAAAATTCAACATACGTAAAACATGCCAAATGCCATTACAATTACAGGTGCAGACTGCTTCCATAAAATGCTAAAGCAAGTATAGGTCGGTTCATGAAAGATGACCACTGCGCAGAAATCATTTTTTAGGTCCCCGTGGAGGTGAGGCGCGGGTACTGCCAATGGCGTGGCTCCGTTCTTGACGCATTCCCTAAAAGCGTCAAGAATGGAGCAACGCCATTGGTGCACGAATGTACATATGCGCGACGGCCGCCATTTGTGGTCAACTTTCGTGAATTTACCTATACCACATAATTATTTAAACATTGAAATTTGCAAACACAAGTATACTTAAATAATAAAAGTAAAAAAAAACGAACTAGTCCATTCAATAATTAATACGAATAATTTCAATTAATACAAATACGTGTTACTAATACAACACGTTTATATTAACGTATATGTTAACAATACGTTTTATATTATGTAACCATTCTATTAAGTGGTGTGTTTTTGCCAAGATTCGATTTATGTGAGCTCTTTGTCAAAAATTCATATTGAGATGCACGTGGTAACCGTAAAGGTGTATGAAAAGACAGGGAAGATAGTAGCTCAGGTGTGTCAATGATACCATTAGCAAGCTTATATGGAAACATTAGGTCAAGCATACGTCTCCGATCGACAAGTGATGTTATATTAAAGTACTTCAACCTTTCAGTGTAGGACACAAGAACTTTTCCTTGGTTGATCGAGTAAGTTAAATGCCTCAAAAATCTCTGCTGTATACTCTCTAACCTGTTGTTATACACATTGTAAAAAGGATTCCAGACGACACTACAATATTCCAAACCACTGCGGACTATCGAATTATACAGTAGAACTTTAGTTCTCGGTGATCTAAAGTCCCTGCAGTTGCGAAGAAGAAAACCCCAATTTTTGAATCCCTTAGTTCCCTTTATTTATATTATCAATATGTACATTAAATTGCAATTTGGCATCAATATCAATCCTTAAGTCCTTAATAGAATTAACTTGCTCTAAGTATTTCGATTGTATATCATAGTTCGTCGTTAATTTGTTTATTTTTCTTGAGAACTGTTTATGATAACATTTAGATGTATTTAATTCCATTATATTGCACTCACACAAAGTAACCAGTCTATTCAAGTCCTCTTGTAGGAGGTCTGCAACCGAAGGAGTGTTTATGGTTCTGAAAAACTTTAAATCATCGGCATACAAAAAATATCGACAGTGGTGTAAACTGTCGCCATTGTCGTTGATAAAGACTTTAAACAACAAGGGTCCAAGGTGTAATCCTTGGGGTACTCCGGAGGTGACTGGAAATAAGTCAGAACAGTAACCATTCAACACAACCTTAGAATGTTTCTCTGCCAAGTACGACCCACACCAACTCAGCAAAGGCTCCGAAACACCGCAATTAGCGAGCTTTTGAAGAAGAAGCTGATGGCTTACTCTGTCAAAAGCCTTACAAAAATCAGTGTAAATAGCATCAACAGAAGAACCAGCGTCAACTGCCAACGACTCATTGTTTATGAACGACGTATGGTTTGTCACTGTAGACTTTGCTTTCATAAAGCCATGCTGATAAGGGTTAATTACCTGTTTAAGATGCCGAGACAAAAGGACATGTACAAGCTGCTCAAAAACCTTAGCAAAAAACTGCAAGAATTGAAATAGGTCTGTAGTTTTTTATTTGTTCTTTTTGTCCGCTTTTGTACAAAGGAACATCAAGGCCACCTTCCAGTCCGCAGGGAACACACCGGTGCTCAGAGATCTATTAAAAATAAGACACAGTGGTTTAACAAGACCTGGTGCAGCCGTAGCAGCAAAAACAGACGGGAGTCCGTCCGAACCGGCTTCCATGTATAAATCAAGCCTTTTAACACTTTTAAAACTTGATCGTTAAACTTTAAGGTTGTTTAATATTTGCTGGTCGGAATGGAAGAACACTTCACAGACGATATGATTGGTGTGTCTGTAGAGCCTTGACAAATGTGATTGCATTTGAAGTTTGAAGCAAATAACTCGTAAATGTCTTTACCGTTATTGGACACTTTATCCTCTAAATACATTTTATCTGGGTAGGAACTAGAACACTTTTTTTATTTTTAATGAAAGACCAAAACAATTTTGGATTAGATATCATGTTTTGCTCGAGTCTCTGTATGTACTTTTGGTAGCAAGCATTCATAGATGTTTTAGATCGTTCTTTGGCAAAGTTGAAAGCTATCTCGTCTAGTGGGTTATTATTAAATTTACGTAATTTATTGCGGTACTTAAGTTTTTCGCGTAAAATTTGTATCAAAACTAGCGAAAACCAAATTGGGTACTTCCTTGTCTTGCTTTTAATTTTAAGTACATGCTTTAAAACAATTTTAAATTCCTGATCCCAGTTTAAACTATTCAGATCTTGTACTATTTTCGCATAGTCGCCCTTAAAAAAGCAAAAATGACTCTAGTGATCACATTTAAGGCAGGTGTGGTTACCAAACTTCAGAGAGAACTGTATAGGCGGATGATAGTCGTCAATTTTAGACAAGGAATTGTTGTTGAGTCGCAGATCAGATATTTCAACATTACTTAGCACTAAATCTAAAATTTTCTCTTGAAAATTTAAAACATGATTATATTGCTTCATGCCATGTAGCATACAAAAATCTAGAAGCTTAGTAGAATAAATACTGTTGTTACTAGAATACGTGAGTGAAGAACTCACCTTATGAAGGTTTCAATTAATAGAGCCTAAGTTAAAGTCGCCGATCAACATAATGTTTTTTAGACTATTTTGTTCTATAATTAGACTAGAGTTATTTATAAACTCATCTAAAACATGTTTTTGTATAGGTGGAGGAAGACATATTGCACATAAGTGAAATAAACGTCTTGGATACAGCGATCAAAACGCCTCCGCCGTTTTTGCTACTATGGAACCCACTTGTCTCCCTATCACGCCTGTAGACGACATAACGACTGTCAAAAAGCTCGGAATCGAAAAGACTGCCATTTAACCATGTCTCACTCAACAAAATAACATCATAATCGTTACATATTGTGTTATTAAAGAAATCAACCGTTTTTGTTCTCAACCCTCTAACGTTTTGGTAATAAAAATTTATGATAAATAAAAAAGTAATTAAAAAATTTAAAACTATTCGATGGAACAACTTAAAACCAACAACGCCTTTAAAATCAATAGGTAAACATTAACTGAGAAGTATAAAAATAAAAATTACTTTATATAAATTTGTGTAAAAGAAAAAGAGATTAAACCTATAACTATTTATGACAAATTGCTTAAGACAAACGTCTTCGACGAGATCCTTCATTAGTATATATCCAGAAGTGTCGGTTTTTCTTACAAAGACTTTGCCGTCACGCGCCCACACGAATCTGTAGTTTAGCTCTCTGGCCTTCCGGCGAGCGGCAGCGTGCAGCGCTTTAGCTTCCGCGGAAAGATGCTCCGAGACGAATACAGCAGTCTTTTTGTTGCCGCCAATGCCGAGGTGGCTAGTGTTCAGCTTGTCACTAGGGTTATTTTTGTTGTATTTTATAACCCCTGCTAGGAAACGATCACGTATCCGCTGGCTGCTGAACCTTATCAAGACAGACCTGGGACGAGGTCTAGCACGATTCAACTTGGCAATACGGCTACAGTACTCAGGGTCGGTATCTGTAATCGGGCACTTGATGGTACTGCCTAACTGCTGCACCGTGGTATACAGGTTTTCGTTATTGTGTTCGGGAACGCACTGTATTTCAAGGTTATTTGAGCGAGACACCTGCTCCAGTTGGCGCAGATGGATGAAGAGTTCGCTGAGGGACATGCGTAGTTGCTAGTTGTCTTTCTGCAGCTGCAGTATTTGACCTTTCAGTGACTCGTATTCGATTTTAAGTGAGTCGAGTTCTGAATTAGAAAAAGCGAGCGACTCTTCAACTTTATTTATCTCACTGTTTATGTTCTCTATAACTGTACCAAACTTTCTATCCAATTCCTCACGTACGATTTCCCGTATTACGTCCGCCGACAAGCAAGCCGCAAGTCACGGTAATATAATCTAGTAATATTGTAACTCGGCCGTCTTCGTGAGTTATATAAGTACCTACAGACGCGTCGTACGCAAACCAGTGGTAGGGCTGCCCGCCTCAAGTATTTTAATTACATCTACCTACTTGACGTTTTTTTCTGGTTTTGTGATTGTTCATATTAAGTACCTACTTATATTTTATTCAAAAAAATGAAAATTGAATGAATGAAATAGTGAACTGCAGTCGCCGAAGTTTACAGAATTTAATTTTTGACTTCAACACCTACCTTCTGAGCCAAAATGCAAGTACTTTAAGTCTTTAATAACTGACGAGTATCATTATACCTAACTTTAATTTCGTAAATTAACGTCCCTATTACTATCAGCACAGAGCAACTTGAAATAACAGTTATTTGGTTACCCATCCGATGTCCAACCGCTTTGAACGTTACTTAACGTCAACCATCTAATTGCGTATACGCTACTTACAGTAATATCTTTTCATTGCCAACTTGTTCGATAACACTACATACCATCTACCTTATCATTATAATTTCATAACGATATTACGTTTAATTCCAAAAACCTATAACTCGGGGTGCTTTAAAATTAAGCGAAAAATATGTACTTAGTTAAGTAAGTACCCTAAGAAATTACCTATTGGTTACGTAATAAGCAGATTCCCATTGGCTTCCATTTTGAAAATTACCCTATAGGTAGGTAGTACTAATCATAGACAACAATGAAATACTTAATACATTGTCCATAACGCAGGTAAAAGTGTTCTGCTAGTATACATTATAACCGCAATATGTTTAAAAAATAATAATAGATAAAGCTTATCAAATTATGACTTTATCACGCTAAAGTTAATTACCGTGTCAGAAGGTAGGTGTGAAAAGCGTAGTCATCATTTAAAATAAGGTAGGTAATAGTATAATACTAGAACTAGCAGGAACCTTCGTAATTTGTAACACAGAAACATTGTACTTATACATAGTCTTATCTTACGGAGTTTACAGGTAATTCAAAAATATTGTTGGGTGAGTTATCAAGGAATTTAAACAACCAAAAACTGCACAATATAATCTATACATCTTCGCCATAATAATTATTTGAATAACAAAACACTGGTACAAAAATCGTCATCGTCTGTTCGTCACTGCGAGCTGCGGCACGATCGCGGCTGTGCGTACTTTAGGCACAGTCTATTAGACTTTTGGTTTTTGGATTGGGTACCGGCGAGGAGGCGCGTAACTCGAGTTTCGTGCGTTTGTATGGAGTTACAATACTGTTAGATATTATTACCGTGCGCAAGTAGCCGAGGAGCGTGGCTTAGAACGTAAGGTAACGTTGTCGTACAGTGGCTGGCTGGGACTCGGCGCGCTATCCATGGCCAGTCGTTTCACGGCTGACACATTTGACACACTTGAGAACGTACGGGCGTGTTGCCTTCTTACACTGTAGTCGATGTCCCGATAAGTACCACTATAGTTGTATGAATTTTAGTAAAAAGGACTTCAACAAGTTTGATAAAGACTTTAAAGAATCTTGGGTGTGTCCGACTTGCCGCAATAAGGAGCCTAAACGGGGCGACAACGTGTTAGTGTTTTTTTTTAAGATATTAGGACATCCAGCATAATCTTGTGTATTAATTGCAAACAATCTTTATAATAATTATAATAAATAAGCAGGTAGATGGAACAAACCAGTTTTCGTAGTTCGTAATACTTCGTAACACAACTAGCTGCGCTCCTGTGCGTCGTCGCATGCAAAGGGCTTATGTGCCGTGGAGAGCGCGTCGTTTACGCGTAATCGTCGTATAAAAGGTTCAATTGATTTTCGATACTTTTATATTGTTAAATTCACAATTATATCACTTTGTACAATAACAAAATGCACTAAATCTTTAGCCAACTTGTTTGTATGTATAATAGGTTTCGTATGTCACAATCTTTAAAATACTACAGGTTTTCTAAATAATTTTAACGGAGCAAGTTGAAAAAGCTGTTACTCGCTCGCTTGTCTATAGATTTTTTTTATTTTTGTTATTTTTTTGTTGTCCACCACTAGGCCAAAGAGCGTGATGATGAGTGAATTGGACGGGGAACGTCAACATCAAACGGCGAGCTGTACTCTGGTGGGGTCACAGTAAAGTGTGCTGTTAGTAAAACTGCAATTCGCGTGAACTACTAATAACTAAACTTTTGACTTATAGTTAAGCTTAGGTCAGCAAGAGCTTAAGTTATTTCTATACAATGACTATACAACAGTTTTACTCACAGAACTTTCACTGTTAATTTGTTGTTCGGCATGAATTACATCGCGCATCTTATTATTACACATTAATATTAAGGGTAAGAACGCATTAGGCGTGATCACATTGCAACGAAATAATTCAGCAAATCGAAGGTATCTCACTCATTTACCCACTAGCAAAATATGAAATTCAAAAACGTCTTGATCTATGAAACTGTCATTAATTGTTTATAGAAAATTTGACAGACCGAGCAACAATTGCCAAATGGTATATACTGGTGGCATTAATGACAAGACCTTATTATGCATTCCAGCGCCTGATTCATAATGGAATTAGAGAGCTATTGTTAAGAAAACCAAAATTGTGGGCAAAACCGCAATGAACAGGTTGCAAGAACAACAAGCACAATGCGGCAGCGGTACTGCCGCGACTCCACAAGGCAAAGTCTTAACTGTCCGTTCTGCTGCCGCGTAAAGTCCAGTGCAGTCTCACCTTTATTCTCCCGGCCTCATCACTCCGTACCTTACAATAGTTAATAGTACACAAGCGTCCGCGTTCCACTCATACCATTCATACCGTTCGTTCACTTAATTCCTTTCGCTCGACGGAGCTCTTGACGAAGAGCAATACGTCGCCATCACGATACCATTCACTCCCCAATGTGACAACCTTTTGCAAATATTTCCGGAAATTGTTGCCGATTGTTTCTCAAAAACATAGCACTATTAATGTTAAACTGGCTTTTACAACAGTGTGGAAATATCGAATACTAGAAACAAAACTTTCTTGTAACATTCTCGAGAGGCAATTTAAAATTAATGTTAATGACCGCGAAAGTTTAAATGCTAACAAAGCGTTACATTCCCACTGAGCCTGTTTATTTTTTTCTTTTTTAGTAACGACTACAGAACTGTTAATAGTTCCTGTGTCGCTTAGTATTCAATGTAGGAGTAGGAATAGTAGCAAACTATAGTAGGAGATCAGTAGAAAAGCGATTTTCACCCATCTGCTAAATGGATAAAAAGTATTTTATATCAAATTAATTATTAATTATATCAAAGTCAATATATTTCCTTTTTCTAGGGATCTTAGACTATAAGAAGACTTTCCATATTTAAAACCAAGACGAAAATAATAATCGGTACTTTGGCATCTCACAAATTCATGAAACTGAAACTTTTGTCTGACAGATATATCTGTGTAAAATCCTTGCGTTACTGACTGACTGGCAGACACCCTATAGCCGAAACTACTGAAGACAAGTAGGTGAAATTTGGCATGTATGTATGTTCCTTGAGGTGTGTAGGCGCGCACTAAGAGAGGATTTTTGGAAATTCCTCCCCTAAGGGGGTTAGGCAGGTTATCAAAGTTTGTATGACCCTTTTTATTCCTTCAATGGATTAACTTCAAATTTTGTATAGTGGTTCCTCAAATGAAGTTAGTGAACAATAAGAAAATCTTTTTGGATTTTTTTACCCTAAGTGGAAAAAAAGGAGAATTGGGGAATTTGCATGCAACCTTTCTTTTACTTCAAGGGATTTACTTCATACTTTGTTTATTGGATCCTCAAATGACGTTAGTGAACACAAAGACACTTATTTGGGAAGTTCATCCCATAAGAGGTGGTTCGGCGTTACACCGAAACCGAAGGTAGGTTCTAGGCGACTTGGGAGGGAAATGGACTGTATACAAAGGATAGCGGGTTCTTAGCCGCCTAGGAGATGGATACGGGAAGAGGTGATTGTGAGTGGGTATAGGATATTTCAAGGATGGAGGGCACTTACCTTATACAATCTTCTTCGTTTCCGAAGGGCAGTCTCCTGGTGCTTTCGTGATGCAGCTGCTTGTTTTCACTTCACTTCACCGTCACTCCCACTTGCGAGCGGTTTATATATGCGGTAATAATCACATACAGCGATGCGGCGCGGTACGATATAGCGGACACGTTCTCAGCGAGCGGAATGTTCTGGACTGTCACTCGCGTCTACGATCGCGGCGACGAATCAGGCGAAAGGCAGTGCCTCTTCCAGGGAGTGGGATAGAGGGAGACGGAAATATGGTATCGCTCACACTTGTACGTGGAACGATTGATCTTGGTGCGATTAGTTATAGATAGGAAGGTAGATGGCGCTACCATATCCCCCCGGCCCTAAAGGGTTGCCTTTAAAAAAAAATAGAATTGAACTTAGCTATGTTGGGTGTACTACCGCATAACCCATCAATAGGCTAAGACAGCGATATGACAGTAAAATTAATCAAAATTAACTTTAGCGAAAACTACAAACGCAATAATAGCGAAAACTACTAACTAAATACTTAAACTAAGAGGTAGGTCCAACTTCAGGCTAGATCTCACTGAGTTGGAAGCGGACAGAGACGTACAACAGGGCGCACGTAACTCCCTTTAGCGGTTTTCACGGCAACAACGCGGGTCGTACCGTCCTTGGAAGTATGCAATTTCTCTACGATGGCTAACGGCCATGAGAGCCGGAAGTGACGATAATGGCACTGTGTTCAGAAAATGTGCAGGGCTTAACGCGGATGGTTCTGCAGGGTCACTACTCAATGCCGTGAGCGGACGCGAGTTGATCAGTGCCTCGACTTGTGCAAGGACAGTTAAAAGCTCTTCGTAAGAGAGGATCTGTTGACCTATAACTTTGAAGAGATGCGTTTTAATTACTTTGACCATGCTTGCCCAACATCCACCGAAATGTGGTGATGCTGGTGGAATAAACTTCCAGTCAATATGATCTATGGAGAGTTCTTCCTGAAGACGAGTACGATAACCCGCGACGTGATTGAAACAAGTAGCGGGAACAAGTTCATTCAATTTACTAACGCGGTTGGCGACAAAAGTCTGCTAGCGGTGAAGAGAAGAACGAATCCAAGCAAGCACTAACTTGGAGTCGGAAAATGCGTATATTTATTAATAGAGTAGTGGGGCAAAACTGTGTCTTGAACCTTGTGGAGCAACTGAGACAGCAGAAGGGCCGCGCACAACTCCAGTCTCGCAATCGAAATGGTTTTAACAGGCGAGACCTTAGACTTGGCACAAACTAACTGCAACGAGTAGTTAGAACCAATGCGGACTTGCAGATATACGACTCCGCCGTAAGCACGCTCGCTGGCGTTAGCGAAACCTGTTAAGTTGATGGTACATCCATCTACCAACCCAAGATGACGCGGAATAGTAATTTGATTGAGCGCGGTAAGCTCAATACAAAACTGGCCCCAAGCGGCGACAATATGGTCAGGGGGTGTTTCATCCCACTCACACTTTGATAGCCAAAGCTCCTTGATCAAGAGCTTGGCGTACAAAATTGTGGGAGCCACAAACCCATTATGTCCCATAGTCGAGCCACTGTGGACAGCATAGTGCGTTTGGCGCACTTATCATCTGGTGGTGAGACGTCAAACCGAAAACTATCGCAGGATTTGTCCCACCGTAAACCGAGAACCTTATGCGGTAGCTTTATGAGAATCTGGTATGCGTGCGAGTACCTCCTTAGAGTTGCTTGTCCATTTGACAAGATCAAACTGGCCTCACTTGAAAAGCTGAATAAGCTCTTCACAAAGCGAAATTTCTAGTGGAGAGGGTATGACACTACAGGCAAGGTCATCCATATACAAAGCGGAAGTGTAGTATAGCATAGCATAGCATAGCGTAGCATAGCGTAGCATAGCATAGCACAGCATAGCATAGCATAGCATAGCATAGCATAGCATAGCTAATTAGTGCTTTATCTTACACACAGTTTTAACACCCACCTTGATCTCTTGAAGAGCAGAACAACAACAAGACGTAATACAATGAGAAGTATGTAACGTAGGTACGGTACCCATAATCACATACCCAAGTACCGTCTCAATAGCGGGCGGTAAATCATATCGCTCACTACGTACTATGTTAGTTAGTAGCAAGTGCGGAAATATTGAAGCTCCGATCAAAAGATCAATGCCTGCCGGATTCGCAAACTCCGCGTCGGCTAGCGGCAATGACTCGAGATGAGTGAGTGATGCTACGTCTACATTAGCGTTCGGCAATACGTCCGTGATACGCTCCACGATAAGCGAAGAAATGTTAAAATTAATGTTCCTATCAAAACGCGAATGTATTTTAATATCTACGGAACCCCTGCAATGCTTTTCTGATCCGCCTATCCCTTTGACGGTTGAGTTAGTATTTTTAAAGTTATTCCATAATCCGAGGCGTTTGAAGCATTCCGATGTTATTAGATTGGTCTGAGATGCGCTATCTAGCAGACAACGTACCATGTGCGGCGACCCATTAACATCATATACGATAACTTGCGCTGTCGCTAACAGTACCGTCTTAGACGCCGTACACTGCGTTTTGGCCCTGCGTGGATCATTATAGATGCGCGAGTGCCGTCCTCACGTGCGTGCCGCCCGCGCAATGGATGTCGTACACAACGATATCTCATTGTGAGGCGTGGAAGGCGCAGCTACCGTGTTCTGCACTTGCGGCGTAAGTGTGTCAAGGTTAGCGGCTTGACTTGACAACCGGTTACCTTTATCGAAATGTAACAGTGTATGATGTTTTTGATTACATGATCGACACTTTGTCTTACTAGAACAATTACTTGTTTTATGTTTTATGCTTAAGCAGTTAATGCAAGCTTTGTTATCTTTTACGCATTTAAAACGAGCGGTTGCATGCAAATTATCGAAGGCGGGACACTTGTATAAGTGGTCGTGCACTATATTACTGCACAGACACTTCTGTGAATTATTACTATTAGATTCCGAACATGTTACGTAAGATTGTGGATTAGGGACCGAGTTATTATTACTATTTCGCGATTTATTCAACCTTTGTTTGTTGCTGTTAGTGTTAGACGGGCCAGGTGAACCAGACTGCGTATTATGAAATATTCGACACTGATCTTTGATGAACGAAATAAAACTATTTAGTGTAGGTATTTTATTATTGCGTTCCGTCATCTCGAATGCGCGAATTGTATCAGTGTCAAACTTTTTTAAAGCGAGTTGAAGCAACATAAAGTCGGAAAGTTCTTCTAATTTTAAATTCCTAAGAGAATTAACCGCGGTTACGAAGTTATCAATAAACAGCTGGAACTTCGAGACAGACGCGTTGCCGGACAGTTTGAGATTTAAAGCTTGGTCAAAGTATGTAGACGCTAGGATGCGCGTGTCCTGATATCTGTCAAGTAGTGACTGAAATATGACCTGATAATTCTAAGCACTGGGTGTGACACCTGCAAATACGGACTGGGCCTTCGGTGACAGTTTACCTATTCAATAGTACAACCTGTCAGCATCTGTCAGAGAACCATTATCGTGCACTGTAGACTTAAAACTCGCATAGAATAACGGTCAATTTCGTATATCTCCGTCAAACGACATAATCTCGATTGGCGGAAATCTCGGTTTGCGGGCAACGGGCTCTGCTGAACATTTACCCTCCAATTGCGATTGTATACGCTTAATAATACAATAAAGATCTTCGAATGAGGTATACGCCTGATAGTTCGGTTTTTCATCAGGATTGATAGAAAGTAATCTTGCGTTATAATCGTCTAACAACTTATGAAAATCTGTTCGAATACTATCTACTGTCATACAATAACTGAGAAATGCTTCGCTATTACTGTCAGACATAGATGCGGTTTTTGAGCATTCATAGATGTTTTGAATGCGCTCAAATAGAATATTGCGTTTTGCTTCTAAGATTGTCATCTCTTTGTCTTCCGACACGCGTGGCTTCTTTTGTTGTGACATGCTTACGTAAGTATAAGCTAATGAGACCGAAACAAAATAAGAATATCTAATGTATCTATTATTTTACCTAAGTAGGCTAAGTAGGCAACACTTTAGAGCTGAGGAATTAAAAGTTGCTTGAAATATGAGATTTATAAGACAACTATGATAGTTCCAGAATTAATAATTTAATAAGTAGGTAGCTACATAAAAGTTTACCTACTGATGCGGGCGGCAATAACCATGTGACGGTTATGTGAATATATTAAGAGTATAGCTAGGTGCTATAACTGCCTAGGTATAGCGATATAACGTATAAAAACGTAAATGAATCCGATTCGTATGGACCAAAAAAATGGTTCGGCGTTACACCGAAACCGAAGGTAGGTTCTAGGCGACTTGGGAGGGAAATGGACTGTATCCATCTCCTAGGCGGCTAAAGAGGGTAGAAAAGGGAGAAGGAGTTTGTGTAAAACCTTTATGTTTTTCAATGGAATCACTTTCATCTGTATATATAAAATCCTTGCGTTACTGATTGACTGACAGGCACACTACAGCTGAAATTACTGGGTGCAAGAAGGTGAAATTTTGCATCTATATTCCTTGAGGAGTGTAATGGAGATTTTACTAAACATTTTGTGTCAGCGAAATTTACGCGTGCGAAGCAGCGGCCAAAAGCTAGTCTCCATATATTTATATTATCCTCGCGCATTGTTGGAAAAATATACAATCGTTTGATAAACAGACACTAAGACTTGGCACAGGCCCTTAGTAAGTTTTAATCTAAAATGTAATGCGACACCAACTGAAAAGTATAAATACGTATATATCCCTATATATAGGATGTTATTCAACTATACAGTGAAGTAATGTAGCAATTATATTAATTAGTAGCTGCTCGCTCAGGTATAATTATCGCATAGGACAAAGTGTATATAACATAAACCTACAATATTGTTATTATAATATTCTAAACTTCTTAATATAATATTCTATAATATACTACGTAATATTGATGATTGCACAATATTGTTGACTGTGTGAGGCACTGAAAGGTCGTTTAGGTTCAAGTGGGTGTGTAATATTATTGTAAGATATACCTGAGTATTACGTATTATTATTATGCAAAGTCAAAAATGTTAAATATAAATTTTGTTATTATTATTAGATTATAATTTAAAACCAGCTAAGCCGACGAACTTCGTACTGCCATACTATGTTTTCTTTTTTTCAAAACACATCCAGTTCAGTGCACGTGTTTGGAAGTTATGCGCGTACAAACCATTCCGTTTTTTTTTTTTAAAGATTTACGGTTGAAGGCATGGAAATGCTCGCCGAGGTTTTCAATCCACGGCGCGGACCAATGACTTTTCAAAGCTATGTGCGTTAATTATCAATTGCTTCGTGCTTCAAAGAGCAGTTTAAGTCTTCCGTCCCGGTTGTTATAAAGATCTTTGACAGTCGTATGCGTAATAGAAACCAAACCCTTACAAATACTGACACTAGTCTATATAATGGAATAGCGCCAACCTTATGAGTTGCGAATGTCTGACAGCAGTTGTGAAAAGCTTTTGTAGCTTTTTTTTATTTTCTTATAGACTCACGCCTGTATCCCCGAAGGGGTAGGCAGAGGCATAATAGGTAATACACCCACATTTTGCCATGAATGTTTAGGGCAAGCCTATTGCCGTTATCGGGCACATCACCAGACTGCGTGCTGCTACTGAGAATTCGGAAAATTCCAGTAACACTTTTGCTCGACCTGGGAATCGAACCCGGGACCTCTGATTAGCAGTCGCATACGCTATCCACTGGACCACGGAGGCAGTCTTAGGTTAGTAGTAGACAGTAGTCTTGGGCTTGGGTATCTAGTTATACAAATATACCGACCCTGGACACCAAAACGATAAGTCTTGAACACAACCAGGATAACGCTAGGACTATGACGATCTATATTTTATTACACATTATCGCCTCATCTACATAATTCTACTCATAATTTCCTGTTAACAAAAGGTCATAATTGCCCATCACGAAACGTAAAAGACTTTTTTTCTCGGATTAAAAATACATAAGTTGCAATTTTTATTATTCTACGAGTCTGCGTCATCATAACTTACTGCAGAAACAGTATGTATTTTTAAACGTCATAACATTAATATTAATGTTCTTGTTTGAAATAGAAATATTGTCTATCATAAGTTAAATCGATTATATCAGTTTAGTAACATTTTATCTTGTCTATTGTAATTTTTTGACTCTAGTCACACTATGAAATATAAAATCATTCTCATTCTTGCTTCAGGAAAATTCTTTTTTGTGCACGCGGTTTTGCTTGTCGCTTGATTTGTAGAATTGAAGTAAATTTGGTCAAACCCTTGTGAATTGCCGCTATTTGATCTGCCCGTCATCGGTTTAGTAAGCCCTTAATAAATTAGTGATATATATTGAACATCACTCTTTGTTCTTGACTCGAAAAGTTAACACGTTCTGTCCTCTCGTAAAATATCGCCTTTTGAAAAGCACATGTTTAAAACCAGCATCGCGAATTGTATTGTGTAATAGTCTTGTAAATACTTTTACCGCCATACAACATTTTATTACAAAATCAGAAAATATTACGGAAAAACTGTCAACTATATCAAAGTGTACCAACATGTTGTCTGTGTAAACTAATGTATGTTAAGTTATATCAACTAACACCATACATGCAATTCTCGTGAACTCTGATATCATAACATATGTTTTAGAATAAACACTGATATTAATTGATTCAAGAAAAGTATTGTAGAACAAAACTAATATAACTTTTTGTTAAAAATCAGTCTAGAAGCTTAAAATTTTCCTAATTTAATATTTATTGAGATATATCACTTATCACGACGCTATTTTTTGTGTATAATGCTATAAGTTAACTTATATATTCAACAGTTTTGTGTAAAGTGATATTTGTAATTAATTTTATTTTAAGCTCTTGGTATTTATAAAATAAAACACACATATGTATGATAAAAAAATATATCTGAATCAAACAAAAAAAAACTTAAGTTTCTAAAAAAAACAACTAATATGCTTCTCTCCTTAATTTAGCACAACAATATTCAATCAATGACCTGTGCCCTTTTGTCATAACAACCAAGTGATCAATATTTATTAAAAACTTTGTGCAATATTGTCTTTGGAATCTTTTCTCTACATTTTAATCTACAATCTAGTAAATCTTTGAGTTCTTTTGGTCTTTTATATTTCCCACTTTTTATGACATAAGCTTGCACTTGATTGCGTAAGATAATCCTCTCACTTCTTTCACTTCTTCGTTCTAAGTTAGCACTCCTGATCTTTCTTTTACGACCTTCTCTAGAAATGTTCTTATCATCCCAAAATACAAACCACGGCCCTAGATTTTGGTTAAATTCCTCAGAGAATAGATGTTCTAGAACGCTATCATTATTGTCTCCACGCACGTTATTTTCGGCTGTAGAATCAGATTTACTAGATTCATCGTATGCATCAATCAACGTTGGAGGCTGTGTCGACCTTAATAAAGCGCGATGTTTTAGTAACTTGTTCTTTTACGATAATAGGTACTAATGTCACTACTATCACTTTCATCAGTACCGAGGATAATTATAATCATCACTGCTCGACGAACTAAAATTACCATCATTTAAAATTGCTCATCGTCAATTACTTGGTTCAATATTATATTATTCTGAGGAGTTGAAGTATGTTCAAGAAGCTCGCTATTATACATAATTTCCTCTTTATTATCAGCATGAAATGGTGATTGAGGGCTTAAAAAATAGCACGAAACAAAGGTATATTTTATTTAAAAATAGCTTTAACTGTAATTTATTTTACCTTAGGGGGGAAAACCCTTTAATACGCAATTTTCCCTGAAAAATAAGCAACCCCAACACCATCTAACACTGTTTTTCCAGTCAGCATCCAATGTTTTCCAACCCTTGCCTTATAATGCCCGGTATCATGTTTTTTCTAATGCATTAGTCCACATCTGCGGTCGCGTCCTGGCCGCCGTCCAAGGGACATTCTGCTTTTATTAACCTTAGTTTACCATACATTGTGTGGTTAAAGACATTGTAGATGTAAAGGTCGTTACAGAATAGTTTTGAAATTTATTTTTGGGAGCGGCTTACGGAAGGGTATGTTATCAAAGGCTCGTCTGCTCTTGAATGTTTTGTTTCAAAATTCAACAAGGAGTCATTGAATTTTAAATGGAAGCAAATGTGTATGAAATATTGAAATAAACTTTTCTTTTCTTTATCTCACGTAAAGAAAATAATTTAAATAAAAATATACACGATTCCTACCACATTTTAGAAAAGTGTGGGTTGGTAGATTTCAAATGTAAACATTATTTTGTAAACATTATGAAGAACTCTCACACAAAACATGTGTCGTGCATCAAAAAATTCAAGACTTCGATCAATATATTCACAAAATATTTTCTCGGAGTACAAAAGTCAATAAAAGTGTTGTTGATAAAAGCTGCATCCAAAATCTTATTTTGAAGCAACTTTTGCTTAAAAGTGACTGTTGCCAACCACAAATACTTGGCCAAAAATATACCTCTACAAATTCAAGTCGAATTTATTTCACAAGATGTCCTATTATCGTCCATTGTGGGAACGGATGGATCTCAGTCACGCCCAGAGCAAGCGATAAAGCTGCAAAAATCTGAGTAACCTCGGTAGCAAACCGTGCTGATTTGTAGGGAACGCCCCTCACCGAATTTTGTGACGTGGTAACGTGGTAAAAGGATGAGAACCATTTTTCGCGGTGTGTTTGGCGATTTTGAAACTGCATCGCATGTTGCTGACTTTCTGAATTATTTTTATTGGGGTCAGTGGAATTTCGACAAGGCAATGATGTTAAGCGGTAACTTAATGGCGCTGATACACCTGATCATTCACTTGTAACAGAACAGCGAGCATTCGCCGTTTTTTGCAGTTTTACCCAATTTATTTACTTCACCTTCACTTATGAATTATTTCTACAGTAAGAGTAAGATACACAAACAAATGACGATTCTAAATAATAAAATGCAGATTTTAATTTGAACAGGGTTATTAAGTGTCTGTTCCCACGTTCAAATTTATTTATCGATATCAATGGTTTATCAACATTCTATTGAAATTAATTCTGAGTAAACCAAATCTAAGGATTTATTGTAAACATTATCGATGTTTTATTGATATTTATTCTGAGTAAGCCCATCACTAGTCAAGTTAAAATTAGTGACAAACTACCAAGATTCTTCCCTAGATTAAAATCATAAGTCAAAGTGAAAGTTTAACCGCCATTGTAGCGCGAATTCTGTGTATTTTCTATATTCTAAGGCTCGCCCGAATATTCGTGAGAATGCTCGCTAAAACACAGTCATTTGTTTTGTAACCTTCGCGAGAATGTTCATTACAGGTGAATGCTCAAGTAGATCAACGCCATAATAAATATCGCTGAGTACTCTTAATACAGCGGGCCTGAAAGTCAAATATTTCAGTGTGTCAAATATCTTAGCTTGCATTTAGCGAGCAATTCTTGAAATGATAATATACCTTTTTTATCTTTTTTTGAAAAGTTTGCATACAGAATAAAAAAATAGATATCGTTTTCACAAGTATCTTTCCTTTGCGAGAGACTGGTGTCTTATAAAGGTAAAAACCTGTGTCATAGATCACGAGGCTCCGAATTCTTGGGCTAAATACAATAGCAATTAACTATTGCGTGTTCTTAACTTAAATAATAATTTTATATGCTTTGAACTTTAGGTTAACTATAGGTTTTGGGCATTAGATTTATTATTTTATAAATAATAGTCGTTAGTTTTAACCTAACCTAACTACACAAATAATTATGTATAAGTAGATAGTAAGAAAACAAATTCAGACACGCAATATCGATAAAGTACGTAATTTCATCTTAAAAAAGTACTTACAGCCGTCCCGTATCTCTTCATGAGTCTTATAGGGATGTAAATATAAGTTAATATGACCCCAATGAAGGGTGAATAAGGAAGTACTAGGCAATTATAAGTTGTTAGAAGATGGAAGTTTGTCGTCGTTATAAGTGGGCGCATGACTATAAATATCTTTAGTAACTTATTCTTATTTGTTTTAAATAAATACAGTCATGTCAGGACAGCTCAATAAGGTACAAAGAGTTATACCAGCCTAAATATTTATAATATTCTGGATAATCCATACACAGCTGTCTGATCCCAACTGACATACATACGTTTTTTTTAAATGCATACATTAAAATAGATAAAACAAAAACTCAGAAACAATATAATGCTCATTGCACAAAGATTTGTCTTTTGTTGTGACAGATGCTATAGTTCACCACTTTGGGTAAGACCGGTTTAGCTCCTTCTTCTTTCGTGTCAATGACGAGTCTCAAGTTTCAATGCATTTACTGCATTGTCTATTACGTCTTTAGGGGAACATGTGTCTGGGCAGTTAGGTCACGATAGTAGGTCAAGCATTGACTCTATAATAGTGCCACACTCACACAGGCTTTCGGCTTCGTCTAAGAAACCCCATCTGGCTCGATTTTCCTTGCAACGTCCAACTTGGGTCCACAATCTATTTAAGGACTTCCATGTGGACCTGGGAAGCTTGTGACCAGGAGGTGGGTTTTCTGAGATAGGGACAAAAGGATAAGGAAGTGAGCTTAGTGCCGTCCATAGGTCTTGTCTGGCTTGGGAGACTTCACCATCGATCGCCGCAACACATCTATAAAAACTCTTTCGACTGTTTGGCCTTGGTGGTTCCGGTTGATAGTTGTGCATGGGGTGCCGTTTGTCGAGTTCTAGCCTAGCTCTCTCCACGGAGCATCCTACACTCCTGCCAACACTGGGTGGAGCAATGCCAGCAAGTGGGAACAGAATTTGAGTCGGGGTCGGCTTCATTTTAGCTGACTTCATAATTCTTTGTACACGATATAGAAAACTTAACAACAAGAAGATTCTTTACGATATTTGGTCATCCTAAAGATTAAAAAAATATTAGATACCGCACCGCTCCAACCAAACGATTAACTTGTCATTTTAATTCTAACCTTAAATAGTATTTCGTAAAATACATTTCATAACATCAGGAATAGAGAGGGGTGCCTGCAGAATATGCCGTGCATTTAAATGTCATCGATGCGTACTGTTATAACCGAATTTAGTTTTAAGGGAAATGCAATGTAAGCATATTATAATTAATATATAAGCCATTACCGCCATGCGGCCAGTTAGTTAGCATACAGTTATCATCCAGTTCGCATCTTTCATCTACCGCGCCAACATCCTACATCTCCCGGTCGCGAAAGCTTGAGTTCGGTCTAGTTTAGTCAATGTAATTTCGGGTGTAAATTAATAAACATTTTTCAGCTGTGAAAAATAGTTTTTTTTTTAAACTCGCTACGTACTACGCGCAAAACATTGGTGTCAGAAGTGGGATGCTGTTGGCTTTCTGGATCTTTATTCAGACCGCAGCATCTGAACAGTGCGTAGTGAAAGTGAACTAGCAGCGCAAGATCGACGATCAGTCTCCGCTCTCATAGTGTGAGCCCGCACCACACCAGATAGAGGATAAGTTTTCGCCCCTCGCAGCGTGAGCCCCCATCGATACACGCAAGTACACCCCTTAGCCGACTGTCAGCCTCCGCTTTATAGCGTGAGCCAGCGCTTACCCTTGCAGCTTTGACCTTGACTAGAGTATAGCCAACCGTCAGCCTCCGCTATTAAGCGTGAGCCGGCGCCGCACCAATCGAGACCGTTCCCAAAACTTCTACTGAGCTTTGAAAACCCTCTGGGTGTAAGGCAGCTCGACGTCTTCAACTACAGGGTGATATCCGCACCCTATGTTGCAGCTAACTCACCTCATTCTCTTCGTCTTCGTGTGGAACACGAAATCAACATCAACGTAAGTCTTATACTTATTTCAAAACTTTTAGTATTGTGTTGTGTTTGTGCAGTGTTTTGTGATAAAAGCAGAGCATTCTAAAAAGCGTGTGCGTCATTTCATAAATTCTAAAAGGAAAGTCTAATTATAAGCACGTATTTTAAATTGACCTTGTAACAAATATTATTTTCTATAATATCTTATAAACTAAATCTTATAAACTAAATCTTATACCCTAAGTATTATATTAGTAATCAATCTATCCTAAGGTCATATCTACTAAATCTTAAAATTATCTAAATATTTGTTAACTACTGATCATTTATGACGGATTCCGAATATTCAGTAAAATCTGAAAAAGATATTAAAAGGCCTACAAAAATGTCCAATGCTACAACGCTGAATTTCCTTACTAAATTTATTAAACCAAATGATGGTAAAAGAGAGACTCTCCCCGCATTCCTCACAAACTGTGACAATGCCATTTTACTCGCCTCTGACGAACAGCAGACTATTTTATGTAAATTTATCATTTCCCAATTGGAAGGTAAGGCACAAGTAGCGTGTTCTTTAAAAACTTTTAGTATTCAAATTCAAATTCAAATTCAAATCATTTATTGCAAAGCTAAGTGTACATGGTGATGGTATACAATGGTATGTGCTTAAAACTTAGCGCCTTTTTCAAGCATAGCAATATTGAGAGCTGACTAGCAATTATAAGTAAATAGAAAACATTGTTATAATTGTTATGTACAGTTAATAGTTGTAGAGGTAGTCCGTAGTACAATTAATTGAATATTATATAACATTATTGAAATTAAGAAACATAGAATTAGTATTAATAGATCGATAGGATATAGAATTAGAAAATACAAAAAAATTGTTATGTCCTTATTTAAAACATGTTAAAATAAATCAGCTCGTGTAATCAAGATTAGAAAATACAAAAAAATAATTATGTCCTTATTTAAAATATTATGTCAAAATAAGTCAGCTCGTGTAATCAAGAGCTTCGTCATATACGTAATATTTAGACATGTAGGTATTATTATTATGAATATATTACTATTATTATTATGAATATATTATTATTATTATTATGATTATATTAATATTATGATTATATTATTATTATGATTATATTATTATTATGATTATAAGTATTACTATTATTATTATTACGTCTCTAACAAATCAATTCTAATCATTTATTATTTAGGTATTCTGTAACAGAATAATAGCATTTTTGGATCAGAAAAAATTTGAGGCGTTTAGTAAATGTTGTTTCAAGCTTTTCTTCTTTAACAAATTTAGGTAATTTATTAAATATCTTAACAGCCATGTAATATGGGCTCTCGTTGAGCATTTTTGTTTTTGAAGGAGGTAAGTGTAGTCTGTCTTTATGGCGTGTATTTAAATTGTGCATGTCTTTCACTTTATTAAAGGAGTCACTGTGTCTGAAAACGAATGTACATATATCGAGTATATATATTGATGGTAGTGTTAGAATATTTAGTTTAGTAAAGTAAGGTTTACAGCTTTGCGTATTGTCTATATGTGCTAGTATTCTGACACATTTCTTTTGAATTATAAATAATTCCTCTACATTTACACTGTTACCCCAAAGCATGACCCCATACCTCAGCCAGGAGTATGCATATGCGTAGTATGCCGACAATGCTGTTTGTGTGTCTGTGCTGTGTTTAATTTGAAATAGAGCGTATGTAAATTTAGATAATTTGGAT
Organism: Euclidia mi; assembly: GCA_944739405.2. Taxonomy (NCBI): domain Eukaryota; kingdom Metazoa; phylum Arthropoda; class Insecta; order Lepidoptera; family Erebidae; genus Euclidia; species Euclidia mi. The sequence goes on along the minus strand of OX123206.2, from coordinate 6,092,973 downwards.
TTGATGTGATCTATATGTGTTTTCCAGTTTAAATGTGTGTCTATGTTTATACCCAATAAACTAAAAGTGTTGACCTCTTCTATTAGTGTATTTTCGTGTGTTATGTGTAGAGAAAGGGGTGTTTTTTTGTGTGACCTGAACTGCATTACTTTTGTTTTGAGTGTGTTTATTTCTAAATTATGTTCTTGGAGCCATTGTGTAATAGATTGGAGAGTGTTTTGGATCTGACTATTATAGTTTAAGTAGTCGCATTTTATTAAAATCGAGACATCGTCAGCGAAAAGTACTGGTAGAGATTTTCCCGAGTCTAAGGTTTTTGGCAAGTCATTTATGTATATTAAGAACAATATACATCCTAGAACGCTTCCCTGAGGAATTGAGCATGATAGATGTATAACTTGAGATCGAGTAGATTTTATTTCTTTTGAGGTTCTATCAAAATGTTCAATTTGTACCATTTGTGTCCTATTATTAAGATATGACTTAAACCATGAGTAAGCAGGTCCTCTAACTCCGCAACCGTTTAATTTCATTAAGAGTATGTTGTAGAGTACCTTGTCATAGGCTTTGGTCATGTCAAGCAACAATCCAACAACATACTCCTTATCATTTAGGTATTGTAGTGCTCTCTGAATATACTTATAAACCGCTAATGTTGTTGATCTACGTTTTCTAAACCCATTCTGACTATCGTCTAGTATATTGTATCGTTCTAAAAATGCGTACAGACGGTTGCACATTGCATTGCAGTAACTGGTCAGAACTTAAGGATTTTCTAAAACAAAACTTTAGCGAGAAGAAACATTCTACACATCTCTTGTCCGACCTTCAAAATTGCAAGCAAAACTTGCCGTTGGAAACTGTCTCACAATACTCTTTGCGAATTGAATCATGCTTAACGCGTTTGTTGTCAGATGTGCATTTCTCCTGTGATAAAAAGGATGAATTAGTTGGTAGAGTCGCCGGTATCGAAGACTTGGCACTCAACACTTTCCTAATGGGCCTAAATCCAAGTTTTTCACATATAGTTCGATGTCGTAACCCTAAAACGCTAAACGAGACTGTCACACATGCTATCGAGGAAGAAAAATTATTTAACAAAATTTTCCTTAAAATCGCCAAAAACATGTTCGACCTGTAACAAACAAGGTCACTCGTCTTCCGAATGGTTTCGGAATAAAAACAAAAACGTGAAATCTTATAATACGAATTTTACTAATCCTAATCCTTATCAAAATCGTTTTCCCATGCAAACTCAATCGTCCCAAAATCCTAATAATTTCCCACGAAAAATCTGCGCATATTGCAAAAATCCAGGTCATTTGGTAAGTGAGTGTCGCAAACGGCAGTACAATAATCAACGCCGTAATATACACAGGCACAGAGTAGTGATACGCGCAGAGGCAACGCTAATGTAAACTTTTGCCATACGAATGATATGGCCGTGAAACACTCAGACGCTAATGAAACATTAGTTTCTGAACCTTTAAACTAAATCGGATTCTGAGTGCGTGTATATCGGAATCCACAGGATTTAAAAATGACACGATTTTTTCAAAATCTTATTCACCTCAGTTCCAAAACAGGAATCTGAGTCATACCAAATCTTACAATAATACTATATCTTATCCTAAATCTTATACCAAATCCTATGATAATGCTAAATCTTATACTAAATCTTATGCTTAGTCATATGATAATGCTAAATCTTATACTAAATCTTATGATAATACAAAATCTTATAATAAATCTTACGATAATTCTAAATCTTACGATAATGCTAAAGCTTCTAGCTGTTCTTTTTGGCGTGAAGACGTTCCGTCCCTATTTATATGGCTACCAATTCAAAATCGTTACCGATCACAGACCCTTAGTTTGGTTGTTCAACGTTAAAGATCCAGGTAGTCGTCTTATACGATGGCGCCTAAAACTAGAAGAATATAATTATGAAATAGTGTACAAAATAGGCAGATTAAATTCTAATGTCGATACCTTATCTAGGTACCCCGTAAACGCGTTAACCTCTAATTCTAATTTAAATAAATCAACTTATGAATAATATTTTAAAAAGCAATTCTTAAAAACCACATCTAATAACGATACAATCATAGGAGAACATAGTCAATCACTTCATTTAGCCAAACAAAAATATATAGCATGTCCGATGTCTCTGGACTTCGACTACTCTATGCCGCATTGCGAGCAATTGTTATCACTCATCGAAATGCTGACGAGTTAAAAACCCGTGAACGTGAACTTGAAACTGTTCATATTGTAGATTATAATAATAGAACATTTTATTTTCTTTTTACGAAAATACATCATTACGATGAAACTAGTTATAGAATTATTTATAAATTACTTATGGAATTGCGTAACAAAATCTTATCTAACGAAAACTACGAAAAAAATTAGCTATATATTTTTCGGAGCCATTTACTAAATTAGTTTACATTAAGATCTATAATATGATATCATACATTTTTCACGGCACCCAAATCAAAATACATATATATAAAAATCAAATAATATATCCAACTCCCGCTGAGGTCCCTAATATTCTAAAGGAAAATCACGGTACCACTATTGCCGGTCACCCAGGTATTAAAACAATGTATAATAGGATAAAAGTATCCTACTATTGGAAATCGATGCGTTCTAATATCGAACGATTTGTTAAAGACTGTAGATTATGTCAAATAAATAAACCCTTACGCTCTTCGAATAAAGCCCCTATGGTTATTACCTCCTCGAGTACCAAACCCTTTGAAAGATTAGCCTTAGATATCGTTGTTACTCTGCCCGAAGCTGGCCTTCAAAAGTTCAAAAACATACTTACCCTCCAGGATGATCTGACAAAGTTTTCTTCCGCTTACCCTATGATAACATGTGCAACTGATGAAGTTGCTCGAAACTTAATTAATTTCTTTTCTCTATTCGGATTTCCTAAAATGATTCTTACCGATCAGGGTACCTGCTTCACCTCCGATCTCTTCAAGCAACTAACTGATATCCTAAATATCAAAAACCTATTTTCAACCCCGTATCATCCTCAAACCAATGGTGCTCTAGAAAGGAGTCATGCCACTCTCAAGGAGTATCTCAAGTCGTTCGTGAACGAAAATCACGACGATTGGCACTGTTATCTAGCAACTGCAATCTTATCCTATAATAAAACTCCCCATTGCACAACAGAATTTATTCCCTTCGAGTTATTATTTGGCCATAAGGCTTCCATACCCAGTAGCTTATATGAAACAAACGATGGCACAACCTATCATGATTATATTCGCGCCTTACAGTATAGGATGCGTTTTTCTCGCGAAAGAACTTTAGAAAATATAATAAAAAGTAAAGAAACATCTAAGAAATATTATGATGCAATTTCCAGTTCTAAAACTTACAAAGTCGGTGAAATGTTTTATTTAGACATCACCATAGATTAAGAAAAGCCTTATCTCCCATTTGGAAAGGACCCTATAAAATAGTCAAAGTGCACGGTAAAAATAACGTCTCCTTAAGTATTATTAGAAAACACATGAAATACTATGTTAACGAAATTAAACCGGCGTGATTTGTCATTGTTACAGATTGGTTTCTGCTGATCCCATTGAGTATATTTCTCACAGTTCGATATTTTGACCCGATATCAATTGCATATTTTTACAACGACTTCTGGAACGTGATTACTTATGTCGAAGTCGTCCCTATCAAACCTTATTTGGATAAAATCCAAAAATCTATTTTATACTTATCTGCTTTCTGTGAAAAAGCAAGAAATTTTGCTATAATTACTTTAGATTGTAAGAATGCGATTGACCCTTTAGAAATATTAATTAATGCTAATTCTCTTAAATATAATTTTTAATCTCACCTTATCTCAGAAAAGATTGATGATCGTGCTAAAAGGTCACTCGAATTCGGTGGCGAAATATTAAAGTTCTTTTTCGGCACTCTAGACGCGGATGACGCTAGAAAATATGACGAAGCCATTTCAGCATGTCAAGAAAACGAAAATCAAATATTTTCTCTTATGAAGGAAAACATACACGTTGTTCGGTCCTCAATAAATAACTTTAATATTTCTATACACAAATTAAATGAAAATGAAATTAAACTAGATAAACAAATACAAAAACTTAATTATATATTTACAGAAAATTCTAAAACGAATGCTAATCTAATTAACATTGAGAAAATTAACTCCTTGTTTAATGTCCTTGAAGGATCATTGTTGTCAATCTCTAATATTCTAGATACAAGTTTAAATTCAATTTTATTTGCAAAAGCTAATATTTTACATCCATATGTTTTAACTCCAACAAAATTATACAATTAACTTTCAAGTAGTAAACAATTTAAATCAAACATCGAATTTCCTGTCTCTTTATCATTACAAAGTATACATAGTATTATAGATTTGTCGCAATTAACCGCATATTATTATAATAACAAAATTATGTTTGTAATTCAGATTCCGTTAGTGAATCCCATGAGGTTTAATGTTTATAAAAACTTACCGTTACCTACTACTCAAGAAGATAATTTCTTAACTTATGCATTGATTCATCCCTCTCTACTCTTTATAGCAATAACTGACGATAGGCTAAGTTATGCATTATTAGATGATATCTCTAGTTGTAAGAATGTCAATACTAAGTACATAATAATTATGTCCTTTACCTTCTGTTCTGTCGACAATCAATAACCCATCTTGTGAGTCGAAATTGTTAACGGAAGTAACTATATCTCTTCCGGATATGTGTAATAATAAGTTAATATATAGTTATATTAATATTTGGCAGAAATTAAATGATGGAAAACATATTTTTATCCAATCTAAGCCTAGTAAATTAACATTAAAGTGTAACCATGATATTAAGGATTACACTCTGCAAGGTACTGGTCTGTTATCCTTGAAAAATGAATGTATTGCGTATTTTCAAACTTTACAATTCTATCCTTTTCATAATTATAAAACTAGGGGACGCCAGCAGATACGCCTGAATTTTTTTAAATTTACTCGTTTTGGCCGATCCCATGGGAATTTCGGGAAATCCCTTCTTAGTGCACCCCTACGGTCCCCAAGGAACATTCATGCCCAATTTCAGCTTCCTACGCCCAATAGTTTCGGCTGTAGCGTGTCTGTCAGTCAGTCAGTAACGCAAGGATTTTATATATTAAGATTTTACCAAGTCAATTATCAAGTAACTATGATATAACAGAAGATGATTGTTGTAAATTTAATAAGATTTCAAATAACAGTTTTCATGAATTTTCTCCTTTCTCGTTATCAAACGTAGATTTGGAATCATTAAAATTAGCTTCGCATAAACTAGATAGCCTAGAAAACCAAATAAATAATGTACAAAATCAATCTCATATTGTAAAATATGGACATTATTATTCCACATTAACTTATATAATAATCAGTACAATTATTGTTTATGCGCTTTACAAGTTATACAAGAAATGTTTTGCGAAATGTGTTAACCCATCCTGTTGTATACAGATATACAATCATTGTTATAATTACAGTAAAAGTAGCAATGAAACCTCAATAAGCCATCCTATGGAATTAACTACCATATCTGGAAACTCTGATGAATTTGACAGAAGGTCAATTCATAGTTTGCCAGAAATTGAAATTAAATAAAAATGTAAAATTTAGGAAATTTGAGAAATCCAATCGCAACCTAAGCGTTTATTAGCAATGAAATGACAATCATTTCCATCCTTTATAATATATAAATTGTATGTGTTATTATAAAGATCTTTATTTAAGGAGTATTCTCCACTTAGTTTATATAATTTTAATCTTATTTTATAATGATTTTAATCATATAAAACTTTGTTTTTATATTAAGTACTACTTTCTTAATACTTTATACTACTTTCTATGTCTTAATGAGTAATTGTAAAACTCAAGCTCTTGCACGCTGTTTTCATTAAACTTCGCGTTCATCTTATTTAAGATGAAGCTTCGTCTTCAAGAGGGGACGTGTTATAACCGAATTTAGTTTAAGGGAAATGCAATGTAAGCATATTATAATTAATATATAAGCCATTACCGCCATGCGGCCAGTTAGTTAGCATACAGTTATCATCCAGTTCGCATCTTTTATCTACCGCGCCAACATCCTACATCTCCCGGTCGCGAAAGCTTAAGTTCGGTCTAGTTTAGTCAATGTAATTTCGGGTGTAAATTAATAAACATTTTTCAGCTGTGAAAAACAGTTTTTTTTTTTAAACTCGTTACGTACTACGCGCAAAACAGTACCATCGGACCGTGCAGAATAGGCTTGTGTCTTAAAATGTAATTAGCGATTGATTCGCTCCTTTATTAGATGTTAAAACGAAATAACTAAACTTTCTTCAAAAATCGATCAGCAACATTACTAATTACGGTTTTTTTAAAACCTATTTGAATTTGACGCGAAAACGTTATAAACCATCATGGCGGTTGATTGACGTCAATAAGTGCAAAACAAAGCCATTGACCTATGAGTAGGTACTATGGACTGGCCCGACTCAGTTGGCCGTCTGGGTTGTACTCCAGAATATAATCTTTATCGACATTGAGCCGGAGAGAGGTAAATAATTGTAGATTTCAAGACATTTTTTTAGATTGATATATGTAGCATGTTACTTTAGTTACTTTAAATCATTCGCCAGACAGATTAGTTTATTCCAAAATGCTATTACGGGCGAACATGTTTAAGCAAAAAACGTCCCTTGTTTGATACAATTCAAATATTTTATTCTCTAGTAATCAATATTGATACAATGTTGCCGGAAAATACCAATGAATGGTGCCATACATACCGAAACGAAACACAGAGCTACACTGAGCTACATGAGAAGATTTCAGATCAAGTAAAACAGGTAGATACAGCACGCCCTACATTACGATTGAAGCCAAAAATTTGGTAGGGTCATGGCATGACTCTGTAATTACACTAGCCATGCACACAAACGCAGTAGACAAGTACACAAACAATAGGATTGCCAAAAATCGTATGACAAGTATTTAAATAACAGCACTTTTGTCTAACATGTCATGTTATTGTAAAATATTTTGATTATATCTTTATCTTGCACTGCACATGATTTTAAGATGTCTAGCAAAGCTGAATATACTGATTATTCTGGTTTTTAGACATATTTTAACACAAAAACAAAAAAATGATGTTGGACACAACGATTTGACAGCAGATGTACCACAAAATTGCCATGATGAGTAAAGGAGAATGCCGAAACCTGTACCAATTGCTTTAAAAAAATGATATACCGTAAATACTTTGATACATTTTGACTGCCATTACTAAATTATGAATCCTTATTAAATCCGCGTTTACGAAATATTATAAAAAAGTAGAACTTAGATCAATAGCTTCCGAATGCATACATTGCCAGCACAAGAAAAAGTCGATTCAGAGTGACAAAAAATCGAGTGTAATATTCTCAACATTAACGATTGCTTACACGATTAAATGATTTTGGATTCAATAGGCACTATGATAGTGAATTTAAAAAATCTGTGTTCTGTGTGATTTTATTAAATAGAAATACATATTTGGCTACTTAACTTGATTTCAGTCTTTGGTTGAGCAATTTATTCTTTACTCGATTGATTTTAGGTGATATCGATTTTAGATATAATTGAATCGAGATAGCAACACTTGCAGGGTGACATTTGATAACTTGAGCAACTGTCAAAAGTATCAAATGTCAACCCCACACAACGTCGCCTACGCATCAATCGTGTTTATTTGTGTTATTATTTTGTTTTTATCCGTTGAGTTGAGGTTTGTTCCTCTGGGTTGAAACTAGGTTTCTTTTAATTTGTAACATCATTTACTTATTCAAATTGTTATAAACAATCAGAAATCAAGGACGAATTCCTTCCTTTGCAATATTTATGGCGGATTTTTGAAAAATATGGTTATTAGAAAATTTAGGGTGCATAGGGTTCCCACCAAAAACTTAGGGTCCCAAGCCAACCTCACCTGCAAGTGGTGCACCTGCCGATCAACGGACGAGGCTCTGGCAAACAAAATATCCCGATAAGCGGCAATAGGCTCGCCACCTATTACGTGGGATCAAAACACTGGCGAAAAGTGGGCGTTTAATATGTCTCTGCTTACCCCTTCGGGGAAACAGGCGTGAGTCTATGTATGTAGAAAATTTCAGAACTGCGGATTCGAAAACAAAAACGCTTCATGCCTACGGTAATATTAAACAATAAGCTGGCTAAAAATGTTCATTTCATGAAAAAGCAAACGGTACAGGCTTCCATACAAAAACCGGCATTCTCCTTTAGTAAACTATAGCTATCTCTTTTTTCTGACAGAGATATCACTAAGACAATGTGAGACAAGACTATGTTTCGTGGATTTATGTCGATTTCGTATAATTATAATTTTTATAAAAGAAATAATATATATTTTTATATTTATAATAGGGCTACGCCATTGTTTATTAACTATTTGCACAAAACAAATCGTGAATGACGTCTGGTCTGGTGTACCTACTTTTATTTTGACGTTTTAGTTGTAACTACTACCAAAACGTCAACAACAATGGCGGACGCACTTTTTGACGTAATGCTTTCTGATTGGTGTTCACTGTCATATGATTAAATACATTTATTTTTAGTTTAAAACCTGAAAATAACAATAATTTTAACTTTTTATGATAAAAAATTAACTTCATTAACATCTACAAAATAATAATAATGAATCTTGAGATACTACAATCAAACCGATTGATTCTTAGTGGACACAAGCCTATTAGTTGCATGAAGGAATATGAATATCTCTTCGTAGTCAACTGAGCGATCTCACTAACAAGCTGCTGTAGCTAGGACATCGCATAGATTTTTTGACGGAGGATCCGATTAATCTAACTATGTTATTATATAAATTTATATAAGGTAAACAGAGGTGTAATATTACACCCACATTTCGCCATGAATGTTTAGATCCCACGTAATAGGGGGCGAGCCTATTGCCGTTACCGGGCACATCACCAGACTCCGTGCTGCTACTGAATTCGGAAAAACCCAGTAACTTTTGCCCGAACCAGGAATCGAACCCGGGACCTCCGATCAGCAGTCGCATGTGCTATTCATTAGACCACGGAGGCAGTCACGTTTAAAGACGTCAATGTTTATTTTATTTTGATAACAATACGTTACGTCGCAATACTTTAGTCGTCTTTTACGACACCTCGGTAAGAGTGAGAGAGGTCTATTCTACACCGCCGGACAGCACACGGCATTTTTATTCTAGTATGTAGTAAGTGACAAAAGACTAAGAGACCTCATGTTCTGACTGACATAATATCACTGCAAAGCCAAAACTGAAGTTGGAAACATGACATTAGCATACATAGTACTTTTTATGTAAAATAAGGGTTGAAGTATTATAAGTGTTTGTAAATTCGCTAATTTTGGTGCTAGAACAATGTCTATGGGCTAGAATTGTGGAAATCCGGTCAATACCTAGCCCAATATAGTATATAATTATACAAGCGTAGTGCCCGAACTTTCATGATGCCTGCATCGGTTAGAACCCAAGTAACAAAATGTAGTCTTGTAGTGTTTCCGGGGCCAGGACTATAACAGGCTAGTAGAAGTTTACAACCACGGAAAAGGGCCCATTTTATACGCGTATTTCTTCTAGTAAAACACTCATAGTAGACTTGGCGAGCACCACTGAGACCAATATTACACTTATGGTTGGACTTTTCAGAACTATCTGCTCCCGTGAAGTCAGCTATGAGCATCTCATAGAACCAGATACCACGACTTAAGCCGAAGCTCACTTTGAGCATTTAATAGAACCAGACAGGCGTGTAACGTACTCCGCGCTTCTATTACTAGCTACTTTAAACATTTGTGAATTTCTGTTGTGTTCTACGGTTGGGGGAAAATAAGAAAAGTAAAAGGTAAGTTCATCTATTTTATATAAAATATATTAACAAGTGTTTCGCACGTAATACTATACGTGTATAATTAATGTTTGCACGGCAAACGCGTAAGTATTTTCGGTGAAGTATATGGTGTTTTACATCTCAATCTTTGTTCGCCTTTTGAACACGGCGTATTTACTAAGCTTTGTTTAAAAATAATATTAGTCCTAACAGAATTGTCGCACCATATTGTGACGCCATATTGTATGTCAATAGAAATCAAAATGGCCGTGAAGATGCGATAAATATTATAAGCAATTGTCTTCCTATATGGACTTTACCAGAATATCTTTGGACTCTAAAGGTTTTACAAGAAACCTTTATACAGAAATTAAGACTTTATCAGCATTCGAGAGTCCACAATATTACCAAGAATACTTACTCGTAGAAGAAACCACTGTAGAACTAATTCACTCATAATTGGCACATAAAGTTGACTTATACACCCCTATAAGTTCAAGTAACAAATGCAAATGGTTCTAAGTGCATTTAGTTCTACAAATTACTATTACTGGCGTATCACACTCATAGCGGATTAATAATTACTTCTTGTAGGCGATTATAAGTGTAACTTACTGGAACAAGTTTTCTCAAATGTATTTACACCTATGCAACACTTTTATAGGCCATCTTAGCCTCTACTGCGCCTATAATTTCGTTCTATACACGACTATAAGTCAACTTATAAGAACAAGTATACTACAAACCCAAACGAACTCCGTGTAACCACTTATAAGCTTGCTAGTAAAACCTGGAACCACTAAGAGAGACTTACTAGTGCTGTGTTTCTGTACCGTAAAATTAAATTGTGTTTCAGCGAAGAAACGAAATAATTACATAATTAAGAACAAACGAGTGTATAGTGAAAGATACAAGAGCATGTTTAGGGAAAAGCTGTTGGGTATTGATTGGAGCCTAGGCATAAATACTTTTATTTCAAAATTTAAAAGACTTCACACAAGTACTTTCAAAAAACAGGATAGAAGAATTTATATACAGAATAGAGATAAATCAAATTGGATATCAGCGGGCATAAAAACTTCCAGTAAGTTTAAAAGGGTACTGAGCTTTATTAATAAGGAAAAATGTGAAAACTCGATTTTAAAATATAGAGATAAATATCTTCCCAGTAAGACAATCTGGGATATAGAAAAAATTGACAATAAAATTGAAAGCATGGTTCTAAAAATAAATAATAAAATAGTTGACGATCCTGTACAGATTGCTAACATATTTTCAGGTAATTTCAGTAAAAATTCTGTCTTAAAATCTTCAGATTCAGGTATTGCCAAAAAAATTTTAACAGAACACGTAAAAAGAATTGACACTAATATGACTTTTGATCACGTTACACCACTCGAAGTTTTAAAGCTGGTTAAACAAATGGATTCGAAAAGCTCTTGTGGTTATTATGAAATTCCCTTGACGGTCATTAAAGACAATATTGACATTTTAGCCATTCCTATTGCTGGCGTCTTAAACGCATGTATACTGGTCTGGAAAGGTGCCGCACCCTTCCAGACCAGTTAAAAGTAGCCAGGAGTCAAAGCAGCCTCTACTCAAAAGTGGATCAAAAACTGACCCGGAGAATTACAGGCCAATATCTGTCCTACCAGTTTTATCTAAAATATTCGAGAAAATCATTAAGTCAAGACTATTAAAGCACATGAATACATGTGAAGTTTTAAATAATAGACAGTTTGGTTATAGGAATAATGTGGGTACCGTAGATGCTGTAAATACTTTGGTAGGTGACATTGTCGCTAGGTTAAATAGAAGGGAGAAAGTTGCAGGCCTATTCCTGGATCTGAGCGCTGCTTTTGACATGGTAGATAATCATATCCTTTTAGCAAAATTAGAACACTATAGAATTAGGGATATCGTTTTGAAGCTGTTCTCTTCCTACTTGCAAAACAGGAAACAACACGTCGAAATCAAATCAGTGTTAGAGGGAAGGGAAACAATACACAAGTCAAAGTTAATTCCGGTAACTAGAGGCGTGCCGCAGGGATCGGTGCTAGGGCCTGTATTTTTTAATATATTCCTAAACGATATTATTGAATATATCACCATTATGAGCATGAATACTCAGCTAGTCATATTCGCGGACGACACAAGCGCAGTGACTTCTGCGAATGATATTAAATGTCTAAACCAACAAATGAACTGCCTTTTATCTGCATTTTGCAAGTGGTTCGATGGGAATAATCTTAAACTGAATATCGTGGCAAGTTCTGCAAGACAACAAGCTCCGACCGCCGCGCCACTGTCACAGATCCCAGAAGAAAAAAAAAACCAGCCACAGTAGAAAGACAACCTGCTGTCCTCCCATACATCAAGGGCGTGACCGACAAAATTGGCTACATCTTGAAGCGAGCTTCTATCAAAACTTACTACAAGCCGCCAACGAAGATCAGTCAATTATTACCATCTGTCAAGTGTCAGTTACCCTTGCAAGAGGCCGGTGTCTACAAAATTGACTGTGAATGTGGGCTCTCATACATTGGACAAACCAAGAGAAGCATAGGCATTCGACTCAAAGAACATATAGCTGACATAAAACAGGGACCCAACCACTACCTGCGATTTGATGAACCACAGATACTCGCAAAAGAACACCGTTTTCTTCCAAGGATGATACGAGAGGCTATTGAAATTAAAAAACACCCTAATTTCAATAGGGAAGATGGTTGGAATGTTCCTCCAGCTTGGGACCCTGTCATAAGGCTAATGAAACCCAAGAAGGACAAAGTCACCAGAAGACCTAAGGACACTGTGAGCTCATTCTGCGTAAATAGTAACACCAGTAGATGAAAAATGTTCGGGTACTTTGAGATAACTTATACATTCAGGAAAAAGACAAATATCACCTCAGTCTGCCGTGAACATGAATTCTGTAAAGAATTCGAAACGTCGGCTAGTAATAAATTAAAAATTAAAAATATAGTTTCTAGATCATTAGTTTCAAATGTAATAACTTAGTGAAACCAATACATCGCGATAAAATCCGTAAACTGTAGTTTAATTTCAATAAGGTACAGTATTCTGTTATGGGTAATAGTTATAAGTATAACATCAATTCAGCTTTTGTTATTCAGAAAAGGGCTATAAGAACCATGCTGCGTATTGATCAAATGGAATTGTGCAGAAGCCACTTTAAAGAATTAAAAATATGAACCATTCCTTGCCTGTATATTCTTGTGCTCATGTCCAACTTTATAAAAAATCTAGACAAATTTGAAACAAAGGAATAAAAAGAGATTAGGGAAAAGAGTCGTAGAAAATATTTAACCAGCATTGTTCAGCCTAAACTAAATGTTGTACAGCACAGTTCTGGAGTCCAAGCAGTAAGCATTTTTAACAGGTTGCCGACTGAGATGAAGGTTATTAACTCCTTAATAGGTTTTAAAAATAAGTTAAGAGCGTTTCTTTTGCAAAACAGTTACTACAGCATTGAGGAGTTCCAGAGTGATAGCATGTCAAATTCATAACAACTTTTATGGAATTCCAAATGATATTTGACATTACTGTAATTTTATTTTAATTTATCTTCTGACATTATAATCTTTATTTTATTGACATGCAGACATTCCTATTATTAATTCACTTAATATTATTATATACTTAATTAACTTGTTGACATCTTCTATTGACATTAATATAAATCATGTAATTCATCATCATCCTAGCGCTGTCCCGGTTGCACTCCAAAACCCACGCCTTGGAGCCCAGGGTCCGCTTTCCGGCTGTGTCTCCTCCATTTCGCATGGTCTTCAGCATCCCTGGTGGTTAGTTGGTTGGCAAGCATGTCATCCCTTGCGAAGTCAAGCCAGCATTTTTTTGGTCTTCCCCGGATGCGGGAGTTCCTAATGCGGTCCTTCCGCGTGACTCCACACATCCAGCGCAGCATGTTCATCTCCGTGACACGCAGACTCTGCTTGTATCGCTCAAGCACAGGCCACGTCTCACTGCCATATAACAGGACAGGTCTAATGATGGATTTATAGACCTGTCCTTTGAGCTTAACCGGCATTTTGGGGTCACAAATGACACCGCTCACCTCACGCCATTTGGCCCAGGCTGCCGAAATACGTGCCTTGACGTCGCAATCGATGTCACCAGACGCGTGCAGTACTGATCCCAGGTACTTGACCAGGTCCTTTCGCTTGGCAATGTCTCCGCCTATAAGAATTGACGCGGGATCTGTACTGTTGCAGGCCAAGTACTCGGTTTTCGCCACGTTTATTTTCAGACCGCCGTTCTCAAGCGTCTCCTTCCACGCGTTCACACGCCGCACCAAGCGTCCCCTGTCCGCATCCGCCAGTGCGATATCATCAGCATACTTGAGCAGCCACGGGGGCTGCTCATGTGAGTCTTTGATGCTGTCTGACAGTACGTCTAATATCACACTGAATAGGTATGGACTGAGGACGGAACCCTGGTGGACCCCGACGGTGATGGGAAAGGATTTTGTGTCGCCAACAGCAGTCCGAACTACGGAATCGGAATTTGAGTACGTCTCGGATGATGTCAATATATGCTTCTGGTACACCTTTGGATCTTAGAGCACACCAGATCATCTGTCGCGGCACACAGTCGAAGGCGTTCTGCATGTCTAGAAACAGAAGATGCAGAGGCGTGTTCTTCGACCTGTACCGCTCCATGACGATCCTGAGGGCGAAAATTGGATCCATGGTTCCGTGACCAGGGTGAAACCCATATTGACATTCCGAGACTGTGGTCTCGTGTCGGATCCGGGAGTCGATTATTCGCTCAAAGAGCTTTAGGGTATGGGACATCACCTTAATACCGCGGTAGATACTGCACTCCTGTACCGATCCCTTGCCTTTGAATACTGGAGTGATGATACTCATTCTCCATTGGTTTGGGATTTTTCCAGTAAGGAGTATGCGGTTAAAAAGATTAGTAAGGGTGTCCACACACTGCAGGCCCATTGCTTTCTAGGCCTCAATGGGGACTCCATCAGTTCCGACAGCTTTCCGATTCTTCATGTGGCGAAGGGCCCTCTGGACTTCTTCAGGCGTTACCGGCGGCACTAGTCCTTGGTTCGGAGGGAGTTCCGGTGGCTGCACCTCTTTATGCTGCTTGTTAAGCAGCTTTTGGAAGTACGAGCGCCATCTCTCCTTCACCGCGCGAGACGCGCATTATAGGTTGCCCTCAGGGTCTTTAATACAGCGACACATAGTAATGTCTTGTGCCGCTTTGACCCTGGAGCGTGCCAACTTGTATATGAGCTTCTGCCCCTCAGACGATTCCAGCTTGGTATAAAGCGGTTCCAAGTGGTCTCGTCTGGCTCTGGCTACAGCCCTCTTAGTGGCACGTTTGGCAGCCCTGTATGCGTCGCGTAATATGTCGTCGTATATAAATCATGTAATTATTTAATAGTTAACTTTAATCAGCCTTGTGGATTTGGTTTATGGTATTTAAATTGTTATGGTTCAAGTTCATGATATTTAGTTTGTTTTGGTATATATTTGTTATCCATCTCTGTTTGTTATGTTCCGATCTAGTATGTAAGGTTAACATTCTACACAATGTATGTTGTACTGAATAAATGAATTGAATTGAATTGAATTGTGAGCCTGTAAACTGTGCACTTCAGGAGAATTTTGTTACTTGGGAAGACATTATAAAAGAATGGCACGAATATGAATATTAAATGATTTATTAAGGCTGTATTTCCGTTAGACCGTCATTTTCAGAACTTATTATGAACGTCCCTAAAAAGCTTTTCAATTCTTCATGAATTCTGCAACGATGCAATAAAACGTATTCCGTGACATTTTTGCCGACCATTTATTTTTTTGAGCGTTAACCGTCGCTGAATTTCCGTCAACTGGAATTTTACTAAACGTCGTACAAGTGGAGAGACCGACAAAGTTCTACAAAGAGGACATTGAGCTCAAACACGCACTGATATTTCAAAGTTATATGGGAATTGATTTGTAATTTTTGATAGCTTGTTGAAAGGTGACTGAAAAAATCGTGAGGAAACCTGTATGTCTGAGATGTCTCTCTTACGCTCCACTGCCGGACAATGGCCTCACGGAAAATAAAGGCCATAATCCACTCGCCTGGCCAAGTGCGAGTTTGCAGATTTCACGTCTCTGCCGGAAAATTACGAGAATTCTTAGAAGTGCAAGTTTCCTTACAATGTATCCCTTCACCGCTTAGCAATTCATTTTATTAATAAAGTAAAACATTAAACTAAACGCTTAGCTTTATCTATCACGAAAACGAGCTTTACCGCCTCCCGATAGTACTAAATCATTATTAATTAGGCTTGGGATCGCCACCGTATCCTATACCTACCCATAGTGTTATAAGTATCAAGACCTTTTGTTACTCATCACTTTTTTCCGATATGTTAGAATTTGCGGTTTCATTACTAAGCATTTTATGGTTCTTCGGCTATTTTGGGAGTAATTTACTGAAACATTATTAGAAAATTCGTGAGTTAGCCTTAAAGTTTCCATATAATATAGTTTTTCATATAAGTAATATTAATGCTTCCAATTTTACGGAACGCAAACAACACCAGACTTAGGCCTGAATTTAATTGTCTATGGAAATGTTAAATTTTTGGACTTAGTGTGCTTTTGTCAGAAGACTCAATGTTATATCGTAGACGTCAAGGATTTAGTCTTAAATTACATCCACGTTTCTGGGGTTGCCACCTCTATCCCGCGGCAACCATCTTGGACATAAGTGAGCAGATAATTTTCTTAGTTGGCCAGGTGAGTCATATAATTTTGGAGTAATATCATACTTTATAAAAGGTTATATATTTTGCCAAAATTAAAAATATAACTCAAATGAAAAGGTATAAGTCGCATAGTGACGCAGCGTTTAAATAGTATTAGATACAAGATTTTAGGCCATCTAGATGAAACTGCTCACGCTTCGCTAGACTGACGAGAAAATCGATAAAATCGAATCACTTGCCTATCAGACAAAACTAGAGCAAACGTAATATATCGTAAAGACCGAGATAGTGAAAATTGTAAGGCTTCATTTCCACTGTATGCGTGATGTCGCATGCTTTATGTGCTACAAAATGAGGTTAGTAAATTCATAGAAGTTTGCAATCAAATAATGATTTTGATGGCTTCATCATAAGCTTCTAGTCCGATATACTTTTCGAAGTATTCCATATGATAAGATTTGGATATATTTAATTTCCATATGAACATATTTAATTTTATTATCACGCACAAAGAAGCAGCCAAATCGAAATTAAATGCACGCATAATGATTTATTAAAATGTGAGAGGACTTAATTTTATTACCTAGTTAGTTTAATCCATGCCGAAACGTTCAGACAAATACAAGGTTTCAAGGTTTATTTAACCTCTTATTTTCAAGTTATTACGCAACATATACTCGTAACATTTTTTTTAAAGACTACATTAGGACTAAATCCTGTGTCGCGGGGGACTTTACAAACATACAACTAACGGACACAACGAACACCCAGACTCGAAACAACAATAATTTGTGAATGATACGAAGTGTTGTCTCGTGTGATATATAGACCCGTTACATAAATATTAGTAGTTAGTGTATCACAGCCCTTATCGTTAGAACTAAGATCGAGCCGTATCAGTATTTATTAGACACAATTTTAGACCCAAACTGTAACGCTCCGAGGCTTGTAAGGTTTTCTTTAGGAATATCTTGTTTTTATTTTAGTTTATATGCTGGGGGATAAAATATATGTGGCAAAACTTTGCTCACATAAAACGTTTTCTCGCAATTTAAGATATCTTGGAACGACCAATGTGTTATGGGAATCCATGGTCACACTGTCTTCTAATGGTAGACAAGACATATTGCTTGGCAGCATTCAAGCAATTGGCATTGTCTTGTCACGAAAGCAAGTACTTGTACAGCAAACTTCAAAGAACAAACCGTGCAATAGAAGACTCAGGATATCACTCGCAAAGTACGATTTTACCAGAGGAAAAGAACTAGAAGCTGAGATTAAAATAATCAAACCTCTTTATGATAGGACACAAACAATTATTCAGATCTGTTATATCCATAATTAGTTCCTAATTAAATGCTGATATCTGCACTATTTATATTATATATAGGGCCATAAGCCACGCGGCCAACGAGTCGCAGATAGACCGCGAGCCGCAGAAGTCCCGTCGTAGCCGTTATTAAAACAAGTCAGACAGATTGTCATTTTCTTTAGTAAAGTAAAGTGAGGCATTAGGTGTTTGTGTCTGTGTAAAACTTTATTGCAATAAACTGTGGTTCCAGCTGAAATAAAAGTGTTTTTTTAACAAGACAATCCGCGGCTGCCGCCTAACAGATCGAACCAGCAGTACCTAAGCTATAGTGTGTTCAAACAAACAAACATTTTCATGACTTACGTTCCCTTGCAACAGCAAAGGGTGTGTTTGAGACATATTACACATGGCACGTCAAGCTTGAAATATGCTGTACGAATTTGCCATTTATTTCCTCCCGCATAAGAATGGTACAAAGGTCAATATGTCTAGGTTGGCGAGTAGTCGTGTGTACATTTGTCTCCAATTTTCGTTCCCAATGAGCTGATGAGAAATTACATTATTCTTTGTCTGTTTGCAGAATAAACAATTACATATAAAAACAGAACGACGCTGTTTTTGCACTGCAATGATTGATGACGACGTTTATTAATGATTTGCTTGCTCGAGATAATGAGGCTGTTTACAGAAGTGTTTGCAATTGTTACATACATTCATACATACATATATAGACTCTCGCCTGTTTCCCGAAGGGGTTGGCAGAGACTACGAAACGCCATTTGCAACGATCCTGACATATCTCTGTTGCTTCATTCACTCCCATCAAGTTTCTCATGCTTGCTTTTCTGTTTACAATTGTTACTTATTCGAATAATAAGTAGCTGTTTCTAAAAGTAGTAACGCGCTGAGTATAAGGCTTTTTCTAGAAATATCAGTATAATCTAGTAATGATAGTAGTTCACATTCAAATTCAAAATCCTTTATTCATTTGGGTCACAATGTGACGCTTATGAACGTCAAAATAATAAATTTATAAAATAATTACTTATACTCAAATTTAAAACATTATTAATGTATGCTTCTACGTTTACATTTACTGCCACGTTCGCAAAGCAATAGGTAGAACCATGAGAAAGAACGGGCAATAAAACTCACGGTCACTCTTTTTCATCGCCAGATTTTGCATAATACACAATTTACATTTTGTAAGGTGCTGCAACTGTTACACCTTCTATATCACTTGTATATATTTACTGTACATAATAATACTCAAGCATAATAGTTTTGGTTAGCCTCCTCAGAATAGACATGGTGAAACAGGAGCATCCACTTACATTATATATACCTAATAATGCAGGCAATCCGCGAAAGTGATCAGAACCATGATGGAAATGATGCAGTTAAATATTAAAATCTAATACCAGCCCGCAAGACCGTCATCGACCAGTCATCGCAAGTAGCACCCGTTCACGAGTATGACGCATGTGCCAGCCGTCATCCCTCTCGCCATATTAGAGGGACAGGGATGACCCGACATACGACGCCACCACAAGAAGTGACATTTTAGTGAGCATGACGACAACGGTATACGAACCAGCAGTAAGAAACAATCTATTTATTATCTAATTTATTATTTGTGCATTGCCTTATTCATATGCTCTCACAGATGACCAAAACAGGCAGATAGGCAAATTAAATCTATTATTGTACAATAGGACATGTCATAGTGACAGTATTTTATTTTTTGACTCTAATATTTTTATTAGTAATTTCTTTTTAACAAAAGATACTATGTATCTTTCTTATGTACATAGGCGACAACTTGCTAAATTATTAGCATTTAATTTATATACTGACAGGAGTACTACTAGAGTACTTAGGAATTTGGTAGATAATAGTTATACCAATAGTAGTATTGACACATCTAT
Source organism: Euclidia mi (assembly GCA_944739405.2). NCBI lineage: Eukaryota > Metazoa > Arthropoda > Insecta > Lepidoptera > Erebidae > Euclidia > Euclidia mi. The sequence goes on along the minus strand of OX123206.2, from coordinate 6,073,031 downwards.
TAGTTTAAACTATTAGATGAGACAACAGATAGGCATTCATGTGTTTTAAACTTAGTTCATCAAAACATACAAGGCCTATCTGGCAAAGAATTAGAAATAGATTTATTTTTAAATAAACATAAGATTGATATCCTATGTATTACAGAACATTGGTTGCGAGGTGACCGATTAATATTTAACAATCAACATTACTCAGTTATAAGTGCATTCATAAGAAAGAAGGCTATTCGTGGTGGCTCTCTAATATATAATAATAATAATAAGTTCTTTATTTCTCCTCACAATGACAAACTTATTCTAGGTTTCACATATTATTTGATTATTTTTATCAATGTGAGGAGCTGGTGTCTGAGTAAGGCGTAAAATGCCTGTATTACAGATCACCAGGTCCCCACCCAACGGAAGAACATAAAGTTTTACTTAAAATAAAATATGATTACACAATCTAATGTTATCTGCAGGTAAGGAGATTTAATACTAAAATGTAAAAAAATATAATGGGGGTAGAAGTAAAAAGAAACAATAAACAAAAAGTTAATAAGAGCGCCAGCGTATGTGTGTATATGTGTGTCTATGAGAGTGAATAATGTTAGCGTGTAGTGTTGAGTATCAAGTGTAGTATGCCGATGTGTACGTGAGAGGGTTTTGGTGCAAGTCATAAACTTATGCTCGTAGCGTACTAATTTGAGTGAAGAAGACTTTCCGTAAAATTGTAATCCAATTTTTTTAACCAGTCCGAAACCAAAGACTTACATTTGTATTTTGGCAAGGGATATAGCGTTAAAGCTCGATTTACCTTATTGTACAGATTTGAACCCTGGTAGCAGAAAAACTGATGTGCAAACTTAGTTTTGAAAGTCGATGAAGAACAGACCGCATGTTTGCGACGTTTGTTTCTGATTTTTTCTGGTTCAAAAGTTGTTAGGGCATGTTGTTTCATAACCGTTCCCAGTATGAATAGCTGCCTCACAGTTAGTACCTCCCATTTCGAGTAGAGATCAGTAGTTGAGTGATAAAAAGGTAGAAACAAACTAACCTTTAGGAGTGCTCTTTGTGCTCTCTCAACTTTTAAGAGATGAGTTTTACAAGTACCACCCCATGTGGTGATACAGTATTCAAGCTGGGACTGACAGAGAGCATAATAGCCCGATTTTATGACAGATTTTGGTGCAGTGTTTCTTAAGGCTTTAAATATTACTATAAGTCTACGCACTCTCGCTGATAGGTGATTAATGTGATCATGAAATTTAAGATTTCTGTCAATAATTACTCCTAAGTACTTTGTAGATTCAGTGTTTTTAAGTTTGGGACACTGACAAATTGTGTCATTTGCATTTAGGCACGAGTGGGAGACGATATTCAAAGAGGAATCCGGTTTGTCATTGGTATGAATGGAAAAAGTAATGAAGGTCGTTTTTTCTACATTTAATGTAAGCAAATTGTTATTTAACCAACTGATCACAGAGTTCATGCCTATCTGGGCTTTGACAAAAACTTCATGCCAGGAGTAACCACTGAAAAGCAAAGCTGTATCATCCGCAAACGCAACAGTTTTCGAATCCGGTAACATTAACTGACATATATCATTTATATAGACTAGGAACAGCGTTGGTCCAAGAATACTGCCCTGTGGAACTCCGAAAGTCACTGGGATCTCTTCACTAGTTATGCTACCGATTTTAACACATTGTGTTCTGTCGGTTAGGTAATCATTAAAAAGCTTTAATTGAAGACCCCGGATACCAAGGCTTTCCAGTTTTGTTAACAGAATAGGGACAGAGACTGTGTCAAAGGCCTTTGCTAAGTCTAGGAATATTCCTATGGTTTTCCTCTTCGAATCTATGTTGTTAACTATATAATTTGTTAGTTCTGGCACAGCGTCGGCGGTGGATCTCTTAGCTCTGAAACCAAATTGTGCTTGTGAAAGAAGATTTTTATTTTCCAAGTAGTTAACAAGTCTTTTGTTAATGATGCGCTCTAAAATTTTTGATATGGTAGGTAGAATTGAAATTGGCCTATAATTATTGACACAGTCTCTGTCACCACTCTTATGTATCGGCTGAACCCTTGACTTTTTATAGATCTTCGGAAATATACCGGTTGTGAGCGACAAATTACAAATGTATGTTATTGGTGTTGTTAGAATATCTATATTAGATTTCAAAATGTCACTAGATATCAGATCAAGGCCCACTGAACAATCACTTTTTAACCCTGTTATTAAAGACCTAACCTCATCTTCGTCCGTAGGGAGCAGACAAAAAGAATGGCTACACGAGTTAAAGGCAATGGGTCCTGTTTGTTGATTATTCTTAATGATTTTTTCTGCTAGCGTTTTACCAACATTTGCAAAGTATTGATTTACATTGTTTGCTGAATTTTGGGGGTCATTGGTGCTAATAAGTTCAATCGGGCTGTTTTTGGGTTTTGTTGAGTATGTAATCTCTTTAACTATTTTCCAAATTTGTTTACTATTTTTCCCTGCGTTTTTGAATTGTTGCTTTTCATATTCTCTTTTAAGTTTTTTTAATAAAGACGAACAAAAATTTCGGTATCGTTTGTATGTGATTTTATGTGTCTCATTATCTGGGTGTTTCTTTACTTTTTTATATAGATTATCGCGGTTTCTAATGCACTTCAGAATGCCTGGGGTTATCCACCGCTTTAGAATTTTTTTCTTGTTTGATATTTTGACTTCTCTAGTGTTGTTTTGGATGCACCTATATAGGATATTGTGGAAGAAGTTAGCAGCCTCGTTGGCGTTTTTAATTGTGCATAGTGGACTAAAGTCAGCACTTTTAAGTGCAGTATTTAGAGAGTTGTGATCTAAGTAATTTACAATTTTAGCCGGCTTTTGTTTAGGAAGGCTAGCTATGTACAAAGCAACACTATTATGGTCTGTAATTGTTGTTTGGAGTATAAGACATCGAGCCGTTACTTTAGTCTTTAGAAACGTGTGATCCAAACATGTTTTATTGTGCGTAGGAGATGTGTATGCAGCCATCATACCGTGGAATGCCATCATATCTAGATATGCAGAAAGATTGCTGTCAAGACTGTGCTCGGCAATGTTAATATTAATATCCCCCAATAATATGACATTTTGCATATACGAATATTTTAATAGTACCTGATTAAGAGATTGTAAAAAGTTATTAATATTTCTGTTCCCGGGTGGCCTATAAATGGCCAAGGCTACTGTATCCTTATTTAGGGTAATAACAAGACAGTTTGCGTCCTCAATTACAGGTTCTTCAACTGAGATAAACAAACCGTTTTTGTAGTAAACAACAACACCTTCATTCTGCGTAAGGTTGTTAGTGGTGGCAAAACTGTCATATCCATCCAAGGAGGGTAAGAACACTGTTGATGACGACCAGCACTCTGTCAAAACAATGCAATCCCAGTCAACCGCAGTTCTGGCTATTATCGGTAATAATCCAGGAAGGTTACATTTGACACTCCTTATATTTTGTTGAAACATTTTAAGACATTTGTTCGACTTTGGTAACAGACCTGAGCAGTCCTCCGCATCACAGATGACAAAATCAGCAACATTGAAAGAGTCTATTTCGCTTTGTAATTGCGTTAGCTCGTTGAATTTCGTCCAAGCAACAATTTAGCAGGATCATATTTGTGGGTTAATTTGGGCATTGTAATATGTGCTGATATATTTCGATGTAAAATTATATTATTACATATGAATTCCAATCTTGTTAACTGGTTATGAAAAGTATTAAAACTGGTATTAGCTACGACATAATATTTTAGTGAATGTGTGACACTTTGGAGGCATGGATGTGTTATGTGAGTATATTTTGATTGTATATAGTGCAGTGTAGTATTAATCAGTTGTAATGTCAGAGTTATTGTTTTATTTTTATGTATGGGGTGTAAGTGAACAGTGTAGTGGTATGCGCTTTTTAAATATGTTAAGTAAAAAATAATACATGCAGTTGGAATGTATAACAGCCGTTCAGAGAGAAAGACTAGTCAAATATTTTTTTCCATGTTTAGAAGATCTTCTTCGCAGTAAACGCGTAGACGGGGTTGGCCTTCCTTTTGTTTCAGAAACACCTTACCAAACGAAGTCCAGCAGTGCTCGTAATTATGTTTTTTAGCAAATAGTCTGGTTTTGTAGTGTAGACGTCTTACTGAAGCAGTCAGAGATTCAGCCACGTATATTGGTTTTGCTGGTCCATCCATATTCAGATTTTTAGTATTCAGACGTTCCTCACGATTTGCCTTATTATATGACCCCGTAGCCTTTATAAACTGTTCTCTCTTTATGGTTGATGTGAAATCTACGATTATAGGGCCTATCGGTTTGTCTTTCAGCTTTAGACGAGATACATCTCGAATATCGGAGTCTAGGATTGGTACATTAATAATATTTCCAATCTTTTTTGATATCTCAACTAGCTGTTCTTTGTTCTCAGATACAGTGACTGGGACATTTCTTAATTCGATCATGGTAGACCGTGCATTTTTTTCAAAAAAGTTCAATTTTTGTATCCAAAGTCTTTATATGGCTCTTTAATGAACAGTTTTCCTGTTGAAGAGTTTTCAAGTCACTAAGAACATCATCGTATTTCTCAGACAACAACATCATTGATTTGTTTATTTCAGCGTTTTGGTTTGTTAGCTCCTTCAGAGATAGTTCCAAGTTGGTAAATTTAGCGTCTTGCTGCTTTTTAATTTCGTCCATTTTGGTCAACAAGTCGGATAGTGAGATATCTGCTGTGCTTGACGGGTCATTCAATCGACGTTTGGTTCGCTTTGTAATGTTCAAATCTAATTGCTGACCTTAACCTTCAGGTGTATACAGTGCTGGATCCGATCCAAAACGAGTGGGAGAGATAAGTTTAGAATTACTTTTCGGTGGGGTATGTTGAACATTCATTGTATTTAATTCTAGCTTTTACTTGTATTTTTTATTGCACGTCAGTACAATTATAATTACGTTATTAAAATAATATTGACCCTTAAAATACGGAGAAATTGTTAACCGCAAATTGCTGTCGCTTATGAACTATGGCAAGCATCAACAACGCATGTAGCGGTGAAGTGCCGCTGTGTGCCATATGATGACGCCTCGTACGCAGCGAAAGGTGTTAGTTGCACCGATTGTCGCTGTCCTAAATGTATGTAATAGTTTGAAATGTAAAGAACGTAAGGATATAGCTAAACTTTCTATCGAGCGCACTGCTGAGATTTCTTGTGTTGAGCTTGAACAACATATTATAGTGTGTGTGTATCGACCACCACAAAGCGACTTTACTCAGTTTGAAAGCATTATAGAGGATGTCTTAAAACACATAATTTCTAGTAGGAAGTCTATAATCGTATGCGGCGATTTTAATGTCAATTTGTTAGAAAAATCACCAATTTGTACTAGGTTAGTTAGCTTATTTACGTCATTTAATTTAAATGTTTTGTTCTCTGAACCAACCAGAATAACCTCACATTCGTCTACATGCTTAGATAATGTTTTTTGCAATTATCTTTATTTAAGTAAGGCTGTTTTAACTGACTTGACATCGGATCACTGCGGGCAAAAGGTTGTAATTCCAACTAATACAACCCCTAAAGTACAAGAAATTACATGTAGGCCAATGACCTCTGCTCGCCTCAAACACTTTAGTAATGATGTTGCTGCCAAGATCGCCAGTATTGACTTAACCGTTGATGATCCTGATGAATTATATAAATGCTTATTTAAAATTGTTAATGATGAGTATAATAAAATTTTTAAACTGAAGACGTTTGCAAGGAGCATTAAAGTAAATTTTTGTGATTGGGCAACAGCAGGTATATACAAAAGTAGAGCTAGGTTGTATAATCTATATGGTATGAAGAAATAAAATTTTAATCCTGAATTTATTCAATATGTTAGAAATTATTCAAAGGTTTTTAAGAGGACATGTGCCTTAGCCAAATCCTTATATTTAAGCAATAAAATCAAAGAATCCAAGAACAAAATGAAAACTACTTGGAGCATTATTAACAATGAGACTGGTCGAGCTAAATTGGTAGATAACAATTATGAATTAAAATTTAATGGTGAAATTATTACTAGGAAAACTGATGTTGCTCAGACATTTAACAATTTCTTCATAAACATACCAGTGAACACAACCAGCTGTCTAGATTCATGTCCAAGCAAAGCAGAAATGTTGGTTAGGGGCAATGTGAATGAGTGTGATGTGCTTTTTAATTTTAAACATATTGACACCAATGACATACTGAAGGTATTCAAGACGCTCAATAATAAAAAATCTGTTGACTTATGGGGCATTTCTGTTAAACTTGTGCGACAAATTATTTCTAGCTTAGCTCCATATTTAGCTGCAATATTCAACAGATGCGTAGATACAGGAGTATTTCCTGATCTAATGAAACACAGTAAAGTAATACCATTATTCAAAAAGGGATCAAAGAGCGACCCTAGTAATTTTCGGCCAATTTCTATCTTGCCTGTTATTAGTAAAATTTTTGAAAAGATTATTTTGCATCAACTAGAGAGCCACTTTCACACAAATAATTTATTTCACAGTGAACAGTATGGCTTTACTAAGGGTCGCTCCACCGTTGATGCCGGTGTAAATTTGTTAAAGCATATTTTTAATGCTTGGGAAAACTTGAAGGATGCCATTGGTGTTTTTTGTGACCTATCAAAGGCCTTTGACTGTGTGGAACATAATACACTTTTACTTAAATTGAAACTTTATGGTATTAGAGATACCGCACTCAATCTTGTTTCCAGCTACCTTAGTGATAGAATTCAGTATGTAGATGTTAATGGGAGTAGGTCTCTAGGTTTGCCAGTAGGAATGGGCGTTCCACAGGGCTCTATTCTCGGTCCATTTCTTTTTTTAATATATATTAATGATTTGCCGTTCTTTGTACAAAATTTATGTGATATTGTTTTGTTTGCTGACGATACGTCACTAATTTTTAAAGTTGATCGTAATTTAAGTAACTTTGATACCGTCAATAACACTCTTGCACAAGTATTAGATTGGTTTTCGACAAATAATTTGGTACTCAACTCAAACAAAACCAAATGTGTTAAATTCTCTTTGCCTAATGTCAAAAGTGTTCCTACTAATATAATTTTAAATAAGGAAACAATTCAACTAGTCGAATCAACCGTATTCTTAGGTGTAACTTTAGATTGTAAGCTTCAGTGGGACGCCCAAATATCCTGTCTCGCAGTAAAACTTAGTTCTGCAGCGTTTGCAGTTAGAAAAGTTAGGGAATTCACAGATATAGATACTGCTAGACTAGTTTACCTTAGTTATTTTCACAGCGTAATGTCTTACGGAATAATGTTATGGGGTACAGCTGCTGATATACAGACAATTTTTATCATTCAAAAGAGGGCCCTACGTGCAATTTATAAGTAAGGTGCTAGAGATTCTTTACGTGATAAATTTAAAGAAGTAGATATATTGACAGTTGCATCGCAATATATATATGCTAACTTAATGTACAAGTAGTAACAAAGTGAACACAAGGAATAAGCATAAACTAGTGGGAACTAACTACCGTCTACATAAAGTTCAGAACTCATTTGCGGGGATTGGTATAAGATTTTCAACAAATTGCCTCTTGAAATAATGAATTTACCCATGCACAAATACAAACGGACAATTAGGAACTTTCTTTTACAAAGGGGTTATTACACTGTTAAGGAATTTTTAAATGATAAGACACCGTGGGGATAGGCTTAGGCTTGTTTAACTCACGATTATTTTATTTACATGTTAAGTGGAGGTGCCTCGTTTCGTGCCACATTATTTATCCCTGATCATATCATTGTTCACTTGTCACCTTCACAAAATTCTATCTACATTTGCATTCCTTCACGCGTTCCACTAACTTATGTTTATAATAATGACCTGGAAAATGGAGGTAATTGGCGGTCATGGTCAGTATACCAATAGATTGTTTCTTACTGATGATTCGTATACCGTTGTCGTCATGCTCACTAAAATGTCATTTCTTGTGGTGGCGTCGTGTGTCGGGTCATCCCTGTCCTTCTAATATGGCGAGAGGGATGATGGCTGGCACATGCGTCATACTCGTGAACGGGTGCTACTTGCGATGACTGGTCGATGACGGTCTTGCGGGCTGGTATTAGATTTTAATATTTAACTGCATCATTTCCATCATGGTTCTGATCACTTTCGCAGATTGCCTGCATTATTAGGTATATATATAATGTAAGTGTTTCCATGTGGTTGACGGCATAGAATACAAGTGTCACCACCCCCTATCTTCCCGTGGGTGTCGTAAGAGGCGACTAAGGGATAACACGATGCAAATACCATCTTTGCGTAGAGACGGAAAACTCGACATCAAACCCTATACGACTGCTTCGTTGGTCTCGCGGCATAAATGTACGCGTGGGATCGGGAGGTCCCGGGTTCGATTCCTGGGTCGGGCAGTGTTATTGGGTTTTTCTGTCACGAAATTCTTAGTAGCAGCACGGAGTCTGGAAATGTGCCCGGTACGGCAATAGGCTCGCCCCTGGCTCGCTATTACATGGGACTAAAGTATATCTGGCGAAAAGTGGGTGTAGAAATACACCTCTGCCTACCCCTTCGGGGATAAAAGGCGTGACGAATGGATGTATGTATGTATGTATATAATGTAAGTGGATGCTCCTGTTTCACCATGTCTATTCTGAGGAGGCTAACCAAAAGTATTATGCTTGAATATTATTATGTACAGTAAATATATACAAGTGATATAGAAGGTGTAACAGTTGCAGCACCTTACAAAATGTGAAATATGTATTATGCAAAACCTGGCGATGAAAAAGAGCGACCGTGAGTTTTATTGCCCGTTCTTTCTCATGGTTCTACCTATTGCTTTGCGAACGTGGCAGTAAATGTAAATGTAGAAGCATACAGTCATAATGTTTTAAATTTGAGTATAAGTAATTATTTTATAAATTTATTATTTTGACGTTCATAAGCGTCACATTGTGACCCAAATGAATAAAGGATTTTGAATTTGAATTTATTGGTATACTGACCATGACCGCCAATTACCTCCATTTTCCAGGTCATTATTATAAACATAAGTTAGTGGAACGCGTGAAGGAATGCAAATGTAGATAGAATTTTGTGAAGGTGACAAGTGAACAATGATATGATCAGGGATAAATAATGTTAAACTACATTCAACAAATCATAAAAATATCCAAATCCTGCAAAAATCATGTGTTCACGAGGCACCTCCACTTAACATGTAAATAAAATAATCGTGAGTTAAACAAGCCTAAGCCTATCCCCACGGTGTCTTATCATTTAAAAATTCCTTAATAGTGTAATAACCCCTTTGTAAAAGAAAGTTCCTAATTGTCCGTTTGTATTTGTGCATGGGTAAATTCATTATTTCAAGAGGCAATTTGTTGAAAAATCTTATACCAATCCCCGCAAATGAGTTCTGAACTTTATGTAGACGGTAGTTAGTTCCCACTAGTTTATGCTTATTCTTTGTGTTCACTTTGTTACTACTTGTACATTAAGTTAGCATATATATATTGCGATGCAACTGTCAATATATCTACTTATTTAAATTTATCACGTAAAGAATCTCTAGCACCTAACTTATAAATTGCACGTATGGCCCTCTTTTGAATGATAAAAATTGTCTGTATATCAGCAGCTGTACCCCATAACATTATTCCGTAAGACATTACGCTGTGAAAATAACTAAAGTAAACTAGTCTAGCAGTATCTATATCTGTGAATTCCCTAACTTTTCTAACTGCAAACGCTGCAGAACTAAGTTTTACTGCGAGACAGGATATTTGGGCGCCCCACTGAAGCTTACAATCTAAAGTTACACCTAAGAATACGGTTGATTCGACTAGTTGAATTGTTTCCTTATTTAAAATTATATTAGTAGGAACACTTTTGACATTAGGCAAAGAGAATTTAACACATTTGGTTTTGTTTGAGTTGAGTACCAAATTATTTGTCGAAAACCAATCTAATACTTGTGCAAGAGTGTTATTGACGGTATCAAAGTTACTTAAATTACGATCAACTTTAAAAATTAGTGACTTATCGTCGGCAAACAAAACAATATCACATAAATTTTGTACAAAGAACGGAAAATCATTAATATATATTAAAAAAAGAAATGGACCGAGAATAGAGCCCTGTGGAACGCCCATTCCTACTGGCAAACCTAGAGACCTACTCCCATTAACATCTACATACTGAATTCTATCACTAAGGTAGCTGGCAACAAGATTGAGTGCGGTATCTCTAATACCATAAAGTTTCAATTTAAGTAAAAGTGTATTTTGTTCCACACAGTCAAAGGCCTTTGATAGGTCACAAAAAACACCAATGGCATCCTTCGAGTTTTCCCAAGCATTAAAAATATGCTTTAACAAATTTACACCGGCATCAACGGTGGAGCGACCCTTAGTAAAGCCATACTGTTCACTGTGAAATAAATTATTTGTGTGAAAGTGGCTCTCTAGTTGATGCAAAATAATCTTTTCAAAAATTTTACTAATAACAGGCAAGATAGAAATTGGCCGAAAATTACTAGGGTCGCTCTTTGATCCCTTTTTGAATAATGGTATTACTTTACTGTGTTTCATTAGATCAGGAAATACTCCTGTATCTACGCATCTGTTGAATATTGCAGCTAAATATGGAGCTAAGCTAGAAATAATTTGTCGCACAAGTTTAACAGAAATGCCCCATAAGTCAACAGATTTTTTATTATTGAGCGTCTTGAATACCTTCAGTATGTCATTGGTGTCAATATGTTTAAAATTAAAAAGCACATCACACTCATTCACATTGCCCCTAACCAACATTTCTGCTTTGCTTGGACATGAATCTAGACAGCTGGTTGTGTTCACTGGTATGTTTATGAAGAAATTGTTAAATGTCTGAGCAACATCAGTTTTCCTAGTAATAATTTCACCATTAAATTTTAATTCATAATTGTTATCTACCAATTTAGCTCGACCAGTCTCATTGTTAATAATGCTCCAAGTAGTTTTCATTTTGTTCTTGGATTCTTTGATTTTATTGCTTAAATATAAGGATTTGGCTAAGGCACATGTCCTCTTAAAAACCTTTGAATAATTTCTAACATATTGAATAAATTCAGGATTAAAATTGTATTTCTTCATACCATATAGATCATACAACCTAGCTCTACTTTTGTATATACCTGCTGTTGCCCAGTCACAAAAGAAAAAAGTAGATATTGGTTTGTGCTCAATTTTTCAATGTGTTAATCCTAGCGTTATTCCAGTTGCAACTAAGACTCTAATCTTTGAGCCCAGGTTCTCTTTGCTAATCTAACCAGATTTGACAGAATTGTTGGTCTCGCGGCATGAATGTGCGCGTGGGATTGGGAGGTCTCGGGTTTCATCCCCAGGTCGGACAAAGTGTTATTGGGTTTTCCGTTGGGAAATTCTCAGTAGCAGCACGGAGTCTGGTAATGTGCCCGGTACGACAATAGGCTCGCCCCCTATTACGTGGGACTAAAATAAATCTGGCGAAAAGTGGGTGTAGCAATATACCTCTGCCTATCCCTTCGGGGATATAGGCGTGAGACTATGTATGTATGTATTTGACAGAATATTAGATTTTCCACAAAGTGAGTGTCGCCTGTCCTGCGTAACTAAAAGGAAAACTGACTCCTCATAAGAACTCTCAAAGATCTCCATGATATCTGGGACCGACGTCATATCGTATTTTCCAAGGTTCACAGCAAGAGATAACTAACATTTTACTACGCAGACAACTTTGGTAAGTACGTTTTGAGTGCATTGGGCTTGAACCCAATATCATTATTTCCAGTAAACTCTCGCTACCTACAACTAAGTTTTAATTATTTACCTTTTAATCTATACTACAATATTATTATGCTGAAAAGTTTGTTTGTTTCCTTGCGTTCGTTTATCTCAAGAACTATTGGTTCGATTTTATTGATTCTTATTGTGTTGAATAGGTCAGTTGTGGAGGAAGGCTACGCCTTAAAGCTATACGTGCGGAGAAGTAGCCCTTAATAAAGCGAGTATAACCATGGAGTTACTTTTAAATAGTTTTCGATTAGCCTGAAATACGACTGTCGGTATATAATACTCATATACTACTCCTCATATATTTATCTCTCCGCAAACACACTATATCTTTACAAATAAATAGCGCTGGGAAAAAATTACGTTGAAATATAGAAGTGAAAAATGACAGTCACAAAGAACATTATTACAGTAATAAAATCCATGTCGTTCCCGAAGTCTTATGAGTGCGCTATAAGTTATCATTAGGTAGGCAACAGTTTGTAGCGACCGAACAAGAGATTTTGACGTGGTAACGATATATTAAAAAAAAAATAGGATGATTTTCTCTGATATTTTTTGTGGTGCTACTCCATTTTGGAGTGCCAGCAATTTGAGTTTCGAAACTATATTATTATGTTTGTGTCCGCAACATCGGTGACGTAGATTTATATTTTCTTGTCATAAAAACATTTAAACCCTACTAGTTATTGTTGGTACTGCACTTAATATGATGAAATGATGACCATATGACTCCAAAATTCTTGAATATAGAAAAATACAGAAGAGGCCGCCAATAACTAGTCCTCACCGCGTTTTCCGTATTCACGAACGTGCAAAAGACCTTTTTACATTTGGTCAAAAGGTTCTTGGCTTTGTATCGGAAGGAAAATACTTGATCCGTACATCCCATACACTTTAGATATTCCGCTTATAGTATATACCATACCACCCTGTCAATTTCAGGCCGCCCTCACATTGGGTGTCAGCGTCGACGCCGCGTCGATGGAGTCGTTCGTCGTCATTCAAAAGACAAAAGCGTTCTCAGAGAACACTCGGCTCCGAGGTGACGCTGCGTTGACGCTGACGCCAATGTCAAGGCGGCCTAATAGCTCTTTTAATCCATACTTTCGCATGTAGTTAGTATAAAACAATGGCATAGGTACACTATCATTACAAGAAACTTTAATACGATGCGATGGTGAGTATATAGACTATGAGATTCTATTATGATGTAAGCACCCAAGATGGAATTAATTTAATAATATTCAACCTTTATAGATGAAATAGGTGGCACCATATTTGCGAGCAAAAACTCGTATTCTATAATAAATGTATTTTCTATTTCGATAACAAGAGGCATACACATACTAACCTTGAATGAATCATTCAGTACAACTGCTTAATATCACCGTGTCGGCCCATCTGTTATATTCCATACATTCCATAACTGAACTAATGCCAATATTGTGATGCTTATCATACCAGCGCAGTGGTGCGTCACTTGTTCTTAGGGTGAAAGCTGTGTATGGATTTATTTATGTATGGATTTTGTGGTAGTTTGTTAGTGACGGGATGGGGCCAACAACATTGTTCATTAGTGTATAATATTATCTCCTTCAGTGGAGTCAATCAAATGCAATCTAAAGTTTAATAGGTACGTGAAAACTTTTTAAGTAGGTAGGTAATTACGAAATGTATTTTTTTTGGAAAATTATCTTTTCATACAACTGTTTTTTGTATGTCGAATTAGAACAGTTCAGTCCCAAGCATAAGTGTCGATAAACTGCATCAGAAGGCCAATTCTTGTATTTTATTTGACATGCACACTATATTATTTTGAACGAAATGAGATTAGATTTTAAATTTACTCACAATTTTATTGGTATTCTGCTTAATTAATGTCATTATCGTCTAATAGTTCGTCGTTGACACATATTTTGACACATTGTTAACTTTTCGATCTATAGTCCATGCCACGAGAACATAGACTTTTTGTTATAATATCATCAGGTAAAGAACCGTCAAACGAACAAGTCGGCGATTGCAAAACATTTACTTCAATCGGGCACCAATCACTGGATTGAATTTCATCATCCCCAAGTCCTCTCCACGGAACGCCACTTTTACCCAAGAGTTGTGCGTGAAGCGATCGAAATCAGAAAACATAAAAATTTCAATCGGGAAGAGGGCTTCAAATTGTCATCGGCGTGGAATCCAGTGATTCAACTAACAACACCCCATTTTAATGCGCAGTCGGCGAATGTTCAATATATAGATACGGTTAGTGTGTTTTGCGCTTGTACTTCGAAAATCAACAACCCGGGGGTAGAAATAGAATCTTCTACCTCGCACTCGAAGACGTGACATCGCAACACCAGTCAGCTTGCGACCACGGGACGTGCAACCTTCTCGAAACGTCAAGCAAAATAAGGTATGTAACTACCTAATGCATGTTCGCGTTAATTCCCGTATATAATATATATTCTTATAAACATGCAACGCGAGTGTTTAAAAGTTTATCAGACAGTTAAAATATTCAGCTGCATATTATAAATAAGAAATTAATGTTTCAGGTATTATGATTATAATTTCTGGTATAGGGTCGTATCAACAAATGTATCCGTAAGAAACTTCTAAGTATACAAAATAATTATAGACAGTCCAACAAGAAGGTTATTATGCTTACAATATTAAGATAACGAGCAACTTGGAAGACGGATCACAAGAATTATTATCAGGCAATCTCGCCTTGTTAGAATCACATGTGTTGTTAGGATATGAGGAAAAGGAATGGTTATGCCAATGTTTGTTTGTGCAAATTTATTTACTGAAATTTAATCAACCAGATTGACACTGTTATAAGCAAACATCTACTTGTAAGAACGCTGTCATACAATAATTGTTCATCAGGCAATGGCGTTGTCACAAACAACTATGGAGCTATGAATACAAGTACAGCGCGTTCCAACGACGCCGACGACTAGGTGGACCTGATTTCTTCGTCTGAACAGTATAATATAAATTGTACTGCCACTAGCATTATCCGTTAGTTTTCTCGGTCCGTCTCAATATGAACAGTTTCATACAAATTGATCACCACTGGCATTTAATAATCCGTCTGTTTAATCGGTCCATCTAAATGTGAACTGAACAGTGTAATATAAATAGTACTGCTACTGGAAAGTCCGTATAAGCAAAAATAGGATCTTGCGTCTTAAAGATCACATCATCAGTCTTCAACAGTCCACTGCTGGACTAGGCCTCTCCTTTGAAAGGAGGAATTGGCCTACTATACCACTTTGGCCAAACGTGTTGGTATAGGGTTTGTATCAAGTTTTCCTTCTGTTACAGTGCTGTTCTCATGGGATGATATGGGGTGGTGACATTCCGTATTCTTAATCGGTCACCACAAGGACCTTAAAGATCGCGCTATTAGAAGTTTCACATGCGATTACCATCTTAATATATAAAATCCTTGCGTTACTTACTGACTGACAGACACGCTGCAGCCGAAACTATTGGGCGCAGGAAGCTGAAATTTGGCATGTATATTCCTTGGAGACCGTTAGGGTGCACTAAGAAGGGATTTCCCGAAATTCCTATGGGATCGGCCAAAACGGGTAAATTTAAAAAAAAATTGTAGGCGTAGCTGCTGGCCTCCTCTAGTATATACATACAAATTGAAGGAATGATTTCACCAGAACTCGTTTAGTTTATTTGTTAATGTAATTCACTTGGCTTGGCTTACGCGCTCACCTCAAGGTCATAAGAGGTCAACTAAATAAAACTAGAACTGTCAGGAATCACTTAGTCTGGTCAAAGGAATTTCTATATGATTGAAAGAAACCACTTTTTGTTCCTCGATTTTTGTAGCTGAGTCGTACTGTGCCATTGAGGAGCTTTCAGCTAAGCTAACAAGCAGTACAAACTGTTTTGTCTGCTCCTAAATATAGGCTCAGTTTACATATAAACACAATCGTAACAGCTTGATCAAAGCATAGTGATGTTTGGTCTCTGCTCGTAGGCTCAAAGCTATAGTGTTTATTGACTTTGCTCAATATTTACGCAAGTTTATCTAAGCGGACCTAGGCATAGGTTTTTTTTCTCTTCTACACCGTCCAAATGAATGAATGTCCGTGCGAATTAGGCGTTTTATGCGAAAATAAAATCTGATCCAAGATAGGTACTCATAATAAAAAATCTTTTTTTATAAGTCTTTATATTATACACCATTATTTTTTCATTAGTACAAAAACTTAAAGGACAGATTAGCGAAGATATTATTATCATATATGTGACGTAAGAATTTCATTATATCATTAAAGAGCAAAGTTATTATCATTTGTTTATTGTAGAAAATCTCACTTAAATCATAGTCATATTTTACAATCCATTCACTAATTCATTGATAATATTCCATCCTGCTCATTCGCATTCTCTCTGTCGCACTTATGATGTAGGTCGCCATAGAAAATAAAATGCAGAAAAATAATAAATGTAGGTAGTTATTTTTTAATTTTGTTAATTCTACCCTCTCCTTCATACTTCATTCGGGCTTAGGACCGGTAAAATTTATCGTTTAACAAGTAATTAAATACGGAGGTATGTAATTAGAAAGCAAACAAATATCAAAATAAAAAGAAGGTGTTCTAGACTAAAAGAAAAGAGTAATTTTGGCGTATTTATGAAGTTAGAATCATCTGCTATTTATAAACATTATTTTATCATCATCATGTTAGCCTAGAGACGTCCACTGCTGGACATAGGCCTTCCTCAAGTTGTGTGGAGAACACAGACCGATTTTGAGCCGCCCGCATCAAATTATTATTTACTTAAGTACGTATTATTTACTAATCTTACAAGTATTTCCATTGTCCTTCGAAATGTCCACCACCGTTGTCAAAAGCATCCAATATGCACTGCTTTAATTGTTTGACACTGACCGGCTCACTTTTGTACACTCACAATAAGATGTCCATGGGTGCACAGCTGCACTCGCGATTTTTTCACTCAAAAAGAACGCACGAAGCATAGCTACATACTCCAGTGATATGAACTGATATTAAAGGCCATCGCGTCTGGCAAACGTAGACAAAAAATTAACTTTTGCAACGAAATTAGATACGCTTACTTTCGCTAGCAATTTAGCACTGTTTGTCGCATCGTCGGCGGGGCGTGGCGCAGGCGCAGAGGGGCGCGGGGGGGGGGTTTGAAAATTTATCAATGGTTCATTTTACTTTGATTGTGCGCGGGTCGGTCATAGTATTAGTATTGCATTTACCAATTATCACGTATTTTTGTGGACAGTTTTGAGACAGTTTTGGGACTTAGTGTTTTTATTTTTTAACTACATAAATATGATCAGTTAAAGATACTTAGTGTTCTGTTAAATTTTTTGTACTAATTAAAAAATAGCGGTGTATATTTATGTAATTTTAAATGGTTTAAGCGTCCCAAGTAGTTATTATTTTCAATATCTTGTAAGATTTTAGACCAAAAAATTTACCAGAATCATCTATATAAATAAAATTATTGCGTTACTGACAGACTGACAGACAAAGCACAGATATTAGCGTAGCTGCGGGTATTCTCAAATCACTACATAGTATAAAACAAAGTCTGTCGTCTGTCTGTCTGTCCCTTTGTATGCTTAAATCTTAAAAACTACGCAACGGATTTTAATGCAGTTTTTTTTAAAGATAGAACGATCCAAGAGGAAGGTTTATATGTATAATTGACGCGGGCAAAGCCGCTGGCGACGTCTAGTAATTTATAAATTAAGAATTATAACTGGAGAGCTTTAATTCTTACCAGACTGAGCAAAGATTTTGTGGTGTGTAGCACTTTTATATGTATATACCTAATCGTTGACTGTACCTAAGAAAAGAAGATTAGGTCATTTTGCCTCATGATCCGCTAGACCCATTCCAAAAGACGTCATGAGTCGTCCTATTTTGCGAAGGCTATTTTATAGTATAGGGGTCATTTCCAACCCCAATTATACGAAATTCGCGATAGTATATCATCAAACATCTATCCCATTTATCGTTCTATCATAGCTATATAATTGTACTATAAATAAGAAGGATTTATTACCATATCGAGCACAGACCGTTTATTTCCTATTTATACACTCGCGTGCAAGTAAATCGACTCGAGGCTCAAGTGCGCATAAAAAGTGATATAACTTAAAAATGCCTTATTTTACCTCAATATAATGTTTTACATAATTAAAGCCTAGTAATTAGGCTTTAAAATGGTAGCATAATTTCAGTAATTTAAATAAACACATGTCCTTAGAATGCAACTGAACGCAACCTCCCATAAACTGCTCTGCGCTCTATACACAACTTGCGCGACACAACCCGCTATAAAAACGATGTAATCGATTTTTCTTATCAGTCCGCTCCGCCTGCTCATCCAGAAGCGGATCAGAGCTGTCGTTGGCATCGGCAGACTCCAACCTGAGCGCGGCCGAAAACCCGAAAGCGGACCTGGTGCTGCACATAAAGCGCCGCCGACACACGATGTGTATGTCAGCGAACATCCAGCGGGCTCACTCGTTGCCATCAGTGGCAATGGAAGTCGACCAGCAAGCCGCCCGCCCATCACCATACAGACGCAGAAGGAGCCCCGATGAGGAGGACGAAGAGGAGGAAGCCAAGAGGCACCGGGCCGACTTACTTAACCAGGCACCGCTACCACAGCGCGACCCCCGCCTCCACCGCCCGCCGCCCGCAGCGCCCTCTACCGGCGCTTCAGGGAACCACTCACCGCGCGCGTACACGGATGTTGTCCGCTCGCCACCCGCTCCCCGCGCGACCGCCGCCGCGCCCGCCGCCGCCGCCGCCGCCGCGCGCCCCGCCGCCGCCGCCGCGCGCCCCGCCGCCGCCGCCGCGCGCCCCGCCGCCGCCGCCGCGCGCCCCGCTGCCGCGCCCGCCGCGACCGCCGCGCGCCCCGACGCTGCGCCTGACGCCGCGCCTGCCGCGACCGCCGCCGCCACCACCAGCAAGCCGCGCTACCCTCCGGTGATCGTGGAACACTTCCCGAACTGGGCACACCACCTGAGGGAGTTGAAAAACCAATTGGGAAGAGCCGCCAACGCCCGCCCCTTTGGAAAGGGCATAAGATTTACCCCAAGAGAGGAGGAAGAGTACCGCTTAATACAGCGGTACCTCACAGAGCTAGAGAAGACAGAGAAGCTCTCTTGGTTTTGTTACTCCCTCCCAGCGGAGCGCAGCCTGAAGGTGGCCATCAGAGGCCTCCCATATAACACGACGCCGGAGGAGGTAGAAGAGGAGCTCCGCGAGCTGGGGTATGAGCCCGAATACGTACGCAACATTCGGGCCCGCCGCGACAGACCGGGGTGCATCCTCCTAGCTATAATAAAGCGCACAAAGGACGTCACACCGGGGATCTACGAAGTCACAGAGATGCTCGGCATCCCCGGTGTCAAAATAGAAAACTGGCGCGGGAAGAGGAAGCCGGCTCAATGTCATCGGTGCCAAAAGTTCCGGCACTCGAGTCACCAATGCCACCGACCCCTGGCTTGTGTGCGCTGCGGAGAGGAACACACCGCAAGAGACTGCCCGCGCCCACTTGAAGAACCAGCTACTTGCGCCAACTGCGGGGGTACGCACCCCGCAAACCACATACACTGCCCCGTATTCAAAAGGGAAGCCCGGAACAAGAAGGCCGGCACTGTCGCAGTCACCGGGGAGCCGCGTAAAGAGCCGGCGCCGGTAAACCCTCAGCCGAAAGGAGAGACCGCGCAGGGCGCGACGCTAATGGCTGAGGCGAACGACCCCACAGCTCGCGGAGCCGCGGTCGCGGCTAAGAAGAAGAGAGGGCGGAGAAACCGCAGGCGAGGTAAAGATGGCGCAACTGCGCCCGCCGCCGCGGAAATACCCACTCAATTGGATCCACCACCATCCCAGGGCGGCCAGAGAAAGCCGAAGCGCAACCCAGCGCCGGCACAGCAAGCACCCCAGCCGTCCGCTCGCCCGGTCGCCACCCCCGCCGAACCAACCACGGCCAGGGGTAAGAAGGCGAAGGCCCCACACCATAGTGAGGGACCAAGGAGCGGCGGCAACTCAACAGTTCAAGCCGCGATAAATGTTCTACACGACGTGCTTACCGCGCTCAGCGCCGGGCGGGACAAGCAAGCAATTGTCTCCATTATCCTCAAGGGCCTAGCGGACCTGATCATGAACGATGAACAATAAGCCCTTGAGGATACTCCATTGGAACGCCCGCAACCTCCGCAAGAAGGCCGCCCTGCTCCGCCCTCTCCTGCAGGAACAGGACATCGACGTGGCGCTGATAAATGAGACGCACCTGGGACCTGCAGACCGACTACGATTCCCGGGTTTCCTCATTTATCGGAGGGACGAACTATCGCCGGATGGAGTACGCTACCGCGGACTGGCAGTGCTAGTCAGGCGAAGAGTCGTACACCAGCCACTACCCGTTAGAACCACGAGCACCCTGTACACGCTGGGTGTGGAGCTGCACCTAGGTGGTGCAAACCTTCACCTGTACGCCGCATATAAGCCGCCCGCAGTGAACATAGACATCGCCGAACTGCGGACCATACTCCAAGCATCTCACCCGGTCGTCATTGCGGGCGACTTCAACTGTAAACACCCAGCGTGGAACTCAGCGACCACCAACGCACCGGGTGTACGACTCTTCAACGACGCCGAAGCCCATGGATACACCGTAGTGGGTCCGGAGGTACCAACACATTACCCGGACACGCTAACGCACATGCCTGACGTCCTAGACATCGTGGTGCACAATGACCTCTCGCACTGCCAGTTACAGCTTCACCAGGAGGTGCTCGACGACGAGCTACAATCGGACCACCAGCCGGTACTCGTCGTCGCACAACAGGAGCCTACACGTATCGTCCCTCAAGCGCCACGTCCCAAACCGGACTGGACTAGATTTAGGGATACGATGGAGACCACCACACCGACTCGCCCTATCAGCTCCGCAGCCGACGTCGACGCGCTCGCGGCCGAACTCACCGGCGCTATCAAGTCCGCCCTTGTCAGCTCCACACCACCCATCAACACCCAGAGGAGGCTACCCCCTCTGCCGGCACACATTGCTAAACTGATAGCTGACAAGCGGCGCCTCCGCAGACAGTGGCAGAGCACGCGATGCCCCACATTAAAGACGCAACTCAACCGGCTGACGGAGAGAGTGAAGGGCGAGTTGAGGACCCACACCGCCGAGAGCTGGGAGAAACTCATAGAGGACTCTCGTGACGACTGGTCGTCGATCCACCGCCTATGTCGTCGCCTCACAAACACCCCAGCTCCGGTGCGCCCGCTACTACACGCCGACGGAACTCCACGCTACAAAGCAGCAGACCGTGCAGCGATCCTAGCCGACCACCTCGAGGGCCAGTTCAGGCCTAACCCGATTGTTGACGCAGAACACGCCGCAGCAGTCGAGAAACACCTTCGGGAATACTTCGCCACGCCGATAGCTCCCGAAGAGGACTCCATCTTCTTTTCCCCTGGAATGGTGCAGCGAGCCATACGGCAGACCCAGCCCCGGAAGGCCCCTGGGGCGGATGGGATACCGAATACAGCGCTGCGCCACCTGCCGCACCGTACCGTGGCAGCGTTGGCGCGCCTGTTCACGGGGATCGTCCGCACAGGCGCCTTCCCCACCTGCTGGAAAGAAGGCCGCATCATAATGTTACCGAAGCCAGATAAAAACATCTTGAAGCCGGGGAGCTATCGGCCGATCACTCTCCTGCCCACGATCTCGAAGGTGTTCGAGAGACTCCTGTTGCGGCACCTCACACCGCACATCACGCCAAGACCGGAACAATTCGGGTTCAGGTCTGAACATTCCACAACACTGCAATTGTCGAGGGTACTGCATCGGATAACGGCGGCGCGCAACAAGCGCGAGCACGCCGTAGCAGTATTCCTCGACATCCAGAAAGCTTTTGACCGAGTGTGGCACTCCGGTCTGCTGTTCAAACTGTCGACATCCACAGCGCCTCGCCGTGTAGTAAAGGTGGTCTCCTCGTTCCTTAGCAACCGGACTTTCCGAGTGGCAGTGGAACAGGAGCTCTCAGACGTCCGCACCATCTCTGCTGGAGTCCCGCAGAGCTCATGCCTCTCGCCTGTGCTTTACACCAGGTTCACCGACGACATCCCCGTCGCCGAGGGCGCCGAGCTGGCGCTCTACGCCGACGACGCGGCGTATATCTCCACCAGCGTCAACGCCGCCCACGCCGCAAAGAAGATGCAGCGCGCCCTCGACCTTCTCCCCCGCTGGCTATCGCAGTGGCGACTGTCGGTGAATGTGGGTAAGTCACAGGCGATACTCATTAGCAGCAAGCAGCTCCATCCACTGCCACTCAAACTCCAGGGTGAGTACATCCCCTGGACCCGGACGGTGAAGTACCTGGGGATTACCATTGACCGAGCTCTATCCATGAAGCCGCACGTCCGCAACGTCGTCGCACAGGTACGCGCAACCAGAGCGCTTCTGCGTCCAGTGCTCTCCTCACATCTACCACTTCGAGCGAAGCTGGGTGTGTACAAATCTTATGTGCGCACCCGGCTCACCTACGCCGCGCCCGCTTGGTTCGCCCTCACGAGCGAGTCGAGCCGCATTCGCCTCCGCGCGCAGCAGTCGCTGTCGCTGCGCGCCGCCGTTCAAGCTCCTCGCTATGTGAGGAACGATATCATCCAGCGGGACACCCGCATCGAGAGCCTGGACGCCTACATCCGCCGTCTGTCCGTGGGGATGTTCGAGCGAGCCGACGCCTCGGCCTGGGACCACGTCCGGGACCTGGCCCCCTGGCACGCTCGCCCCCCGGACAAGAAGAAACTGCCTCGCGACCTCATCGCTAACCCCGACGACGCTGCGGACGAGCCGGTTGCCCCGGGTAACCGCCGTCCCCCCCTCTAACTTGACAACCTCTTAGCCCTCTGTTGCAGGTGGCCGCCCCCTTCCGCGCGACATCTGCGCGTATCGACGCAGGATACGCTCATCATGTGCGCGCGCGGACGACCACCGCAACAGAGCACGCCATGGACACACTCCAACCACGATGTCGGCGTCTAACCAGGCGCCGGCACCACACCACCACCACCTCACCACAAAGACCTCCGCAGGCCGCCCGTAAGTCGCCGTCTGTGTCGCTGGCTTCACGGAGCTGGGCCTCCCTCGGTTCGCCGGGGGTCTCACCCGGCTCGTGTTGACCGCCCGGACGGCGTGAAGATTCGGCGGCCTGCGCAACACGCCTTTCGGTCAACCGCCTTAGGGCAACTACTGCCCGACCCAAGGACCTGCCTTTATTAAAGGGCAGGATACTAAAGAGCCCGCTAGCAGGGGGCAAAATCTGTCCCGAACTAGCCGCTGCACGCCCTGTACGGGGCGTCGCGATGATCTACGTTGTTCTTATCAGTCGCTCAATAGACGTTGACCTGAACACATTTCTGCAAATTGAAGCCGTCATTTGAAGAAAATTATGGATACAACACCTGAAGAAGCCGCTCAAGTCGTTGCCCTGTTGCAAGAAGGGTTGAACCAGCGAGAAGTCGCTCGTTGGTTGAATATGAGTCAGTCTGCTGTCTCGAGAGTGTACAGGAGGTTTCAAGAGAGTGGTGCCTTCACTCGGCGGCCTAATACAAGCTGACGCCGGTGCACCTCGGAGCGTGACGACCGGTTTTTGGTCTCGACCTCTCTCCGAAATCGACACCTTACCGGCGTGGATGTGCAGCAGGAGCTACGTCAAGGTCGCGGAGTAACTGTCAGTCAGTGGACAGTTAGAAGAAGGTTGAAGGAAGCTAAGCTTACTCCGAAAAGACCCGCTACAGGCCCGAAGTTGACCACAGCCCACCGTCAAGCACGCCTTCACTTTGCTCGAGAGCACTTGGATTGGAGCATAGAGCAATGGCAGTCGGTCCTGTTTACAGATGAGACGAGGATGTGTCTCCATGGCAGCGACAGGAGAGGTCGGGTGTACCGGCGTCCTGGTGAACGGTTTTCACAGTGCTGCTTTGTTGAAACCGTTGCATATGGTGGCGGTTCTTGCATGATGTGGGCTGGAATTTCCTTAGAAGCAAAAACGGACCTTGTTTTTGTTCCTGGGGGAGGCCGGGGAGGAGGTCTGACCAGTGATCGTTACATTGAAAATGTTCTACTGGATCAAGTTGTCCCTTATCAAGGCTTTATTGGGGATAATTTCATCTTGATGCATAACAATGCCCGATGTCACACTGCTCGGGCCACACGTGAGTTCCTGAGTGAAGTTGGAATTCACACTATGGATTGGCCAGCGCTCAGCCCCGATTTAAATTCCATTGAACACATATGGGACGAGCTCAAAAGTAAAGTTAGGGCGAGGAATCCAGCTCCGACAAACATCAATGAGCTCAAGACTGCGTTGGTAGAAGAGTGGGGCCGAATACCACAGTCATCAATTAAAAAGTTGATAAGGTCGATGAAGAATCGCTTGAGAGCAGTGATCAGGGCTAGAGGAGGGAACACCAAATATTGACACGAATAAATGTTTTATCTTATGCACATTTTGTTTCATTTATACCCAATAACCCCATACTGTGAAATTGTATGAATTTTCAAAAAAAATTACAATATCTTTGACATTCACTTTTTTACTAACCTACTGAATCGATTTTCATGCAACTTACATCATTTTAAAGTTCAATTACTAGGCTTTAATTATGTAAAACATTATATACAAGTAAAATAAGGCATTTTTAAGTTATATCACTTTTTATGCGCACTTGAGGCTTGAGTCGATTTACTTGCACGCGAGTGTATAACATTTAATGTCATGTAAATCGGTTAATTAACGTTTATTCAAAGCACTAGAGATAAATTTATTAAACATTACTTCAAACGTAATTCAACTTTACATATTTGTAGTAGAGATTTGAATGTTGAAGTTGAGTTGAATGTTAAGCTTGATTAGATTTATTCTATTTCGATCTGAGTAGGAATTTAATTGTTAAGACTTTTCAATGTGTACCTATGTTAAGTAGATTAAGGGAAAATGATGAGTACTATTTGAAATCGCTTGATACACGTGCAAATTTTGGTTAGGGCGGTTTCAGATTAGCGTTTTTTTTTTGCGCGTTACGGTCGTTTCAGCATACGCGCTTACACGCGCGCTACATTACACGCTACAAAAAACCGGACTCGCATGAACGGGCATAGTTCGGTATGTTCGCTCGAAACGGTAGTGATATCCTGTCAGTATAGGGCTTTTACGAGCTTAGACGCGCGTCAAAACTCGTACGAGTCGCGCGTGTGTCAAAAGGCGCGCCTATACGCGCCTACATGCACTTCGATCGAAAAGACGAATCGGGTTCGATTCCCGGGTCGGGCAAAAGTGTTATTGGGTTTTTCCGAATACTCAGTAGCAGCCCGGAGTCTAGTGATGTGCCCGGTAAAGGCAATAGGCTCGCCCCCTATAACGTGGGACCAAAAATTCATGGCGAAATGTGGGTGTAATACATACTTCACCTCTGCCTACTCTGATACAGGCGTGAGTATATAAAAACGTGAGTATATGAAAGTCGTTGATGCCACACGTCTTTACATATTAACTTGCAGGAAATTAACCAGGTTTACTGAATTTTTAATTCATTTTAAAAATCAGTGAATAAAGCTAGTGTAATCTACCGGCTTAATTAAAGGAATACAAGATTAAGTCAAAAACAGGAGAGAGCAGATGCGAGTTCAACTTATACCTATGATTAATTCTAGTGTAAAATGCTTTATTGTTTGAATATTTTTAATATGTTATACTGCAAAGTTATTGTACAAACTGAATATTTATTTTATTAGTTTAAATAGAATTGTTTGTAATATTTATACGTAATCTTTTATAAATGTATTTTAAGTACCCACCTCAACTTGTTTCTGCAAGACCCAAAGATTGACTGGTAGAGCCTTCCATTATGTCTATGCCGACGCCTTTGCCATTAAGGTCGACCACACATTGGGCTACAGCGTTCCTCGAGTGTACGCCCGGCGTGCGCTCGGCGTTCACTCTGTAGTACAAAGTGAACGCCGAACGGACGCCGTACGCTCGAGGAACGCTCGTGAACAAAGTCAGGGAGGCCTAAGTCTGCCTTTGTATAATTTATTTCGTTTTGTGCAAAATGTTTTAACTAAAATTATTAATTATTAGTTAATGTAATGCTTATTCGTACTATATATAAAACAAGATTAAATGTAATGTTTTTTTTAATTTAAAAGTGTTAATTTTGTTAACTAATAAGGTGTGATCATAAAGTGCTTTTTGCCGGGATATGGGTTTGTAGACAGTTTATAATTGTCACGTTGTAACTAAATCGTTTAAGCTAAGTAATTCTTGTAGCTATAATAATTACTACTTTAAATATTTTGACACAATTATTGTTCATAGACATTTTGTGTGTATTAAATTTTCGTATTTTGGAAAAGGTATTTTGGACAATATATCGGTGTAAAATCTTAAAATAAAGATATTATCTTAATATATAAAATCCTTGCGTTACTGACTGACTGACAGACACGCTACAGCCAAAACTATTGGGCGCAGGAAGCTGAAATTTGGCATGTATGTTCCTTGAGGACCGTAGGGGTGCACTAAGAAGGGATTTCCCGAAATTCCAACGGAATCGGCTAAAACGGGTAAATTAAAAAAATTGCAGGCGTAGCTGCTGGCGTCCTCAAGTATTTGAATAAAGTGTGTTTTTACTCACCAAGGGCCAAGGAAAGCACGAATAGTGTCGGCGATGTCATTGACCTGCCGACCAAATGGGCCGACCGCCCGCATTCGTAACGACTCCGACAAAATCATCAATATCACCACACTACAGAAGCATTACTATTTCTAACACTGTTATTCAGCACTAGCAGTAGCACTGTTATATTTCACTGTTATCACAACACTAGCACTGCTATTTGTGATTTGTCACAACACTTGCACTTGAATTTGTTATTTATCACCGATTTTGGTTTTAGATGTGATTATTATTGGTTGATAGTTGCACTGCCTGTAACAAAAGACAAATATGTTATTACAAATTTATTGTTAATATTATACACTAATAATATTTAGCATTGTTTTTGGAGAGTAATGACAGCCTACAATCAAAATGTTCGCCTTGCTTTAACAAAGATTTTAAACTAGCAACCTGTTTCGTCCTCAGAGGGGTAATGTAATATCCTCATCAGCCATTATCAGTCCACTGCTGAACTAGGCCTCTCCTTTGAAAGGAGAAATTGTCCTACTATACCACGCTGGCCAAACGGGTTGGTATAGGGTTTGTTTCAAGTTTTCCTTCTCTTACAGCGCTGTCATCTGCATAAAATGTAGTCCCTTTGTCGGCTCTTACGACACCCACGGGATGATGTGGGGTGATGACATTCCATATTCTTATTATATATAGAATATAATTATGTTCAATGTATAAAAAACATATAAATAATAGCCTACGTCTAAACGTTTCTCACGAATCGATGTCTATTATTATTGATGATAATCGCGTGAAAATCTGTTTAGTAATTTTTGAGCTTATCGCAAAAAGAGAGAGACAGTTGAGGACTTTGTTTTATAAAACTGAGATATAGAATAAAGTTTACAATGTTATGTCTTATATTTAAATCTTACGGTAATGCTCGTACCCCTTACATTTGAAAGATTGCCCGTAAAAAGACCGTCGGCATTTTCATTCATAGTTTGTTCACTGAGATTCAAAGTTTGTTTATTTCATAGTTTTTATTAGTTCGTTTCACTTTTCCCACTTCTGAAGTTTTAAACACTCTTGTTCCATCACTTTCTCGTAACATTTTTCCTTCTACGTGAATTTTATACAGATGGTAGTATCGTTTGCGAAAATATTTGAACATCTTTGTTGTATGTTTGTATTGTAAGCAGTACGGTTGTCTTCTAATATTTGAAACTAAAACGTTATAGAAGTTTATATATAAATTTATTTTACCAAAAAACTCTTAAAACTAGACCCAACCCTGGCTTTTCCTTGTTTGTTATTATATTTGCATTAAAAGCAAATATTATAAAATTCTTTATTCCAATTTCACGTACCTAATGGCTACACTAAAGTATAGTATTAAACATCCCATATATGTGAACTAGGTGTGGTATTATATAAAGTTCTTATTTTATTATGAAAATTAACAGTGCTTAAAATCTGTGTACACTAATTGAATTTAATCCTCTAAAACTCTACGAAATCACATATGCTATTCATAACAGTCTTCTAAAATCTTCGTATAAAATCCCAGTGATACGCCTCCATCGCATCACTAAACAAAGAAGCAATATGTCATAGTGGTGAGCATAATGGCCACTTCACACAGTCGCAAGTGCTGAAGTACCACAAAGTACCACGGAAGTACCGCGGAAAAACTGCGGAAGTACTCGCAAGTACCACACGAGAGCGACGATGTGGGAAAGAGAAAAGTCTGTGTGGATCTATGCGTTATATCGTTCGGCTGCATTTGTGTGGATTTTTGATATGAATCTCAAAAGTGGATTCAAATTTAATGAGGTTTTATTTTTATTTTGGAGCTGACTTTTCAATATTCCGATAAAAGTTATTCTACCTATAATTAAACTCCAACCTGGCTAAATGTGGAAGTAAAGCTTATTTATATTCAAATAATCGTTTTTGAGTTCTATTCTATCTTACGAATTACATTTATCAGACTATTGAAAAGTCCTACGATGCACTTAGACAAGTAAGTTAAAATATTAGTAGGTACGTTGTCCCGCCATTTCTAACACTGCATCCACTATTAATGTCACACTTTCTGGTCTAACTGCATTTGAGAATACCCTGGCTTTCCCACAGAGCGACTGGCTGTCTGATTGTCGCAACCCATAGGGATAGTGATATTCCATGTTTTAGATTAGTGTCCGTTCATTCAGAGGTATTGACTGTGCAATAGTTGACAATCTTCATGACATCGTGGACCGACGACTCAAAACGTGCTGTCCGAAACACGGGGCAAGCGTTAATTACGCACCATATGTTTAAAGTCGATAATTCCTACAAAGCAGTCTCTTGCTACCTTCACAAGGCTCTACACCAATACGTAATTAACAGTAACCAGAGTATAGAAGCCGGTACCTCACAATTTTCAACAATACCTCAACCAACGTCCGGGACAAAATAATATAATTATTATTTTATTTTGTTCCGGTCGGTTACATCGGAACAGTTTCTACACGAGTGGTTAAAGTTCAGTCATCCATATTCTTCCATTCGAAATTATTTCCATTATCCGGGTAGAAGATATTTAGGTCGTAGTTTTGTTAATTTTGCTTTTGTACTTCCAAAACGGAAACACGAGTAAAATATATGGAAGGTTATTTCATTTTGAGTACGAAAAGTAAGTATATAAAGTATATAAACTAAGTACACATTGTCTTTAAGTGAAACAGAAATTATTCTACCCAATAATTTAATTTTTACCCTGCATCGCGGGCTACTTTCAAATATACAACCAACACCCAGACCCGAAGTAACCATTTATGAATCACACACATCTTAATATATAAAATCCTTGCGTTACTGACTGACTGACAGACTCGCTACAGCCGAAACTATTGGGCGCAGGAAGCTGAAATTGGCTTACTTCGAAAAGACCCGCTACAGGCCCGAAGTTGACCACAGCCCACCGTCAAGCACGCCTTCACTTTGCTCGAGAGCACTTGGATTGGAGCATAGAGCAATGGCAGTCGGTCCTGTTCACAGATGAGACGAGGATGTGTCTCCATGGCAGCGACAGGAGAGGTCGGGTGTACCGGCGTCCTGGTGAACGGTTTTCACAGTGCTGCTTTGTTGAAACCGTTGCATATGGTGGCGGTTCTTGCATGATGTGGGCTGGAATTTCCTTAGAAGCAAAAACGGACCTTGTTTTTGTTCCTGGGCGAGGCCGGGGAGGAGGTCTGACCAGTGATCGTTACATTGAAAATGTTCTACGGGATCAAGTTGTCCCTTATCAAGGCTTTATTGGGGATAATTTCATCTTGATGCATAACAATGCCCGATGTCACACTGCTCGGGCCACACGTGAGTTCCTGAGTGAAGTTGGAATTCACACTATGGATTGGCCAGCGCTCAGCCCCGATTTAAATTCCATTGAACACATATGGGACGAGCTCAAAAGTAAAGTTAGGGCGAGGAATCCAGCTCCGACAAACATCAATGAGCTCAAGACTGCGTTGGTAGAAGAGTGGGGCCGAATACCACAGTCATCAATTAAAAAGTTGATAAGGTCGATGAAGAATCGCTTGAGAGCAGTGATCAGGGCTAGAGGAGGGAACACCAAATATTGACACGAATAAATGTTTTATCTTATGCACATTTTGTTTCATTTATACCCAATAACCCCATACTGTGAAATTGTATGAATTTTCAAAAAAAATTACAATATCTTTGACATTCACTTTTTTACTAACCTACTGAATCGATTTTCATGCAACTTACATCATTTTAAAGTTCAATTACTAGGCTTTAATTATGTAAAACATTATATACAAGTAAAATAAGGCATTTTTAAGTTATATCACTTTTTATGCGCACTTGAGGCTTGAGTCGATTTACTTGCACGCGAGTGTATAACATTTAATGTCATGTAAATCGGTTAATTAACGTTTATTCAAAGCACTAGAGATAAATTTATTAAACATTACTTCAAACGTAATTCAACTTTACATATTTGTAGTAGAGATTTGAATGTTGAAGTTGAGTTGAATGTTAAGCTTGATTAGATTTATTCTATTTCGATCTGAGTAGGAATTTAATTGTTAAGACTATTCAATGTGTACCTATGTTAAGTAGATTAAGGGAAAATGATGAGTACTATTTGAAATCGCTTGATACACGTGCAAATTTTGGTTAGGGCGGTTTCAGATTAGCGTTTTTTTTTGCGCGTTACGGTCGTTTCAGCATACGCGCTTACACGCGCGCTACATTACACGCTACAAAAAACCGGACTCGCATGAACGGGCATAGTTCGGTGTGTTCGCTCGAAACGGTAGTGATATCCTGTCGGTATAGGGCTTTTACGAGCTTAGACGCGCGTCAAAACTCGTACGAGTCGCGCGTGTGTCAAAAGGCGCGCCTATACGCGCCTACATGCACTTCGATCGAAAAGACGAATCGGGTTCGATTCCCGGGTCGGGCAAAAGTGTTATTGGGTTTTTTCCGAATAGTCAGTAGCAGCCCGGAGTCTAGTGATGTGCCCGGTAAAGGCAATAGGCTCGCCCCCTATAACGTGGGACCAAAAATTCATGGCGAAATGTGGGTGTAATACATACTTCACCTCTGCCTACTCTGATACAGGCGTGAGTATATAAAAACGTGAGTATATGAAAGTCGTTGATGCCACACGTCTTTACATATTAACTTGCAGGAAATTAACCAGGTTTACTGAATTTTTAATTCATTTTAAAAATCAGTGAATAAAGCTAGTGTAATCTACCAGCTTAATTAAAGGAATACAAGATTAAGTCAAAAACAGGAGAGAGCAGATGCGAGTTCAACTTATACCTATGATTAATTCTAGTGTAAAATGCTTTATTGTTTGAATATTTTTAATATGTTATACTGCAAAGTTATTGTACAAACTGAATATTTATTTTATTAGTTTAAATAGAATTGTTTGTAATATTTATACGTAATCTTTTATAAATGTATTTTAAGTACCCACCTCAACTTGTTTCTGCAAGACCCAAAGATCGACTGGTAGAGCCTTCCATTATGTCTATGCCGACGCCTTTGCCATTAAGGTCGACCACACATTGGGCTACAGCGTTCCTCGAGTGTACGCCCGGCGTGCGCTCGGCGTTCACTCTGTAGTACAAAGTGAACGCCGAACGGACGCCGTACGCTCGAGGAACGCTCGTGAACAATGTCAGGGCGGCCTAAGTCCGCCTTTGTATAATTTATTTCGTTTTGTGCAAAATGTCTTAACTAAAATTATTAATTATTAGTTAAGGTAATGCTTATTCGTACTATATATAAAACAAGATTAAATGTAATGTTTTTTTTAATTTAAAAGTGTTAATTTTGTTAACTAATAAGGTGTGATCATAAAGTGCTTTTTGCCGGGATATGGGTTTGTAGACAGCTTATAATTGTCACGTTGTAACTAAATCGTTTAAGCTAAGTAATTCTTGTAGCTATAACAATTACTACTTTAAATATTTTGACACAATTATTGTTCATAGACATTTTGTGTGTATTAAATTTTCGTATTTTGGAAAAGGTATTTTGGACAATATATCGGTGTAAAATCTTAAAATAAAGATATTATATTTGAATAAAGTGTGTTTTTACTCACCAAGGGCCAAGGAAAGCACGAATAGTGTCGGCGATGTCATTGATCTGCCGACCAAATGGGCCGACCGCCCGCATTCGTAACGACTCCGACAAAATCATCAATATCACCACACTACAGAAGCATTACTATTTCTAACACTGTTATTCAGCACTAGCAGTAGCACTGTTATATTTCACTGTTATCACAACACTAGCACTGCTATTTGTGATTTGTCACAACACTTGCACTTGAATTTGTTATTTATCACCGATTTTGGTTTTAGATGTGATTATTATTGGTTGATAGTTGCACTGCCTGTAACAAAAGACAAATATGTTATTACAAATTTATTGTTAATATTATACACTAATAATATTTAGCATTGTTTTTGGAGAGTAATGACAGCCTACAATCAAAATGTTCGCCTTGCTTTAACAAAGATTTTAAACTAGCAACCTGTTTCGTCCTCAGAGGGGTAATGTAATATCCTCATCAGCCATTATCAGTCCACTGCTGAACTAGGCCTCTCCTTTGAAAGGAGAAATTGTCCTACTATACCACGCTGGCCAAACGGGTTGGTATAGGGTTTGTTTCAAGTTTTCCTTCTCTTACAGCGCTGTCATCTGCATAAAATGTAGTCCCTTTGTCGGCTCTTACGACACCCACGGGATGATGTGGGGTGATGACATTCCATATTCTTATTATATATAGAATATAATTATGTTCAATGTATAAAAAACATATAAATAATAGCCTACGTCTAAACGTTTCTCACGAATCGATGTCTATTATTATTGATGATAATCGCGTGAAAATCTGTTTAGTAATTTTTGAGCTTATCGCAAAAAGAGAGAGACAGTTGAGGACTTTGTTTTATAAAACTGAGATATAGAATAAAGTTTACAATGTTATGTCTTATATCTAAATCTTACGGTAATGAACGTACCCCTTGCATTTGAAAGATTGCCCGTAAAAAGACCGTCGGCATTTTCATTCATAGTTTGTTCACTGAGATTCAAAGTTTGTTTATTTCATAGTTTTTATTAGTTCGTTTCACTTTTCCCACTTCTGAAGTTTTAAACACTCTTGTTCAATCACTTCCTTGTAACATTTTTCATTCTAAGTGAATTTTATACAGATGGTAGTATCGTTTGCGAAAATATTTGAACATCTTTGTTGTATGTTTGTATTGTAAGAAGTACGGTTGTCTTCTAATATTTGAAACTAAACGTTATAGAAGGTTAAATATAAATTTATTTTACCAAAAAACGCTAAAAACTAGACCCAACCCTGGCTTTTCCTTGTTTGTTATTATATTTGCATTAAAAGTAGAGGTTTGTATAAAACTAGAGGACGCCAGCAGCTACGCCTGCATTTTTTTTTAATTTACCCGTTTTGGCCGATCCCGTGGGAATTTCGGGAAATCCCTTCTTAGTGCACCCCTACGGTTCCCAAGAAATATACATGCCAAATTTCAGCTTCCTGCGCCCAATAGTTTCGGCTGCAGCGTGTCTGTCAGTCAGTCAGTAACGCAAGGATTTTATATATTAAGATTCTTTATTCCAATTTCACGTACCTAATGGCTACACTAAAGTATAGTATTAAACATATATTAAATTCTTATTTTATTGTGAAAAAACTGTGCTTAAAATCTGTGTACACTAATTTAATTTAATCCTCTAAAACTCTACGAAATCACATATGCTATTCATAGCAGTCTTCTAAAATCTTCGTATAAAATCCCAGTGATACGCCTCCATCGCATCACTAAACAAAGAAGCAATATGTCATAGTGGTGAGCATAATGGCCACTTCACACAGTCGCAAGTGCTGAAGTACCACAAAGTACCACGGAAGTACCGCGGAAAAACTGCGGAAGTACCCGCAAGTACCACACGAGAGCGACGATGTGGGAAAGAGAAAAGTCTGTGTGGATCTATGCGTTATATCGTTCGGCTGTATTTGTGTGAATTTTTGTTATAAATCTCAAAAGTGGATTCAAATTGAATGAGGTTTTATTTTTATTTTGGAGCTGACTTTTCAATATTCAGATAAAAGTTATTCTACCTATAATTAAACTCCAACCTGGCTCAATGTGGAAGTAAAGCTTATTTATATTCAAATAATCGTTTTTGAGTTCTGTTTTACCTTACGAATTACATTTATCAGACTATTGAAAAGTCCTACGATGCACTTAGACAAATAAGTTAAAATATTAGTAGGTACGTTGTCTCGCCATTTCTAACACTGCATCCACTATTAATGTCACACTTTCTGGTCTAACTGCATTTGAGAATACCCTGGCTTTCCCACAGAGCGACTGGCTGTCTGATTGTCGCAACCCATAGGGATAGTGATATTCCATGTTTTAGATTAGTGTCCGTTCATTCAGAGGTATTGAGTGTCCAATAGTTGACAATCTTCATGACATCCTGGA
Organism: Euclidia mi; assembly: GCA_944739405.2. Taxonomy (NCBI): domain Eukaryota; kingdom Metazoa; phylum Arthropoda; class Insecta; order Lepidoptera; family Erebidae; genus Euclidia; species Euclidia mi. Next base: position 6,038,412 of record OX123206.2, on the reverse strand, counting down.
CCGACGACTCAAAACGTGCTGTCCGAAACACGGGGCAAGCGTTAATTACGCACCATATGTTTAAAGTCGATAATTCCTACATAGCAGTCTCTTGCTACCTTCACAAGGCTCTACACCTATACGTAATTAACAGTAACCAGAGTATAGAAGCCGGTACCTCACAATTTTCAACAATACCTCAACCAACGTCCGGGACAAAATAATATAATGATTATTTTATTTTGTCCCGGTCGGTTACATCTGAACAGTTTCTACACGAGTGGTTAAAGCTCAGTCGTCCATATTCTTCCATTCGAAATTATTTCCATTATCCGGGTAGAAGATATTTAGGTCGTAGTTTTGTTAATTTTGCTTTTATACTTCCAAAACGGAAACACGAGTAAAATATATGGAAGGTTAATTTCGTTTTGAGTACGAAAAGTAAGTATATTATAACACATTGTCTTTAAGTGAAACAGAAATTATTATAACCAATAATTTAATTTTTACCCTGTATCGCGGACTACTTTCAAATATACAACCAACACCCAGACCCGAAGTAACCATTTATGAATCACACACATACTGTTATATAGCGGCGCTAGCTTAGTGGTGTACGTAACGGACTGCCGAGACGATGGTCTCGGGTTCGATCCTCAGGTACCCCGGGCACACACGTCTGACTTTTCGAAGTTATGTGTGTATTAAAAATGAATCTCTTAGAAAAAAATTAAGCTGCCTTTCTCCGTGTGAATGACTCCAATATCCGTTCTGTGGCAAAATTTGTGTCTGCGCCAATTAGCAACGGATGTGCGAAGTACTGCGGAGTGGATATTACGATAAAATGGCAGCAAAATGTGGAAGAATTTTGGGACTGAATATTTATTCCTTTTTGTTTTCTTAAGACAGCCGATAGCCTGGTGAAGATACCAACGGACTGCCATGCAGAGGGTTCGAATCCACGGCGCGCACCACTGACTTTTCGGAGTTATGTGCGTATTGAATTGTTAATTATCGCTTGTCTCGTGCACGTTAAGCCGTCGGTCCCGGCTGTCATGAAGATCTTTGACAGTCGTTATAGGGCGTCAGTACCTCTAAAATAAACTGACACTGGTCTAAACCATGGAATATCACTGTCCCTTCGGGTTGCGGAGGTCAGACAGGCAGTCGCTCCGAGGAAAAGTTAATATTCCGCCAAATACGGTTAGACTAGAAAGTGGACCCCAGTTTAAGACTGGGATAACGCTAGAAGGATGATGATGTTTTCCTATGGCAGACTATACGACCTCTGGTACCTAAGTGGAAAACACTAGTTTCTGTATCTTCTTATTCCTATAAAATTGACACCTGCAGTCTGTTGCGTCCTTTTTTGAAGGCCGTCATCACAATAACATGACAAAATGGCATAATAGCCCTCAATTTGACGGCCCAGGTTTTTCACGCCTTGCTTGAATCAGGATCAAGAGCTCTATATATCGATATTTCTCCTTTATACAAAGCTTTTAGCATAATATGAGATGAGTTTTGCCTAAATCGCCCGCCATTACTATATAATCGGCAGTTCTGTAAAACCTGTTTCTATGGCTACCTAGCTATAAAAGCAGGTTTATAGATATTATACAGCGTTTCAAATATTGTTTTATTTAAAAACAAGCATGAATAAGAATATCTTCTACATCAGCATTTCCTAAACTATGGTTCGCGACCCACTGGTGAGTCGCGAACGAATATTGAGTGCCTGGATGCCGATTCTAATTAGGATAAAGGCTTCGTCAAACCGAACGCGTACTTAGCGCAGGTCAAAGCGCTAACCTGACGCCGCGCTATAGCGTCGAACTGTGTTTTACTAGGAAGGTACTATACTGTCAAACAGAACGCAAGCATTGCGTACTGCTAGCCCTGGAGCTAAGAGGTGATTATTATCTTTGCTCTACTGTCTATATGAAACTGAATTTAAAAAAAAATATGTTGACGTTCATAATTGTCGCTGTGTGGCTCAAGTGAATCAATAAATTAGTATTTTTAAACCGGCTTTGTACAAATGTTCTGTCAATTAAAACCGTTAATTATTTCCTCCAATTAATTAAATCAATGCAAATGAACTCAATGGCAACTATATATAAATAAAACTAAATAAAATAATAAATGAAACATCTTTCAAAAGGCACCATGTATATTTCTTCGGAGTCCATTGGTACAAAAATGTTTGCACGTGTATCAAACATTATTGTGGAAGTACTTTTTTAATTAGTTTTGCTTAATTTCAGGGGTCTTTGTAAACATTATGGGAGGATGGACCTCAAAGAGTTTTTAATTTGGGAATTATTTTGCCCAGTTCCTTTGGAAATATAAACAAACTTTTGGATTACGTTTTGCGTTAAAATGTTTAACAATTTGCAGGTTTCTTGAGTTCTTTATGTTTGTTCAAAGTGAAAATGCGCTTGGTATTTTTTTGTACAAAATGTTATGACGATATGAGAAACACCGCTTTGTGTTGGCTTTGTCGCTGCAAGAGGTGTCCCCAACCAAATTAAATTCTCTGTGCTTGTTTTCTAATCCAATGTAAGTTTGTAATTTCGTTACACAAACAAATATTTATTCATATCCATAGGTGGATAAATTCGATAGCAAATATTAAAAAAAATATTTTTATAATTATCGGATAGATGGAAATTATAAAAATATAAAACACACATACACATTTAAATAAATTACAGCCTGACACAACAAATGATCGTGTTCATCAACCAAACATTTTTCCTTGATCGGAATCGAAAGCCAAGCTGCGGATGAACGACCAGACACATTAACCACTAGACCAATAAGCCTGTTGTATGGATAGCCATACACGATGCAGTACCAAGTCATAACCAATTTCTTTTTATTGTCTGTCTATCTGTCCATCTGTCTGTCTATCTGTTTGTCCGGGGTAATCTCTGAAATGGCTGAACCGATTTTAATGGGACTTTCACTATTAGATAGAAGACTTTGTAGGACAACATTAAGGTTGTTTTCGATATACAGGCATGAGTTTCTAGACTACCAATGTAATTCTTGGATGTTATCGTATAACCGACTGGCTTTAGTTATTTCTCCCTCGAGGATCGCATATGCTTGCACTAACGTTCATCTAGCTGGACACTGGATTAAGGCCTTAGCCGTTACTAGGAAGTAAAACCTTGGATGTCGTGAGCACAAAATATTGAACTTATGTAAGTGTCGTTTAAATTCGATAAGGGTTTTTATCAACATAAAATTGCTTCCTGAATAGTATTTTCTTTAGTTCACTCGAATTTTACACGTAGAATATAACTACAGATTGCGGATTTTATCGACTGAGTAGACTTCCGTGACCACGATTCCTGGAAAGAAATCGAAACGTCGGACAATAATAAATAATTAATTTTCCAGATTATTCGGTTAAAATGTACCATCAGTCACCTATCTCCGTCAAACCAATAAATCGCGATAAAATCCATAAACTGTAGTTTAATTTCCACTGCTTTCTAAAATGTTGTGGAAAATATTAAATTGGAATAAATAACAACGTTTTTGATTTTGATGTACAAAATTTAAAAAGGCTATACAATTTTTTAAGTATTGGCTGAAATACGCCTTCTGAATAAATCAATGAAGACTTTTGAAACATTTCAATGGCAAAACGGAATAATGCTATGTACCTTTTACATTAACCCATTTAGCGCCGCTATACTCGTTTGAGTACAAAGTTTTTGTAACATAGATTTTAAATTTAAACAAATTTATCAGTTTTGGAGGGTAATTATACTTGTCAAGAGATTACTTTTTAAAAATATTAATATCTTGTGAGGGTAGATTTAAAATTGTGTCGACGTGAGCATCACATATCAACGCAACAGCACGCTGCTGCGGGTAAGTGTATATTATCACTGTTTACAATAAGCAAATGTCATTTCCAAGTTATTCAACTTAAATATTTATGTCTAGGATTAACCATTTTATAAAATTATTAGCATTGTGCAAGTAATTTGTATGAATTATTAACTTTTTTTTTTAAGCAAACATTGCCGTACTCGGCTGAGTACAGCGGCATCATACATATAAGAAAACCTTTATTTTGGTTTCAGTTTCCTAACAATGTCTTCAAAACGTTTTATGTCTGTAAACCACTACGAGGGGCTAGAGGAAGCTGTTCAAACTATTTTTAACCCTTAAATGGTATCGGGGTCAAAGTTGACCCCAAAGCTTCATATTTTTAATCACACCTTTTCAGTAAAAGCACCTACACTCTTGCGCATCGGGGTAATCTCATTACGCCGCGGAGTGCGGCGAGTGACGGACGCGCGTCACTTAAGTGCTAGTGAGAACGGAGATATGTACACAGCTGGGGTCAAATTTGACCCCGATACCGGAAGCGTACATTTTATTGTATGATTTATGTTATAATGTTTCACTATTTTATACTTAATTTATATATTTTTTTTACGTGACGGTGAAATCTCACAGCTTTTGAAAGATTAATACGAAGAATCTGGCTTCGAATTAATTCAGGACGCCACAATAGCTGCTTGTGACCAGAAAATTATCAGCGTTTGTGAGGAACAAATAGATCAATTGTTTTAGATTGTCATTTTTTTTATTATTCATGATTTCATAGGAAGTTCCTATTTTTTATTATATTAGTTATAAACAAAAACGAATACAAAATGTTTTCTTGTATTATTTTTTCTTTTTATATATAATTAAGAATACCTAAAGTAGAGTCTCGTCAAATAAGAAGATACTACCTATTTTATTGATTAAATATGTGATATCTTGTTAAAACATGATACAAATTTAATAAAACATTACATTGTAAGTCTTTTTTTCCTAAATAAAAAGAAAATTTATAATGTACAGTTGTATCATTTTATATTACTGTGTACTAATATCTGGGGTCAATTTTGACCCCTACACCACTTACGTTGCCTTTTTTAGCGAAACCAGCTAAGGGTTAAAGACAGTGACTCTGATGCTGACTATGCTGTAGCCATCATATCACCACCTTCTAGTGTTGTGACGGATGAAGAAGAAGGAGCTGATGAACATTTGGTGACTGCTTCGCTACCTCAATATGTTCTCGGGAATATGGAAATGTTTGTACACAATAATTATTACAGTGATGATGACAGCTCTGACGATGAATCATTGGCCACAAAACGACTTCGACGTGATCAACAGGAGGGAACCCCATTTTGGCGTAAGTGTGAACCATCGTATTCTACAACACCCAAATAAATGTCCGAGATAAATCAAAGAAAAGAAACTGTCAAAGTGGCATTCAAAGATCTGAATCCTATCCCGATATTCGAAAAATTATTTGATGAGAATGTCATTGAACTTATTATTTCCAATACGAATTTATACGCAAAACAAAATAACAGGCACTCATTCTAGTTGAACGCAAATGAACCGAAAACGTTTACTGGTATTTTGGTATTGTCTGGATATCAGAAACTGCCTCGGGAGAATTTAAATTGGACTTTAGACGAAGACGTGGGTATTCCTTTTGTTTCGAAAGCTATAACAAGACAGAGATGCCGCGACATAAAAAGAAATCTTCATTTGACCAATAATGATCAAGCAACGTCTACAAGCGATAAAACATTTGTACGATGGTAACAAATTACGACACGATTCAGCCACTAGGCGTGGTAAAAAGGTGGTGCCCTATAAAGCGCAATAAAGTCGATGTTGGCATTCCTCGTATATTCCAAAACTATAATAAAGGAATGGGTGGAGTAGACGAACTTGACCAATCTATATCACTTTACAGGATTGCCATTCACGGCAAAAAGTGGTGGTGGGTTCTCTTTACCTACCTGACGTTTGCATTTTCTTAGCCATACTGATCGTATCTCTAAGGCCTAATCTTGCCAGGCATTATTTACGTGAAACAACTCAAAGTAAAAGCCGCCATTCATCATCAATAGTATTAGGAATAGCATTGAGTGGCTTAGGACACTATCCTCCACGAATAGAAAAACAATTGCGTTGTGTGATTTGTCATGCCAGAGTGCGGTAGCAATGTAAAACTTGCCTGAAAACATTCTGCGTAGAAAAAGAATGTTTCGAAAATTTTCACCGCTATGTGACCGCTGTATTCGCGCGAGTACACCCCTCTAAAACTTTCCAAAATACAAAATCATTACTTTTTTTTTCATTTGTATTTAATTGTATCACCAATAATTAGAAAATAAATGATTTGAGTAAAATATGCTGCTAGTTTCATTTCGGCGCTTAATGGGTTAAGGGTAATAGAATAAGTTCATACATAGTGCCGTTCCTACTTTTCTTTGAAATAGGCACCGAATATATTGCTTTATTGTCAAGCAAAGAAACAGTGCCAGCCAGTTATCACAAGGTACCGCGTCACAAAAAAATAAACAGTCTCCCAAAATATTAGGAAAATCAGAATGACAGCTAAGCTAAAAATTAATATAATCTAGCAGTTTTTAACATTTAACTACTTTTTATACATAAACACTTTTTTAATATTGTGGATTACAAAAACATAGTTATGTCGTTTAAGCGCTGCCAGCGTCTATTAAGAAATTCTTGGGCGAAATAATATGGGCAAAAATATCGGCCGTAATCATGTTTTATGTGATCTTACTCACGTCATAACATCAACAAGTTTGTTAGCAAATTCTCAATGAGTCTATAATAGAAGCCATTGAATCATTTAGAAAGTATTTAAAAACAGGATGCGAGCAGTAAGATATCATAAATGCTTTATTTAGCTTATGCGCTCGCGCGAGATAGTTGACAACGATAGTTGACAACGATAGTTGAGATTGAAAACTTTTTAATAACCACCATCTAATGTGTCACCGCAATGTTTATTTTAATCTATTCTGTATAAAACTCAAATAACGAAAGTTATAAGCATATTACGTGAGAATAATTATACTGAATTTGATGAAATTTTAGGCGTGCTTCTCAGTGGATCAGCGCGCTCATATGGAGTAGCGCTCATAGCGAGACTTTGCTTGCCGTTCGTTGTCTGTTTATCTGTTGATTGGCAAAGTTAAGCAATGCTTGCACAGGTCACCACTTGGATGGGTGAGCACGTGTGGCATTCACATCTGAGCGCTACCGTGCTTCAGAGGACACGAAAAACTGTCGGTCCCGGTTCTTGTCTCAGGATAAGAATCGTTAGGCCATTTCGGTAGCCTTCGGGCGGTCTGAAAACTCCGACACAAGAGTTGGCCACACACGCACATGAAAAACAAACAAATAAAAAACAAACAAGTGGATCCGATTCACATCATCATCATCAAAACTATAATTTTTTGGCTTACAAAAGTCTATAAGCCTCTATGTAAAGCGCGCGCCTGCAATGCTTGAGATACCTACCGTGATTGCATAGACCATGTATAGGACAAATTGGCGCGAGAACTGCATCGATTTTGTAATAATCAGAAAACACGTATAGTGAATTTGAGCCCCAATATCTCCTGAAGCAGTATCTGTCCAGGTCTGGTGCAGAGGTTATATGGGATTTTTATTTTCGTAAAGGGTCTTTTTACACCGTGTATAATTATCTGAACTAACTTAACGTCATTAATTTCTTCAAAATAATATTGGAAGGCACAATCGAAGGGAGAAGAGGAAGAGGACGGCCACGACGAACCTAGTGGCAGTTGACGGAAAAAGTTGGAGTCGGATCGTATCAAAATGTTAAAGAAAGGGCAGAAAACCGAAGCCAATAGCAATTGCTCCACCGACTAGAGCTAGTTAGCTCTAAATGGAAGAAGAAGATAATTATCTTAATTTACAGATAAAACTAGGATCAATCTAAGACCTAGTATAAATTCCATGTTTTATAATGTATAGGCACGGCCCTGTTCTCAATATAACGATTGTCTAGACGTATAAGGCCATAGTCCACCACACTGAATAAGTGCGGGTTGAAGATTTCACATGCCATTTGAGTATTTTTTAAGAACTCTGAGACAAGCAGCTCAGATTTTCCTTTAACATTTGGTTAGCAATCATTTAAAATTTTATATGCACTTAACTTCATAAAGTCAGTGGAGCATGCGGTGGACTTGAACCCTTTATTGCACAACCCCTCCACTAGGCTAACGCTATCAAATAGCTTACTAAATTTTATTAATATTCAAAATTATCATGAAACGAAACCTAACAAAACAAGTCAATTTTAGTACTCTAAAGTTCAAATACAAATATTAATTTGGGACAAATTACAATTTACTTTCTATTTGAAAAAAGAGACAAAATATTTGGATTTCTGCAAGAGTGAAAGATATGGATGATGTTTGGAATCAACTTTGTAACTATAAACATTTTATTGGTGGTTATAATTGGATTTGGATTGGAGGTGTTATTGATGGCTTGGGAATCGAACCCTGGACTTTAGCATTGGTTTAAGGACTAGACGAACGTACTATGTTTTATTCTATTATCTATTAAACATAGACAGTAAATGTAGAATCAGTCAATAATAATTTGAAAATATTACCAATGAATACAGATTTACATAATAGAAGCGCATTTCTTAAGTATTTCGTGTGCCGATTCCAAGTGGCGTGTTGGCGGGTGTCGTCAGTCTCTCTTGCACTCATAGACACAGCTGTCACAGCGCGACTGCTACGCCGCCAAGCTGCAATTTGGGTCACAGAAAGCTTGTCTACAGAGCGCCCATAAGAAATGCGCCTCTATTATAAATATCTATGCTCTATGATATTACCTTCATAAACATTACATTGTCATCCAACGTTGACTGTACATATGTATATATTGCAGTCAAAACTCTTAACCAGTCAAAAGTACTATTGACTAGCAAAATCAGACAAAAGTACTTTTGACTGAACAGGTTGGTCAAATGTGGTTTTGACTGAAAATTATTAGTTATTAGTACTTTTGACTGCAAATTTGCGGTTTAAAGTACTTTTGACTGACGCTCTTCGTCAAAAGTAGTTTTAATTGCAATAAAACATCAGTCAATAGCACTATTAACTCGTTAGATGTGAATAAAAATGACCTAGTCGCCCTTTAAGCTATGTAACCGGAGCCCTGCTTCGCAGGGCTCCTATTTTCTAGTGCGGAGTCACAAGAGAACCTAACATAACTTATTAGGTAAGTAAGTACCTACACATAACTAAGTATCCGGGGCGGACGAGAACTTTTCATAAGAAGCAGGGCTCCGTCTACTTAGCTTATTGGGCGACAGAACATTTCATAATAAGTAGGTAGTTAGTCAAAAGTACTTTTAACTGTTATTTTAGTCAAAAGTATTATTGACTATAGCATGCGGTCAAAAGTACTTTTGACTAATTTTGCTAGTCAACAGTACTTTTGACCGGTTAAGAGTTTGACTGCAACATATAGATTATTCATTTGAAACTACACTTCGTATTGTGAGTTCGATCTTCATATGACACTTTGCGTGATTCGCCAATCGCGTCTCGGAGACGGCGTCGCTGGACATGAGTCATACAATAACCACGGCGGTTATCATCATCATCATCAGCCCTGTATATAAACAGTCCCACTGCTGGGCACGGGCCTCTTCTTACTCTGAGAAGGGTAAGGCCATAGACCACCACGCAGGCCAAGTGCGGGTTGGCAGACTTCATATGTCTTTCGAGAACATTATGGAGAATTCTAAGATATGCAAGTCTCCACGCGATTTTTTCCTTCACCGTTAAGCAAGCGATAATTCACAATTAAATACGCACATAACTTTGAAAGTCATTGGTGCGCGCTGTGGATTCGAACCAAAGACCCTCTGCGTAGCAGTTTGTCGGTCTCTCCACTAGGCTATCGCTTATTATATACGGCTGTTATAGCCCACACCAAAACTTCGAAGCAATAGAAGGTATTTAACCTTCATTAAGCCTGTCTGTTATTAAATAGTCCATTATCGCTTGCCCATTTCCTCGAAGAGCAGATTAAGCTGATAATTCCGCCTGTCATGAAATATCGCTTTTATTTGGTTGTAGAAATCAAGCGATAGTTGCTCTATAAAGCTTATATTCTGTCAAATCTGGTTAGACTAGTAAGCGGACTCAGGCTGTCAGGTGAAAGCGTGTTGCAAGCAATTGATATAACGCTAGACGATGATGATGCTGATGACGTGTCTACCGTCTGAATGTATTAATATCAAAAGATACGTATTTCCAGATGTGGCACATGTGTTCTCCAGACTTAGGTTTCTCTAGTGACATTCCATTGATTTAGTATGCTCTAAAGGTGGCGAGTTTCCAAAATTATTATCTTCGGTTAAATGATGATATACTAACTAACTCAGCTTCTAACCTAAGACTTGACTTTTTAGTCAAAGACAGAACTATCTAAGACTTATCTTTTTTGGTAAAATACATAAATGTTTTGATTATTGTTTTATTATGAGTTAAATTGCAGTTATAGCTCAGATGAAGTAAAATAAGGTAGATGCCTCACTGTAAATAATATAAGTTTGATAAAATTTAAGGCACTTTCTTTCTCTAGCACATAATTTATTTTCTACCTCTTCCAATATACACCACTATTTTTTAATTAGTACAAAAAAAATAATGGAGCTCTAAGCTTCTATAACTAATCATATTTGTGTATGTAAAAAATAAAAACACTGAGTTCCAAAACTGTCCGAAAACTGTCCACAAAAATACAAATATTATTATATACTTTGAATTAGACGTTACGGATAACATTCCTCAGGACATCACGAGTGTCAAAACGTTGTTGTTGTCCTCAATAGTCACTGCTGCTGAACAGGTCTGGTGATACGGAAGTAAGAATGTGATCGGGACTAGTCTCTTAAAAAAAACACGTGTATATATAAAATTCTTCCATATCTGACTGACAGCCAACGTAATGCCGAAACTATAAGGCGCAAGAACTTGAAATTTAGCACGTATGTTCCTTGGGGATTGTAGAGATGCACTAAGAAGGGATTTCTAGAAATTCACATGGTATGAGCAGAAACGGTTAAATACAAATAGGGGTACATGCGAGCATTCTCTAGTATATGGGTATGTGGAAGTGGATGATGTGTTGGTATTGTGACGGCCGATGTCACGTCAAACCGTCGTCACGAAACACAATAATTAGCAAAGAGGTTTGAAGACTATTTTATTATTTGGAAATGAGTTTTTAATTCGATGACGTATACATTTTGTCAAGTGTTCGCCAAATTCAGTATCCATTGACAACAAGGCGATGGCCGTGCGGATAACACATTCAGTTCACGTTCTGAAGGCGTGGGTTCAAATCCCAGTCATAACTGTTATGTGGATTTTGGTTTTTATGAAATTTGGAAAATGTTTATGAATATTTGGCAAATATTAAAAAGATTATTTAAATATTTCGAGTAAAAATTAGAAAATTCTAGAAACTTCAGGAAGGAATGGAAAGGTTAAAAAGAGACAGGAGATGGAAACACAAATTTAAATATTTCGAATAAAGATAAGAAAATTCTAGAAACTTCAAGAAGGAATGGAAAGGTTAAAAAGAGACAGGAGATAGAAAAACAATTGAATTATGAAATGACGATCGAAATTAGTGAATCTAGAACATTCCTAGGGGTATATAAGGCGGTGTAGATGCGCTGAGCGCCAGTTTAAGTTGAAAAGTGGTAAAGTGAAGAAGAAGAAGGAAGAAGTAAAAGGAAGAAGGAAGAAGTAGTAAAAAAGTGAAGTGAAAGTATAGTGCAATAAAGTGCAGTGAAAAGTGCAGTGCAAAAGACGCTAGTGTTGGTGCTGTCTGCGTCGAAATTAAACGGCGTGTCGTGTGTGAAATCGAATAAAGTGTTATAAGTGCTACTCGGTGTTTCCTTCCAATCCCGTTACCCCGTCCGTAACAGTATGTTGACGCATAGTTTGATTTCTCTCGTAATATACGTCCTGTATCTTTTTTTTACTGCTTCGATACTAGGCCATAGATTAAAAAGATCATCAAAATCAAAACAGTATACGCATACATTCCATAGAGCAAAAAGACAATAAATATTTTATATACCCTTGTCTAGACATCACGAAATGTTGGCGTTGGCTCTCTGCCCGAAGGAACACTTTTAACTTTTCGCCAGTTAACGCTCGTGAACGCTGCATCATGATTCCAGGAAGTCTCACATTTGGATAATGACGCGGATTACATTTTCTCCTTATATTATTGTATGAAATGCTCAGAGACCGAAAATGTTCATTGAGCGAAAAACCAGGTCATAATATGTAGTCACTGTAAATAAACACAAGTATCTCTCTTGGAATTCCGGTTATGGCCGTTATAAACGAATTGTGGCTATCACAACACACGGCGGGTTTTTGTAAGATATACATTAGGTAATTGATATAAGCGCTGTTTTAAAGACTGAAATATTAACAATAGTCTATGTAGATTAGGAATATGAAGTGTCACTGCCCCACTTCATTCCGTATGTGGAAAATACCCGATGCATATAGTACTTTTGAGCAGAAATGGAAAATTTGTCATTAATTTCTATCTATTTCGGTATCTATACTACACCACGATGGCCAGACGGGTTGGCCGTCTGGCCATCGTGGTGTAGTATAGGTACCGAATACTCCTATGGACAAACAGTACTTATGTCCAGCAGTAGACTACAAAAGGCTAAATGATGATACATTTCATACGAATAATAATAATGTTGCTTTTTTTTCAGTTTTATTATCTTGTAGTACAAAACAATTATGTTGTTGTCAAGACCCACTAAGTGGTATTCCCATATTTTTATTGAATGTTGTTAATGATATATGGTTGAAAAAAAAACAATAGTGTGGTTTTACTGAGAAATTATTATGAATAACTTTGTTTAAGTGTATAACTATCTATATCTAACAATTTTTATTAGTTTCTTGGTAAAACCGTAATTTGTTTTCTTTAACTAAGTTTGTAATCAGGTTCTTTGCTAAGTTTAATTTCATTTATTATAAAACTGAGCGATGGTATTTTCTGTAAAGGTAGCAATAGCCTAGTGGATATACCAACAAACTGCCATGCAGAGGGTATTGGGTTCGAATCCACGGGGCGTACCAGTAACTTTTTGGATTTATGTGCATATTGAATTGTAAATTATCGCTTGCCCCGTGGCTTAGAGAGCACAATAAGTCTTCGGTCTCGGCTGTCATGAATATTTTTGACAGTCGTTACAGAGAGTTAGCACCTACGAATAATCTGACACTGTTCTAAAACATGGAATATAGCTATCCTTTCACGAGGTCATCTGGAAGAAAACTAGAACTACGGACATAGCTCTCCGTATAAGCAGGCTGAAGTGGTAATCGCCACGTCTGCCAAAGGACCGACGACCAATGGAGCAGACGAGTCTTAGAAGAGTGGGATGCCGCCCGACTAGCTGGTCCGACAACATAAAAAAGGTGGCTGGGGTGGGCTGGATGCGGAAGGCAGAGGATCGGTTATTGTGTTGATAGAAATAAAATTGCTACCTATCCCTTTGGGATGCATGGGTCCAGACAGGCAGTCGAATCCGTGTAAAAGATTCTGTGTTCAGTAAAAGCCGGTTAGACTAGAAAGCGGAACCCGGGTTCTAACTTGGTTAACGCTAGGAGGATGAGTGACAATATTTGCTACTATATCTCACGACACTTTTTGACATTTTACTCGTACTCTGCTAGTTCTTTATACATTATCACATACTATCTACGTTTTGTTCCATCTACGTGCTGCTTCCGTAAATGATACAATAGTCTGACCGCTGCGATCATGATTTTTTTTATTGAGTTATCATCTAGAGAGTGCCACGTTTTGCCCGCGTCTGTTTATTGTAGAATTGCAACCGCATCACGTTTAAGGCGAAAGAGAATTGTGAACGTACGCATTTCAGTGCTGTAAAAAGTTTTCGTCTGTATCTATTATTATGAAGTATAACATAATCTTCCCATTTTCTCATCATCAAATGATGCTTTGGCATTCTTAGCTATCTGGAAGAAATCGTATGTTGGGATAAAACCATATATTTACCAATAACTTAAAGTTATTTGTTTATTTTATTCTGTTATCTTGTGATTGTCTACAACAAAGTCTTTCTTTCTATCTATCTTTATATACTTATTAAAATATAGCAATATTCCTAAAAACACCTGTATTTTTAAGGAGAATAATAATTATAACTTCTTTGAACCAGGGAATCAATGTCGTTCTAGGTTTGATTCCCCGGATCAATGTCCTCTAATTATCTAACGCAAATAGTATCTCACAAATAGAGCGCGGTAAACAACGATTAGTGGAAACTATTTGCATAATATTATGGTAATGAGATATTCTAATGATACCATTATATCCTTAGGATTGAATGCTAATAAGTCTGTGCACCTGATGGGTGTATATATGATAGACATTAGCGCGATATATGTAAAATCAATAGGATTGAAAATAAGATTAATTCATGTTTGATAGTATTCTCTCCGATGATTTCGAAAGCTGAATGTAATGATTTCACGTTGTAAAGGACTCAAATTGCTTTTTTGTGATGTTTTCTTATTCGTGATAGATATGTCTGTGTGTTGACTGATTAGAACACAAAGTATTACTATGTCATTTAATTCTATTATTGAAATTAAACTACAGTTTACGGATTTTATTGCGATGTATTGGTTTCACTAAGTTATTACATTTGAAACGAATGATCTAGAAACTATATTTTTAATTTATTACTAGCCGACGGTTCGAATCCTTTACAGAATTCATGTTCACGGCAGATTGAGAGGTGATATTTGTCTTTTTCTTGAATGTATAAGTTATCTCAAAGTACCCGAACATTTTTCAACTACTGGTGTTACTATTTACGCAGGAGGAGCTCACAGTGTCCTCAGGTCTTCTGGTGACCTTGTCCTTCTTGGGTTTATTTAGCCTTATGACAGGGTCCCAAGCTGGAAAAACATTCCAACCATCTTCCCTATTGAAATTAGGGTGTCTTTTAATTTCAATAGCCTCTCGTATCATCCTTGGAAGAAAACGGTGTTCTTTTGCGAGTATCTGTGGTTCATCAAATCGCAGGTAGTGGTTGGGTCCTTGTTCCACATGTTCACACACAGCAGACTTTGTTGAGCGTTTATGTTTTATGTCAGCTATATGTTCTTTGAGTCGAATGCCTATGCTTCTCTTGGTTTGTCCAATGTATGAGAGCCCATAATCACAGTCAAATTTGTAGACACCGGCCTCTTGCAAGGGTAACTGACACTTGACAGTTGGTAATAATTGACTGATCTTCGTTGGCGGCTTGTAGTAAGTTTTGATAGAAGCTCGCTTCAAGATGTTGCCAATTTTGTCGGTCACGCCCTTGATGTATGGGAGGACAGCAGGTTGTCTTTCTACTGTGGCTGGTTTTTCTTTCTTCTGGGATCTCTGACAGTGGCGCGGCGGTCGGAGCTTGTTGTCTTGCAGAACTTGCCTGACATGTTCACGGGATTCCTACAGTAGCTAACTGTTTAGGATGGTGGTGAGATTCATCGTTTAAATGCCTATTTTTATGGGTCTTTTTCCTATACACAGTATGCTTAAGGAGTTGTTTTTATTCCTGATGACAAGTACATCTAAGAAAGCTAAAGAATTGTTTGCCTCTAATTCCATTGTGAATTGTATTTGGTTATTAATAGAATTAATATGGTTTAGGAAAGCATTAACACTATCTGTTGGTAAAATTGTGAAAGTTTCATCTACATACCGCTTGTAGAACCTCGGTGTGATGGTGGCAGTCTGCAGGGCTCGCGCCTCGAAGTCCTCCATGAAGATGTCAGCGACAACAGGCGATACTGGAGAGCCCATTGCTACACCGTCTACTTGTATGTAATATTTCTTGTCCCATAACAGATAGCCCGTTGTCAGGCAGTGTTTGAGTATTTCTGCATATTCCTCAGGCATATTGTTTTCTGTCAGCTTCCTTCTAGTAATTTCTACACAGTCATATACTGGTATGTATGTGAATAATGACTGTATATCAAAACTAACCATAGTTTCCTTGACAGAGAGATGTAGGTGTTTGATTTCACTGACAAAATGGTAGGAATCTTTCACATGTGCTCTCGTATTGCCTCTGAGCGGTGAGAGAATCTTTGCCATGTGTTGAGCCAGTCTGTAAGTTGGTGCGCCTATCTGACTAACTATCGGGCGCAGAGGAGTGTTTTCCTTGTGTATTTTTGGTAGACCATACATTTGAGGAGGTTTTGCACACGATGGTATTAAATATTTCACGTCCAAATTTAGTTTTTCGGAGTATTTCTTAACAACATCACAAGTTTGCTTGAGTATTTTGTTCGTAGGGTCTGACTTAACCAACTTGTAGGTACTTTCATCCGACAAAAGATGTTCCATTTTTTGTTTATACTTGGACGTGTCCATCACTACCGTTGCATTTCCTTTATCTGCTTAGAGTACTGTAAGTTCAGGCCTAGCTTGTAACTTCTTCAGTGCGAGATATTCGGTCTTTGGTAGATTCCTTGCCGGCACTTTTGATTGACGCAATACAGCAGAAACGTCTTGTCATATGGCCTCGAAATCTTCCTTACTCACATTGTTCTTGACTAGGCAATCCTTAACGTTGCAAATAATGGTTTCATACGGTATTCTGGACGGAGTTATCGCGTAATTTAAACCTCTGCTAAGTAATTTCTCGGTATTTTGATATAACGTGTGTTTTGACAGTTTGACAACTGTTTGTCTATGGGCGGACGGTAGCGTGTGATTGGTCCGCGCGAAAACGTTCTGTTTCATGTTGTACTGGTCATTTGATTTTTGTTGTAATTTTTCAAATTTTTGAAGTTTGTTACGTTTACACGCATAATATTTTGATGTTTATCTGTTGTTTATTGCATCTATGCATTGTTTAAAATCAAATGAAGTTATCAATCTGTATATTTCGTTAGATAAATTCTCAACATTTCTATTTATTCTGCGTAAGTCAGCTCGGTGTTCGTGGATCTTTTGTATGAGTAACTTTTGACTTGCCTGTTTTAAGATCTTAGCGCTCCCACGTATGTCCTTCTTGGCTGATATCTTGCAGCATGTAGGGATGAGATCGTGATTCCGGCATCTCTTCAGAAATTTAAAGATGTTATGTATCTTGCGCGCTTGGTTTGTAGATCTTCTAACCGGCGTATTTTTGTTGCTGTTTCCAGTCCGTACTGGTTCACATAGTATCTTCTTGGGTTTACGCGAATGTTACACATTGAAACTAAACTACAGTTTACGGATTTTATCGCGATGTATTGGTTTCACTAAGTTATTACATTTGAAACGACAAATTGTAAAGGATTCGAAACGTCGTCGGCTAGTAATAAATTAAAAATATAGTTTCTAGATCATTCGTTTCAAATGTAATAACTTAGTGAAACCAATACATCGCGATAAAATCCGTAAACTGTAGTTTAATTTCAATGTGTAACATTGGCGTAAACCCAAGAAGATATTAATTCTATTAGTTAGAGAAAACTACACAAAGGAAATAGTAGCTTTGGGAAAACACGGAGAACTCGATAACATACCCCATACAATTGTCAGGCCAAATCTTTTTACGCACAATGCACTTCATAATTGTGAAGCAAATTAGGAGACGCTTATTCAACCAATTTTCAAATGTATAGTCTCAATTGTTTCGGAATAATGTATCTGTGACATAATAGACGGACGGACGGACGGACAGACAGACATGGCGAATCTAAAAGGTTTCCATATTCGGCCATTTTAGCCCGAAAAAGCATTTCCCTGAAAACAGCAGCGGTTCTGCAGTATTGTTTTAAGGCTTTTGTCTTCGTGCAGCTAAAATGGAATACAAAATATATTTCAATAGGAGAGGGGTTGATTTACATTATTGTAACTGAGCTCGCGCCAAGAGTTACCGTTGCGCGTTGCAGTTACGATGCTCATGTTGCATCCGTGTCTGTGAATAACAATACATTCAATAAGCTTTTCGAATGCCTCTCTGTATACTATAGGTAAGATTTCATTTTATATTGTTCTATCTTGCCTGTTGGTCTCATAAGTCGAAATTGATAAAGGATTTTAGACTTTCGAGATTTGTTTAAAATGTCTTACAAGGCTTGTAGAGCCTCTTAGACAACTTATTAAAGGTTCTTTCTGTATTTCTCCGACGTTTCAACCAGCTTTCATCGGTTGTGGCCGCGAATAGCATTGTTCAATCAATGCCCTCGTCATGAAATGCAGGCTTTGGTTACCCTCTCTTTACTTTGTAGCAGATTTTGTACATTTCACTTAAATACTTTTTTATTTTTAGGTAATAATTTTTTATTTCAGTTATTTCGTGACCACGACTGATGCAATCTGGACAAAAAAACTCGTTCACTTTAATTTTGAAATCATTACGCGGATGAGACCTGATACAAAAATAGAATAAAAAACTTGATAAAGTTTATATTACTGTAGTGTCTGAAAGTCTTCGTAGAAAAGTTTATAGAAGCCGACCACATATCACTGCGGAATAATAAAAGCAGAAAGAATAATATAAATGTTTATGAAAGTTTTGAGCTATACCTAATATTGTAGTCCCAAGAGGGCTCCTAAACACTACCGTTGAAAAGCTAAGTATATCACCTGATACGAAATTAACATATTTTTTTTGGAGAATATTCCTTACTTGAGCCTTAATTATTTCAGCATGAATAGAAAGGCTCAACCGAGGCCGTACTACCCTCCCACAGAAAATCGACATAAAGTAACAGTATGTATATACTGTTCCGTTTCTTTCCATAACTAAGAGTTCCGGAGGCTACATCGCCTGCTCCTTCTCCCTTATCCTGTTCCTTCTCTTATTCTTTTTCCCATCCAAAGCGTCATAACAAAGACACAATGAACGAAAACGCTATTGTGTTTCTTTTGGCAAAGAGCTCAGATATTTACATAGAGGCGCATTTCATATGGGCACTTTGAAGACAAACTAACTTTCTGCGACTCAAATTTCCACTTGGCGCGGTCGCAGTCGCGCTGCGACAGCTGTCTCTACAAGAGCAAGAGAGACGAACTTTCCTCCAGTGTAGCTTAACTACGAGAGCAAGAGAGACGGAGAACGACGCCAGCGCCGCCAATGGCGCCAACTACGAACTAAACTGGAGACAGTCCCCACTTGGAATCGGCACACGAAATTCTTAAGAACTGCGCTTCTATGTAAAATCTGTATTCATTGCTTCTGGTGACGCTTATATACACGGGCGGCGGTTTTCGCTTATCATCAGGCAATCAATCTGCTTGATTGCCGCCTATTAATGTACATAAAAATATACACTTACAGACAATTAATTCTGCACTGGGACTTCATAAATATTCAACGAATGCAACAAAGAATACCTAGACTCGGAAAAACAAGTTACGCATTGCATAGTCGTTTTTTCGAAACAGTCTCAAATTTTTCGAATACATTCGGGTCACTAACATCGCGTCGCTTCGATTGATTAATAACAATCATTAATCAACAACGTCTTCTTAGCCTGCTGCTAATTATGTATTAATTACAGTAATTTCGATAAACAAGTGGATAATCTACGTCAATGGCGGAACAATTACCAGTTAATCTAATGAGTTATATTAATTTGTCAGGAACACAGATACGAAAGGGGCTAGAAGAGTTCCATTTATTGAAGAATATTTTGCAATTTCATATAATATGTATTATCATCAACATAGGGAACGCCCTATCGAATTATATATTAAACATAATATCGAGAGTGTAATTTTAAAATTTTAATACAGCGCTTTAACTTACTTTAAGTGCGCTCAAGTACTATAAAATACTAAGCTCACTGTCCTTTCCGTTCGTTCATACTCTCTGCCAAAAAACCGACCGGTGTCATAATTTTTCAAATTCCATATTTTATTTTACATTTTTACGGTAATTGTACGGTACGTCCGATAATTTACGATTGCCTATACGTTTCTGACATTTATGTGCTCTTGTTAATTTTAAATTTATTGATACAGTATGGAAAGACCGTAAATGTATGCTCACAATATTGAAAAAGTGTAACTTATATGTGGAGCAAGGAATAGTGCGATATATTGATATAAACGGGCATTCAAAGTGTGGATTTGGTAAACGTTTTGAAAAACTATCTAAAGTAGCATCTGGTTAGACTAGAAAGTGAACCCTGGACTCCAAGGCGTAAATCTTGGATGATGATTCACAATGCAATAAAGGCTTCATTTTAAAAAGTTTTGAACCGGCTTCATTATAAAACATGACACTAAGTCTAGTTCTTGACTATCTGTAAAATAATAATAATATGATACTATTCTACCACATACACACATCACCATATAGTCCCAAACTAAGTAGAGCTTGTACTATGGATACTAGACAATGGGTAAACATACATATGTATATAATTTTCTTTTGTTAATATAAACATATCTTAATATATAAAATCCTTGCGTTACTGACTGCCTGACAGACACGCTACAGCCGAAACTATTGGGTGCAGGAAGCTGAAATTTGGCATGTATGTTCCTTGAAGACCGTAAGGGTGCACTAAGAAGGGATTTCGCGAAATTCCCACGGGATTTGCCAAAACGGGTAAATTTAAAAAAATGCAGGCGTAGTTATACATATGAACACCCAGACCATGACAAACATCCATTTTCATGTTTACACAAATGAACAATCCATGATTTACACAAATCGGAACCCGCGACCATCGGCGTAGCAGTCGCTTACACGCCCGCTGCCCCAACCGGTCGTCTAAATGAACTACACGCCTAAGTTCACACAAGCAACATGACAGGAGGCACATGTGCGTTGCCGCCCCTTGGGGTTGGGAAAAGGCATAGGATGGACATCCTGTTAACAGTATCACGTAAATCAAACACACGACATCGCATTGAGTATTATATTAACACCACCATTGCACTAAAGAGACTCTCTTCACATTTTTAAAAATTGGTACAGCGCAATTGAACTTTGAAATGTTCAGATTTCTATCTATCTGATTAAAAAGAGAGAGCGATACTGCCCTTATGACGTAATTATACTGGATGCGATATAATTTAGTAGGTACTAAACGCCGACGCCGTTTAGTAAGAAAGAGAAGGCAAATGTAAGATGCTTTTTGAAGGAATGCTAGTCAAAAAATTATTTCCGTGATTGAATTGGATTATGATTTTAGGTTTATGTTTAGTAGTAATATTTATATAATGTATATTATGTCATCAATACAAAATGGAATGAAAACTGTATCGAGACTTGAAAACAGAATAAAAGCTTTCAAGTCAAACTTCTTAGTTATTTAAATGCCTTTTATAATAGCTAAATACAGGTAAATAAGTAGTTCATCATATCAGCCGAAGGGCATCCACTTCCGAATAAGGCCTCCTTCAAGGCTCTCCACATAGACCGATTTTGAACCACCCTTATTCATTTGCTGCCTGCGATCCAAAAAGATCGGCCCACTTTGCGGGAAGCCTATTGCTACGACTTATATATTGATAGGTTGTTACAACGTCGTAATTACATCTTGACAGCATTGTATTTACCTTTCACAAAACATACATACATAGACTCACGCCTGTTTCCCGGAGGGGTAGGCAGAAACTACGTAACGCCATTTGCAACGATCCTGATATAATCTCTCTTGCTTCATTCACTCCTATCACAAAACAAATTTATCCATATTTTCTTTAAATATCGAGGCAGTAAAGTTTAATGAGGTTTTTGTTATATCAATGTAATCTATGAGCATTGCTAATTGGTCGCTTGCACATTTAGACTGCAACGGTAATGCTACTTTGTAAAATAAGTACTAAGTTAGAATCTTCTTTCTTTCATTATGTTTTGCTTAATTTAGCCGATCTATGAAGAAAATTATGAATCACGCTTTGAGCGCTACTATCACATGAGTAAAACTGTCGCGAATACTCATAAAGAATTAAATTCTTTTGGTTTTATTTCTAACATGTTGTTCCACCAAATTGCACCAACTGCAATCAAGTTTTATTGGACAATAAATGTTTTCAATATAACGATCATAATTCACAACAATTTTGATGGCACATAAAAAT
This sequence comes from Euclidia mi, assembly GCA_944739405.2. Classification (NCBI taxonomy): domain Eukaryota; kingdom Metazoa; phylum Arthropoda; class Insecta; order Lepidoptera; family Erebidae; genus Euclidia; species Euclidia mi. Next base: position 6,016,407 of record OX123206.2, on the reverse strand, counting down.
ATGTTTTATATATTTAGAAATCAGTTATAGATTGAATCTTGATTTTCTGCTTGTTATTGAACAGGTGCATAAGTAGTTCAAGCTCTCAGTTATGTCTAAGTGTTTGAAAAAAAATACCTAGGTTTCGCCTCTTCTGGATAGGTTATTTTCCAGATAAATTCAAAATCGGCTCAAAATTTGTGTGAGTCACCGGAAAAATATATTTTGCAGTCACCGGTGAAACTTTACAGTAGTAATAATAATACTTCGAAAGATACTCCATGTACAGTCACGAGCATAAATATATTACTATGGGCAGATTAGCAAAAACATCTGACCCAAGAACGAGTTCAATAGGTCTTACAATAGAGTGTTTCCACATATCTGGGAAAGTTTGAATAGTGAGGGATTTATTAATTATTTCCGTTAGGGTGTCTAGTGAATTGGGTAGTGTTAATTTTAGCATCTCCAAGTTTATTTGATCCCCACCTTGGGCATTAGTGATGATTGATTTCAAACATTTTAAGACAACATGCTGGTCCACAGGCTTTAGTTCAAAACTCCTTCCGGGGTCATGCTTATGATACTCATAGTAGGTTAAAGTGGATATACTTACTCCACTCTGACCTGGCACATTCAAGAAGTCCCTGTTGATACTATCTGGGTTATCAAAATGGTCCGGCAAGCTTGCACTTTTATGAGACGGCAATACTTGATTTTTTTAAATTACGCCACAGTGTTTTAGGGTTATTTATATGTTGATTTATATTTTTAGTAAAATATGCAGATTTTTCGTTATGTAATGCTACAACTGCTTGATGTTTAAGCTCAAGATAATATTGTTTTTTTGTTTCTGAATTAGTTTTTTTATATTTAGACCTAGCTTGGTTCTGTAATCTAAACATTAATTTTACATTGTCAGTCACCCATGGAGTATACTTAGTTTTGAACTGTTTTTGCTTCAGGGGTGCATGAATATCAAACAGTTGCATAACACATGTTGTTAGCATTTCTACCATGCTATTGACATCCTTTTGTGAGCCTTAACTGCCAAGGGATATTTTCCAAGTCTGCATTAAAAAAATCAAGCAGGATATCCTTATATGTTCTATATGTAACCCATCTAGGCTCCATTTTTGGTTCTTTAACTCTGTATCACATGTCACAATGGAGTGCTGGCCAAGCTCAGGTATATGATCAACCCGGACATTCTGTACTTTCAGGTCAGTGCATATTAGGTCTATAAAGGTACTACTTTGCTCAGAAAAATGGGTTGGCGTAACTACTTTTTGATACATACTTGTGTAGTTGAGGAACTGTTGTAATTTTTTGTGTTAATGTGGTTTACATCCAGCACATTGATATTCCAGTCTCCCAAAAGCTTCTGCTTTTTAATAAATTTATAATCATAAGGAGCCAATGCAGAGATGCTATCGGCCAAACCCTCAAAAAATGTATCGACAGACAGCCAGGGTGGCCTATACGCAGTACCAATCAAAATTTTTTTACTCATGATTGTTAAATATAGCCAAAACTCCTCCACTTCATGGTGTACTGGGTGAGACTGAGTCCTAACATTTATACCGGATTTTATATAGAACCCTACTCCACCTCCTCTCCCCCCACGAACAAATATGGATCTGGGCCTATGCCTGAGTCTGTATCCCGGAATGACTGGGGCTTTTCCTTCCTCACCTTTTCTTAACCAGGTCTCATTAATGGCCATTATGTCCACTGAGTGAGTGTCCATGGCTACAAGAAATTCATCGTGTTTAGTCCCTAATGATCCCGCATTAAATAAACCAAACTTAATACATTTTTTATTTATCATTGTAATTTGATTTAAATAAATAAATAGTAGTCAAAAGGCAGAACTGTATGGCAACAATTAACATGTCACAGCCACATGCTTTCTCACTTTGTAACCGAAAAACACTCGAGCTTTCTATTAGGTGCAAGTTTGTTAATATTAAGTATTGGGCTTCTCTATTATGCGAATCAACATACAATACCTTTACAGTACTCCCTACAAAACCTCCCATAGATTTCACCTTGCATGTCAACCTTACCCTACCTGCATCGTAAGCATACCTATTTAGTTAGCGACGTGTAAAGGTCAACGCTCATTAGAGCCACCCGGCACCCACTCCGCACGGCGTCCACGAGTGGACGTCGCGCGGTCAACTAGCGGACCGCGCGCCGTCAACGAGTGAACGCCGCGCGGTCAACGCGGCGACGAGCAGTCAACGCGCGACAAGTATGCGAGCAGCGAGTTGCCACCGAGCCGTCCACGCGCGGGCGGCGGGTGGACCACCCGCCGCCCGCGCGTGGACGGCTTACGACAGAGGTGATCCGGTGACGCTACGGAGTTGATGTAGTGAGCGCATACCCATACAAATCCATATAAAGAATACTAACCGCACGAGGCGAGGCGGTGCGGAGTGGGTGCCGGGTGGCTCTAATGAGCGTTGACCTTTAGTGTTACTGAGGATTCTGACATATTCCAGTTTTTCATCACATTTTTCATAATATACGATAATGCCGATCGAGTAATTAGAGGTTACTTTATAGCTGTCAATTTGAAGACATTTGTTGACTTTTACTGTTAGTGTTGCCACAATATTCCAGGTTGGCATGTGGTTCAAAGATTGATCAATTTTTATCCTATTCAAAGAACAACACCAAAAAAATATCATCTTAGCTATATGAACATTGAAAAGCCTTTTCCTAAGATTTATTGTCCACCAAAGCTTCAGGACCAAAAACACGTTCTAAATCCCTCTCGGTACGTACAGCGTGTATTTTTGTACCGTCTCCCTGCCTGATTAAAACTCGACCTCGCCTAGTCCATGCAAATTTCCATCCGGTCTTCGCTGCAATCTGCCTGGCGCGGTATAACAATTGCCTATTCGATCTAGTAAGGCGCTCATTAATATAAAACCGCCGAGGAGGAGCAGCGAAACCGAGATCCGCCGAAGTAGCGCCACGCCTCACCCACGCCTCCCGTAGTAGTACGTCCCGCGCGACGCGACGCGGCAGGCGCACCACAATCCGGCATCCACGTCCCACCTCTGTCACTCCCCCTTCTGGTCCTTGCGCTGCCGGCCCCACTGCGTTTACTTTTGGACCCACCCATTCGGCGAAAACAATGTCACGTGCATCGAGCTCCACACCTAGCTTCTTCGCTATGAGCTCGACCGTGTGCGCCACATTTTCGCCAGCTTCTTCGGGAAGATTTGATATCTCAATGTCTGAGAGCAGTAGGTCTTGCTCTCTATCATTGAGTTCCAGCCGGAGTTGCTCCACTGTGCCCTCAAGTTTGTTGACCACCGTATTGGAGTCATCGCCAGTCCTTTGTTCCTCCAGCCTTAGCAGTCGAGTTTCAAGGTTTTCGACCTTTTTTTTTGCGACGCCACGGACTGTCGGATATCAGCAACCTCCAACCGAATCTCACGCAGCTCAGTTTTTAAATCTTCTCGCATTGCTCTGAGCTCCCCTCTAAGTAGGCTTACTTCCCTTGCCAGATCCGACGACACACTCGAAGTCGCACTCTGGTCTTGCTTATTTCGGTCTCTCTTATCTTGTCTTGCGGTATCTCCTGCAGATTCGTAATGGTCATCTACGCTTGTAGGGGTACCCTCGCTGTCGTCGCTGCTGATTCCTTTCATAGGAGTGGGTCGAACACCGCCCTTGCACGTCCTGTCCTTGCACCCCTGACAGCGCCAGTCACTGCTCACCTTAGTCGTCTCCGATAACCCCGCACATGTAAGGTGGTACTTGTTTGAGCATCTACTGCATGTGGTTGAGACTCCTTTTGCTGATATAAACTTTCCGCACGCTATGCATTTAGCCATCTCGGGGATAAAATAATTCGGCTAAATTCGAAGAATGTGTTGGCAACACTAGGTGAGAACCGCCAGACTTGAAATTTTAAACTGACTGCTTTTATTTAAAAACAAAAAGTACAGACTAGTTTATAGATTAAGTTTTATCGATTTTTATACAATATTTCCTGCAAATAACACTTGTGCACATACACAAAACTCCTATCTATCTAAATAAATAGTTACAAGAACACAAAACTGGTTTTATTTTATTATTCACTTATTTTTCACTTTGACAGCTACTGTATAACTCTGACACTTATTATCAAATATAATAATATAAAATATACATATCACTTTTGTAAAAGCCCTTAATTGTAACGTTTGAATTTGCACATGCTCACTTATGGCAAGCAGCCAAGTCTAATAGCAACGTCATCATTCTGAACACTAGTATCGAGATAACAGAAAACTAACCCTTTATGTCAAGGGCATAAGGCATAACATTTTTGCTTAGCTGGGAGAAAATTAACCTTAAAGAGTAGATAAACGTACACACCAACCTCAATATCTATGATACTGAAAATATGTCTCTTTGTTTCGAAATTTCATAATAAGAAATATCATCAAACAGCTCACTCAAGGTCATAGCATCCCAAACTTATAAACGTACCTACATTATAACGTTCGTAGAGGCATGTTTAATAAGTTGGTCTTGTTGCACCAATGTGCCTCACTGAGCACATTAAGCCATTGACTCTACGCTCAATATCTCTTCAGCCAAGTCAGCGCAAGAGTCGTAGTCACATAACCAAATATATATGACACATTTTTTGTTTATGTGACTACGACTCTTGTGCATAATATGGCACAAACCTTTGGTCACTGGGTTCGTTGTCATGGTTTAATCAATCGAACAGTGAGAACTTTTTTCCATTTACGTGTGATTCATGACACGAAAATTTAGGTCTACGCTATTCCAGGACTAAATGGATAGAGTGAATACTCGTACTATAACAACCATTTCACCTGTTTCGAATAAAAAAAACAAAAAAAATGTCTCATTGTCTTATCGCTCGAACAATTCCGTCGAAGAATGCAGCCATTAGCTGGTTCAGCTAGCTGAGAGAGGGCTGTAGCCGACGTAAGGTTTGAAGTACATTACTGGACTAACAGAACAGTCATAATAATAATCCTTTAGTTTTTATCTTGATTGACTGCCTCCGTGATCCAGTGGATAGCGTATGTGAACGGCTGATCGGTCCTGGGTTCGATTCCCGGGTCGGGCAAAAGTTTTACTGAGTTTTTCCGAATTCTCTCTCTCGGAGTCTGACATTGTGCCCGGTAACGGCAATAGGCCCGCCCTCTATTTCTTAGGCCTAAAAATACATAATATGGAAATGTGGGTGTTATATTACACTTCTGCCTATCACTTCGGAGATACAGACGTGAGCCTACTAATAAAAAAAAAACTAGTACGATTTGTTGCGGATTATCGAGGCCCGTATGTCACGAATGCAGGACAATTTCAGTTCTAAAGTTCGCAGTTGCCAAGCCGTAACGGTACAAAGAATTTGCTTCACAATAATGTACACAAATAAGCTATTTGTATCGGCATTTATCTCTTTTTAACCGACTTCAAAAAAAAGGAGGAGGTTCTCAATTCGTCGGAATCTTTTTTTTTTTATGTATGTTCCCCGATTTCTCTAAGACGCCTGGACCGATTTCGAAAATTCTTGTTTTGATTGAAAGAGTATACCTCCTAGTTGGTCCCATGATCATCAGGTCAGGATCTGATCATGGAATCCTGAAAAAATCGAAGGAACTCTTCAAATTTTATAAGCACACTTGAAGCGATTTGACGATAACAACCCAATGCCGTCAAGTTTGGGCTCGTTTGAGTCGTCTTTACATAGACTTTGATGCTGGATGATTTCCATGGTCTGATGATAGAGTTGGAAGGTAACCGTGAGATCTTTGTGATACAATAACCCAATCTCATCGAGTTTAGGGTCGTTTGATTCATCTTTACATGAATTTGGTACTGGATGTTTTGCAGGGTCTGATGATGGAGCAGGAAGGTGGCCATGGGATCTTTGTAATACAAAGACGCAATCCCATTGAGTTTGGGCTCGTTTGATTCGTCTTTACATGGACTTTAGTGCTGAATGTTTACCAAACTCTGATGATGGAGCAGGAAGGTAGCCATGGCATATTTGTAATACAATTACGCAATCCCATCGAGTTTGGGCTCGTTTGAGTCGTCTTTACATAGACTTTGATGCTGGATGATTTCCATGGTGTGATGTTAGAGCTGGAAGGTTACCTAATCTCATCGAGTTTAGGGTCGTTTGATTGGACTTTACATGGACTTTGGTACTGGATGTTTTCCAGGGTTTGATGATGGAGCAGGAAGATGGCCATGGGATCTTTATAATACAAAGTTGCGTCTTTGTATTATATCTCATCGTGTTTAGGCTCGTTTGTTTTGTCGTGGCAAACACTTTGGTATTGGATGATTGCCGGGATCTGATGGTGGAACTGAAACGAACGTGTTTAAGCTAGTTAGTTGAAAACAAAAAAAAAATACTTGAAATTGCCAGAAAGGTACAGGTCTACATTTCAGAATTGAGGCATTTAAGGAAGGCCTCCCCATCATGTACCACCTACACTATCCTATGTACCTTCTTATCACCTATTACTATTTTTTATTAGTATACCACTAAAAAGCAAAAAATAAAATTATTTTTAAATAAAAAAAAACCGACTTCAAAAATCACTAAGGAACTAAAAAACAAAAAATAATTGGTTTTGGAGCTAAAATTTTTGGAGTCGGTGCCAAGCCCTTACGCAAAAAGTTACTAAATTACAAACTAGCTATTCTATCAACAATTAAAGTTATATAAAAATGTGTAGAGGTTTTATAGTCACATCAGAAATACTTGGCTTGGCACCGACTCCAAAATTTTTTGCTCCAAAACCAATTATTTTTTGTTTTTTAGTTCCTTAGTGATTTTTGAAGTCGGTTTTTTTTTATTTAAAAATAATTTTATATGTTCTGTAATTGTACCGAGAAACAACTGTTAGTGTTATCATGAAGATAGAAGTAGAATATCTGCTGACAGAAGAATTTGAAAACTGGTGAAGAGAACATTCAACTCCTTTGATTCATATTATATGGCGTAATACGTGCATATATCTATTCTTAAACTAATTATAAATTAGTTTAGGAAGAGATATATGGTGTACCAAGGCATTTCTAACACATTACCTTAGCCAGATATGACAGAATATCAGCTTTTCCACAGAGCGACTGCTGTATGACCTCCGCAACCAAAAGAGATGGCAATATTCCATTGCTTATCTATAACGACTGTCAAAGATATCCATGACAGCCATGACCCACAGCTTTCCAAAGTACGGGGTAAGCGATAGGTATCAATTAAATACAATAGAAATTATCCTTTGATTATAAATACCACAATTCCAAACCATTTTGCTTCAGCAAAATAAGTAATATCAGTTTAATTAAACTAAGCTACATCCACGAGAATCCCTATTTACGGTCGTATTCTATGGGTTTTTATTTCAGAGCGCGAAAAAAAAAAAGGCTAGGCAAAACTGTGTTGCTGGTTTAATTAAAACTATTATTTAAATCTAAATTGGCTCGTAGGCTATATAGCTTATATCTAAAGGGATAGGCAGACTTGTGTTCACTTGGCTCTATAGCTTATATCTAAAGAAATACGCAGTCTTATTAACACTTGGATATCTTTTTCTTCGAGGAATGTTAGTTTGATTCCTTTTTGGTATCATATCGGTAGTGTCCATGAATTCTACTAATAAGATGTCGTGTTCGATTCCCGGATTATGTTTGTAGAATGTTAGCTGCAAGATTTTTAGCTAACATGTGATAAATAAACCTAGTGATGAATAATGATTTTTTGAACTTTATTTATTTAAAACAGAATCGTTATTAAGACGATTGTGTCCGCAAACATCCTGATTAATCGCTACTTAAAATTATGCCAATCCTTCTTAGTTTTAGACGTCAGAACACAGTCACACAATAAAAAATTAAGTTCAGCAAAATTCTGGAGAAGTCGTAACAGCAGAAAAAATAAGGTTTTGATTTGCAAATATTTTACATGTAGCCTGAACAGTATAATTAAAGATGGTGTTAGTCCACGATCTGAAGTATAACTTTACTGTGGGATGAAATCGATACGATTTATGAATGAGTCCAAGCATGTTCCAAAAATAGAAGTATGTGTAAAAGCCATTGTTTAAATGGAGACATTATGCAGTCGTGTTGTATTGTTATAGTTGCGACAACTATCGCTATCCCTTTCATTTAGCCAACATCCTCATATACAACGCTACAAATGCTAGTTGCCTGGGCTGCGGTAAAGCCAGCCGTAATATACGCAAATGAAACATTTCAGCCTCATTTGAGGACTGCGCATTATTAAGGTCATAAATGTAAGAATATCTAATAGAGGACTGCAGTTGCAGGATCTTTTAGAATTACTGATATTGAAATACAAGCAATATATCTATACACCCTTATAAAACATAGACTATAATTATAATTTATTCAATTTTCTCTTATATTTTTAGCTGTAAAATAATGAGTATGAGTAGGCAAATGTATAATGTTGCGAAGCACCTATATATCTGAAATTAATTGTAACAAATGCCGAAGAAGAATCGAAATATGTATTTATAAATGTAAGAAATTATATTTTTAATAAATGGCAATCTCCTTTGCCAGATAATCTGAAAATACAATTACAGTAAAACTAGAACAAAACTGCTATAAAATCCAAAAATAGTGTCGAGATTTAGATATTTTATGATTTTAAAGAAAAAATTACACACATACTCAAAATTTTCAAAATAAATGTTAGTAGGTATGTAATAAAATATATAAATGTTATAAAACAGAATATGTGTTAATTATAAGAATAATATTACAATGACCGATTGAGAAGGCTGTTGAAATTATATATATTATGTAAACACCTATATATGCACACAGTGTCAGTAATAAATGTCTTTGTCTTTGTCTTTATAATATTAGCATAGAATCAGATAGTATGCATGCATTCAAAAGTATTTTTATTCGACGGTTTATTTGTAAATATTTTTATGGACACAAAAATATGTTTAGGACTTCAAGAAGATTTCATACGAGTGAGCAAAAGTTGTCATCAGTTATATATGACAAAAGTAACTTTTACTTGTCTACCCTTAAGCTGTCAACGAAACTCAATTGCTAAGCTTCTGTTGTTCATCCGTCTGTCTATCAACTGTCTGTCCATTTTATAAACCGCTCAGGGGCACACAAGTACAGCCATATAGACCATTTTCACAGATACTACTTTCCTATTCGAAATAAAATATAGTCGTCACGCAAATTAAAAATATTCACATTTACTTGTTTTATTAAGACATCTATCGCACTAGGTATAAACCTGAGTAGCATTGGAGTTTACAAACATTAATGGACACAAGGAACACTAAAACACGAAACAACAATCTGTAGATCACTCAAAGTGTTATCTCGTATGGTTATCAAACCCACGATACTCGGCGCAGTGCTAAACAACGAGGCGACTGCTTAAGCCACTACGCCATACGTCTGGTCAAATATACACAACATGTTCTATATTCTTTAAGAAAATAATTTAGAGGTTCATAGTGTTATATCTTGAAAGCAGACGATAGTTCGGAACCCTTCGTGACTTGACGAACGTGAACTGGCCCGTTCTTTACCGGAATTTCATTCACTTCATTCTTGGAGAGTGTTATACATAATGGCGTGCAAAAAAAGCCTCTTCTTCAACTATTATAGTAATACGTAACAGTTACGTAGGTATTTCTTTTCCTTTCACACGTGCTTTCACAATCATGACGACTCAGCTGTAGCGGATAAGTATCCGATTGCCACCTGAAGGTCATAAGTTCAATTCCGGCTCAAGTCAAGGACAACACCATTTGGTCTTGCAAACTATTTTTTTATTTATTTATTTAATACTTTATTGTACACTTATATAAAACATTTTAACACGTTCCCGGACGAGCATGCTATAGCATTCATATCGGTCGATTTAATTGTGTCGCGGATGCTATAGCATTCCCAGTTTATTGAGTTTTTTTTGGCAGTTATGCTTAAGCAGTTGCTTTTTCTCTATAAAATATAGGTAGTTTATTTCTTACTGTCACTGCAGACGAAACCACAGATCGCTTACTGCCACATAGACTTACGCCTGCTTTCCCGAAGGGTTAGGCAGAGGCATATTAAACGCCCACTTTTTGCCAGTGTCTTGATCCCACGTAATAGGTGGCGAGCCTGTTGCCGCTTATCGGGATATTTTGTTTGCCAGAGCCTCGTCCATTGATCGGCAGATGCACCACTTGCAGGTGAGGATGGCTTGGGACCCTAAGTTCTTGGTGGGAACCCTATGCATTACGTGGGACCTAAATATTCATGGCGAAATGTGGGCGTGTTATAGTAGGTGAAATATAGGCGAGCTAGGAGAGGCCTATAATAATACATAATATTTAGAATAGCTGTATGATGATATATTTAAGTATAAAAATACTAGTTTTCTAAAGTAAATCTTAAAATGAAAACCGAGTAGAACGATTCAGAATTTGTTCGATATTTACAGCCTACTAAATTAAGACTGTACATAAATTATAAGGCTCTCTGGCCACAGGGTAATTTCGAATGCTTGCACAAGCAACAGAGGAATTAATTAAAGCCACGTAGCTATTTTGATATTGGTGGTATTTACAAATTGTCTGGATCGGTTTTTGGAACTGGTAATGTTATAAAAAGCTTTCAGAAGATATTTGTTTTATCACAAGGTTAGCCAGTCATTTAATAATTTGGCTGTTAAAGCCATACCGGTTTCTTTGCTTTTTACCATATTAATGTGATAATTGGGTCATATTGTGATTTTTTCTTACGCTCTTTCATCGAGAAAGGCTATGTACCATAACAAAATCACGCTTTGAACCATAAGGGGTGCTATAGCTCTAAATATCTATCGCTGGATCTGGCTACTAGAGATACATATTTGACATAAGCTTCATACAAAATATGAATATCCCTGGTAGCCAAATTGATCGATAGAAAAAATACTGAGATCATACGTTAGAAGATTCTAGTAACACTCGTGGAAAAGCAAACATCTCTTCATGTTTCTGATAGCACTTAACTTCAGGATTAGTTCTAACTTTAGCAAGTGAAATCTTTTAGGAAGGTATTTAGTATATTTTATAGAGGCACTTCCAAGTTTTTAAGTACGCACTTGTAGTTTTAAAGTTGAGTGCCAATTAACGCATATGGAAGTTTAAACTTTGGTGACGGTCTCAATTTTAAGTGTGTTCAAAATCAAAATCAAATAATTTATTTGCCCAAATACTGTGACAAGTGGTGTTACAAATAATGGCATTAAAGGTACAAATATTTGGACCAGAATAGTGGCATGCAAACATTGATGAAAGTATAATAAATTACTAAGGTCAAGTCGTAAAATAAGTCATTATTAAATCAAAATTCAGAATAATTAAATAAAATGTCATACAGTTAAAATATAGTCAATTGGAGGATAAAAATCGCAATTAATGTATGAATAATTAACAGACGTCCAGCTATAATAACTAAAGCAAAAGAATAAATTGTAAATTAAATTTAAATTGTATAATAATAAAAATAATAAATGATGAAGCAATCGTTGCAAGAGCGTTTCTTTGGCCGCCTCAAAAAAGTATTAAAAAGCCTTTTATCAGGTGGCAACAAGGTTCGTGCTTGCAACGGTTTGGTCATGCCACTTCTTGTATACTCCTTTGGCATACTCAAGTGGACTCAGTCTGAATTGGATGCCCTGGACAGAAGAGTCCGCACATTGTTGACGGCATATCGTATGCATCATCCACGTTCATCCGTGATGAGGTTGTACATCCCGCGGAAGTGTGGGGGTCGTGGCTTTCTGAATGTTAAGACCCTACACAACCGCGAGGTGTGCAATCTCAGAGAATATTTTCTCCGGGCGAACGTGGACATGCATCGAGATGTTGTCACAGTGGACAATGGACTCACCCCGCTCAAGTTTGCTAAGGAGAACTGGCGCATACCTGTAGTACTCAGTACTGATGATCGCAAGCGTGTATGGCAGAGCAAGGAGCTTCATGGCAGGTTCCATCGGGCCCTGTATGGACCCGATGTAGACCTATTAGCCTCGGTGAACTGGCTACGCTTCGGTGACCTCTTTGGGGAAACCGAAGGGTTTGTTTGTGCAATTGCTGACGAAGTTATCAAGACGAATAACTACCGGAAATATACCCTGAGGGATGGCACTACCGATATTTGCCATGCGTGTCACCAGCCCGGTGAATCCCTCAGGCATATTGTTTCCGGTTGTTCACGTCTTGCTAACGGCGAGTACTTGCACAGACATAACCAAGTAGCTAGAATCATTCACCAGCAACTTGCTCTGAAATACAAACTTGAAGACATCGAGGTACCGTACTACAGGTATGTGGCAGAGCCAGTTCTCGAAAATGGTCATGCCACATTGTACTGGGATCGATCTATCGTCACAAACAGGACTGTTCTAGCGAACAAACCTGATATTGTGGTGATAGATCGATCAGAGCGCCTCGCAATAATTGTTGATGTCACCATTCCTCATGACGAGAATCTCGTGAAAGCCGAGAAAGACAAACAGATAAAATATCTGGACTTAGCTCACAAGATTGTCGACATGTGGGATGTGGACTCGGCAATTATTGTGCCGATAGTTGTAACGGTTAATGGCCTAATAGCCAAGAGCCTCGATCGTCACCTTAAGAGGCTCGCGTTGGGTGCTTGGGTCAAGGGTCTGATGCAAAAGGCAGTACTTCTCGACACGGCACGTATTGTGAGGAAGTTCCTGTCTCTGGAGCCCTAACCACCGGCAGCTTGGACCCTGTGCCCGTTGCTGGTGGAATCCCATGGTTTTTTTATATTTTTAAATGTATTTAATATTTTTGTGATATATTTAAAAATGTAATTTAAATTTGATTTATGAGAAATAAATGAAAAATAATAATAAATTAATTTAAATGTCACTGTATAATTTGTCATTTAGATAATTCGTAACTGTATAATAACATTTATTTATTAAAAATTCATTTAATTTTTTCTTGAACAAATATTCTTTGATTGTTTTTGGCAGTTTGTTGTAAATAAGAGATGCCATATCAAATATGCTTTTATGCATCAGAGCAGTTTCAGTTTTAGGTATGCAAAGTCGATACACATCTCCTTGTCGTCTGTTGTAAAAATCTGATGCATCTAAGCAGGGTAGAGTTAAAAGTTTATGTTCTATAAAATATGGCCGGCTATCAGTCGTTTTTAAGGCAAACATAGCTTTAATACATCTCTTCTGCATCTTAAAGATAATATCTTTATTTGTTGAATTTCCCCAGAAAATTATACCGTACCTTAAAATTGAAACGACCAGACCATGGTATGCACTCACAACAGAACTTACATTTGATATTTGAGCCAGCTCATGTATTGCGTAAACAGACTTACTGACTTTTTTGCAAAGTGCATCAATGTGTGGTTTCCATGTAAGTTTATTATCAATTATTAGACCAAGGAAGTTCGTAGTTTGAGTCTCACATACTGATTACCATATTCCGCTTGGTGGCGCTATCTAGCAAGTACGTCAATAAAGAGGCTCTGTGCTAATTAATCATTTTAAATAGTTATGTGCGTTTATAATCGTTAAATACGTCTAAAAGTAGTACTTAGTGACCAGTAACAAGTGCATAAATGTTCGCAAGACTATACAACAAAGAGACAATAACTTATTAGTGAATAAAATATTTCAATGTGAACCACAATAAAAGTGTTACTAAATTGCAAATTCTAACGTAAACAATGCAGTGAGTACTGTGAATATATAAAACTGAACACATTAAATTCAAAAACATACAAAACTCCAGATAAAAAAGATTAATATTTGTGTGAGAACATTAAAATCAAAACAAGAAATCGTTTATTTTATTCAAATGTGACAGACAACAACTTCGATAACAGCGACATCTATCTATTCTTTATTGAACCACATGATATGCAGAATTACTCAAGCCAGATATGAACCGTCCGAACCATCATAACTACGCCATCTGTTGATCTTCTATATGACATAATTTACTACGAGGTTCGAGAGTACATGAACTACAACAGAACATCAAATTAGACTACCTTGTAAGAACGGGCCGTGGCACGTTGATATAAGGTGCGGTTTTAACATTGACAGTGGTCGTGGTATCAAATCCGGAGAAAGCTTTGTCTTTTTGAGATTGAATTAATATAATTAATGATGAGTTTCTTCGAAAACATCACATTTAGGCGCATTAGAACAAAGTCTGATTCAATTCTAAACGACAGTGAGGTGTACTCGTACTAATAAAACCAAACATTCAATGATAAAAACATAAGTGTACCAGGGGGCTAATCGTGCTATTTTCAAACGTTCAAACGTTGACAACGTAACGTATTTGGTGAACGTTTGGTTTTAGTTTGGCTGATGTAAAACATGGTATCGTGCTAATTGTATTGAGCGTTCGAACCGTAGACGAAACCCTTACGTTGGGCTTACGTCAAACGTTTAGTGCTTGACACCGGCTTTTGAAAATAGTAACTACTATTCTTATACTAAAGAGGCTGTAGCGACATCACGCCATGTGCAATCACTATTTTAAAAAGACAAATGTCATTATGTGAATGTCATTCAATGTCAACAAATAATATATATATGAAATCATGAAATAATTTTATTCAAATTATACGGTAAGTACCGAAATATTATTTACTGTAATAAGTGATTTATGCAAACAATTAATGGTCACACTTGGTCATGTAGAAGAGGTTTTTATTTCACTAGAGTAACGAAGGTAAATTCAAATGATGATGCACCACAACATTACCTACTGCAATTGCAGCTTCTTCTGCTATTTGTCGAGCCCAATACGAATTTTATATGATCGTTACAATAAACAACACCTATTTTTCAGATTTGGAATAATATATAGAGCAGAGAAAGATGTTAAACAAAGGCCGAATTGTCAGCGTTCGGCATAATAGCCATCCTTTCTATATAAGAAGAGATAGTCGAAAAGCTGGAGAATTTGAATTTGGCTGACTTTCTAACTTTTCAGGTACGCATTTCAATTATCATTACGTAAGATCCTTCAGTATTTACTCTCATTCTGAACTTGTCTTATAATATGCATAAACCCCCAACAAAATATTGTAAGTATATACTCAAACACAAGATATAGCGCACGTATGAGAACAATATTAATCTAAAGTTAAATGTCAGTGGGTTTAGTTATTTTGGTAGGACTTATTATATTTGAGTAAATATTTACTAAATAATTTATGTTTTAATTTTGTTCACAGTAGCCGAGAAGTAAGCAGAATAATAAACCGCTCATTAGCACAACCACATGGACAGTACATAATTGCAAGTTAACAAAAATGAGGAATTTGCTACGAGCCAAATGGAGACCATCGTCACTTCTTGGACATTAAACAACAATATACTATTAATTAGTTCTCTTCCCGTGGGTGTCGTAAGAGGCGACTAAGGGATAACACGATGCAAATACCATATTTGCGTAGAGACGGAAAACTCGACATCAAACCCTATACGACTGCCTCGTTGATCTCGCGGCATAAGTGTGAGCATGGGATCGGGAGGTCCCGGGTTCGATTTCTGGCTCGGGCAGTATTATTGGGTTTTTCTGTCACAAAATTCTCAGTAGCAGCACGGAGTCTGGAAATGTGCCCGGTACGGCAATAGGCTCGCCCCTTATTGCGTGGGACTAAAGTATATCTGGCGAAAAGTGGGTGTAGAAATATACCTCTGCCTACCTCTTCGGGGTTATAGGCGTGAGACTATGCATGTATATATGTAGTTTACTAAAATAATGAAAACCAAACCAAATACATTATTATTACTGTGAAGTTCACGTTGTAATTGTAACAATCAAATGGCCTAACAGATGTTGATTGTTTCAACTCTACTTATCATCATCTCAATACACTGAATAAATAAAATCGAAATGTGAAATTGGAGCTTGCCTTTTAATAAACATACCTACTCTATTCCTTTAAATATATATTGAAGTGGTCCAGCGGCAGTCTGGATAACACTGGATCATCAGATGTTGGACTCGGTACCCGATTAGAAACGCGCTACGCTTATGTAAGCTCATACAATTGTATCGCATCCTGCTGAGTTAGTGGTAAGTCTCCCTTGTAGAACGGCCTATTGGTCTAGTGCTACCTAAACCTGAGTGCTAAGACGAAAGTCATGGGTTCGATTACCACCCAGGAGAACTCTTTGTGCGATGAGCAAATTACCATAACTATAATACTCGTATGTGTATCAAAACAATATTTATATATATTAATCAATGTTTTATTATTGTCTGACTACCATGCCACTAGGTTGTGCCTAGTTTGGGATCACATCGCCAGGTGTGGGTTGTCACCAGAGAATTAATTTATTCTTATGTTTCTCTTCTTCACGGATATTTTCTTACAATCCACTTAGAAATTCAGCCGGTCTAAATGGTCACTAAGGACGAAAGGCGGCACCTACCCTAACCACTCTCATACTAGTATGGGCAGGTGGTACTTGATGGGCGACCTTATTGGATAGATATTCTCTTAACAGGCTCCAAGGCCTATTACTTTTACTATATATGCAAAGTGGGCAACAAAGACCCGGGGCAGGTTTTCCCGTGATTATGCCTTTGAAAACTACACCAAGCGAATAGCTCCTGTGGCCTTCCCTTCGCTGATCGGCCAAAGCAAGCCAAATTTAAGAGCCCTGAACCAACTAGTCAAAATAGGCTGGCCAGAGTCTAGGCCATGCCTAGGCTCTGACCGACTCGTTGAACTATTCGGCACCCTTTTTTTACGTCGGGAAACTATTTTGCGAGTGCCTCTCCGCGGGGCGGGCAGAGAGGGTATGTCGGACTCCCCGGGACAGAACCCGGGTTTACCGACTAAAACCACGTACCACGATAGCCGCCTCAGCGCTCAAAAGAATGGGACACAGGGAACGCGGGTGTACTGCTCCTGGGTCCCGTTACGCTTGTCCCGTAGTAGAGCTCAGTCTCTGAAAGGGCTAGGTTGGTAGTGCCCTCCCTTCGCTACCTCGTACTGTGCGAGTACAGTGGTCCCTCGACTATCCGAAACCGCTGTCTTCTCGGGGTCGTTCGTGGTCGGCCAGTCAGATTGCCATCTCTGATTGCCCACGGCCCCAAGGAAGAGTCAGGCTAGCGGCCATTGCCACCGCCACTACGCCGCCTGCGTCTGCGAGCGAAATCGGCTCTCTGGCGATCCCGCTTGGCGGCCTCCTTCTGGAGCATGACCGCCTCACAGAAGGAGACCACATCAGCGTCCCACCTCGTCTTCCGTCAACATGGCCTGAACTACGGCAGGTGGAGAAAGAACTCCTCGGCACCCACAGAATACATGAAATTTACAATTCTGTGTCGGCACCGCATTGCGCTTCCCATGCACGCACATTCAACTCGCTGCCACCTAGCCCTAATCTAAGACTTAGGTCTGTTACCCGAGGTAGTGGGTTGGAGTCCTAATACGACAAATCTTTGTATAATGAAGTAGGCTTTTGTCTGTGTCTTGGTTAAATGAAATAATTACAATACCTATCTAGGTACTTAGGAAAAATAATAGGCTAGTTGACAAAAACAATTTTATAAGTCCGTCCTTTAGATTATTCAAAAATAAGCGATACCTACGTATTTTTTTATTTGTAAATTAAACCAAAAATGACCAAGATATAGCTCATTAAAGTTACGTATAACGTCACGCTGTGCTGCATTTTTTCGCACTAGATGACGTCACATATCTTTGTTACTTTTTATTTAATCGAAAAAAGAAAAAATACGTGTCCAATATTTTTTTATAATCTTAAATACGGACTAAATAAAATGTAATTATTTTGACCCTGGAAACTACCCTATTATAAATGAACGTTTATCAGTCGTCTACTTGCTGTATACAGGCGCCTGAGCGCGCACTGACCGAGTAGGCAGTCTTTTGGCTTAAGCCACCCAAAGAACCCATAACTGTGACAGTATTATGTGTATGGTATACGTACATCCCCATAATATTGTTTCAGCCTTTCAAAAGCGAATGTCTAGGAAGGTATCGCGTCGACATGTAGCCTTTTTGATGAGATGCCTTCCTAGACATTGTCATAAATATAGGGCCAAGCAAGGTTGACGCCAATCTTACAATAATGAAATCTACCGCAACAATAAGCTATACCAAAGCGATACCTATAAAAATTGCCTTATGAAAGAATGTTTTTCACTCATTTAAGTTGCAATCAAACGTATTATAAGCATATGCCACTAAATTGATAAATAATACAAAATTATCTTAATAATTTTCTCAAATTTAAAATATTATATAATTGCAAAGTTCGTCGATAGGAACTTTTGGTTTGACAACGTATGAGACGTCCGCGAACGTAACAGTTTTGGTTTAAAACGTTGTCAAATAAAATTATTTTTAAATAAAAAAAAACCGACTTCAAAAATCACTAAGGAACTAAAAAACAAAAAATAATTGGTTTTGGAGCAAAAAATTTTGGAGTCGGTGCCAAGCCAAGTATTTCTGATGTGACTATAAAACCTCTACACATTTTTATATAACTTTAATTGTTGATAGAATAGCTAGTTTGTAATTTAGTAACTTTTTGCGTAAGGGCTTGGCACCGACTCCAAAAATTTTAGCTCCAAAACCAATTATTTTTTGTTTTTTAGTTCCTTAGTGATTTTTGAAGTCGGTTTTTTTTTATTTAAAAATAATTTTATTTTTTGCTTTTTAGTGGTATACTAATAAAAAATAGTAATAGGTGATAAGAAGGTACATAGGATAGTGTAGGTGGTACATGATGGGGAGGCCTTCCTTAAATGCCTCAATTCTGAAATGTAGACCTGTACCTTTCTGGCAATTTCAAGTATTTTTTTTTTGTTTTCAACTAACTAGCTTAAACACGTTCGTTTCAGTTCCACCATCAGATCCCGGCAATCATCCAATACCAAAGTGTTTGCCACGACAAAACAAACGAGCCTAAACACGATGAGATATAATACAAAGACGCAACTTTGTATTATAAAGATCCCATGGCCATCTTCCTGCTCCATCATCAAACCCTGGAAAACATCCAGTACCAAAGTCCATGTAAAGTCCAATCAAACGACCCTAAACTCGATGAGATTAGGTAACCTTCCAGCTCTAACATCACACCATGGAAATCATCCAGCATCAAAGTCTATGTAAAGACGACTCAAACGAGCCCAAACTCGATGGGATTGCGTAATTGTATTACAAATATGCCATGGCTACCTTCCTGCTCCATCATCAGAGTTTGGTAAACATTCAGCACTAAAGTCCATGTAAAGACGAATCAAACGAGCCCAAACTCAATGGGATTGCGTCTTTGTATTACAAAGATCCCATGGCCACCTTCCTGCTCCATCATCAGACCCTGCAAAACATCCAGTACCAAATTCATGTAAAGATGAATCAAACGACCCTAAACTCGATGAGATTGGGTTATTGTATCACAAAGATCTCACGGTTACCTTCCAACTCTATCATCAGACCATGGAAATCATCCAGCATCAAAGTCTATGTAAAGACGACTCAAACGAGCCCAAACTTGACGGCATTGGGTTGTTATCGTCAAATCGCTTCAAGTGTGCTTATAAAATTTGAAGAGTTCCTTCGATTTTTTCAGGATTCCATGATCAGATCCTGACCTGATGATCATGGGACCAACTAGGAGGTATACTCTTTCAATCAAAACAAGAATTTTCGAAATCGGTCCAGGCGTCTTAGAGAAATCGGGGAACATACATAAAAAAAAAAAGATTCCGACGAATTGAGAACCTCCTCCTTTTTTTTGAAGTCGGTTAAAAATAGCGCGATACCATGCAACAACGAGAGTTCGCTCCAACGCTGTCACCTAGCTGTCACTGAACGTATCTGCCCTACAAAAACCAAATCGTTTACGTTCAAATAATTAGCACGATACGAAATGTGCATAACGTGACGTTTTCGGTTGAAGTTTGGTTTTGGTAAATACGTTGACGTTTAGCACGATTGCCCCTCAGATATATCAGACGATGAGAATATCGATGAAATACAAAAGTTACAAAAACAAATAGCTCAACTTACCAACGAATTACAGAGTGCTCACGCGAAAATAGAAATACTAAATTTAAAAAATAGTGAATTAAGGGGCGGAACATATCTGACGGAAGATCCGTCGAACGTATCTTCGGTCGCGTATATTCCGTCAAATGAGTCGGTACACATCTGACGGAAAATGCGTCGAGCGTATCTGCACACATTTGCTAAAAGCGTGGCTATTATGCACACATATAAGTTTGTTCGTGCAGGGCCGTACTCAGGGCAGCTCAATATTTTACTATCATATTCTTTTACCTAATCATTTTTCGTGTAGTTGCAGCGCATGACACAAAATGTTTTCTATGTAGTTTTTTAATATATAAAGTTTGGAAATTAAAAGGCGTAGCCGTGAGATTTGTTGCCTATTCTTTCTCATGGTTCTAACTTCTACGCCTCTACGTCGCATTAACTGTACATGTAGAATCTTTGGTAAAAGTGGATATTGGTTACAAATCGTGTTCTTCATGTTTTATATTCTATTTTTTTTTTGTTTAATAAGACTATACCCGCACTAGGAATAAATCCTGTGTCGCGGGGGACTTTACAAACATACAACTAACGGACACAATGAATACTCAGACTCGAAACAACAATTTATGGATCTCACAAAGTGCTGTCTCGTGTGGGGATCGAACCCACAACACTCGGCGCAATGTCAAGAGGCGAGGAGGCCGCTTAAACTACTATTCCAACCGTGCAGTCCATATTCTATAGCTATACTATAAGTTTTTCAGAAGGTACTTCATCTTTTGGCTATCTGAAATGAATATAAAATCATTTACTTACATTATATTGCGATTATTTTTAATTATGCTAATTATATAGAAAGGCAAATAACGGTGCCTAGGCCAAATTATATTTATTAGAATTAATTAACCAATAATTAAGTAAATATTGACCCAAGTCTGTTCAAACGACCAAAAAACGTATAGTGAAAAATGATCATAACATAAAAACGACTCATGAGAAACATACTAATATCATCAAAACTTTATCAGCTACGAAACTCAAAGAACTTGTTCAAAAACTGTGGGTGAAAAATTCAGAGAAAATTTGGGAGTACATAATTATTAATAATATGTCGAAACTTACCGATGACTTGTTATTTCTGTTGTTTTCTTGCCACTTGAACCATCTTATTCATACACACTACATTTAACCGTAGGCTTTTTAATTCATTTTTTGAGTCAGGTGTGGTGACTAATTTGCATTCCGAGCTGGGGTGGGAGCGAGAGACGCCTTGTTGACTCTGCAAGTGTTGGTCCAAAAATGCAAAGATATGCAACAAGACGGTTTTCTTTGTTTCATAGATTACCTACGAGAAAGCATTTAATCGAGTGTTACATGTAACACTGATCGGCATGACCGTTTTATGACACTCTTGACCGACATAGGATTAGACGGCAAGGACCTGCGCATAATCCATAATCTATACTGGAATCAAACAGGCGACCTTTCGTATAGATGGAGAAGAGACGGACAAAGTGGACATTTGCAGGGGTGTCAGGCAGAGTTGTGTACTTTCACCTACTCTCTTCAACTTATACTCGGAAGCAATCATCGCTGAAGCAATGGAAGGGCTTAACTGTGGAGTCAGGATTAACGGACAAGACACAGCATGAAACGTCATTAAATGTCATGAAACGTCATGAAACGACATGAAAAGTCATGATGACCACTGAAAAAATATACCACGAGCTTTTGTTGTCAATGTATATATGAAGTAAGTATGTTTACAAGTAGGTATATGAAAGAGATATGACGATATGAAAAATTATAACAGTAACTGGTTTTTAGGTATTTTTTAGAAAATATTATTAAAATCATAAATAATTCTGCCAGACTCATTACCACGGCAGTAATTCCCGTAGACCTTTAGAACCTCATACCTAAAAATTGGCTCACGATCCAGGCTAGCAAGTATGCGTACACTCATAGCACATACTAACACTACACTATTCTACACATTTCGTTTCTGAAAAAATAAGTAAGGTCTGGCGGCCCTGGAATCTTACTCTACTACGCGTCACTCAAAATCACCGATCTGGAAATGACATGGATATGGCATGTCCAATACCTACGAATTTAGCGTGCATACCTACGAAATGTTGGGCAATTTAAAATGGCTGCCATTTGGGTTGTACTCCAGAATATAATCGATATCGACATGGAGCCGGTCAGAGGAAAATAATACATTTTTGTAGTAAGTTACTTTAGTTAGTTTAAATCTTTTGCCAGATTAGTTTATTTCATAATGCAAATATGGGCGAACATGTCAAAGCGAAGGACGACACTTGTATCAAACATGTAACAAAATATTCTCTGAAAGCCAATATCGATACTGTGTCGCTGAGAAAGTACCGGACATGAATGGCACCACACATACGGTAATGAAACACACAGCCTGAAGCACTGATTCATCTGGTTTTTAGACATATTTATGCACAAAAACAAAATTATTATGTTCGATATACAACGATTTCACAGCAGATGTACAACAAACCTTGGCAAAAAAATGGCGACAATGGCACGAATGACATTTCTAATAAAATATCGTCATGATTAACTTATTCAGTAAACTAGGGCTATCTCTTTTTTCTGACAGAGATATCCCTAAGACAAAACGAGACAACACTATGTTTGGTGGCTTTATGTCGATTTCGTATATATGTGTATAAAAAAATTGCCGTGTGGTAGACGGCATAGAATACCAGTGTCACCACCCCCTATCTTCCCGTTGGTGTCGTAAGAGGCGACTAAGGGATAACACGATGCAAATACCATCTTTGCGTAGAGACGGAAAACTCGTCATCAAACCCTATACGACTGCTTCGTTGGTCTCGCGGCATAAATGTGCGCGTGGGATCGGGAGGTCCCGGGTACGATTCCTGGGTCGGGCAGTGTTATTGGGTTTTTCTGTCACGAAATTCTCAGTAGCAGCACGGAGTCTGGAAATGTGCCCGGTACGGCAATAGGCTCGCCCCTTATTACGTGGGACTAAAGTATATCTGGCGAAAAGTGGGTGTAGAAATACACCTCTGCCTACCTCTTCGGGGTTATAGGCGTGAGACTATGTATGTATGTATGTATGTGTATGAAAAAAATCATGGTGAAATGTGGGTGTAATATTACACCTCTGCCTACTCCTCCGGGGATACAGGCGTGAGTCTATAAAAATAAAAAAAATAATAATATATGTGTATAATGTAATTTTTCTATATGTACTATTTGCCCTCTCCATGTATATTCGTTAATCAATGGTCAAAATTCACGTGGTGCGTGATGCGCGCGACGTCGACGGATAATCCGTCAGTACGCTTGACGTACTAACGGATCTTCGGTCAGGTGTGAAAGGTTGAACGTTTTTCTATACATTTGTATGTATTGGCGTTAGGCGACGGATAAAACGCGACGGATCTTCCGTCAGATATGTTCCGCCCCTAACTCAACAAAACGAAAAACTTTCTAAAAAAAGTGAGGTACTTAAAAAGTCACAAATAGTCCAGCAAAAAAGATGTCTACTCAAAATAGGCAAGGGAAGACACAAACAAAAACAAAACAGACTCAAACTGAAGAGGTGTGTACTCGGATTCATTGTTCTGAAGGATCTGCTATTCAAAACAACACGCAAGAAAAGCAAGCAAAGAATAAAATATGTATCCTAAGTACAAATAATAGAAATAAAATATTATCAATAGCAAAAAAACCGTCGGGCCACGCGCAATGTAGGGTTCCGTGGTTGCCCATAATGGCCATTATTGATAATAACTTCTGTTTCACATGGGACTAAAAACGGGCATCTTTAAGATTAAGCCAGCGCTGCCAATGTAAACTCACAGAAATAGGTATTTATAAGTTAACCGACGATTACTCGTAAACTAGTGATGTCTACTTAGCCGTGATAGTTTTTCTTTTAAATTCTTTATATTTACTACATTTGTGATTTTTTTCTCCTCTTCCAAATTAATAGTTTAGCCGGCAGAGGGGGGGGACACTTGAGTCTCACAACTTTTTTCACTTCAAAGCTTGATATTTGACAAACTAATCACTTCATCGAAAAATGATTTGAGCAAACTAATAATATTTTCTTAAAACCTATCCAATGATAACCCACACAATGGGGTACTCAACCAAAAAAAAATTCAACCCTACTATATATGTAGGGGAGATACCCTTAAAAAAATATTTTCCTAAATTTTATTCTACAGTTTTGTTGCAATATTGTATTTCTATATTCATGTCAAATATCAGCTTTCTAGCACCAGGCGTCTTTGAGCTAGGCTGCGGACGGACAGACGGACGGACATGACGAAACTATAAGGGTTCCTTGTGGACTACGGAACCCTAAAAAGATACTAAATGATTCGGAATTGTGCCATTATATAATAACCAATGGAAATGTACAAACTATGCTTAATAATTTGAAAACAAAGCTACGCAATTTTAAAATGAAAGACTATTGTGTAATACTACTAGGTGAAAATGACTTTAGGACCACTAACATATATTTTGACATAATATTACACATCAGAAATGTACTGTTTGAGATTACGCACACCAATGTAATTATATGTACGCCAAGTTTTAAATTTACAAAATTTTCTAATTTGTACAATTCCAGAGTAGAAACTTGCAATAATCTTTTGTACCTAGACATCTAGACGCATGAACATGCGTACTTTTTAGATTCAAATAAAAACCTATGCTATGACTGCACAATTTTTGATTATCGTACCGGCGCAATTAATAACTTTGGAATGATAACAATATTTAGAGACATCTTTGATATGATTACTGCTATTAAATGTACCTATCAACAATCTACTGACATATATTCACCTGACATACGATCTACTGACATACAATCTTCTGACATACAATCTCCTGACATACGTTCTATTGCTATGCAGTGTCCTGATATACAATCTCCTGACATCAAATCTACTGAAAATAAAAATAATTATACAAATAAATTGGACAATCAGAACACAACATCGAAGAACAACCTTTTTCGTTACTAAACACATTTACGTGATGCATCAAATTATAGCTGGTTTATTAAACAAATCCAACAACTTAATTGTATGTCTAAATGAATTAACAGATAGTTGTATTGATGTTGACATAATATGCATTACTGAACATTTTATGATGGAGGGCTATGAACAACTGCTGAATATACCTTACTACATCTTGACTGCACATTACAGTAGAAAAAACACTAACAGAGGTGGATCGTGCATTTTTATCAGAAAGGGACATGAATGGAAGGAACTTGAGAACATATCAATAATGTCAATACCTGAAACATTTAAGTGCAGCGCCGTTGAACTTGTAAAATCCAATGTTATTGTTATTTGTGTTTACAGAGTACCAAATTTAAAAATCTTAAACGAATTCTTTGATGCGTTACAAAATGTTGTGTGTTTTTGTTGCATGTAATTGCTAAAGGACGATATAAAAATATTGTTATGGCTGGTGATTTTAATATTAATATTTTGAAATCTAATTACCAGTCACTTGAATTTGAAAATATTTTGCTCAACTTTAACCTAAAACTTGCGATAAACCAACCAACCCGTATTAAGAGCCATACATGCATCGACAATTTTGCGCATAACTTTAATAGGCCTTGTGAAATGGAAATTATAGAGTTTGCTCTTTCTGATCATACAGCACAACTAATTAAATGTCCGACGGACAAAGTATGCATAATTGACAAATTTTACAGGTTTAAACGCAATTATTGTGAACAGAATTTATCAAAGTTTAAAAATTGCTTAAAGGCTATGAAGTTTACCGAAGTTTACAGAACCCTCGATCCCAATAGTATAGTTTTATAATATATAGTTTTATAGAAGACATTCAACTGTTTTATAATTTATGTTTCCCAAATATTATAGTCAATGTTAATATCATTAAAAAGTCAAAATGGTATCAAGGGGTATAAAAAAATGCAATAAAAAGAAAATAAATTTACTGTGGTTACAAAGATTAAAACCTAACATAGAAAATATATCAAATTTTAAATCATACTCAAAATTATTAAAAATAATTATGTTTCAAACACAACGTTCACAAAATAGTTATAACATTAATGTCAAACACAAATAAAAAAACATGGCAAATTATCAATCAGGCGAAATTTAATATACCAAGATCTCTGATAACTAGAATAAAAATTAATGACATTATTATTTTAAATCCAATACAAATATCGAATGAATTTAATAATTATTCTATCGACAAAATACAGCCCATAACAACATCTTTGAAAGACACTACAGCCATTTTAAGCACAAGTAAATCCATGTTTATGATGCCATGTGTCCCGCAAGACGTAGTCAATATTATTCATAAGCTTAAAAACAGGAATAGCGTCGGATATGATGGCATAAATACCAAAATAATTAAAATTGTGGCAAATGAAAAGTTGTCACCTATGCCACGTTATAAATCTAAGTATATCCTCGGGCATTTTCCCTGATGCTCTCAAACAAACAATTGTAAAACCGTTGTTTAAGAAACAGGATAGAGAACTCATGGAGTATTATAGACCTATCTCGCTAATTCCCATATTCTCCATAATATTTGAGAAATTCATGCATACTCAATTATATCAATATCTGGAAAAAATAACCTATATGCAATGAACAAAATGGATTTCGAAAAAACAGAACACTAATATTTACAACTTTCTCCACGAAGTTATGATGAAAGTAGACAAAAGGACGCCTGTGTGCTCAATATTTTGTGATATGACACAGGCGTTTGACAATGTAAAACATGATATATTAATTAAAAAACTAAACGCGTATGGAGTAAGAGGTAATGTCCTAAAATTAATTCAGTCGTATTTAGAAAATAGGAAACAGCGTACAGAAATAGTTACAATAAACCCCACTACTAAACGAGAGGAAATATATCTTTCAGACGAGCGAGAAGTATTATACGGTGTACCTCAGGGGAGCGTGATGGGACCTCTACTGAACACATTATACATTAATGACCTTCCAAAATGTACTACCAATATTATGACTCTTTTCGCAGATGACAGCACAGTTACAATCTCTTGTGATAATGATTTAACTCAATATAAACATGACATTTCCAATACATTGACATCTATAATAAACTGGCTTGACATTAATAATTTAAAAATCAATTTAAATAAAACTAAAATTATAAATTTTAGTCAACGGGTCGCCCCAAATAGTAATATATGCGATAATATAACCATTGGCGATAATAGTATAGAGAATGTTATGACTTCTAAGTTCCTTAGCTTAACTATAGATTTTTAAAAACCGACAAACCACCAAGTCAGCCATAGCTGAGCATTTGTTGGATTCAGGATCCAATCACTCGGCCCCAGGTTCTCTCCACAGACCGTCACTATTTTTCAAGAATAGCACCGGAAGCGGTTGAAATCAAAAAGCACGCGAATTTCAACCGGGAGGATGGTTACCGTTTATCTACATCTTGGAATCCTGTCATACAGCAAATGTAGACATCGAGGAGGTGATATTACGCGCCAGTGTGAAGATACCATTAGTGTTGTGTGTCGAAGTACCGACAGTTCCGAACATATAAAAGTTAATAATTGTGAAGACCAAGTGAGGGTAGGTTCCAAAACCCGCACTTCTCGGAGGCAGCGCTGACGAACTTCAGTCATCCCGTGACCACGGCTGGTGTAACCCATGCCGAAACGTCGGGACAAATAGAAACGTATTTTATCTTTCTTTTAAAAAAAAACACGATTCAGACCCGTTACATAATTTTTAATATGTGTACAAATCGTGGTAGTTTAAAAGTAGTTAATATAGAAACCGTAATTACCGCTTACTACGGTTTAGTTGCCTCAAATTTACGCTACGGCATAATTTTCTGGGGTAACTCAACAAATACCTCAATGGCTTTTAAGTGTCAAAAAAGATGCATACGGTCAATTTTTAAACTAAAAACCACTGACAGCTGTAAAACATACTTTCAGAAACATAAAATATTAACATTACCAAGCATTTATATTTTGGAAATTGCAATATTTGTCAAAACAAATACTAGTTTATTTCCTAGGTTAGAAGATACAGTTGCACGAAACAGACGTGATAATAGTAGACTGCGCCTACACCAAGCAAAAACCGAACTTATGCGTAGAAGTGTATTTTGTATGGCTCCAGTAATCTACAATCATTTACGGCAACAGTGGAAAAACTTGAGCATGAATAGTTTTAAAAGCAAATTAAAAGCTTTTTTGGAAAATAAAGCATACTATTCTGTAACAGATTTTTTAAATGACATGATATAATAGAATGTGTCGTTTAATATATACTATTATTGACATAATAGGGTAGTTTCCAGGGTCAAATTATTACATTTTAAAAATTATCATATTTTATTTTCCGTATTTTAGATTATAAAAAAATATTGGACACGTATTTTTTCTTTTTTCGATTAAATAAAAAATAACAAAGATATAGCCCATTACAGTTACGTGTGACGTCACCTAGTGCGAAAAAATTCAGCACGGCGTGACGTTATACGTAACTTTAATGAGCTATATCTTGGTCATTTTTGGTTTAATTTACAAATAAAAAAATACGTATCGCTTATTTTTGAATAATCTAACGGACGAACTTATAAATTTTTTTTCGTCAACTAGCCTATTATGATTGCTTTGTGATACTTTATTTATTTTTGAAATAAAATTATTGAATGTATAAATTTATTATTAATTTAAAATATTTTATTATAAAATTGAAAATAGAATGCTGACTTAATATGTATCAATTAAGACCGAAATAATACTTTTTGTTAACATTTTAATAAATTGCATGCCTACTGGTAGAATATGGCAGAACTTCTATAAGATGTAACACCATAACTGTAAACACATGTTCGCAATAAATAAATGATTGATTGATGACAAATGTTTAAATTAGTTTGAACAGTACGTTGACTGAATGTCATGAGCGTAGTTTTGCTAATATTCATCATCATCATCATATCAGCCAAACGACGTCCACTGCTGGACATAGGCCTCCCCCAAGGTTCTCCGCACAGAGCGGTCTTGAGCCGCCCGCATCCAACCGCCTCCCGCGATCTTGACGAGATCATCGGCCCACCTTGCGGGGGCCTACCTTTGCTGCGTCGTCCAGTACGTGGCCGCCAATCCAGAACCTTTCTACCCCAATGGCCATCGGTTCTTCGAGCTATGTGCCCTGCCCACTGCCACTTCAGCTTGGCTATCCGGAGAGCTAAGTCGGCGACTTTGGTTCTACTGCGGATCTCCTCATTTCTGATTCGATCTCACAGGGAAACTCCAAGCATAGCTCTCTCCATTGCCCTCTGAGTGACCTTGAGCCTTCTAATAAAGCCTTCTTATATTAATTCGTAAATTATTTGCAACTAACCATTTAATTATATTGTCTAGAGAGTTTTTTATTTCTTGTTCATAAGTGTCAGTGTTATTACATTTTGTTGTAACTGTGCTATCATCTGCAAAGAGCGTTATTGGATTAGATGTGGCTTTTGGGAGGTCGTTAATGTACAAGAAGAAGTGATGTGAATGTGTTGCCGAAGAAATTATATATTGAAGGATCGCTTGATTTGATTTTAACTTATTGACCTACTGTACTTGAAATATTGTGTAGTATTCATCGCAGCGTAAGAGCCACAAAGATCATCAAATTATATTTACGAAATTCGTGGAAGTTTTAAATTCTGATAATGCTGGTAATATAATTCTGTCCTGAGAGTACTCATTTTTATTTCCTTTTACGTAATGATTAAAAGTAAACAATATTAAATTAGTTTAGGGAACAAGGAGCAACGGCTTAATACATAAAACTTAAAGTCTGAAGATTAATGAAGGTCCCAAATAATCTTAAATAATAAGGATCAAGAAATAGAGCGTGGAAAGAGCAATTTCATTGTTGTACGCGATAGAACCATGAAATAAAGAGGATATTTGATCAATATGCAAATCACACAGTCAATAGAAAACGCGCTTAGGAAAATTAGTCCATTGAAAAGTTTGAAAAAGTATCTTTGCTCAATGAGCATATTCCACTCTATAATACGTATAATCATTGCATATCTAAAACACATCTTATTTCCTCATAACCAAACAATATTCTGATCAACAACAAACAACTCAAATCAGCTCGTAATATACATAAATCGACTCCAGAAACAAGTGGCACTTATCGCAACGTTAGCAAGATCGTAACTTTATCGCTTAGACCCCTCGGCGATATGTAAGGTGGGTGATAATGTGTTCACGTCTTATCTGGCAGAAATTATATCGTAAAAGTTTTTGCTTGCAGTTTCGTAGGACCTTGAGGTGCTGAAGTTTTATGAGATATAGCTGTTTCTTGGATTTTCGTCATCGATAGCTTGAAAGGCAGCCTTTTTAACTGAATGTTGACATCTATTTTATTCAGTTTTTATTCTAAGGATTTGAAAATCTTTTAATGCAAAAATCCGTTGTCCGAATTATGTGTTTCTATCTTCTGTTGTTAAGGCATTGTGGTTATACGGCAGTCCGGGCAAGTATTTTATATTTGGTATATCCTCCTGGATGCCAGCGTCACACCTATATAACATAAATAATTAAAAATTCCCCATAAAGCTATCTGTAAATTATTGCTGGAACTAATCGTTTTATGGTAGTTGTGTAACCTTTGTAAAGTTGCAGCACTAATCTTAATACTGTTTTGTAAGTATTTTTGTTTGCTTAAACAGACTCCTAATATACCAAAAATATATACTTATAATATGATATCGAATTTTTTTTTCTGGAATCCAGGAGGATATAAGAGCTAGCTGGGGACTGGTTAACGAATTTTCAGAATGAGTTATTATACCTCAATATTTCTAAAGACGGCTCCTGCTCTAAGAATTTGTATATTTTGAATATTCGAAAAACGGACACAAAGAATAATCAGACTCAATAGATAATATTGTCGCTTGTTGAATCGAACCTAAGAAACGCGGCACCAAATAGCAAAAAAAGTCACATAAACTATTTCGTCATGCATGCAGAGACAAATTAGGAGACGCTTTTATGCAGCAGTCGACTGCAAAAGGTTATTGTCGTGAATAAAAACGTGTTAAAAACAGAAAAAAGCATGTCAGAAAATGCATATTCTGTAATTTTGTTGCCAGCTCTATTTTATAATTTATTCTGGTTTTGCAAACAGGTGTAAAAATTCTAAAAGCAAAGTTCATGCATGACGTTTTAGAGCAAAAATGGAAAATCTTGTCTTAAAAATATGCCGTGCATTTTAGTGAAAAATATTTCATTTAAATGGACTATTCTCGCTCTAGGCATAATCCTTTTGTCACAGGGGACTTAAAAATATATTACCCGATGTCAGGTGTTTGTGTTCAGCAGGATTATATTCGGTAAATATTTGATAATTTATGAATTTTGGATTCCATGGCCGTGATAAAGATTTTTATATCTTTATTTATACTGCTGCATCAATAAACAGTTTGGGGCACGAAGACAATTGGTTCCAATACTTCCAATTGAAGGAAGAAAAAAAATAGACAGTCGATTAGACAGTCGATCCGAAATCTAAACACCTCTCCCTATTACGAAATGAAACGAAAAGTCGTAAGTCTTTCGCGTAAACTTTTTAATTGCATTCGTAACCATCAAACCAAAAATCGTACTTCGCTATTTTTAATCGCGTAATGATTTGAAAACACGCTAGAATAGTTTCAATTTGTCCGATGTTGCCACGTGGCTTATATCCTATTATTATCCTATTATTTTTATATGATTGAGAAACTAGGAGCCATCAGTACGAAACGTGATACCCCACTGCATGATACTAAAAAGAGGGATCAACAATCGGGACCCACTTTGTGCAGACTTTAATGATAAAAGGTTCCCGCCTAGTGATCCTTCAATTATAATAAAAAATATTTATCTTTTTATAGACTCACGCCTGTATCCCGAACGGGTAGGTAGTGGTGTAATATTATACCCACATTTGGCTTGTTAATTTTGGGTTCCACGTAATAGGGGGCGAGCCTATTTGCGTGCGATTGCGTACCAAACAAAGGAAAGTACATACGCCCTATTATATTTTCACCTTTATTATATTTTAGCCATTATGGCTTATGCACTTTATAATTATCCTATCACCAAAAAGAACATATTAATTCGTTTTTATTCTAAGTGTAGAAAAATACACTGCTTTTATATCACTGAAGATTTTGTCACTCTATAAAAACTACTCCAGTATCCGACAGAGCGTAAGTGAAAACACACAGATAAGAGCAGATACATGAGTTATGTGCCTTTCCCATTGTCGCACACCAGTAACGTCCTGCCCATTATTTATGTGCCCTCTTACGTTACCCCTGGGATAGGAAAAAACGCGGCTGGAAGGGAAACTTACCCCTCGAACATGGGGAAATCATAACCCGTCTTTTATAGTACGCGTACAATCACTCTCTTGGGCCGGTTGAACAGAATTTCTGATGTTTTCGAAACTTACTTTTTTGTTAGTGGAAATTTTATTTTGGAGCTCGTTTAGTTACTTCTTTTACTTTTTAGTATTTAAAGAATATTTTTTCTAAGTTTAGGATAAGAGACTGGTGCGGATGATTTAGTCATTGTTTTCAGCAATTAATAAATTGAGGATTTTCAGTCCTTAAGTCGTCGTAAGAGTATTTATAGTTTAACTAAAGTGGCAGTGGGTAGGTCACATAGTTAGAAAAATCGATAACCGTTATGGCAGAAAGGTTTTGGAATGACAGCAACGCATCTAACCTTGAAGCAGGGGTAGCAGTACCTATGAGTAAACTGAAACTAGTCTAACTACGGAATTCAATATTCGATCTATATATATAGATCTGTTGATTTTAGATTCGTTTTTGACATAAGCTCCATACAAAATATTATTATGTCAAACACGAATCTCGAATCTCAAAATCCATGTATGGATCGAATATTACAAATGGCCGTAAATCATGGAATATAGCTATCCTTTTGGATTACGGAGGTCAGACAGGCAGTCGCTCTGTGGAAAAGCTGATATTCAGTCAAATCCCATTAGACTAGAAAGCCTGCCCTGGGTTCAGACTGGGATGACGCTAGGAAGATGATATTCGTTTGTATAGCTATCTATACAAACGAATATAGAGACATTATAATAATCATTCGACTTGTCCTTGTACGATAATTTATATACTAGGAGTGTATCCCACAGATGGATACATTTATTAATAAAGGATTTAAATAAATTATTAGTGGGTATCTCTTAAATATTGTGTTAACGCGAACTTAAATATTGCGATTACATACATAACAAGAGCAATAAATACTAGTAATTTGACACTTATTCTATACAGTCCAATATATTATTTCGTCAGTTTGTTTGAGTTATATTATTATCGCGGCGCATCACTTTCCGTTGAACATGAGGGGTACTGGGTGACTTAGAACCAAGATTTTATGAAAGACGGCTGTTAAAGAAGAATTCCCTATATCCACATTAATAGTGATACTTATACTGTCTAATTTCTTCTGTCATTTTACTACTATTATAAATGTGTAGCATGGATGTTTCTTGCTTTTTTTCAGAAGTGCTTCTGAACACCTTCATTTCAACAGATTTGGATTAAACTTTGCAGTACTCTAGCTCCCGATATCCGACCCCAGGTGGGAGGAGCTGCGGGCTAAAGCTAGTTTGTCTTATACGTGATTGTTGCTCATGTTTACGGCAATAAAAGGATTTAATTTGTTAAACATTTTTGTTATTTTAATAAATCTCATAGATATTCTCAATAGACGACAAGATAGTAATTCTTCATTAATGCGTATGTTTAGGGACAAATTTTTAACAGCTCGTAGGTCCGGAGCCGTGTATGCTTGACGACCAGTATGAGGCAAGGCCAAATGCCATTCGAGAGACCGAGTTTTAGGCCAAATCTATTTAATGTGTTGCCATCGACACGACAAGTAAGTAACAGCCCGTTCCCACTAAACCAAACCAGCTGTTTTCACGGTCCGCCTAAATGTGAATAATCTCATACAAATTGTTCTGCCACTGGCTCGTCCGTCTCTTTACATGGACCGCTATAACAGCAAGACTGCCTAAGTAGGAAAGAACTCTAAGTTTGATAATGTATTTTAATATAAATAAAGACATTTTTTCGACAATAAGTGATCAGTGTATCAAAAAAAAAATCATTTGGCAGGCATTACTTGCTAGTTTGAAAACAAATCTCCAGACCACTACAGGTGCCACAATGATTATACCTACCGTGGCAAAAGCAATAACGCACACAAAATATCAAATCAATATTTCTTAAGTGATTTTCTATACGCGATATAAACCAAATCTGGCGTATAAAAATCATAATAAGTAAACCGGATAAACACTGACATCCTTTTTTATCCGGATAATCTTAGAAAATGCGACTTGTATAGCGTGTTATAGGGAATAATACCCATAGAGAAAGTTCCATAGGAGACATCGATTGCGCTATGATAATATTATGTACCCCGAGCTCCCAGAATATATTATAGAAAGGATGATTGATTTGCACAAGTCCTTGAAACTGAATGCTAAAGGACCCTTACAATGGAAGCACTTTAGGTTTCATGGAATTTAGTTATAATAGAATAGAGTTAAATATGTTTTTGATAATGGACTCGTATTTGAATTGGTAAGTAATTAATATTTGAGTAACTATTTTGAATTCAATTGTGATATTTAGATAGAGGTGTTTGGAGATGTAAATTATTGATATGACATTAAATTGTTTTCAAAAATTGTATTGAATTGTTGGTTAAACAAAAGATTAAGTTTTGTCTACAGCATCGCCCGTGAGAGTCGTTTATCGAGAGAAAAGGTGGACCATGTGCTATTCTCATACCTGTGTATATCACTGGATAATTACTCCTTTTCCATTTTTACAGGTCATAAATTATATTTTACATTAATTGATTAATTTGTAGCCATTATTACTAAATAAGGCAGCGATAGCCTAGTGGAGAGACCGACAGACTGCGACGCAGAGGGTCCGGGTTCGAATCCACGGCGCGCACCAATGACTTTTTGGAGATAAGTGCGTATTAAATTGTTAATTATCGCTTGCTAAACGGTGAAGGAAAACATCGTGAGGAAATCTTCATGTCTGAGAGTTCTCCATAATGTTCTTAAAAGACATATGAAGTCTGCCAACCCGCACTTGGCCAGCGTGGGGAACTATGGCCTTACCCTTCTCATAGTGAGAAGAGGCCCGTGCCCAGCAGCGGGACAGTTTATACACAGGGCTGATGATGATGATTACTAAATAACTTTGCACACCAGAATGAAATTATGGTGAAATCGACTTTATAATAGGTACACTTGTGTCATCTTAAGATGACCCCATATTTGTAATAATACATTTATGTGATTCGATTTAATGTTTGAACGAAAACTGTTACATAGTATTAAAGATATTTGCTGTTTCATTCAAATACCTTGCAAACTGTCTGTGCTAAAATAGTTTTAATTTTCACAATATATTAGAGTGACAAGTGCAAGCATTCATGACTTTAATGCTTTCAAAAGCTTCAGTTTTATCAAATCTGATAGCATATTCGTGTTTATACCAGATTTTTGTGTTCATAAGTAGCGCGCTTTCAAAACTGGCTTTAAAATTCATGAGTTTTAAGTACCCATCTCATACGAGATAGTTTGTAAATGTATATACTCGTCTTGTGTAATGTAATTTATGTAGCTGGAATAAAGCATGTTTAACAATGATACTGATTTTAATATGTTAGTCATACAGTCACGTTATGCTGCCTGTGCAAAGTTCCTAAGAGGGTAGGGCTAGGGAGAAGAAGCTACAAATATTGTAGTAGTATAGAAAAATAAGCAGGCGAACCAAAGTCACCGACATAGCTCTCCGAATGGTCAGGCTGAAGTGACAGTGGGCAGGGCACATAGCCAGAGGAAACGATGGCTTTTTGTTTGAAATAGAAATATTGTCTATCCGCTTGTTTGCTCCGCGCCGCAACCCGCGCCGGCCCCTCTGCCTTGAAAACCATAACGATCAAACGCCCGCGCGTTTTTATCGCCTCAGCGCGCGGGTCGGGTTTCACACAATCGGTCCTTGTGACTCAATTTGTGTTGAAAGGTTGTCAAATTTTATATTATTTATATTTGTTATAAAACTAACTATACAATGTTAGCTTTGTTTATTTAGATTACGACTCTGGTGTCGAGTAATGCTCGCTTGAAATTGAGATAGCGCGTTTTAGAGCTTGCTTTGTATTTATAAGTTCATACCTCAAAACTTAAAGCGGTGACATATCGTTTTTAATATTTAATTACGTTACCTATATAATAGATAATAAGATAAGAAATAAAAAAATACACTTGTTCGTACATATTTATAAATTTACAGGCCTTTGATTCCAGACCGTCATTTATGTAAAATTTGGTAAGGCCATATAATGCACAAATAACATTTTTAAGCATAAAATTAAATAAACACTAAATAAGTAGTCTTATATTCTTTTAAAACAAAAATAAATCATAGGGATAGCATTCACCACTTCTGAGTAATATGAACATTTCTGAAACAGTTCCCATGCTCTCAGTAAAATCACTGTTGCGCGCCGAAATCTACTTAAGGTCTCGAAAAAAGTAAAATCTTATATTTCATGCTGGAATTTTTATATATACGTGTTATTTATTTAATATAACACTCAATGACAACATTGACAACGAACGTTTTATTTTTTTAATTTCTCTATGGAGTCGAAACTCAAGTGGGATTAGTATGACGGGAAATTCAACGTAGAAACGAGATACATAATACAAACTAAGCCCTAGAGCGACAGAGACGAGTATATTTCACTCTTTCGACCGCGGGAGCTATGTCATATGCCATATAACACGGGCAATAGAGTGTTTGAATTTTGTTATACGCCATATAACACGGGCAATTCAGTGTTTGAATTTTGTTATATGCCATATAATACGGGCAAACTAGCGGCTATGATAGTTAAATCGAGAATATTAGTAGGTATCATTTTTTTTTTGTCTATTGTAATTTTTTGACTCTGATCACACTGTAAGATGACACATAATTCTTGTTCTTGCTTTGAATAATTACTACATTGTCGTCTCGTAAAATATCGCATTTTAAAAAGTACATGGTTAAACCAGCTTCGCGAATTGTATTGTAAAATCTTATAAATTGCCGCTAATTGATCAATCAGTTTGAAATTAACATTGACATTTGCAAAAGTGTGTAAATCCGCAACTCGTACAGCGGGCCTCGAAGACGTCGCGTATGAAACTGGCGCTAGGTAAAGGTATCACTTGCTAATATTGGCCAATATCGTCTAGTGTATTCTTTAGCTTAGTTGCAGGACCGACACCAGAAGATCTCAGGTAACTGTACATTTTATTTTAACTCTTAGCGCCAAGAAACTTGGTCATATATGTCAGACATTTGATTGCTTTAGAACAACCGGATGAATATGAATTAGTTTCCACTATGCTTACAAACAATTCCCAGTCTGTCTAGGGCAAGTTCTAAACACTGTTGGAGCAGAAAAGTTCTGGAGTGGCAGCCACGCACAGGACTTAGCAGAGGTAGGCCTCCCGTAAGGTGGACCGACGATCTTGTTGGGATCGTGGGCAGCGTTTAGGATCGGTCCATGTGGAGAGCCTTAGGGAGGCCTATGTCCAGCAGTGGACGTCTTTCGGCTGATTTGATGATAGTTATAGAAAAAAAAAAAACATTTATCTTCAAAACAAATATGGTATGCGGAGTTATTGCCAATTCCTATAAAAATATATTCTAACACATTTGAAATAATAAGTTATATTTATAACGCATGATTTTATGGCCTATGGTTTTTGACAGCATAATATTTATTATTGATAAATAATGTTATTACGACACAAATTTCTGGGCAAAACACCATTATCATAAGCATAACAACAATATGGAATACTATATAGCGTAAAGTATTGTTCACATGATAAGAGTTAAAATATGATTTGGAAGGCTGTTCTGTCCAATTGAGGTAAATATATTCGTTCAAAATACTGAATCAATCTAGTCTCGGTGTTATAAATGGTAGTCTCGTAAATTAACTGATACTTGAATGTTAACGCATATGTTTTTTGAGAATATTATGGTAAACACTCGGACGTGCAGGTTTCCTCAAGATGTTTTACTTGTAAGTTAGCAAGGTCCCGGTTAGCCAGCGATGGTGAGCAATTGTATATGCTCAGAATTTTGAAAACCCAGCATTGCGCGCCGTTTTCACTATACAATCGCTCATAAACTGGCCTACATCTTACATTTTAGTCTCTAAACACAACACGAAAATTTTCCATATGAAGCGAAATTTTATTGCTTCACAACAGACAGAGACATTTGTGAGCTCACGCCATTCATACAAACATAAATTCAAAATAGTCACTTCACCTCGAAACTCGTCTCCCCACTTTTTGTACAACGCGACCATTTTCAGAAGACCTCCGCTCTCGAGGTAAATTTAATATCGTCAGTACAAAATGTTGGGTACGAATAAAACATAATAAGGGCTCTATCGTAGTTGGCCGGTTTGGTGCAATATTATTCTAGTATTTTGACATTACATTGACGTATTGGTGATTTTTAATTTTCTTGTATATTCGGATTTTAGAGTAATGTTTTGATAAAACATAATGTATTATTATGAAGTCAACTTCGGTCAACAACCGAAAATCGGGCTCAGTGAGCCCGATTTTCGGCTATTCCTGACCAGCCACTGCCAGCCACAAAGTATATACATGCCAAATTTCAACTACTTACGAATAGTAGTTTCAGCTGTACGTTGTCCCTCACTTAGCCAGTAAGAATAATTTTATATTAACAGATAGATTTTAGATAACAAAAGCAGTTTCAGTATTATAATAATATTTTAGACACAAAACCGATAAAACTCTTTCACTCAAAACTTTCATCGTCAACTTTCACCAAGAAAATAAAGTAGCCAATAAATTAAGCATGGATTGCGAATACCAAAATACTAATGAAATTATTTTAAGTTATTCCCAAAGCCTTCGACATGAAACAGATTATGCAGTTTCTATCCACGTACAAATTTAACAAAGACGGAGTTTAAGTTTGTCCAGATTTGGTAAATGAAGATCATTTTATACCGAAGTACTTGTTATCCATAAATGATTATCAAGATTAAAAATATGTCAGTTACATTGTTTTAAGTTTATGCCTACTGGTGCTGATACAGTTGAGCATTCACCTGTGATGACCATTATAGCGAATGTCACATAACAAAAAAATAAGACAAAGGAAAGTGTTTTAGCCAGCATTCTACCGAGTGTTCTAGCGAACCGACAGTAAATTTGCTTCAAGATTTTTCCTGATTATACAAGACTTATGTATAGGCTTTCGCTAGAAATATGGTGAAAATGTAGTCGTAGCTATGTTTGGCTTTGTTCTTCATTTAGTTTGACTTATTTAAAAATGACCGATGTTCTGTTACAAGTTGAAATTACTGGTCAAATCTAAGCACCATACTGTAGTATATTGTTTTATGTATACAGTGGGTCATATGTGAGCTTCAGCTGCTTCTGCTGCTTCAGCGGAGAGCCTAAGCCTAAATCTAGTAGAGTTATGTATTTGACAAGTTTGTAGTGGAAATGATGAGGCCATGAGATCCAAGTGCGTATTCTCTTTTGAGAAGCATCGCATTTCATAACGGCTTTCATAGATTTTCGTGACAGCCTGGACCAATACTTAAAATATACATATCAAATTAGCGTGGTTTCCGAGACAAGGGGCAAGCGAGATAGAGTAAAATACAAAAAGATTTTTGGATTTTGTAGACAACCCTTGCACTAAGAATAACTATCGAGATGCGGAGGTCATTGCTAACATTCAATCAACCGAGACAAAGTTTATACAGACTTCAAACAACAAATTATTCTGGACAACACGGAGTGTTATCTCGCGTACGGGTCGCAACCACAACCGGCGCAATGCTGAAGGTGAGGTGACCGCATATTATCACTACGCAATAGCAGCCGACATTTAAAAGAGTTGAAACAAAGAATGCATGGAGACCCGAGACGGACTTACGCCGACCAAATTTGCAACGTACTGCGAAAGGGCCAAATCAAAAGTACCCATTACCAACGAGCATACATGTCGAGGTTAATGAATGAAAGAAGGAGAGGAAGCGAAAGAGGTTGTTTGAACCTGAGCATTTCGCGTTTCATAGTCTCTGACTACCCCAATGGGAGCCAGGCGAGACGTTTAGATAGATAGATAGAAACAAAAAAAAACTATTTGTCAAATCTCAACTTACTGTTAAGTAAATTCATCTACTACAAATAATAATAATCTCTTCAAAAGAGATCATAAATTGCCAAGCCATATGTTTCAAGCTTGTTGTTATGTTAAAAAACGGGAACAACCGAGGCGAGTCAACAATAATTCCTAGAAACCCATTCAAAGAATAATCTATATAAAAGTGTAGTCAAAGAACTGCAAATTCAACGTCCTTGTTATTACAGCACTCAAATGAGGTGCTGGCATTTTTCCTTTCAAGATCTTGATTAAAGGATTCAGAAGTCAAAAGCTTTGCTCTTTTTCTATATTTTTATCTGCATGATATCTCGGATTTTATTGTAGACTAGAGGATGCCCACAGATACGCTTGCACATTTTATCTAATTTAACTGTTCCAGATGATCCCGCACGAATTCCGGGAAATCCTTTCTTAGTGCACCCCGATACCCAATGAACACACATGCCAAATTTCAGCTTCTTGCGCACAATAGTTTTGGCTGTGGTTTGTTTGCCAGTCAGTCAGTAACGCAAGAATTTTATATAAGTATACAGAAAAAGATATCAGGCAGCGATAGCCTAGTAGAGATACCAACAGACTGCCATGCAGAGGGTATCGGGTTCGAATCCTAGGCGCGCACCACTGACTTTTCGGAGTTATGTGCACATTGGATTATTAATTGTCGCTTGCCCCGTGCCTCGGAGAGCACGTTAAGCCGTCGGTCCCGGTTGTCATGAAGAACTTTGACTGTCGTTATAGGGAGTCGGTACCTATCTCTGAATACACTAACACTAGTCTAAGCCATGGAATATCGCTATCCCTTGGGGTTGCGGAGGTCAGACTGGCAGTCGCTCCGTGGAAAAGCTAATAGTCAGTCAAATCCGGTTAGACTAGTAAGCGGACCTCGGGTTAAAACTGGGTTAACGCTAGGAGAAAGAAAAAGAAGAAGATATGAATTGCTTTAGTTGCGTAAGTAATATTATCATTAAAATTTGTTTATTTGCTCTTGTAGATACCACATGTCATGCCTATAGTTTGTTCACTCATTATTATGTAGATCAAGTTACTTCCTGTTCTTTCTAAGTGTCTATAATTAGGCTCAATAAAAAAAGATAACTAAACATATGTAATATGTATGCTGAAAATATCTGAAACTTGGCCTAGAATCACATTTTACAAAGACCTGACTATTCAATCTCGAATGTGGTTCACAAATTTTTGGTCTGCATACCTGCCATACTCCCTAAAGTTAACGTTTTTAACTGACTTCATTTATACTACAGTCCAAAACTTTGTAAAATTTTCTTCTCTTCGCAGGTAAAGCTTGCCTGATTGCAGCATCCTAAAGAATATAATGGAGAGCCATTTCCTACCAGCGTTTGCCTTTGTCATTGAAGCGAGTGATAATTTACATTTTAATAAGAACGTATATTTTAAAGAGTAGGAGCGTACCGTGAGACTGAATTTTAAATATCAGTGGCAGTTTGAAGCTCACTTTACTGCCAATGCTTAATCATACGTTTAATACTTACTACTTTTTGAGCGTATGAATGGCGTATTGGGTTCTATTTTTAACCGACTCCAAAAAGAGGAGGAGGTTCTCAATTCGGTTGTATGTTTTTTTTTTTTTTATGTTTGTTACCTCATAACTCCGTTATTTATCGACCGATTTCCAAAATTCTTTTTTTGTTTGAAAGCATATACTTTCAGGTGGTTCCCATTTAAATTTTATCAAAATCAATTCAATAGTTTAATTAAAAACTCAAATTTTATCAAAATAAATCCAATAGTTTCATTAAAAACTCAAAAAACTAAGTCATCCAAGTAAACGAAATTAAGCATTTACTGTGACTTTTCATCAGTGGACACTAGAATAGTCGCAATCAACCGACCTACTTCGGGCTCCATTACCAGGTATTGATGAAACCGGGAGGAAGAAAGGTTGGAGAGTAAATCTATATACATTATATAAAATTGCTTGGGCTGATTGATTCACCATCGCAGAGCCAAATCCACAGGGGCTTGAGACTTGAAATTTTGACAGTCGATGCATATTATGACGTAAGCACCCACTAAGGAAGGATTTTTATACATATTTTTGGTTAGAAAAAATAAACACGCAATTTAGATTTTTTTTCAAATCTAACAACTAAGAGGGTTATATAGGTGTAGAAAGTTTATATGGGAGGTCCGTCATTTTTAAAAAGATGGCATGTACTTTTGTGTGCAAGCTTCTGGTTAGAAATAAAACAAATAAGAAGGTACGTGTTTTAGCGATTTCTAAAATCTACCGTTTTGGGTGAAATAGGGGTTGAAAGTTTTTATGCGAAATTGCATAAACTAGCTTCTGATTAGAAATATGTGATCATGTATTTACGCATTTCTGGAAATAGGGCTTGTATTTTTATATGGAAAGTCCGTCATTACGCGCGAGCGAATCCGCCAACTGCTAGCTTATACATATAATAACTTTGATTTTAAATCACAGAATAACTAATAGTAGTACGGTTTAATTCAAAGAGCAGACGATGAGTAGCTACGTTTTTCAGTGTTTACACGATTTAATGTTTTTCACTATAAGCCCGCATTTCTGATAACCTCTTTTCACGCAGTTCACTACTTTCTCTTGAAATAGCCTTGGCCCGAGATTTCCCACTTTGAGATAGACGTTTCTCCATTTCTTCGCTAGTTGTGGAGTACTGCTCACATCTCTGGGCCGGAGCGCCAAAATATTAGCTTGATCCACTTGACTCCCAACAGAGACGAGCTGTTCGAATCGTCGATGATCTCACGGCTAGACTAGAGTCGCTGGAGCAGCGGAGAGACTTTAGTTTTCTCTGCGTATTTTACCGACTCTTACACGGGGAGTGCTCCGAAGAATTTTTTAATTTGGTACCAGGGTCACCCTTCTACCAACGTACCACTCGCCGACGCAGTAGAGTTCACCCGTACTACCTGGAAGCGTTCTCATCTAGTACGGTGCGCTTCCAGCGATCTTTTCTACCATGTACGTGTAAGCTCTGAAATGAACTACCTGCTGCGGTGTTTCCCGAGCGCTATGACTTGTCCTTCTTCAAACGAGGTTTAAAGAAAGCATTACTTTCACGGTAGGCAGCGGCTTTGCTGTGTATACCCTGACATTAGCGAAGTCCATGAGCAGTGGTTACCGTTTACCTTCAGATGGGCCGTTCGCTCGTCTGCCATTAGCAGCAATAAAAAAAATAGTTTCATTTAAACGGCGCTGTCTCATATGGGCAGCGCGTTTAGTAGGTCTACCCAATACTACCCATCTTTGATCGAGAGAAGTGGCTGCGTCATGTTTAGGTTGACTCAGATACTCACCGGACACGGATGTTTCGGCGAGTATTTGAACCGAATCAGCCGCGAGGTGACGCCGGCATGCCACCACTGCGGCAGTGACCTGGACTCTGCGCAGCATACGCTTTCTGAGTGTCCTGCATGTGAATCCGAGCGGCGAGACTTGGTCTCTGTTATCGGAGGCGATCTTTCTCCGCAGGCCGTCGTCCAGGCCATGTTGGTGCAAGACATCCGGTGGGATGCTGTGGTCTCCTTCTGCGAAGCGGTTATGCTCCAGGAGGAGGCCGCCGAGCGGGATCGCGAGAGAGCCGATCCCGCTCGCAGACGCAGGTGGCGTCGTGGTGGTGGCAATGGCCGCTAGCCTGACTCTTCCTTAGGGCCGTGGGCAATCAGAGATGGCAATCTGGCTGACGACCACGAACGATCCCGAGAAGACAGCGGTCTCGGAGAGCCGAGGAACCACTGTACTCGCACAGTACGAGGCGCTACCTCGTACTGTGCGAGTGAGGGAGGACACTTCCAGAGACTGAGCCCTACTTACGGGACAAG
Organism: Euclidia mi; assembly: GCA_944739405.2. Lineage (NCBI taxonomy): Eukaryota > Metazoa > Arthropoda > Insecta > Lepidoptera > Erebidae > Euclidia > Euclidia mi. The sequence goes on along the minus strand of OX123206.2, from coordinate 5,972,088 downwards.
CGTAACGGAGCAGCACACCCGCGTTCCCTGTGTCCCATTCTTTGCCCGCCACGCGGAGAGGCACTCGGCAAAAGAGTTTCCCCAGGTAAAAAAATAAAAAAGTCTACCCATCTTTAATTTCGATAAATCAGATAACCGCAGAAAGGAAAATTCACTAAAAAACAGGAAATAAATAATTTTTAACAAAAAATAACCGCCTCCAAAAATCTGGAAAATGTGTGAAAATAGCACTAAAAAGTAAAAAATAAATTCCGTTATTTTTACTTCAATTTACTTATAAACATCACCTATTCAACTTAATATTACATACTTATACGAGTTATACATATCTACCACTTAATTCACATACCTGACACAATACATATTTTTATATGACTAACAAACTAAATTAAATACCTATCACCAGAAATCAGATAAGTATATTATATTTTTGGACTAAGTACTTAGAAAAAAATATTTGTTAGGACTATAATATACAATTATACTTTTTTTGGAGTCGGTGCCAGCCAAGCGTTTTAGTAATTAATTTCTTGATAATGTACAAAATATATGAAAAGCTGCATTGATACGATAATTAAGCAAAACTTCATTAAACATGTAAGTAATTTACAAATGATGAGAATTGAAATCAACAAATATAAATCAAATTTTAGGAAGTTTTCCATAACACAAAATATATGTAAGTACCTAAAGTTACATTAATACCACAATGTAGGATCTAACCAAACCTATTTGCAAATAAAGAAAACAACGAAACCTGGCAACAGGTGCGACAGCCCAGTTACAAATTAACCTAATTACCTTTTTACAATTACCTATCAACCAAAACAAGAACTTAAAGCGATACTAATTGGTACAAATCAAATTCTGAGAAGTTTTTACAAAAAGATCTCAAAATTTGAAAAACAAGACAAATAGAATTATGTAAAGATGCAATAATAAAATGCAGCAATACCAAATCAAACCTATTTCAATGAATACAGATTTCGTGTTAAATAACTCTAAAGAACCACAACCCACTGCAATACAATAATTACCTACATACAAGCGCATAGAAAAAATGGATATCGGAGACAACCGTCAACAACGTCTACCGTCACGCGTCTGCCCTGCTCGCCAGCTCGCGTTCGGGTCGGTCACTTAATAACATCTTTAATTCTTAATCTCAGCTGGCACCGACTCCAAAAAAAGTATAATTGTATATTATAGTCCTAACAAATATTTTTTTCTAAGTACTTAGTCCAAAAATATAATATACTTATCTGATTTCTGGTGATAGGTATTTAATTTAGTTTGTTAGTCATATAAAAATATGTATTGTGTCAGGTATGTGAATTAAGTGGTAGATATGTATAACTCGTATAAGTATGTAATATTAAGTTGAATAGGTGATGTTTATAAGTAAATTGAAGTAAAAATAACGGAATTTATTTTTTACTTTTTAGTGCTATTTTCACACATTTTCCAGATTTTTGGAGGCGGTTATTTTTTGTTAAAAATTATTTATCATATAGGATAACATTTTGTGTGATTCACTAATTGTTGTTACTAGTTTTTTTAAGACTACTAGGCCCACTCTACTAGGCAATACTTCAGTACCGTGCTGAATTTTTAAACATACATATTATAAAATGAAATCCCCTTGCTTTCCTGTCTGTCTGTCTATCTGTATACTACTGAACCTAGGATGATGTATCTCTATGGATTTGACAAGCAAATAATAATACAGTGACAGACCGAGATAATGACATACAGAAATACATAAGAGTAAAAGAGACAAAGATAGCATTTTTTGTCTTTGTCAGAGTTTTCGTTTTTTTTGTTGGTCTCAACTGAATACTGTGACCAACAAACTGTTGAGCTCTCGATAATATCCGCGAAATATTGTGTTATTATTGTTATTATTTGTGAATGCTTAGTGAAAATATCATTGGATCAGATTTATTATGGTAATTTGTTACATTTTAGGCTGTAAAAGCCGTAGTGAGCGGAAATGTGAGAACATAACCTTTCATTCGTAAGTACGATATTTTAGTTATAATATCTATTTATACATGCAAATATTGATAGAATGATACAAATAGCGTATTATTACATAAGGAAACATGTCTAAATTACATCAATAAACCAAAAAAAGGCTATTTTATTATCACCGCGATGTTAGTATTACACAATCGAATTCAATAGGTCGTTGAATGTTGAGCTAACCAAACGTCATCGATACTTTTTAATTTTACAGCGTTAATTTTTTTTAGGGATACCACAGAAGTGTTTGGGAAATTACCCAAGTTTTGGGTAATTTGCCGTTATTTAGTTTCATATGAACCTAAGATTAATAAATTATTTATTTTAATTTGTTTTCCGATTCTTTGTAGTAATGAAATTATTTGTTTATAGATTCCCAAAGGACTGCACTATCCGACAATTGTGGATACGTGTAACAGGACGAGAAAACTGGGATCCGAATAAATATGCAAGAGTATGCTCTAAACACTTTGAACAAAAGTGTTTTAGGAAAACTAACCATTTTCACCATTATTCGCTTTTAATTAAAGCTGTTTGTAAAAAGTATTTGAATGTGCGTATTCATTATGCCACAAAATCTTTGTGTGATAAAGGATAGAAAATAAGAAATTTGTACACAAAATTAATTTTGTTCAAAGGACAGTAAATTTGAGTGTGAAATAATATAATAAAAGATATATAACTCTGAGCCTTATGTTTATTTGGCGAGTGAAGCCAGTCCCTCCTATTCGACATTTTTGCTATACATAATAATATTAAGTATAAAAAATGCTTATCGCACACCTTATGGATGGAATTCAATACAACTCAATTCAGGTTTGATACAATGTTACTTAAAAGTTAATATGTACTTCGTAGAATTGTAGGGTAAACATTTCCAACATCTGGTAACACCAACTCGGGATGTTCTCTATATCTGTCCTTTACGGGTGTACGCAAATGTCGAGTCCATTTGATTCTTGGTCCTAGTACTGAACTTATACCGCCTTATTACAAATCATGGACTAAACTAACCTATAATTCGAGGTTTAGTCATAACCTTACCAACTAAAAATTGATTATACGTACACTATACACATGTTTTTGTAAGACTATTGTCAATACAATTCGTCGGAACAAAAATCCAATAAAAATTAATAACTTACCGCCAAAAAGTATTTAAGAAATCTCCATCAAAGTCTAAATCTATTTTAGACCTTGTTTTGTAATAAGGCCCAAAAGGATTTTATCAATAGAAGGTGTGATTTCTGAAAATCTTTTAAATGTATAATTCCCGATATTTTGTTACAAACATAAAACCAAACGATACAATTAACACTCAAACTCAGAATAACAATTTATTAATCACTGTGTGTCTAGACTGTAAATCGAATTTATGCAACAAGTTCAATAGGTATCTGCATCGCTTTTAACAGTTCTGTTTCCTCCAAATGATAAAATCACAATCTACAATTTATTTTCCCCGATTTTTGGAATCACTAAACTGTGTTGAATGCACGAGTAAATTCCAGTAGTTCAATCAGTCACACCGGTGCACATTTTGGTCACCGGTGGTCGCTCGATTTAGCCTTTGTTCGGTCGATTTCTAGCAAATTCCATTCGGCTCACTGTGTTTTAGAAATATTGTTATTTTTGTATAGTTTTCTTTTTGGTTTGGAAACGTATAAAACTGTAAGGTTATCATAGAAGAATTTAGTTACGTTACAGTAAGGAAAACTGAAAATTAAGAGATGTTGACCGTCTTTGTTCCAGAATACTGTTCTCTTTAGAGCAATACCTAGTACTACTATCATACAGTAGAACGCAGTTCAAAACTTAATATACAGATACTTGTTGGTAGTTACTCTCCAGGATCTTAGAATTGCGGTGTGTTACACACAATCTTTGTCGTTTACCCTTATCCTCCTTTTTATCAAAGGTCACTTATCATAAATGAAGACTGACCATGGTAGAACTTACAAGAGTGAGTGGCATGTATTTACTGATTTTTTAGCATCGCTCTTTACTGACCTGCAAGCATGCTTATCTACCTTAGTTTACTTCGTCTAAAGTTAATATAGGTACAAAATATGCTTACCTTAGCTATATAGAATGCTACTTTTTTACCGAAACCTTTTCTGGCTTGCGTATATTAAGACCTTAGGTATACCAAAAGAGGAAATTCGACTTTCGGCCGCATCTATTAGCCGACCAATTTCAATTTTAACGTGGCAACTTTTTACTTGAAAGTAAAGTTGGCCAATTTATGCTAAGTTTAAGCTTGATTAGTTTGTTGTAAACTTTCAATATTACTAAGTCTCTAGGGTATCTTGAGAGGTCGGTTCAGTACGAACGGCAACGTCGCAATCAACTGGCAAACTTTACGGTTTTTACTAACCTCCCTCTCTCTCTCTACCTCTAATTACCTCAATAATACAAAACTAAGCAACAAATAACTGACGATAGCCCAGTGGTGTAAGTAACGGACTGCCGAGACGATGGTCTCAGGTTCGATACCCAGTTACTCCGGGCACACACCTCTAACTTCGAAGTTATGTGTGTATTAAAAATGCTAATTATCGCTTAGCAATGTGCCTGGTAGATGACAATAGGCTCGCCCCCTATTTCATTGGGACCGAAACATAACTGGCGAAGTGTGGGTGTGTAATATACCTCTACCTACCCCTTCGAGGAGATAGTCGTATAGTTATGTAAATAAGAATATCTACAGTTTACTTTACCGTAAGTTCGTTTCTTGTGCGAGAATCCAAATTGTTTATCTGTGTAAAAGTTATAATGAAAATATTGAAACGTACCCATAATATCCAATGTTGAACATGGACTCCTGAAACAAAAGGAAAAATATATTTTTGTTTGTTATGAGACACGTTTGTGTAAATTCGGGTGATGGATCCTTTACACGTGTATCCAACCTGAATAGTTGTACAAGTGTACTCACGTATTATTGTTCTTTATAGGTATTTTTGTAATATACTCGTACAAACACTAGCATGTAAGAATATATATTTTTACCTTTGTGGCACGTACATGTGCCTCGTGTAAAACTTTCCATACTATCAAAACAATCACATTTGTAACCTTGTTGACGAATAACCACAATATCGAATATAAAATTCAAAACTCGTCCTAAAACACCCACAATCAGCCATTTTATGAATATTTATATGAATTAAAATATTAATTTTCGGCTTACAAAAACTGATCCCGAATATTAAGTGGATTTCGGTGACAAATACTTTTGGTCTAGTTACAAAAGTTTTTTCATGAATAAGAAATTATTTTAAATCCATTTTGTTTTCGACATTATAGAGCAAGTAATGGTCTTAAGTGCGACCTTAGAAATACTTTCAGCAGAATCAAAACAGGAAACTTCGACTGAAGACAGAGTTGATTTTTTTGGCAAAGATCCGTGTTGGTCGATGCAAAAATATTTTCACTGCTAATTTTGTATGAAATACAAAATATACAGTATTTTCTTAAACGTATCCATTTTTTATTGCTTGAAACTTTTGCTGCATAACGGGCTGTATAGAAATATTGAACCAACAGTAACAAAGAAAACCCAGATGACATGATAGTGCGTCACAAATCTTTTTATATACTAGACCAAATTTCCTTACTAGAGCGTTACTTGCAAGATTTGGCGTGACATAACAGTAAAACAACTACTTAGGGCTTAAGTTTACAGCATCATAAAGAGCGAAAAGGTATGGAGTTTAGTGTGCTTGTCAGTCTGAACTGCAGAGTAAGTAAACCTCTCAAGAATACATAAACTAGTCGTGTGTTTTGGTTGCAGGCAGTTTTTGAACCAATATTACTTTTTATGCTAGTTTATTTATTTACTGCGCAGGATGTGTCCAATGGTGCGGGTGCGAGAGACAGTTCTTCTGTCCCTCGCAGTTGGGCGCGGTCGCGGGAGGAGAGGCGTGTCGGTGTTGCGTTGCCGCGCGCCCTATCTCCCGTGACCAAATGGGGGCGCACCATTGTTGTGTCGCAGTGGGATCGCAGAGGACTCTCCCTCTGCGATCCCGATGCGGTGTTGCGTTGCCGTCCTCCCTATCCTCTGCGGCCGCTGGGTGTTTTGGCGGTGGAGCCCAACACCTTCATCCGCCGCCAAGGGAGTTTTGTTCGGTGCCCGCCTGACCATCTGGCGGGCCAATACCCGTCGGGGGGTAGCGAGGAATGCTTCGGCAATATCCGACCCTCCGACACACGAATACATGAGGAACACGGGTTGGTTTTTAGTCAGTAAGAGTCTGAGAGACCAGTTCGCCCTTCCCCCAGGGCGGAGGGACTCCATGAGCATTTTCCAACCCGACGCAGAACAAAATGATATCACTAGCAATAAATCCAGTAGCACTGTCTCGTTTAAAGGACTTAGTGCTATACTGTAGTTCTTACAAGCTGTTTACCTTGACAGACAAATGGCTACTCGCCACGAGTTTATTAGCATTTTGCTACGAATATTGGAGTCGCAGCTTGACATGAAAGTTCAATTTGTATTAGCATACCTACTAGACGAGTATTGGTACTACTAGTGCTTCATATATGTATTTTATTTTAAAATAGGTACTGGAGTATTGGTGATTTCATGCAATTTATGTTTAACAGAGTCTTGTAATTTTTTATTGCAATATATATGTAAAGTAGCATCGCATGGAATATTGCATTTGGTGGAAAATTCCATGTCAGTTAAGGAACTCGTTACAACTGGAATTGGTTCCTGATTCACGTTATCCGGCACGAGAGGAAAGGATATTTAATGACGCGTTGCAAACTCTTATTAGCCGTCTTGACTCCACCGCTCCGCTAAATAGTGTGATCAACCGAGTTCGCGACTGAACGACTAGTGGAAAAGGTCTGTGAAACTCTTTCCTAAAGGCGTTAGAAGCCTACTCACTAAAACCACCGCGGTGCTCTCGACATCCCGTGTAGTGCAGGGTGGTCATGCGAATCATGACCAGCATACCCGAAGACTAAATAGGCTGGCATAGTTCAGAGCTGCAGCAAATTAAAGTGGCAATGTGCTTACCACATTTCATTAACTGAAAAGAACAGCTAATTAGGCTTCACTAATTAACGAGAAATAGTACACTAACTTAAAGCTGATTTTGTCGGATGATACAACCCTGATATGCACTAGACCGACTTTTTTACTTGACATTTACCCAATGGCGCTGATACACCTGAGCTTTCGCTTGTACGACGAACATTTGCCGTTTTTTGTTTTGTCAAATTGAACAACGAATAGAGCCGAACATTGTCTCACGATTTTTCTAGCGAACACTTTAATCCTTAGAAAAAATGTAGAAATCGCACTACAACAGTTTTACCCAATATATTTACTTCAGTTTGACTGATGAATTCTTACTAGAGTAAGAGTAAGATACACAAACAAATGACGTTTCTAAATAATAAAATGCAGATCTTTATTTGAACAGGTTTAATAAATAACACAAGTGTCTGTGCCTGTCTTAATTCTGAGTAAACCAAATCTAAGGATTTATTGTAAATATAATTGATATTTTATCGATATTCATTCTGAATAAGCCCATCACTAATCAAGTTAAAATAAGTGACAAACTACGAAGATTTGAAACGTCATTTGTATATTTATCTTACATTAAATAAAAATCATAAGTCAAATTGAAGTAAATTATATTGGGTTTAACCGCCATTGTAGCGCGGTTTCTATGTTCTAAGGCTCGCCAGAATGTTCGTAAGAAAGCTAGCTAAAAAATACTCATTTGTTTTTGTGTTGTGTAACATTCATACGAATTAATTAATTATGTAGTGTATCAGTGCCATAAGGCTCACACTACTAGTTAATTAATGTTCAGAGCAAAATGTCAAACTGTTTATATACATTCTTATAAACAAATACACTGCGAACAATATCAATTCTTATAATCCAATTAATTGTTCTTATTACGATTGGGAAGTACTTTCCGGATAATAATATAAATTAAAAACTGTCAGGATATTCCTTTCACCGTATCCATGTATCTCCATTTCAAAGCAAGACGATTTAATATCAGTGTTAATGACACTAGGAAAATGCCTTTATAAATAAAATCACTAAGTGACTTGTGAAAGACACCGTGGTTTCGAGTCTGGGTTTCCATAATTATCTATTGATTGAATATACATCAGCTATACCTTGCCATAGAGGTTACATTACAAACTAGAGGCTGCCCGCTGCTAGCCACAAACGTTTTAAACGTTTCTACCCGATCCCGTGGGAATTTCAGGAAAACCCTTCTTAGGGCACCCTTATGGTTTCCACACAATGTGGCACACACAGTGTGGCAGCTACTTAATTAAAACAAAACGGTATAAGCTGCTCGAAACTTCAGGGCATTTAAACAATATCCTTAAATTCGTATTCTACGAAATAAACACTCGTTCTAAAACATTATAGGCTTTATAAATTGCTAACCAAAATATAAGATGAATGATAAATGTTTTGCAACCTAAGAAACAAACAATGAAATCGGTTTCGAGGAAATCTATTTCAGGAATGTTATAAGGGATATTATTTCCTTATTCCTCGAGAACTATTATCTATCTATCTATCGTCACGCCTGTCTCCCATTGGGGTAGGCAAAGACTATGGAACGCCAAATGCTCCGGTTCAAACACAGCTCTTTCGCTTCCTCGATATTCATCAACCTCATCATACATGCTCGCCGGTTTTGGGTACTTTTAATTTGGCCCTTTTTTATCACGTCACCTTACATACGCCGACCTAATGGTCGGCGTACGTCCGTCTTGGGCGTCCCCTACCAACATCTCCATACATTCTTACACGATATACTTCTTTCGTATTTCTTCTTGTATCCATCCGTTCCAAACGTCCAAACCATCGCAACATTCCTTTTTCAGTTTTTGTCACTACAGCTTCTTTTAGACCACACTTCTCTCGTACCACACTGTTTTTCACTTTATCAATCAGCCTTACTCCGCACATACTCCTCAAAGCTCTCATCTCCACAGCATTGATTCTACTTTCATGCTTCTTCTGCCATACCCATGATTCGCTACCGTACATCAGTGTTGGCGCTAAAACTCCCTGCAGTCGAAGTAACTATTTAGTAATCTGTGCTGCAGTACAGCAAGGCGAGCCTTACTTAGTAATTTATTGAAAAAACAAAGCAAGATGAGTGATTAGTATGCTAATGTTTACTATTTATATATTTGGGTGAAGAATGACTAGATATCTGTATTTATATATGCATAATTTTATTCCGCTAAATTAACTGTCACTTAAATGATATCGCGACTAGATCGAAAAATGAACAAAGTGTCAAACTATGTACCTACGTCGAACAATAATATGTCAAATTAGACTAATTACACTTTAAGTGTAGCAGAATCGTCCAAATCGCAATTCTTTCAAATTATTCTGTCGGTGTCTGCTAAAATACGAGAAAAGGTCTTCAGAATTCATCACTATTAGCGTTGTTTTATAATCTGTCCCACTCATAGGCATAGGCTTCTTCCCATTGTAAAAATAAGTCTAACGCCGTGTCTGCTGTCTGTTTTGGGATAAACTCAAAAGTTACTGATCTGTTCAGTATTTTGATGCGAACTTTTTTTCGTACAGATCATACCTATTACACATATAATTGTTATACTACCCGTGCGAAGCCGGGACGGGTCTCTAGTTATAACTTGAATATAAAATCTATATATTTATATTAAGTATATTTCTAACCGAGACTCCAACTGTAGCTTCAGCTACTAATTAACGTTATGTTGTAATGAGTTTATATTCAAATAGACTAAGCTCCGCGGCGTATCAAATCAGACGGAAATCAAAAGCTCTTTGAAGAGCTTAGTTTAACTTCGCTGAGTTACAGAGAACTCATATGTAGTAGTAGAAAACTTCTATTGTAAAAATACCTTTGTATTATTGACGTTTCGAACGTCTTACAACGGCCGTGGTCACAGCAGAACTAGTATAATTTCGTATTTATACCTTAAATTAATTAAATACTGCGAGAAAGATCCATTTTAATAAAATTGTAAGATGTATACGAATCGTTCAAATTTTAAATCAGTAACTTCAATTGCCCAAGTGTGGAAGATTGTTTAGTGTAGCGCTCATGGCGTGCCTTGGCTTGCCAGTTAAGCGTGGCATTTTGATTAGAGCGCTACCATCAATGATGTTACAAAAGTTAAAAGAAGTAGATATGTTATAGGCGTACCAAAAGCAGGACGCTAAACATAAGCCCGTCGCGAGCCGGCGTCAAAGTGAAACTGACACATCTTATCAACCGAAAATAAAATAAAACATGGAGTTATCGATGTGTGCGTTAGTGTACCGTTTCTACGGATTGATTATTACCTACGTAGGTAACGTATCTACCTCTTTCTTGTAATATCATTAGCTGCCACGCTTCGGAGTGCAAGTAAAGGTGTCGGTCCCGGTTGTTGTCTCAGGACAAGGTTCGTTAAACCATGTTGGAGGCCTCTGGGCGGCCTGTAAACTCACTTAACTCTGACACCAGAGTTGGCCTTTCTTTCTTTTTGGATGGCGTTTATTTTTATTTTTTCGTGAGTGTATTTCACATAACAAAACATAACTTCACGCCTTTTATCCCCGAAGGGGTAGACAGAGTAGTATTACACACCCACACTTCGTGTGCCCGGTAGATGGCAATAGGCTCGCTCCCTATTATATTGGGACCGAAACATAACTGGCGAAGCGTTTCACAAGCGCATGGATATATAGCATCTTCGAAGATTTATTATAATTTTGCCGCACTTGTTAAAGTTTCTTGTTTAGAAAATTTTGTATCAGGGGAGGTTTACATTATTTACCTTTATTCAATGTTTACAAAGAAAACTCAAAGACAAAGCTTTGTTAAATATTTTCGGATCGCACAAGATTTTATTTCAAGTGCAAATTGAACCCACTAATTCTCTGTGCAGTGTTGAAGGTCGAGTCTTGTTATTGAATCATCATCAGCCCTTTATACTGTCCGAATGCTGGGCACGGGCCTCTTCTCACTACGAGAAGGGTAAGGCCATAGTCCAAGACGTTGGCCAAGTGCGGACACGTTGGCAGACGTCACATGTCTTTCAAGAACATTATGGAGAACTCTCAGACATGCAGGTTTCCTCATGATGTTTTCCTTCACCGTTTTGCAAGCGATCATTAACTATTTAATACGCACTTAACTCCGAAAAGTCATTAGTGCGAGCCGTGGATTCGAACCTGAGACCCTCTGCGTAGCAGTCTGTCGGTCTCTCCACCCAGCTATCGCTTCCTATATCTTGTTATTAACTTGATGTAGAAACTGGTTTTTTTACTATTAACTAATTACCCCAATGGACGCAGACCTAAGTATTTCAAACTTAAATTTATGTTAATATTATTTTATACGCCATCTTATAAATACTAGGCACCTGCTGAAGATACCATGTTGCCAGTGGCTGCTACGGGGCGTTTCCAGTTTAAAACCACTGCGAGAATTTTATCCGAGAACATTACGGAGGAATCTTAAACATGTAGGTTTCCTCTCGACATCTTCCTTCAGCGTTTAGTAAGCGATAATTAACAATTGAATACGTACATAACTTCAAAAAGTCCATGCGCGCTGTGGAGATGAACCCGAGACCATTTGCGTAGTAGACTTTCAGTCTCTTTACTAGGATATCACTGCTATAAAAGCAACCAATATAACTAAATAATAAAGGCACTAATTTTAATTGCCAGTGCCAATGCTGCATTATCTATCTAATAAAGATGAAGCGAGAAAATATACAGCAATATTCAATAAACCCAATATTTTAACTCTCAAAAGCATTCTATTTATCCTTTCACATACTTTAGTTAATTAAGAATAGCCACTCAATCTTCTAAAGTACGTACATTTCGATCAAGATAGATTATGCTGCCAATTCACTATTATTACAAAAATTGATGAGCCGGCGAATTTTCTTTTGTGGAAATATTTTAAGGTGATTATATTATATCTTAGCTCATAATAGAGATATGGTTAAATACTTGAAAACATTATGCAATCTATGTGCCCCGTTCAAAAAGAAAAAAAGACATTACCATATGACCTATGAAAGTAAACTGTATTTTGAAATGAGACTTCAAAAATCTTTTACTGTTTTATTTTGTAGTTTTCATTAATTTGCGACACAACAGCACTGTGGGGCAATAGAAGGATTGACCGGACGGCTAGCAAGGCGTAGTAGAATCGACATGTAGAATAACGCCAATTTTTATATCTCTTCAGCAAGATACAATTTGATTCATGCATATTAACGTAGTCGTCGACGCTGAATAAAAAGGGTAAGTGACACTTTGTATTCTTAATCCCTCACCACACTTTTCAATATAAGTATTAAATTATTTCGAAAAAACACATGTTAAAAATAACTAATTCTGTACTTAGAAAGACCTAGTAGAGGTTTCTAGAAATAATAATGCTCTCATGATATTTATATAATTTTCGAATACAAATAAGATAATATGTTTAGTAAGCTATTAATAGACATTCCAGTAATTTATAGACATTTTGATTATTGCTAACGAAAAATAAACCACGGTATTTTCAAAGCGATGGGCTATGATTTGACCCTTTTCATGTTTAAAGGAAACATAGGGACGCTTTATCAACTGGGTTGACACTATCTCGTCTTCACCCAAGATATTTATGTGTATTACAGATATGAAGAGGCAAGTCTCAGGAGACAAACTACGTGAAGCTTACGATTTTGGTCGCTTGGAGAGATTTTCTTGTACGTGCCTTTGGTTATGTTAAAAATACGCCGATTTTTTTCGTTTTTAGTAATGGAATATTATTAGTATGCCTTTAATTGTAATGAATTTGTGTGTTCAAAACTAGATCAACGAAAATATTTTTCGATCGGTTATTTAATGTATTTTATATATTGTCCCTTCTTTAAGTTCACCAGACGACCGGCGCCACTTGGTTTTCTGTTGAAGCCAGAGAATGTACTCATGGGAAAACCGATGCCAAAAGTGTTGTTTCAGATATTCTATGCGACGAAACCGTTGCAAGCTGGTGATGTTGACGTTTTCAATCTGTGGATGTGGCAACATGATTAGTGAGCGTCCAATGAGGAAGTGGGCCGGAGTCAAAGGGACCAGGTCTGAAGGATCATTGGACAAGGGAGTTAAGGGTCTCGAATTTAGTATGGCTTCAACTTGTATCAAGCATGTGGCCATCTCTTCAAAAGTTAAATTTGTTAAACCCAAGACACGCCTGAGGTGGTACTTGGTAGATTTGACTGCCGATTGCCACAATCCCCCCATGTGGGGTGTGTAGGCAGGTATAAAAGTTGATACCGGGGTCAATATCATTAAAGTCTAGGTTTTGTGAAAGCAGACTAGCTAGCTCATTGAAAGCGCCAACAAAAGTAGTACCATTATCAGAGTAAATATTACGAGGCTTCCCCCTGCGAGCAATAAAGCGATTCATGGCAGCCAAGAAGGCGTCTTTCGTGAAATCTGACACGAGTTCGAGGTGGAGCGCTCTTGTTGCTAAGCACACAAACACACAAATAAAACACTTGATGAGTCTGCATCCTCTACCCTTGCGGTCAGCTATCATGATGGGACCAGCATAATCCACCCCTGTATCTAAGAAAGGGAACTCTAAATGTAAGCGTTGCGGTGGAAGACAACCCATGACAGGTTGGACAGTCGTAGCTTTAATCCTACAGCATTTCACGCATTGCTGGGAAACCTTTTTAGCCAAGTTTCTACCACCCACAGGGTAGTAATGGTAGCGTATCGTAGCAAGTAAGAGTTGTGGTCCAGCATGCAAAAGGCGCAGGTGATACATGTTAAATATTAGGACACAATTAATATGAGTACTAGATAAAAGTATTGGATGTTTTACATTAAAATCATAAAATGAATTGTTTAATCGACCACCGACCCGAATCAAATTACAAGATTTATTTATGAATGGAGACAATGAAAGTAATCTATTTTTGACAGGTAGTGGTTTTTCTGAGGTTAATAGTTTATATTCCTCAGAAAAGGACTCCTGTTGACTATGCCTGAGTAAGAAATGTAATGACGTAGTCAACTCAGTGTTTGTGAGAGGACCACACTCTATAGAGTTCTTTCTACATTTATTTATAAAACGCATGATATGTGCGACCACACGCTGTAGTTTACTGAAACTAGAATACCTCTTACATAGTAATGTAATCCAATTGTCGACAGCATCCGTAGTATCAACATGATGAGATGTAACTATTTCTGGTAAATATGACTTGTCTCCTAAATTCGACTCAGGAAACAGAGGCCATGAAGAAGGTTCTTTGTGTAAAAACTGAGGACCTGACCACCACAAAGAAGAAGACAGCAGTTTGTCAGCTCTAAGTCCGCGCGAAGCAAGGTCTGCGGGGTTTTCAAGTGAAGGAACGTAACGCCAAGTATTACCACCAACAGAATCTTGAATCTCAGAAACGCGATGACGGACAAAGGCTCTAAGCTGTATGGGTGATGCAGATAGCCAGCCCAACACAATGGTTGAATCACACCAAAATACTGCTTCATCAATATGCAATGTGAGTGACTGACGACCTTTAAGATAAAGCCTTGTACCCAGTAATGCAGCACATAGTTCGAGCCTAGGTATAGTGGTCGGCTTAATAGGAGCAACTCTACTCTTTGCAGTAGGAAGATGCACGCTGACCTCTCCATTCCTCGATGTACTGCGGACATAGACACAAGCACCGTAAGCCTTTTCGGATGCGTCACTGAAAATATGAAGCTGAACTGAAGATGGCGACTCACATGTAATCCATCGGGGTATTTCAAAATTGTTGAGAAGAGGTAGAGTGGTTTGAAACACACTCCAAGTATTATTAATCTCTACAGGAATAGGTTCATCAAGAGGATTTAGAAAGCCAAAGCTGTTGCATTATTATTTTTGCTTCCACAATGCAAAGAACCACTAAGCCAATTGGATCAAAAATTTGAGCAATGACTGAAAAGATTTGACGCTTTGTAGCTCTATCAGTGGAAGACAAATTTATAGAAAAGGTTAGTGTATCCGTCGAACACCTCCAATGAAGTCCTAATGTTTTCGATATATTTTGACTATCGTCACTAAGATTAACAAGGTCTGAGGCGTTGTGGTCATTGCAAAGAGCCTGCAAAACTTCACTCGAGTTGGACTTCCACTTGCGAAGTTTGTATTTTGCAGACTGCAAAGTATCCACGACTTGACGACACTTGTTAATTGCTTCTGGAACATACGAGTAACTCGACAGATAATCATCCATATAAAAATCATGCGCTATGGTAAAGGCTATCACTGGGTCGGAACTCATCCTAGACAATTCAATTAAGCATCTAGTCGCCAAGAAAGGGGATGAGGCGTTGCCGTAGGTGATTGTATTCAAAGTGTACGCCTTCAATTTATGATTTGGGTCTTCCCGCCACAAAATTTGTTGCAAATGTCGATGTACATCACTAAACCATGTCTGTCTGTGCATCTTCTCGATGTCTGCACTAACGGCTATCCTATATTGACGAAACCACAGCAAGATTGACAGCAAATCATCTTGCAAAGTTGGCCCGACCATTTGAATAGCGTTGAGTGACTTGCCTGAAGTGGTTACAGCCGAAGCATTAAACGCTACCCGCAACTTCGTAGTAGGGCTTGACTCTTTCAAAACGCCATGATGAGGCAGAAAATGAGAAGGTGTAAAGTTAGGTGTATGATTATTGCTTAGAGTCATATAACCGAATTGTATGTATTCGTTCATAAAATCGACATACAGCCTTTTAAAATGAGAATCCCTAGCTAAACGCCGTTCCAGTGAAAGAAATCTACGTTTAGCCATTGCGTAGGAGTTGCCTAGAACATGAGGTGACTCTTTGAGAGGCATGTTTACCACAAATCGACCATCAGAGTTGCGAGTCGTGGTGTCTACGAAAAGTTGTTCGCAAGCCCGCTCTTCAGCAGTATATTTATGTTTGGAATCTACCGAATCTAATTCCCAAAATCGTGCTAAGTCCAACTGTAAATTATCAGTATGCAGACACACATGAGGAGATGAATTCGATTGAATTAAAGCACCAGAAATAAGCCAGCCTAACTTTGACTCGAACAAAGAAGGCTTGTTTTTACCTAAAGTGACCCGATTCGCGCCTATGATACCCCAAAATACCTCAGCGCCAACTAGGATGTCGATCGAAGACGGAATGTAGTATTTAGGGTCGACTAGACGAATGGTTGAAGGTATATGTATCTCTTATCAACAAATGAATTTGGTATGTATGACGAAACCTTCGGTAGGACAAAACAATGTTGATTTCATAATCACTATTGAGTGATTTTAAGGAGATCGAACAACCTTGCGAACGACTAGAAGATTGATAATTAATACCTATTACCTTAGACTCGGCATGGTAGGTAGAAATATGAAGCTTACGGACAAAGTCACTGGACACGAAGTTAGCCGTTGTCCAGCAAGACTCGAGCAGTGTGATAGCTCCCCTTTGAGTCCATCACCCGCACGAGCGCTGTGGAAAGCAAAATTATGCGAGATGAAGCAGAGTGATTAGCTGACAAAGCAATGTTTTGAGTGTTAGAGAGGTCACTATCACTATCAATATGAAGCAAGGTATTGTGCTTTTCATTGCAATATTTACAATGTCCTAGCTTGCACTTAATAGCATCATGGCCTGGTCGAAGACAGTTAAGACATACCTTAAAACCATGAGCCTTTTTTATTCGAACCTGTACTGGCAGTGACTTGAGTATCTCACATGTAAAAACATAATGATCCTGTTTACACATTGGACACAATAAAGATTTATGTTTAGGTTTTTCTGTACAAGCAATAAAACTTTTATTTAATTTATTATTAACATTGTAACCCTCGCCCTTTGTTTTGATAAACTTAGACTCCTCAAGTGTTTCTAATAAATCAGATCGGTAACTGAGAAAATTAATAAAAACTTTTAATGTTGGGGATTCAGTTAGAGTTTCTATGCTCCTCCCACTCACGATTTGTCACCTGATCCAATTTATTTGCCATAATATAAATTATAAGTGTATCCCAGTGTTGAACTGGTTGCCCAAGTGTAGATAAAGCTCTAAGATTTTTATTTGTTGTATCAATTATGTGACGTAACGACTTACTTGACTCTTTAGTGATAGGGTTCACATTAAAGAGTGCTTGTACATGATTGTTGACAAGCAGACTCTTGTTGTCATATCTCTCACAAAGTAACTTACAGGCAGCGTCGTAGTTCTCCGAACTGAAATCTAAATTATCTACGACAAAAGAAGCACTTCCCTTTAAGGAAGCACGGAGATAATGTAATTTATTGGTTTTGTTTATGCTGTCATTACTATGTATTATAGATGTAAATGTATCCCTAAACTCTAACCAATCATGATAGCTGCCCGAAATCTTTGGCAAATCAATCTTAGGTAGGCGTATAGAGTTATGTTTGTGTGTGTGATTTGTATCCACCTCGGACGTTGAGTCTCCCGTTTGAATACTGCGAGCGCTGGTAATCAACTGGCGCGCAGTAGCCACCAAGCTGTAGAACTGGTTCTCAAACTCCTCACACTCCGCATATTGCTCGCTGAGATCGTCCACCAGTGCCCAGGTCACACTGTAATGCATCATATTTTTCATATAAGTTCTCAAATATGTTTAGACGGTATTCAACCTCAACTATTTGAGTATCACTTAGTTTTTCACAAGACTGTGATATATTTAAATAAGATGCAAATTTGGGCGGCCTCGGCGTTCGCAAAATTACCGATGTAAGTCTTCCAGCGTTTTTGGCCTTGGTCCACGGCACTGAGGAATTGACCAGAAAAATTCTAGAACCCACACTGGTTAATTCTGAAGTGCCGTGCAAGACTGATGCCATTAACGCTTGGAAAATGGCTTGCCCGAGCTCTGACTTACCCCGATTTCTATCCTCTCAGAGGTAATGGGACGGGCCGCTCTGTAGCAGGATGCGAGAATATCTTTTAAATACTGCATCCAGTGTTTCAGAGCGTGCCCGTTTGTTGGCTGTGGGAGAGTGGGAATCGGGGCTATGGCTTCAAGCACTTCCATCGTCCAACATAGGAACTATGTTGGACGATACAACTTTCCGCATCGCTTCTTGCCTACGCTTGGGAGCTGTTTGCGTTTCTCCGCATCGCTGTCACTGTGGTGAAGCCGTCGACAGTCTTGGCCACCATGGCTTATGGTGCAGCAGGAGTGCTGGGCGTATTTCCCGACATGCCCACATTAACGACATACTCCGTCGAGCTCTTGTCACCGCCGGAGTACCAGCTCATCTTGAACCGAATGGCTTGGTACGCGACGATGGGAAGAGACCAGACGGTATGTCCTTATTACCTTGGAAGATGGGCAGGCCTCTGGTAGGGGACGCGACATGCGTCGATACCCTTGCGCCATCACATCTTCCAAGTACAGCTGGATCGGCTGGCGCTGCTGCTGCATCAGCGGAGACCCTCAAACGGCGCAAATACGGAAACCTATCTGGTAATTAGGTTTTTGAGCCGTTTGGGGTCGAAACGCTGGGGCCATGGGGCCCTAGTGCACGCACTCTTTACAAAGAAATCGCCAAAAGACTGATCGACGCTTCGCGTGACCAGAGGGCTGGTTTATATTTCGCAGAAAGATTAAGCATTGCTATTCAATGTGGCAATGCTGCCAGCCTTCTGGGCACGCTACCAGCTGACAGCGTTGCGGAGGAATTTCTTGACGCGTCGTAGTCAATTTCCCTTTTTTTATTAATTTATTTTTTCTTTTGTTATCATTAATTATTTAGTTTTTATAGTTTAGCTTAGGATAGTTTAGTTATATAAGTAGATTTATTTTGTTTGTATATATGATAAATAGCTTATAATTTAGTTATAGCATACTGTTTGTTTTCCTATTAACATGAAATAAAAAGGTTGTCAAGATGCAAATTGAGTAAGCTTAGCCTTAGTTGAAGCACGTTTCTTAATTAAGCCTTTAGCCTCTGACATGTTGCAAAGATAGTAAGAACTAGCAAGTAAGAAAAAATTTTTTACAAGAAAAGTACACAAAACGCCAAACTCATCAATGTACAACACTCCTTTCAACTAAAATAATAAGCAATATTTTGCAAAAGATTTGCTGTTTAAAAAAGATCTTGTGAAAATCTAAAGTTATTGTTAAATTATTAAAATTAAATGAAATATTTTAATGATAATGTATGCTATAACTACATATGAATGTATGAGGGTATGAAACAAAATGGATGACCAATGTGTGACAATGACTTGCAATATTTGTAACCGTGTAAGTATTTAAATTTATCTACTATAAAATCATTTAAATGAAGTGAAATATGCTAATGAAAATTAATGTTTCAACTACTTATGAACATTTGAAGAGATGAACAGCGCCCAAAAACAAGATGAATAACCAATATGTGAAAATGATTGAAATTAAACTACAGTTTACGGATTTTATCGCGTTGTATTGGTTTCACTAAGTTATTACATTTGAAACTAAAGATCTAGAAACTATATTTGTAATATATTACTAGCCAACGTTTCGAATTCTTTACAGAATTCATGTTCACGGCAGACTGAGGTGATATTTGTCTTTTTCTTGAATGTATAAGTTATCTCAAAGTACCCGAACATTTTTCAACTACTGGTGTTACTATTTACGCAGAATGAGCTCACAGTGTCCTTAGGTCTTCTGGTGACTTTGTCCTTCTTGGGTTTCATTAGCCTTATGACAGGGTTCCAAGCTGGAGGAACATTCCAACCATCTTCCCTATTGAAATTAGGGTGTTTTTTAATTTCAATAGCCTCTCGTATCATCCTTGGAAGAAAACGATGTTCTTTTGCGAGTATCTGTGGTTCATCAAATCGCAAGTAGTGGTTGGGTCCTTGTTCCACATGTTCACACACAGCAGACTTTGTTGAGAAAACATAAACGCTCAAAATTTATAAAATGAATAGAATGGAATGACAATATGAATAAATGATTAAGCTTATGGGATGAAATATGATAATGTGAAGTGTGATGTGATGTGATGATAATGGCAATATGAATAAATAAGGAAAATGGAACGATCTCACAAGTTATGTTGCAAACCACTGATGTTCCTGTCCCGCAGTCCTGTGTAGGTATCCTTTCCTTTGACTTGGGTACAAATCAACAAAGACGGCTATGTTCTCCCGTGTCGATTCGTGACGTCCCAACGGCCAAATTCTTCAAGAAATCCAACGATCGCAGGATAAGACGACTTGAAGCCACTGTACAGCTCCTCTGTGGGTACTCTGTTGATTATTTTCAAATTTCTTTCTTCGTAACGGTGAGAGGACCATATGGTGCGGCGTCGTTGTGCTGGTTCCCGAAGAAAGAGTGTAGTGTCGAATAAAACTGCAGTGGAGTGTAATACTAGGATGTTATATTCGTTGAAGTACTACTGAGGTTTACATATACAATTATGGTCGCGTCTACGGAACAAACAAGAAAGTATTTAGGTTGCGCGAGAGCGTCTGATCGTACTGACGTGTAACAGCTGATTCACGATGACAGCGGCGCGCACGAGCGCGCGAGCCGTCCACTCGCCACGCACCGCAGAGCCCGCGGCGACGTTTCGTTACAGCTGTTGAGTGCATGTCTCAACAATAGGATAATTCCTGAAGAACGTATAAGTATATAAATCACGTGGGCGGAGCTGCGGGCAAAGCCTAGTTTAAGCATAATATTTGAATATATTTACCAATCAGCTATGTGGTTGCACTAGTCAAGCTCACTTTAATTTGATTTGGATCAGAAACCGTGTGTAAAAAAGAAATTAAATCTTTGATGAAATATACACAAGACCCGCAAACAACAAATTAAAAATAAGGATTGGTAGAATTTTAACGTTATAGAATATTACACCTAAATAAGTAAACACATTTACCAAGCATACAACTACAACTAGCAATCTCATCTATACTAATATAATAAAGCGGAAGAGTTTGTTTGTTTGTTTGTTTGTTTGAACGCGCTAATCTCAGGAACTACCGGTCGGATCTGAAAAATTCTTTTTGTATACGATAGTCCAGTTATTCCGGAAGGCTATAGGCTATGTAACATAACGCTTCGACCCTTTTGGGGCCGGGCAAAAGGCTAAAAAGGCTAAAAGATAATGTCGGCTAATCTCAGGAACTAGCAGTCGAATTTTAAAAATTGTTATTGCCTATGATAGCCCCATTATTCCGAAAGGCTATAGGCTATATTAAATTACGCACGCAACTTTTAGGGGCCAGACAACAATAATAAAATGGCGAAACGAGAAGGGGGAGGGTTGGGTCAAAGGCAAAAAAAGGCTAAACGAATAGGATACAATCTATATGGGTATCATTTTCGAGATTTTCGGGACGCCGATTAATAAAATGAAATTTATTTAGTGATCCAAGATGGCGGACGGGAAGTCAAAGATGGCGGATGAGAAAATGTTGAAAATCAATATGGGTATCGCCTTCGATATTTTAAGGGGTGGAGAATCGAAATACAACATCTATTTTGTGATCTAAGATGGCGGATGGGAAATCAAAGATGGCGGATGGTAAAATTTAAAAAAATCAATATTGGTATCGTCTGCGATGTTAAAAGGGATGGGGAATCCAAATACAACATCTGTTTCGTGATTCAAGATGGTGGATGGGAAATCAAAGATGGCGGATGGGAAAAATTTTAAAAATCAATATGGGTAACGTCTCTGATGATTTAAGGGATGGCGAATCCAAATACAACATCTATTTCATGATCAAAGATGGCGGACGGGATTTTTTTTTAAGTCGATATCGGTATCGTCTCCGATATTTTAAGGGATGGGAAATTCAATATCATATGTATAAAAATCTATGTTTGTTTGTTCATAATTTATAGACTCTGAAATTATAAGAGATTAAGCGCTAAGTCAATGGTAACTTTGGAAAAGGGGCTTGGAAAAAAGGGAATTATATAAAACTCTTAAAAAGGCGATACGGAGTTCGCTGGGTCAGCTAGTTTTGAGATAAACCGAAGCGTGATTGAAACTTAAGCACCGTCGCAAGATAAGCCACAAATCTGTCAGAGATACAAAGTAGGGGTTTGACGGTTTTGCTTGTATTTTTAACGTTCCCGTGTCAACGGTAATGTTCCGAAAACTGTCTTGAGTTCTCTCGTAAAGACATATTTATATTTGCATTTTCGTTATGTACAACATACATACATAAACTCACGCCTTTTTCCCATCAGGGTAGGCAGAGACAACAGAACACCACTTGCTTCTATCCTTACAAACTTCACGCACTTACTCTACACTCATTATTCTTTTCATACTCGCTCGCCGGTTTCGGGTACTTCGGACCTTTCCGTTGCTTAGAAGTTCAATTTGTTTACAACACTTATACAAGTCAAAATCCTATTCTACACGAAGCCGGCTTTTCCTAGCTGAATAACCACTTAAATAGAAAAGCCCAAAAAACTCAGAGTCATTGTTTGTCATTGTTTATTATTTTTATGTCTTTTTATTCTCTTAAAATTTTTTTGTTTTCTTTTAAAGTCTTGACAGTAAGGATTTAGGATGAGAGTACAATGCAAGATATCATCGGACGCTTATAAGTGTTATAACTGACTCTTACTACTGTAAACTCGTAGATCTAACTTCAGGCTAGATCTCACTGAGTTGGAAGCGGACAGAGACGTACAACAGGGCGCACGTAGCTCCCCTTCGCGGTTTTCACGGTAACAACGCGGGTTGTACCGTCTTTGGAAGTATTCAGGTTCTCCACGATGGCTATGCGATGCCATGAAAGCGGCGGAGCATTATCATGTACTATGACGACCAACGTACCCTCCTGTATAGGGGATGCAGGACTATTCCATTTGGATCTAGCCTGAAGCTGGTGGAGATATTCCGCACGCCAGCGCCGCCAGAATGACTGCACGAGTTTATCCAGCAGAGTATGTCTCTGGAGCAAGCTTGAAGAGTATGCTTCAGGAGCCGGAAATGACGATAATGGTACTGTGTTCAGAAAATGTGCAGGGCTTAACGCGGATGGTTCTGCAGGGTCACTACTCAATACCGTGAGCGGACGCGAGTTGATCAGTGCCTCGACTTGTGCAAGGACAGTTAAAAGCTCTTCGTAAGAGAGGATCTGTTGACCTATAACTTTAAAGAGATGCGTTTTGATTACTTTGACCATGCTTTCCCAACATCCACCGAAATGTGGTGATGCTGGCGGAATAAACTTCCAGTCAATATGTTTTATGGAAAGTTTTTCCTGAAGACGAGTACGATAATCTTCCCTGAGAAACTTATAAAGGTCGCGTAAATAAGAGATTGCGCCCACGAAACAAGTGCCGTTATCCGTGTACAAACACTGTATAGGGCCGCGTCGTGAAAGAAATCGTTTAAGGGCTGCCAGGAATGACACCGTGCTTATATCCGTCGCAACTTGAATGTGCGTATCGCGCGTCGCTAAGTATGTAAAAATACATAGCCAAGCCTTACGGCCTTTAACACCTCGACCACACACTGGCGTATACTGCAGTGGTCCTACGTAATCACAACCGGTATATGTAAACGCTTTATCAACCTGATTGACGCGCTGGCTAGGAAGATCTGCCATGGGAGGGAAAATCGGACGCGGACGAAATTTGAAACAGACGTTACATTTATGTATTCTGTGACGAATTATTCGTTGAGCAGCTAAAATCCAATATATGCTTAAGTAAGGACATAAGCAACTCTGGACCAGCATGGAGATGCTTCTTGTGATAAAAATCAACAAGAAGGTCGACAACATGATCATGACGCGGTAGAATGCAAGGATGCTTGTAGTTATAAGGTTCATCCGAATTTGACAGACGACCACCAACGCGTATAACGCCGCGCTCATCGAAAAACGGCTTGAGCCTAAGAATAGCGGGAAAACAAGGTACATTATTTTTAAAATTTTTAACGTCGTTACTAAAATGAACAGCCTGTACAGCTCGTAGTAACTTATATTCTGCAAATTCAAGGTCAGTACTTGAAACAAAAGTCCCATTAGGTAGGTGCCTAAGAAACCTACAGACATAAACGATGGCGCGGAGTAACTTAGACCACGATGACATGTGTAGTGCGAGTGCAAAGATCGGAGATTCAGCAACCTCAACCATCACGGGTTGAGAAACAGAATTCCGTTCGGGTACATCCTCGTCCTCTGCACTGTGGTCAAAGGGTTGCATGGGCCACTCTGATGGATCATGGGAAATCCAAGAAGGTCCACGATGCCACAATGGATGATGCAGAAGATTAAGTGGAGTAACACCACGAGACAGGCAATCAGCGGGGTTCTCAATACCCGCGACGTGATTGAAACAAGTAGCAGAAACAAGTTCAATTAATTTACTAACGCGGTTGGCGACAAAAGTCTGCCAGCGGTGAGGAAAAGAATAAATCCAAGCGAGCACTATTTTGGAGTCAGAAAACGCGTATATTTTATTGATAGGGTAGTGGGGCAAAACTGTGTCTTGAACCTTGCGGAGCAACTGAGACAGCAGAAGGGCCACGCACAACTCCGGTCTCGCAACCGAAATGGTTTTAATAGGCGAGACCTTGGACTTGGCACAAACTAACTGCACCGAGTAGTTAGAACCAATGCGGACGTGCAGAGACTCCGCCGTAAGCACGCTCGCTGGCGTCAGCAAAACCTATTAAGTTGATGGTACATCCATCTACCAACCCAAGATGACGCGGAATAGTAATTTGATTGAGCGCGGTAAGCTCAATACAAAACTGGCTCCGAGCGGCGACAATATGGTCAGGGGGTGTTCATCCCACTCACACTTTGATAGCCAAAGTTCTTTGATCAAGAGCTTGGCGTACCAAATTGTGGGAGCCACAAAACCCATTATGTCCCATAGTCAAGCCACTGTGGACAGCATAGTGCGTTTGGTGCACTTATCATCTGGCGGTGAGACGTCAAACCGAAAACTATCACAGGATTTGTCCCAGCGTAAACCGAGAACTTTATGCGGTACAGACTTCTCAAACTTAATGTCTGGAGAAGCTTTATGAGAATCAGGTATGCGTGCGAGAACCTCCTTAGAATTGCTTTTCCATTTGACAAGATCAAACTGGCCTCGCTTGAAAAGCTGAATAAGCTCTTCACAAAGCGAAATTGCTAGCGGAACGGATATGACACTACAGGCGATGTCATCCATATATAAAGCGGAAGTAGCAAAAGCTGCTGCGGCGGGAAAGTGATCGCCTTCATCAGCGATCAACTGGCGAACAACTCGTAACGCGTGATATGGGCTAGACTTGAGTCCAAAACAAACATGATTGAACTGATACACGGATAAAGGTTCCTTATTGTCAAAACGATAAAAAATCCGTTGTAATCTACGGTCAGATTCGCGAACGCCGATACTGAGAAACATTTGGCGGCAATCAGCTGACAGAGCGATTTGGAAAAGACGAAACTTTATTATGATGTCAAATAAATCACCCTGTAGATAAGGGCCGGCATGCAAAATGTCATTAATCGACTGACCCGATGTAGTCCTACAACTAGTATCTAAAACCACACGAAGTTTAGTAGAGGTTTTATCTTCGCGAACTTCGCCGTGATGCGGGATATAATATGAGGGAAGAGAATTGCCCTCGTTGTTTACAACTACACTCAAAAAACCTTTATTTAGGTAGTCACGAATGACGTCATTATAGGCGCCACGTAACTGAAGTGATGCATCAAGTTTACGTTCTAAACAATGGAAACGTCTAAGCGCAGCAGCGTACGATTCGCCTAACGAATAAGGGTCACCATAGAATGGCAACGCCACAACGTATCTGCCACTGTCGTCACAAACAGTAGTAGCGCGGAAATGTTCACACACACAATCGAGATCCTTACGGCTCATCGAGGGCGGTGCGGTAATCTCTTCCAGCTCCCTGAATCGCTTGAGAAGAGAATCAATATTATTTTCTTGAAGAACAGAACAACAACAAGACGTAATATAATGAGAAGTATGTAACGTAGGTACGGTACCCATAATCACATACCCAAATACCGTCTCAATAGCGGGCGGTAAATTATGTTGCTCACTATGTACAACTTTAGTTAGTAGCAAGTGCGGGAATATTGCAGCTCCATTCAAAACATCAATGTCTGCCGGATTCGCTAATTCCGCGTCTGCTAGCGGCAATGTCTCGAGATGTGTGAGTAGCGATACGTCCACATTAGCGTTCGGCAATGTGTCCATAATACGCTCCACGATAAGCAAAGAAATGTTAAAATTAATATTCCTATGAAAACGCGAATGTATTTTAATATATACGGAACCCTTGCAATGTTTTTCTGACCCCCCGATCCCCTTGACTACTAAGTTAGTATTTTTAAAGTCATCCCACAATCCGCGTTTGAAACAATCAGAAGTAATAAAGTTACTCTGTGATGCGCTATGAGTTTGATAGCAGACTATCTGAAGATTTCCGGAGAAACATAAAGTTTTTCTGGAAATCCGTTCGTGCAGTTCGAGAAAGAACTCAATCCTCAGAATACACGTCAATCAGAGACAAGAATGGAAAGATACTGAATGGTGAATCATGCGTGCTGAAGAGATGGAAGGAGTATTTTGAAGGTCTATATGGAAGAACGGCGATAGAGACATCGATCGACGAAATTAATGGTAATAATAACAATGGTGAAAGTGATATTGGTGTGGATGAGATTGTGAAAGCGTTGGGAAGTATGAAATTAGGCTGCAAGATATGATAGGATTACAGTTGAAATGCTGAAGGCTGGACAGGGCATCACAGTTGGTCAGCTGCAGCGCTTATTTAACTTGTGCTGGAGCACCGGCCGAGTACCTGATGACTGGACCACAGCGGTGGTCTCTTTAGTTCTTGCAGTCTTGTTGCGAGCCTTTGCCCTATATATAATGCTGAGAAGGCTAATGCCTCTATAGGCATTAGCCTTCTCAGCATTGTTGGCAAATTGTATGCGAAGGTACTGATTGAAAGAGTTATGGAAGTAACCGACAAGAAAATATGGGATGTACAAGCAGGATTCCGAAAGGGTATGGGGTGCACGGATCAAGTCTTTTCCTTGCGTTGCGTAGCCGAAAAATTCTTGGCCAAAGGTCAAAAGGTCTATTGCGCATTCGTGGATTTGGAAAAGGCTTACGATAAAGTGGTGAGGAATGAAATGTGGTCGGTACTGTCGATATATGGGGTGAACAGCAGCCTCATACGAGCTCTGAAATCCCTTTATGAAGATTCTAGAGCTTGTGTGAGGATAAATGGGTCGTACGCGGATTGGTTTACCATCGAAACAGGTGTTAGACAGGGATGTGTAGCGTCGCCGTGGCTGTTCAACCTCTTCATGGACAGTTGTTTGCAAGATTTGAAAAATAGTGACTGTGGATTAAGGATGAATGAGTTACTTGTCAAATGCCTCCTTTATGCTGATGATCAGGTTATACTTGCGTCTTCAGCGGAGGAGTTGCAGGAGATAGTAACAATCATGCATGGGGCGTTAGAGAGGAAGGGAATGAAAGTAAATGTAAGTAAAACGAAAGTTATGGTTTGTGAAAAGGAGGAATGCGTTACGGCTTGTCATGTTATGATCGATGGACAGCGAGTGGAGCAAGTGAATGAGTTTGTTTATTTAGGTACGCTGTTTACAAGAGATGGTAAGAATGTAGAAGATATTGAAAGAAGAGTTAATGCAGGTAATAGAGTGAATGGAGCTCTGAAGGCGTTTATGAATAGCCAAAACGTGTCCAAAAAGGCACGTTTGGTTGTCCATAGAGGGGTGTTAATACCTACTCTTATGTATGGTAGTGATAGTTGGGTATGGCAGAAGAGTCATGAAAGTAGAATAAATGCTGTAGAAATGAGAGCACTGCGAAGTATGTGTGGTGTTTCTTTGACTGACAGAGTAAAGAATTGTGTGATAAGAGAGTGTTGTGGGGTAAAAGAAGATGTAGTGACAAGCATCGAGAAAGGTATGCTAAGATGGTTTGGACACGTGGAAAGGATGGATGACGAAAGACTGACCAAGCAGATATATAAGGCAAGTGCGGAAGGGACAGGGCGAAGGGGAAGACCTAGGCGGACGTTCTCTGACCAGATTGGAGACATCCTAAAAACAGGACAGGTTAGAAGCACCCTGAACAGAAGAGCATGCATGAGGAATCTGATGGGAGTGAATGAAGCAAGAGAGATATGTCAAGATCGTTGCAAATGGCGCTCCGTAGTCTCTGCCTACCCCTCCGGGAAACAGGCGTGTGTCTATGTATGTATGTGATGCGCTATCGAGTAAACAACGAACTATGTGCGGTGCGTTATTAATATCATAAACGATAACTTGCGCTGTTGCTAATAGAACCGTTTTGGACGCTGTACACTGCGGTTTAGCATCGCGCTGAGCATGACTAGCGGGTTGTCCGCGTGTGTGCGCCGCCAGCGCAATGGACGTCGTACACAACGATACCTCGCCCTAAGACGTGGAGGGGGAAGCCACCGTGGCGGCCTGCACCTGCGACGTAAGCGGGCTAGAAATCGTGTCAAGGTTACCGGATTGACCCGAGAACGGATAACTTTTATCAAAATGTAATAATGAGTGATGTCGTTGATTACATGAACGATACTTCGTCTTACTAGAACTATCACTCGTTTTATGTTTTATACTTAATCAATTAACGCAAACTTTGTTTTCTTTTACACATTTAAACGAGCAGTCGGATTTAAATTATTAAAAGCGGGATATTTATAGAAATGGTCGTGTACTATATTACTGCACAGACACTTCTGTGAATTATTATTAGATTCCGAGCATGCTACGTAAGATTGCGGATTATGGACCGAGTTATTACTGCTACTTCGCGATTCATTCGGCTTTTGTTTACTATTATTATTATGAGAACGAGCTAGATGAACTAGACTGCGTATTATGAAATATTCGACACTGATCTTTAATGAAAGAAATAAAACTATCTAGTGTAGGTATTTTATGCTTACGTTCCGTCAACTCGAAAGCACGGATTGTTTCAGTGTCAAACTTTTTTAAAGCGAGTTGAAGAAACATAAAGTCGGAAAGATCTCTTAATTTTAAGTTTTTAAGGGAATTAACTGCGTAACAAAGTTGTCTATAAACAGCTGGAAATTCGAAACAGACGCGGCACCGTAAAATTTAAGATTTAAAGCTTGATCAAAGTAAGTAGACGCTAGAGCACGATTATCTTGATACCTATCAAGTAGTGACTGGAATATGACCTGATAGTTCTCAGCACTGGGTGTGACACCTGCAAATCCGAACTGGGCCTTCGGTGACAGCTTACCTATTAAATAGTACAACCTGTCAGCATCTGTCAGAGAACCATTATCGTGCACTGTAGACTTAAAACTCGCATAGAATAACGGCCAATTTCGTATATCTCCATCAAATGACATAATCTCAATTAGCGGTAATCTCGGCGCTCGAACCGTCGGTGAGGCAGAAACGGGCTGTGCGGAACATCTACCCTCCAATTGTGATTGTATGCGCTTGATGATACAATAAAAATCTTCGAATGAGGTGTACGCCTGATAATTCGGCTGTTCATCAGGATTAATAGAAAGCAATCTTGTCTTATAATCGTCTAACAACTTATGAAAATCTGTTCGAATACTATCTACTGTCATACAATAACTAAGAAATGATTCCCTATTAATATCGGAAGTAGCGGCAGTTTTTGAGCGCTCGTAAATGTTTTGAATACGCTCAAATAAAATATTACGTTTAGCTTCCAAGATTGTCAGCTCTTTTTCTTTCGACATGCATGGCTTCTTTTGTTGCGCCATGTTTACGTAAGTATAAGCTAATGAGACCGAATCAAAATAAGAATACCTAAAGTACCTATTATTTTACCTAAGTAGGTGTTAATGCGGTAGATATTCGTAAGTAGGCAACAACTTTAAGGCGGTGGAATTAAAAGATGCTTGAAATATGGAATTTACAAGACAACTATGATAGTTCCAGTAATAATAATTATAATAATCTACTACATTCACACAACACCATCTAGTCCCAAACTAAGCAGAAGCTTGTACTATGGGTACTAGATAATGGATAAACATACATATATACCTTTTTTTTTGTAAATACATACATATTATACATAGAAACACCCAGACCAAGACAAACACCCATGTTCATGCACACAAATGTTTGACTTGAGCGGGAATCGAACCCGCGACCTTCGGCGTAGCAGTCGCTTACACTCCCGCTGCGCCAACCGGTCGTCGTTTTTCTTTTTGTTTTTTTTTAATTGGGTAGATATATCAGATTAGTAGGTAGCTTCATAAAAGTATATTACCTACGGAAGCGTGCGGAAGTAACCACGTAATGGGTATGTAAATGGACTAGGAGTATAGCTAGGTACTATAACTACCTAGGTAGGTACTTCTAGAAGATACCTGCGCGGTATAAACGAGAGGTTACGTATAAACGTAAATGAATCCGGCTCGAAGGACCAAAAAAATGGTTCGGCGTTGCACCGAAAGTATGTACTAGGCGATTTGGTGATATGGGAAAATATTAATATTGTGGACTGTATCAAGAATGGCTGGTAAATCGCCTAGAAGATGGGTGAACGGGCGATCTTATGACTATTGGAAATTGATAGGAGGCACGCCTTACCTTGCAAGTCAGTTTTCTTTCCTTGACAAAATGGCGGCCGCTGGCGTCTTCCAGAGTCGGGCCACAAAACAGATCACTCCACTACACCCGCGGGCGGTTTAATTCTCGTTTATAGTATAAAACGTGGTAAATATTGCGGTATTGCACGTGTTCGGCGCGTGCGCGGGGCTGCGTAAGGACGCAACCGATCAGTGTGATGATTGATTTTCGACTCCATCGCAGCGTCATCGAATTCCGCGACCAATTAGAGCAAGGCGTGCTTTTGGGAATGAAAGGGATAAAAGGTCTCTCGTTTTGACACTGCGGTATGCAAAGGAATTTATTAGCTAGGTGTTTACATAATTAACTATCAATAGAAAAGATAAATGGCGCTACCAAAAAGTATTGTTCAAACCGTGCATAGTAGTTCCAGAGATTAGCGCGTTCTACCAAACAAATACTTCTACTTTATAATATTAGCATGCATATAAATATTGATAGTATCCAACACTATAGATAATTCAGAGATTAATCTTAAATGTAAATGAAACCGTATTATTCAGTGTAATTACAATAATTATGTCACGAATGTCAATAGACACGTGGCCTCGGTCGCTTGGCACGGTGCTCGCGCGCCGGTTAAGGCACACTGTGTCATCCCGCTGCTATGCGCCGCTGAATGTCAGTATGTAATACGAATATACTTTCAATGATGCACCATTCAAAAGGGGATTTCGCTTTTGTTTGATTAAATGGTCTGATAGCGAAACTGTAAACACTACGAGTATTGGCACGGTTAGCTAACTTAGCTAAGAAAGAATAATAATAGAGGTTACTTTTTAATAAAAAGGTATACCTTCTTCTTCTTCATTTGTCTACCCTGTTCCCATATTACTTGGAGTTCCCATACTACCCGGCGCAGAGTCTCTTGCGCTCCCATTCTCTCCTATCAGACATCATCTGATTATTCACTCCCTTTTCATTCATGTCATCCTTCAAATCTTTATGCAGAATGGCTAGAATATAAAGGTATACCGTATCTATGTATTTTATGTAGATGACGTAATAATAAATGTGTGTAAGCTTCTTCTTCTCCTTCATCGTGTCAGTGGTTCAGATTTTCTGTTCCCAAAACTTGGCTACGGTGACGGCATTGTCTGAGGCCACTTTAAGGTCTCGTATGCTGCAGGTAGGTAGGCAAAGAGGGCAAGAAAACAAATGCGCCATGGATTGTGGTGAATGAATCCCGACGAGTGTCAGCGCGACTTGTATATATTGTACGATATTTCGTAACAGTCTTGCTGTGAGTCATCGTCAGATGAAAGAAATTGAAGTGACAACAAAAAAGCAATGACTCTGAGTTTGTTTCGGCCTCTCTTCTCAAGAAGTCATTTAGCTAGGAAAAGCCAGTATCATCTAGAATAGGGTTTTGACTTGTATAAGTGTTGTAAGCAACCGAAATGCAGAAATAAAGGTCTTTATGTCTTTATGTCATCGTCGTAGCGTTTGCATTCAAGACTACACGCCTTGAAGCTTGGGGTCCGCTTACTAGTCTAACCAGATATGACAGGAATACAGTGTACTGTATCACAGCAAATTCTTGGCCAAAGGTCAAAAGGTCTATTGCGCATTCGTGGATTTGGAAAAGGCTTACGATAAAGTGGTGAGGAATGAAATGTGGTCGGTACTGTCGATGTATGGGGTGAACAGCAGCCTCATACGAGCTCTGAAATCCCTTTATGAAGATTCTAGAGCTTGTGTGAGGATAAATGGGTCGTACACGGATTGGTTTACCATCGAAACAGGTGTTAGACAGGGATGTGTAGCGTCGCCGTGGCTGTTCAACCTCTTCATGGACAGTTGTTTGCAAGATTTGAAAAATAGTGACTGTGGATTAAGGATGAATGAGTTACTTGTCAAATGCCTCCTTTATGCTGATGATCAGGTTATACTTGCGTCTTCAGCGGAGGAGTTGCAGGAGATAGTAACAATCATGCATGGGGCGTTAGAGACGAAGGGAATGAAAGTAAATGTAAGTAAAACGAAAGTTATGGTTTGTGAAAAGGAGGAATGCGTTACGGCTTGTCATGTTATGATCGATGGACAGCGAGTGGAGCAAGTGAATGAGTTTGTTTATTTAGGTACGCTGTTTACAAGAGATGGTAAGAATGTAGAAGATATTGAAAGAAGAGTTAATGCAGGTAATAGAGTGAATGGAGCTCTGAAGGCGTTTATGAATAGCCAAAACGTGTCCAAAAAGGCACGTTTGGTTGTCCATAGAGGGGTGTTAATACCTACTCTTATGTATGGTAGTGATAGTTGGGTATGGCAGAAGAGTCATGAAAGTAGAATAAATGCTGTAGAAATGAGAGCACTGCGAAGTATGTGTGGTGTTTCTTTGACTGACAGAGTAAAGAATTGTGTGATAAGAGAGTGTTGTGGGGTAAAAGAAGATGTAGTGACAAGCATCGAGAAAGGTATGCTAAGATGGTTTGGACACGTGGAAAGGATGGATGATGAAAGACTGACCAAGCAGATATATAAGGCAAGTGCGGAAGGGACAGGACGAAGGGGAAGACCTAGGCGGACGTTCTCTGACCAGATTGGAGACATCCTAAAAACAGGACAGGTTAGAAGCACCCTGAACAGAAGAGCATGCATGAGGAATCTGATGGGAGTGAATGAAGCAAGAGAGATATGTCAAGATCGTTGCAAATGGCGCTCCGTAGTCTCTGCCTACCCCTCCGGGAAACAGGCGTGTGTCTATGTATGTATGTGATGCGCTATCGAGTAAACAACGAACTATGTGCGGTGCGTTATTAATATCATAAACGATAACTTGCGCTGTTGCTAATAGAACCGTTTTGGACGCTGTACACTGCGGTTTAGCATCGCGCTGAGCATGACTAGCGGGTTGTCCGCGTGTGTGCGCCGCCAGCGCAATGGACGTCGTACACAACGATACCTCGCCCTAAGACGTGGAGGGGGAAGCCACCGTGGCGGCCTGCACCTGCGACGTAAGCGGGCTAGAAATCGTGTCAAGGTTACCGGATTGACCCGAGAACGGATAACTTTTATCAAAATGTAATAATGAGTGATGTCGTTGATTACATGAACGATACTTCGTCTTACTAGAACAATCACTCGTTTTATGTTTTATACTTAAACAATTAACGCAAACTTTGTTTTCTTTTACACATTTAAACGAGCAGTCGGATTTAAATTATTAAAAGCGGGATATTTATAGAAATGGTCGTGTACTATATTACTGCACAGACACTTCTGTGAATTATTATTAGATTCCGAGCATGCTACGTAAGATTGCGGATTATGGACCGAGTTATTACTGCTACTTCGCGATTCATTCGGCTTTTGTTTACTATTATTATTATGAGAACGAGCTAGATGAACTAGACTGCGTATTATGAAATATTCGACACTGATCTTTAATGAAAGAAATAAAACTATCTAGTGTAGGTATTTTATGCTTACGTTCCGTCATCTCGAAAGCACGGATTGTTTCAGTGTCAAACTTTTTTAAAGCGAGTTGAAGAAACATAAAGTCGGAAAGATCTCTTAATTTTAAGTTTTTAAGGGAATTAACTGCGTAACAAAGTTGTCTATAAACAGCTGGAAATTCGAAACAGACGCGGCACCGTAAAATTTAAGATTTAAAGCTTGATCAAAGTAAGTAGACGCTAGAGCACGATTATCTTGATACCTATCAAGTAGTGACTGGAATATGACCTGATAGTTCTCAGCACTGGGTGTGACACCTGCAAATCCGAACTGGGCCTTCGGTGACAGCTTACCTATTAAATAGTACAACCGGTCAGCATCTGTCAGAGAACCATTATCGTGCACTGTAGACTTAAAACTCGCATAGAATAACGGCCAATTTCGTATATCTCCATCAAATGACATAAGCTCAATTAGCGGTAATCTCGGCGCTCCAACCGTCAGTGAGGCAGAAACGGGCTGTGCGGAACATCTACCCTCCAATTGTGATTGTATGCGCTTGATGATACAATAAAAATCTTCGAATGAGGTGTACGCCTGATAATTCGGCTGTTCATCAGGATTAATAGAAAGCAATCTTGTCTTATAATCGTCTAACAACTTATGAAAATCCGTTCGAATACTATCTACTGTCATACAATAACTAAGAAATGATTCCCTATTAATATCGGAAGTAGCGGCAGTTTTTGAGCGCTCGTAAATGTTTTGAATACGCTCAAATAAAATATTACGTTTAGCTTCCAAGATTGTCAGCTCTTTTTCTTCCGACATGCATGGCTTCTTTTGTTGCGCCATGTTTACGTAAATATAAGCTAATGAGACCGAATCAAAATAAGAATACCTAAAGTACCTATTATTTTACCTAAGTAGGTGTTAATGCGGTAGATATTCGTAAGTAGGCAACAACTTTAAGGCGGTGGAATTAAAAGATGCTTGAAATATGGAATTTACAAGACAACTATGATAGTTCCAGTAATAATAATTATAATAATCTACTACATTCACACAACACCATCTAGTCCCAAACTAAGCAGAAGCTTGTACTATGGGTACTAGATAATGGATAAACATACATATATACCTTTTTTTTGTAAATACATACATATTATACATAGAAACACCCAGACCAAGACAAACACCCATGTTCATGCACACAAATGTTTGACTTGAGCGGGAATCGAACCCGCGACCTTCGGCGTAGCAGTCGCTTACACTCCCGCTGCGCCAACCGGTCGTCGTTTTTCTTTTTGTTTTTTTTTTAATTGGGTAGATATATCAGATTAGTAGGTAGCTTCATAAAAGTATATTACCTACGGAAGCGTGCGGAAGTAACCACGTAATGGGTATGTAAATGGACTAGGAGTATAGCTAGGTACTATAACTACCTAGGTAGGTACTTCTAGAAGATACCTGCGCGGTATAAACGAGAGGTTACGTATAAACTTAAATGAATCCGGCTCGAAGGACCAAAAAAATGGTTCGGCGTTGCACCGAAAGTATGTACTAGGCGATTTGGTGATATGGGAAAATATTAATATTGTGGACTGTATCAAGAATGGCTGGTAAATCGCCTAGAAGATGGGTGAACGGGCGATCTTATGACTATTGGAAATTGATAGGAGGCACGCCTTGCCTTGCAAGTCAGTTTTCTTTCCTTGACAAAATGGCGGCCGCCGGCGTCTTCCAGAGTCGGGCCACAAAACAGATCACTCCACTACACCCGCGGGCGGTTTAATTCTCGTTTAAAGTATAAAAAGTGGTAAATATTGCGGTATTGCACGTGTTCGGCGTGTGCGCGGGGCTGCGTAAGGACGCAACCGATCAGTGTGATGATTGATTTTCGACTCCATCGCAGCGTCATCGAATTCCGCGACCAATTAGAGCAAGGCGTGCTTTTGGGAATGAAAGGGATAAAAGATCTCTCGTTTTGACACTGCGGTATGCAAAGGAATGTATTAGCTAGGTGTTTACATAATTAACTATCAATAGAAAAGATAAATGGCGCTACCAAAAAGTATTGTTCAAACCGTGCATAGCAGTTCCAGAGATTAGCGCGTTCTACCAAACAAATACTTCTACTTTATAATATTAGCATGCATATAAATATTGATAGTATCCAACACTATAGATAATTCAGAGATTAATCTTAAATGTAAATGAAACCGTATTATTCAGTGTAATTACAGTAATTATGTCACGAATGTCAATAGACACGTGGCCTCGGTCGCTTGGCACGGTGCTCGCGCGCCGGTTAAGGCACACTGTGTCATCCCGCTGCTATGCGCCGCTGAATGTCAGTATGTAATACGAATATACTTTCAATGATGCACCATTCAAAAGGGGATTTCGCTTTTGTTTGATTAAATGGTCTGATAGCGAAACTGTAAACACTACGAGTATTGGCACGGTTAGCTAACTTAGCTAAGAAAGAATAATAATAGAGGTTACTTTTTAATAAAAAGGTATACCTTCTTCTTCTTCATTTGTCTACCCTGTTCCCATATTACTTGGAGTTCCCATACTACCCGGCGCAGAGTCTCTTGCGCTCCCATTCTCTCCTATCAGACATCATCTGATTATTCACTCCCTTTTCATTCATGTCATCCTTCAAATCTTTATGCAGAATGGCTAGAATATAAAGGTATACCGTATCTATGTATTTTATGTAGATGACGTAATAATAAATGTGTGTAAGCTTCTTCTTCTCCTTCATCGTGTCAGTGGTTCAGATTTTCTGTTCCCAAAACTTGGCTACGGTGACGGCATTGTCTGAGGCCACTTTAAGGTCTCGTATGCTGCAGGTAGGTAGGCAAAGAGGGCAAGAAAACAAATGCGCCATGGATTGTGGTGAATGAATCCCGACGAGTGTCAGCGCGACTTGTATATATTGTACGATATTTCGTAACAGTCTTGCTGTGAGTCATCGTCAGATGAAAGAAATTGAAGTGACAACAAAAAGCAATGACTCTGAGTTTGTTTCGGCCTTTCTTCTCAAGAAGTCATTTAGCTAGGAAAAGCCAGTATCATCTAGAATAGGGTTTTGACTTGTATAAGTGTTGTAAGCAACCGAAATGCAGAAATAAAGGTCTTTATGTCTTTATGTCATCGTCGTAGCGTTTGCATTCAAGACTACACGCCTTGAAGCTTGGGGTCCGCTTACTAGTCTAACCAGATATGACAGGAATACAGTGTACTGTATCACAGCAAGACAATTCTGTAGAATAGTCTTGCTGTGAATATGGCCTATATAAGCCAGGTGGAACGTCCGGGTATAAGAATGTATTTTTATGAAAGTACACAAGAGCAGATAGGAAAGAATTTACTTTAAAGTATTTAGATTATATGTATGTCTAATCGTAGTATATTATAAATATAGAGATATTATATAAATATAGAATAGACATTTTTCTGTTTCTTATTAGGTTAATTTGAAGGCAGCGATAGCCTAGTGGCAATATTAACAGACTGCTATGCAGCGCACCACTGACTTTTCGCAGTTATGTGCAAATTACCTTGTTAATTAACGCTTGTCCCGTGCCTCGGAGGGCTACCTAAGTCGTCGGTTTCAGCTGTCATAAAGATCTTTAACAGTCGTTTTAGGGAGTTAGTACCTCTGAATAAACTGACACTAGTCTAACTAACTTAGCGGCAATAGCCCAGAGATGTAAGTAACGGACTGCCGAGACGATGATCTCGGGTTCAATCCTCAGATACCCCGGGCACACACCACTGATTTTCAGAGTTATGCGTGTATTTAAAATGTTAGTTATCGCTCGCTCAGTAATGTGCCCGGTAGATGGCAATAGGCTCGCTCCCTATTATATGGGGACTGAAACATAACTGGCGAATTGTGGGTGTGTAATACACCTCTGCCTGCCCCTTCGGAGATAAAAAGGCGTGAAGTTATGTTGGTTTATGTTTAGTCTAACTATGGAATATGGCTGTCCCTTTGGGTCGCAGAGATGCGACTGGCAGTCGCTCTGAGAAAAAGCTAATATTCAGTCGAAACCGATGAGACTAGTAAGCGGACCCCACGTTGCAACTGGGATGACACTAGGAGGATTATTATTAGAAATATATTTTGTAAATCTACTATGCCGCTTTCTTCAACACCCTATGGTTATACACGGTTATTAAGCGGGTCTTGCTCGCGATAAATACTATATTTAAGGCATAAATACCTCGCTATTTGCCAACTTCAGCTGACTTGCATCAGACGTGATCGCGGCGGGAGTGATGCGGTAGGTAATAACCGTGTATAATGTGATATATGTGTATAATGTGTGTATAAACCGCGAAAGTTTAAAATACCCTATGGTTAACTGAGTGATTATGCCTTTAACACTAGTCTGCGATTGCACATTCTTCTTTGTATACGCAGGTTTTAACAAATAATAAAAAAAAATTATGCTGGCGCTGTAAATTACAAGCAATCTAAAAAAAAATAGTTTTTTTATATGTTCGAGGATCATATTTAATTATCAGAACAGACCCTATAACTTGAACTGGAATATATTACAATAGCGCTTCCATATTGCACTCACTATTAAATATTCCGGTACATGTTCTTATTTAAAATGGATTCCAGTAACTGAGCTGAAAGGTTTTGCACGAATTTCAGTGCACCTGAATAGTTTCATATAAATTTTGTATTTGAATATTTCTCGCCCTATAAATTAACATACCAAGTATGCCGAAGCAAAATTGCAGTCATTCCATGAAAACTTATTTAAAATTTGATGTTCATTTTATACCAGGAGTATATTTTTATTTTTTATTTTATTTATTTATAGACTCACGCCTGTATCCCCGAAGGGGTAGGCGGAGGTGTAATATTACACCCACATTTCGCCAGGAATTCTTAGGTCCACGTAAAAGGGGGAAGCCTATTGCCGTACCGGGCACATTACCAGACTCCGTGCTGCTACTGAGAATTTCCTTACGGGAAAACCCAATAACACTTTGCCCGACCCGGGAATCGAACCCGAGACCTCCCAATCGCACGCGCAAATTTATGCCACGAGACCAATGAGGCAGTCATTGTAATATAATTATCAGTAATTATAATATAATTTGGTATGACACCATAAGATACGGCAAAGGTTAAAGAATAGGTTATAATTATAATATATTAAGTTACATTGGTGATAAAATCAATACCAAGAAAACAAGTGTCTTATTTAACATAATGATAAGAATGACAATTCAACACAAAAATATAAATCAGTACAAACTGATAAACTTAAAATTTAACTTTACATGAAATAAATAATAATTTAATTTCATTTCATTTCAATGCGTACCACGTCAGTCAATGTTAGTGGGGTGGGTATATAATTATCCCCGGTAGTGTAGCAGCAATGAATACTAAACACGATTCACCTGCCTCTGCTACAATAAGACCTTGATGACCGCGGTAGTTTTAGTAGGTACGAACGTCTGGAGGGGAGATAGACGAACACTCTCGGCATGCCCCAAGAGGCGAGAGATGAGACCTTTAGTTTAGGTGACGGCAATAGTCAGTTCACGTCTTACCATGATTAGATCTGAATTTGGCACACAGATTGTTTAGCGTCAAGATTAGATTGTTACAGAATTTGGAGTGAATGAAGAAAAATAATGAAGGCCTCATTAGCCTAGTGGAGTGACTATCAGATTGCTACGCAGAGGTCTCCGACCACGGCGGTAGTGCGCTACTGAATTTCTGAAGTTAAGCTCATATATATTTTTTTATAATATTAGACCTTTCTAAACTACGAAGAAAACTATCATTTGGAAACCATGTCTTAGCGTTCTCCATTATGTTCTTGTGATACATTTGAAGTCTGCTAGCCCGCAATGCAGCAGCATGGTAGATTATAGTATTGCTCTTTTCATAACATGAAGAGGCCTGTGCCCAGCAGAGTGTCAAATATAGACAAGTCTGATGATGGTGACGAAGACTTGAGTGACTGATCTCTGTACTGAACGCTGGTTGTAAAGTGAAGTTGCTATCGACATACTACGCTTTCAAGTAATAAAATATGATAAGAATATATGCCAAAATTTATTCGAATGCATTTATTTCACATTAGCAATAACGCATTTCTACGAGCGAATAACACTGACATTTAAAATATTTTCGGTACACCTTTTCAAACATAAATGATGACCGTTAAAAATATTTATTCAATATTTCTTCTATCTTTTTAATACATATTTCATATCAAAATCAATACGTAATATGAGACCTTTTGAATTATTTATAAGATTTTATCGAGATCTCAAGTTTACTGACAAATACTCCGTACAGAAGACCGATGGAGTGTTCGCATTATTTATCAAGTTTCGGACATATTAGGAATGCGGCTATAGATTTACGGGATTCTACCATAATTCACCCTGTGTGGTAGTATAACACTACTATGAGTAAGAGGTAAAAGTTTGATAAATTGATATTTGGAGAAAATAAGGGGAAGACATTGAACATACTACGAACATAGATATACATATGTGCCTGAAACATCATATTATTGTAAGAGATGATATGCGTGCCAAGCGACTTACTATCAGGATTTTATTACTGGCAGAGTGTTGGCATTATAGCAGAAAAGCGGACCCTAGATTCCAAGGTTCCAAGGAGATCTTGGATTGCAACAGAATCAGCGCTAAAATCGTGATTATGATACCTGATACGGATGTAGGAAAAGCAAAACATCAGGCGTAATGGTTTAAGCGGCTGCCTCATCGCTTATACTGCCCATGTTTGACACCACGCGGGGCAAAACTTTGAGGAAACCACATATGTTGTTTTGAGTTAAGTATTCTTTAAGTTCGTTACGATTATTTGTGAAGTCCGCTGCAACAGAGCATTGGTTAACTGTTAGTGAAGTATGACACAAAATTTGTCAGTACCATAAGATGACAAATCAATAAACTAAGGACTTATGCATTACATACACCTTCACACGGGCCTGAAAAAAAATTAGATTGACAGAAGGAACAGACATACAGATAGACGAACAAACTGATGGATAACAACTAGTGTCTAGAGTTACCGTAGGCAGGCAGGAATGTTCAGAAGTGTGCAGTGGAAGCTGTAATACATCTACCTGACCACGATAGACAATATATCCAGACACAATGCACTGCGTTGCACAGTGAATACAAGTATTAAGTAGGTTCATGAAAATTTTACCTTATATCTCCTGGTGATGTTCTTGAGTGGAGTCCTGGAGGCAAGCTAGATACACACAAGACTAAAATTGGCCAATATTAGCAAGTGAATTATCTTTACTTTACCAGACTCCAACGCAGCGTCTTCAATGCAAAATCGTCCGGCACCAACCAGGAATTCACACACGTGTTTTACAAAGTTCAATATTTCACAAATGTTCATTAAGATACAACTTATCTTTTATCACAAATAAACCGATGCCAGCTGATTAAAGAAGCGGCACTCAATCGGGCTCCAATTTTATTACAATATTCCAAGCGAGAGAGACCAAAACGGCGTGTCAATTTTTCAAGGCAAGCGGAAGTTGACAGTTCAGTGTGACCATAGTCAAAATTTACAATAGACTAAACTAAACGTTACTAAATCGATATAATCGACTTGACTTATCATAAAACTATTTCTATTTCAAACATCCACCCGCCCCGGACCGGCCTACCGGTCCGCTGATCGGTTGGTAAACGTGACAATGTTGCAACCGCTCTCTTCAGAATCGAACCGTCCACCAAGACCTCAGCAAATCGGGGAACTCCATCAGCCCCAGTTACCAAACGAAGAATGCGCCCCCTGCGCCATCTGAGTGGCGGAAGCTTAGCCTCCTTGATCAAAACGAGGTCACCAACCTTGGGTGGATAGGTCTTGTCGGTCCACTTAACGCGTTGCTGGAGTATGTGCAAATATTCCAAATTCCAGCGTTTCCAAAAGCTCTGAGTAATCTGGCGTACCAATTCAAAACGTGAGAGACGGCCAGGTCTCATATCAATATAGGGGTACTCAGGCAAGGCGACAAGTGGGCGACCAATCAAAAAATGGCCCGGTGTAAGGGCCTCCAAATCATTCGGATCTGAGGAGATCGGGCACAATGGCCTAGAGTTCAAAATGGCCTCAATCTTACAAAACACAGTTGCGAGTTCCTCAAATGTAAGGACAGATTCACCGATTGTCCTGCGCAAGTGTGTTTTGGCCGATTTTACAGCGGCCTTAAAAATACCACCCCAGTGTGGACAATTTGGTGGAGAAAACAACCAATTTATCCCACGTCGGGCAAGTCTATAACCTATATCAGCCTTGTTGGTTTCAAGAAAATTAACAACATCATTCAAGTAATTATACGTGCCCTTGAAGTTAGTGCCGCAGTCAGGACGGATCAAGGAAGGCAGCCCTCTGCGGGATACAAATCTGTCAAATGTGACTACAAACGCCTCGGTCGTAAGCGAGGAGACCAGTTCTAAGTGTACGGCCTTTGTGGAGAGACAAACAAAAACACACAAGTAGGCCTTAACAGTCTTGCTGTTTCGAAGTGTCGACGTTTTCACCAAAAAGGGACCAGCGAAGTCCGTGCCAACACCGTCAAACGTCTTGCTCTCAGTTACGCGATCTGCCGGTAAGTCTCCCATCAAGGGCTGCATGGTAGAAGCCTTGAGCTTATAGCAAGGGATGCAGCGAAAAACTACACTCCGGATAATTCTCGGGCAGACCAAATCCAAAACTCGCGTTGCTAAATAGCCAACAGGGCATTACAACCAGCATGCGAATTTTTAAGGTGATGGTCAGTTACCAACAAGCGTACCAAATTACCGTCCTTAGGTAACAACAGGGGGTGACGTGCCCCGTAAGGGAGGTTGGCGTTCTTGAGACGCCCTCCAACGCACAAGAGACCCGTATCATCCAAAAAGGGGTTCAACTTAGATATTGCTCCCGACAATTTCGATTTCCCTGACTTAAGGATAGCAATCTCCTTCTCAAAATGCGCCAATTGCACAGAACGAATCCAAAAGGTGAGGGACTCCTGTCGTTCCTGTGGTGAGATAAACGGTGTCAGTCGCTTCTGTTGTGGGTGCCTAAAGTTAAAAACAAAACGCTTTATCCAAGCAGTAACACCTAACAACTTGTCAAGGGAGCTGTAACGATTCAACAAAAAATCGGGGTCAAGGCGCATTCCACCTTCTCAAGAGCGAGTGTTCGTAGACCCGGCAAATTGGAGGCATTTAAAACTGGCGTTCGAGGCCAATCAATTTCTGGTCGACTCAACCATTCCGGACCCCACCACAGCGAATGGCCTATCAAACTAGGCGTCAAGCATCCGCGCGAGGCACAATCAGCGGGGTTGAGCTCACCTGGCACGTGTCTCCAAACAAGCTTAACTTCAGATTTCTGTATTTGGGAAACGCGATAAGCGACAAATACCTCCAAAGAGTGGACAGACGCCTTCATACAACAAAGAACAATTCGGCTGTCTGTCCAGGCGTAGGTCCCATTAATACAAATGCTTTCACCCAAAGTACTAGACACGTGGTTCAATAAGCGTACAAGTAGGGCTGCTCCCGAGAGCTCCAATTTTGGGATGGTCAGAGATGTTTGAAGGGGTGCAACCTTGCTCTTCGCCATGATCAGGGAAACTCTCACCTGACCTGAGGCACTGACTGTGCGCAAGTACACCACGGCCGCGTGACCACGTTCCGAGGCGTCACAAAACCCGTGAAGGGTGGCCTTGTACTTCCCGGGAGGAAGGATGGGACGAGGCAAGGAGATCTCGTTGACGGCAGGAAGTGAGGATACAAAAGAGGTCCATTCCTCAACAAGATTGCCGTGTAGAGCTTCTTCCCAGTTCAATCCTGCTGTCCAAAGCTTCTGCAAGAAGCATGTTGCCCAAAATATGATAGGACAAATCCAAACGTTCGGATCAAAGGTTCTGGCGACAGTAGACAATACGAGACGTTTAGTCCAAGAACACGGCAATATCAAGTCTACGTTATACGTAAAGATGTCTTGGACTGGTCTGTACTAAACGCCGAGAACAGCCATCATGGCGGGGTCGTCAACAATCTCAAACAAATGTGGATCCTGCTGATGATCCTCTGGCAAGCATTCCAAAAGCGCTGGTGAGTTGGAAATCCATTTGCGCAACTCATAACCAGCGGAGGCCAAAATACCTATCAATTCATCCCGCAGGAGGATCGCCTCGTCCGCTGTGGAGGCGCCCGAGCAAATGTCATCGAGGTAAATATCATCCTTCAAGATGGCGGAGGCTCGTGGGAAACGTAAGCGTTCGCGGTCTGCGAGCTCCCAAAGAGAACGTATTGCCAAGTAGGGGCTTGACC
This sequence comes from Euclidia mi, assembly GCA_944739405.2. NCBI lineage: Eukaryota > Metazoa > Arthropoda > Insecta > Lepidoptera > Erebidae > Euclidia > Euclidia mi. The sequence continues at coordinate 5,927,569 of OX123206.2, read as the reverse complement.
TTAACCCGTACGTATTAGTATTGAGCTCGTAGACGACCATGGGATCGCGAGGAGTCTCTCTCCAAAGGATCAGATGGAAGCGACGGTCATCAGGGTGGATAATCGTCTGCCTGAACATCATTTTTATATCGGCCACGAAGACAACCTGATGTCGTCGGAAGCTGGTGATGACGTCACAAAGGTCCTTGACCAACTTGGGACCAGAATGCAAGCACTGGTTTAAGGATACGCCTGTTGAAGTCTGCGCAGAACCATCAAACACTGTGCGCAGCTTGCCAGTCGATGGCTTCAATACCGCATGATGCGGGAGAAAGTAATGCTTCACCGAACGCCAATCCAAATTTGACACGGAAATGTGTCCCAATTGTTCATATTCTCTCATGAACTCAATATACTTCTGTCTGAGCTCCAGATCACGACCCATGCGGCGCTCCATAGCCAACAATCTCTTTTCGGCTAAAGGTCGTGACTCATCAAGCGGAGGCCGAACAGACAGAAAAAGTAGCCTCGTAATGATCCGACCAGAACGGAGTCGACCAGTGTTGTTCTGGAAGAACAGCTCGCACTCCTCATGTTCTGGATTCAAACGGGCAGCTTGAGGGGGCTCCACTACTTCCAAAAACCTCTGAACCGCATCAGAGAGAGCAGAGCCTACCGCCAACAAATTATCAAGTACGGGTGGAGGGGGGTCCCTAGGTACAGGTCCCATCAAAGCAAATCCAAATATGGTCGGGATGGCAGTCAAACCATTTGGCACCAAGACCCGTTTCCCACCAATCAAAATTCCACCGAGGACATCAGAGCCAATCAACAAGTCGATTTGTCCCGGTGCCAGTTCCAATCCCGATGTCAAATTCATCACAGCAGCAGGTAGCTGCTTCTGTGGGTGCATACCCAAAATATTCTTCAACACAATAGCCGAGGTCTTAATCCTCGGGTGTGAAGATTCAACAGGGCCAAACAAAACCTTAACTTGCCCTTCAACATTAGAGGCAACGTCCCCTATGCCCTGTATACAATTTGGAAAAGAGCCCATATTTAATTTAACCTGCCTACCAAATAAGTGAAAACAATGCAACCTTGTGAACCTGTGTCCAATATATCACGGACAACAACAGAGGTCCCCGTGGGTCCCCAGACCCTAACAGCAACCGTTGGTAGGATAACGGTCTCAATGGGGGAGGTTGGCGTTAGAGGGCAGGGGTCAATGACCTATTGTTGCCTGGGCGGCGACCGTTGGTCAGGACCAGGCAAGTCAAAATGGGGGTGTGGCTTGAAGTCCTCAAAGGCGCGATGACTTGATCCGCGCGCCATTTGTGGGGGGTCATAATGACGCACCCGCCCAAAACGAGGTGGGCGCGAGTCAAGGCGGGGACGCTCCGCCAAAGGAGGGGAATACCTGGGGCAGCAGTCATGGTGCTGGTGACGCTGAACAGCACATTCAGGTGCGCGAGAGAGAGGAGGCGTGCGCACGCTACGGTTCTCCAAGCGGGGCGAGTGGCGATCAATTGAGCGACTCTCGGCTACGCGCCGGTGAGCCTCGGCTGCCACCTTCAAAACACCCGCCCGTGCGCGGCGTCGGCTGGTTGGACAAGCGGCCAACCTCTCAGGCATTCATACAGAGAATGTCCAAATGCTGTCCTCCACAGTGAGGACAGGGGCGAGAGTTTGGGCAGTCTCGCTGGTAGTGGGACCCCAAACAAGAGAAGCAAAGGCGGCGGGCATTCGCGATGCGCCTACGAGAGGCGACATGTAGGTCCAAGAATGCCCTACAACTGGCCGTTCTGTGCCCCGTGACCTTGCAGTAGGAGCACTCCACTGGGCTCTGCGTGACCGCAAAGCGAGGAGGGCGCCGGTCAACATTGGCTCGGGTGTGAACGCGAGCCTGCTCCTTGACCTTGGGCGGCTGCGTCTTAGCCGGCGTGTCACCACCGGAGTTGTCCAAGACCCGGCACTCATCCTCCAGGAACCTCTCCAGGTCAGCAAAGGGGGGCAGATGGGTCGCGCTATCCCCACCAAAGCGCTGTTCAAAACTCGACCTCAGGTCGGCAGGCAGCTTTTTCAGCACAATGTGAACCAATAGATAGGACCATTGGTCCAAGGGTAGGTCAAGGCACTTAAGTGCGTTGATGGCCACCAAAAGCGGGTTCAAAAGTTGGGTGCGCAACCCAGAGACCCGGGTGAGCGTCGGCAAACCCAAAATCGCGCACGCTTATTATGGTACCTACGGGTGATTAGGTCCCGAGCCGTCTGGTACGTCTCGTCAGACACGGGCAGATGCTGGATGAGGCCTTTGGCCTCTCCATCCAGAACCGACATTAAATATGCCAATTTTTGTGCTGGCCGAAGGTCAGCCCTGTCATTGACCACGCTGTCAAACAAATTAACGAAGCCCAGGTAGATTCCCAGGCAGCCATCAAAATGGGGGAGGTCTAAGGTAGGAAGCCTACTCACCAGCCCCGGTGCTGACCTGGGAAGCTCCCGCTTCAAGCCGGGTTGCCCTTCCCTATCGGCAACTAGTTGTCTCGCACTATTGGAGACAGCATCATACAGGTCTAAGACCTGGGCATAGTCTACGCTGACCTTATTTCGCTGGTCAGCGGTGAAGTCACTAACTGACACTTCGAGACAGCAAGTGCTGAAAGTGCGGAACTGCTGTTCCACACTTGCCAGGCGATCATCGATTCGCTCGTACCTTTGTAGTAAGGCCTGCTGGCGATCAGGCCGGTTCACTAAGGCACTGGCCGAGGCAAACCAGCGCAAATCTGATGCAATAGCACCAGCAACCGCACGCAAGTCCTTGATAGCTGACATAATCAAAATTTCAAAAGATCCCGGACAAGCGTTAAATAATATTAACAATTAAAACTTAATATTTCTTAATTCTTTGAAACCAACAAACTATTAGCCTGTTTACTGCTGGTACAAGCAAGTGGCAGGTATTTACTGCCCAATAAAATTAATAGTTTCAATATATTGACTCAAAGACAAAGGTTATTAAAGTTATAACATACAACAATTAAAGTTGAAACTTAAATTAGGTAATTAATTAATTACTGCAACAAGCAGACCAAATGTGTTATATATTACAACTGTAGGCACCAGTTTGTGTTACCTAACAATATTATCTGTATATTATAACAAAACAAAGGTTTATCAAAAGTTTGGTTGTTATAATGTTTCAAATTAATATAATTATGCAATTAACTAAATGTACTAAATTTATTGATACATACAGCTGTTATGTATCCAAACAAACTGACTTATTAATGCTAACAACAACAGGTTATTGCTAGATTTCAACAATACAAGTCAAACAATTACTTATTGAGGTTATGTATGACAATGTGTTTCAAATTATCTACGTCAACTTATACAATTAAATATTATGTATTTTAGACAATACTGACCTGAGAACACTATAACACTGTTTACAAATGAGATATATAGCTCATACAACACCAATCTGAGTTCAGATACAATCAACGGCTAAGTTTCAACTACAGCTCTGCAACCAAAAATTATGTCTAGAGTTACCGTAGGCAGGCAGGAATGTTCAGAAGTGTGCAGTGGAAGCTGTAATACATCTACCTGACCACGATAGACAATATATCCAGACACAATGCACTGCGTTGCACAGTGAATACAAGTATTAAGTAGGTACATGAAAATTTTACCTTAGGTATATCTCCTGGTGATGTTCTTGAGTGGAGTCCTGGAGGCAAGCTACATACACACAAGACTAAAATTGGCCAATATTAGCAAGTGAATTATCTTTACTTTACCAGACTCCAACGCAGCGTCTTCAATGCAAAATCGTCCGGCACCGACCAGGAATTCACACACGTGTTTTACAAAGTTCAATATTTCACAAATGTTCATTAAGATACAAATTATCTTTTATCACAAATAAACCGATGCCAGCTGATTAAAGAAGCGGCACTCAATCAAGTTCCAATTTTATTACAATATTCCACGCGAGAGAGACCAAAACGGCGTGTAAATTTTTCAAGGCAAGCGGAAGTTGACAGTTCAGTGTGACCATAGTCAAAATTTACAATAGACTAAACTAAACGTTACTAAATCGATATAATCGACTTGACTTATCATAAAAACTATTTCTATTTCAAACAACTAGATACAATGTAGGTATGCTATATGCGTCCATTTTACGTTTAAAGGTAGGTACAGTAGAAATTAGGATTCAACCATAAATATCTTCAAAAATGCTTCCTCCAAAAATGTTTTCATTTTTTTGGACATGGTCATCACATCTCTGCCATTTTTCTGCCGTGTACTCCGAAAAAAATAAATTCAGTGCGTTTATCTTTTCGTCTAGAGAAGAATTAATATGGTTTTGCGCTATATTGTTTTTGACATCAGCCCAGACCAACTCGATGGGGTTCAGGTCTGGATGGTATGGCGGTAAACGCAGTACTGTGTGTCCATGGGCTTTTAAGAGTTCATCAATTTTGTAAACGGGCTCTTTTTGTGTGTTATTGATAAGAATTTGCAGTTGGACTTTTTTCATAGTTTCGGAAAATTCAACGTTGTGGCGCCGCAACCAGTTCTGCATTTCACTTTTGAGGCTTGTAATGGTCGGTTTCTTCTCAACTTGAACGCTGTGGTAAGATGCTTTGTCCATGGCAACTACAGAATTCGGCAGCAACTTATCTTTTAGCCTTTCATCCCTCCACTTATAAAAAGTAGGTCCGTTCATGTCTCCATGGTAGTCACTGGTCTTAGAGTCTGATTGAAATATAGTTAATGCACCTTGAACCAAGCCATTTTGACACCCAGCGTGAAGAATTACCACACGTCGTCCTTTCCCGACGTCATCGTCAGTGTGAATTCCAGGATCTAACACTGATTGCCAACATTTGCTCTCATTGTGACTATTTTATATTTATATATTTTCTTCGCCACTCTGTAATATTAGGTTGTTTTATGAGAAGATGTCTCTTCAATCAACATTTTTTGAAACGGTAACCCATTGTGTGTAAAAGATTTCTCAGATATTCTTGTCCACAATTTAATATGCCATCCTGTCTCAACAAGATTGAGACAGGATGGCATATCAGTAATTTACAAATACTTGGCACTCTTTTTTCGATCTCATAAAACTGATGAATTTTTCTTCTGATGACTCCCAAATCAAAATCGTCAATAACATATTTTTTCTTTATAACTTTTGTTCTCTTTGGTGAACAAAAAGAACAAAAGAAATTGTAGATCGAAGAAGTTTTGAAGTTTTGAATTACCTACACTCTAATGTCAAAAGAATCCATATTTAAAATTGACAATAATATATATAGTTAGTGCATAGGGTTCCCACCAAGATCTTAGGGTCCCAAGCCAACCTCACCTGCAAGTGGTGAACCTGCCGATCAACGGACGAGGCTCTGGCAAACAAAATATCCCGATAAGCGGCAATAGGCTCGCTACCTATTACGTGGGATCAAAACACTGGCGAAAAGTGGGCGTTTAATATGCCTCTGCCTACCCCTTCGGGGAAACAGGCGTGAGTCCATGTATATATGTACAATAATATACAAATATTTAATAAACATATAATATAAACAGAAAATATTTCAATTTAACAAATATCGTATCTCTGGAAAATTTGAAAAGGCGAGATCAAACGCAACTCAGGAAAATTAGAAATCAAAAATAAGGTCGGCACGTCGCGCTATTCCGGCGCCCTGCCACGCCCTGCAAGACATCCATACAGAGATTATAACAAGAAGTTGTAATAAGTACCAGCATACCAGCAACAACTAGAGACTACGCCCCACTATGCCTCGGCCGCCACCTGCTATGCGCAACTCAATGTGACATAATATTATTATGACATTATTTTTTCATTATTTTTTTAGAATCATGTCTATCTATATTTTAATATTTTGTAAATACTTTACTGTAAATACACAGTTGTATATAGTAATTAAGTGCAAATAGTACGATGCAAGCAGAAAGTGATGGCAATGGTGAGGTAGAAGGGGGCGCAAGTCAACCTACCACACCACTGAGTGAATTAGTACGCTGTAATAATTAGTACCCCTACTGTGACCAGGCCCGCTTCTTTAAAGGTAAGCGGGGTTTGAAAGTACATCTTGACAAAATGCATAAATCCCAAGATGTACTTTGTGACCCCTTAACTTCATATTCAATTTCTACACAAGACTGTGTCCAAATTCCCTTTGGCAACATCTTTCGAATTTTAAAAATTCTGTTCCGGTTTTGAAAAGAGTTCCCCGTGGTGCAAGGCCATCAGTCGCCAAAAAATTGGCTGACTGCGTAGGTCTAGTTGTGCGGGAGAACTCAAAAACAGCCTGGGAACGACTATTAACCTTTCCTTATAGGATTTTACATATTGAAAAAGATCAGGCCTCAAAAAAGACACTTGCTGCCCAAATTAAACACAACTGTTCTGTTTCGGTCCATACTTTCGACACCAAATTTACTTTTAATACAAATAGAACGAATTATCAATATGTAGAATCCAAACTAAGGGAGGGTAATATAAGGGGTGCTTCGAGACTGTTATTCAGCACTGATGTGGTGACGCCTTGCTCTCCAAACACGCTTGCGGGTTTGAAGAGCAAGCATCCAGCGCCGATGGATGGCCTCTCTTTTCCTGATGCCTATGATATGGATTCGGAGCATCTGATTACTCCGGCCAAGGACGTGTTCGCAGCAGTTTGCTCCTTCCGAACTGGGTCGGCTGGTGGCCTCGACGCTCTAACACCACAACACCTCAAAGATCTTGTGTGTTCAAGCGCCGGGGAGGCTGGCGATGCACTCCTGACGGAGCTGACTGCTCTCATGAATTTGATGCTCTCCGGCAGTGTGGACGGTGCCATCACTGACATATTGTACGGAGCAAATTTATGCGCTCTTATCAAGAAGGATGGTGGCATTCGTTCCATTGCCGTAGGTTGCACATATAGGCGTATGGCAGCCAAGATATGCTGCATATATTATAGCAACGATTTATCTGCTAAATTCCAACCCCTCCAATTAGGTTTTGGCTCAAAGGGGGGTTGTGAGGCTGCCATATATGCCCTGGCCACGTAACTTGCTTGTGGTAATGGAGAGGTCATCCTTAAGGTTGACATATAGAATGCCTTCAACGCAGTGAATAGGGACACCTTATTGTACGAGGCAAAATTAGAAACCCCCAAAATTTATAAATTTCTTTCGCAATGTTACAGATATCCCTCAAAATTATTATACAAGGACAACCTATTGGAATCCGCAGTTGGATGTCACAAGGTGACCCACTTGGACCAGTCATTTTTAGCTTAGCAATTCACCCAATTATTCGGCAGCTAAATTCAAAATTCAATATATGGTTCTTGGACAACAGAACCCTTGGTGGAGACACTGACATAGTGCTACAAGATTTAGCAGTTCTAAAAGACAAATTTAAATCGATCGATGTGGAGCTAAATCCAAGTAAGTGTGAGTTATTTCTAAATAAAATTGATGATGAAAAAAAATCTTTGGTATTATCAAAATTTTATTGTTCGGCACCACACATTAAAATTTGTGACAAGAATTCTCTTCGCCTCCTTGGGTCATCATTGGCCTCATATTTGAAGAAGCCTACGAATCTTTCGTAGATGAAAAGATTCAAAATTTTAGTGAAATTTCAGATCGTCTGCTAAAAATTAATATTCATTCGGCTTTTACAATCATTCGATATTGCCTTTTCGTTCCCGAATTAACGCATGTCTTGAGATCTTCACTGCTTTGGAAAAATATGAAATGTTTAGAAAAATGGACCAAATTAATAAAAATACACTTAAAGAAATATTAAATGTGGATTTGAACGACCGAGCCTAGCTGCAAGCGTCTCTTTCTGTACATCTGGGTGGCCTCGGCGTTCGCAAAATTTCGGATGTTAGTTTACCGGCGTTCCTGTCCTCGGTGCACAGCACGGAAGATTTAACCAGGCAAATATTAGCACCTACCATGGTTAATTCGGAAGTGCTGTGTAAAACCGATGCCGTGAACGCCTGGAAAATGGCTTGTCCAAGCTCTGCTTTACCTACCAACCCATTCTCTCAAAGGCAGTGGGACCGGCCACTTTGCAACACGGTCAGAGAAAAACTTATTTTATCATCTACAAGTGTTGCTGAGCGTGCTCGCTTGCTGGCTGTGGGAGAGTGGGAGTCTGGTCTTTGGCTTCAAGCGCTCCCGTCGTCCAATGTGGGCACAATGTTGAACGACACGACATTTCGCCTCGACACTAGCCTCCGTTTAGGTGCTCCGTGTGTTTCTCCGCATCGTTGTCATTGTGGAGAAGCCGTCGATAGCCTCGGACACCATGGACTATCTTGCGGCAGAAGCGCGGGCCGAATGCCTTGTCACGCCTATCTTAATGACATCATCCGTCGCACTCTTGTCACCGCCGGAGTACCAGCCGTACTTGAACCCAGTGGTTTGGTACGCGACAATGGGAAGAGGCCCGACGATATGTCATTGTTGCCTTGGAAATTGGGTAGGCCTTTGGTATGGGACGCAACGTGCGTAGATACCCTTGCGTCATCACATCTTCCAAGTACAGCCACCTGTGCCGGCGCTGCTGCTGCAAGCGCAGAATCCCTCAATCGAAAATACGGTAATTTAATAGGTAATTACGTATTTGAGCCGTTTGGGGTGGAGACGCTTGGTCCATGGGGTCCGAGCGCTCGTACTTTGTACAGAGAAATCGCCAAACGATTAATCGACGCTTTACGTGATCAGAAAGCTGGGCTGTATTTCGGCCAGCGTATCAACATTGCCATCCAGCGTGGCAATGCTACCAGCCTTCTGGGCACGTTACCAATGGACAGCGATGCGGAGGAATTCTACGACGCCTAAATCTGTCTGTACTTTGTATTTTGCCCCCGTTTTTGTACATATTTCTTTTTATGTACCTATGTAAATAAACAGTTACTTCGTTCGATTTTTAAATAGTAAATAGGTTAGTACGTCAATAATGAAGTTGTGTATAAATTGATGATGTAAGTAATATTTTTGGTGAATTAAATTTCAGTCGGCCTAAATTAGTTGATGAATTTCCTGCAGTTTCTATATTTCTTACAGTTTTTTCGCAGTATCCCGTAGCATCCGCAACAAATATTTGCGTCACTTTTATATTCAAAACTTTCTTTGTCTGCTTTCCTTTTTTTTAAATATTCGGCCACTTTGAAAATTACAGTCTTCATATCTCGAGATAACGCTCGACCCATCTTTAGATATTTTACCTCATGTGCGTCTGACACAGACAGTCCGCAACAAATAAGACTAGTTGCCGAAGTGAGCGATGACGGCAGAATGACCAGAGGGAGCAACTGTTTCGCCCCCCCGTCTCGCCGCTCGCATACCTAAGGCGCGGTACAGCGGTTACGGTCAAACTATAATACTGTCTTTTCAATCTTAAAACAAATAAACTACCCACACAAAAGTATTTAAAATATAAGGGTTAAATAAAACTCCAAAGTGCCTCGCATACGTCCATTGGTATTGTATAAAGTATCAAAGAGCATGAGTGTAAGTTGTTTACTCTGAATTCGAGGCAATGGTTTGTGCAAACGATCTCTCTGATCAATCCGAGTCCACGCTCTAAACAAAAACAAATATTTTAAACCCAATAGGTGAAGGTAGCCCGGCTTTTTAGGTGCTTAGGTGAATGAAAGTCTGAAGTAATATAGAAACTAATTTCATCAGACCTGTCTATAAACTGTCCCACTGCTGGGCACGGGCCTCTTCTCACAATGGGTAAGGCCATAGTACACCACGCTGGCCTAATGCGGGTTGGCAGACTTCACATGTCTTTCGAGAACATTATGGAGAACTCTCAGACATGCAGGTTTCCTCATGATGTTTTTCTTCACCTAAACGGTGCAACGGCAAGCGATAATTAACAATTTAATACGCACATAATGCCGAAAAATCATTGGTGCGTGCCGTGGATTCGAACCCGGTCTGGGTTCGAATCCACGGCGACTCTGACGTAGCACTCTGTCGGTCTCTACACTAGGCTATCGCTGCTTTAAACTAATTTACAATAAGCAAATTAAATTATTCTTTAAATCAACTGTCAATTTAACAATGTTAAAATTTTGACCAAATATTTATCTTGCTTTTTCGTTATTCCCCAATGCTTGTATAGTTACTAATACCTACTCACGAATGTACGAAGATTGTATTAAAAATACTTAGAATTTTGTACAATCAAGTATAACATTCTGAGTATTAATAATGAAATCTACTACTACGAGTATTATTTTAGTCGTAAAATATCACGCAAAACTACTAAGCAGATTTTGATGAAACTACAGTAGCTATACAATATCAGAATGACTCAAAAAAGTACCTATAAGGACAACCACCCGTGCGAAGCCGAGGACAGAAGTCAATCATCCTGCTTTCTGTACTGCAAAAAATATTATTTAAAACTAACATTAATGCCCAGGAAAGTTTAAATTAATCTATTCCTGCACTCCGTCTATAATAATATACTTAAACTTTCATTCTGCGAAATTGTCTTTATCTGTCTTGTAAAACAGTTTTCGCTCCGATTTAATATACATACATATAATTGAAAAGTGAGCATTGACTAATGGGTAATTCATCAAGACTTTCTTTGAAAGTCTTTTAAATTAATTAAATCATTGCTAAATCAACTGTAATTGAAGTAAGTACTTTAAATTTTACGGTCCTTCCGGACTCTGAAATTATGGGAGATAATTTAATCTAACTAATTAAACTATCTAGTACATTTTAAATAGTTGTTCTGTTGTACCTAGTAGAAATTTGGCTATAATTTTAAGCTTCCGCTCACTACAGTAATTTCCAATAATCCGATAGCAGGATGCACTAAAAGCTTCTAGAAAGTTCACTCTTATCATAATATTATATCACATGAATGTATGAAGGAAGTTTTAAAGCGAATGATACTTTAAAGAAAGTTTTCTCTCACTATGCCCGCACAATCCTTTTAGCTGTTTCTGTCCGACTCCTTGGGAATACCGGGCAAACCTGGCTTAAATTTTAGATCCCTTTTTAAATTTTATCTTACGCCCAATAGCTTTAGCTGTCTGTAGTCTGTCAGTCAGTCAGTAATGCTAGGATTTTATATTTATATACAGATATACTGTTTATTATCGTTGAGCAAATCTAATTATTATTTATAGTATATGATCATATGAACGTAAATACAAAGTTTTAAAGCGAACAGAAATCGTACATGTCACTTTCTATCTCCATCACTACACGAAATACGCCACCTCACAAAACGATGTCTTACAAGTCGACATTTCACTTCCCTAACCTATCTTTTCTTTTTCTTCAAAGAAATTATTGACTTCTCGACTTCGCAGAGGTCGCGTAGGCCACTTAATAATACTTTGATCTTATTTATTTTCGAAGTCCCGGGGTCGCAAGGACTTGTAATAAAAAATGTTGGAAACTTTCTTTCCCGTTTTATTAGGACCTGTTGAAATCGATTTCAGCGTAGCCTGTAAGTTTTTGGAACTAATATTATATTGTCTCTCTCTGTATTCTTGTTGGGGAAGTTTCATTGCGGTTTGCGGGTGGTGTAATAATATATTCATTGTATGTAAAGGACTGTATCTTTATAGAGTAAGTTACTTTTTATGTGTGCTATTATGCTATTAAGGTGGTTTTCATGCATACAGTAGTTCCGTTTATAAGTTAACACAACAAAAAACTTTGTAGCTTTAAAAGTAACGTATGTCGTCAACTGTTTTAAACTACAATTAAATAACCAACTAATTTTTTATTGAAAAGTTTTCATATTTTTACACGTTAATATGTGATTAACAAACAATTTCTCCAATCAATTCATTGCTAGATACCAAAAAAATAAGTAAAATGTATAAATATATCTTAACGACCTCATAAACTACGAGTACCTCCACAATACCCTCAAGTTTTAAAGCTCACCAAAAAACATCAAAAGCAAATCAACGTTAGTATACCAAAAATGATGATCGCAGAGATCACAAGAAGGCTCCGTCCTCAAGGGTTGCAACCCTTCCACCATTATTCATCAGAATAAATGAACTATCAGGGGTCTATTCAGTCCTGCCGTGCATTACCGGCCACGACTTTAGGTGGACGACGGGCGATAAGCGACAGATGTAGCGATATCCATTGCACGTAACACCTTATTGAATGTTTCACCACATTTATTTTTTATGTGGCCAGCTCTGGTGTCGGAGTTTATAGACCGCCCGAAGGCCTCCGCCATGGCTTAAAGATTCCTGTGTTGAGAATGAGTCGTAACTGACGGCTACTTTTTTCAGTTCTGTTATTTAAGAGACCAATTATAAATAAAATGGGGTCAGTCATCAGTCATGGAAGAAATAAATACAACTAGGTGACCCGTCCATATAAAATTTACACAAATTATAAAATACACTTTATTTGTTGAGTAAAATTGCAGTAATCTTTCAGTTTATCGCGCACAGTCAGACGCGACGGTGACAATGTTTTTTTATACTCTAATCATTATCATCATCATATTATGCGTCAATGACAGTAGTTTTTTTTTTTTGACAGTAGTATTTATTTATTTATTTATTTATTTGGGACAAACAAACAGTAACACATTATATCTGCGCACATAACGTAAACAAAGGTATTATTATAAATGTGAAACCCACACCGTTAGCCACAGCATATACAATTCATATGACTATATTATACTATACTATACTATACTATACTATACTATACTATACTATACTATACCATACTATACTAATGAACAATCTATGCGAGTAAGACTACAAGAATGTTCAAATAACTATACATCGGAATCCTTAAGTTTATTTAACAAAGCAGAACGAAATCTATTTGCTGACACTGAGAATAAATCTAATTCTGTAGTTTCTGAACAAAAGTCGTTATAGTTTTTGCACAAGCGACGTAGAGGCGCCCGCAGACCAGCATTGGTGCGGCAATGGGACACAGCAAAAAGAGGACGTGCGCACATCTCTCGTCTAATAACAGTTCTTGGGACACAGTAGCATATTTTATTAGTAATCTCAGAACAGTTATACCTGTTACAGCATAAGTCGAAAATAAACATAATTTCTAGATATAAACGTCTAGACTTCAGGCTCATTAGATTGTAATTATCAAGAAGATTTTTATAGGTTGGGAAATTGGTTGGGAAATTGTGGCAGCACCTATAGTGCATCGATCTAAGGAATTTGCATTGCACTCTTTCTAGCATCTCAACGTATTTATTATAAAAAGGGTTCCACACCACCACCGCATATTCGAGTTGAGATCTAACTAGTGCTTTATAGAGATGACAATAAGTGCTTGCGTGTTTAAATTCAGTAGCTGATCTCATAACGAACCCGTACATACGATAAGCCTTTTTGATGATGTTGTCAATATGTTGATCAAGGTGAAGTTTGTTATCTAGCAGTATCCCTAGGTCTCGCACGGATAGAGCTTTCAATAGAGGTACATTGTTTAGATTATAATTATGATTTAAAACGTTTTTGTTCTTTGTAAATGATATAGTTAAACATTTAGAAATACTAAGGCAAAGTTTGTTTTGAATACAGTATTCAGAGAGTCGATTTAAGTCTTCTTGTAACTGAAAACAATCTGCTGGTTTTCTTATAGCTTTAAAGATTTTTAGATCGTCAGCATAGAGCAAAAATTTTGAGTGTCTGAAACAATTTCCAATATCATTTATGAACAAAATGAATAAAAGAGGCCCTAAAATTGAGCCCTGGGGTACGCCAGATGTTACGATAGAAGTCGCCGAGTGGGATCCCTTGATAACAACCCTTTGTGATCTATTACTAACATATGATGCAAACCAGCGAAGCAAATCTCCTCGTATGCCGTTAAAGGCAATTTTGGTAAGAAGCAAATTGTGGTCTACCTTGTCGAACGCTTTTTGAAAGTCTGTGTATACTGCGTCAACTTGTACTTGTTGATCCATATTATTAAAGAGAAAGTCGGTAAATAATAATAGATTAGTAGTTGTAGATTTACTTTTAACAAATCCATGTTGTTGTTTTATTATAATTCTGTAAATTATCTTATGTATTTCCTGATAAACGAGCTTTTCAAAAAGCTTCGACAAAGCAGACAGAATAGATATGGGGCGATAATTTTCGACTTCTTGTTTGGACCCTGATTTATATACAGGAGTTATATTAGCCCTTTTAAATTGTTCAGGGAAGGTGCCGTCTGATATAAACATATCAAATATAATTTGCAGGGGTCTGTATATACTCTTAGCAGTCCTTTTAAGGAAATAAGGGGGTAGTTGATCCGGTCCAGGACCTTTAGTGGAATCTAAAGCTTGTAATGAGTTCAAGACCTGATGCTCGCTAAACGTAATGCTAGTAATATGAGTGCAGTTGTCACTACTCTCTTCAGGGGGTAACCATTCGTTCAAATGTAGGTTTGAGGGAACATAAACCGATTGAAAGTAGTCCATGAACATATTGCAAATCTCATCCGGATCACTGGATGTCCGATTTTTAAAAAACATAGTGGAAGGAATGCCGACATTACCCCTACGGTTATTGACATAGCTCCATAGGTATTTTACGTTCTTTTGAACATTGTCCTCAACAGAATTCAGGTAGTCAGCGTAATTTGACTTGCATAAGACCTGAAATCTATGCCGTAAATGCGAAAACTGTTCATAATCCGAAATATTATTATATGTTTTCCATTTCACCCAGACTCTGTTCTTATTTTTGAAAATTCGAATCAGTGATTTAGAGAACCACACAGGGAATTTCGATGAACGCGAGTTAGAAAAGGGTGTATAAGTTCTTATAACATTGAAAATAACATCGTTAAAAGTATTCAGACAATCCTCCGATGACAACCCCTGCAAACAATTAGTCCAATCTATATCGGCCAATTTTTTGTTTATGAGTTCGTAATTAGCTTTATAATAGTTATACTTTACAATTTTTACAGGATTGATTGTCTGTAACGTCGTTTTATATCTTATATCGGCGCAAAAGGGTGGATGATTTATATCGGGAGGTAATAAATTACATGAAGGTGCATAAGTTGCGCACTCGCTATTTGATATTAGTAGATCCAGAATACGCCCCTTATAATTTTTTAAACTATTGTATTGATAAGCGCTAAGCAAAGATAAGAAATTACTCATATGTCTACAAACAAATGATGAGCCAGTACTAATAAGTGCAGTCATGTTATTGTTTGTAGCTGGGAGCCACTCAATATGCGGGAGATTAAAATCTCCGAAAATATGAAAATGATTAAAGCCGAATTTGTCAATCAGATTTTCTAATGTCTCAAAATAATCAACATATACTTCTTTGACCGTATTGGTTGGAATATATACCGCGTTAATTAGAAATTTTTCGCGTCCAGCAAACGGTAGTTGTATAAAAACATCTTCAATATGAGAACTAGCCTGGGAATTGTATGGTACACAGGTGGACTGTAACGTTTTTAATACAGCTATAAGAACACCTCCCCCATCCTTCTTATTGGTAGCAATACGATCGCGATCATTTCTGTAAACTACGTAGCGCAAATCAATAAACTCATCATCAAATATTTCAGGGGTTTGCCAGGTCTCTGTTAATATAATTATGTCATAGCAATTTGATAATATGTTCATGTACAAGAGATTCAGTTTAGAACGAGTACCCCTACAATTTTGGTAGTATACTGTTAACTTATCTAACACGGTGAAAGTGAAACAATACTAAGAATAAATCAGTAGTTAACATGCACGTAACCGTTATGAGACGGAAGTCCAGATTATGTATAATATATAAGATTAAAATTACTATTATTATGAAAAGTGACGACAACAAGTATAACATGTTTTTAAAAAAGCTACTATGCCTTTGTTTAAGAATTACACTATGTAAAAATAAAATATGAAGACAAAATATGAGCATTAAATGCTGTTTAACAGAGTAAAGCAAATAAACAAAAAAATACTTAGATTCTATAAAGTTATTAAATAAAATATTAAGACATAATATGAGCCTGAATAGGTGTTTAACAGAGCAAAGCAAATAACCAAAAATCTACTTAATAATAAAGTTGTGAAATACTAAACAGCTAAAGCATGTATAAAAATCAATTCTAAACATGATCGGTACCGGGTTTGAATTTTGCCATTTTGGGCTTGATTTTAGAAATGTCTTTCTCGGATCGTATGGCAAATGCTGGCTCGGAGTCAATTTCGCGCACGAGAATAGTAGCATGCTTAACCCACACATATTTAAAGTTGTTCTTGACGGCGGCATCCTTACATTGTCGAAATAATTGCTTCTTTTTGAGAGTTAAGTGTTCATGCATATAAATGGGATTAGAAGGTCCAGTAAGTTGCAGTTGGTTAGTATCTAGTCCTTTTGCTAGCCGGTAAGCGCTTAATAAATTATCCCTTAAGATGCGCGAGCTCAGTTTTACGATGATATTTTTCGGCTTTTTATTACCTGTGTGTGCGTGTGGCACCCTATGTATAGCAAGGATATCCTTAGGACATAATGTAAACTTTATTTTTGTGCAAATATTTTCCATAAGAGTAATCAAATTTTCATTACGCATTTCCGGAACATTGCATAGCTCCAGGTTACACTGGCGGGCTTGTTGTTCAAGAGAATCGATCTTCGCTTCAAGAATAGTAATCGTATCAGCAATAGTTTCTGTGTTTACAGACCGAATGAGTTCCATCTTTTTCTGAAGGTTGTCCTGTTCGTCCATAGTATACTGAATAGAATTCCTGAGAGTTTCCACGTCCTTCACCAGCCCATTGTGTTTAGCGTCTAGGCTACATACCTTATTATCTAAGCCAGTGTGTTCGCAGCGCAAACTGTCTAAGTCGGTCTTGATATCGCAAGTAACTTGGGTTACGGTGGCTAGATCAGCTTTAATAGCTTTTACACTGTCAGTTATTTAAGATATTGCGCAGTCCAACTCACCACGCCAGTCATCTAACTTTTTGTTAATGTCTAGTGACAATGTCCTTATGGCCTTGGCAAACTCTGACTCAGGTTGTTTACGCTTTCTCTGAGTGACGTTTTCCACAATCTCAAGTGAGCTAGCAATATCTGGATTAGAGTGCTTCTTATCGGGTGATCGGAACATTATAATTTAGTGCAAGAATATGTAGAATGGAAATCCAACAGCAAACAGAAATGTCACTTTCACAGCAATATATTTTACTTGTAAGTGTATTAAACGGAGATTAAACCAGTGGGAAACAATATCACTATAGTCTTAAGTTATTTGGAGTACACTTGTTAAACTTTGAACGATATTAAACAACTTAAAATATGACAATAGTAGTAATATAGTAATATAGTAGTGACAATGACAGTAGTAGTCGATTATTTAGTTTGATAGTATCATTGACATATACTCTAACGATAGACGGAGCATTCCCTACAAATATTTTGTTCAAATTGTCTAACGTATGACGTCTAATCGTACTAGCGCAACACGCACGCGCAAGCAGCGCCAATAACTTACAGTGTCTAGTTATTATTATAGCCAATCAACAACAACCAGTCCTGGCTGCTTACCAATGAGTATCCAATAGTTCTCTAACGCTACTGGCTGCTTATTGCCATTTGCAAAGACTATTAACATCACAGAAGAGATGTTTTCTGCCTACAATATTTCATCAACATAATAAGAACAGATTATTTATGAAAATAAAGGGAATTAATTGCTGGAGGTTTATTTAAGTAAAAAATAGAATCTATAAACATATTCAGATGTTTTTATTACAAAATAGAAAAATGTATTCGTGGGCGTAAGCTCAAGACTTGCCTTAGTTGCCTCACGAATTATTCTAATTTTTAAACTTTATATTTATCTTACTATGAGAATTGCTTAAACATATCCTAATATATAAGGCAGGATTGTTTGTCATTCTGTAAAGATGCCCTTGCTGACCACAGAGTTCTAAAACTACACATGTGGCAGATGGCACTATGTGCTACCATAAGGAAACAAACTATTAAAAAAAAAACTATGACGAAGTGGCCTGAGTAGCTTAGTCGGTACGGTATCCGTATCGACACGGTTCGTCGTGGTCGCGGGTTAAAGTCCTGCCTAAAATTTATTCTAAATTGCAGTTCAATTTACTCTAGCAAGAAATGCTCAAAAATATATTTTAATAACTATTCAATTGCCACCAAATACAATTAATTTTGTGGTTTTTTGTCTATTGGTCGGATAATGGAAATCAGGATCTGTTTTGGCCTCATGGTACCTACTATGTTGAAGTGTTGAAATATTCGTTAATACGGTTATTACGATCAATATTCCAAAAAATAAAAAGAACACATAATTAGTGTTATACAACGTCAAATTGGTTTTATAAAATTAATCAAACTAAAAAACTCTTAAAACCAATACCTTCACGAAGTCTGGTCTTAGTCATATATTTTACCTACAATCACTTGCAATATATTTCTGCATAGTAGTTTGTCTATGATCGTAAATGACGTCACATAAAAATAAAGAAATACATTTTAATGTGGTATTATGATACATTTAACTCTTTTATTTACATAAATAATTAAAAATATTGTCTAACGCTACTACAGATACAAGTTCTGATTCAAATTAATCGATATATCATCGCCACATAGTCAATAAACGAAGCGGACCCACACCGCAGGAAAGTCAAAGTGACACTAGATTGCTTTGCCGGTATTTTCATGCAAAGCATTTGAACAAAGTAAATGTTCTGAATGCTACATCTAGTACTTTAGTACATACAGGATGTAACAAGACCCTTAACGAAAACTGAAATCCCATGTTGTACCAATCAGTACGAATATTTTTTACTTCGGCACCATACCTGGGAAATTACTGGTTCCGGAGATATTGAGGCTCAAAGTTAGTATGGAATTTTTCTAATTAGGTACAAAATCGATGCCTTTATCCCGCCAATATATTCTTTTTCTTTAGATGCCCTATAACCCCATGGATAAGTAGGTATTTCGAGCATTGCACGCGCGCGCTTTTAAATGCGGTTTAAAAAAAGTGAAAACAAAAAAAAATTGGTTTCCCAGGTATTATTTTTGGTTAGTATGACTTGGCATGATGTCCACAATGAGTAGACTTCGGCTTGGTGATGGGTCTTGTGACACCCTGTATATATCGATGGATAGTATCAATGTATACGTAATATAGTATGTTTGTTTAGTTCAACGCGCTAATCTCAAGAGCTGCTGGTCGGATCTAAATAATTACTTTTGTGTTGGATAGGTATCGAGCAAGGCTAGACGCTATATAATATCACGCTATGAGCCACGGGTGCGGAGCAGTAGCCCTAAATAACACGGGTGTAATCGTGGGCTCATCCAATGCCTTATAAGTTAAAATTGCATCGTTTGTTTGCTCGTTCTGTTTCTCATCGCCTGTTGCCTGTCGCTAAGCCTAAAGCCGTGTCCAAGACATTATTCGCGCCAAGGATCCTTGTTTCAATGGATCCTTTTTTTCTCAAGACCCCTATAAATAAGTAAGAAGAAGGCTGGTTGTGGGAATACATTGATTAAGGATGCGGGTACGAGGCGAAATTTTGTAGGTCCAGAATGGATAGGTAAGTTATATTTGATTAATGCATGCACAGCATTGATTTTCATTAACAGTGCTTTATTAAATGTAAATATCATTATAGCTTTTTTATGTTAAGTATTATTTAGTAGCATTCTGATAAAACTATTATTTATACCAATTACTGGCCTTGAGCTTAGCTCGAACTTGGTGGACAAAGTTAGACCAACTATTTCATCATCATCATCCTCCTAGCGTTATCCCAGATTCAACCTGGGGTCCGCTTACTAGTCTAACCGGATTTGGCTGAATATTAGCTTTTCCACGGAGCGACTGCCTGTCTGACCTCCACAACTCGAAGGGTTAGTGATATTCCACGGTTTAGACTAGTGTCAGTTTATTTAGAAGGTACTGACGTCCTATAACCACTGTCAAAGATCTGCATGACAACCGGGACCGACGGCTTAACCTGCTCTCCGAGGCACGGGTCAAGTGATAATTAACAACTCAATACGCACCTAATTCCTAAAAGTCATTGGTGCGCGCCATGGATTTGAACCCGATACCCTCTGCATGGCAGTCTGTTGGTATCTCCACTAGGCTATCGCTGCCTCTTAGACCAACTATTTATACCACTGTTATTAACGTAAACGTATGTGAAATTTCTGAACAGATTTTGATGAATCTTTGCAGTAATATAAGTACATTACGTCAGATTAGGACATAAGCTACCTTTTCCCGCGATGCGGGCAGATCCACGGGTAGAAGCTAGCTCACTGTAAATGTTACGCCTAATATTTAATAATTCTTACCACTTCAGCTTAATCAGAGAAAATAATTCTAAGTAGGGTACCTTATGAGTACTCACTGGCAAAAAAGTCACAAGTTCTGTCTATTAATATCGAGTAGCAAGGGCACGTATGTCTCACGTGATCCGCATAACTTCATCTTCTATATATTAAAAGAATTTGTGTTTTATAATACGAGTCGGCTAGCCCGTTCTACGCAAACGATTCGCATGATTTTTTTTTTAAATGAAAGCTCTCGCTGCATAGTTTTGTCATCAAGCATTAGAAATTACCTAACTTGCACATTCATCAAGTTATATGCAAAAACAGTTTTCTTCCATACATTTTTTACGTTTTCGTAGCCGTAGTCAATGACTCTCTGCTTCTATATATCTGGTTCTCATTGAGGTAGGCCTTTCGTTATAGGCCTAAAACACGCGCTGAAAAGAGCTCTTTCGTTTGATGGTATGCTCATTTAAATTGGGTAAGATTCAAGGAAGATAGGTGTGGACAATGAACTTATTTTTCAATATTTTCCTATAAATTTCTTAAGAATCCATTGCTTTCTCTCGACATGGACGGTTCTTAATTCAAAAATATTTTTATGGTATCTAAAAAGTTCCTTGCGGTAACTGCCAGGAAAAAACGTTATGCCTCCTTAAGATGACCTTGCCTTACTTTCATACGGGTGTGAGTGTGGTGGTGTGTAAAATTATACCCGATGTTGGTCAAATTATCACTACAGTGAATTATCGCTGATGGCAGGTAATATTCCCCGAATGTTACCAGTTAACCCTTAATGTTGGGTGAACTGATCTCTGATGTTGCGGAATTTTCCTTACGTTTTATGTTAGGAAAATTTTTGTGTTTTTAAATTACCCGCTCGCTTGCTTCTGGCAACAATCGTTTCCAATACTGACACCGCGAACTTTGCTCTTGGAAACAATCGTTGCCAAAAGTTAATTTCTATAAAACGACTTTAAACTCTATTTTAAAGCATCTAAAGTCCTTCCAAATTGGTTTTAAACCAATGACAGATTATATATCTAGCATCCGAACGCAAGTTTGCAACATCATAAAAAAAAATTTACTTAAAAAATTAGAGTGTAGTTTGAAGTAGCCATTTTGTGATTTTCTGTGTGCAACTGCATGTAGATTCTTTTATTTTTTTATGAAGATATTCTTCCACAATCATTATTGTTTCTTATTAAATACAACAAATAACTATTCTACTTTGTAAAAATGACTAAAAACTATACACCAAACGTGCATTTTTTTATTTTTTTTTCACAATTTCACGCTATTCGTCTGAAACCGGCAAAATATGCTCGATCTAAACTTTAGTCTCATATAAAATATTATACACACAACGTTTGTTAAAATAACAAACGTTACTTTGTTCCTTATCTTATTGTCTATACAAAACAGAAAACAAAATTAAGCTAGGTTGCTCGGATCGTTTTTAAATCAAGTTAGAATGAGGGCGTCCGCGCCGAGCGTACAGTGTCAAATTATGTGAGCAAAGTTCGACGGTTTTGTTGAAATCGAAAGCAAGCGAGCGGTTACGGAATTTCTTCTCGCATCTTAATTTTTTTTTATGTGGAACATATTACAGCGGTTCATAGTACTAATGTCATATAATTATATTATTACAAGTGGTAGTTATGGTAGAAATTGTAGCTTTGGTAAGAATAGTAGTTTTGAGAGAAAAGGTAGGTACTTTTGACAGTACCGGCGGTTTTGGTAGAAATGGTAGTTTAAAAAAAATGGTAGTTATGATATTGTTAGTAAGATTAGTAGTTTTGGTACAAATAGTAGTTTTGGTAGCAATGTTACTTACGATTGCTACCAAAGCTACCATTCCTTCCAATAGAACAATTTTGACCAAAACTATAAACGTCATTATTACATTTAAATAAATATTTATTTACCAAAATAAATCTTGCTTCTCACAGAAATATTTAGCTGGATAACAGAAATAAAACCTATTTTCTTACTTATAAAAAAAAGTTATTTATCTATATTTTTAATTTTGATAATAAAATATTGACAGGTAAAGAAAAAAGTAAGTTAGTTACTTATGTTTCTGATTTAATAACGTATTTTTTGTGAGTAATTGTGTTTTCAATTATAATGATGGTTCTTGGAAGGAAATTGAAAAATGCTCAGAGAAAGTTTGAACAAAGAATCTTGGTCAATGACGGCCCTGTTGGAGATATGGTACCGGATGGTTCTCCTACTGCTAAAAAAAATACGGGTGAAAACGGGTTCAGATTTGATTAATTCTACCATCAACAATTTTCAAGTGATTTCCATTCTTGGTGACGGTAATTGCTTATTCCGCGCAATTTCTTATTGTTTATATGGAAGTGAGAATAAACATTATGAAATTCGTTTGGCCACTGCTAATAACATTGTCAATAAGTGGGATGTATATAGTAACTTCACTGTTGGGGACGAAGCATATGGCCAGACCATTACAAATGCAACAGATTACAAACGTGTGATGGGTGCCAATGGACAGTACGCAGGGCATGCTGAACTTCAGAGTGTAAGTGAGCTATATCCCGAGTGTCAATTCAGATTTCACCTGGAAAACAGTAATACGATTACTGACTATGGTACTGGCGAAATTGTTCATAACTTGCTATTTTCTGGGCACCTGGACGAAGGACATTACAGTGTCCTAATGCAAAGAATGGTAGGGCAGCACAGTCATATTGATGAACTTTCTTTCGTCAATGTTCAGTTATACATATTATATATATCTCTATTGCGCGCCAAACCATTCAGTAATGCCAAGGTGGAAATTTCACGATACCTAAGGTGCAACGCAAAACCAATGTTGTGAGAAAAGAAGTTTTGTGATATATTATATTTTTGGTAAGAATATCATCTTTTTACTTATTAGATAAGGCTACAATGTACTCATCATACCTATATATAAGAGCTTTTTTTATTTAAAATATGCTGTGGAGCAGCACAGGTCCTCTAGTATCTTATTAAAACTCTTTGAAAGATTCAGCCTCTTTACCTTTTTTATATTATTATTTTTCCGACACCTCATGCAAATTTTCTATGTCGGCTAAATGTTAATCTACTATAATATTTAGTAAGTTCGTCACAAAAATAATATTTATAACAATATACGAATGTGACGATATTTGTTCTGCAGAACTTTACCAAAAATAATTCGGAAGTGTTCGTCTTTTTGGCCATTTGATATGACCCCTTTTTTAGAATTAGTAATTAAAGGACTAATCCTACCCTCATTGCCACTACTGTATCATCTGTATAGCCAGGTTCACGCAGTCTCTACCACTGTTGGCAGACATGCGGCTTGCCTCAAGATTACTTTTTTACCGCAAGCAATTTAATTCTCATAAAAAATAAGATACTTGAACAGGTCTAAACTGTGAGTTCTCAAAAGCCATAGATGTCTGTTAATCCGCAATTGTTTAGCATGGTTGACTATGGCCTAACCCTTTTCATATGGCGTAGATTCCTGAGCTCAGCGAAGAAACAATTAAAAAATACGACTAATAATGATATTTCAAATATTCCGGTTTAATCATTTTGAAATTCGCGTTTTCAGTTCTTTGCTTTTAATCCTTCTGCTCAGTTTAATAACCAACCACAAAACGCTTACTTTGGTACTTAGCAATCAATGAAATACACATTAAATTTTAATGAGAACGCTTAGTCTCTAACTACCTGAAGATTCTTGAGCCGTAGTTATTTGACTATTAAAACTGTCAAACTAGGACGAGACTTTCTCAGACTCGTTAATTGGTTATCGCTTGAGGCTCTTTTGACTTGTATTAAAGTTTAATAATAATTTATATGATTAAAATCAGATGGGTTGTAAAGATTGGATTTTTTTAAATAATATTTAAACATGTTTGTCTACGAGTGAAGAAAGAATGACGCACCATATATATGAGGCAAACGTGATGGGCAAGCCGGTCGCGGCCGACCTCGTAGGACATTCGTCGACCAAATTGGTGATGTTCTCAAAAACGGAAAGGTCCGAAGCACCCAGAACTGGCGAGCATGTATGAAAAGAGTAATAAATGTAATGGAAGCGCATGAGGTTTGTAAGGAAGAAGCAAGTGGCGTTCCGTTGTCTCTGCCTACCCCGACGGGGAAAGGGCGTGAGTATATGTATGTATGTATGTTTTTCTACGTAAAAAAAACAAAGCGTGTAAGAGGATTTCAATTTTTTTATAAACGTTTATATATAACACAAATGCAATGAACAGTTCATTGCATTTGTAGTTCTTAAGGCGTAGTGGCTTATGCTGCCTCGCCGTGACACCACGTCGAGTGTTGTAGGTTCGATCACCACACGAGACAACACTTTGTGTGATTCATAAGTATAAGTTGTTGTGATGTCATGCATGAGAAACTTGATGGGAGTGAATGAAGCAAGAGAGGTATGTCAGGATCGTTGCAAATGGCGTTCCGTGGTCTCTGCCTACCCCACCGGGAAACAGGCGTGAGTCTATGTTTGTATGTATGTAAGTTGTTGTTTCGATTCTGTATGTACTTTGTACGTTTGTTAAGCTCCCGCGACTCAGGATTTATTCCTAGTGCGTGAGCAGTCTTTATCTGGTTTCGTAGCAACAGAATTTTTATAACTAAAATATCACGTCACAAGTGTGTATGCTAAAGAATGTAGCAATACATTTGGTTTGTGACGCGATGGATTTGATCCATAGAAAAGTTAAGAGGCTATCTCGAAGATCAAAAAATCGTGCAGAAGTCATCGCTAAGTGTTACTGTAAAGATTAATGTTACATGGTTTTAAATTTTGACATAGTATGGCCCCACTAAACTGTCTAAAACCTTATTTCATTCATAACTCAATTAATAATCGTTTTAGAGATTTTCTAAGCATTTTCTATTAACCCTTAGCTACACTTGCTATTTCAAGCCATACATAATGTATACTCGTACACTCGTGGGGGAGCTAGGTCCCAATTAATTCATTATTTATTTAATAGAGAATTAATAACTTTCATGAGGCATTATTTTTATAAAATTAATGAGAAGCAGATATAAAATATGAACTTTTTGGTCGACATTTTTTAAAGTTAGGTTTACTGGTAAAAATAAAAGTTAAAAATTAATATAAAAATCAAACCAGTTCTTTTTTCCTTTCAGACGCATAACCAAAATTACGAAACAAGAGTAATATTTTGAATAATTTAAATAACATGCAAAAGCACTAGAGGTTTTTTTATTGATCAATTGCATACATATTGCAGGCATATCTACCATACCTATATTTTTGTATAAAAATATCTCCTTATTTACGTCTCCCCTTAGACAATAGAACGCCACGTCACTTGCTCCTATCCTTACAAAACTCACGCTAGTGTTTTATAATAATGCGAGTAATGAGTGTAGAGGAAGCCCTCTCTCATTCTCACACTCATTACTCTTTTAATACATGCTCGCCAATTTCGGGTACTTCGGACCTTGCCGTTTTTAGGACATCCCCAATTTGGTCGAGGAATGTCCGACGAGGTCTCCCGCGACCGACTTGCCAGTTATAATATGTATGTTTAACTATTACCTGGTACCCATAGTACAAGATCTGCTTAGTTTGGGACTAGATGGTGTTGTGTGTATGTGGTAGAATATGATATTATGATATTCTGCAGTCTAATAAGTCACCAATAAAAATACAGCCTGAGACGACTTTGACAGAACAACAATAGCACAATATCGTTGGTATTCCGTTTTTTTTTTTGCGGAAGCGTAGAGAGGAATCTTCGATGAAATTTCTCGCATTATTCCTTATTGAAGCATACATTTGTTGGACAACAATATAAACGGTGGACACCATTGTTTTTTATTGACATTCCACTCTTACACATAAATATACAATATCAGGAGATGAGAGAGACCATTGCGCTGTAATGGACGAAAGTCAAAGCTGAATAGTAATCATCATCATTTATTATATAAAAAAATACTTGTCCTATTAAATTACTGAATCTTGAAACATATAATATGGATATTTGGTGACTTTTTTCTTCTACGGAATAAAATAATGCTTTAAACTTTAAGGCAGGTGAAGCCGTATATGACTGCTAGTTCATCATCCTCATCCTCCTAGCGCTATCCCAGTTTCAATCTGGGGTCCGCTTACTAGTTTAACCGGATTTGGCTGAATATTAGCTTTTCCACGGAGCGACTGCCTGTCTGACCTCCGCAACCCGAAGGGATAGCGGTATTCCATGGTTTAGACGAATGTCAGATTATTTAGAAGGTACTGACGCCCTATAACGACTGTCAAAGATCCTTATGACAACCGGGACCGACGGCCTAATGTGCTCTCCGAAGCACGGGGCTAGCGATAATTAACAATTCAATACGCACATAACTCCGAAAAGTCAGTGGTGCGCGCCGTGGATTCGAACCCGATACCCTCTGCATGGCAGTCTGTTAGTATCTCCACTAGGCTATCGCTGCCTGCATGCACTGCTGACTGCTAGTTATTAGATTATAAAACACGTGATGACTCGGTCCAATGACTAACACGTAGAAAACGGTTAAGAACTGTTAATCAATATCTTACAATGTTTGTGATTGTCTCCCAATCTTAAAACCTAATTTTCACTATAATGTTATCGTAATCAGATCACCAGTTTCGTCAAAAAGCAGCACAATCCATCATCTTTTAAAATATTTTCATATATAGTAAAGATTAATATCAGCAGTTTACAAAAATGTAGCTTATCCAATCATGTATTATAATATTTTTATGGAAAGATTATCATTAAAAAAAGGATCACTAGATTTTGTGCAAATTAATATTTTTTTGTTCGATTAAAACATGTGGGACACTGACAAAGCTTTCCTGAATGATTCGGTCGTGTGGCCGCGCTCAATTTTAATCATGCCTCCCATTGAAGCCTATATAAGGGCTGAAACGAACTATGCTGACTGTATGTACCTTTCAAAAGTCTAAATTCAAACATTATGTACCCTTTTGAATCAAAAGTCAAGGTCAAAAGGGTTAGAAATGTGAATTCTAAGTCCACTGGTGGTTTAATTTTGATTATAATGAATTGCATCATGGCTCAGGTCTCAACAACGTTACCAACACGGCTAACAAGTCTATGTAGAATTCTTCAATGTCCGTATGGAATATAAAAAATATCGTGCCGAGCCTGTGTTTTCTTTGCTAATTGTTTTATAATTGCATCGTAAAGGAATGAACAAATAATACATAACCAAATCCTAGTATTAAAGTGGCCTCGGAAATGGTTACTAGATACAGCCTAAATCAGATAGACTATCTCAGCTGTTCTTCATTGCTATAAAAACAAAATAAGCTTCTCTCTTACAGCTGGTAATAAAGTTGCTTGTTTGATTATAGATAACATAACGTCCGTAAGAATTCACATAGCTCAATAATAAAATACCTACTCCAAATAAAGACTAAGAAGACATGAAAGCCTAAAAAACAAGCTTATAGAAATATTAAAGTAATTGACGATACAAATACAGTTGTTAAACATAGTATACTGACATCCTTCAGTAAAAGTAGCCAGACATATTTATTAAAGCTATTCAAAGGTACAGCAAAATTCATAAAGTTAAGGACAAATATAATATTTCAATACCCAAACCGGTCAAGTAGATTAAATTTATTGGTAATGATGAAACATGTAATAAATGGACATTTTTTTACGAGAGCAACTTGCAGATTTGATTTTTTGTTTGTTGAGATATCCCAACGATTATGGTGTCAAATAAAAGATCTAGTTCAAAAACCATTTTATCTGTTAAAATCATGTAAATCGGTCCACGCGTTTAGGAAATAACTAAGAATGAGTATAGTGTAAATGTACACAACCAGAATTTTTGTGATTTTTGTTCTATGAGCTCAAATAGTGGGATTGGGTACTTATAGGATTATTATTTATTATAAGGTACGTGGTGAAGTAGGTAGATAGACGATGAATAAAATATATTATAGTAGCAGCGGCAAGTCAACAACCCTAGCGCGACGCGTCGGACGCGGGCTTGAAAGCCGCGTGAAAGTGTAGGCACTTATCGCTGTAGGTACGGCCGAGTGAAGGAGGCCTGCCCATAGTAAAAGAAAGAAAGAAAGAAAACATATTTATTCTGTTAAGAAGTGATTACATTTTTTTTTAACATACTAGGTTTTTATAGAGGTAACAGAATTGGCCCCCAACTCAGCGTAGTGCCATCTAGTTCAACTAGGTGGCGCTGATATTCTGTTGGTACCATTTATTGACAAATAAATAAAAATAAATAAATATATACCAAATAATATTAATGATAATATTACTAACCCCGGCCGGTCGGTACACATTTTGTTTAGAATAAACAATTAAAGTGTTGGTGACATTATTACAAGACCAAACATTTATTTGTCCATTCCTGGGACAATGTCACCATCATGTTTATCGCATCTCAAACCAATCTGTTATGGCAACATAGTCCCAATAATTGACAAATATAACAATGTAAATATCAATACATTAATAATATGCAACACTTAGTTTATATCTATATGAAAATGGCAACAACTTACAAGCGCAACAACTCACGCACTATGCTGCCAGCACGTAAAAATCCATGAAGGTAACATTGTCCCAAGCAAGACAAAACATTTGCTTAATCTTGGGACAAAGTCACCATCATGTGTGTCGCAAAGATGAAGTATTCATGGCATGCATTATTATTATACGACTTAACTTAAATAATGTAAACATTTCTATAATCTCAGGTTCTAATACTAACAAGACAAACAATTTACTAGAGGCATCATTATAAACCAACAAAAGTCCATGAATCACGCTTTGCCTATGTAATCTGTGCCATGCCTCCTTCCCTTATTGGTGCGTTCACTGTACTGTCATTAGTTGTCTATGGCTGTAATGCGTAAGCGTTGGTAGCGCGGGGTTCTCAAATGATTGAAAGCGACGCCAAGCCATTTGCCAACTATTTCGCAGAGGAAATTCAAAATAGAAAACATGTATGAAATATATTATTACCTACCATGTGAATATTGTGAATAGTCTTCATTTGTGCTGTGTATCATTAGTATCTTTGAGTTTGTGTGTCGTATCACTCGTGTCTATAATAAAATAATGCTTGTGGTAATTATGGTGTGTATGTAGTGTATAAGATAAAGTTAGGAAAAGATGAATGTCAATAGAAACAAACAACTAAGGAGAGCAGTGTTATAGGTGTAAAACAATCCAAAAACTGACTGGCCGACGAGCAATTACAGGGAACTCACCCCAATGCCCCACAATACCTGCGGTAAGTTTAGTTCTGTAGTAATTGCTCATTTAGCAGATATTGCTTATAGTTTTTACTAAAGCTGAAACTTGATTTCAGAGCTCTTAACGGTGGCGGCAAGATATTCCATATCCGTGATGCTGTTACTTTAAAACTTGCACCAAAAGCAGCTGAACGATGTCTCGGTATAATCAACAGGCAAGTGGAACCTCTAGTATTATGTCTATTTATGTCTCTAGACCAAGTAAGTTTTTTGTAGAGGTATGCTGGCCTCCCCGACAGTACAAGCTCTGCTTAGTTTGGGGCTGAATGGTGTTGTGTGAATGTGGTAGAATATTATTATTATTTATATTTAGAACACAGCTGTTAGGAGTTTACTTGATATTCAGTATTTTATACTTTCTGAAAATATAATTTATTTTTTACACACGCCTTTATCCCCGAACGGGTAGGCAGAGGTGAAATATTACACCCACATTTCGCCATGAATTTGTAGGTCCCACGGAATAGGGGGCGAGCCTATTGCCGTTACCGGGAACATCACCAATGGTGCTACTGAATATTCGGCAAAACCCAGTAATAGTTTTTGCCCGGTCCAGGAATCGAAACCTCCGATCAGCAGTCGCAAACGCTATCCACAGGACCACGGAGGTAGTCTAAATATAATTATTTACATAAAGGAAACTTAGCACAGCGAAATGTAAGACATTGTGGGAGAATTCTCAAACAGCCCTCACATCCTAATCTAGACAGTGAATGTACTATAGCAACCGGACAACTAAAGTCTAGGATAAGCTGTCAACGATTAAGCAACGTTTTTATCATCCATACATCCAAAATACAATGTAAGTAAAGCGCCAAAAAGCAAAGGATAAGGAAGTATCTAACGTATTCGAAAACATTTTCTCCCAAACACTTTGTAATCTTGACCGACATCTTGCCAAAGAAATTAAAAACCGTATCAGGGGAAATGCTTACAAACAAACGAAAAGAAAAACACCGCACAACAACAAAAGGTTTAAACTCATGTCTCTTAAAATATCTTAACGAGGCATTCGAAACGAATATATAGGCTATTTAAGTCACCGAATCTTGTATCTTCTTTGTCAGAGGTCATTATATTCATCCTTATAACGACTTGGCTTCAAGTTTACTTTGGGGTAAGCTATGACGCGAAAGCTTTAGGTGTTCTTGATGGTTGTAGGTTTCATGTTTGCTGGTGGAGATCAAAAATTTGTGGTATCGGCTACTAAAGTTACTGAGATTTAGGTAATACCTAGGTGATTGTTGTGAGGTCCAGGTGGCTATAGGAATATGACGTTAGCTTAACGTCTTCGGTTAACGTCGCGCGTATTTTTTAGAAAAGACGACTGCCACTCTACCAATAATTCCAGTCAGTGTCATAGGGGACTTGAATATGAACGTTACAAAGTATACCCTAGCCTTTATACAACAATTTATGGATCTCACAGTGTTGTATCGTATGGTGGTCGAACCAATAACACTCGACGTAATTAAAAGGCATTACACCATATATGCAGTCGAAATGGGCGCCCTCCGAGTTTAACTCAAAGATACGACATTGACGTTTCTGAAGCAGTTAATAATCACTGCAGGACTGCCTCCATGGTATGCGACTGCCTCCATGGTATGCGACTGCTGATCGGAGGTCCCGCGTTCGATTCCTGGGTCGGGCAAAAGTGTTATTGGGTTTTTCCGAATTCTCAGTAGCAGCACGGAGTCTGGTGATGTGCCCGATAGCGGCAATAGGTTTGCCCCCTATTACGTGGGACCTAAATAACTCATCGCGAAATGTGGGTGTAATATTGTAATATGCCTACCCCTTCGGGGATACAGGCGTGAGTCTATAAAAACAATTAAAATCAAAGATAAGGCACAAGGTAGCTTAAGTCTTTTTCCGTATTCTGCTTTCCTTAATTAACCTTTATTTATTTATTTATGACAGGAAAACCAATAGCCTTACATGATGTTGATATTAGTCAATATAATTAGTTGACATATTATTGCAAATTACATGTTTTCACGTATAAGTATATCTAACAATAAATATAAAATGTCTCACTTCCACTACATTACAAACAATATAATTGTAGATTAATACCTTCTCCTTTCTCTTAGCGTTATCCCAGTTTCAATCTGGGGTCCGCTTACTAGTCTAACCGGATTTTGCTGAATATTAGCTTTTCCACATAGCGACTGCCTGTCTGACTTCCACAACCCGAAGGGGTAGCGATATTCCATGGTTTAGACTAGTGTCAGTTTATTTAGAAGGTAACGACTGTCAAAAATCTTCATGACAACCGGGACCGACGGCTTAACGTGCTCTCCGAGGCACGGGACAAGCGATAATTAACTAATCGATTTTAAACTTTCGCGATTTGTATACATCATACAAAATAATTTAGCGGGTCTTAATCGCGTTAACTTAACTTATTTAAGGTATAAATACCTATTTGTTTCCGACGTTTCGCTTGTTTTGCACCGAGCTTGGTCGCGGAGAGACTGATGAGAGCTCAGCGCCGTCTTGTGGAAGTGCGGCTTTCGGCACCTACCCTCACTTGGTCTTTATTTAAGTTCGCACTGTCGGTACTCCGACACACTACACTAATGACGTCTACACACTGTTGAGATTTATCACAGCGGCGGTGTTACATTTGCTGATGACTGGATTCCAAGTAGCCGATAATCTATATCCATCCTCCCGGTTGAAATTGTTATATTTCTTGATTTCTACCGCTTCACGTACTATCCTGGAGTAATAGTGACGGTCGGTGGATAAGACTTGTGGTTGATGCAGTTCTATCCAGTGGTTTGGTCCAGACTCCAACAAATGCTCAGCTATCGCCGACGTATTAATATGTCGGTTTTTTACAGCTGCGATATGTTCTTTTACTCTTTCAGCGATTGTACGCTTAGTCTGCCCGATATATGAACTACCACAGCTGCAATCGATTTTGTAGACGCCAGGTGTTTGGAGAGGAATGACATCCTTTGGGGTACGCAGATTGTGTGCTATCTTAGAGAGCGGACTGTATACAGTCTTGATGGAGTATTTCTTGAGTACTGTTCCAACTTTGTCCGTCACTCCCTTTAGATACGGCATGTAAGCGGGCACTCTGCTTACTTCAGGTTTACGCTCGTTCCTCTTCCGACGGAGTATGTTTTTCTTGTATCCGTTGCGCCTAAGTACCGCCCGAACATGTGACAGCTCACTATTTAATTGTTCAGGGTCACATAGGTCATACGCTCTGTTCACTAACGAGAACACAACGGAATCCAAGTGCCGCGGATGGTGGTGCGAGTTCGCGTTGAGATACCTGTCGGTGTGTGTCGGTTTCCTATACACAGTGTGTCCAAGGGTACCATTATCTCTCACTGTCACTTTAACGTCGAGAAAGGGTAACGATCCGTCTACCTCAATTTCGAAAGTGAATCGGATGTTCGGATGTATGGAGTTCAATTTGTCTGCGAATTGTTCTACGTCCTGCTTGTTGCCCTTCATGATGCAGAAGATATCGTCGACATACCTTTTCCATAGTTTCACCTTTGACGCCTGCATGTCTATGGATTCCTCAAAGTGCTCCATCCAGATGTTGGCCATTACCGGTGCTATAGGGCTACCCATAGCCACTACCTCAATCTGGAGGTAATGTTGTCCACGATATAGGAAGTAGTTTCCATCCAAGCAATTCCTAAGTAGAACGATGTATTCGTTAGACAGACCGTTTTCCCTTAATTTTCTCTCTACGACGTCCAGGCAATCTTGAATAGGAACATTGGTGAATAGTGACTCGACATCAAAACTCACCATCACCTCATCCGGTTCCCTTTTCATGCTCTTGATGTTGTGTGTATGTTTAGAGACTTCGCTTAGTTTTTTAACGAAGTGTCGTGACAACGAAGTGATACCCATAGAAGTGCGCATTAAACCGCGCAAGGACATTCCGTATTCCGAAGGCATTCTACACAATGCCAGTGTTCGACTTTTAAGACAATTATTACGCAAAGGACTCTCGCCACTTTATTGAAATCATCAAGAGCATTTGGCGAAACACATAAGCAAGGTACTACAACCGTTAGTAGGCAAGACGCACTCTTTCGTAAAGGACTCTCGCCACTTTATTGAAATCATCAAGAGCATGAAAAGGGAACCGGATGAGGTGATGGTGAGTTTTGATGTCGAGTCACTATTCACCAATGTTCCTATTCAAGATTGCCTGGACGTCGTAGAGAGAAAATTAAGGGAAAACGGTCTGTCTAACGAATACATCGTTCTACTTAGGAATTGCTTGGATGGAAACTACTTCCTATATCGTGGACAACATTACCTCCAGATCGAGGGAGTGGCTATGGGTAGCCCTATAGCACCGGTAATGGCCAACATCTGGATAAAGCACTTTGAGGAATCCATAGACATGCAGGCGTCAAAGGTGAAACTATGGAAAAGGTATGTCGACGATATCTTCTGCATCATGAAGGGCAACAAGCAGGACGTAGAACAATTCGCAGACAAATTGAACTCCATACATCCGAACATCCGATTCACTTTCGAAATTGAGGTAGACGGATCGTTACCCTTTCTCGACGTTAAAGTGACAGTGAGAGATAATGGTACCCTTGGACACACTGTGTATAGGAAACCGACACACACCGACAGGTATCTCAACGCGAACTCGCACCACCATCCGCGGCACTTGGATTCCGTTGTGTTCTCGTTAGTGAACAGAGCGTATGACCTATGTGACCCTGAACAATTAAATAGTGAGCTGTCACATGTTCGGGCGGTACTTAGGCGCAACGGATACAAGAAAAACATACTCCGTCGGAAGAGGAACGAGCGTAAACCTGAAGTAAGCAGAGTGCCCGCTTACATGCCGTATCTAAAGGGAGTTACAGACAAAGTTGGAACAGTACTCAAGAAATACTCCATCAAGACTGTATACAGTCCGCTCTCTAAGATAGCACACAATCTGCGTACCCCAAAGGATGTCATTCCTCTCCAAACACCTGGCGTCTACAAAGTCGATTGCAGCTGTGGTAGTTCATATATCGGGCAGACTAAGCGTACAATCGCTGAAAGAGTAAAAGAACATATCGCAGCTGTAAAAAAACGACATATTAATAAGTCGGCGATAGCTGAGCATTTGTTGGAGTCTGGACCAAACCACTGGATAGAACTGCATCAACCACAAGTCTTATCCAACGATCGTCACTATTACTCCAGGATAGTACGTGAAGCTGTAGAAATCAAGAAATATAACAATTTCAACCGGGAGGATGGATATAGATTATCGGCTACTTGGAATCCAGTCATCAGCAAATGTAAACACCGCCGCAGTGATAAATCTCAACAGTGTGTAGACGTCATTAGTGTAGTGTGTCGGAGTACCGACGGTGCGAACTTAAATAAAGACCAAGTGAGGGTAGGTGCCGAAACCTGCACTTCCACAAGACGGCGCTGAGCTCTCATCAGTCTCTCCGCGACCAAGCTCGGTGCAAGATGAGCGAAACGTCGGAAACAAATAGGTATTTATACCTTAAATAAGTTAAGTTAACGCGATTAAGACCCGCTAAATTCTTTTGTACGATAATTAACTATTCAATACGCACATAACTCCGAAAAGTCATTGGTGCGCGCCATGGATTCGAACTCGATACCCTCTGCATGGCAGTCTGTTGGTATATCCACTCGGCTATCGCTGCCTAATGAATGATTAACACCTACAACAACATTAAGTTTAAAGAGTAGGTTCACAACATTTATAGTTTATACAATTGAAGGTAAAGAAGCCTAAATAGGCTGCTTAATGAAGTGAATCTACTTTTACACGCGTCAAACTTTGCTGGGACAATAAATAATATACAATTTTAGTAATTGGTAGACCAAATCGCTAGGAATTACATGATTACTCATGCCTGTCAAAACCCTAAAATTTATCGATACTTAATTAGTTATACTCGTTTTGATAAGCGGCTAGTAGCAACTATCGCATTTGTTAACTTATTTTGAATAGCTTAGAGTTTAAGAACGGTCATTATAGTAAAAACCACTTTAGAAAGCTATAATTATTTAAGTTATGACCAAGAGGCAAAAATATTTTCAAAGTTAACATACCCACATTTAATCCACCCGAATAACCAAATGATGACTTGATACCCACACCACGTAACCAGAAATCTCATCTGAAAACATTATGAAGAACAGCGATATATGTCAAGATAAATAAAGTATTATGTCAGCCGAGATTCGAGGTTGAATGTGGAGAAGAAAACAGATCCAGACAGTGTAATAGTTTGTTTATTATTTTAATTTTTTAGCGCAGCCGTCTCGACAGTTGCCGTGTGATCGTATACAGGAATAGACATTATACGAAAGTGTTCTGACGTGGGAGGTAAATGACTGAAACTCAAGGCCACGCAGCGAATTTTCATTTATGTATGCATATATGAAAAGTCTTTCCACATTCATTCAAAGTTTACTTAGTAGTCACGTAGGGAACCAGTGGTCCGATTCAAAATCCTTACATAAGTTATTGAACGAAATGATTATTTTTCATGTTATCTAGGCTATACTAAGATGTGTTTTATAATTATATTGACATCATTCAGCCAACAAACTCACACAGAAAAATCACGTTGCCTTACAATGTTATCTTTGGTACACCAGAGATAACATTGTAAGGTAACGTGATTTTTCTTGAGGATCTCTCAACCATCATGTCACTGATTCCGGTGTTCTTTGAAGTCAGTGTTTTTAGCATCAGAGAAAGGATACAGCTTACAGGCTTAAAGAAAAGTCTTGCAGACAATTCACCCATTGAGAAATGAAAATCATGATATAATCAGCAAAAGTTACATTTCACTGAAACTAATCCGTCATCAATATCTACGACAGATGACATAAAGAAATGGCACCCTCAAATTATTTGACATCTAATCAGTAGATATCGAATAAACTTGTAATGGTCGCGTTCTGAAATAGAAAATATGCTGCCTCAGGAATATGATGAATTTGACAATTTTTCGATACCTTGATAAAATAATGATTGGATTATTTGTCAAATAACTGAATACCGTTCGGTTCTGAAATATGACATCATCTATAATTTGATATCTTGTCTAGACATGTTATGAATAAATTTGAAGTATGTACAATCAACTACATAAGTTGCTACGCACTTCACAATTTTTGCTAAGTATGTTATGCGTTTGAACTCTCTGATTATTATAATACTTTATTTATAAACTATGATGCAGTTAAGTGTTCTTTGTGTAGATATCGTACAAAATAATTAGAATAATTATAAAACTATTCAAAAATAACATAAATATATAACACCTAATGTAGGCGACTGTATGTATGTGATTTCATAATGATTAATGATTAGACTATGTTGTCTCGTGTCAGATGGAGGAGTGTGTAGGACAGCAAACTCCTAAATCTCTTAGTTTCATAGTAGTATTTTCAATGATTCAGCATAAAAACTAAAAGGACCGCAAAAATTACGCAACAATCGGTCCGGTAGATGGCGTTATTATCGAGATATAGAATATTAGTATTCAATATGAAAGCAATTAACAAACAAATTAAAAATCTTATTGTCCCAGTATGACTATTTTAAAGAGTTAACATGCAGCTTTATTGTATCAAATACAATTCGATATTTATCAGTAATATTGGATTTGGCTGAATTCATAGATACTGATAGAATAAATACTAATTATGTTGGTTAATGCGGGTTTACGTTTTAAAGTGTAACGTTAGTGAGGTTAATTCGGCAAATGTTCCGTTTACGCCTAGTTTGGTTGTGTTAGCAATACGTTTGGGGTCTTGGTTGGGTTACTGGTATTACAGAGACAATGCTAAAGAGATAAATTACTCACAGTTTCCGTCTTGGATCAAAGCAAAAGTCTTGTTACGCACCTCAGGTTATGCTAGGCATGATGAAGGTTTTTTTTATAGTAATAGGCAGCAAACGAGCAGACGGATCGTCTGATGGTAAGCAATTACCGCCGCCCATGGACACAAGCAACACCGCAGGAGTCACAAGTGCGTTGCCGCCCCTTGGGGATGGGAAAAGGGATAGGATAAGGAGTGTGGTGAGGGAGAAGGAAAAGGGAATAGGGTCTCCGGCACTCTCACTCATTGAATGAAACGCAACACTTCAGATACTGTTACTTTACGTCGATTTTCTGTGAGAGTTTAGTACTTCCTCGGTTGAGCCGGTCGATTCATGCTGAAATCAGCAAGGCTCTACTACCTGTAAATTAAAACATAAGCCCTGTTGAGATATTAATTCACTTTGGATCTTGCCAAGAATGGCTTGCAATATTCTAGAGTTGTTTAGATGTTACATTTTCTCCGGAAAATGGTGCAAAAATGCATTAGGTAACTAAATGTTAATTATCCCCTCGCTCTAAAATGCATTTTCTCCGGTAGTGTCCAGCCATTTTGAGGATGTAACGCTTATAAGATTCTAGGTTATAAAACTTTAATTTTCTCGCGTTTGACATAATTATATGACGTAAATTTTAAACCGTATACAGTTTAGAAGTTACTCTATATGAGAATTAAATTCAAATAGCTTACCTTTAACCTTTTCATGTCGAAAAAAATTGATAAATGCAAGTCACTTTATTTTTTCTTACACCATGTGAAACATTTTTACAAAATACACATAAAATATTCACGAAATTCCCTTTCTCACTGCACTAATATTGACAGGGGTAGACGACGCGACCGTTATATACATTAATTTAGCACAGGTTATCGATATTACTTCACAATAACCATTTATTCATGGCAGCAAAAAAAATTGCGCCATTTTGACGATCCGACGGCAAACATTTCTCACCACAAAACATATTTATACCAATTCATAGCAAAAACAATAAGAAATATCTTATAAACAATAGATTCTAAGATAACTTTTTGAAAAACTTATCTATATTTAGTAAAGGAATTAATAAATACTTACATATAATCATTTAAAATATGGAGGACGGCTCGCTAGCCGTCCTCCATCGCCCGAAAATTGCATCACAAAAGTTACTAACACTTCTTTTGTAAGTGTTTTTATAACTGGCTAAAAAAATACTTAAAACATATACTTCACAAAATGTTCAATAATTTAATGTATAATACTAATACAATCACTAATTGAACAATCCTCGAATAAAATTAAGGCAACTTGGCGAGCTATTAATGAAGCAACAGGTAAGACAACACTAAAAGGTAATAGTTTTAGTTTATATGATAGTGACAGATTAATTCATAATGACAAAGAAGTCGCACACATTTCATAAATTCTTTGCTAGCATACCGATTACTACTACTAGAGAATTAAAATCATCAGCTATAGTCGCAGAAAACCTATTAGAATCTAGTGTAGGAAAATGTGATGTATTATTTAAGTTCCACTGTATTAATTCTACCGACATTATAAGTACTTTTCAATCTCTAGAGTCTAAGAATACAGGTGATCTCGGGGGCATTTCTGTTAAGGTTTTAAAAAGTATAATTGATGTAGTAGCTCCTTATTTAAGCAACTTATTTAATAAGTGTATTGAATCAGGTGGTTTTCCCGATCTTATGAAACACAGTAAGATAATACCTCTTTTCAAATCCGGCAGTAAGACTGATCCTAGTAATTATAGGCCAATATGGATACTACCTGCCTTTAGTAAGATTTATGAAAAGATCATACTCAAGCAATTACTTAGACATTTTAATCTAAACAGCCTCCTTCATAGTGAGCAATATGGATTTACCAAGGGTCACTCGACAACAGATGCAGGAGTAGCGTTACTTAAACACATATTCAGTGCATGGGAGAGTGCCCAAAATGCTATTGGTGTGTTTTGCGACCTTTCGAAAGCATTCGATGGTGTCTGCCATGAAACGCTCTTATGCAAACTTAGACATTACGGCGTACAAACTAAAGCATTGGAAGTCATTAAGTCATACTTAAGTGACAGAATCCAATGTGTTGAAATAAACGGCTCAAAATCCAGAGGCTTCCCTGTTGATTTAGGAGTACCGCAAGGCAGCATCCTAGGGCCTTTCTTGTTTCTTGTTTACATAAACGATTTACTTGAAAAACATTTGTGACGTTGTACTGTTTGCTGACGATACTTCTTTGCTATTCAAAGTAGATAGAAATAAGGAACATTTTAACGAAATAAACAGCGCGCTCATTCAAGTAACTAAATGATTTAATGTAAACAATCTAGTACTGAACGCCAAAAAAGTAAAATGTATTAAGTTTGCTCTGCCTAATGTCAGAAACCTTGGTCCTAGTATAGCTCTAAATGACGATGTTCTCGAAACATCTGAATCTACATTATTTCTAGGAATAACATTTGATTCGAAATTACAGTGGGGTGCGCACGTTACATATCTCTCAGAGAAACTTAGCTCAGCTGCTTATGCCATTAAGAAGGTTTGTAGGTTGACTGATGTCGATACGAATTGATTGGTTTGTTTTAGCTATTTTCATAGTGTTATGTGATATGGCATATTATTATGGGGTAGGGCCGCTGACATCAAAAATATTTTTATATTACAAAAACGAGCAGTTAGGGCCATTTACCAGTTAAAGACAAGAGTCTCACTTAAAGAAAAATTTAAAAATATTGGTATTCTTACTGTAGCATCACAATATATTTATGCCAGTGTTATGCATGTACGACTACATATAAATTCTTACAAAATGAATAGTGACATACACAATATTAATACTAGGAACAAGCACAAATTATGTGTACCATATTTTCGTTTACACAAAACGCATAGCTCTTTTATTGGACTTAGTATAAGAATGTATAATAAAATACCAAGTAATATTTTAGACT
Organism: Euclidia mi; assembly: GCA_944739405.2. Lineage (NCBI taxonomy): Eukaryota > Metazoa > Arthropoda > Insecta > Lepidoptera > Erebidae > Euclidia > Euclidia mi. The sequence continues at coordinate 5,887,049 of OX123206.2, read as the reverse complement.
TGCCTTTAAGGTCGTTTCAGACAATTGTTAAAAATAATCTTTTACTACAGGCATATTATAGTTTAAATGAGTATCTTGACGACAAGTACGCTTGGAAATAAATATTCTTTTATTAGGTAAATTATTATATCAACATAATTTATTGCTTGAGTATGATATCAATAACTTTAAACTTTTGCAATAGTAGATAACTCACAATGTGAAACAGTTGCAGCTCCTTACAAATATAACATGTAAAAGAATTATACTGGCAGTTAAAAAGAGTGGCCACGAGTTTTATTGCCCGTTCTTTCTCGTGGTTCTACCTGTTGCATTGCGAACGTGGCAGTAAATGTAAATGTAGAATCATCTAGTAATTAACTTTAATCTTTGAAGTTCATAAGCGTCACCTCGTGACCTAAATGAATAAATGATTTTGAGTTTGATGAGCACCGAAATCAGTAATTTTATTATTTTTCTTGGTTGCAAGCTTGGAAATATGGTAAAAATTGATGGTATTATGTTGGTTAATCTGTAACTAGTCGATGTACGTTTTTATTATCGTAACCAATCACACAACACCGGTGTGAAGTTCACACAAATCTTTATGGGCACACCGTGCCCGTAGGACACTACCGGCCTGTTTCTCTTACGGACACACCGTGCCCGTAGGACACTCAAGGGGTTAAGAATTTATTAATAAAAAAAGTATACAAATATGTATGTATTTATTTCCATTATCTAGTATCCATAGTAGGTACAAGCTCGGCTAAAGCGCCATTTAGACGGAGAGAGTTTCTCGCACGTTTCGTACGAGAAATCGTATACTACTATCACAAGCAATAATTGCCAAAACATTATCGTATCTAAATGTTTACATTCAGGCAAGAAACAAATTCTCGCCTACGATTATATCATACGAGATTCGCATATGACTTATCGCTAGGTGACAATTACCTGCGTCTGTTTACACAGCGAAATTATAGTAAGAAGATTCTGGCTTACGAGAAGCTCGACTTGGATAAACACAATCTCGTATGACATTTTTTCAAGTTCATACGAGTATCGTACAAATCGGTTTGAACCGTTTTCAGTGCGAGATTTGTCATACGAGTTTGGAGAGTATTTGTTGTCAAAAATGACACAAAAATCACTGCACTTATGTTAGCAACTGGCACAAAATCTCGAATACGATTATTGCTTTGAAATTTTGGTTACACGGACACAATCTATATTCCTTGCGAGGCAATTGTCGCCAAAGTGAAGGAGCGAGAAGTGTGTATGTTTAGACGAAGAAACTTTTTTATATTCTTTCGATAATCGCATCTTCGAGTCGAGAAACTCTCTCCGTCTAAATGGGCCTTTAGTTTGGGAGTAGATGGTGATGTGAGAATATGGTAGAGTGTTATTATTATCGTATTATTGCCTTGTAGCCTGGAGTCCACTGCTACTATGAGTATTACAAACCTCCAAATAGTTGATATTGCATTTCAATAAAAGTTTTTTGCTTTGTAACTCGGGGTTCACTTTCTAGTCTAACCAGATTTGGAAGAATAGCTTACGCAGTATCTTTTCTATATAGTGACTGCCGTGTGACTTCCGCGACCCAAAGGCATAGAAATATTCCAAGGTAAGACCATGGTCAGTATTTTCAAGGGTAACGATTTTTAATACAACCTGCACCGATCGTTGTTTTGTTTTTCGTGTGAGTGTGTGCAGTGAATAGCTGAGTGGAGATTAATAGAGACCGACAGACTGCTACGCAGAGGGTCTCGAGTCGAATCGAATCCACGGCGTGCACCAATGACTTTGCGAAGTTAAGTGCGTATTAAATTGTTAATTATTGCTTGCTAATCGGTGAAGGAAAACATCGTAGGACACCTGCATGCAGACATGCGTGTTCAGAGTAGAGTAGAGTTCTCCATAATGTTCTCGAAAGACATGTGAAGTCTGCCAACCCGCACTTGGCCAGCGTGGTGCACTATTTTTGTATGAGAAGAGGCCTGTGCCCAGCAGTGGGACAGCATAAAGGGCTGATGATAATGATGTGAGTGTGTGGCCCGAAGGCCTCGACATGGCCTAACGACCTTTATCGTTAGACAAGAACCGGGACAGACCAGGCAGCGATAGCCGAGTGGATATACCAACAGACTACCATGCGGGTATCGGGTTCGAATCCACGGCGCGCACTAATGACTTTTCGAAGTTATGTGCGTATTGAATTATTAACTATCGCTTGTCCCGTGCCTCGGAGAGCACGTTAAGCCGTCGGTCCCGGTTGTCATGAAGATCTTTGACAGTCCTAAAAAATCAGGCTTCTAGATTGACTCGGCCATCACATGAAAACACAATATATCTCATAAGTAATACATATATATATTACATTGTTTAATGTGATTGTCAAGTCAATATATTTATTTATACCATTCAAGATTTTTAATTAACCGACTTGGTATTACATGGATCTCACAACTTTTTACGGTCGCGAGACTTGGTATTTTTGACAAGTATTTTTTTATGGGATCTCATTTTTTTTGTAGATAGTCTTACTTTTGTCCATTCCGGTACCTTCTATTTCTTGTATACCAACAACGAATTTTCTTAATTAAAGCTCTAACTGCAAATGTAATGTTGTTATCCTTTATATTTATATGGGATTACAACGTTATTTATGCAGTTGATGTATCTCGAAAACTGGACAGAAATTGAAAAATATTGTAATTTTTCAATATTTTTCAATTTCATAAAAATAATGCACGGCGCGCACCAATAACTTTTCGAAGTGAAGTGCTTATTAAATTGTTAATTATCGCTTGCCCCGTGCCTCGGAGAGCACGTTAAACCGTCGGTCCCGGCTGTCATGAAGATCTTTGACAGTCGTTACGGGGAGTCAGTACCCTCAAATAAACTTATACTGGTCTAAACCATGGCATATCGCTATCCCTTTGGGTTGCGGAGGTCAGACGGCAGTCGCACCGTGTAAAAGTTTATATTCTGTCAGAACCGGTTAAACCAGTAAGCGGACCTAGGGCTTCAAGGCGTGCAAGTCTTGGATGCAACCGGGATAACGCTAGGGCGATGATGATGAGTTATATAAGTAGTTTTATTCTGTTGTTTTATATATATCGGAATGGTCATCAGTACAGGACGTCAATTGACTACGAAACGGAAGTGCGAAGATTGCGCGCTTCGACAGAGTCTACGCGTCACTTCGCTACAGTCGAAGAGGGCGGTGACGGTTGACGTCCAACGGAGCGATACAACAAGGATCACTTCTCTTGGAGACTCCGGGCGGGCAACAAGTACCTCCTAGAAACTGTCACTCGTTTCGTGTTCAGTACTAGTCAGTTTTGTTAAATTTGATTTGGTGTGAACTTATAAACAAACTGTGACGTGAAGTGTTGATATCGGCCAAGAATCAAGCAATCCGCCGTCATCAGAAGTGGCATCATGGACCAGCGCGACCACAAGGCGCGAGCGAGGGCGACTGCTAACACTGCTATGTTGTTGAATCAGCTGAGCTGCCAACTACAACCGTGGTGAGCGTATTTTGTCTGATTTTTTTTATTGGTACTACCAATTTTGTTTAGTGGTGGTAGTAGTAAAACATTACGCGTTTAACCTTAGAAATGTCATAATCGTTGTGGTGATATCGCCATCACATCGTACCGGGTGTTGTAGGTTCGATTCCTATACGAGACAGTGAGTTGTGGAACCGTTGTGTGGAACTTTTACGGTGTCGTGGTTCCCATGACATGATCTCATGAATAATCTTCTTTTTAATAGCTTAAAGAAGAAAGACAAAAATAAATGTGGGTAGTAACGATTTTAATTGTGACCTTTGCCGTATTTTAAGTTAGCGTATGGTTGTCTAACTACCAGTGATCTAGCTATAGCGTAGATAGCGAACGGAGGTTTTGAGTTTGATACGCCAGTTAAAAAGAAAGCCATTGGTTATTTTATTTCTTCATGCGAGGGTGGCTCGCACTCACGAACCTTGTGATCATATTATGCTTGCTTGCAAATGGATTAATCTTGTCTCGGTCTTACTTTATGGACTGTAATAGTAACGAGAGTGAGCGTACAGGCCGACTTGCATTATTCCAAGCAAGTGCGTTTGAGTGAGACGTGCTAGTTATTGTTGTAGTGCAGTTGTAATATTGGTTTTAGAATCAGCACCCAGCCGGTTTCTGCTAAATCTAGAACAATAACTCCGGTCTAGACTGTCCTTCTTTCTTTTCGATTATCAGACGTAGGAGAAAATGATTGAGTTATCATCGTAGTGCGTTACGATAATCAGTTTCAGAGATTTTAATTTTCATCGTAGGTAGAACTAGGTTAGTGATCGTTAGTGATGATTGTATGCTTAACATTATTCTCATTAAATGGGTACTTTGTTAGTCGTTGTTGTGATAATTTTGTGGTACCCATGTTACCGTCAGTGTAGATTTGAATAAACTGGCTAAGCCGTTTGTGCGGCTGCATGTTTAGCCATGCGTTGCCATTGGTTGGACCGGTAAAGTGCCTTTCTGGTTAGCCTAGTTAACCCTTGAGCTTTTGTGTTAGTCATTCTCTCAGTTTTTACGAAAACAAGACAGCCGTTAGTGCATTGTCACAGTATCACAAACGTTGTCCATCGTCTTGAACGCGAAAGGTCCGTTGCTGTATCGCTGATAAGGTTAGGATAAGCTTCGTATTTAGACTATTCATGACAAATTAAAAAGCTGAAAAGACTGGTTGGATACTTGGTAGTAAAATTAACATCTAGAGTAGCAGCCTAGTATGTTTTTCTTCTAGTCTGCTATGTGATAAGGAAAACCAAAGCAACATGTTGAACAAACTTTGTTTTAGATTACTGTGTTAGACGCTTGAAATGATTATCCGGGTGGTGTTGTGTATCCGGATGGAGGTTTCATAGCGTGATGTTGAAGACCCGATGGATGTCAAAGTATGAGCAATGCAATATTTTAATGAGTTTTCTAATATTTGAGCGAGTACGTGTGTTGCTCAACATGTCAGCTTCGAGAGAAAGAGTTAGTTGTGATTTTCATTCAAACCTGTAATGATATTGATCAGAGTACCTTTATTCCCACTGACTTGGGTCAGGAATAGCTGAACGACTAGATTGAGTGCTGCGCGATAATGTTCTTTTATTCCTAGAGCGAAGTGCATTAAGGTGTGGTTGTTGATCGCAATCATGGATACCCTCCTACTCAAGTAGCTCTCATTTGATTTTTGATCGCTAAAATCATCTACCTCTGGTTTCTGTGTCGTATGACAAGAGCGTGTTGCGAGAATCTGAAAGTACTCATAGACTGCCGATTGGTTATCTCAGAACTGTAGTCGTATCCTCTTTGTAGCCAAAAGAAATCAGTTTCTCCGAAAGTAGCTTATCAGTTCTCGCCATGTTCGCATTCGGTTTTAGTTTTTGTCAATGGTCAAATCCAGTTTTGACATAGCTCATTGAGAGTATGGACGGGAGTTACGTTCTGTGCAGTTGTGACATTGTAAACGAATTTGATAATCGCTTAAAATTTACGAAGTGCGGACGTTAAATTAGTCTGAAATAACGGATACTCTATTTAGTAGGTATACAATGAGACGAATCTTTGAAATACTAATGGTAGATTTATTTCCTTTTTGGGTAATCCTGGTGGCAAGCCCGGCCTGATGGCCGGCGCGGTCTGGCAGCCGGCGCGGTCTGTGCGGCCGGCGCGGCCTGGCGGCCGGCGCGGTCTGGCGGCCGGCGCGGCCAGGTGGCGAGTGTGGCTTGGTGGCCAGCATAGCCCGTGTGTGGCGCGCGGCCCGTGTGTGGCGCGGGGCCTATGTAAGGCCTGTATGTGGCTTTGAAGAGCCTGGTAACTGGTATAGCTAATGCATATCTGGCCGAAACTGGCAATGAAAGTGAAGGTAGTTTATTAAAGGTTAGAAGATGTAGAGTCCAAAGACCTTAGCTTAAATGTTTTGGTTAACTTGGTTTGAAATATCTTAAAGTATAAAGGCCCATTTGAGGTCACAGAAGTTCTTTACGATGATCGTTATGATCGCAAAGCCCTTAATTCTAAGCGTAACTATAAGTACGCACTCGACAGGTTGAGAAAAATGCCTGAAAGTCAAAGTACAACTGACGAAATTGAGGTAGAACAAAGTAGTTCTGATATTGAAGAAAGTGTTTAAGTTTACATGATGATCGGATCGGACCGTACCAGAGGCTGACGTGTAGCCGTAGCTCGGTAGAAATCGGCGTCTACTAACTTAGTAGTCCGTGAGTAGGCGGTATTGCAGTCAGCTCTAGCGGGTCAGGTCGGGTTTCAGTGGAAACCATAGTCCTGGAGAGATTTGGCGTTCCCATGTAGGGTTCGCAGAAAGTAGAGTAACTGGAGGTTACTGGGCTATGCGTATGATCACATGTAGAGCTTAAATGTTATGGTTTACTTGGTTTGAAATAATATCTTGAGAGATACAGTGATAGTGAAATGTCAGTTTTACATTGAGTTTCCTGATTATTGATTTTGATACTGAAACTTTGTGCCAGAGGAACAGAGCATAACTGACGATCTTGAAGAGAGCAAATTGTGAACCTTAATACTGACGAGACAGTAGAAAACTGGGCTTACATGTTGATTGGTTGTGTGATTTAATGTCCGAGGTCGGTTTGTAGCCGTAATAGCCGTAAATCAGTACAAATCGGATTCAATACAACTGTGAAGGCAGTTGTCCGTGAGTACACGGTAGGTACGCAGACGACTCCGATGTTTGATTGGCGCAGATAAATGGGTGGCAACCGAGTGACTGGTGTAAGGCCTGGTTTAGTAACTGGAGGTTACTGAATGTGGGCAACCGTGTGGCTGGTTGAGTGCCTGGTTTAGTAACTAGAGGTTACTGAACGGCTATGAATCACATGTAGAGCTTTAGTTATTTGATTTGATTATAACGTGAGTCTATGGTAATTGACTGTATTGTCAGTGATGCTCTGAATCCAGCTCATATAATATAATGTAATGTAGGAGGTAATTTTGTAGAAAATTTGATTGGAATCCTAACACTGTTTTGATTTAACCCTTACCTGGGTTAAGTCAGGAGTGACCAAGCAATGTGATACTGTGCGTGTAAAATTTTGTTACAGATTAACACACAGGAACGTGTGTCTTGTAGGATGGCCGTATCGGAATGGTCATCAGTACAGGACGTCAATTGACTACGAAACGGATGTGCGAAGATTGCGCGCTTCGACAGAGTCTACGCGTCACGTTCGCTACAGTCGAAGAGGGGGTTGACGGTTGACGTTCAACGGAGCGACACAACAAGGATCACTTCTCTTGGAGACTCCGGGCGGGCAACAAGTACCTCCTCGAAACTGTCACTCGTTTCGTGTTCAGTTCTAGTCAGTTTTTAAATTTGATTTGGTGTGAACTTATAAACAAACTGTGACGTGAAGTGTTGATACCGGCCAAGAATCAAGCAATCCGCCGTCATATAAATAAAAATACTCAACTCTTCAGCTTTATTTATCCTTCAAGGCCGTCCAAACCGATAGGTTGTATGAAGAAAAGAGAAAGTTTACAGATGATTACTAAATGCTATGATGATTTGTCGGGTTTTTAATTATACTTTTATATGATCCTACACACTTGTGCACTATAATATGTTGGCAGATAGCTAGTATCATATGAAGGCAAGCTACCGCGGCCGAAATTCGGTAGGAAGACATAATTATATATTTCTAAATAGGTATCGTGGCAAACTATGCTAACCACTATTGTCGCCGCCGCGTCACTAAGGAGTACTTACGGATACGGCGGTGGCTTTTTTAAGCAGACCCTGACGCTGGTATGACAGATTCACAGTCAACCCTGTAGCCTGCAAGAGGCGAACGACTGGCCCGTATTTTACCAATGTTATGAACTTATCTTTCATGGTAAAGACAAACAAACTACCTGAAAGGTATGTACCTACTTATTTAAATAAACGTAAATTATAACACACCTCTACGCACTCAAGAATAGAAATACAAGTACATTCCCGCAAGCTACTTCCATCTAGTCAAGATATATACGACAAAATATCGCAATACCTAAAAGCAATTACAAAATGGGCCTCACGCGAAGTGAAAAAAAATATCGCAATATTATCTTAAACTTACACGACGAGGCATGAACGAACCAATTTTATTTTATTCAAGACCTAAGCTTCCCTTAGTCATTGCACTCATCGCTCGTGTTCGCGCCAATCGTCAAATGGTTGCCCTTGAACACCTCGTAAAGAATAAGACTACTCATATAGTAAATATCTGAAATAGTAAAAATAATCAAGTCACTTAATAATAAAAAATCTGTTGGTTATGATGAGATTTCTACTTGGGTCATAAAATCGAGCATAGAAATATTATCGCCTGTACTATGTCATTTAGTAAACCTATCTTTAGCCACTGGTACTTTACCTGACAAATAAAAAAAGTCGATAGTAAAACCTATATACAAAAAAGGCTGCACACAAGACATTAATAATTATAGACCTATAACATTAACGCCAATACTATCAAAAATTTATGAAAGGGTTATGCATTTCAGACTGTCAGACTTTCTAAATAAATATAGTATAATAAAAGAAGAACAAAATGGGTTTCAAAAAGGGAAGTCAACCACCTTAGCCGCTTTTTCCCTGATCAAGTCTATAACACAAGAGATCGATAAGGGCCACACAGTTACAGCAGTATTCTTAGACATGAGCAAAGCTTTTGATCTCGTAAATATTGACAAGCTACTTGACAAATGTGAGCGTTATGGCATTAGAGGTCAGGCACTAGATTGGCTTAGAAGCTATCTTTGCAATCGAACGCAATATGTAGAAATAGGACGCATAAATAATAAGCAAATTTTGACACAGTACAAATCTCCACTTATGTTTAATAGGACAGGTGTACCTCAAGGTAGTATTTTGGAAACCCTATTGTTTTTGCTATATATTAATGATTTGCCAAACGTCACAAAACATAAGTGTGTACTGTTTGCTGACGATGTATCAGTCATAATACCTAATAATTCAAAAGACGATCATGAAAAAGAAGTATATAACACACTTAATCAAATACTTCAATGGCTAAAACAAAATGACCTCAAAATCAATTTGACGAAAACACATTACATACAATTTAAAAATTATAAACAAATTCCTGCTAAATTAAATATAACAATTGAAGATGTTGACATTAAAGAAAGGAGTAATATAAAATTTTTAGGACTGACCTTGGACGAACACTGTAACTGGAAGTTGCACATTGACAATATATGTAGCAGGTTGAATAGATTTGTATATGCATTGCGACAGTTAAAAAAGGCTACAAATGAATCGGTTGCTCTTACTGCTTATCATGGACACGTTGGGTCGATATTAAGATATGGCCTTTTAATGTGGGGAAACTCAACTAACATAAATAGAGCTTTTATACTCCAAAAAAATGTGTTAGGGCTATTTGCAGTGTAGGACCCTTTGAGACCTGTAGGCCACTTTTCAAAAGATTGGGTGTACTGACTTTGGTTTCCATGTACATATTAGAAACAGGTTTGTTTGTAAGAAATCAAAGCAACTTATTCACTAAAACTAGTGTAAATTATAAATATCAGCCGAGAGATCCAACAAAATTAAAATGGGAAATGAGCAAAACAAAATTACATAGTAGCAACAGCTTCATGATGATAATAAAAATATACAACCATATACCAAAATTCATCAGGGAACTACCTACTAGCACGCAATTTAAAATAAATTTTAAAAAGTGGCTCATAGATAAAAGTTTCTACACAATCAAAGAATTCTTAGACTACAAATGAATAAATAAGTAGGTAATTAATATCGTACATACATATTTAAGAAATACATTATTAAGCTGTTAACTATAAAAATTAGGTAATTCATATTTAGTAATATCTCGTTACAATTTTTGACATTAAGATTTTGACATTATATTTTGACATTATTGATTATTATTATTATTTTTGAATAATATTATGAGTATTATGACTTAATTTATATGGATAAAAATATAAGAAATATTGGTATATAATTAAAATTAAATGTTGACATGTCCTTGCATGTAAGATAAATATGATTATAAACTTATCCCTACAATATTCGTATGCCTGATAGAGGTGAAATGTGAACTGTAAAAAATATGAACATCTATTATGTACCATTTCAATCGAATAAAGTCATTTCATTTCATTTCAAAAAATTTCATTTCATTTCATAAAGCCGAGCGAAAGAGATGAGATGAGCGAGAGAAAATGTGAAATAAATACATATATTTTTTTTTTTAATAAAGTTTTTTTTATAGTAATAGGCGGCAAATGAGCAGACGGATTGCCTGATGGTAAGCAATTACCGCCGCCCATGGACACAAACAACACCACAGTAGTCCCAATAAGTGCGTTGTCGCCCTTTGGGAAAAGGAATAACATGTGGATTGGGATGAGGGATAGGGTAAATAGGGCCTCCGGTACTCTCACTCACCGAACGAAACGCAACAGTTTAGATACTGTTACTTTACGTCGATTTTCTGTGAGAGGGTAGTACTTCCCCGATCAAGCCGGCCCATTCAAGCTGTAATCAGTAAGGCTCTACTACCGTGTAATTTTACTGTAATGAGTGTGTCCTAAAAAAAAAAAGATAAACTTTAAAGAAAATAAAATCCATGAATATTAATGATACTGCGAGCATCATCTAGTCCAGATAATCCAACAAACTTTCAACTACTTCTACTACTTTCTAAGTTCTTTTTAATATTCATGCAGATACTAGCCAGTTGTTTGGCCTCTGTAATGATAGTTATTTTGGTCAGTCACAAGTGATTCTATCATCATCAGCATTTACTCCTTTGAAAGGAGGAATTGGCCTACTACCTATACCACGCTGGCCAAACGGGTTGGTGTAGGGTTTGTATCAAGTTTTCCTTCTCTTACAGTGCTGTTCTCTGCATAATATTATGTTCCCTCTATCAGCTCTTACGACACCCATGGGATGATATGGGGTAGTGACATTCTGTATTCTTAATCCGTCACCACACGGACGATTCTATATGAGTGATTCTATATGTATATATTAATATAACTAAGACGCTGATAAATAATTTAAGCAAAATCTAGTTGCTTCCAAGCTTTTGACAAATCTACAACATAATATAAATTATCTTGTAAAACTGACTATAAACAATATTGCTACGTTTGGTGGATTTTCGTTCATCTTACCAACACATTTCCTTTAGATAAGCATTCCCAACCGAATACTTAGTAAAATCGCACAAAAAAAAGAGATTTTCCCTCCATTCGTCCCTTAAGGCGATAAGAAAGATATAAAACACTGGATTTATTGCTAAAAGGGGTTCTATATAATCAGAATTTTGGTCCAATGATCGCGGTATGAAATATTATGTGCGACCGAGCTGTGACAAATGACTATTTCAGAACGAACTGACGTTTCAGTTAGGGTATAAGGATGGTTTATTTTGTTAAGGGATATTGTAGCGCTCATAGTGTTACTTAACTTGCTATTCGTGATACATCGGCTAAGTTAAACAGTGGTTGCACATGCCACCACTTGGATGGGTGTCCTGAAAATTCACGCCTTTTATCCCCAAAGGGGTAGGCAGAGGTGTATTTCACACCCACTTTTTTCACTATTTATGGATATTTTCAATATTGAAAATATCCATAAATAGTGAAAAAAGTGGGTGTGTTATACACCTTGGCTTTTTTTTTTTTTTTTTGGTATCGGGTTGGAAAATCCTCATGGAGTCCCTCCGCCCCGGGGGAAGGACGAAGGGGACTGTCAGACTCTTACTGACTAAAAACCAACCCGTGTTCCTCATGTACCCGTGTGTCGGCCAATACCCCCCGACGGGTATTGGCCCGCCAGATGGTCAGGCGGGCCCCGAACAAAACTCCCTTGGCGGCGGATGAAGGTGTTGGGCTCCGCCGCCAAAACACTCAGCGGCCGCAGAGGATAGGGAGGACGGCAACGCAACACCGCATCTCCTCTTCCTCTGCGGCCCCACCACGACGCAACGATGGTGCGCCTCCATTTGGTCGCGGGAGATAGGGCGCGCGGCAACGCAACACCGACACGCCTCTCCTCCCGCGACCGCACCCGACTGCGAGGGACAGAAGAACTGTCCCTCGCACCCGCCCCTTTGGACGCATCCTGCGCAGGCCTCCGTCAAGCCAACGCGGAGCGTCCCCTCCTGGATCCCTCTTAGCATCACCGCGGGTCACCAATCCACGGTTACTAAGCCCCCCCCCACCACGACAAGGTGGAGATCCCACGGGGGGGAATACACCTCTGCCTTTTTTTTTTTTTTTTTTTTTTTTTTTTTCATGTACCCGTGTGTCGGAGAGTGGGGATTCGCATAAGCATTCGTCGCTACCCCCCGACGGGTATTGGCCCGCCAGATGGTCAGGCGGGCTCCGAACAAAACTCCCTTGGCGGCGGATTAAGGTGTTGGGCTCCGCCGCCAAAACACTCAGCGGCCGCAGAGGATAGGGAGGACGGCAACGCAACACCGCATCTCCTCTTCCTCGCGACCCCACCGTGACGCATCGAATGGTGCGCCCCCATTTGGTCGCGGGAGATAGGGCGCGCGGCAACGCAACACCGACACGCCTCTCCTCCCGTGACCGCACCCGACTGCGAGGGACAGACAGAACTGTCCCCCGCACCCGCGCCGTTGGACGCATCCTGCGCAGGCCCCGTCAAGCCCACGCGGAGCGTCCCCTCCTGGATCCCTCTTAGCTTCACCGCGGGTAACCAATCCACGGTTACTGAGCCCCCCCACCACGACAAGGTGGAGATCCCACGGGGGGGAATACACCTCTGCCTACCCCTTTGGGGATAAAAGGCGTGAAGTCATGTTATGTTCAATATTGAAAGTTACAAGCTTAATTTATTGTACCTAATTTTTTGAAGATGACTATCATTATAATTATTATCGTTGTCACAGTTGCGTTCCAAGGCCTTCGCCTTTTAGCCCGGAAAGTCAAAATCATTTATTCATATAGGCCACAAAGTGACACTTATGAACGTCAAAAATTTAAGTTAGTTACTAGATGATTCTACATTTACATTTACTGCCACGTTCGCAATGCAATATGTAGAACCATGAGAAAGAAGAGGCAATAAAACTCGTGGCCACTCTTTTTAACTGCCAGTATGATGGTTTTACATGTTATCTTTGTAAGGAGCTGCTGTTTCACATTGTGAGTTATCTACTAATGCAAAATTTAATAGTTATGGATATCATACTTAAGCAATAAATTATGTTCATTTGGTAAGCCTCCTAAAGTAAATATGGTGAAACAGGAGCATCCACTTACGTCTTTTGATGTAGGCAACTCGCGAACATGACTGTTCAGAGCTATGGTCAGAGCTATGTCCCGAAAAGTAACGGTATATAAACCTGCAGCAATTTACAATCTATTAGTTAGCAGTTCATGACCACGAGTTACTTTAACCTCCCCTTACAAATCCTATAAATTATAATAAAAAGAATAAAATAAGAATGCAAATGTAGTAAAAAAAAAAATACGGTAATTAACTAAACTATAAAACTGCTTATTGACCTAATAAACAAAAATTTGGCCAAATAAAAAAAGAATATTTATTTCCAAGCGTATTTGTCGTCAAGATACTCATTTACACTATAATATGCCTTTAGTATGAGATTATTTTTAACTATTGTCTGAAACGACCTTAACGGCAAGTCTAAAATATTGGATGGTATTTTATTATACATTCTAATACTAAGCCCAATAAAAGAGCTATGTGTTTTGTGTAAACGGAAATACGGTACACATAAATTGTGCCAGTTCCTAGTATTAATATTGTGTATGTCACTTTGTGTATTTTTTATTGTGTATTCATTTTGTAAGAATTTATATGTAGTCGTACATGCATAAGACTTGCATAAATATATTTTGATGCTACAGTGAGAATACCAATATTTTTAAATTTTTCTTTGAGAGACTCTTGTTTTTAACTGGTAAATGGCCCTAACTGCCCGTTTTTGCAATATAAAATATTTTCGATGTCAGCAGCCCTACCCCATAGTAGTATAATATAATATAATATAATATTCTACCACATTCACACAACACCATCTAGTCCCAAACTAAGCAGAAGCTTGTACTATGGGTACTAGACAATGGATACATACATACATACATACATACATAACGTCACGCCTTTTATCTCCGAAGGGGTAGGCAGAGGTGTATTGCTACACCCACTTTTCGCCAGATATACTATAGTCCCACGTAATAAGGGGCGAGCCTATTGCCGTACCGGGCACATTTCCAGACTCCGTGCTGCTACTGAGAATTTCGTGACAGAAAAACCCAATAACACTGCCCGACCCAGGAATCGAACCCGGGACCTCCCGATCCCACGCGCACTTTTATGCCGCGAGACCAACGAGGCAGTCGTATAGGGTTTGATGTCGAGTTTTTCGTCTCTACGCAAAGATGGTATTTGCATCGTGTTATCCCTTAGTCGCCTCTTACGACACCCACGGCAAGATGGGGGCAACACGGGGTGATGACACTTGTATTTATGCCGTCAACCACAAGGCAACAATGGATAAACATACTTATATACTTTTTTTTTGTAAATACATACATATTATACATAGAAACACCCAGACCAAGACAAACATCCATGTTCATGCACACAAATGTTTGACTTGAGCGGGAATCGAAACCGCGACCTTAGGCGTGGCAGTCGTTTACACACCCGCTAAGCCACCGGGTTGTCTATATGCCATAATATAATATATATGCCATAGTATGCCATAATATGACATAACACTATGAAAATAACTAAAATAAACCAATCTAGCCGTATCGACATCAGTCAACCTAAGAACCTTCTTAATGGCATAAGCAGCTGAGCTAAGTTTCTCTGAGAGATATGTAACGTGCCCACCCCACTGTTATTTTGAATCAAGTGTTATTCCTAGAAATAATGTAGATTCAGATGTTTCGAGTACATCATCATTTAGAGCTATACTAGGACCAAGGTTTCTGACATTAGGCAGTGCAAACTTAATACAATTTGTTTTTTGGCGTTCAGTACTAGATTGTTTACATGAAACCATTTATTCACTTGACTGAGCGCACTGTTTATTTCGTTAAAATGTTCCTTATTTCTATCTACTTTGAATATCAAAGAAGTATCGTCAGCAAACAGTACAACTTCACAAATATTTTTTTTGTCAAGTAAAAAGGTAAATCGTTTATGTAAACAAGAAATAGGAAAAGCCCTAGGATGCTGCTTTGCGGCACTCCTAAATCAACAGGTAAGCCACTGACTTAATGACTTCCAATGCTTTAATCTGGACGCCGTAATGTCTAAGTTTGCATAAGAGTGTTACATGGCAGTCACAATCGAATGCTTTCGAAAGGTCGCAAAATACACCAATAGCATTTTGGGAACTCTCCCATGCACTGAATATGTGTTTAAGTAACGCTACTCCTGCATCTGTTGTCGAGTGACCCTTGGTAAAATCATGTTGCTCACTATGAAGGAGGCTGTTTAGATTAAAATGTCTAAGTAATTGCTTGAGTATGATCTTTTCAAAAATCTTACTAAAGGCAGGTAATATCGATATTGGGCTATAATTACTAGGATCAGTCTTACTGCCGGATTTGAAAAGAGGTATTATCTTACTGTGTTTCATAAGATCGGGAAAAACTCCTGGTTCAATAGAGTGCCGAAGGTCCAAATACTAAGACTATAATAATATATACTATGGATAAAGAAATCTTAATAAGACTATTGTGCGACCACCAGTCATTATTACGCATAAAGTGCCACAATACCTTATGTTTTTTAAACGTACCCACATATTCTGACAGTTCGGTTTCATCAATAAAAGGCGGTCAGAACATTGGTAAATAATAAGGGACTTAAAACATGGCGTGATTAAATATTTACGAATAAACTTAATTCACATGGTTAATAAAGTATATTCTTGACATCTCGTGAAAGAAAAAGCCTAGTGCATTATCATATAACCATCCACAGTAGTATAAAAGTACGTCCCGAATGAAGGATGACAATAAAAAATAAATCCCGTTATTGCTCTGTGCGGCGCAAAAATATATGAAAAATAAAAAAGGAATAATAAAAGTGCTTTGCAGCGTAAATGTATAAGAGCGAGGTAATAAAGAAAAGAACTCACTAAATTCTAATATGTTTAGACAGATAAATTTAAATTAAATTAACTGGGTAGTTTATAATTATAAACTTGGTTAAATAGAATATCAGCTGGGCGTAGAATAAATGAGATTATAAGGAGAGAGAAGATTATGTTTAGACCACTTAGTTGGTGCAAAGTTATATATTATACAAAATAAAATATATCAGAGGGCCAATTTTACTCTCGTATTTTATATGACATTGAAATTATATTTTGAACGAAATGAGATTATATTTTGAATTGACTCAGAATCGGTATTCTGCTAACCTAATGTCATTATCGGATAATTTGAAATAAACAGTTCGTCGTTGACATATATTTTGTCACTTGTTTCATTTTATAATCCAGTTACATTATTTCGAAACTGTATTTTGAACAGGCCTCTGATCTGCCTCCGTGGTCCAGTGGATAGCGTATGAATCTGCTGATTTTGGTCAATTCCCAGAACGGGCAAATGCGTTTCTGAGTTTTTCTGAATTCTCATTAGCACCAAGGAGTCTGGCAATGTGCCCGGTAACGGCAATATGCTCATTCCCCATTACGTGGAACTCAAAAAATATAGTCGCCGAATTAAAAGCCCCTCCTTTTAGAAGTTGCTTAAATTCGACAATATTTGGCGAAATGTCTGTATAATATTACACCTCTGCCCACGCCTCGGGGATACAGGTGTGAGTTTATATATGTCTACAGATATACGTTCAAGCAGGTTGAACCGTCGACCTAGGCTATCAAACACATTGACAAGGGTATAACGAATCTCTAAATAATTGATATTGTTGATCATCATTTCGAAACAAGACGTGTGTTTTTTTAGTCTTACCAGATTTAACAGAACATTGATAATATGATCTTCACCATAAAGCGATTGCCGTCTGACCTCTGCAGCCAAAAAGGATACTTATATTGTATTACATCCAGTGACAGTATATTCCAGGAACACTCAGATCCTCAGAACATTTGGAGACGACAATATGAGATGGTGGACTCAGCTCAGTGAAGCTGTGAACTTTTTGACCGGTACAATAACCATTTAGAAATAAAACTGAAAGAACAAAAGCAGATCCTGTTGAATTCTATCAACGACCTGTCAAAGAAAATGTAAATCCCAAACAATATATTTTTTTAATACAATGATATTAATACTAATCCACAAAAACAATAAAGAGATACATTGTCCAAATATATTTAAAACAAGAGATTATTTTCATAAAGCTCTATAAATGATAATCCTTTCGGCTTTACAACGTTATTTTGTAATAAAAAAGTTTATTTATCACGCCTCTAGCGGTTCACCGAATTTAAAAACGGCGGATTAATTAAAAAAATAAGTGTGGTTGCAGTGAATAATAAAAAATCCATTATTGTCCCAGACGGAGTAAGCATATAAATGAGTTTGGTCAAACGAAAAGGTTCTATACTTAATACGGACAACTTTGTCAAAGTTTAAAACGGCCCGAAGGCCCCTGACATGGCCTGACGATTCGTGAAGATGGTTCAAGAACCGGGACGGACAGCTTCACGTGCCCACTGAAGTACAGCTTTAGCACTCTGATGTAAATGCCACATGCAATCAACCATCCAAGTGACAACCTGTGCAATCGTTGTTTAACTTTGCCGACCTATTACGGCAAGCTAAGTCTCGCTATGAGTGCTACAGGACACGCTACTAAAAAGACAACAGATCAGTGGCAGTTTTAAATCTTTTGTTAAAAATAGATTTAAAACTGCGTCTTATTCAAGCCAATTTGTGTTATCACCGCGGAAACAGGAAATATAATTCGTGCTAAGTCAAAATTTTGTTGTTAATCACAATTGGCAGGTTCAATGGTAAAAGGTACAAAACTATAATATTCCCAAACTGGTGAATCAGTCTACGTTAAATACTCAACACATTAAAAAAAAACATTACAAAGATTTTTGCCATTTTGTACCGCAAAAGTAAAGATGAACGCAAAATAAATTTGAGAAGCTAAGCAAACTCAGGTAAGATCCGATGTCCCCCTATTTCTGCAGTCTGACAAATTTCTCTCCATTAGCGTCGCCATGTTTGCCGCCATTTTCGACGCTATTTTGACGAATTATTTATGTCAGCCATTTTCTTAGCTTAGCGTGGTTTAGTCTTAAATTCCAGGTGTTATCTGAAAAGAGAATTTAAGGCGAAAAGAGGATGTACGAGGGTCAAACTGAAAGGTCTTAGAAAATCAAAAACTGATTACATTAGCCAGTTATTAGTTTTATTATATCTTTTCAAAATATTGTCCATTGACGTCAATACACCGCTGCATGCGATGGAACCACTGGGAAAAGCACTTTGCCCACTCGTCCTTAGGGGTCTCTTCAATGGCATCGCGATACGCAGCCACCGCTTCTTCAGCATTCATAAACCGCTTTCCTTTAAGTTTTTCTTTAATTTTTGGAAATAAATAAAAATCACAAGGCGCGAGGTCGGGGCTATACGGCGGGTGACCCAGTAATTCAACGTTTGATGTCGCCAAATAGTCGATCGTTCGCTTGGCGGTGTGCGACGAGGCGTTGTCGTGGTGAAGGAGGATCCTACTGCGAGGTCGTTTCTCTCGAACTTTTTCCAAGACAAGTGGCAAACAATTGGTAGTGTACCATTCTGCAGAAACTGTTTTTTGATCCTCTAACACAATTGTTGCGAAATGACCTATCCTTCCAAAGAACGAGGCCACCATTTTTTTTCCCGCACTTCGATCTCTCTTCACTTTAGTTGGCAACTCCTCGAAAGGAAACACCCACTGAGCAGATTGTCTTTTGGTTTCAGGATCATAACAGTAAATCCAGCTTTCGTCACCTGTTAGTATGTCGAACACAGCATTTGAGTCACCTCCGTTAAATCTTTCAATCATTTTACGGCACCAATCCACACGATGGAGTTTTTGAGCCTTAGTCAAATTATGAGGTATCCACCGGGCGCAAAGCTTCCTGACCGCTAAATGTTCGTGGAGGAATTTGTGCACTTGACTCATACCGATGCCTAAGCTTGTCCGAATCTGCTGATAGGTCACTCTTTTGTCAGTCTCTATCATACGCCGCACAACACAGATGTTATTTTCAGTCGTCGCCGTAGAAGGCCGTCCCTCACGTACATCATCAGTGAGATTAGTGCGACCACGTTTAAACTCATTAAACCAGTTGTAAACAGTCGCACGAGATGGGGCTTCATCGTGAAAGGCCAATCGTAGTCTATCATAACTTTCTTGTTGACTTAAATGACATCGAAAGTCATAAAAAATCATTGCACGAAAATTTTCTCGTGTTAAATTCATGTTGACGTGACACAGACAATTTTCAATTTGCCGCCAAATCGTAAAACAAATGACAAATGAATGAAATATATACTCAGTAATATTGGCAAAGAGTTCTATTTTCAAATTTTAGAATATTTTTTTTATTATATTGTTTATAAGTGGCCAGTTCTAAGAACTTTCAGTTTGACCCTCGTAATAGTACACCCCTGCCTACCCCTTCGGGGATACGGGTGTTAAGATAAAAAAGGGGTAGACTTAGTTCTTGCTGTAAAATAATAATGTAATTGTATGAGTCTGCTCATACAATCATTTTGATTGATGAAACAACGTACTAGGTTATGCCGTAGTTAAGCTTTTGGGCGGGTTGGCTTTTCAACGTTGTTAAGGTTTATTTTCTAGCCCTCGGGGACTTTGTAGGTACTGCTGTATTGAGTTGATATCGCTATATTTTTATATATATTCTGATTTTCAATTGCGGCACTTATAGTTACATTAAATTTTATGAAGGATTTTGCAAGTTTTTGAACAGTAGACGCAAATAATAGAAATGCAAATTGGAAACCACAAAGATTTGCCCTGTCCGCGAGGAACGCGAAAACCGAAACATGAAAATATCTGTGTTTTAATAACCGGGTAGTATCCGGTGCATGTACGGCTAGGCGGGCATTGGATCCTCCTTTATTTAGCCACCGTGACACGTCTCCAGCCCGGACACAACTATGTTCCATCAAATCCATTTAAAATGTCACTATTATCGTCCTAGCGTTATCTCAGTTGCATCCAAGACTTCTCACCTTGGATCACGGGATCCACTTACTAGTCCAACCATATTTGACAAAATATCAGCTCCATATAAAACGCCTATACTACTATTTTCTTATGGCCCTCAAAGGTACACGATTCATCTACGTCCCGAACACGGCCTTGAGACGTGTTGACGACCCTTAAACTATTAACCCGTTAATGCGTTAGTGCTGTTGACCTTTCACCGTCAAGTATCAAAGCGACACTATCAGAGCGATTTTTTTTTCTTTTATTTAGGGGCTTTATCCTAGTGCGGATAAGTCAGCCCCATAATGACCATCACATAAAAAACTTACAAGATATACTTATAAGACTAAGACTAAGACACTAGCGCTAGCTGACTTAACAATCTGGCTGCCTCTGAGTTCGGTTTTGATAGAATGCTTTGCACAACTCCAACATCATACAGGTTTATATCAGTGCGATGAATAGCGTTATTCTAAGTCGCTGAACACGTACCAAATTATAACTTATGTAACTAATGTTTCATACGTGACATGACAGAAAACTACAAAAGATAGTAAATAATATTGGGTACAGACGTTGAATTTTGTTTGTGCACTAAGTAAGGGTGGTAAGCAGTTAGACTCAAAATAAAAAACTACCGCATGTAAGATCGCCCCGGATATTATCGTTATTTTGATAATAAACTATTTGATTGCTGAATAAAACCTAGAGGCAGCGATAGCCGAGTGGAGATACCAACAGACTGCCATGCAGAGGGTTTCGGGTTCGAATCCAAGGCGCGCACCAATGACTTTTCGGAGTTATATGCGTATTGAATTACTAATTATCGCTTGTCCCGTGCCTCGGAGAGCACGTTAAGCCGTCGGTCCCGGTTATCACGAAGATCTTGAACAGTCGTTACAGGGCGTCAGTACCTTCTAAATAAACTGACACTAGTCTAAACCATAGAATATCGTTATCCCTTCGGGTTGCGGAGGTCAGATAGGCAGTCACTCTGTGGAAAAGCTAATATTCAGCCAAATCCGGTTAGACTAGTAAGCGGGCCCTAGATTGAAACTGGGATAATGCTAAGAGTATGATGATGATGATTGCTGAATAAAACCTGTTACAAAAATAGTACCAACTGCTAAACATTTTGTCTTCAACACTTTGAACCGCTGCTAAAACAGCAGACCGAAGCAACTGAACAACGAGCAAAGCTGCAACAGCATGTTGGCTTTAAAATTTAAATTCCCAGTCCTCTGTAGTAACGAGTTGCGGACAACAAGCGAGACTTAAACCTATTTATACATTAGTTCCACTACTTATGAAAACGTGAATGAAGAAGAATGTGTGAATGTGAAGTGAAATTAGAGCACAAATTAATATCATCATCGTTTGAGCGGTATACCGGTTGTATATAGTATTCGATGAAGTATAGTATTCGTAGTACGTCCGCGTGGCATATTTGTATTTCCTTCAGGAGGAATTTTCAAAAAGCCCCTCTTAAAGCACCCCTACACTCCCAAGGAACATACGTGCCTTTCAGCTGCTTGTGCCCTACAGTTTCGGATATACGTTGTCTGCCAGCCAGTTAGTTAATAACGAAAGATTTCATAGTTATATTGATTGGTATTATAAATTACATTTAAAATTGTAATGTACTACATTACAATATTCTGTAATTCAGTACACTGCAATTTAGCCTTGCTTCTGTAATAACCTCTCCACGTCTCAAAGTTTGGCTGGAAGAAAATTAATTTTTGAGATAAGCTCGACTTTGTACATATTAAATGTTATACTCAGTACACTTATCCTTGGATGTAAGTATTGTTTTTTTTGTGTACAATAAAGAATTAAATAATTAATTCACAGTCGTTTCACTGCTTAGAACTATCATTCATACAACAAGTACTATGAAAATAATTTTAAGAGGCAATTGTCCAGTCATTGACATCGGGCATACAATTGCATAACTAGTGCCAAATTAAATCACAACAATGATGAATGTTACGCCAAACGACATTTTTACAACGTTGTGGGAATTTTCATGTCTGCATTTAATATTCAACGTGTTAAGCTGAGAAATGCTAGCGAGTTCATTTTTATATTTTATTAAGAGTTTGAACTACTAATATCTAATTTTTGTTTAATTTTGTTCTTACGGGCAAGGACTTGAGTACTACCGTACATTATGCTTTATACTTTATGCTACAATAGCCGTTGTCGACCATTTTGGTGTAGGCCTCATTCAACAACTTCCACTCCCCTATGGTTGGGCAGTCAATTATTAGCCTAAGATCATCTTGTATATAGGATTACATCAACTTATTATCAATCATCATCATCTTTTGATGTAAATAAATTGTATCCAAGATGACTACAAAGCTTATTATTATAAATTGCAGAACAGCATTGTGACGAGCTGAATGTGTCTCAACACTGTGGTCTTGAATATCTTGAAGAGTAAGTATCAGACTGCGTCTATTTTCTGTTTTCTATTATATATATTTTCTATTTTCTGACCACATGACCAAAAAACTAGCAAAACAGCTTATTTTAGCATTTAAAACTTACCTAGCATATTTATTTATATAATTTAATTTTCAACTAAAATTTGGGTTAAGCAGTTAATAATTTTCGTATCCAATAAAACTGACTAATCTCCTTGCTCTGTTATTATGTTTATATTTCTATGAATATAGCAAACTTTATTTGAAATAATTAATACCAAGAAGCCCTTTCTCGATCGTTTCACAGTACTTTCCAGGAACCCGTAATCGAGATTGAATAAGCATCTATTTTGTTATTACAGGAATTTCACCGCGATTTATTCAGGTTAATTTAATATTGTAAGGTGCTGCGAGTTTAAGCGTTTCAGATTAAATATGGAAAATCTGAAACCAACATTTAATAGGATAAATATGGTGGATGAAACCAACTAAGTAGTCTGTTCATAAGTAACTGTAATTTAAATAAAATATTATAATAATTGCTTTATAATCGATTTTAAACTTTCGCGATTTGTATACATCGTACAATATTATTTGGCTGCTCTTAGTCGCGATAATTAACTATTTAAAGGCATAAATACCTCTGTTATTCTTCTACGTTTCAACCGGACAACAATGAATGAATAAACAGGCATTGTACTTTTAAGATACATGTTAAATCTTCAAGCAACAATATCAATGCTTACTTACAGGTTTTGCATAATGTATTGCCCAGGCTTAAAGAAGGACAGAAATAAAAATCTATTTGCAAATTGCATTCAATAATGTACTACACCACCTAGAGGTGGTCTTCACAGTTGAAGAAAACAATTGTCATATGGGGTACTCAAAAATATCAAAACAGAATTCAAAACGAAATAAAAACACACCGCATTCAAAACCACAAACATTTCTTTCGCACGAATGCACAACCCTTAACGTAGCCAGTAAAACGAATTTCACAAGTCCAAAAATAGAATTTCTACTACAAACAACGAGGTATTTGCTAAAGGAAAAAACTTTAGTTAGATAAAATCTTTAATTCCCGTCAGCGATTATGTACCCTAACATAACTATTGATTTTATGCAAAACAATGTCGTGGAAATACTTTGTATTTACACTTTTGTTACGGCCATGGGGTCCCAGTTAAAGCGAGACGTCTCATAATATTTAAATTGTTTTAAATAGCCTCACGCTGTTGTGAGATAGCGGAGTAAAACGAAGGCTTTTTATGTAACCGGCTTACGGTGCGCCAGAACATTAGTTCGATGTGAACTTTACACCTTAAAGGTGTAGACAGACGAGCGTTTTTAAGTGAGTTATTAGTCTTAAATTTGATTTGTGCTTTATAGATTTATGCTGAATCCTGTTTCATAATAACATCCTGTTTGTAGCAAACGGCGACAAAATATTGGTTGTTTGCTGTTGTAATCACTCGCGTGTACATTATTTCAACGGAACTACGCTCGAGTGGAGGAGGAGAGTGGGGCCAGATTAATTCCGTTTCAAAATGCACAAGTACAAACTTTCGATAACAACTAAGTAACTTTAGTCCGTATAGTAGTCTAACCAAATTTTAGTTTAAATTGCGCTACCTAAAGTAAGCAACCCACAGTTCACAAAATTACATCCTTTTGGCCACAGCCTATAGATTTAGTTCCCAACTCATCAGAGAGGATCGGAAAAGATTGCGTTGCAATGCTACAGGCAATACAATGCTGCTCTTTCACACATAATGCTGTCACTGTTACCCCTCAACATAACACGAAGCTCTATAGAAAGGAACCTTGATTGCGTTGCAATTCTGAAGCCAGGCAATCTTTCTACCTCATTCACACATATCGCTATCACTGTCACCCCTCAACATAACAATGTTGCTGTTGCTACTGTACGGTGTTTATCTTTGACGTTACGTAGCAATAAACCACATGTCCCGCCAACGTGTTTATGTATCAAAGAAAACTCGCTTTTTGCTCATAATTATTATGAAGAAGATCTATTCTACGAGCTCGTTCCTAATAAGGAAGTTTCTTGCAAGTGAAATAAATTATACAAGTATTTTTATCGAGTGAAACATATCAAAATAATGGTAGTTTCATTTATCAATTAATGTTAAAACCTTATTTAACATTTTTTCTCGACAATTTATTGCTAATAAGTATTCTACTTGACAGCAAAAAACTATGACGTCATTAAGTCTTATCTCATACAAACGCCGTAGCAAAGGTCGTTTTTGACATTTCATTAAAAGTGTTTGATTTGACTAGTTGGAAACAACCCTATTGTTCCTGAATATTATATCTAGACGGTGGTACGACAGGTTTTAAGATTTTACGATTTGTATACATCACACAAAATAATTTAACGGATCTTAATCTTGTAAATTTCAGATCAGTCTCTCCGCGACCACGATCGGTAACAAACGAACGATCGAAAAGTCGGCAGCAAATAGGTATTTATACATACATACATACATAGACTCACGCCTGTTTCCCCGAAGGGGTAAGCAGAGGCATATTAAACACCCACTTTTCGCCTTGTTTGCCAGCCAGTGTTTTGATCCCACGTAATTGGTGGCGAGCCTATTGCCGCTTTTCGGGATATTTTGTTTGCCAGAGCCTCGTCCGTTGATCGGCAGGTGCACCACTTGCAGGCGAGGTTGGCTTGGGACCCTAAGTTCTTGGTGGGAACCCTATGCACCCATGGTATGTACCCAGGTATTTATATCTTAAATAAGATAAGTTTACGCGATAAAGAGTCGTTAAATTATTTTGTATGAGGTACGACAGGTCTTAGTATACTTAGACATCTCCACATGCAAGATGGTATATGTCGGCGATACGCCAGGGTTATCGTGTCCAGACTCCATTATAATAAAAACACTCACGTAATATTTCTTAGTTTATTTTCAGACGATTTCTAGCACAGAATTGAATTAAAATGCGAGCTACAGTCCTTTTTATAAACTAACCGTCATTAAACTTAATGTTTAAAGACAAAAGACATAAAGACATATTTATTTCTGCATTTGGTTGTTTACAACACTTATATATGTCAAAACCCTATTCTAGATGAAGCCGGCTTTTCCTAGGTAAATGACTTCTTGAGAAGAAAGGCCGAAACAAACTCAGAGTCATTGTTTTTTTTGTCACTTCAATTTCTTTAGTCTTTTCTTCATCTTTTAAAGTCCAGACAAAAAAGGGTTTAGTATGCAAGTACAATGCAGGAGTTTAAAAACTGCCACTTCCTTTTCAACATATAATTGAAATTACTGTACAATTAATTTTAAACTATAAATCAAAAATCAACATTAATATTGCAATGAATTTTGCACAACACCAAATGATTTATTTAACACGAATTTATTTAACAAATTGATTTTAATAACCAAACGCTGCTTTACAACATTCGGTCAACAGATGGCGCTATCAACAGGATGCGCATATAAGCGCATGTTATTCATTACCGTAAACATAATAAGTGTAAGAATAATGTTATTTAATACTAATTGATTTTACTTTGAAAGTTTCTGGATTAAATACCCTATCTTTATGAAACAGTGAAGGAGTCGATACAGTGTCTAATATTCAAAAGTAGTGAAGTTCTCAATTCTGTGTTCACAAATAGTTATTTAAATATCAATCTTAAATATTATTAACATTTTCGTAACAATATAATCATTATATATTAATTTGCGCCCATACGGCCATTCTGATCCAGCGCGCTCCTCGCGCTGATTATTTAACGGTTACAGAATAAACAGCATAACAAACAAAAATAATGAATATAAAAATTACATAAATAAGCGTTTATACTACAGAATGAACTAAAAGTTCTTTACAAGGCTTCACCTAGTCATAGGATCTTAGCCTGTGGCATGCGTCACCCATCACGGGATCTAACAAACAATGCTTCATCCATGGCTAAGCCAACTCGTGGCATCACCGATTACGGGATCTAGCGCACACAGGCATCACCCACATAGGGTCGATTTAGCCCACGCGGCATCACCCATCACGGGATCTAGCCAACACACGGCATCACCCATCACGGGATCTAGCCAACACACGGCATCACCCATCACGGGATCTAGCCAACACACGGCATCACCCATCATGCGATCTAGCTAACACACGGCATCACCCATCACGGGATCTAGCCAACACACGGCATCACCCATCACGGGATCTAGCCAACAAGACCAGGATCAAGGATACGCATAGTGGCCAGCCAGCGTTTTGGGAAGATTGTTGGATAGGAAAAATAAAATTTTACTCAAAAATACAATGCAATTACATAGGTCCAACAACGACAGTGGAGGAGGTAGAGGACCCCCTTCGTAAATCGGTATCTGACGAATCCGCCGCCCATACGGTCAAGCTGCTCATACAGTTGTTGATGTTGATCAGCAACAAAGGTTAGCAAACAATGCTTGACTCCAGCTCAGTACAGCACACATGTGGCATGTGTGCGCGTAGCCGACACACAAAACCACTGACGTCAAAAGGGTGGGCCACCGTCATCCATACATATTAATCAGTAAAGGACCGCTCGTCCATCCTCTCTTCACACTAAGGTCTGGTCATCTGCTAGGATGCCATCATCAACCTGCAACACTCAAAAGATAGGTGGTGGGCAACATTTCCCTCCCAAATATTAGTTCCATGAACCTTCGTAACTGTAGATAAAATAAAATTCTACTCTTACAAAGTGGTCCGGTCTATTAAGATATATCTATATAACAGGCATGTTCAACCTGTGCATTGGTCTATAGTTATCTTAGCTACAACAGTGTTGGAGCCCATATATTACGCATAAGGTAAAATACAAAAGACACTGAATTTTCTCAGGTTCTGTCTGACAGTGCCATTTTAGATAATCAAATATAAAGTTATCAGGATACCCATATTTTGCAGTTTTGATAAAATAGTTAAAACTTAATATATTCAAAATTAGTTTTATCCACATCAAACAGGAAAACAAAATGGCAAGAACAAAGAGAGGCCTACGTTCAGTCGTGAATAGTCGGACTGTTGGTGATAAATATGAAATGATTTCAAACTATGCAAATCTAAGGATTTTGAAAATACTAGTGCTATAATTATTATTCATGTAAGAACATGTTTAATCCAATAATAAATATTTTTAGGCATAGTGCAAGCTGTGAAATTGTTTAACTGTTTGCCAACTGAGCCATCCCTACTAATATTATAAATTCGAAAGTGTGTATGTATGTATGTATGTATGTATGTTCCGTTTTCACGCTAAAACGGCTGAACCGATTTTGTTGAAATTTAATATAGATATATATATTGGACCATGGAGACGGACATAGGCTACCATATGTTGCAAAAAATAATCTGGGAGGGATTGTAGGGAGGGTAGAAGTTTGTACGGCTCAAATTTACCTCTTGGAAGGAAGAACGCATGCGCTAATAATTGAGTGCTGCGCATGTGCTAACACATATCTGTCAGTACTGTCACGTCATACATAATGTCATATTATGCACGTTGATTAAATTGTTCGCATATGTAAACTAATAATTATACAATATAATAAGCTTAAACGGCTGAAACGATTTTCCCTACTAATAATAAAAATGCAAAAATGTTTATAGAGATAATATTGAACATGTATTAGAACATGGCTTTGACAATTTGACTGTATACAAAATGATGTTATTCCTCCTATTTATTACCTTTCGAGTGCTTTCGGTAGATAACGCTAGATAATGACATGGATACTGACCGAGTAACTTTGTACCCTACCCTATAGAGTTTCTGAAGTCCTTAAAATAATCTTAAAATCATCGGCGGATTTGTCAACCAAATTGGAGACATCCTAAGAAACGGAAACGTCCGAAATACCCGAAACCGGCGCATGTATGAAAAGAGTAATGAGTGTAGAGGAAGCGCGTGAGGTTTGTAAGGATAGGAGCAAGTGGCGTTCTGTTGTCTCTGCCTACCCCGACGGGGAAAAGGCGTGAGTATATGTATGTATGTATGTTAAAATAATCAGGAGTGTCTTCACACAACTTGAGACTGAAAGTAGATTTGTGTTACCCCGAATTTAACGCGCGCGAAGCGGCGGGCAAAAGCTAGTAGAAGATAAATTTACAAGCTACCAATATTACAAAGCAAGATTAGTGCCGTCTTATTTCTAAAAATGATTCCACTCAGTTAAGAAATTTACTACAATAAACCATAAAAGTTAATAAAGACATTCAGATACTATTTTAGAATTAATTCAACATTTTATTTAAATAGAACTTTCTTTTCTGAAATAAATGTTTTTATTTATCATTTGTCTACTATTTCATTATGTAATTCAACTTTAATTTTATGTATTGTTTTATTATTAATGTGTATAGTAAATAATTATGGTGGTGAGTTTATATCAATAGTTTTATTTGACATTATATTTAAGGGGATTTTTCTAAATAATGTTAATATTTATTTTAAACTGTTAACATGTGCTATTTATGTAATTCTTATTAATTCATACACAATTATTAATTGTTTATTTGAATAAATAAACTCAAACTGACCAATCATAACTGACTTGGAAATAAAGCTTGAGTAGTCCATACAATTATTTTATTTGTTAAGAATAAATACTGCTAAATGAGAAAGGAGATATGGATTTTCAAATCATGTTCTTTAAACCCACTTATCATTATCGTAATAATCATATTCCTAACTGTCTTGTATCCCACAAGAGATAAGCAATAAGGTTGGCACTAAATTTTATTGGTTTATCACTGGTTGTAATCTTGAATATGGATGCAACTAACTTAGCAAATGAACTCACAACTAAAATAAATTGTATTTACCGTGTATAACACTAAGGCTTGTTATTTTTAAAAGATTAGCAGTCACCTGCCTTAAGACTTTCAGCCTAAAATGCTTAGGGATGGACTTTTATAAAACCTAAGTGAGTGCATATGTCTATAAAGAAATCTACTGTCCAGATCTCATGTTTCTAGCTTCAGTAGTTTGGGTTAAGCAAGGAAGTATCATGGTCGGAACAAATCATTCTATACAGGTATAAAATTAAACGACAAATATTAAGATATGTCCCTTGTCTTATAACCTTAACTTGAGCTGCAAGTTAACAGTAACAATTTCAACATAATGTTAAAATGAAATCATGTAGGCACCTACAGAGTCCACACATATATAATAAAACCTATTTCGTAACTTTACAAATATTAGCTTTAAAAATGTGTATCACAAATTTATTTTTATATCCACATACATACATACATAAATAGACTCACGCCTGTTTCCCCGAAGGGGTAGGCAGAGGCATATTAAACGCCCACTTTTCGCCAGTGTTTTGATCCCACGTAATAGGTGGCGAGCCTATTGCCGCTTATTGGGACATTTTGTTTGCCAGAGCCTCGTCCGTTGATCGGCAGGTGCACCACTTGCAGGTGAGGTTGGCTTGGGACCCTAAGTTCTTGGTGGGAACCCTATGCACCACATATATTTTATATCTACCTTTTGAATATATATCTGTACTAATATAATAAAAAGGAAGTTAGTTTTTTTGAATGCACTTATCTGTGAAACTACTGGTTTTATGCAAATAATTATTTTTGTGGTGGATAGTCATTTATCAAGAGAGGCTTCATATAATCGCGCCGTGAGCACTAGCCATAAGTAATGCAGTTAAATAGCCTTATGTAATGTGTAACCAAGGGCTATAAATAATGTTTTGATTCCTTTAATATTTAACTATTGAGATAACCTATTGACTACCAATTGAATTCATATCCAGCACATCAATTAGCTTATCTAAACTGAAAGCAAATCAGGTAATTTATACAATGGATCTTTATTCTGATAAAGATCCATTGTATAAATTACCTGATTTGCAGATTTTTTCAAGTTGAAGCTCTGGCTTCAACTTGAAAAGGGCAGTTATACCGTTCTTTACTAATAATTACATTAGTAGAACTAGAACCACATAACAACAAAGCTATTTTCTCTATCTTGTAAGAATAAGTAAGTTTTACAGAAAGTTTCCGACATGGCCTAACGATTAATAAACAGACAAGAGCCCCAGCCGACGGCATAACATGACTATAAGCACAGTAGCACTGCTATATACCAAACTTATAAACAACAGTTACCTATAAGTTCTATTTGGGGTGTAACGTTCGTAATTTTGAATGTATAATGTTTATCTGGTAATCCTTACGGGGACAGTAGGTAAGCGTGTAAGCACCATAATTTATAAAATTAGGACGTTTCTCAAAAACTAATAAAATCAGCTCTGGATAAATACCTCTAGTCAGTGCATCAACAACCCGCATCTGCAACCTCTGGTAGCACTCAGAGCAGAACAGCGTTCACGCCACAGCACACCCCGGTGCGTGCATTCCGTCGTAGTCGCTCTGTCGCTCTCGCTCGCACGTGGCCTCACGTGAAGTGTAGACGTGCTCGCCATAACTCCGACACATCGTGCGGTCTCCGATCAGGGTTGACAAGCGCCAAACACGGCTTCCAAGCGCTTGTCACATCAGTCTTCAGGTCATCATTGGTAATGGCGGCCATGCCAAGAGACCCATCACTCTCGCGCCAACCGTAGATCCCGAAGTCTCTTAGGGGGCGTTTATCCAACCGCTGCTGTCGGCGATACGCCAGGGTTATCGTGTCCATACTCCATTATAATAAAAACACTCACGTAATATTTCTTAGTTTATTTTCAGACGATTTCTAGCACAGAATTGAATTAAAATGCGAGCTACAGTCCTTTTTATAAACTAACCGTCATTATACTTAATGATTAACAACTGCCACTTCCTTTTCAACATATAATTGAAATTACTGTACAATTAATTTTAAACTATAAATCAAAAATCAACATTAATATTGTAATGAATTTTGCACAACACCAAA
The DNA here is from genome assembly GCA_944739405.2 of Euclidia mi. NCBI lineage: Eukaryota > Metazoa > Arthropoda > Insecta > Lepidoptera > Erebidae > Euclidia > Euclidia mi. Next base: position 5,855,402 of record OX123206.2, on the reverse strand, counting down.
TGATTTATGTAACACGAATAACAAATTGATTTTAATAACCAAACGCTGCTTTACAACATTCGGTCAACAGATGGCGCTATCAACAGGATGCAAATATAAACGCATTTTATTTATTACCGTAAACATAAAAATAAGTGTCAGAATAATGTTATTTAATACTAATTGATTGTACTTTGAAAGTTTCTGGAGTTATCTTAATAATTAAGCGATAAATTAAATACCCAATCTTTATGAAACAGTGAAGGAGTCGATACAGTCTCTAATATTCTAAAGTAGTGAAGTTCTCAATTCTGTGTTCACAAATAGTTATTTAAATATCAATCTTAAATATTATTAACATTTTCGTAACAATATAATCATTATATATTAATTTGCGCCCATATATACCATAATGTAAGGAGAACATTTTATTTTTATATTAAAATGTCATGTCATGGTGTTTGTGATCGCACTCCTCCGAAACGGCGCGCCCAATTTTAGTCAATATTTTTGTGTACATGGTAATTATATGCACATCATAGGTGTACATATCCCAGTACATACTATTAAATGACTAAGTGATTAGAGTATTCCTTAATTATTGACAATACTTAATTTTAGGTTGTACTCTGAATATTTTTAAACGTTTTATGTGAAAACTAGTGACTTGGTTTGGATCTCATCTCATCATCAGCCCTTTATGCTGTCCCACTGCTGGGTACGGGCCTCTTCTCACTTTGAGAAGGGTAAGGCCATAGTCCACCACGCTGGCCAAGTGCGGGTTGGCAGACTTTACATGTCTTTCGAGAACATTATGGAGAACTCCCAGACATGCAGGTTTCCTCACGATGTTTTCATTCTTGATTGTTTGATCTCATCAATAATGTAGAAATTGTCAAATCCTCGATCGTCCCAAACATAACCTCAATCTGTTTCTGCTTAACAATACAATCCAAGCAGGTAAACATTCAGAAATACAATCTAACTCCCATTGTCCTTCTAATTAAACTACAAGTTAATTCACATTAACCACTTTGGCCCAAACGTAGATGTTTGGCGGTCCAGCAATCCACCCACATACTGTTATAATAATAATAATAATCACCCCCTAGGCACTCACACCGGTGTTGCCCTCTTGTTGCCTTTGTGGTAGAGTTTGTCTGCCTTGGCGGTTATTTAGAGAGGGCCCATCCAGTGAGTTGGCGAGTCACCGTCTGCCCCTTTTCGACGTACTATAAGGGCAGACGCCGTTCTTTATCCATAGTGTTCACGTATATTGATTCATCAAACACCCATCCCAAAAGCTCAGAAATATTAGTATCCATACAAGTAGCAATAGTGTTGCACCTGCTGCGGCTAAACCGTGACTGCACTTTAATAGTGCAGTCATGGAGGCTCCTCAGTAGGTGTCTAATCACATTCTCGATTAAAACTCTCAAAGGGTCTCTGCGCGTTGGACCTGTCTCCGTGTACGCCTGCCAAAGGGGCGTGTACTTTTTTAACACCATATGTTAGAAAAGTCCGCGTGATGGAGAAACACATTATAATAATAATATTCATTTATTTGCTCAGAATGTAGGTATTTACAATAAGGTGGTTACAGAAATGTTAATCGCGTAATTTAATTCCAATTGAATCTAATTGTGCATTAGTTAGACTAAATAATTGCTGTAATTAGAAGCTGTGGAAATGGAGTGTGTGTGTAAATTTAATTGCGAACTCGATCGGTATTATTATAAAATTAGTTGAGCCTGCGGTTACATTCGCGTTATTGAAGGCTAATGCTCCGCTCCCGTAGCTCATGTACGTGATATTATATAACCTATGCCTTCCTCGATAAATGGGCAATCTAATACTGAAAAAAATTTTCAAATCGGACCAGTAGTTCCTGAGACTAGCGCGTTCAACCAAACAAACAAACTCTTCAACTTTATATATTAGCATTAGATATAGAGTAAATTTCGTTCGATGTTTACTTTTTTTTACACTAAGCTGTGTAATCGTACGTAGATTAGTACAAAATATTTGTCAAGCATCAGTTTAAAAAATATTTAGTAATCAGCGATAGCCGAGTGGTGAGAACGACAGACTGCTACGCAGGTCTCGGGTTCGAATCCATGGCACGCACCAATAACTTTTCAAAGTAAAGTGCGTATTAAATTGTTAATTATCGCTTGCTTATCGGTGAAGGAAAACATCGTGAGGAAACCTGCATGTCTGAGAGTCCCCCATGGTGTTCCCGAAAGACATGTGAAGTCTGCCAACCCACACTTTGTCAGCGTGGTGGACTATGGCTTTACCCTTCTCATAGTGGGAAGAGGCCCATGCCCGGCAGTGGGATAGTATAAAGGGCTAATAATACTGATGATGAATTTTGAGTAGAAATGACCATCGAACCTCTTTGATGAAAGAACTTCAACGTTGTAGGCACTCAAATTTTCAATTCAATCAGGTGTTATGTTTAGTGTTCCTTATGCGATTATTTCTACGTTTGGTGAAAATTATTAAATATGTCACTGGAACATTGAACATGCAAATCTTTGGATATTTGTTCTTAAATTTATGTAATTTGCACTTATTTTTATGGTGTAATTATTTAAAAATAAAGGATGATGGTGAAATATCCTTAATAAAACTATGTGAATTTTAGGACGTTTTGCAAATGTATGAAATCTCAAAATTCTACATTTGTGTTTTTTAGGTTTGCAAAATAAGACTTAAACATAGTAATTCTAGGTTCCTACTCGTACCTATTGAAATTGTCAAATATTCAAACATATAACATTGCAGCAAACTCATGCAAAACGGGTCTAATAGACCGGCTAAAACAAATTGTGCATTATTTATAGCTTAGTACTTACTACAATTATTGACGACTACGTTGTGCAGCATGGATTTTCTTACCTGAAAAAAATAAATTAATATTATTGTAAAGTTTTTACCCTATAAAGACTAAATAGCAAGTCTGAGTTTGATAACATTGTAATAAAAAAAAATACAGAAAAACAAAAATTATAACTTGTATTACATTTTTCCTAAATCCTGGCCATCAGAGAATGTATAAAATAGTAGACTACGGTTCGTTGATGATGATGATTTATTGGTAGAAGTTACGGATGCTTTAAAGGAATGTGAAAAACCGTTAGGTCAATATATTCAGACATTGAATTGCCATCACTATTTACGCACCATTGCTCAATGTACCTTGAAGACTTATTCAGCAAGATAAGTTTTATACTTCACTAGCTGTTGCCCATCGCTTCACCTGCGTTAAATTTGAAGTAACTTCTGATTCTCTCCAGCCCTTTAACTATCTGCATACTTAATGAAATCAAACCATTCCTCCATTTTGACGTGAAATAACAAACAAACACAATTTAGCATTTAGTATGTTTGAGTATTGGTTTCAAGCGAAATTTAAAAGTTATGAAGTACCAATGTGTAGCGTACTTCGAGCACTAGACACTTGAAATTATGCACGAGAATTTCGTAGAACGTTAGAAGATGCGCTGTTCAAAATATTACTTTAGAAGGAGGGCAATATTTAGTCATGTAACTTAATTGTGGTTTATAAACTATTTTGTTCAGTGTGTGTATTTTATTTGCCTGTAATATATGTGAGATGGATGTATCTATGAAAATATGTATATATAATTTTATATATCTATGTAATATTATAAAGCTGAAGAGTTAGTTTGTTTGTTCAGTTGTACGCGTTGAGTAATTATTTTTCTGGTGGAAAGTTCATTTGTCTAGGAAGGCTACAGGCATATAACATTAGCTAGTTTAAAATGCAAAAGTGTATTTGTTAACTCTTTTCTCCGTCTTTCACGTTCGAACGGGTCAATTTTATACTATGGTTATTGGTGTATGGGGATAGTTATCAACCACGCGAGCCAAAACACGGGTGAAGCCTAGTACGTAATAATTTTACAATATGGTAATATAGATTACTACAGGTAATATATATGTTAATCGATTGGCATTCCATTAGACGTGCACAGTACATAATACTATACAAAGATCGCACTATTCGAAGTAGCGCTTATAGCGGGACTTGATATTCTGTTTTTCGTAATAGATTGGAAAGTTGAGCAATGTCAAAGTCAAAGTCAAAATGCTTTATTAATTTGTGTCACAATGAGACGCTTTTGAACGTCAAAATAATAAATTTATAAAATAATTACTTAAAGATTCTACATTTACATTTACTGCCACGTTCGCAAAGCAAGGGCGTAGCACCATGAGAAAGAACGGGCAATAAAACTCACGGGCACTCCTTGTAAGGTGCTGCAACTGTTACACCTTCTAAATAACTTGTATACATTTACTGTATTTAATAATACTCAAGCATAATACTTCATTTTAATTTTGATGTTCATTTAGTTAACTAGTTCAGAGAGGTACGAAATGTACTGAAATTTACATATAATTTAAAGTATAAAAATAGTATCGTCAAAGCCTCTATCAATCCATTGCTGGACAAAGGCCTCTTATATGACCGGCCGATTTCATTGACGTATAAAAATATGTGACCCATCAATTGACAGGTCCGACTCACGCAGATATTAACTGGGCATGGTTGTTTCGGAGAATACCTGAATAAGATCGGACGCGAGACCTTGGCGAATTGTAAGCATTGTGGTGATGAGCAGGATACAGCACAACACATCTTAGAAAAGTGTCATGCATGGGACTCTCAGCGGCGGGTTCTAGTTGAACGGATCAGACAAAACCTCTCTCTGCCATCAATAGTGTCGTTTATGCTGGAGGCGAGATATATTTGGAAAGAAGTTGTTTCTTTCTGTGAGGCTGTAATGACTCAGAAGGAAGCTGCTGAGCGGGACCGAGAAAGAGCCGATCCTTCTCGAAGAAGGAGACGCCGAGCGGGCAATCGCTCCGTCACCTAGTTTATATATACCCTCTGCCAGTTCTTTTTCGTTCTGAGCAGAGGGACCACTGAAGTCGTTAGCGTCTCAAAATAGGGGTTTTGGGCGCTAAATAATGGCTTTGGAGACGACAGTGGTACGTAGCGGTCCCGTGCCACCGCGTGTGTTCATTTCACACCATGATGTGCTTTAACGGCGTAGCACAGGAGGAGCTCCGGTAGCATAACCCGTTCCCGGAGCCCTCTCTCTATAGTGTAGAAGACGGCCACCAAGGCGGTTTTAGTGCGAAAAAAATCCCACAAGGCCTCGGAAGGCCGGGGTGCCTTCCCCCTAGGAGACCGGCCAGCCTTTTAGAAGGTTTTCCCTTGAAAAAAAAGCCCGCCGTCGTTGTCAGTCATATACAGTCATATAAAACTTTAAGCCGTCAACTGCACGTTCTACAACTTCATACATCCTACATAAACTAGCTTGAAACTAACATTTTCATCACAGGTTACACAGTAGTGCATACACATTTTTGACACATCATCAAGGACACCCAGATGGATATAAATATACCAAAGCTGCGCTTCGATATTGCACTAAAATTGTGATTTATAGCGTCAGCTTTTGAATATATTGTCTATAAACACGAGAGTCATATCGATGGCCTATAAATCTTACACTGTTATCTTTTAGGTGGCAGTTACCTATCGATCATCATCCTCCTAGCGTTATCCCGGTTGCAGCCCAGGGTCTGCTTACTAGTCTAACTGGATTTGATTGAATGTAAGCTCTTGCTTTTAGATATGAGCGTGCTAATAACTAATTCACGCAAATATAATAATATATAATTTACGCGAGTGGAGGCGGGGACGCCATCAACGTAGCTTAAATATCATTCGGTAATTCCCTTACAAAAATATTAGAACTCAAAATTAAATGTGCAAAGAATAATGTCGATAATTCAAGGTTTAGTTTTATTCTTGTTCCTACAAATTCGTTCCAAGTCTGATAGGAATAACGTTCAATGCTGTAAGCAGCGATCGCTATCGTTCTACAAAACTGGCATTTTAACCCTCACTTTGGTAGATACTACGTTTGCCGTACAAAGTATCAGACTTGAAAGAAAAAGACAGCATGTGTTGGCAGAATTCCAATTGCTTTATGGCATTGGCTGAAGAGATAAGGACTGTGTGGGTAAATAGAATACTGGTTTTAGAAGCACTGAATAGACTTTTTTGATATCTATATAAATAAAAATGTATCAACGAAATGTTTGTACGCGCATAACTTCCAAACGACTGCATCAAATTCGATGAATCTTAATTTTATGTGTTTGGTATTATCAGGAGATTGGTTTTGTATGAATAATAAAATAATAGCTAATATAAAAAAATAGCGATACGATGTTCGTCAGGTTAGCTAGTTTCTAAATAAAAACTTCATGACTGTGCTAGCATTTTCCTTGCATCCAATACATTTCACCTTGGAGTCTGTCTCCAGTGTGAGGTGGAGGACTTACTGGTCTAAACAGATGTTACCTAATAATAATATTATCTTTCTGAGTCAAAGATCTTCAGCCGGTCATGAAAATATTTGACTCGAAAAAATCAGAGAGAGCAGAGAACAGATCGATGGCTTAACGTTCTCTCCGAGGTACAAGGCAAGCGTAAGTAATAATTAAATACGCACATAATTCCGAAAAGTCAGTGGTGCGCGCCGTAGATACTAACCAAGTCTTTGTGTTCGCTAACGTCATTTGCGGATCCAATAAACAAAGTATGAAGTTAATCCCTTGAAGACATAAAAGGTTCTATGCCAATTGTCCGTATTTATGCAAAAAAGAACCACACGACAAATTTAAATTTTTGCTTTTTTTGAAGAATACAAATTTAAAAGTGGTTTATTTTCTTATTCAAAAAAGATCCACGTGATTTTTCCCTTGGAAACAAGTTATTCAAAAAGCAGAAAGGAACCAAAAGCAAAAACACACATTCTACATATTGCAATACCGAACCATAAAATCATGGGACTCGTTTCATCAAACAAATAAACCATATAAATTCCATGTCATTTTATACAAAACAGATCCACAGATACTTGGTACCATTATACATTAAAAATATTTCTATTATTAAAAATTATTATTATACACCAAATGGAACCAAGTTTCTGTGGTACCATTATGCGTAAAATAAATTCATATTTTAATGACTTATTTTTTTTGCTAAATGGAACCACAAGCATTCGGTTCTACCATGTATAATAAAAATAAATAAATGTTGTAAACAGCAGAACAAGTACGTTATTTTATTGTACTGCGGAAGGCGTAAATTTAAAGTTCGAAATTCTAGCTGAAATTGAGAATTTCTACAAAGACCTGTACGCATCATGGAAGTCTAAACTCTTGAAACCAATGATGACTATAGAGCCCAACTCCTGCGATAATATACGGAGAACATCCCTGATATCAACCAAGGCGAGATACGAGAAGGTCTCGAGCAACTTAAGAATAAGAAGTCTCCATAAGATGACGAAATCACCACAGAGCTCTTAAAAGCAGGAGGGACTGTAGACCTGAAAGAATGGCAAGCCTCTTTAATTCCATTATCCGTCAGGGCTTTACAGCTCAGGCATGGAGCGGGAGTGCTAACAAACAGCCTCGCCAAAAAACTTGACGATTTCCAGCCACAGGAACTAGACCACATCCATACTGTTTGGCAGAATATACAGAAGACCAATGAGTAAAATAAGCCGCTGAGTTTGGTTTACGTGAATAACGAGAAAGCATTCGACTCCATCGAAACCTGGGTGGTTCTGGTTGGTCTGCAGCGGTCTCGTACCGCAATCGGTACGAGACAGCTGCAGAGCAACCAGAACCAAATAGCGCCAATGCGCTACATCGAGGCGTTGAAATGTTTGTATGATATCGCCACTAATACCATCCAACTCCAGCCCCGTCGACGTGATTGCGACGAGGTGTGAGGCAGGGAGACATAATATTTTAATCACCTCTTCACAAGGGCGCTCAAAGACATCTTTAAGATGATGGACTGACTTGAACTAGCATAAAAATTAACTGCAAATACATATCACACCTTCAGATTGCTGACGATATCGTCATCGTTGCGGAGTCCCTGGAAGAGTTGAGCGGTATGCTCCACAGCCTAAACGGTGCCTGTCGACGTGAACTTGTCTCGGCATGAATTGAACAAAACCAAGGTTATGTTAGACGAACTCATCATGTCGGGATCGGTTTATGTCCACGGATGGATGCTTGAATGTGTTCAAAAGTATGTCTACCATGAGCAACAGCTTGTTGTCCAGCTTGGTAGCAATAACTTCGGGAAAGAAATCAACCGTAGTGTCCAGTTGAGTTGGGCAACGTTTGGCAAACTACGTCAAGTTTTCTCTTTGCCCCTACCACAATGCCCGAAGACCAAAGTCTACAACCAATGCATCCTACCTGTTATGACGTACGGTGCCGAGACGTGGACACTCACAGTGTGACTAGTCCCCAAACTTAAAGTCACGCAGCGAGTATAAAATCCACAACGAAGTTATCCTACAAAGAACCAGAATTACCGACATAGCTCACAGAATAAGTAAGATTATGAGGCAGTGGACTGGTCATATCTCCAGAAGTACTGATGGCCGATAGACCAAGTTTGTCCTAGAGTGGAGACCACGACTCGGTTAGCGTAAGACACCCGGTTAGGTGGACTGCCGACCTGAAATGCCTGAAGGCTAAGAACCATGTACTGTGGCGCGTGTTGGGAGAGGCCTATGTCCAGCAGTTGATTGCTATAGGCTACATATCAAAGGTTTATTACGATAATACTTAGTTTGGTAAATACATGGCTTTACCGATATACATGAAACCCATGGGTTGTGGTTTTTTTTGCATATGAGGTAAGCTATTAGTTAGTAAATATTAAAAAGAACCACATGCAGATTTTCTTAACTATCTAGAAAAATTAAGAGTATCCAGAGCAAATTTATATACACATACTTAAATGAGTAATCTATCAATACAATTATATAAAATAAATGTAATATTTTACTTAATCTAACAGAGCTCACATGTTTTTGTAAATCCATTGATATCTCAGAATTACGTTTTTGCTGGGTGGTTCCTTTTTGCATAAATACGGACAATTATGACTCCCCCTTTTATCCATTTAGGGTAAGAATTTCCAAAAAAGACTTTCTTAGTAATTGATTGGTTACTCAAACGAAGTTAGTGAATAACTTTATTTGAGGAACCAATAGGTATTCAAAGTTTGAAGTTAATCCATTGAGGGAATAAAAAGTTTCATACAAATTCTGACAACCAGTTTAACCCCTTTAGGGTCGGAATTTCCAAAAATTCTCTCCTAGTGTGCCCCTACACACCTCAAGGAACATACATGCTAAATTTCATCTACTTGCGCTCAGTTGTTTCGGCTGTATGTTTGTCAGTGATTCAGTAACGCAAGGATTTTATATACAGACAGAGTATACAAATAAATTATATTTGACTGCCTCCGTGGTACAGTGAATAGCGTATGCGTCTGCCAGACGGGAGGTTTCGGGTTCGATTCCCGGATTGGGCAAAAGTATAACTGAATTTTGCCGAATTTTCAGTAGCAGCACGGAGTTTGCCAATGTGCCCGGTGAGGCCAATAGGCTCGTACCCTATTACGTGGAACCTAATATGCAACATGGCGAAATGTGGGTGTAATATAAAAAAACTGTCTGTAATCTCAAAATAACTGTATTGCATATTGTTGCTAATCCGTTTCCCGTACCCAATGATTTATTTAGATTGTTTCTCTGTCTGTCTATTTATTCAGGGTAATCTTTAAAATGGCTGAATCGATTTAGATGTGTATTTTACTAATGGTTCATAAAAACTCTCGAACAAACTATGAAAATTTAATTAAGACGTAGCTGCTTGCAAAATCTAGTTAAAATTAAATAATCAAGTCAAGAATTCCGTAGCAATATACATTTGTATATCTCAGCGACATTGTAAAAAAAATTGAAATAAATTATCCAAGTTCAAAAACCCTTTCTTAGTATTTTAGGTTAAAGAAATGAGAGAAGCCTTGGTCAGCAGTTAGATAAAGCAGATAACTGATAAGAAGTGCTTACCTGCTCAAAAGTAAATAAAACTAGCAAAATAACGGTTCCAAGTACATATTTTGGCTTCTCATCATCAGCCTTTAATAGTCCACTGCTGGAATAGGCCTCTCCTTTGAAAGGAGGAATTGGCCTACTATACCATGCTGGCCAAGCGGGTTGGTATAGGGTTTGTATCAAGTTTTCCTTCTCTTACAGTGCTGTTCTCTGTATAATATGCTCCCTCTGTCGGCTTTTACGACACGCGTGGGATGATATGGGGTGGTGACAATTCGTTTTCTTAATCCGTCACCACACGGTTTTTTTTTTGGCTTCTATTGGTTATATAAAGAACCATCCTGTATTTTAGTTAGTGAAGATGAAGAGCACTTAGATGAGAGCAAGCCACATAAATTTAAATTAATAAAAATTGAATGCACATCAGGGACGATGAAACAAAATCAAGTGAAGTAATTAAAAGTTTCATACAGATCGAGTAAGGAAAACGGCAAACATAATGAAATTGCTTCGCTGCTCGGCATCAACAGATATCCTGAAACCTGTCTATTTTGCCTTGAGCCAATCCTTAATCATGTATTGTATAGGCAGTTGGGGAAGTGCTGCAAAAACCATAATGATTCAGTTAGAAAGGGCCCAACGCTCGGTTTTAAAAACTATCTATAAGAAGCCCTTTAAATATTCCACAACGCAACTTTATAAAGACAGTAACGTTCTTAACGTTCGTCAGCTATTTATACTGAGAACATTTTTAAAAGTACATCACACTGTCATAAATTCAAGAGAATATAAACATCTTTTAACCCGCCGAACATTTAGAATCCCCGTACCTAAAATTAATACATCCTTTGCAAGACGCCTGGGTCCTTACATGAGTAACTATATTTATAACAAAGTAGCTGAAAAATGCAAAATTAAAGAGTGCTCATTAAGGGACGCTAAAGTTGTTGTTAGTAAATGGCTCACTTCGTTAACATATGACGAAACTGAGAATTTGTTATCAAACATAAATTAAAATAAATCACTTTTGGTCTAGTTATTATGCACCAAGCAGTTTGTTGTAAAATCTGAATATATTCACATATAGTATATCTACATATTTATTTCTACGAATACATGTATATTTATTTGCACATTATATATATTATATATGTATAAATATATCTATACATATACATATATTTATCGCTTGTTATCATTTCAATTATTGTTTAATACCAATTTCTTTGTTAATTAAATTTACTTTGTCTCAAATAAGTACTGGTAAAACTTATAATAATATTCATCATTTTGTAACTTTGTGTAAGTAATGTACTAAGTTTAGTAATGTTAAAAATTAGAGATATCGACCGAGCAATGTAATCGCTTAATGTAATCGTCTCGGTACCCACAGGACAGGCTTGCCTAGTGTGGGGCCACTGGTATATCTTTCATTGTTATCTGCATACTTTGGAAATAAACATTTTTTATTTTTATTATTTTATTATACAAACTGCACCACTACACCATTTTGAACTCCCCGTTTTACTACGGAATTCGATTTTGACATAAGCTCCATACAAAATATGTCAAACACGAATCTCGAATCTCAAAATCCATGTATGGATCGAATATTGAAAATGGCCGTTAGTGGTGAATTCACTAACGTCACTTGAGGAACCGACATACAAAGTTTCAAGTGAATCCATTGAATTTTATTTTTATTTTACAAAATAGGACACCCTTTCTTAAGCCCATAGGGGAGCCCAAAGCCCATAGGGGAGTGACTTCGAAAACTCCTTATTTGGTGTTCACTTACGTCATTTGAGACACCTATATACAAAGTTTGAAGATAATCCAATGAAGGAATAAAAAGGTTTTAGACAAATTTCAACTCCCTTTTTTAACCCTTTAGGGTAAGAAATTCCAAAAAGATTGTCTTATTGTTTACTTAGGTCATTAGAGAAACCAATACAAAAAGTTTGAAGTCAATCCACTGAAGGAATAATAAGTTTCATTTGTTACACACTTTGAACGCCTATCTTACCCCCTGAGGGTAAGAATTTTCAAAAAACAAATTCATATATGTTCACCATCGGAGTCAGTCTCAGTCATTTGAGGAATCAATATACAAAGTTTGAAGTCAATCCATTGAAGGTGGATCGGCGATGCACCGAAACCGAATGTTCTAGGCGATTTGGAAAGAATATTAATATTGTGGACTGTAAGGGGATGGGTTCTGATCGCCTAGGAAAGGAAAAGTGAGTGGGTTCATGGGAGGTGGAAGGATGGGAGCACACCTACCTTGCAAATCAGTCTTCTTCTTTACAATGGCGGCCTCCTGGTGTCTTCGGGAATCCTGAAGCTGCACTTTTTCTTCGGACATGCGTGGCTTCTTTTGTTGTGCCATGTTTGCGTAAATATAAGCTAATGAGACCGAATCAAAATAAGAATACCTAAAGTACCTATTATTTTACCTAAGTAGGCAACACTTTAAGGCGGTGGAACTAAAAGGTGCTTGAAATATGTAATTTACAAGACAACTATGATAGTTCCAGTAATAATAATTGGGTTATTTGGTAGCTACATAAAAGTATATTACCAACGGATGCGTGCGGAAATAACCCTTTAATGGGTATGTAAATGGATTAGGAGTATAGCTAGGTGCCAAAACTGCCTAGGTAGGTACTTCTAGAAGATACCTACGCGAGCGAGATAAGCGAGAGGTTACGTATAAACGCAAATGAATCCGGCTCGAAGGACCAATAAATGGTTAGGCGATGCACCGAAACCGAATGTTCTAGGCGATTTGGAAAGAATATTAATATTGTGGACTGTAAGGGGATGGGTTCTGATCGCCTAGGAAAGGAAAAGTGAGTGGGTTCATGGGAGGCGGAATGATGGGAACACACCTACCTTGCAAATCAGTCTTCTTCTTTACAAATGGCGGCCTCCTGGTGTCTTCGGGAATCCTGAAGCTGCACTAATCACTCCACTACACTCGCGGGGGGTTTTGTTTCCGTTTATATTATGGAAGCGGTAAAAAATATGGCGGTATGGTTTTGCGTTACACGTGTTCGGCGCGACACGTCTGCTGCATCAGGACACAGCCGGTCAGCGGGGCCGTTGTTTCTTCACTGTGTGCCCGTCGTTGCACTATGCGACGAATCAGACGATAGGCGTGCTCTTGGAAGAAAGGGAAGGAAACAAAAGGATCGCTCGCATTTGAGGAATCAATATATAAAATTTGAAGTCAATCCACTAAAGGAATAATAAGTAACAAACTTTGACCCCTATCTTACCCCCTGAGGATCGGAATTTAAAAAGAATTAATTCTTAGTGTTCACTATCGTCGTGTAGGGAACCAATATACAAAGTCTGAAGTCAATTCATCGGAGAGATAAAAATTTACATACAAACTTTGACCTCCTATCTTACCCCCTTAGGGGTGGAATTTCCAGGAAAGTATTCTTAATATTCACTATCGTCGGTTGAGGAACTAATATACAAAGTTTGGAGTCAATCCACTGAAGGAATAAAAAGTTTCATACAAACTTTGACCCCCAGTTTTACCCCCTTAGGGATGGAATTTCCAAAAATCCTCTTATTGCTACTCTACACTCCTCAAGAAACATACATGCTAAATTTCATCTTCTTGTGACCAGTAGTTTCGGCTGTATCGTGTCTGTCAGTCAGTCAGTAACGCAAGGATTTTATATACTTAGATAGTAGATGGGATACCTTATAGACTCACGCCTGTATCACCGAAAGGGTAGATAGAGGTGTAACATTACACCCACATTTCGCCATGAATTTTTAGGTCCCACGTAATAGCAGGCGAGCCTATTGCCGTTACCGGGCACATCACCAGACTCCGTGCTGCTACTGAGAATTCGGAAAAACCCAGTAAAACTTTTGCCCGACTCCGGAATCGAACCCAGGACCTTCGATCAGCAGTCGCATACGCTACCCACTGGACCACGGAGGCAGTCACTGAACCACGGTGGCAGTCACTGGACCACGGAGGTAGTTGGGATACCTATTATTACAATAAGTGACCCCAATGCGGGCAAAGCCTTAGGCAAAATTTAGATGAGGATATAGTAACTCTACCACAATTTCCACCACCATACCTTATACACCACTATTTTTTAATTAGTACAAAAAATTTAACAGGGCTCTAAGTATCTTTAACTATCATATTTTTGTAGGTAAAATATAAAGACACTAAGTCCCAAAACTGTCTCAAAACTGTCCACAAAAATACGTAATAATTGGTAAATGCATAACTAAAACTATGAGTAGTAAATTAGTAGTAGTAGTAAACTACTCCATTGATAAATTCCCCCCTGTTTCTCTGCGCCCGCGCTGCACCCCAATGCGACAAACAGTGCTAAATTTTAGCCGGTAGTGAGCGCATCGTTTTTTTCGATGGCTGTTCACATCACGGGAGTATGTAGCTATGCTTCGTGCGTACTTTTTGAGTGGATAAAACGCGAGTGCAGCTGTGCGTTTGTACAGAGAAGAGTTTGGCAGCCAGTGGATCAGTCGAGGCGGCCCTGTAGCTTGGCCTACATGCTCACCTGACCTCACGGCCATGGACTTCTTTTTGTGGGTGTACAAAAGTGAGCCGGTTAGTGTCGAACAATTAAAACAGCGTATATTGGACGCTTTTGACGAAGTTAAAAGACAGAAGCGTACTTCTCTCGTTAAAAAACAATTTAATAAAACGTACCCGTCTGTGTATTAACAGTGGTGGTGGACATTTCGAAGGACAATTGAAATACTATTAAGTAAAAATTACCTACCTACGTTAATAATAATTTGATGCGAGCGACTCAAAATCGGTCTGTGTGGAGAACCTTGGGGGAGCCCTATGTCCAGCAGTGGACGTCTCTAGGCTGACATGATAATGATGAAATTTGTAAATAGCAGCTGATTCTAACTTCATAAATACGCCAAAATTACTATTTTCTTTTAGTCCAGAATACCTTCTTTTATTTTGATATTTGTTTGCTTTCTAATTACATACCTCCGTATTTAATTACTTGTAAAACGGTAAATATTGCCGGTCCTAAGCCCGGATGAAGTATGAAGGAGAGAGTATAATTAATAAAATTAAAAAGTACCTACCTACACTTATTATTTTGCTTAATTTTATTGTCTAAGGCTACCTACATGACAAGTGCGACAGAGAGAATGCGAATGATCAGGATGGAATATTATCAATGAATTAGTGAATGGATTGTAAAATATGAGACTATGATTTAAGTGAGATTTTCTACAATAAACAAATTATAATAACTTTGCTCTTTATAGATAATATGAAATTCTTACGTCGTGTTATGTTATGTACCGTTATCATATTGGTAATTGGTGACATTACTGAAGCAAGTGAAGCATATGTGTCAATGTCATGTCAGAAACTATCCAATTGATCCAAAATGTGCATTCACAAATGTCGTTATGTACAAGACACAAAAAAAATAAAAAATAATAACAGATGTAATCCAGTGCTTTCGGCTAGCAGTAAAAACTATTTAAAAATGTTATATAAGTATAATTTTTTTTTTTTTAAATATTATATATGAATAATTATTTTATAGTTAGTAATATTGTTCATTGGTTTTGACGTCCGCGTCTTCTGAGGAGCCAGTTGAAAACCAGCGCCGGGCACATGTGTCCGGCAATATGCTGAACTGGTCTCCTATTTCTACGCAGACGACAGGCGTGTACATTTTTATACCTATAGTATATTTTAGTCCATTATGTCACGGTTTTTTTCATGTCTTTTGTCTGTTAGAAATAAATGCTTTTTCTTTCTTTCTTTCTTACATATATGATAATAATGTCTTCGCTAATCTGACCTTAAAGTTTTTGTACTAATTAAAAAATAGTGGTGAATAGCACCGATCGTTTTGCATATTGTATGGGCCGCTCATTTTAGAACTTGGATTTAGCCAATCAGTGCGCCGTACGCCAAACTACGATCGAATCCAGATTCGAGAAGAGATAGCTTAATTTATAGTAGAGACACTGATTGGATAGGCCGCAGTTCAAAACCGAATAAGACAGCTATATTTTAAAGTGTCAGGATATTAAATGGCTTTTATTGTCTAAGATTTTTATGGCTACCGGTGTTCTCAGAATGCAGAATACCAGGTAAACAAATTTAATAACTTCGAAAAGTCTAAATCTTTTTGTTTAGCTTATCAAAATGACTTCCTGCCGCCTGATCTTAAGCAGTCATGTAATCCCACAGTACCTAAATGTCATTATACCAATAACATATCAATTATAATGGCACGATAGCTTCATGGCATGATTACCTTGAAGACCTAGAGAACAGCTTTTTCAGATCAGCTTTAGATCCCCCTGCTGGTTGTCTTCCCATTGAAGAAAATAACAAAAATATGTGCTGTTAAATTGACTGTAGATTATTAGTTATCTAAAAAACCTAATTTGAATACTATGTATACTGTTACTGCAAAACAATCCTGACTCTATCCTTATTTTTACTGTAATCTTAGATCAAGCTGATAATCTTCCAAAACTAGCACAACACAACTCCAAACTAACCCAAAATAGTCAACGGAAATCGCATTGATAACTTATCGAAATCTCACCAGCAATTCGGGAGAAACGTAATAATAAATGGACATACATATCTTATGTGAGTTTACGGTTAGTTGCAGACGAAATCACCCGTAAGGGTCGTAAGTGTTACGTGCGCGTTGTACAATCGCCAACCGTATTGGAAAGAGGAAATAGTTTCCAAGCTACGATTTCTTGGGTACTTCAGAGTGTGTTGTTCAGTATATTTCTTGGATATTTTATGATTTTGTCGCGCCTCGTCGGAACTGTATGAATGAGACGGAGGTAAAAGTAACTTAAGGTAATAAAGTAGTAAGGACTTGAAAAATATAGGTTTTGTGTAAGTATACGCAGGTATTTAAGGTATTGTGGCAATGTGGGTTTTTGTGTCCTTGTGATAGTTCTTTTTAATTAAAAAGTACAGCTTGTTTCACATTAATTATACAGTTGACTACATCCACGCTAAGAATAAATCTTGTGTCGCCGGAAACTTCATAAACATTTAATCAATGGACACAAAATACACCGGCGGTTGGTTGGCGCAGCGGGAGTGTAACCCAATGCTACGCTGAAGGTCGCGAGTTAGATTCCCGCTCAAGTCAAACATTTGTGTGCATGAACATGGATGTTTGTCTTGGTCTGGGTGTTTCTACGTATGATATGTATGTATTTACAAAAAAAAGTATATATAAGTATGTTTATCCATTGTCTAGAATGAAAAATCTATGCATGTCTGAGAGTTGTCTATAATGTTCTCGAAAAACATGTGAAGTCTGCCGACCCGCACTTGGCCAGCGTCGTGGACTATGCCTTCACCCTTCTGATAGTGAGAAGAGGCCCGTGCCCCGCAGTGGGACAGTATCTATACAGGGCTGATGATGATCTCTGGTATTATAAAGTCTAGTAGATTTTTAAAGCAAATGCGACTACTTTATACGAAATAACGCTTTGAAGGCAATAAACAAGGAACAATATAGAACTCGTTTTGATGTAAAGTTTCGTTATTTAAGACCCTTTATTTCTAAAATCTTGAAATATTTTAACCAACATTTTTATTTAGATCAATTGCCAGTTAAGTTATCTCGCTTGCCAAAAAGTAACAATTTAGAGCCAAAAAAATAATAGCTTTTTATTTTCGTTATTCTGATGACAAGGTGGAACATTAAAAAAAAAATTAAACCTCAAATTCTCAATAGCCGTTAATTTTGGACCCCTAGTTGACGGGGTCAATTTGTTGCAAATGTCCTCAAATATAACCTCCTTCAAGGAATAGGTTGAGTTACCAAAAACTCTGTATATTTAAAGGTCCAAGACATATACATGTGCACTATACTCACTCGTTAATAGTATAAATATATAATTATGTATGTATTAGTACTCGAGATGGAGACATAAAAAACAGGGCAGGTTAGAAGTACCCTGAATAGAAGAGCATACATGAGGATCTGATGGGAGTGAATGAAGCAAGAGAGATATGTCAGGATCGTTGCAAATGGCGTTCCGTAGTCTCTGCCTATCCGAGTCTATCCTGAGTCCATGTATGTACTCTAGAGTACGAGTAAACCACGTTGAATATAATGATGTAAGCAAAGTAGGCGCACTTCGCGTAGTGATATAGCGGCGAGACGTTTGATGTGAGGGCTAGTGATGGGACATTGTCGATAAATGAGTCTAACCATATCATTTTAAATTTGAGCTGTTTCTTGCTGTCGACATATTACTTCATTTTATGTTTTTTTTGGTCGAAGTGTTTTACATTTCTGCTGTTGTTCGCTGTCCATAACTTACTTTTTTAACTTTATTTGCATAATATATTCTATGTTTTTAACTTTATTTGACGACCGGTTGGTGCAGCGGGAGTGTAAGCGACTGCTACGCCGAAGGTCGCGGGTTCGATTCCCGCTCAAGTCAAACATTTGTGTGCATGAACATGGATGTTTGTCTTGGTCTGGGTGTTTCTATATATAATATGTATGTATTTACAAAAAAAAAAGTATATATGTATGTTTATCCATTATCTAGTACCCACAGTACAAGCTTCTGCTTAGTTTGGGACTAGATGGTGTTGTGTGAATGTGGTAGAATATTATTATTATATTATTATTATTATGTAACTAGGGACTAAAGTATATCTGGCGAAAAGTGGGTGTAGAAATACACCTCTGCTTACCTCTTCGGGGTTATAGGCGTGAGACTATGTATGTATGTATTCTATGTCTTTCTGAGTTCTCATTAGCAGCACGGAGTCTGGTAATGTGCCTGGTAACGGCACTAGGCTCGACCCATATTACGTGGGACCTCAAAATTCATGGTAAAATGTGGGTGAAATATTACACCTCTGCCTACCCCTTCGGGAATACAAGCGTGAGTCTATAAAAATTCTATGTCTTTATTTACTTGTTTGTTACAGCACCTTATGTTTTTTTGTGCTTCTATGGTTTTAATAACGTTTATCTCTAAAAATACACCTCTGTAATTTAAAAGCATATTAAAATTCTAATGATGATTTAGCCTTAGGGCTTAGATCAAAGCCAAGAATAAACTTAAATTAACTTTGACCCGAGTCTTTCATGAACTGGTCAAATATTTAGTGAAATTATTTTAAAAGCAAAGTTGCGGCGGAAAGTTACATAAAAACAAGCAACGAATAAATTTCATATACTAAACTTAAACTAGATTACTAACAACAACAAATCAGAAACGAAACCAGACATAATTATGTACAGTCCACGTCAAAAGTCGCTTTACACCTCACAATCTTTGCCAAGTCTTTTATGAAATAAACTCCTCTATTATTATTCTTAACCAGTTGATACGGCAAACTCTATACCACCATATACTTTGCTATTGTTTTTCTTCAACTTTTTTTTCGTACAAGCCTTCTCCTGATCATAAAAAAAAAATTATCCAATATGGTGCAGTTGTTTGAAACCTATGCGCGTACAAACGTTTCAATGAATAATTTTTATATACAGGATGTCACAAGATTTAAAAAAAAAGAACAAAACAGAGATCAGCCAAATCTGTATGGACTTATGTAGCTGACTGTCCGAAGAAGTTAAAGTTTAGCCTTTTGATTTAACTAGACCTTGGTTTACAGTAAACCGAGAGTTTGGTAAACCTTTGTTATTATTGAACTTATGTAACTAAGTTAACTTCTTCAGAGAGTATTGTTATAATAATTTTGTGTATTTTGATCTGAATACGTTAAATGAGACATTTGTACAAATAATAAAATCTGCGTACTTATGGAGCAGTAGCCACAAAATGTTCATATATTTTTTCAGTTAAATAGAAAATTTTGCGTGTGGCAACGGATAAAGGATACAGAAAGTCACTACCCCATTTCATTTGTGGGTGTCGCGGTACAAAGGAAGCGAATACGAAACTCCGGTATATTTGTGAAGAGATGAAAACTAGACATTAAACTCTGTACCAACCGATCTGGCCGGCAAGGTAAAGTAAGCCAGATTATTCTATTGATGCACAGGGTTATTTTGTAACAAATCCGGAGAGGCTTAAGTCCAGCAGTTGACTGCTAGCGGACAGGCAATTGTGATCATAGGAATATTATTACTTTTTACACCATGTTTCACTACATAGTATAAAACAAAGTCTGTCTTCTGTCTGTCTGTCTGTCCCTATGTATGTTTAAATCTTAAAAACAATGCAACGGATTTTAATGCGGTTTTTTATAGATAGAATGATTCAAGAGGAAAGTTTATATGTATAATTGACGCGGGCAAAGCCGCTGGCGACGTCTAGTTAGTTTATAAATCAGTTTACCTAAAAATATGCACTCAGCCTATGATACAGCAGTTTCCGCGTTTATTTCTAAGTTTTATTTCAGCCTTTTATTTCTAAGTTTTTGTTTTCGTTTTACCATTTTCAACAAAATCAATATTTTGCAGCACTAAAACGTAATGGACAATGCGAAAGGTCAATATCGATGCGGATTGTTAACAAAAAACTTGCTTATTGCCACATTCACACCACATTCCACATTCTAGTGCTGTGAAACGTGGATTTTTACAAAAATGATTTATCAAAATTACATACTTATACTATGTTGTGTGAAATAAATGCTATATGTAGCTATTATATTATTATCATGGTCTCGATACATTCTTTTTGAGAAAACAGTCACTTAATTCACTATGTATATTTAGTTTTTATAACGGGCAGCAATGATGCAAAGGCTGAGTTTGCATCTTCTTTTTCTCGAGGTACCATCAAATTTATTAATTTCACCCTATATAAATAAATAAAATGTTGTTTATTTATAATATCAAAATTACAGCTGCGGATTAGTCTCCAAATTAGTTGCACCGATTTTTATTTGACTACCACTGGCAAACTGCACTTTTGCACTAACTGTCGCCGAAGCCGCTCAAAAATTTGTTGCGTACTTACTTGTTTACTAATGTCTGAAATGTACTTGATAGGCGTTCGTCTCTATGAGCCAAAGGATCACGATATGTTAAATGAGCTTTGTAAATAGGTACGTCGCTATGGACGCTTAGTAGCAAATACCTACATAAGATGCTTCAGATAGTCTCACGCTCTTCTGAACAATTTTTTCAAAATTATATGTAAAATTATTATATTAGTAAGAGGACCAAAGGCTCAGGGCGAAATTGTCGGATGCAATCAAGTTAACGCTAAGACGATGATAGCTATTGACATTACATGCCAGTATATCCTTCTCTATCTTCATAAATTATTGTAACTAGGGCCTAATATGAAAGTAAAAAGCCATGCTGTTTTTGTTACTAGGTAGTTTCTGTGGCTCCGCCCGCTTGTGTGTCCGCTACCCCATCAAGATAAAGCCTTTGTGGTATTCTAATGTGTGAGACACATTATTGCAAACTTTACTTTGGACGTCGAAGTAGTTAAAGCGGTCGCTTTGTTACTTGTAACTTATTCGGTGCTCATAATATGGGACAATATTTTGTGTGATCGAAAAATAGCTTTTTCCAATCAGAGTGGTCTGGGTGTTCTTGTGTCTCTTGGTGGAATGTTTGTAAAGTTCGGTGTGATACAAGATTTATTCCTAGTTCAGCGTCATCATTTTAAAACGATAAATATTCTTTCAATAAATTTTGCGTGAAAGATCAACAAAAATCAATAGAAGTTCTATTTCAATGCTCGTTATTCTATATACGTACCTAGTAGGGGTAAATAAAACAAATAACTCCAATAGTTAATCTTACATGTAAAAACTACTGAACAGATTCTAATGAAACTTTGCAGTAGGTAATACAGCTTAAGCATCAGAATAACACATAGGCTACATTTTGTTGCAATAATCAATGAATATGCGGCCGAAGCCAGTCTTTCCTTCAACGTGCCTACCTATCTACATCTTGTTACAAAGCGGCCTCCAAAACTTCTAAAGACAAAATCACAGTTACAACTAAGTACAAGACACAATCAAAGACATAACAAAGTATTTTCTTCGTAACACGTCTAACCACAGAGCTATCGTAGTCCCGCCATAAAATTTTACGATTCGTTACGATCGCCAAAATACTACGTGAGCGAAATCGTAATAAGGTCTTTTAGGAATAGGCTTGATGGCGAGATGAACTAAGCGTGATATACTGTTGAGAGTAATGAGAGGCAATTGTGAAATTGCGTTGATACTGGCCTGTTGGTCTGGTGGTTAGTGACTCAGATTGCTAAGCTGGAAGTCGTGGGTTCGATTTAGACAAAGGAAAAATCTCATCTCAATTTGACAGAATTTTTATATGTCTAACCTCAGAAGTTTCCACTCATTGGACTTTTGTTGTATTAATTGTTTTTGGACATATTTAAATGAGGAAAATGTAATTATTAGTTTGACAGTTGGAAATTGCTCTCCACTGCGGGGCCTAAAACTGAATTTCAAAAACGATCAGAAATATACTTTTCACCACAGCAGCTCAAACATGCCGCTTTTGGTGCGAAACAACAGTGAACAAAACGCGATTTTGATTAGAGCGTGAGGCAAAGTAGCTTTTTAATTTTTCAATCTTCAATGCCCCAAATTGACATTGTTCAGCCACAAATTTGAAACATTCGAATTTTACTCTCTGTCTCTTTCACATCCATATAAAAAAGCGAGTGAAAAAAACAAACTCCTTCGAAATTCGATTTTGGAATTCGACCTCAAAGAAAACACGTTCGGAAAAGCGTTATACCCTAAAATTTAAAGATACACAAATATCTTTATATATAAAGAAATTATGTTGTTTTTTAAATGTTATTGTATATATGTTTAATACATTATTGGATTTTAATAAAAATAAGTCTAATTAATAGTATAAAATTAGTATTTAACCAATACATTTTTATTTGGAATTTAAACAATGATACATTTGAAAAATAAACATCAGGGACGCGGTATCAAAACGCGATTTAAAAAATTGCGGGAATAATGTAAACATTTCGCTGATGCTGATAGCGTATAGCGTAACGTGTTAAATTATATTAATATAAATACTTAATCTAAAAAGATGAGTGAAACTAGCGATGATGACTGTACTTTAACACCAGAAGAGTTAAAACAACAAGGGATGAATGCAGAATTTTGTTTTCAATTTATTCCTGTTAATTTTTATGTCTCCTAAGTAATATGTGTTCTCACTGCTGAGGTGAAAAGTTATGTGTGCTACACGAGAGCAAAGCTTTTTGCATCTCGTGCTGTTGAGTCCCTCACTACGCTCAGGATTCTAACTTTGATTCACTCGCTACGCTCGTAAATCAATCATAGAATCCTTCGCTTGCTCGGGACTCAAAATCAGCACTTGAAACAAAAAACAACTTTGCTCTCTTGTTGCACAAATAACTATTTCGTAAATACAAATTCCACACAGCGCTGATAAATCTAAATTCAATCTCATTATGTTGGTTGCCATAAAAATAAAAAATTTGGGTAAGTCTGAAGGTAATAATACCTTTATAGTAATAACAAGATGGAAGCCATATTTACCTTAACTTTTAGACCGAAACACATACATACAAGCAAAAGTTACTCATACGCCGATCTCATGGATAGCTATCAATTGTGACGAACCAAACGGCAGCAAATACCAATGACGTATTATAATAGGTATAGACGCGCCATACTCCCACAAAGCGGCTCTTAAAAACGGCTACAAATACCAAATAATATATTGTATGAATAAAGAAAGAGAAAGGAAATAAATACTACTTTATGGGACACCTGTTGTTAGAGAGATATAATTTAAGTTGTTTTTTAAATTCTTACACACAAAGAACCATGCCCATATTAGTATGGAGGCGAAACCCAGCAATGCCGTCAATGCTAGGCATTTCCCAAATTGCAACTCTATGTCATACGATAACTTATTAACAGTATTTCTATGATATCTAGTATTAATGTCATATAAAGCACTGGTTGAAAAGTTATTGGACGTTAAACAAGACATGATAACTGCCTAACGCCTTTTGTTTATACATTTTATCGTTTACAAACAGCATTGCTATTAGTTTTCGACTAGGCACTTCATAATTATCACATAAGCTAGGCCAAATCAGTGTTCATTTATATACTTATATGACTGTAAACATTTCAGTTATTTGGAATTATATAGTCAGTCTCCATAGTATCTCCATCTATATAAATGTGAAAACAATTTGGTTAGATACAAAACTTAAGTAGGTACTTGAATAAATAATAACATGGAAAGAGTACTCCGTAAAACCGCGATACTATCACAAGGAATTAATAAATCGGCTAAAGAACGTGGTTATAGGCCGCAATAAACTGCACTTTTAGTGCATGAATGAATGAAACATTATTTATCAGAGGTACTGCAAAGTAAACAAGTCTTTTTTTTTTCGTTTTTTTATCCAGTGCTTGATAGGTTTCAAAATTAACAACTTAATTCTAGTTTTAATTTATTAGGACGATCTTGTAATTTACTTTCTCTGGACATTTCTGGGGCACAGATGGGCATGGTCCTTTATTGTTACGGAGCGTACTATCACAACACAGGTTCGAGCGTAACTAAACGGAATGGTGCTAATTGCCTTCATTTCACTTTGCCATTTCAGTGTGCGGGCAACGGATCTATAGTTTTTATATATAATATATCTTTGAGCAAATACACATTATGCTAGGTTCAATTTTGCTTGTCTCTTACATGACTAAAAGTCTTGAACATGGATACCAAGTCTCAGCGGCGCTTATTAAATTTAGATGGGCAGAACTATTACTCTTTTTCTTGGTGTAATATTCTTAGACATTTTCTCAGTATTTTCTTAGCACGATATGATACGACATTGTTTTGAGAGGGAATGCTAGTGATATTTAAACCGTTGTTGTTTTGTAGAAAAATGCTGTCTAAGTAATGAAAGTATTCAATTACAAACCAATTTTCTGAGCGGAGTAGAGTTTATACCTATACAATATTTAGATGCAAACGAAAAATGTTTAAACTTGAGCGTCATTCTCTGTGTAATCTTGGCATACATAATATGAAGTAGCATTTTTCGCTTTGTTTCACTTGCCCTTTGTAATGCATCAGTCAAGTTAAGTAATGATTACACAGGTCACCACTGGAATAGGTGACCATTTGTTGTGGCATTTACTTGAGAGCGCTTCGAAAAGCAAATAAAGTAGTTGATTCCGTTTCTTGTTTCAAGATATGAATCGTTAGGCCATATTGCAGGCGTTTAGCTGATGTATAAATTCCGACGAAAAAGTGAGGTGGTGATAAAGAGGTATACCTCTGCCTACCTCTTCGGGGATATGGGCGTGAGACTATGTATGTATGTATATATAAATTCCGACACCAGAGTTTGCCCCACACTTACACTTATATAGGAATCTATCAGCTGGTTTATAAATTCCGACACCGGAATTGGGCCTTAATTACTTGATAAGACAAAAAAGAGAAATCTTATAAGACATCCATTAGCAGCAATTATCTAGATGTAGAGCTCCAATACATTTGCCATCAAACACAACTAAAGCAAACATAATTATGTACTTGTTTACTTCGTTGAAAGAAACACACTGAGCATAATACTGTAGGTCAGTCTTTTATATTCTTCTTTTAAATATTACCTACCTGACTCTTCACAAAAGCACTACCGACATATTTGAGTGCAGGTAGCTAGCTTTGGTGACACTCGGGGCGGATGTTGGTGGTGTTCCCAATCGCGGCTGGAATATGAAAAATCCAGAATAAAATGGCTGAGGGAGGTATGGAAGAACCAAACGCTCATTGCTCTCTCAATCTTCTTTAATTAACTTTGGATGCTACCAATTCCAAAATAACTTCTTCAAAATGTGTATTTTTCATTTTACATGTATTTCATTATTGAAATCGAGTGGTCGATTGTCACCGCAAAAACGGTACCCAGGGGGCTTATTCACTATGACCACGAAATACCATGTTCAAGACGTGTGTCGTCGTGACGTGCACTAAACGTAAACGTGATTCAGTAACGTGACGTACCACGACAATCAAAATATTGTATTCAGTATGCCATACGACAGCTTGTCTATGCCTAGTTATCAATTTCACAACAATCGTTCATAAATCTTTGACGACCGGTTGGCGCAGCGGGAGTGTAAGCGACTGCCACGCCGAAGGTCGCGGGTTCGATTCCCGCTCAAGTCAAACATTTGTGTGCGTGAACATGGATGTTTGTCTTGGTCTGGGTGTTTCTAAGTATAATATGTATGTATTTACAAAAAAATAAGTATATATGTATGTTTATCCATTATCTAGTACCCATAGTACAAGCTCTGCTTAGTTTGGGACTAGATGGTGTTGTGTGAATGTGGTAGAATATTATTATTATTATTAATCTTAATGCCGGTTTGCCGGCTCAATTTCGATTTTATAAATATTATTTTACTAGCTTGTAATTTTCACTATAAGCTACAGTATAAATAAAAAAGTTAATAAAACTTAAATTAAATTATTTTAGTTCAATTTCGCCAGGAAAAATCTCAAAATAAAAAAAAAATTCTTAAAAGTTTATTTCATCTTTTGTACTTAAGTCAATTTTTGAACGATAACATATATGATGACAGACATGACAGTTACAGTCGCGCTACAATATAAAAATATATAAGTGCGGTTAGTGCAGCAAATAGCCCAATATTGGGCTGTTAGAATATTCTAACAGAATCTAATAAATCATAATGGATTTATTATTTAGCCGAAGACGAGTGAGACGCTGGTGCCAGCGACAGGCGTCCATTTTCATTAAACATAATATTTAATTAAACAACTTTGACACGGACACTGGTAAATAAAAAAGCAAATAAACTTAGCATTTAACCACTAACGGACACTGAAAATAATATAAAACAAATAAACTTAGTACTTATTTATCCTCTATCGTTTTACAATAAACGCGTTACGTGACCTCTTAGCTCACGGAATTTTGACAACTAAAACCGCGTCCGAAACGTGCGCTACCGTGCATGTCAAACTTGAAGATGGCATAGTGAATACCGTTTAAGCCAATAACGTGCCGACGTAGGTAACTAGCACGTTAAAACACGTTAAGACTTCTAAATGGTCATAGTGAATAAGCCCCCAGTGCGGACCGCCCCTGGCACCCGTCCTAGCTTCGCTACTGAGTGTTCATGTTTAGACCGACCTTACATTGGGCGTTAGCGTTCCTCGAGCGTACGCCCAGCGTGCGCTCGGCGTTCACTCTGTAGTACAAAGTGAACGTCGGGCGCACGGCGAACGGACGCCGAGCGTACGCTCAAGGAACGCTTATGAATAATGAGAGTGAGGCCTTATAGCTAAGTCCGCACCGCTCATCTACGTAGCAGTAGAGCCCTATCCCACATCGCCTCGTTCTGTGTAAGTTCGAAGTAAATCGCCCTGCCAGTGTGTGTCTTAAGAAGCAATTAAGGGTTTATATATGAAGAGGAAAATAATGAACATGTTTTCAGTATTGGCATGAACATTACTTACGAAGTGTTCAAATCCCTTTTATTTGTAGGTATTTTATCTAAAATAAAGTAACTAGGTTTTTTGCTACATTCCATTAAGACAGGATGGCAACGTGGATGATTCAAACAATTGGCCAAATATAACTGTGTCGAAATTTGCAGTGTAATGTGATGTCCACACTATAATCATTTCAGCTCTACTAATACTCTCTATATAATACTGTTAAACTGCTTTCACTGGAGCTTTTCTCACTTCTTCTTCCTAGCACTATCCCAGTTGCATCCCAGGGTCCACTTACTAGTCTAACCGGATTTCACTGAATATCAGCTTTTCTACAGAGCGACTGCCTGTCTGACCTCCGCAACCCGAAAGGATAGCGATATTTCATGGTTTAGACTAGTGTCAATTTTATTAGAGGTACTGACGCCCTGTAATGACTGTTAAAGATCTTAATGACAACCGGGACCAACGGCTTAATGTGCTCTTCGCGGCACGAGACAAGCAAATTAACAATTCAATACGCACATAACTCCGAAAAGTCATTGGTGCGCTCCGTAGATTCGAACTCGATACCCTCTGCACGGCAGTCTGTTGGTATCTCCACTAGGCTATCGCTGCCTTTTTTCACTATGAGAAGATTTAGGCCACAGTTCACTAAGATGGCCAAGTAGGCAGATACATTTTGTTTGTTCAACGTATAGAAACAGTCCTAAACAAAAAAAAAGATCGAGGATAATGAATGCGACGGAAAATTTTCTTTCTTATGTGCGAAAGAAATTGAGTGCCTAGTATTTGCCAAAAAGCCAAATACTTCAAATATTACCTTTATTTATCCAGCTATAACGAGTTGTATAATTTAAAAGAAAATATTTTACATTTTCTCTCATGAAATATGTTATCTGTTGTTGTCAGCCAGATCAAGGGGTATATTTTTATCAGAATTACAAGGTCTGATCCTTTACCCTACCTTTCCAGGAATATTCGACGGTTTGGAAGTAAAAAGCAAAAGGATATAACAATAATTATGTACAATGAAACAAATCGGCCCTGGACCAGTTTGAGAAAAAATCCCTTAGCTCGCCATAGAGTTGAGGCACACTAGAAACTGGTTTTGTATACGAGGGTCAATGTGCGTGTAGAGTAGCACTGGAAGGGACGATGTCTTGCTGAGCGATTCTCGCCCTTATGGTGGTCGAGCGGATAGTTTTTCGACTGTACCTACTCCTAAAAGTATGTACATTCATGGATATTTGTATGTTTGTGAATTTTAGGTGTTTTGTAGTAAAAATTAAACTTGTGACATTAAATACTATTTTTTATTTATTTTATTTTTTATAGATTCACGCCTGTATCCCCGAAGGGGTAGGCAGAAGTGTAAACACCCACATTTCGCTATGAATTTTTAGGTCCGACATAATAGGGGGCGAATCTATTGCCGTTACCGGGCACATCACCAGACCCCGTGCTGCTACTGATAATTCGGAAAAACCCAGTAACACTTTTGGCTGACCCGGGAATCGAACCCGGGACCTCCGATCTGCAGCCGCATACGCTATCCACTAGACCACAGAGGCAGTTGTTACTCTCTCTATTACTTAATTTAATATAAAAAATAATGTTGCTTACAATAATTAAACATGCATAATTATTATATTATAAATTATTTCATACAGCATTTCGCAGACCACTGCTGAACATTGGCGTCTCGTAAATTGCGTTACAATAGCATGGTTAGTCAACAGGAAGATTCGGCCACTATACCATGTCGGTCAGCCGGTCATATTACAGGCAAGCTAAATTTGGCGAATATTGTATATAATAATTGATACCTATTACATACATACATACATATCGTCACGCCTTTTATCCCCGAAGGGGTAGGCAGAGGTGTATTTCTACACCCACTTTTCGCCAGATATACTTTAGTCCCACGTAATAAGGGGCGAGCCTATTGCCGTACCGGGCACATTTCCAGACTCCGTGCTGCTACTGAGTATTTCGTGACAGAAAAACCCAATAACACTGCCCGACCCAGGAATCGAACCCGGGACCCCCCGATCCCACGCGCACATTTATGCCGCGAGACCAACGAGGCAGTCGTATAGGGTTTGATGTCGAGTTTTCCGTCTCTACGCAAAGATGGTATTTGCATCGTGTTATCCCTTAGTCGCCTCTTACGACACCCACGGGAAGATAGAGGTTGGTGACACTTGTATTCTATGCCGTCAACCACACGGCCTACCTTACCTAATATTCATCCTAGCGTTATTCCAGTTTCATCTCGGGGTCTGGTTACTAGTTAAACCATCCGGTTAAACTAGTAACTTAACTGAATAATTAGCCAAACTATATTCCATGGTTTAGACTATACTGCCTGGTTGGCGTAGTGGTTTAAGCGATCGCCTCGCCGCTTGACACTGCGCCGAGTGTTGTGGGTTCGATCCCCATACGAGACAACACTTTGTGTAATCCATAATTTGTTGTTTCGAGTCTGGGCGTTCATTGTGTCCGTAAGTTGTATGTTTGTAAAGAACCCCGCGACACAGGATTTATTCCAAGTGCGGGAGTTGTCTTTTAATAAAAAAAAAAACAATAAAGACTAGTGTCCGTTTATTCAGAGGTACTGTCTGTAAAATCTTCATGACAGCCCGTACCGACGGCTTAACATGCGAGTCACGGGGCAAATGATAATTAATATTACACCCACATTTCGCCATGAATTTTTAGGTCCTACGTAATAGAGGGCGAGCCTATTGCCGTTACCAGGCACATCACCAGACTCCGTGCTGCTACTGAGAATTACGAAAGAACCCAGTAACACTTTTGCCTGGCCCGGGAATAAAACCCGGGACCTCCAACCAGCAGTCGCATACGCTATCCACTGGACCACGCAGGCAGTTAAAAGATTAAGTACTTAACTAATAATTTATCGACTTACGTTAATATAATCTTATAAACGTCAAATTTATGAATAAAGTTCTTGAAGATTCAACATTTACAATGCATTTTAATTTAGAAGCATATGCACATAGAAATCTTGCACTAGCAATTCCTACTGTTATTATCATGAAAGCCTTGCTATCCAACACCTTCACTTTGTAGTCCGGGTTCCGCTTACTCTAAATTACAAGCATTCATTTTGATCCCTGTAACTACGCTCAAATGCTTGTGCCCGCAGTGGGTTCGCAAATGTATTGCAATGGTCGGACATCTTGTATGTAAGCCTTACTACCAAGTACCCAAAATTACAAAGCAAGCATCTCTTGTTACTGCAGGGAATGTTACGTATTTTATAACATTAACAGTTAGCCTGTTGAAATATATTTGATGTGTATAATGAGAACGTGTCGGGAATTCTGTTTTGCTCACTGCAAAATGTAATACTGACACAATATTTTTAGCTGTAAGTTTTCCATGTACGAAGTAAATAAATAAATAAGGAATTATAATTATTAGAGGGACGTATCTTGTTTCTTTATGAAATCGTTAGAGTCAAAGTTATGATCATTCTGTTCTTCATGATGTCTGTTAAATTGTATGGATATTTTTTAGATATCAAGTTCATTTAAAATGGTAGGACACTTGTTACGAGATGACAGGTATAAAAATTTTGGATGGAAAATGGAAGGATGGAGGGAATTAATAAAACCTAGTTTACATTAATAGACTAGAATAGGCTGTCTCCATGGTCCAGTGGATAGGGTATGCGACTGCTGATCGGAGGTCCCGGGTTCGATTCCCGGGTCGGGCAAAAGTGTTACTGGGTTTTCCTAATTCTCAGTAGCAGCACGGAGTCTGATGTGCCCGGTAACGGCAATAGGCTCCCCCCCTATTACGACCTAAAAATTCATGGCAAAATGTGGGTGTAATGTTACACCTCTGCCTACCCCTTCGAGGGTATCCTCGAAGGGGTAGGCAGAGGTGTAAAATTATTACGTTTTCCTCAATGTTAGTTTTTTTTTTTATAGACTCACGCCTGTATAGGCGTGAGTCTATAAAAAAATAATAAAAACTAACATCGAGGAAAACGTAGTGCCGCGAAGGACTTAACTAACATTCGAACACCGACCAAACAGACTTAAAACAACAATTTGATCACACAAAGTGTGGACTCGTGTAGCAATCGAACACACAATACTCAGCGCAGTGTGTAACGGCAAGGCAACAACTTAAACAACTACGACATGCCTCATCATCAGCCTTTAACAGTCTACTGCTGGACTAGGCCTCTCCTTTGAAAGGAGGAATTGGCCTACTATACAACGCTGGCCAAACGGGTTGGTATAGGGTTTGTATCAAGTTTTCCTTCTTTTACTGAACTGTTCTCTGCATAATATGCTCCCTCTGTCGGCTCTTACGGCACCCATGGGATGATGTGGGGTGTTGACATTCCGTATTCTTAATCCGTCACCACAAGGACAACGACATACCTACATGCAGTCAAAAGTCTTATACGAAAGTTCAACTAAATCATTTGAAATCTCACAGTCTTACAGCCGGTTGCAGAAAGCTTCAAATTAATTCTTTATTACTTAAAGGGAGATTATCGCTAATGTGTGTCATAATTTAATGGCGTTGCACAAACACATTTTACGCTTGATTAAACATCATTTAACTAATGAAGAACTAATGCCTACAAGTGAACGAAAAGAGTGAACATTTCCGTTTAGTTATATGCACAATAATCTATGAAATGTACTATGAGTAAAAATTTCATTAAACAAAACGTAATGGTCACATATATCAAAGAGGTGTAATTCTTTATATACATATTTAGTACCTAAATCTGTGGTCAAGACTATCAAAACCAAAGAGGTTGGACGTTTAGACTACAGTCCGTTCACAGTTATTTTACCTCTGACAGATGTCGGTGTTTATTTTCTTAATGTTGGAATTGTACTTTGTGATGACAGGAATGTTACCCGTGCATAACATTTTACCCAACATTAGTGGAAATGCTTCAAAAATTCAAATGCTTGAAGCTCATGGCCGCAAAGTGGTTAGATTACCGCCATACCACTGCGAGCTAAACGCAATTGAACTTATGTGGAGTCTCATTAAAAGGCAAGACACAAACAAAAATTTAGAACAAGAGGCAACCAACATGACAGCAGTTACGAATCATCATAACATTGGCAGTCGACATGGATCATTCTTATAGACTCACGCCTGTTTCCATGCAGGGGTAGGCAAAGGTGTAATATTACACCCACATCATTCTTATTCAAAATTAATATGAAAATTAAATTTGCAGTTTTTGTATTTGATAATTAGAACCTCACGTTGGCGTAATTATGATGCGTTTACCTTTATTATATTACATAGACAACATTTTTATTATAACTATTTATGTTCATAGGAAATTAGTTATTTCGTAAGAAAATAAATGTACATGCATGCCAGTATCAAGAGGTTTTGTTACAAACATTACTTCCAAATATTTAATACGATCGCTTAGGCAATAAAAAATAAGTACATTTTTAGCAATAATGTATATTTAAAATGGGAGTATTATATACCGAATATAGCAACACAACGCCCAGGTTGGCCAATCTAACAGCTAGAGGTAAAATAACTGTGAATGGACTGTAGAGAGAACATGCCCTATAAATTTCCTTATACCGAACGTGCAACATGTAATGTCAGTTGGTCTTAGTTGGTTAATCATAACGTCAAATTACGCGTCTCATTTAAAGAGGCATATACTCTTTACATACTCATATCTTTGACTACATTCTCTAAATAGCCGTGCTGTGATCTGTCAACAGTGTAAAATTTGTTGGATGTTTGTGTTTACATTTTTAATAACTTTTTTGCATTTAAATAGTAAGTAAGCTTATAATAATTAAATAGTGTACTCATTAATTAATACACATCATGTATGTGATATCGGGATGTGGATTCCGCTATTCTCGGAACGGAAATAACAGGAGAAACTTTATCTTCTAGCAGTGAGTCGGAATTTTCCTACAAATGTATTTACTTTTCTCGTATTAATGCTATAATGAGTGTTAAGTTTACACAATATCATTGTATTGCAAATCAAAGGAACAGCTTGCATACGTATGTGTTATGAATTTTACTCACAAATTGTTATTTTGTACATTTATTGATTTAATAGGCTTAGTGATGGGATTCGACAGTGAAAGGAGATATCGATGTTTTTTGAATGAGGGATAAATACGGAAACTAACTATCGGACATGAATGTAAAACTGTAGCTGGAAGCGACAGCGGGTAGCCGCGGTTGCTAAGTTGACAATAAACAAAGACATCCAGCTGTCTAATTTTCTATCGCGCGTTTGATAGTAAGCGCAGTTTAATGTACATAATTTACTTAGATACCTACCTTAAAAGTAGCGTCTATTAACCTAAAGCCAAGTGTTCCAGTGTAAGCGCGTGTGTGTAGGCTTACATTTCTGCATCTATAAAATAGTAGATGGATTAGGGATGCGAGTAGCATTTTTTCATTATTAAGAAGGTGTTTTTTATTACAGGTTGCCTATTAATGACGTCACAAGAAAACTTTGGATAAATGCTGTTGGACGGCCTAGTTTGATTTAGCAGAAGTACCATCATATTTGTTCACGTCATTTTGAGAAAGACTGTTTTTTAAAGACAGAAAGCACCTGGCGTCGTTTAAAACCGAAAGCTGTGCTTACATTACATTTATGCCCGGACATTGCACACCCGGTAGAATTATTTATCCAAAGCTAAACAAAAAGTGTGTAATTTTAGTTTGAACATATTAATAAAATATAATAATTACAACGATTTTAATTAATCTACCTACTTCTATATTATTTATCATATTAGTGCTATCCTGACTGATCAAAGACGTCTTGCCTTGTAGTCCGCTACATAATATTCTACCATAAAATATAATATTCTTTCACATTCACACAACATTATCTGGTCCCAAACTAAGCATATCTTGTACTACGGGTACTAGACAATCGATAAACATGCATATATACTTTTCTGTAAATATATTACATATTATACATAGTACCATCCAGACCAAGACAAACATCCATATTCATGCACACAAATGTTTGACTTGAGCGGGAATCAAACCCGCAAGCTTCGGCGTGGCAGTCGGATTACCTACAACTCTAAAAAAATCAACGTGATATGATGCGACGCAAACAAATTGCCAAAGCCTGCCGTGCCGCATTAGCCAATCTGGTATAATTCGTACAATACATAATCTAAGTGACAGTTTCTTAGCATCGCATCGCAACGCATCGCTCATTAGTTTATTAATACTTTTTGTCAATAGATTTTATGGCTAAAACGAACAATGAAGGCGCACGCAAACTGTTCGGACGCGACTTACTGTCGCGACAGTAAGTCGCGACACATAGTGTGCACACCCTTTCGGACGCGGCTTTCTGTCGCGTCCGCGTCCGATACAACCATAGACACGCCATGCTGTCTATGCAATACACTAAGGCTAGGTAGGAGCATATTTTTCTTAATTCAGGGCACTAGCAGTTAGCACTATTAAATTATATTATTGGTTTACCTTGAAGTAAAGCAGAACTGTTGAATTGAAAGTGAATTTATCATTTTTGACTATATTCGGTATAAAATCAATATTAAGGCCGTACCATGGACAATATACAGATGACAGTAAACGTCCGCAGACGCTTACTGTCATTTTTCCAGATTGCTATCGGACGTCTGAACGCTCAAGGTCACGTCCGCGACAGACGTCCGATATTGTGCACACTTGAATGGATTTTCCTTGTCCAGATACAGGCCTTGCCACACGGCACAATTTTACGTCCAACTTGACTAAATCACTTGATGAAATCGTGACGTGTAGACGCCAGTTGATCAACTCAAGTTCATCGGGTGGGCGGTACCACCAGATTTCAATTTTCATGCAAAGCCAATTCGATTGAAAATTTGATCAGTGGTAAAATTGTATCGTGTGGCAAGGCCTTACCCTTCTGTCGCGACTTACTGTCGCGACAGTAAGTCACGACAGATAGTTTGTGCGGGCCTTTAAACACGTGATTTTTTTAGTACTGTCTGTCTGGCAAGTCTTTGCAAACCACTGTCCGGCGTCAACAGCAAAAACTACAATTTCAATATTTTAGTTGTTTATTTATACGGCTTAAATATATCGACACATACTAAAGTTAGACATTTGACCAAAAATATTTATCGATAAATCATCACTGTTACGAACAACACTCGGTTTCCTAACTCTATGTTTTGTCTACTGTTTGCCTACCACGATTCTGCTATAAGAGCGTGCTGCTAAACCTATCGACAGCTCTTTCTATCATACTGCATGTGCCATTAGAAAGAAGATATCAATCATAGCAACCGCTGTTGTTATTTAGTGTTACTTCTATGCCTTAGGTAATATTTCTTTGATCAAAACTTTTGTCAAAAATTGACATGTTTATGTTATTGTTGTATTGAATCATTTTTACGATTTTAATTAAAATTGTTACGTTTTGAGCTGAAAAGCCGAGAAAATTCATACAAAGAGGGAGCCTGGCGCTTATTATAATGATTGACCATATAATGCAGTTAATACCATTCATGAATGATGATTTTCTATAACCTGAATACATACGCTACTATAAAATCAAATATGAAAATGCCTAGTTATTTCATTTATGTGGAAGTCACAAAATGAGAGAAGAGAGAAGGAAATAAGCTGTTATACTATTCAAGACATATTGGTTAAATTGCATACGATAAAGAAATATTTTTATATATTTTGTTTGTAATGTGTTTTGTTGTGATAATTCAATTAGATAGAATAAAGATAATAATTTTTACACTTATGGAGAAGTATCTCTTCTTGCACTGGTATCTATAGCTTGGATGATGACCTCCTCTGCTAATAGGTAATAATGTTAACATGAGTACAATCCAAAGCGCCTACGACACGTGGAAATCCATCAATTTCTAGCTGCAACTCGCCGTTGAACTGAAATGTAGACGTAGAACTTTCCTGTTTGGCAATTTAATACTTTTTGAGCTTAATTTTGCTAGGGCTTGAGAACTCTTTGCACTAATCTACACACTGGATTTGTGTTTATTTGATAATCACCCAAGACCTGTTCAGTTGATAAGCTCCTGTGGCAAAAACCCTCAAACAAATTAAAAACTGTGTCTGACCATCAACATGATTATTTATTTCTTTGAGACATGGGTTCCTTTTTTTATAGTAATAGGCGGCAAACGAGCAGACGGATTACCTGATGGTAAGCAATTACCACCGCCTATGGACACAACCAACACCAAAGGAGTCACTAGTCCGTTGCCACCCCTTAGGGTTGGGAAAAGGTATAGGATAAGGAGTGGGATAGGGGAGAAGGAATAGGGGCTAGGGCCTCCGGCACTCTCACTCACTGAACGACGAGCAACAGTTTAGGTACTGTTACTTTACGTCCATTTTCTGTGAGAGGGTAGTACTTCCCCGGTCGAGCCGGCCTATTCATGCTGAAATCAGCAAAGCTCTACCACCTAAAGCCTTCTAAAACCACCTAAAACCTCCTTATCTACAATGTTTCGTATTTGGTCATCTGCTTCTATGGGTACCCTGTATGTAATACGTAATTCTCCGCCGTCATGCCTTGAAAATATATTCGCCTTGCCGGAAT
The DNA here is from genome assembly GCA_944739405.2 of Euclidia mi. Taxonomy (NCBI): domain Eukaryota; kingdom Metazoa; phylum Arthropoda; class Insecta; order Lepidoptera; family Erebidae; genus Euclidia; species Euclidia mi. The sequence continues at coordinate 5,818,293 of OX123206.2, read as the reverse complement.
TTGACTGCGAGGAAAATCTTCTTCGGGATCAGACAAAGATGAAAGACTAGTTAAGACATAACTTAGGTATTCATTGTAAACCACTTCAATACCGTAAAACACTACAATGCATTGAAATATATTATTTAATAGAGCTATATTTGGCAACAAACACTTCAATGTACAATAAGATATTATGGAACAGAGATAAATTCAACAACAATAGAGCTCTAATACCTCACTGAGCTCACATTAGATTTTAAAATTCACATCTGTCATATTTAAAATTCTCACGTGTCAATTCACGCTAATGGCTGTTTGTGCAACGTAAAACGCGCTTTAATGTAGGCTTTGACTCTTCTTAAATTAAATTTAATAAAGGATTAAATTTTACAAGAATTTGGCTTTGTGCAACGACTTAATAATAGATTAGGGTTTAATCTCGTTTTAAAATTTTAAATATCGTTTCTGCAACCGGCTGTTAATCCGCCGAAATAACTTTAGCCTTACATACTCATAACGCCATCAATTTAGTTCTCAAACAAATTCCAATGAATTATTTAAAGAGCCCTAAATTCTTGGCATAACAATTTCGGACGAAATATTCGCAGTTGTTTACTTTAAATAATTGGAATAACCGGACTAGGTGTAGTGGTTTGTGAACCTGACTGCAGCTAAGCTGGCGGGTGTGGGTTCGATTCCTAGATAAGATAAATCTTTTTGTGATGAGTACCGTGAATTGTTTCTGGGTAATATTTATCGATATTTAGGCTTTGCCCGCAGGAATGACACACACAAATCACATTGATGTAAACCATACAATTCGTATGAACAGTAAATTGTTGTTTCAAAACTGGATTAACGTTGTATCCGTTGATTAAACGTTCATAGAGCCCTCTTCGACACAGGATTAAAAAGTAAATGGGTTTTTTAGATATCAGTAGGTAAGTTCCATCCTTTATAAATTCAACAAGAGAAAATAAATCTAACATAATAATAAATTACCTGAAGATTACCTTACCTCTTAACAAACAAAATTGATCCCTTTAAATCCTTTACTTAAAACGAACTTCGTTGCGGTTAATTCGGTTTTACAGTAATTACATCTAAATCTAAATATCTACAAAAAGCAAATTACTATTATGTGTAACCACTATTAAATCTTAATAAACCGCATGAAAGTTGAACATATACAGTAATTTCATTTGTAATATAAATTGTCTAGTAGTTCAATAATTTATTTAGACAGTTTGACCGTAATGTTTTTCAAGTGTTATGAAAATAGGTGATTTTAATTTTCGCCATTATAACAATGCCATCTTGCCTTTTTGAAAAATGACGCCTTATATATATTTTTTGACAATATCTCCTATGCGACTCATTTCATTACTATATATTTACTCATCTTATGATTTCCTACGCCCAATACTTTCGTGTATGCTTTGACTGTGAGTCATTCAGCAACACAATAATAGAATTAGATTAATATATAAAATCCTTGCGTTACTGACTGACTGACAGACACGCTACAGCTGAAACTATTCAGCGCAGGAAGCTGAAATTTGGCATGTATGTTCCTTGGGGACCGTAGGGGTGCACTAAGAAGGGATTTCCCGAAATTCCGACGGGATCAGCTAAAACGGGTAAATTAAAAAAAAAATGCAGGCGTAGCTGCTGGCGTCCTCTAGTTTTATATACGCTGATACTTTATTCCTTACTAGCTGCCGCCCGCGGCTCCGCCCACGTGGATGTCGGTTATCGCGATAAAAACTATACCATGATTTTTTTTTACTATCGAGAAATCGCATGCACCTTCCTAATTATTATAGGTATTATTTTATCGATTTGTAGCCGGGCGCTAGGAGCACGGCAATCGATATTTAGCTTAGCGCTCAAAAGGTTAAAATTCCACAACAAATGTTCTAAGTATATCTTCAAGTTTTATGAGTCAACAGTAAATGCTCATCAGATTGACCAGTTATTGCACAGACATAGTCTAAATGGGCACTTGTGGTTCCAAATTTTCAGTTTCAGAACTCCGATTATTAGAAGTCAACAGAAAATGTTCATCAGACTGAACAACTTTTGTTAAGACGTTAAGTCTGTATATGTTATAGTGTAAATGAGCGCTTAGAGTTCCACATCAGATGTTCGAGATCTTCGAATTTTAATCTTGCAACAAAAAATGCTCATCAGGCGTAACGATTTTTACCAAGCCGCATTTTTATGTCTTATTGTTTCGCACAATCCAACATATTTTTTTTTAGATTCTGTTTCCATTACTGATTCTTAGCCTGACTGAATATATTTTTTGTAAATATATTCAATGTACAGAAATTTTCTTTTTACTATCTTATTATATGTATAGATGTCTATAGCTGTTTAAACTTTAAAAAGAACTAGAGAATAGTTAGTTACCAAGAGTGCTTTGAAACTTTCACTACAAAATAGCATCTTCATATCTAATATCGTTATTTTTCAAAACTGTTGCGCTTAGTTAAACTTGACGTTTATTAAAAGCTTGTTAGCAACTTATAGTCTCAACTGTCAGTGTTTGAACAGCTTATAAAATACTTTAAAAATAAAGATTTTCCACCGTTTGGCTGGAAAGTGGATTTTAAATTTTCTATTAATATTTTTGGGGCATCTAAATGATGGAAAATGTGCCTCCCGAAGCCATATCTGCCGATGTATGAAATGAATGCCACATAAAGGTTACATGAGTGAACTAAATACTATTTTTGTACACTTCGTTGTCTTCGTTATTATCTCAGCCGTACGGTGTCCAACATAGACCTACTCCAAAGCCCTTCACTAAGATCATGTAGCACCGATAACTTTTAAACGGCTTATGTTTAACATACCACCAGATATAGTAACATAATATAACAGACAAAAATAGTAAATGATCACCAAAATGAAACCCGCATTTGAATGTAAAATTATAACCAAAGTTTTAACATTTCGCTATCCTATTTATGCAAAATGACTCCAAATAAATCATTGTTAACCCAAAAGTAGTAAATGATCCCCAAACTTAAACCAGCATTTTAATGTAAAATTATAACCAAAGTTTTTTTGTTAGTTGTATGAAATACCAACACATAAATTGGATTTGGTTAAACCACCTACTTTAATAGACTAAGGTGACGGAGTCCTGCTTCAAGGGCTCTTATTTTTGAATTAAGGTTCACAAGAGAACCTAACGTAACCTATTTATTTGGTGATCATTTACTACATTTGGTGTTCGAATACAATTTGAAGTGCAGTCGTGACTAAAATAGCTGTACTAGCTATTTTAGTCACGACTGCACTTCTATACTATTGTAATTTTAGACTTACTTTTTAACTTAAGTGCAATGCAGCTTTTATGCAATAACATTTTAAATACCTTATAAACATTTTTAGTTCCTATGAATTTCAAACCAACAGCTCAGTGGCAAAGGAACCATCCTAACCATTACGCGTCTATTCCCTCAACCATAAATTTCCCAGCGATGTTCCTTCCTTGGAATGTCCTTATTAGAAAATATCTGTTTCCTGTTCAACGTCCTTCTCAAACACATCCTATACAAATAGGTGTTTGCAGAATGATATTAAAGTTTCGATATTTGCCCTCAATCTGGAGAGAGTGTAACCCGTTTATATGGCTGGTTTCCCACAAAGTATTTCTTTGCATAATTCAGCCAAGGCATCCGTGAGGAAACCTTTTTGTTGGAAAACGAGGTTTTTATGATGTAACTTATAAGTGGTCAACTTAAAAGGGAAGGGCTTTCTTTTTTATTTACAACTAGCCTCGTTCTTTAGAGTTACTGCTATCAGTACCCGTCGCTCAAAGCGTGATGTTATAAAGCCTATAGTCTTTCTCTATATATGGACTATCCAACACAAAAATATTTTTTCAATTCGAACCTGGCATTTCTGAGATAAGTGAGTTACAATCAAACAAACTCTTCTCTCTTCCTTCAGTTTTATTCTATTAAAATAGACCAACAATATTTAAATGGCTCTCGCAGATTTTATTATAGGTTAGGTCCTAGAAATTCTATTCATCACAGGGACTTCGTTAAATGATGTTTTCCAAGAAATAGGTTTCGCGAGAGTACTACTTCTCTAAAAATATGTATCTTGAAAGGATTTAGTAAGACACGGCCAACACGAGTAACCAAGTGGTCGGTTACGTAGAATTGTAAACAAATCACTGGCACTTTATGTAACACCTCGTACCTACAAATTATTTGTATTTTTTGTTGTTTTTTTTTAACCTATACTGTCCCATTGTTGGGCAAAGGTCTCCCCTACACTTCTCCGAAGGTCCCTGTCTCCAGCTGTTACTTTCCAAGTATTTGAGAAGGCATCCAGCTCATCTCGCCAACGTTTCCTGGGTCTACCTCGACCACGACGTCCCTCCGGTGTCCACCTCGTGGCGATATGTGCCCATTTTTTGGGATGCATTCTGCAAATATGACCTGCCCAATCCCACTTTAATTTTGCGGCCTTGCCAACATCACTGATGCTAGTCTTAAATTATGTAACTTTACGTTTATTGCGTCACTGACGTCACTTGGGGCAGACATTGAAAACCAGCAAGTCGTTAACGTCACGCGAACGACGCAACGCTGAATGTCTGCCTCATTGTCACATCGGCGGCGTACAGTTAGTTATATTTTTGAATGTGGGTATGGCAAAAATTGTCGTGGGAAATGTATTGATATGATTGTGTTCCTACCTACTATACCTATATTTACGACTTCGCGTTCGACCGTGCTAGCGATCGGACGTGTTTGTGCGCGCTCTCGCGAGTAATTTTATTGCTCTCGAATTTTCTGTTATTTTCCGTTATTTTAATACACGAACAGCTTCATGTTGTTCGATTTGTGTTGTGAAAGTGTTATTATTTGTGAAAATTGTGTTTTTCGTGCGTTTTTCGTGAGTTTCACCGAGCCGCGCCCGTGCATGTGCGCGCGCCTGGAGGAGCCACAGTTTGGTGTAAATCGGGTTTGTGGCGTGTCATTCAGGGGCTCATAGCCTTAGGATTGGGACTGCCTACCCAATAGAGGTAAAACAAGGCTTCAGGGTCGCCTGAAACGGTTGTTCGTAGCGTTGCGGCGTGCACATAACCTCAATTTGAGGATAGGTGCGCGTGCTCTGTGGCGCGGCCGTAGCGGGCGCTCAGTTGCCTTGTTACTTTTTCCATTAAATATATATAATCATAAATACAAATACCAGTTTGATTTGATAATTATTCAGCTGAAAATCAGTGATTTAAGTGCACAGAAAACCGCGTGGTGAGTGACAGCCGCTGTCAGACGTCGAAGTGCGTTGGCCGCTGGTGACGTTTGACACTGACGGCTATTGCGGTGTTGCCAATCATTAAAAATAGTAAAGCGGCCCGACTGGGTTGCCATTAGTCGACTGAACTAGAGCGGTTGTCGATTTCCTAGATATGGCAGTACTGGACATTGGACCGCTACACCTCGGCGGCTGACAGCGGTTGTAATCCGTCACATGTCATCTGTCATATGTCAGGTTGACCGATTGACGTTGTGCACATCGGTATCATACTGTACTGGACACTAGCCTTTTGGGAACGGTCATTACACAGTACCGGACATTTGCCTGTGGCCCAATCCTGACATTGACAACGTCAGCTGTCAGTGTCACTTAGGGTCGAGTGACGTGCTGCTCTGGGTTACCAGTGTAAGCAAAGCTTAGCATTATTTTTATTTTCATTGTGTGATCTCGCTTTTTCTTTATTTCATTGTTTTGAAGGTTTTAAATATTGTGTGTGTTAGTTGTAAGATCTTACAATAAAGTTTAGCGTTGGCCATAACACTGATTGGTCGTATTGATGGACGAGGAGGAGAAGGCTCGCAGGCAGCGAGTGCTGCTAATGGATGAATTCGAGCGACGGCAACTGGAAATGGAGGGCGCTTAGAGAGATAATGGACGAATCGTCTACGGGAGCCGCGCCCGCGTCTCCCTTTGAGCCTCGCGTGTCACTGGCCAGAACACCACCGGTTATTCGCCGGCACCGACAGCGATGGAAGCAGCGGTGGAACTCGGAACGCCGCAGCCGCCACCAGTAGTGTGCTCGCAGCCCGGGAAGCGCCATCTGACGTCGCCTGAGGATGTACAGGAGGCAGTGCGACGGCGAATGGCAACGGCTAAAAAATCTACGGCACCACCCTTGGGTGGTATCTTAACCAGCTCAACAACTACCGCGGAGCGGTCGCCGGCGGGGCCGGGCGCGCCGGCGCCATCTATGGTTAGCATGAAGAAGGAGGCGCTCATAGAGTAAAGGCCATTTCGGCCGTGGCGAATGCCACGAATAAGCTGAACATGGGCGACAAAAACGCGATCACCGGACACGGCCAAGACATTTCGGTGGTGGTGGCGCAGCTGGCGTTGCGTCTTGCCCGCGTGGAGCAGGAGGTGGAGGCCATTAAGCTCCAACAGGCGACGGTACAACAACAACCGGCAATGACGGCGGCGTCACTGGTGCCACTTACGGACTTATCCTGCACCTACGCCAGTAAGTTGAAGCTACCTAAAGGAAAGCCTGACATTGCCTTGGAACCGCGTGGCCCGACGGTCCTTTTCTATCCTAACAACGAGCAGATAAAGACCTCTGAAGACACGAAAAAGGAACTGCAGACCACCATTAAACCCGGAGCGCACGGCGTTCAGTGCCAGAGAGTAACGGCGGTCTCTAAAGGAGGAGTGGCCGTGCAGACGCGGTCGGTAGAGACCGCAAAGAAGCTAAAGGAAGCGGCCCCACCCACCCTGAAAGTTGCGGACCCAAAGGGCAAGAAGTCTCTGGTGGCGATTAGAAATCTACGGTCGGATCCATCGTCGGCGGACCTTTTGGAAGACTTGCATTGCATCAACCTGGCGGAGGACCCAAACTGGCCGAAGGATAAGATGTTGTCACTATGCAGCGTCGCTTTTAAGAAGGGTCGGCGAGAGTCTAACAGGACTACCGTCGTGCTAGAATGCACCAAGGCTCTGCGGGATAAACTGGTAAGCCTTAATCGAGTTTACATAGGATGGGACGAGGCCGAAATAGTCTATTACATTCGGCTGACGTGTTGTACTAAGTGCCAGCAGTACGGGCACCCTGAGAAGCACTGTCAGTCGGCCAACACCACCGCAATGCGGAGAGGCTGGCCACAGGAAGGACGACTGAAGTCGGAGACCACCTGCTGTGCCTCCTGCATTAGATTCAAGCGCCCGAACAAGGACGGCCACCGTACGGCTGCGCTTACGTGCCCCGTGCGGCAATACGCTGAGCAACAGGCTGCCTTCATTAGCTATGTCTAATAACGCTCTTCGGATCGGGCAGCTGAACCTTCAAGGGTCAGCTGCGGCGACGACCAAGCTACCCGTTGTGTCGGCGCAATACGGCCTAGACTTGGTCTTAGTACAAGAACAATATCACCATGACCAAATAATCCAGTGCGGAGCGAACCCAAAAGCAGGGATCTTGGTGAACAATAACAGGCTTTCAGTGACACTGTTAGGACACCTTAGCAACGAATACTACACGGTTGCTCACGTTGACAGTGGGTCCTGCGGCGACGCCCTGTACGTGGTCTCGGCGTATTGCCAATACAGCCATGACGTGGCCAGACACCTAGAGACATTGACTCGTGCGCTGGATCAGCTGGCTGGGAACAAAATACTGATTGGGATGGACAGTAATGCACACTCACCACTCTGGCACTGCGAGCGGCGACAGTACGAGGGAAGGGGACCCGACACGGAATATAGGAAGTCTCAGGTCGAAAGCTTCATACTTGGGAGAGGCCTTACTGTACACAATAAGCATGGTCAACCACCAACTTTCCACGGACCAAACGGCTATTCCAATGTGGACCTAACCCTCTCTACAAGGGGTATCTCGGTGTCAGGGTGGAGTGTGCACGAAGGTGCCAGTATCAGTGACCACCAGCTGATTACGTGGACCATCGACTCCTATGGACCGAGGGACAAGTACGAGCTACCCAACATGGAACCGCGGCGCTTCCGGGATAAGGGGTTGGATTGGGAGCGATTCTCGGTCACTCTCCAATATAGGCTGGGCAAGCTCCGCACCAGAAGGCCGGCCGAAGTACTCAGCTGTCAGTATACGGATATTCTTGTGGCCACGGCTCAGGATAAACTGGGTGAGGTTAGGAAGAAAGCCTCAAAGAAGTATGAGTGGTGGTCTTCACAATTGGACGACATGCGGCGCCAGGTATATAACGCCAGGCGTGCGTGGCAGAAGTCACGCCGATCGGGCGGCGACACGAATAGTCCCCTGCACAACCATCTTCGCAATACACGGCGGGAATATAAAGAAGCTATGAAGGAGGCCGAAATCAAATACTTCCGACAGATCGCTGATTCCGGCAACGAGGACCCGTGGGGCCTGGCATACAGAGCCACGACGGGCAGACTTAGACCGCCCGCTAAGGTCATGCACGGACTCAAACTCATGGAGGGACACACAGGAACGGCTAGGGAGACCATGTCCGCCCTACTGAACACACTCTGCCCCGATGACGACCCGAGCCGGGACACAGAATACCATCGGCAGGTAAGAATAATGGCGGCGTGCGCCCCCTCGGGACGCAATAGTGAGCGCCCCACTGAACAGGCACTGAATCACATTATAAACCATCTGCCTAACACCTCCCCTAGGATTGATGGACTAACTGCCAGAATTATAAAACGCGCCTGGAGCGTTAGTAAGGCTGAGACGCTGGCTGTATACTCGGCGTGCATCGAGGAAGGAGTTTTCCCGTCGGTCTGGAAGATTGGACGACTCGTTGTCCTGCCAAAGGGCAACGACAAGCCGTTGTCTGACCCTAAGGCCTACAGGCCGTTTAAGTTGTTGTCCATCTTGGGCAAAATCTTGGAGCGGCTAATTATAACCTGCGCCCCTTGCCTGCACCGGAGCATTTCGCCGCTTCAGCATGGTTTTCGGCGTGGAAAGTCTACGGTGACGGCGCTCAACGCAGTGCTGAACCGAGCCACGAGTACCGCCGAAAGCTATGTTCAGCTGTTTCTACTAGACATCTCGGGGGCCTTCGACAACGCCTGGTGGCCCATGACACTACTAAAACTCAAACAGGGTGGCTGTCCACCAAACATCTTCAAAACAGTTATCAGCTATTTCACAGACCGTACTATCGGCATGTTCATGGGTCACCAGGTGGTGTGGAAGAGATCCACTATGGGTTGCCCGCAAGGCTCGGTGCTGGGGCCAACGCTTTGGAACGTCCTGCTCGACGACGTCCTACGACTGCCGATGCCGGGAGGTGTGCACATGGTAGCATATGCCGACGACCTCACCATGGTTATTGAAGCCTCATCCAGGGCGGCCATAGAGCAGAACGCCGCGTTCTCACTCCGGGCAGTGAGTGAATGGGGGCAGAGAAACCGACTCGCCTTCTCTGCCGGAAAATCCAAAACCTTCAGGATAAAAGGTAAGTTCAGGCGCCCTCCTACGGTCCGCATGGATGGGGCTTCAGTAGCACAGGTGAGTAGTGCGAGTCTGCTGGGTATGGAAATTGACGAGGCTAGCTCCTACGTGCCGCATGCGAAATTAGCCGGCACCCGTGCCGTGAATGCCTTCGGGAAGATGTCGAGGATCTCGGCATCGACCTGGGGCACTAAATATAAGGCCTTAAAAATGCTGTACGGTCGCGGTCTAAAAATGTTTACCACTTTTCAAATTACATTCTTTGTCACGCTGGTTTCAGCAAGGTCTAAAATGCTATATCTGAGTACTTATTACTTTTCAATCATTGGTAAGGCATCGATTCAAACAAAAAGAGTATGAATATTTTTAGGTCGATGAAATAATTTAACATAATGACAGAATTGCATTTATGCTGTGGCTGCTAAGGGAGGCTATATTCGTTATTAAAACTTTTATTAACAAAAAAATATGTGTTGAATTTATTTTTGATTATTTCTGCCTATTTTTTATAAAGCACGATTCGCCTGGTTAAGGGCACACACTATCTGAACAAAAGCTTACTTATGTGATCAGCATGCGCTTTAACGTGACTAGCATACCATCCACTATCATTATAGCTCACAGTCTGACCGCGCTCTGATTTTCGCTAGACGATATCATCATCATCATCACCCTAGCATTTTCTTATTTGCATCCCAAGCTTGCACTTCGGAGCCCAGGGCCTGCTATTTTTGGTCTACCGAGATTTGACTGGATATCAGTTTTTACACGAAGCGACTGCCATCTAACATCATTCTAAGGTAAGACCAGTAGTCAGTAGGTATATTTGAGGGCATTGACTTCCCACTAATGACTGCCACTGATCATGACAGCCGGACTGCTTAACGTGCTTTCTGATGCACGGGGGTGAAACACCGCCAACTTCGGGCTTATTATTAAGAATTTCTTGACAGAAATTCCTAATAAATTGTCACTAAGAAATTCTTAACAGAAAACCTTAGCAACATTTTCCGACCCTGACCCGCGAAATGAACCCGAGACCGTATGATCAGCCGTCGTATGCACTACCGCTAGACCAACGAGGCAAGTCTTACGCTAGACGATATAAATAATATTGTATTTTTTTCAAAAAGGTTTTATATTCAGGATGTCGTATTTTCGCCATCACTTTTCCTATCCCATTATAATCTGTCAATGTAAAAGTCAATTTATAAACTTATTAATTACAAATACCAAAATCGTAAATAGCAAGTATATAAAATAACATTATTTGAAGACTACAAATATTTAAGTTTTATTGTAAATATCACGCTTGTAATAAAATGAACGTATATTATAAATGTGGAATAATAAATCGTTATTGACACCAGTTGCTACGCAACGCATGTTATCATAGATTGGTTGCCTAGTACAATATCGTCGTCCTTGTGTAATTGATGTGTTCATGCAATTATAAGCCTCAAGGTGGTAAACACTTTCAGACCGCGACTGTACATGGGTACATATGTGGCAATTATAACATACGCTGCGGCCGTATGGTGGCGACGCTCGTCGCATTACACTGTAAAAGCGGCGCTGCTGCGTGCGCAGCGTCCGGCGTTGCTTCTGTTGACGAAGGCCTACAGGTCCGTCAGTATGCGGCGCTGCCCGTGCTCGCCGCGGTGCTCCCGGCGGACCTGGAGGTCGTTCGCGCTGGGCGCCTCGCGCAGTACGGTCTAGGGTTGGCTGGCAAGGAGTGCAAGGCTCTGAAACGGGAGCTGACTGAGATTGTCGTCGCTCAGTGGCAGGCGTGATGGTCGTCCGAGGACAAGGGAGCCGAGCTCCGGCAGTTCTTTCCCGATGTACGGGATAGGCTTTCCCAGGGGTGGGTCGAACCTGATTATATTACCTCACAGGTGCTAACAGGCCATGGATGCTTTTGCAAACGACATGCGGCTAGGTGACAGCCCGGAGTGCTACTGTGGCTCGCCGGAGGAAGACAGGAATCACATTTTGTGGGAGTGCCCTCTATAGGAGGAAGAGCGAAACAGGATGCTGGACGGATGGCTGCGGGAGTCTGCGGGTCCAGTGTGGTATCAAGACTTAGTAGGCAGCACGGAGGGATTCGGCAGATTGCACGCGTTCGCGCACTCGTGGCACAAGAAGCGTAGAGAGCTGGAAAGTTAACCTGCCTGCGCGAACGCGAAGTGCCGTTTAATGTGGTGTGCTGCCCCAATAGGAGAGAATGCATAAAGAACAGCGACAGGATAAAGAATTTGTAGCGCGCGCGCGAGCGCGCGAGAAAGAGCAGACGCAAGTACTGCGCGCTCCTCCCATGATTCGGCCCGTATGCCGCAAGGCGGGTAGGGCCATGAGCAGGTGGTGGGAAGTATACCTATATTTATATGTACCTAATTACTTATTATGTACCAAATAATTGTGCGCTGTTATAATGTGATAATAAACTAATTCTATTCTATTCTTCTATTCTTAAATCTAAGTTATACATAAACTACATAAAAACATTTCATTTTTAATTATTCGACAGTTCTTAGTTTTCAGTAGATAATTTTAATAAAAGATAATTTAATAAGAGATAATGTTTGTAAAATTTGCGTCCAGTTAAGCACTTGAAATAATTAAACATAATTCTCAGTGATTCAACATTTAAAAGGATTTTATAAGTGCTAACATGGACAAAGCTTTAAATTTCTACGTCTTAAATAATACCCTTTAAATCCTAAAGAATATGTTTTTTGGAGAATAAATCTTAATATTCTAAAGTTGAGTACAATACATTTTTGCGATGAATGTTTTTAGTTCTCGTATCGACTAGCACTTCGAACTTAGCTACGTGCGTTTTGCTACAACTTTACACAATTCGTGTCATCCATCGACGCTTTTTGTTGTTATTGTTTATCTGGTTATTCTATAATGCGTATCAAAGAATTAATTGGCTCAGATATACTGTATTTAATTCTGCTACATCATTCTCCTACACTTAATGATAAAACAATACACACGCCAAATAAAAAAATATTACTTTTCAATCACAAGAGACTCCTTTCAACACTCTTGCCCTTCATTCTCCTTAAAACAAAGTTCCAAACAATTTTGTAACACATACGCCTCCATTATAGGCAAAATAAATCGAACTCCCGACCCGGAAGTTCACGCCTCTGAAATGGGCTGCATATCCATTAAAGATGTGCGAGCTGAAGGTTGTGGCTACTGGAGAGCGGTTGGCCACCAACTTATTAACTAAAGTTTACACCGCGAGAACACGACCGTCTCTGAATATTTTGTTAAGTGACTGATCGCCTCGTTACCCTAGCTCGATACACTGCTACGTACATTCTAAATTCATCGCTTTTATATGAACCACAACTCTCAAGTGAAAACACGAAAGTGTCTAAACTATGTTGTCCTTTTATCCAAAGAAACGCTTAATTTTTATCTCCTGCTATGCCTATTTGCTGGGGAGTGTGAATTCATTAATTTAAAATTCATCCAAAATACTTCTGATTAAATTCGTCGTAGGTCCCTGACAGTAAATATTTTTCGGGACTACGCAAGTGTTAATGTTCTGTGTCATAATCACATGAACTAGCTAGGTTCAGCAACTATGAGAACTAATACATGGCGGTACCGCAGCAGGAATGAAGGAGAGACTAGTCCAAATAATAAAGATGATTGTGATGTTCCCACACCGCTCAGCTGCGTTCATCTCTTATACACACGCAGCCTTAGGGCTGTCGACGAAGAAATCACTCACAAGACATATTACATTTCTAATATAACCCCAATATATTTCAAAGTGTCATGACAGGAAGAAACATGGCATATATTAGGCGCCATTTTGAATTTCTTGCAATTGTTTACTATTTGAAATTTAATCTTATTGTTTTGATGTGGGCGATACGTACATATCTATATATTAAAAGAATTTGTGTTTTATAATACGAGTCGGCCAGCCCGTTCTACCCAACCGATACGCATGATTTTTTTTTATATGAAAGCTCTCGCTGCATAGATTTGTCATCAACCATTAGAAATTACCTAACTTGCACATTCATCAAGTTATATGCAAAAACAGTTTTCTCCCATACATTTTTTACGTTTTCGTAGCCGTAGTCAATGACATTCTGCTTCTTTATATCTGGTTCTCATTGAGGTAGGCGTTTCGTTATAGGCCTAAAACACGCGCTGAAAAGAGCTCTTTCATTTGATGGTATGCTCATTTAAATTGGGTAAGTTTGAAGGAAGATAGGTGTGGACATTGAACTTATTTTTCAATATTTTTCTATAAATTTCTTAAGATTCCATTGCTTTCTCTCTACATGGACGGTTCTTAATTCAAAAATATTTTTATGGCATCTAATAAGTTCCTTGCGGTAACTGCCAGGAAAAAACGTGATGCCTCCATAAGGTGACCTCGCCTTACTTTTATACGGGTGTGAGTGTGGTGGTGTGTAAAATTATACCCGATGTTGGTCAAATTATCACTACAGTGAATTGTCGCTGATGGCAGGTAATATTCACCGAATGTTACCAGTTAACCCTTAATGTTGGGTGAACTGATCTCTGATGTTGAGGAAGTTTCCTTACGTTTTATGTTAGGAAAATGTTTGTGTTTTTAAATTACGGACTTTCTTCGGGCATCTTAATTTTTTTTTTTATGTGAAACATATTACAGCGGTTCATAGAACTATTGTCATATAATTATAATTTTTTTATTTCTCTTTCTCGGGTATTATTCTAATTTGTTAGAACAATACCCGGCCCTTTGGCAGGCGTACACGGAGACATAGGTCCAACGCGCAGATGCCCTTTGAGAATTTTAATCTAGAATGTAATGGAACACCTACTGAGGCGCCTCCATCACCGCACTATTAAGTACAGTCACGGGTTAGCCGCAGCAGGTGAGGGCCTATTGCTACTTATATGGAAACTAATTACTCTGGGCTATCGGGATGGGTGTTTAATGGATAGGTTTAGATGAAAACTATGGATGAATGCCGGCGTCTGCCCTAAGTACTCTTATAGTACGTCGAAAAGGGGCAGACGGTGACTCGCCAGCTCACTAGATGGACCCTCTCTAAATAGCCGCCAAGGCAAACAAACTCTATCTACCATAAAGGCAACAAGAGGGCAACACCGGTGTGAGCGGCTAGGGGTGTAGAGCGGTGCGGCACCGGTTTCGCCATCGCGGGTCTCGTGACCCGGAGCGGGTTTCCCCGTAATTACGCCCTTGACAATGACACTTCCACCCCCGAGCAAATAGCTCTTGCGACTTCCCTCTGGCCCGCCGACTAAGGCAAGCCAGAGTCGAGAGTCCTGCGGGCGCTCTTGGAAATCCACTCCGACCAGCCAGTAAAGGCAAGCCGGAGACGAGGCCCTGACCGACTCCCTGAAGTATTCGGGACCGCAGTGTCGCCACACACATTCAGCTCGCCAAAAAGCTGCCCTGCGGCTTGTAAGCTTTCTTTCTATCCTGTAATAATATCACAAGACAAAGGTGATATATGTCTATGTGTATGTATGTGTGAGGTGTGTATATGTATATATATGTCCGTCCTGGACGAAGGACATTACAGTGTCCTAATGGAAAGAATGGTAGGGCAGCACAGTCATATTGAAGAACTTTCTTTCGTCAATGTTCAGTTATACATATTATATATATATATATATATATATATATATCCTTATTGCGCGGCAAACCATTCAGTAATGCCAAGGTGGAAATTTCACGATACCTAAGGTGCAACGCAAAGCCAATGTTATGAGAAAAGAAGTTTTGTGATATATTATATTTTTGTAAGAATATCATCTTTTTACTTATTAGATAAGGCTACAATGTACTCATCATACTTATATGTAAGAGGTTTTTTTTATAATATTAAAATATGCTGTGGAGCAGCACGGGTCCTCTAGTATTGTTATTAATGTGAAAGTTACCACACTTATCATGAATCTGATGGCGGATAAGGCAGAGGTTGTATGTTCACACAGCTACACCTCAAGTTAGACAATATGACCTATGTACCGTCCTTATGGCGTAGGAAATAAGTATCATAATCGTACTGCCACTGTAAAGCTTAATTTCTGGCTGTGTATACTTGCAAAGGGCAATTATCCTTTTCATTTACTGAGCGATTTAGTGTCGGTCACGGAATTTATAGAGTAAGACAACGGTGTATAAATTTCCATGGCTGATAGTTTTGCTTAGTAATTATCCATAAATTGTTTAACCTACAAACTTTGCAAAAGCGTCTGTGTTTACTCTGCAAGAGCCATCAAGACCGGATTACGAATGAGCTACCTGGCCTTACGATTCTAGTACAACACCGAAAACTAGCTTTTGAATATATTAGACTAGAGGACGCCAGTAGCTACGCCTGCATTTTTTTTTAATTTACCCGTTTTGGCCGATCCCGTGGGAATTTCGGGAAATCCCTTCTTAGTGCACCCCTACGGTCCCCAAAGAACATACATGCCAAATTTCAGCTTCCTGCGCCCAATAGTTTCGGCTGTAGCGTGTCTGTCAGTCAGTCAGTAACGCAAGGATTTTATATATTAAGATAACGGTATTGTCCCTTAAACCAGACCGTACAATTAGCGATACAAATAACCCTTATAATTTATTTAATGTTTAAAAAATGGGAAAACAGTCAGTTTTCTGGGAAATATAGTTAATAGCATAGCTAAAATTCCTATACACATAAATCATACGGTTTGTATTATCGTAAAATAGTAAGAAATTGGTGCAACAACGAAACTAAATTTTTTTTAGCGATGAGCTTGTAATTTTCGATCATTCTTTCTTTGTTCATCAACTCAGTACGAGATAGCTACTAGCGCGTCTCACTTACTGATAATCACCTATGGAGACGACGAGCTAGATGACTTTTAAAATATGTGTGTGTGTGTGTGTGTGACGTAAAAATTATACCTACTAAGCAATATAAAACCACGATAAATGCTAACACATATCAAAGCTTTAGAACATAGGGTGCTACTACGATTTAATGATGAAATATATATGTACAACAAGTGTGACCTCATTCGTAAACTTATTGAGCAATAAGCATGTAATAGATGCACTGTATAAGAGAGCAAATAACCCAAAATATGTTGCGTTGCTTTGATGTGTGTCAGCTCAACCAAGTTAGTGGTAGCAAAACATTATCATCATCATCTCCTCAAACCCCACAATCCAATCCTGCTCTAAATTTTTTTTCTCTAACAGACTCATCCATTTATACCATGGATCGAACTGGATTCAAACCAGCCCAAGCTCGGATCACACCAATGCGACTCAGTTTAAGTAAGGGCGTTCTCTTTAGCTTAATTTCTTCCTCAGGTTCTGGTACCAACAGCAGAGGATTTTCGACCTTCGGTTACTCTGGGGCGACGATTGCTAGACCCTCGTCACCAGCTGTCACGAATACATCAGAGATCCATATCGAACTCCTCAAGCAAACGCCTCCTCAAGAAACTAAGCCACGTAAGTTATATTATTAGTAATTGTTATCAGCCCTGTATATAGTATCCTTGCTGGGCACGAGCCTCTTCTCACTATAAGAGGCGTAATATAGTAATATGATGTAGTAAAGTAATATAGTGGGCATAGTCAACCACGCTGGCCTAATGCGGATTGGCAGATTACACATGTTTTTCGAGAACATAATGGGCAACTCTCAGACTTATGTTTCCTCACGAAGTTTTCCTTCATGAATAAGCGAGTGATAACTCTATGGCTACCGCTGCTTGCTAATTATTTTCAAAGCACTTTTTTGGTGGGTTGCCCACACTGGGCTTCTTTACGTGAGGATAACAAAAACTTATTTAATTTTAACGCAGAGAAACGTATTTCAAATTTTGTACGTCATCGTTTTAACTGTAATCTTATGACAACGTGCGAAATTGTTTTTACAAAGTTTTGTTGAACTTTACCCCCAGTAAAATGAAATGTAATTAAATTTGTAAAAGCTGAGTAAATATCTTTTCATTTATAAGTCACAAACATGGAATATCAGTACAATAGATTTACTTCGTTCTTAGCTGATTTACTTATAGGTCTAAACTGTTATTTTTTTAATACAAAATAAGCAGTTTAAACCCGAACAAGTGGACGCTTAATAATTTTACTAAACAACAATAATTTTCGAATAGTTACCTACACGGGTGAGGCATTAAATTAGTATTGACCGTGCGTCATATTACTAATCATTCCGTTTCTTGAAATTCCTATTAATCTGGTTAATTACTTAAGTTTTTGGTTATGGCCTATTTTTATCTATGAACGGAAAGCAATAGATGAATGAGTGATTATGATGAAATTATGAATTTGAATTTTACATTACAAACACAAAAACGGCGGGTACTCATCAAAGATGATTGGGACCTCACGGTCTAGCATAGCACTATGATGGGGTTCCCTTCACGGGACAACACTTTTTAAAATTCACTTACCATTGTTCCGATTCTGTACGTTCGTTGTGTCTCTGATTCGAATCTTTGCCGAGTTCTTCGCGGTATCTAATCCTATTGCGAGAGGTTTTCTGTAACTGAAAAAAATTTAAAATATGCCTTATAACAATATCTGCACCGTTAACATTATTATAGTCATTGGTTTACCATCACCGAAATCAAATAAATTCAAATTCAAATATATTTATTGCTGAACACAGGTACATAATTACATTACAAGATGTTGAGTGGATGCGCAGTTCACTATGTTCTACCATTTCAGGTATGCAAACAGTTTTTTGCACCTACCATTATAAGTCAAAAAATACGTATATGTACTTTCTAAGTAAACCCATTTGTTTTGATGACACGTTTTGGCTTAACTTTAATGAAATATTATTTTGCCTTTTATTGTTTATGTCCATAGACCCTTCTTATTTATATCCATGTTGCTTATTTCCTTTTATAATAACAGCCGCTAATGTAAGTGAGCTAATGGTTTTGACATATTTTCATCTTCCTCCATCCGGATGTATTATGAATAGAGAAATAAATTTGTTTCTATTTTGTTACTATACTACTCATATTAAATTGTTTTTTTAATTTCATTACAATTAAAATATTAATTGTAAACTCTTTAATCCTGTGTCACGGGGCACTCTACGAAATTTGAAGCAACAATTTGTGAAACAAACTAAGTATTGTAGTTATAAATTTTCTTTAAAATATTTAATATTAAGTAAGTTAATTTAAATATATGAAACTATATTAATAAAATTATAATATAATTTAAAAGAAATGAACATGAATTCCTACTTTTAATCTGTTCCGATTTTCATAAACACTAATTAATTATTACGATTTATTTATGTAAAGAGTAGTAATCGCGTAATTAATTGAAAATAAAGCTTAATTACCTTTTATTTACAGTGTATGTACCCCAGTCATAGTCATCACCATAGTCATCATCATAGTCACAAGATGACTAATTAGCGGTAATTAGTATGAATTTCAAATTTTACCTGAAGTGCTCTCCACAACGAAATACATTACTTTAAATTATCTTGCTTGAACTTTTAACTTGTTGACTTTTACAAGTAGACTGTTTATATATACAAGACAGAAATAAGTACAATAGGTCTGGGGACTCGGCAGTGCCCCCGCCAAGTCGAGCGCGAAGCAACACCGCCGTACCAACTTTTTCTGGAACTATTTCGCCGCATTTTCAGGCCTCCACTTGAGAACCTCTGGATGGGACTAGAACGCTGCAATGTTTAACGGTTGAACATCTTTTACACGTTAGTGGGTACAGGTCAACGGCCAAGTCACATAACATTAAATATAATTATAAAGAAATTGCAGTAAGGAACTTCCAGGAAGGTCTGGTCTCACCTTTGTCTAGACTAGAGATTTCATTACTTTTTATATATAAACAAGCAGCTCCATCGAGACTTGGCTATTTTCTTACAGAATGTTTTTGGTGGGATGTTATATACAAATGAAAGTTAATATCACTCAGACAAAGTTTGAATAGTCCTTTAAACAGAATTTTGCGCTTCGATGTGTTCTTGGATTCGCGAAACTTGTTCCAATAGAAGTCAGTTGAGTTCATCTTGTTAGACAAAAGGCATAAATTCTTGTGAAATTTAATCTGTGTACGATTTTGACATTTAAGTGGTGAGAGAGAGAAAGAGAGAGAATTTTACGTTTACCAATAAATACAGTTACATAGAAGTACGCTTCTTTCTTACGTTCTTAAGGATTTTGTGTGCCGATTCCAACTGGAGACTGTCTCCAGTTTAATTCGTAGTTGGCGCCGTTGGCGGCGCTGGCGTCGTTCTCCGTCTCTCTTGCTCTGGTAGTTAAGATACACAGTAAGAACGTACGACTGTCTTGTTGTCGTAGAAACAGCTGTCACAGCGCGACTGCCACGCCGTCAAGCGGCAATTTGGGTCACAAAAAGTTTGTCTTCTTCTAGCCATAAGAAATGCGCCTTTATGTAAATATCTGAGCTCTTTGCTTTTACTATGTTAAGGGCCAGTTTTGCCGTTGTCTGATAATGGTTTTTATTGTTAAATAACGCGTTTAAATTCCGGATTTATTTTGATTTATCTGGAAGATGAACTTCAAATTAAAACATATTTTTGTTTACAGAAAAGAAAATCGACCGACGTCCGATCAGCACAGAAACCACGAGGTCCGCTCCCGACGTCATCATCGTCTCCAAACCGATTCGCTGAGGATGACCTTTGGGGCCCCCACCTTGGGCCCCAATTCCACCAGACTCCTGGTACCCCATTGAACCTCGCACAGGACCCGAGGGCTCCTACCAGCCCCAAACGTGCCATCTGGACTCATTCTCGAAGGGCATGTCTTTTGACAACTGTGATGGGTACTACAGTCAATATTTTGACAAAAGACCAAAACTTATATACGATTATTGTCTCAAAAGTTATTTTGAATATAAAAAGTCTCAGACACTGCCTAGGAATTTAGGGTCTTCTGTAGACTATAAGCCGAAAGTTTATCCACAGAGGAGTGTGTGTTTCCACGGGGTGGATGACGAGGATGAATGCCGAAAGCCGAGACAGACTTTTGTAGTGACCGCGGACATCGAACCTCATGGATAACGATTGTGAGAACTTTTATAGCATTTTTTATAGATAAGAATGTGTTCTCGTATTAAAGAAATTGTTGCCAAATAGCTTGTTTTGAATAGTTAAGCTGGGAATTTATAACTTCGTACTGTTTAGTAAATACTTTGACATTTTCGCGATTTCTATAGGTGCAAAACACATGATTACTTTATTTAGAATAAAAAACATGTTTTCTATTTGTCACTTCGTTTCGGCGTGGGTTTTACTAACAGTTATCCAGGAATGACTATCATGGCAAATAGTAGGTATCTTACGTTTTGAAATGTGGAACAAGATTTTGATTTGCTATGTTCTGTCCTCCGTAAGCGAAGATGCGAAAGACGCGAGGCGTGGCGTTTCGAGAAAACTACAAAAATATGACATCTTGTAATGTAATACAAGATGTCATATTTTTGTATTTGTCTCTTTTGTTTATCCAAACGGTAGTAAAGACGGTCATCGTTTGGCTTCATAATTTAGTGTGGGATACAAGGTTTCTAAGATGAGTCACGCCTACGTAATCAATTCATTTGTATTCGCATCGCTTCACTTCGTTTCGTATATGCATGCGCGATAAGCCGCTTACGTACTCGTAGGACACTACTTATCTTTTAGAATCAGAGACAAATCTGTCAAATTGTAGAAACGGTTCGTATTGTCAGAAACAAGTATAATAATATAACAAAGAACGTTATAATTCCCAGCTCTAATTACATATTTATTTGATAGTCTCTCGTTTGCGAGATAATAAATAAATTGTATAATGTTTTGTTATGTCATAAAGAAAATGTAAATTATTTTAACTGTCTTAAAATATGAGTGATATTGCTGTTTATTTTATAGATTACAAAAGATGTTAACTATGATACCGATACGCACATAGATTTTATTGTAAAAGCCTTGCTGAGCCTAATGCTAAGTACACACAGAAGCACTACAGGCAGAAATCTAGGTCTACAGAATTGAATTTTGTTATCTCTTAAAATCGTTTGATCTGTTGCTTATAACGAGCTTAAGGGATTGTTTTTATCATTGAAGTTGTATATAAGGTAACAAACTTGTAACGAGATTTTCGATAAGTTTCTATTACTTCAGATATTTCAGATTATTAAAATCTTGTGTGACTCCCTAAAAACAGATTAAAGAGAACTCACATGGTTTTAGAAAAATCATTATACATGTATTTTTATAGACTCACGCCTATATCCCCGAAGGGGTAGGCAGAGATGTAATAAATACCCATATTTTGCCATGAATTTTTAGGTCTCACGTAATAGGGGGCGAGCCTATTGCCGTTACTGGGCACATTGCCAGACTCCGTACTGCTACTGAGAATTTAGTAAAACTCAGTAACACTTTGCCCGACCCTCGAATCGAATTTGGGACCTCCGATCAGCAGACGCATACGCGGCATACCCTACGCTATCCACTGGACCACGGAGGCAGTCATATAATCATATGTATTAAAAATAAACACTGCATAGCACATTAGGAAACGTCTCCGTTCCTTGAATTTTGTGTTTTATTTTGCCATTCATGTAAGTAAAAATTTTATTTCCTTATTTTTTTGTTGCTCACTTACCCTACTCAAATATTTTTAGATTGTAACAGATTTTATTTTAGTTTTACAGTGATTTAATTTATCTCGAAACATCAAAAATTTGACTTTTTCTTTTATCGTACGATTCGCTTGCTTTACAGTCTGACCGAGACTTTAATCATTTTAATAAAATATTATAATATTATATTTCTATTTCTAGAAGTATGTAAATACCATTTCTTTTTGTTTCATACAATTTAATTAATTCCATACAACCTAAAGACTACGACTATTCTAGTCCGATTCTATATTTGTCAGATAAATGCCTCTGTGTGTTCTAAGCCTAAGAGCAAATGAAGGTGTGTACAGACTAAATAAAAAATACTGCCATTGTATGTAAAATTTTAATTATATTACTTCATGTGATAACTGTAAATTGCAGAAATACTAAAACTGATCATAGGTAATTTGTCATACTCGTCTCGATTCAGGTTTTCGGCGCTATATATTTATTTATTAAATATAAATTTGGAGGCAACGGAATCCACGTATATATAGGCTGCACTAAAAGTATCGGGAATGGAATATTTCCACTGTTCCTGTCATATTAAAATCTTTTTAATTGAAAACTCCTTGGTTTTAAAAATTGAATACCATTTATTTATTTAAAAAAAGATTCTCGGTCTTGTCACAAGGTTTTGTCAAACTTGTTTAGTCGTTGAGAAAATGGAATTGACTTGAGAAAATTCAACAGCGATGATTTATTATGACTTTCGAAGTGGTTTAACACAAAAACAGTGTGTTGACCGGATGATTTCTGCATTTGGTGATGAAGCCCCATCCAAACCCACAATTTATCGCTGGTTTGCTGAATTTCAACGTGGACGTGTCAAACTCAGTGATGATCCCCGTCAAGGTCGTCCAAAAACTGCAGTCACCCAAGAAAACGTTGATGCTGTGAGTAAGCTTATTGAGGAAGATCGACATGTGACATACCGCGAAATTCAGGCAACTTTAGACATTGGCATGAGTTAAATACAAATAATCTTGCATGAACAATTAGGTGTAAAAAAGTTGTTTTCCCGATGGATACCGCATTCGCTCTGTGAAGAGCAAAAAGCGGCTCGCGTTACTTGGTGCGTCAGAACTCTCGAAAGATTCCACGCAGGATCCTCAAATGCTGTATACAACATCGTATCAGGTGACGAATCCAGGATATATGCGTACGAACCCGAAACAAAAAAACAGTCACGAGTTTGGGTGTTCGAAAATGAGTTAAAGCCAACAAAAAATTTTCGTTCACGGAGTCTTGCAAAAAAAATGGTGGCCACGTTTGTTTCCAAAACCGGCCATGTAACGACGATTCCTCTTGAGGGACAAAGAACGGTTAATGCAGAATGGTATGCTAGCATTTGTTTGCCACAGGTCGTTTCTGAACTCCGTAAAGAGAACTGCAACCGCCGCATCATCCTCCATCACGACTATGCGAGTTCTCACACCGCGCAACAAAACAGTTTTTAGAGCAAGAAAACATAGATTTATTAGACCATCCGCCGAACAGCCCCGACCTAAGCCCTAATGACTTCTATACTTTCCCTAAAATAAAGAATAAATTGCATGGACAGAGATTTTCATCACCTGAAGAAGCTGTGGACGCCTACAAAAAGGCCATTTTGAAGACCCCAACTTCCGAATGGAATGGTTGCTTCAATGATTGGTTCCATCGTATGCAAAATAGATTCCCTCGTATAATGCGTGCAATTGTATTGGCATTTCCCGGTAGTAGTATCGATCAACCTCTAGTATTTCTACAATGAAAGAAATTACATACATACATACATACATATCGTCACGCCTTTTATCCCCGAAGGGGTAGGCAGAGGTGTATTTCTGCACCCACTTTTCGCCAAATATACTTTAGTCCCACGTAATAAGGGGCGAGCCTATTGCCGTACCGGGCACATTTCCAGACTCCGTGCTGCTACTGAGAATTTTGTGACAGAAAAATCCAATAACACTGCCCGACCCAGGAATCGAACCCGGGACCTCCCGATCCCACGCGCACATTTATGCCGCGAGACGAACGAGGCAGTCGTATAGGGTTTGATGTCGAGTTTTCCGTCTCTACGCAAAGATGGTATTTGCATCGTGTTATCCCTTAGTCGCCTCTTACGACACCCACGGGAAGATAGGGGGTGGTGACACTTGTATTACTATGCCGTCAACCACACGGCGCAACAAGAGATTACAATAATTTTTTTAATCACTTATGAAAAAATAATTGTTTGAAAGAACAACAATTAAGTTTAAATTATCACTATAGAGTCTAGCTTTAGCATATAATTTACATATCATCATCAACAGCCTTTAAAAGTCCACTGCTGGACTAGGCCTCTCCTTTCAAAGGAGGAATTGGCCTACTATACCACGCTGGCCAAACGGGTTGGTATAGGGTTTGTATCAAGTTTTCCTTCTCTTACAGTGATGTTCTCTGCATAATATGCTCCCTCTGTCGGCTCTTACGACACCCATGGGATGATATGGGGTGGTGACAAACCGTATTCTTAATCCGTCACCACACGGAGACGGATTAAGAATACGGTTTGTCACCACAATACGGTTTGTTTACATATGCATAGAAAAATATACAGTTAATTAAAAATATTTTAAGTTATTTATGTTAAGGGTATTAGTAAAATTGTATTTTGAATGAAAATGATTTAATGTTATTTTTAGAGTTTATTTTCCTGATTCAATCAAAGTTTATTTTCTTTATTTCGGCTTTATTGTGGTTGAAAGAATATTTTACAACAAGTCTTCCAAAAATATCAGACATTTTAATTTGGTCTATTTAAAAAAAAGTATATTCTTTCAAAGCTATGGACACTAAATATTATTATGTTTCATGGCAGAATGTTTGATCACTACTAAATAAAACAATTTTTTAGCAACAAAATGTGGATGCACTCAATTGATTACATTTAAATGTAGTTTAAATATTAGCTATTAGACGAAAAATAATAGACCAATTCGACTAAAGCGTAATTTTAAGAATCAATAAGAGTAAAATATTTGAAAATGTTAATAATTTTGTAGATAAATTCTAAAAATATTAGAAAATGATAAATAAATTATTGTAAATTAATATAGTAATTACATGACAATATTATGTTAATTTTCACGAATAATTAAAATTACTTTATATTAATGTTAGCTCAAAATAGATATATTATTAAGTATATAGTTTAATAAGAAGAATTTTATCTCTGTTTTTAAAAATGTTGACCAGTTAATAATTTTGTTAAAATATTACGATGAACACATATTTTGTGTATGTACGTTTGTATAAACCACGATATTATTATTAAAATATTTTTTTAATTATTCTGACCAATTTCTGACACATGCACTTGATTTTCAATTATTTTTATTTGTAATAAATAATATAAATTTTGGAAAAAATCTTTTTATTATTATTATTAATTTCAAACTATTAGTCTCAATATCAGGCAGGAAAAAAGATCAAGACTGGAGCATTAATTTTTATTTATTACTGAATTTGTTCCATGAACGTAAAATAAACACTCTGTACGATTTCATATTACAAAAATCAAAACTTACTTAAGATAGCTAATAAACAGTCAATCTTAAATAAACAGGCAATCCAAATAGGCCAGTCTATACATAAAGCATTAACGAAATTGTGTATCATAAAATATTGCTATTTAGAACCGCTAGATCGCTTGTTGCGATTAAATCACAGCACGTGAAAACTACATACTTCAGTGTAAAAAGTCAATCCATCGTCACACTCAATGGTTATGGGACAAGATGTCTTGAAACAATTGAGCGTGCTGAAGTTATATTTATAGCGACCAGAGCGACGAGCATCTTTGATATCAAAATTTCCGGATTGAAAACGCTTAAACCAAATTTGTGCTACTCTCACAGACTAGGTCCATAAACATAGCAATTTTTTTCGCGGCTTGCGTTGCATTTTTCCTTTTTTGTAGTAAAATTTTAAAATGTATCGAATTTCTTCATTAGATTCACTCATCTTGACAGTACAAAAAACAAACAAAAATCACACATTTTCCTAATTTGAATTTGGAATTATGTTCTTTAAAATTTAAACATTCAATGATACCAAAAACCAGCCAGATACAAATAGTATATAGCCCAAGAGATTTTATTACAAGTTCATACATAGTATAATGCGAAAAGCCTTTTCCTCCAACCTAATATATCTTGCGATTGCACCCTATTCAGCTACATTGTTCATATCTTGGAGATACGCAGCTAAATGAGTGAACTGATAATTAATTATCCTCTTTAGTTTCAATGACATGAGAATTCCGTTTCTGAGATACGTTTCGGTTTTCTACGTATTTACTGCTTTTCAACGGTTTGCTGCCTTTGTTACAGATAATTTGATCAAAACAGTTCCACGATTATAGCAAACTGTTTATTTAATTCCAATTGTGGCACCTCGAAATGTGTTTATAGTCCCACTTCTGTACCATGTGGGTAGTTTTATATTCCAATAACGTAGCCCACATATTAATATACCTTTGGAGTTAAGCAGGACGAAAGTTTGAAAACATGCCTCATCTTGCATTTAAGAGCCTAGCTAGCTCTTTTTTAGTGGAGCAGTGCCATTGCTTTCGGTTTTCTGCCCGTTCTTTGACCTCTTGATACGACCTGATCCCAACTTTTCCCTTCAACTGTGCCTTGAAGTTTCGCCGAGGTCGTCCAACATGCAGAGGTTTAAAATCATCAATCATTCTTTGGTGGCAATATCTTAGTCTAAAGGTGACTCGGACTTTCCAAAGTTGAATAAATGAATCACAATTTTAAGATTTCACAATTACAATCAACAGCTTGACAAAATGCTCAAAAACTTTACTAAAGTTTTTCATTTGGTCAGCGTAAAAATTTAACCCTTTTCATTGTGAAGTAATTCAGTGCCTAGCAGTGGGACTCTATAAAGGGTAGAGAGAAAATGATGCGCAAAAAGCTTTCAACTATTAAACATCATTTCTCCATTTCGAGCAGATACTCCAATTGGCCTGTCAGTGGAGTCATATAAAACTTTTATTACTTTCCAGATACGATTAATGGCTTATTTTTATACTAGCTTCGGGGATTCATTCGGATCATAATGATACTTGGATCAGCATATTCATTGTGAACTGAATAACAAAGCAGGTTCATATATCTATATGAAAATAAACAACGTGACCCAAGAAACAAAATCTATAAATTGCTCTGCAGATATCAAAACTGATTTTAAAAAGCATTTTCTCTTTGGTGCTTAAGTGTATTACTGGCGCCGATTCAAGTGGTGTTCCAATATACGTAGACAAAAATAAAATTGATTTAAGTTTTTTTAACAAATATTACAAAAGTAAACTTTCTTTGGTTTGTGTAATATCCAATAAGCAAGTGTGTTTCTCTTCCAAACTTCATCCAATCAAATAATTTGGAGACTTACATCCATCACTCAATCAAATCCACAACTTTTTGGCACTGAAATTATTTAACGGGCCATCAGCCAAAAGGAATGCTAAACCTCCTTAAATTCGATATCTTACTTCAAAATTTAAATTAATTGAATAACAGGACTTCAAAAAGGCACCTTGGTTCGGAGGTAGTGGGTGGAGAAGCGAGCAAAATTATTATTAGCCAATCAGAGCTCTGTAAATTTTAAATTTAATTTCGGGTCACGAATGCGTTTTAATCAAGGCTAATTCGTTTGAGGGGTTTGCCTTAACTCTGTTTTTGGATACTTGCGAATAATTAGTTTCTGATTGGGCGATACAGGGGATAACTTTAAAATTAAGTTGTAATGAACGGGTTCGTGTGGGGTTAAAGGGAAATGTGTTGATGAAGCTTGTGTGGCTTGTGAAACATGTTGAGGTTAGTTGGTATCTCCGTTTCATATATCTTGTTAATTAATAAATGCCAAGTGGAGACTGCTTTCTTGGGGGTTAATATTTATTTGACATGTTTCTAGCTTAATTTTGAGATTTTTTGTCTATATCTGTTAACTGCTCTACAATATTTATTAACTGATAATTGTCTTAACTGTTTTTACCTAAAAAAAATATTTTAGGTATCTTAAGATCTTTGCCAGATATAAGTTTATTTGAGAGTAATAATGTCTCGTTTTCCTATCGCAGTTGTCCTTAAACTATAAAGTATCTACTAGATCACAAACCAAATAATAAAAAAAGGCATAATTTTGTTACGAGTATTGTCCCACACTAAACGGACCTTAAATTCAGGCATAAAGTTCATTTTTGTTTAAAACTTTTTCAAGCATACAAAACTTATTTTAAGCCCACTAAGTACTCAAAAAGTCTTTTGATGACGTCTAAACGAGTTGAATAGACCACTCAGCAAACAAGGTCCTTCTTCATAACAGAAAAATAGCTGGCAAATAATATAATTTACGTCAAATTTGACTAAAAGACCACTCGAATGACTCCAAACGAGATTTATGTCCGCACCCAGCCCTTTGGAGTTTACAAGTGAAATTAAAACTTTTAGGGAACGGCTGAAGCTATGTTTTCGCGGAAAAATCTGGCAAATTCTGCCAGCCAGGCCTTTGTTGAATTCTCGCAGAATTCAACAAAGGCCTGGCTATATCTTATCTTAAATTTTTTGGACGAATTAATTGTACAGCTTACGTTTTGAATTGTAATACTGTGTGAATGCAGAAGATTATTTCAAATATTGTGAAGACTAAATATTCATCAATGTGTCTTCATTGTCAATTTGCCTACACTATTAAGTTATAATTATATCTACAAACTGCCTCTAAAGCCTTTGAAAGGTCAAAATCAAGCTCAGGGCTACAATATATTAATGAAGATAGTTGATGAAATGGTAAATGATTTTATTATTATTTTATTATTATCATCAGCCCTTTGTGAGAAGGGTCAGGCCATAGTCCACCACGCTGGCCAAGTGCGGGTTGGCAGACGTCACATGTCTTTCGAGAACATCATGGAGAACTCTCAGACATGCAGGTTTCCTCACGATGTTTTCCTTCATCGATAAGCAAGCGATAATTAACAATTTAATACGCACAGTTTAACTTCGAAAGTTATTGGTGCGTGCCGTGAATTCGAACCAGAGACGTACTACGTAGCAGTCTGTTGGTCTCACCTCTCGGCTATTGCTGCCTTTAAGTACATTTTTATTAGACAAGACATTATTAAACAGATTATTAATATAAATAAAATTGAACCTATAGTTAAAAAGTGTTCGTGTGGTGACGGATTAAGAATACGTATTGTCACCACCCCATATCATCCCATGGGTGTCGTAAGAGCCGACAGAGGGAGCATATTATGCAGAGAACAGCACTGTAAGAGAATGAAAACTTGATGCAAATCCTATACCAACCCGCTTAGCCAGCTTGGTATAGTAGGCCAATCCTCCTTTCAAAGGAGATACCTAGTCCAGCAGTGGACTATTAAAAGCTGATGATGACATGATAGTTAAATATTTAAGCGGCTTTGAATAAATGGTTTCACAAAAGTCACAAATTACCGCAAACGCTTCCTGTATTTTGGCGATTGGTCCTTAGAAAATGTATAATTGGTCCAAATTAAAATCTTACAACGCATAATTTATTTTGTAGTGTATTTGTAGCGCTCATAGCGAGACTTGGCTTGCCGTTCGTAACAGATCGGCAAAGTTAAGCAACGCTTGCACAGGTTGCCACTTGGATGGGTGACCGTTTGTGGCATTTTCATCTGAGCGCTACCGTGCTTCGGAGGGCACGTAAAGCTGTCGGTCCCGGCTCTTGTCTAAGGATAAGGGTCGTTAGGCCATGTCGGAGGCCTTTGGGCGGTCTGAAAACTCCGACACCAGAGTTGGCCACACACTCACACGAAAAACAAAACAAAACATAATTTATTTCTTTTCATTTTCTCGTTTTTAAATTTAGGACTTGTTTACTTGCTAAAAACTTAACAACGACTTATGGTATACGTATGTATGTTGATTAGAACTTTTACCTCTCAAGAATTTCTTTGGATCTTATAAATACATCACCGTTCTGTAGTCCAAAACATTGTACTAAAATAAAGTGTAACGTGCTTTTCCTTCATCTTAGAGACAAAAACTATTCGCTGTAAATGGTAATGTATGACACACCTCTTTAATTCTCTAAGATAAATTGAATGGCATGAAGTTTTTATGTGCAAAATATTGGCAGCGTTCGCATGTGGAAGTTCGAATTACTATCATCAAAAGCGAGATTTTTTTTGTTAATTAGCAAAGTAGGTAGGTAGGTATTGGTATACCTATTTATTACGCTAAGGTCCACTAGGGCGAAGTTTTTATTTTATTTAAGACTCTTAAACGGGATTTGCCAATACCAAAATGTACTGTCTGATAACCACATAACAATTTGATTGTAACAAATCGATGATTTAAAACAGTGGTTCTTTTCTTAAATCTGTCTGAACTGGGATATTGGAATTTCTTATTTTTTAATGTGACTATGTTTATAGTCAGTAATTAAACAACTACTTAAACATAAATAATAAACGACTACGTACACGATGCATAATTAAAAAAATGTGTATTAACTGTAAGTTTCTTGTTTGTAAAATGGAATATATTTTCAGTATATTTTCCTCTATCATGAGCAATTATGAATAATACAAAGAGTAATAACGGAAAAGCCTTTATTTTTCTTTTTATTTATCTTGAAAAGAGCTGTTCAAATAGTAATATTCAGAAATTGATGGAGGACTAACATTTTATTGTAGTTTTGGTTGTTTTTGTAAATTATTATTTTTACAGAAAAGTTGAATAGTAAAAATTCTGTATTCTGTTTGCAAGAATATAAATATAAATTTTATTTTTAAGCAATTAAAATTTCTATAATTATTTTCAAGAAATTATTGTTCTTTGTCAAAACTATTTTAAGTATTTTAATGTGTTCGGATATTTACGGCTTCGTAATATCTGCTTATATTTCAGTAGTGAACATAGTGTAAATAGTATGTACATTGTACATAAATTACTGATTTATATATTGTTAAATTTGTAAGTAAATAAATTTTAAGCGTTTTTCTTACAACTTGTTTTATTCCCATATCCCTTATTTCTGCAGTCACAGTCAGGTATTATTGGACACTTAGCAACAAAAAACATACTTTGATTCGAGAATCGAACTCAGAAGCGGCATCATGCCTGCCTTTTATGAAGAAACCATTTGTTGATAGTGTGATTTCTGAGGAAGGTTTAGGTGTATCATTTACGGGTGAAGCAGTAGAGAAATTTTTCTTACTCACATTATTACACCCACATTTTGATAGAATTTGCATTATTTTAATTCAAAATCACCTAGTTCCAATCACAATACAAGGATTTGTCCTAGGTGGGAAATCGAACCCACAATCTCCAGCTTAGCCATCAAACGACCAGGCTAGTTAGGCCAGCTATATTGTAATGCTGCTTAATCACTAGTACGAGTATGTATCACAGATAGCATGTATAAAGTATATTAAGCCATAATAAATCACGTACTAAATTATTAGAATATTGATTTAATCTTAATATATAAAATCCTTGCGTTACTGACTGATTGACAGACACGCTACAGCCGAAACTTGGACGCAGGAAGCTGAAATTTGGCATGTATGTTCAATGCAGGCGTAGCTGCTGGCGTCCTCTAGTATTATATATTGCTGAAATGATAATCTTACTTTTTTGGCGGGAAACCACAAGACGTTGTGACCAGTGCGTGCGCGCCGAGAGCTTGAGCTGGACTGATCCGAAGTTAGGACAGGTGAGAGGTGAGCAATAACGCAAAGTTGACGGGGCTATTCTACCAAAACTTACTATCCTCTGAAATATTTTTTTTTTTCAGACAAAAGTTGACTGCCTGTCAAATGTATGAGAAACAAGATAATCAAACAAAAATAGTTTTATTTGATCAACTATATTATAATAATAATTATCATTATTATAGACTCCTGTATCTCCGAAGGGGTAGGCAGAGGTGTAATATTACACCCACATTTCGCCACGAATTCTTTGGTCCCACGTAATAGGGGGCGAGCCTATTGCCCTTACCGGGCACATCACCAGACTCAGAGCTGCTACTGAGAATTAGGAAAAACCCAGTAACACTATTGACCTCCGTGGTCCAGTGGATAGCGTATGCGACTGCTGATCGGAGGTCCCGGGTTCGATATTATAATTTAATGATATCAAAATCGATTTAAATCCATATAATGATTGTATTTGTAGGGGAAGGTACTTTCCCCCCGTGGGATCTCCACCTTGACGTGGTGGGGGAGCTCAGTAACCATGGTTTTGAGGTACACCCACGGTGAAGCTAAGCGGGATCCCGTGAGGGGACGCTTCACGTGGGCTTGGGTGAGGCCTGCGTAGGATGCGTCCAAAGTGCGGGTGAGGCCTGTGTAGGATGCGTCCAAAGTGCGGGTGCGGGGGACAGTTCTGTCTGTCCCTCGCAGTTGGGTGCAGTCGCAGGAGGAGAGGCGTGTCGGTGTTGCGTTGCCGCGCACCCTATCTTCCGCCAACAAATGGGGGCTCACCATTGTTGCGTCGCGGCGGGGCCGCAGAGGAAGAGGAGATGCGGTGTTGCGTTGCCGTCCTTCCTATCCTCTGCGGCCGCTGGGTGTTTTGGCGGCGGGGCCCAACACCTTCATCCGCCGCCAAGGGACTTTTGTGCGGGGCCCGCCTGACCATCTGGCGGGCCAATACCCGTCGAGGAGTTGCGACGGATGCTTCGGCGATACCCGACTCCCGACACACGGGTACATGAGAAAGTCGAAGTGGCTTTTAGTGGTAACACCACATACTCCGGTTCTCATTTCCCGAGGAGTCGGATATCCGAAGGGATTTTCCACCTCGTAAAACAAAAAAAAAATGGGAAGGTACTTTATGGGCGGAATTTGGTTCAGGACAGGGCACCGTGATGATAAAATAACACTTTGACATTTTTTTAGGTGTAATTAGAGCCTAGATCTTAATGTTTTTTTTTTTGCCAAGGTAGAGAACTGGTCACTTTACTTAGAAAAAATATATAAAATCAAAAATGAGCACATTGCACTACCGTTGCTAGGTTTGCCATGTATATTTTTTGCTTGTGCAATCTACCCATTAGGCTTTCCAGTCTGTATTAATAATGTAAGTGTTTGTTTCTGATTAACTAAAAAACATCTTCAAATTAAATAGTACCAAGATGTAATCTTCAGTGACCAATTGATTGCACGGATCTAAATCTGAGTAAAACTGTCAATATTTGCTACACTATAACATTCAGAAAACAAACATTTGAACAATGGACACAAACAGCTTCGGCACTAAAAACACTTAAATATTTGGACGTACACAAGTCACCAGAACATTATTACGTAAGTTTTGTTATTAACTATCGCTTTCCCCGTGCCACGGTAAGCACCATAAACCGTTTCGTCGATCCTAGCTGTCAAGAAAATCTTTGAGAGACGTTATCGTTGAATATACAGACACTGATCTAAGCCATGGAATATTGCTATCCCTTTAAGTTGCATCAAGAAAACAGACGGCAGTCCCTCCGTGGAAGGTAAAATTCTCTCATATCTGATTAGACTAGTAAGCGAGAGAGTAGACTTCGATGCAACTTCGTAAAAAAAATAATGATATTTTTGTTTACTGCAGAAAGTATTTTGTTTTAATTAAGATATCTATCTCGTTGCTAGCAATATCTAAAAAAAGTTCTGATTACCTATTCTTGTCTACCATAAATTTCAATCATACATAAACAAGAATACGTCTTTCAATCGTTTAGAAGTAGGATGGAGTGTACGTGATCCACAATAAATGCTAATAGAGTCACGTTGACATCCACATGAGGAATTGCTAGACGAGGAAGGAAGAGCCGAACAAATGGCCAAGGCACGCTTGTCGGGAAACAAATAAAATTATTTAATACTTTCAAAAGTTAGAAGCGATATATGGTCAAACTAATGACCAGATGAAAATAGTTAGATACATGCACTCTCGTTGAGGTTACAGCTCAGAATGTGATTCCTGAGATCGCCACACACACACGGAAAGGAATAAGTACTTTTTTAATTTACCATCTTTTGCTTATTTGTGCGACTTGTTTTTTAAAGGCCTAACTAATATACATACATACAAAGACTCACGCCTGTTTCCCGGAGGGGTAGGCAGAGACTACGGAATGCCATTTGCAACGATACTGACATATCTCTCTTGCTTCATTCACTCCCATCAGATTCCTCATGCATGCTCTTCTGTTCAGGGTACTTCTAACCTGTCCTGTTTTTAGGATGTCTGGTCAGAGAACGTCCGCCTAGGTCTTCCCCTTCGTCCTGTCCCATTCACACTTGCCTTGTATAACTGTATAGTGGCCACCTAGTATAGATTTGGAAAGTTTTGGTACATAACTAATATAATATGTATATTATAATCAAATTTTTACAAAGATTATATATAATAAGGGTGACCAAAACTTTCCAAATCTATACTAGTTGGCCACTATACAATTATGATCGTGCATATTTAAACAGAGTCATTTTTGACGAACCAGCGGCGTAGCGGGTGCGTAACCGACTACTACGCTGAACTCCTCGGGTTCCATTCCCGCTTAAGTCAAACATTAGTGTGCGCGAGCATGATGATGAGGTCTTTGTGTTTATTTTTTTAAACATGTTAAAATAAGGATATAAGTATGTTTATCCACTGTCTAGTACACACAGTACAATTTCTGCTTAGTTTCGGACTAGATAGTGTTGTGTGTAAGTAGGATATTTTGACGTAGCTATACGTATATTAATGGCTGTGCATTGCCTCCATATAACAGCAACTACAAATAGACTGAGCCTTTGTTTATTGACTTTGAACTAATAATATCTAATCATATTGATTGTACCGCACCACAAATACCATCCATCACTCGCGCAGACGCTGCGCACGCAGTCAATACAATTCCTCTGTTTGAGTTTGCGTCGAGCAAATGCCGGTTTGTTAGTGGATTGTTTATTGTACCTATCTACACACAATATGTTGCAAAATATTTTAGTTATATAGTATAGACATTATACTTATTCACCTAAAATTATTTCAAACTGTGTGCGATGATATAATACCCTATTTTCCTTAAATGTTACTTCGATAGTAAATCAGAATAAACAGTTCAAAGGTGCAGAATAAGACTGCACGGCAGGTATGTGTGCTTGTATGTGTTAGCTAACTGCAGTGCGAGCTTGCGGCGATCAGCTGAGTGACGGCGGCGGCCAATACACCGCGCTGATTTTTAAAATGCATGAATACGAAAAAAAAAGTTTTTGTGAGTTATTTTTTCATGTATTTTTATTCAGTTATAGTAGTATATTGACCCCTGAAAATATTTTGCAAATGTATATCAACACCCTGTTTATAACATAAAATCATTTGTCTTGGCTTATATAGTGCTCATAGCGTGACTTGGCTTGCCGTATTAAGTTGTAAAAATTAAGCAACGCTTGTACTGGTCATCACATGTATCGGTGACCGTGTGTAGCATTTACATCAGAGCGCTACTGTATTTCGGAGGGCACGTTGTGTCTTTAGGTCATTTATTTAGTTTAGTTAAGCTATCAAGCTTAAGGCACAAGCAATGTAAAATTGAAAGATTCGCTGTAAAGAGGACGAGTCGACCCCGCGCTGCTCTTATAGGTATAGACGCATGCCGACCACTAGTGCTGACCCGTGGGGATGCTCGACGTCAAAACTTAAAGGTGTAGGGGCTGTTTATTGTCTCAGGATAAGAATCGCTTACCCCTGTAGGAGATTCCCAGCTGCGGATAGGGCGCGGGCGATCAGAAAACTCCGACACCAGAGTAGGCCACACACTCACACGACAAAGAAAGTAGGAATCACGCACGCGGTCTATAATGACTGTAAAATGTGGTTTGCATTAATTGAACTAGTAATTTTCATAGCAATTAGCGCCAGCCCACGTGACGTGGTAACGGTGTGGTTTCTTCTTTCTTTCTTTTAAAAGGACAACTCCCGCATTAGGACTATATCCTGTGTCGCGGGAGATTTTACAAACATATAACTAACGGACAAAATGAACACCCAGACTCGAAACAACAATTGGTGGATCACATAAAGTGTTATCGCGTGTGGGGATCGAACCCACGACACTCGGCGCAGTGTCAAGCAGCGAGGCGGCCGCTTAAACCACTACGCCAACCGTGCAGTCAACCGTCAGTCTCTGCTTCTTGGGGGGCAGTGGTGTATGTATATCTGGCTCCTACAGGTAAACAGTTAATAAATATTACCTAGAAGTGTTTCATCACCGTGATTACAATTATATAGCCTTTAGATAAGTATATCTATACGATAAAAACCGTCGACAAATATCGAGTAACTGATTAATTCACTGACTGAACTTTTTAGAACGCCAAAAATCACACCGTAGTATCTACCAAATTCAACAATCTCATATTTTATACTTTGCCCGTATCATATCCACGTTTAGAACCAATTACCCGGTACCAGTGTAACTGTCCATAACTTTAACGGTTATTAAGATTTAAGCCTCGTATTCATTAGGGGACATTTGTCCCGCGACCTTGTCGCCCGACACAAATTCTACGTGTTGAGCGACGTCGCTGGGGACATCGCCCGACATCGCAGGTGACATCTACGTGTCGGGGAACAAGTCGCTTGTCGACGGTCTGATAGCGTCGACCTTGCGCGACTTCGTGTCCTTCGACAGTTTCCGACGGCATTTGACTTGTGAGGACGTGTGTTGCTATTTGTTCCGTGACTACCCGCGATTATAGCACACTTCGTTGGTCCACATTACCAACGAAACTGTGTTAACACTTAGGCGACATCTCGATCACAATGCCGGTATGTGGACGAGCGATATGTTGGTCGACATTGTCGCGGGACAGTCGCACGTAAATATCCTGCGACTGTTCGCGATAAGTCGAGCGACTTTGTCCCCTAGTGAATACATGGCTTTAACTGGACCCTTTTGGCTGTGGTTTAGGTAACTTCTTATCGTTTATCTGTAATTGTATTCAGTAAACATGTTTAGTTCAGCTATTTACCTTGTTTTCGGAGTAGCTTTGAGAAGGGCCATTTGGGTGTTTTATTTTAGAAGGAATTTGTGTTGTTTGTCTGCTTGACGTACTGGCTTAGCCGTGCTTAGAGCGTACTTTACATTTTGTAGATAGAAGATGAAAGCGTACCGAGTTTATTTACCCAATATTTCTAAAAGAAGGATAATAAATAAAGTCACAAAAAAGTTTCTCACGCCTACAATGCTTGAAGGTCGTTATTAAGGCCGTCCGCAAGTTTAAGGCTGCTTAAATTTTACGTTTCTTACAGGTGCTCAAATTTAGTGCCACGTCGTAAAATGGCAATAATTTAAATTGTCAAGGCTTCTTTATGGATTTTTAAAAATATTTGTAAGTACTACTGGCTGTTGTGTTAGCAACGAAATGATCAGCGGAATTGCAACAAGCTGTCAAATGCGGGCGACTCATGATCGGTCTATGTAAAGAACTTTGGGGGAGGCCTATGCAAAGTTTCGCGTGTTGTAAACATCATACAAATTAATCCTCAAATATATTGAAAAATTCTTTAGCATAATATATGAACCCTTTTAGTCCTTACAACATTTACATTCATCTATTTATACATATAAAATACCACAAAGAGCTGTAAAGTGAGGACGATTTTAAAAATATCACTGCATTCTCTTACAGAATGTGAAGAACACATTCAAAACTATCGTATAGTAAAAAATATATTAGCATTAATGCGGTCCCAACGACGTGACTTACAAATTAATAAACCCTCTTAAGCCTGACACGACTATTCATCATGTACTAACCTCAAACACGATCACAGCACTCAGCACATCAGCAACTAAACACGATGTATGAACGGATAATTGACATTTAAATAAATCTGTTCAGTGAACCCCCAAACTACGGAGTTCAGTATTCGATCTATAGATAGATCTGTAGATTTTAGATTCGTTTTTGACATAAGTTATATACAAAATATGTCAAACGCGAATCTCGAATCTCAAAATCCATGTATGGATCGAATATTGAAAATGGCCGTAAGCGTGTTGAGGCGTCCATCAAATGTGTCATCAACTGGTTGTGAGGTACGTGAGGTGTGGACATGCTTATGTAGAGGTTGAAGCACACTAGCTGCGCGATAGCAGAACTGTAATAGTTTCAGCATGTACTAAGTGTAATGGCATTTAGGTTGTTTTATAGCAAAGTGCATAATTCGAGCATCCGAAATCAAAAAAATCGAAAACTGCTTAATTGTCACTAAAACACAAATACATGTTATGTACTTATCAAGTATCTGGTTGCATATTACAGACTCTGGCTGTTAGTGTCTTGTAATTTATCGCAGATCTAATATTATAATTTAAAGTCTGTTTCAGTAAGGCAATGTGTTGGCAATGTGTTTCAGATGCTATGCACATTCCAAAGCTATTGCGGTCTCGATATCAAAGGAATGTGTGCCTCGATGGCTGTGAATTTACTTTGGTTGTGAGGGTGGTGTTTAGACGGTGCAAACGTCGGCCACCGGCGTTCAAAATGGCGTGTGTGCCTTTGTCGTAACACTGAAGCAATCGGAGGTTACACCTACAGTTTGATTGCATCGTATTAGATTTATGCTAAGTCTGAAATCGGACCGTAGTCACTGATGATGTAGCGAAGTAATGGACATTTCACCGTTTTACACTGGACTGTGTGTTGTGGATTTGATTCCCAATTGGAATGCTTTGTGTGACTAACAATTTTTTTTCAAGTTTTTTGTGTCCTTTGTTTTAATATTTTAGATTCTCTCCGATACATATAAATTTTGCTTGCAGGACGGGCATTTCTTTGTCAAAAAAGTGTTCTAAATCTACAAAAGCGCCTTAAAAATATCCCTAAAATTTCCACGGAAGCGGACAGAAACGGTCAAATTAAATTATAACAGCTATTGGTAAATATAAAATAAACTTCGTACTCCACACGGCAACGAGTGAAAATACTTAAACATCAAATCCATTACTTAAGTACTAAACATTTTACTGCGTGCCCAGGCGTTCGCCAACTTAAAAAGCTTTTCTATTATAAAAAATATTCAGATGTAACTTTATAGGTATTTAATACCGTTCAATATTAGTTTTCTTTCATCGGGCTTAATCGAGTTTCAGTTTGAAAACAATGTGTGTAAATTGATTGTGAGTTGAAGCAAATAGAGGGATGTTACCCTGTTTTTGTAAGTCAACATGTGGCTTCTAATCTCTCAAAGGGATGAACTGAAAGAAAGGGCCATTAGAACCGATACTTTAACCCCTTGAGTGTCCTACGGGCACGGTGTGCCCGTAAGAGAAATAGGCCGGTAGTGTCCTACGGGCACGGTGTGCCCATAGGGATTCGTGTGAACTTCACTCCGGTGTTGTGTGATTGGTTACAATAACAGAAACGTACATCGACTAGTTACAGTTTAACGATCATAATACCATCAATTTTTACCATATTTTCAAGCTTGCAACCGAGAAAAATTAATAAAACTGCTTATTTTGGTGCTCAGTTTTCTCCGTGCCGCCATATTGCGCTGTGGCGATCAACTAAGTTGAACTTGTGATTTTTTTTAAATGTATACTCACCGCAAACGCTAAGTGATTGTATTAGTATTATATATTAAATTATTGACAATTTAGTGAAGTATATGTTTAAAATATTTTTTTAGGCAGTTATAAAAACATTTACAAATAAAATGTTAGTAACTTTTGTGATGCAATTTTCGGGCGTTGGCCGCTAGCCGTCCTTCATATTTAAAATGATTATATGTAAGTATTTATTAATTACTTTACTAAAATATAATAAGTTTTTCACAAAATTGTCTTAGAATCCATTGTTAATAAGACATTTTG
Source organism: Euclidia mi (assembly GCA_944739405.2). Classification (NCBI taxonomy): domain Eukaryota; kingdom Metazoa; phylum Arthropoda; class Insecta; order Lepidoptera; family Erebidae; genus Euclidia; species Euclidia mi. The sequence goes on along the minus strand of OX123206.2, from coordinate 5,778,262 downwards.
TATTGTTTTACTATAAATAGGTATAAACATGTTTTGTAAGTGACCTATGTTTTCCGTCGGATCGTCAAAATGGCGCAAATATTTTCGCTGCTATGAATAAATGGTTATTGTGAAGTAATATCGGTGAACTGTGCTATATTAATGTATAAAACCGTCGCGTCGTCTACCCGTGTTAATATTAGTGCAGTAAGAAAGGGAATTTCGTGAATAATTTATGTGTATTTTGGAAGAATGTTTCACATGGTGTAAGAAAAAACAAAGTGCAAGCATTTATAATTTTTGACGTGACAACGTCTTATAAATTGGTTTGCCGGGTGACACTTCAAGAAACTGCGTTACGCTCCGCTCACGTTATGCGCTCACAATGAGAGCGAGTGAGAGGCACGCGTCCCGCCTAAGAGCGAGAGAGACAGACATAAAAAGTGAAAGGCACGCGTCTTTCATCCTTCTTCCTACTATACGAATGAATATTCATATTAAAATTATTTTACCACTCAAAGTCGTTGTCACGTAAAACTTTCGCCCGTATACCGACTTTACAGGCAACCAATTTTTTTTCGATATGAAAAGGTTAAAGGTAAGCTAATTTAATATAATTCTCATAAAGAGTAACTTCTGAACTGTATACGTTTTAAAATTTACGTCATATAATTATAACAAACGCGAGAAAATTAAAGTTTTATAACCTAGGATCTTATAAACGTTACATCCTCAAAATGGCTGGACACTACCGGAGAAAATGCATTTTAGAGCGGGGCATGCGAGGGGTTAACGTACCTCTGTGGAGATCCACTGCGCGATAGCCCGGTCGGGACTGGGCTTTCCCTGCTCGTATGGCTTATTACTAATATCTACATTACAATGAAAAATCAAATATTTTTATTTATAGCATAAATGCGTCTAATCGACTGCACGGTTGGCGTCGTGGTTTAAGCGGTCGCCTCGCCGCTTGGTACTGCGCCGGGTGTCGTGGGTTCGATTCCCACACGAGGTAACACTTTGTGTAATCCACAAATTGTTGTCTGGAGTCCGGGTGTCCTTTGTATCCGTTGATTGAATGTTTGTAAAGTCCCCCGCGACACAGGAATTTGTTCCTAGAGGATTTTTTTTTAAATCCTTCGTAATAAAATTTTGTGTCAAAATGAATTTTTTAGTGGTAACTTGGTTTTCCACTATCTGTATATATAGGTTTCTTCACTATATATCTCCTGTACTACGAGGAGATAAGTTAATTGGTTGAGGTTACGAAAATCGAAGGAAATCTCGGAATTCTCCGCTAAGCAAAAAGTCTTACTAAAAGGCAGAAACTAGCTCCTGAAGCAAGTTGGACGAGAGATTAAGGGTAACTGTAGACTAATGGAAATAGGTTACTAGCGAGTCAAAAACCGATGATCACGAAACTCAGAAATAAGGGAACGTCTGAAATGAAAAAACCAACGACCGAAAACTCAAGAAAATATCTTCTGAGCTTTCTCTTGATATATTACTTTACTACGTTCTCAATATTAATACTAGTATAATTACGAGTCTCTTTACTTTCACGATCCAGTTTACTGACTTTTTGGCTTGACTCGTGGTCCATCCGTGTGTTACAAACTTACCACGTGGCCGTCCGTCGCCTTAAGAAGGCACGTGTCAGTACTCGTGCGTTCTACACAAACGTTAAGATTCGACTGCAAAAGATGCTCTGCATTTCAAAATCGTATAGATTTTGAAGCTATAATAAATTAAAACTCGAACTTTACCTTAACTCTTCTTAATTTTTCAATTACGATTGAGATGGGGTGGCTATGGTGACATTTTGTGTCTGTCAATCTGCCAGCACGTGGATAGTCGTATACTAATAACTATTATATAAAAATTGTTCCAAATTACTTTATACTCATATAAATATATTATCACCTAATTTTCGGCACGGATTACACCAGTTACGGCCAGTTTCTTCAAAGTCTTGTGTTTTTTGCATTCTATAAAAGTTATTTTGCGCACTACGATTTTTATGACCATTATGTTGTATGTAGTTTAACCCTTTTAAAAACAATAAACGAGACACACTAGAAGTTTTATTGTTATGACGTCTATAGACGTCAACTGTCCTTAAAAGTGTTAGTAACATCTACCTTCATTGTAGCAAATATTTTCTCAGAACTGAATATTACAGAAACCTTAACCTAAAGTCAACAGCGCTGGTAATATTACAAGGAAATTTCATTCCTCTCTAAATAGAACGTGCAATCAATAGACACAATTTAATTCTCTTTTTCCTATGCGCTACGCTTAAGGCTGCGTTTAGATCGACGCGGGTCGTAGCGCCCGTAAGGTGGCTTGGCTTTCTAAAATTTTTGTCCTGGGGCGAATACCAGAAAGTGAGGCTTTACATACCCGCCAGATAGCTACTTCTTTGTTCTTACCAGCATTAGTAGAACTAGAGACAAGATCGTGATCCGAAACTTTTAGTTTTTTTTATTTTAACTTAACTTTTTAACTTTTTTTAACACATAATTTCAGGTCGCATGCATGAAGCTGCAGTTATTTGATCTCAAGCGATGATATGGTTGAAAGACAAAATAATTATCATCTCTGAAATCTATGCTAATATAATAAAGTTGAGTTTGTTTGTTTAGCTAAAGGCGTTTATCTCAGGTCCCCTTTGAATAATTAAATTTGTTCTTGGATAGCCCGTTTGTAGTGAAAGGCTATGAAACATCACGCTATGAGCCATGAGTGCAGAGCAATATCCCTAAACAACGCGAATGTAAGCGCGGGCTCATCTAGTCAAAGATATGCCAGATCGAACGTAATCCTTTAAATACTTGAACTAGAGGATGTCCGCAGCTTCGCTCGCACACTGTATCTTAACTAAGTTCTGTTTGTTACTGTCCGATCTCCTTGGAATTTCGGAAAATCCCTTCTTAGTGCAGCCCTCAAGAATCACGTCAGATACGTACCAAATTTCAGGTTCTTGCACCGAATAGTTTTGGCTGTAGCATGTCTATCAGTCAGTCAGTAACGCAAGAATTTTATATATACAGATACCTAAACGCGCGGTGCAAAGAGCGCGGCAGTATATCATCTGAACACAGCCTAAGTTTGTACGAAGCTCATCACGTAAGGCCCTGAGGCGAGATCTTTATACAGTGTTAATTTTAACTAGATATGTCCTGTAACTGAATTATGGTTTGTATTTTTTTATAACTGACCTGATATTTCATGCTCCAGCGCGAATTAACTTTTGAATATGGACACTTCGAAAAGTTAGTGGAGCGCACCGTGGGTTTGTTCTTTCCACTTTTTCCACTCCGTTTGACGATCGTTTGTCGCAGCGGTAGTGTAAGCGACTGCTATGCCGAAGGTCGCGGGTTCGATTCCCGCTCAAGTCAAACATTTGTTTGCATGAACATGGATGTTTGTCTTGCTCTGGGTGTTTCTATGTATAATATGAATGTATTTAAAAAAAAAAAAAACGGTATATATGTATGTTTATCCATTATCTAGTAACCATAACACAAGCTCTGCTTAGCTTGGGACTAGATGGTGATGTGTGTGTTTGTGGTAGAATACTTTTCCTGTCTGTTTTTTTTAGGGATTATAATATGTATTTTTTAGGATTCGTAGTATATACTACAAGGAACCCTCATAGCTTCGCTCTGTCCGTCCGCGGTTTTATGCGCAAACTGTAAGCACTAGTGAGCTGAAATTTGGCATTTATGCAATGTAACAACGTGGACAAAACTGTAAAATAAAAATTTGAAAACGTTTATTTTACTGGTAGCTCCCATACGCATTAAAGAGAAAGCGTTTTTTTTACTTTTCTTATTTCTTTCTTATGAGATGTAGGTACCTATTTCAAAAACACTAGGTCTTTATTTACACGATTTTCATAGGGATCAGTTTGTTCTTCCTTTCTATCTTCTACATCGGTATTTGGGTGTGTGCAAAATATGTTCTCTAGTGATATAATTATGAATATGATGAACTTAATGTACATAATTATATCACTAGAGAATTATAATTAATAACTTAAAATTATAACGGCTCGTTAGGCTTTACTAATGAATAATAATTCGATTGACTTAAACATACATTTGCAAGTGATTAAATAAGTTAGTATTTTAATCAAGCTCTTATTATATTTTTAGGACATTGGGTAAGCTCTTCCTTGTGCGTGGCTCAACATGTACAGTCGAACAACTTCCCGCTAGACCACCATAAGGTCGAGTATCGCTCAGCAAGACATCGTCGCTTTCAGTGCTACTTTATACGCACATTGAGACTCGTATGAAAAAACAGATTCTAGTGTGCCTCGACTTTATGAGCGAGCCAACGGATTTTTTCAAACTGGTCCAGCGCCAACTTGTTTGATTGTACTTGAGCTGATTTTGTATTCTGTTAAAGCTAGTTGCTAATAAAATCCCACTCCGCAATTAATTAGTTAACTGTATCATAGTGCTGTGCAACAATGTTCTATATCATCACGACAGCACACGAGGGAACTGACACTATATTAAAGTTATTGAGGTAGTTTGTTTTCATTCCGCACGTTGCAGTTTAAGTGAAATATCTCTCTTTCATATGTGTACACTGTGACCGTTTAGTTTCCGAAATAAATCATTTTATTGCATCTCGGAAATGGGAATAAAGATAAAATTATTATGAATCATTATTATTATTACCATTTGTGTTATTTATTTATGTCATAATGATAGTCGCAAATGAAAAGTAAGCACATATTTTAAAAGCTTTATAATGAGTACGTACCTTCTATAATCCCGAGATTTTGGCACTAGTATAACCAGTCCTTTTTTTAATAAGTATCTAATAATTATGTAAATAGAAGAAATGTCTTTGGTTTTTATTTCAAAGTTTTGGCATAGGTTATGGCCAGCCGCAATAATTACGGCGTAAATCACTTTAATCTTTATGTCGAATAAATACGATGTCAGATTCAGAGTCTATTTAATGTAATGTCTGTTTAATGTCTTATTTTACTTTGCTTTGTATTTGATGAATTTCGATATTTTTCATCCGACAGGTTTTTTAGTTTCTTAGCAAGTATTGTATTTCACTATAATTATACCTTCAATGTTTTCCACTTGCCTTCAAAAACTTCAACTACAAAAATCATATTTAAAATTTTCACCGCAAAACATGTAAAGCGTTAAAAAACATTGCACGTTTAGCGTACATTTTAATAAAAATATATGGCGCTCTGGGATGCAATACGATTTGACTTTATTTTAAAATTTATTATTATGCATGCCTCATGCTCTTTCCTAGAAAATATCTAAGCATTACTGACGCGTTCGGTAAAAGGTTTGGTTCCCGGGTGGTGCATTAAATGGCTTATAAATATTTGTTTGCGAAGGCACGACTATTCTAAAGTAAATATAAATTTTTGAGCTTAGAAAAGTGATGTTGTATTTTAGAATGGACCATGTTTCATCTTTAGGTCCAGAATAAAAATATGTATTCACGAAAGTTTTCGATATTTCTACATCTGTGTGTGCTGCAGGCAAGTTTTTGTGAGCCAAATTCATTTTTATATAACATAATTTTGTTAAATGAAAAGAAAAATGGAAAGACGTCATATTTGCCTGGACGTTTCAGCGTGGTTTACACCAGCCGCAGTCATGAGATGACTAAAAAAAAATACGCGTGTATATTTATAATGAGATTATGTACCTCATCATCATCAGCCCTTTATACCGTCCCACTGCTGGGCACGAGCCTCTTCCCATTATGAGAAGGGTAAGGCCGTAGTCCACCACGCTGGCCAAGTGCGGGTTGGCAGACTTCACTTGTCTTTCGAGAACATTATGGAGAACTCGCCGACATGCAGGTTTCCTCACGATGTTTTCCTTCACCGTTTAGCAAGCGATAATTAACAATTTAATACGCACATAACTCCGAAAAATCATCTGTGCGCGCCGTGGATTCGAACCTGGACCCTCTGCGTAGCAGTCTGTCGGTCTCTCCACTAGGCTATCGCTGCTTGTTATATACCTACCTACTTACATAGCTGTATTGATATGTACCTATTTACTTATTATGTATCTACCTAATAATTGTACGTTGTTATGATGTGACAATAAACGTATTTCTTACTTATAAACTACTTTCAGTTTATCATGTGAATCGCCATTAAAGTACCCCACCGTCCCTCTGTTCAGAGTGGACTCGTCGCTCGAGTGTACGCTCTCCCGTGTAGATTTTTATGTAAATGTTGCAGTTTAAGTGAAATATCTGTGTGTGCTGCATTATTTCGTAGATTTTTATGTAAATGAAGCAATATCATATAAAAATAATATAACTACAGTCCGTCAGTCAGTAACGCAAAGATTTTATATATGCAGATGGATAGTACAATTAAGATATCCATAGTTTTTTTGTTTTCATAAAAACCTGCCGGTCGATTATACTGCAATTTACAATGTAGCATGTTTGTAAAAACGCCGCCATCAAAGTACCCAACCGTCCCACGGTTCACAGAGGTGTCGTCGCTCTAATAGGTATTTTCCAGGGTCATAATAATTACATTTTATTTAGTCCGTATTTTAGATTATAAAAAAATATTGGAAACTTATTATTTCTTTTTTCGATTAAATAAAAAATAACAAAGATATAGCCCATTAAAGTTACGTGTGACGTCTGCTAGTGCGAAAAAATGCAGCACGGCGTGACGTTATACGTAACTTTAATGAGCTATATCTTGGTCATTTTTGGTTTAATTTACAAATAAAAAAATACATATCGCTTATTTTTGAATCCATGTCAACTAGCCTATTAGACGAGCGTGCGCTCATCCGTCGAGTGTCGCTCTCGCGACACTAATTGCTGTACACCGCGAGAATCGCCGCCTTGTGCGGTGTTTACTTCGTTATCTGGTTAATATTTTGTAAGTGGTGGTGAGGTTGGTTCTTTGGTATTTTGGTGGGATTTTATGGTTGTGAATTAAATAGTTATGAATAGGTTTTGTCTCGTTAATTTGATTATAATACACGGCCATTATCCAATGATGATGGATTAAATGTTCTGTTTACTTGATACTTGATTGCACGGGCCGTTTCCGCAACTCCACGTCTTGGCGCGTATTTTGCGTGCGGGTGGGAATGGTGTCGTCATTCGAGCCACCCCAGCTCTTCGAGGAAGGCCAGCAGACTCTTGATGTAGCCCACGGCTTCCCTCAGGGTGCTGTATCTGGTCAGGTACTGTTGCCTGTACTGTGCGACCTCAGGGCAGTCGAGGAGCAGGTGGGCTGCCGTCTCGTCTGCTGCCATACAGGCCCTGCACAGCGGGTTGTCGGTAATACCTATAGTAAATAGGTGTTTATTAAAGAATCCGTGTCCTGTGTAGGCGGCCGTGACTGTCTGCAGTTGTTGTTTGGACAGCCGTAGGATTTGTTTGGCTATCTTACCGTCTACTGCGGGAAGAGCCTCCTTGGCCTGCCTACATGTTTCAATACCAATCCAGGACTGGTTGTGTTGGGTCCTGGTCCTATTTCTTACCAAGTTGCGATAAAAACCAGAAGGGAGGGGAATAATGGGCTCGGGTCCCACCACCTCTAAAGTGGTCCCTCTTCTGGCAAGTACGTCGGCTGCGTCATTCCCTCTTGAGCCACTGTGGCCCTTGATCCATTGCAGTGTTAATTTGTTTTGTTTACCTACCTCTGTTAGTTTCTGGTGGCATTCAAGCGTGAGTGCCGAGGTGATAGTATGGCTTTCGAGGGCTGAGAAGACCGCCTTACTATCTGAGAGGATCCTAATGGATCGTTCCCTTACCTCACGTGGCATGATTGCTGTGGCAGCTAGGATTATGCCAAAACATTCGGTCTGGTAGACCGTGTTGTAGGCTCCCAGTGGTGCTGCGATGTTGATGTTTAGGTCCTCGGAGAATACTCCTGAACCCGTACCTGTATCCGTCTTAGACCCATTTGTGAAGATCGTGAGCTCGTTGTGATTAACCGTTCCTTCGTGTAGATCCTCGTACAGTTGGATTTTGTACTTCTTGTTGAACAAAAATTGTATCGGTATTTGGTCGCTAATGGCTTGTGTGAGAGGAACTTCTTTAAAGAGTGTATTTAAATTGCTAGTGTGCGGTGTTTTGGTGTCTTTCCAGAGCTTCAGAGCTCTTAGCCGGACCGCCGACATCGTTGCTTCCTGTTGTATAAACAGGTGATCATGCAGCCCGTTGCCGCTAGGCATGCAAGTCTTTGAAGCTTTTGAAGCTTGTTGGCGGCCGTTGTTAGGTTGGTCCGAGGCCACCACATTACTGCGCCGTAGCTTATCATCGGACGTATTATTGTCTTATAGAGCCATAAGACAATTTTGGGGGATAGGCCCCAGCGTTTGCCTATCATCTTCTTGCACTGCCAGAAGACAATGCTGGCTTTGTTGAGCTTATTTTCCATGTGGCTGTTCCATGTCAATTTGCTGTCGAGAGTGACACCCAGGTACTTGACCTTGGTAGAGAGCTTAAGCTCTGTATTAACCCTAGATTCTAGATTACTAACCTTCGTCAATTTGACTACGCGGGTTTGTTTAAATCGTGCTAACTTTTGCGTGCGCGATCGCACTGCTTCAACACTTTAGATAATCTCAGTCGACCCGTTGGCCCCCCGCCTGACGGTAGTGTTTTGAGTGGGGGGGCACCGTGAGCGCCGTTCCAGCAACCATGGGTCGTCAGATTGACGAAGGTTAGTATTAACGTTACATTTTGTCTTATTTAGTTGGTGAACTCTTGCGTTTTTTTTGTTTTGTTTATTTATTTTCTTTGCAAAAATAATGCGACTGATGTACCTCCTACCTAAAAAAGGAAAATATAAGCCTTGTGTCCCTCTGCAAAGCGAAGGATGACTAAAAGTAGTTGCACCCAAAGCAATAAATCGTAGTGCGCGGAGCACAAACTTGACGTTTGTCACAAATGTATATCTTGATAGATTCTTACCAAAATTTTTGTTTCATTACTTTATTTCATTCGTTATTTCTAATATTTGAAAATTATTTTTCACATTGACTTTAAAATAATACTTTAAAAATCTTTTAAAATGTTACCATTGTTAATTTGTCATAAAACCTACGATCTCATTTGTAAGGCTGATTTTTTAATAAATATGCCGTTTTGGTTTATGTAAATTTATTAATTAATAAGAAGAATATAATAAATTTATAATAAAAAAAAAATGCTTGTTTAATTCAAATAAAACCCATTATCCCCTTCATTAAATACCGTAGTCAAAAGTACGAAGGTTAGTAATAAGGGTCGAAAAATAAGGTTAGTGATCTAGGGTTAAATAACCTGGGCAGTCGGTAAGTGCCCAGCGCGCGTTTGTGTGTGAACATAACTAGTTCGGTCTTGGTCGGGTTTACAGATAATTCGTACTCATTACACCACCACTCTACTATGCGTAGGGCTTGTTGGGTTAGGTCGTACACTGTACTGGTTACCTTACCTGAGGTGAGTATGGTTAGATCATCTGCATAACCTATTGTGTAGAAGTCTCTCGCGTTGAATTTGTCTATGAGTTCATTGATGATTAAGTTCCACAATAGCGGGGATAGTACACCTCCCTGCGGGCACCCTTTAGTCATCAAGGCTGTCTGAGTGTCGACGTGCCGGCGCACTACCCTTTTGCTGAGCATGTTTTGGATCCACTGTATGAGCATCTGATCCAAACCATGCCTGGCTAGGGCGTTGCTTATGCTGGAAAAGTTTGTCTTGTTGAAGGCTCCTTCTATGTCAATGAAGGTGCCCAGAGAGATGCATTTTTGTTGTATAGCAGCTTCTATCTGGTTCGCGACCTGATGTAAGGCCGATTCCGTTGATTTCCCTGAGCTGTATGCATGTTGGTTGGCATGTAGGGGTAAGTGCTTAAGTGCCCCACTTCTTAGTTCCCTCTCGCAGAGCCTTTCCAAGGCTTTAAGCATGAAGGAGGTCAGGCTTATTGGTCTGAAGGGCTTTGCATTGGTATAGTCTGTTTTGACTGGTTTTGGTATGAAAATTAGTTTGACTTCCCTCCATCTCCTCTTTACATATCTGAGGGCCAGGCTAGCCCTCATGATTGCCAGAAGTCTTTTGCGGACAGGTTCACCCCCCCATTGTAATAACCCTGGAAAGATGCCGTCCAGTCCGGCTGCTTTGAAGGGATGGAAGCTGTCGATGGCCCATCGGAGTTTTTCCTCTGTGACCACGGTATTTGCATGTCTCCACTCATGTTCGGTCGCCACTGTTTGTGTATCGTGCCACGTTATTACCGGGGTGAGGACGCAGCCTGGGAAGTGTGTTTCGAGTAGGACGCGTTTGTCTCCTCCTCCGATGTGGTGTATGTGTTATCCAGTTTACGGAGAGTACCTGGTGGAACCGTTGGTTGCTGAGCCAGTAATTTCCGTACCCGGTTTGCTTGTTGGCAAGATTCAATGCTCCCACAGAATTTCTTCCATCCCATGGTACGTCTGAATCTGAGGCACTTCTTGTAGCTTGATTTGGCCGCTTTATAAGCGTCCCAATCTTCGTCTGCGCTAGTGTTCACTGCCCTGTTTAAAGCCCTTCTTACCTTCTTGCGCTTGCGTTCAAGCTCAGCGCCCCACCAGGGTTGTTTGCCTGGGGTTGATGGTATAGTGGTGTCAGGGCAGGCTGCGTGGTAGCTGTCTAACATCGACTGCGTCAGTGTACATACCTGCTCGTCGATCTGTTCATTGTTACCCAGTACTGTCGGCGTAGCAGTCAGGGTAAGTTTCTCTGTAAGTAAGTGGACATACTTTACTTTGTCAGTGTTGTGTGGTTTCCTACGCGGCTGTGTGGGTTGTATAACGACTTCCATGGAGAAGCTGATCCATCTGTGGTCTGAGCACGATGCCTCTTTCGATACGTGCCATCCCTTGATGCGTTCAGCCGCTCCTTCTGTTGCGAGAGTTAAGTCGATAATTGTCTGACTACGTCTTGTGACGAAGGTGGGCTCCGTACCTGTGTTTAATAGGGTAAGATTGGTGGTGAATAGGTATTCAACCAGTGATTTACCTCTGTTGTTATTGCAGTTCATGCCCCACATTTGGTGGTGGGCATTGGAGTCCGTTCCTATTACGACCTCCGTATTGGTTCTCTCGCACTGGTTAACCAGACGCGTGAGGTCGAACGGAGGCGTCGGGCATGTAGACCGATGCGAAAACAACCGCTATACTCCTTGGCCGCTGTGTTATTTCAATTTGTATCGCTGTGATGTCTCTGGAACAGAACTCCGTTAAAACTTGGGCTCTGATGATTTTAGTAGTTAGTATACAGGTTCTTGGATGTGTGTGGTCAGTTGAAGAATAAATCTTACCTCCCAGGCTGGAGAGGCCTCTAATGAGGCCACCCCCTATCCAAGGTTCCTGGATGAGTACGATGGCTGAATGTTGGACCTCCATCCATTTGCGCAGTTGCGCAGTAGCTGTTTGGCTGTGGTGGAGGTTGGTTTGAAGGCAGTTGACGTTACTAGGCGGAGGGTTCATCTTTGGATGATGTCCCCTTCTCCCCAAACGTCAGCTGCGTCAGGCCGGCCAGGATGTCGCCAGCCTCCACCCCGTCGTCCCGCCGCACCGGACTCAGGAGCAGGCACTCATCTTCCGACTTACCCTCGGCTGATGGGCCAGCCCCCGAGCCAGACGCGGCCGGTTCTGACGGGCCGGATTCTGCGGCGCACCCTGGCTTGGTGTTAGAGTCCTGCTTGACTCGTGTGGAGGTGTCGTTGCATCCCGGAGGATGGTCGACAAACTTACCTGAGGGGTCCCGGAACCTGAAGTAGACGGCACCCACACCCAACGTGAGGCGGCGCTCGTTCCTCAACAGGATCGGGACCTGTTCCTCTGGGACGCCCACCACCAGGAACCACCCACCTGACTGCCTTTCGGAGTGCGATGCTGCACCATTTGTCAACCTCCAACCAGGGATTCTGGAACTCCAGAGCGCGACCGCCGCTGGGACGACGTCGCGCACGTCGTCCCAGACCCCCTGTTCGTCGGGTACGACAATGCCGCACCGCACTCTCTTCGGGGTCTCTTCCTGGCCCCTGACCTCCAGTTCGAAGCCCGGTGGTGGGACCAGGAGAGAGACTGCCTCCGTCAGCCAGGTACGCGTTGCCTCGTCGGCGCACCAAAGTTTGAGGACCCCGTCCGCATGCACGGGTTTCCCGGTGAACGCTGGAGCGGGGCGTTTGGGGGTTTTGGTCGACCAGGCGTCACTCAGGATCTTCCTCTGGAGCTCCCGGAGTACTTGGTCCGCCAACTCCTTCGGCAAGTTCCCTGTGCGTTTGCATGTTACTGCAACACCCAGGGATGCCTTGGAGGCCTGTGCGTAGGACTTACCTACTGTCGTCCTGGAGGAATCGAGGCGGGGCTTCTTGTGGTCTCCCCGAGGCGAACTGGTCTCGTTGAGAGCACGTTTGGCCTCACCTCTGTCCTTGTTTCCGGCAGTTTTACCTGCTGTGTTGCTCGGTGGTACAGTGGCTTGTTGCCGTCCAGGGTGGCCAGCTCGCCGCTTGGCGGCAGGCGGCTTCCTCGTATTGCCTCAGGCCTTCTTGCACCCCTCACTGCTGAGTGTGGGCTGCGCACTGGTCACATTTCTGGGACCTGCGACAGCAGCCTGCTCAGCTGTTTTTGTAGAGGCAGCACCGGCAGCAGTGGCGATTTGTGCAGCCTTCTGCTTGGACGCCCTGCGCTGTCTCTTGTTTAGGTTTTTCCTCTTCTTCGACGGGCCGACAGTGGCGGGGCCACTAGTGGGCGGGCGCTAAACAGGATTAGTGGTCTTGCCCTTACCCTTGCCCCTCTTGTGGCCAACCAATTGCCAGTCCGCGAAGGAGGAGTCGTCTTCCCGCTTGATCTCGAACGGGCTGACGATTGTAAGGACGGGACCAGTACTAGTGCTAGCCAGCGCTGAAGTCCCGTCCTTGGGGGATGGTATAACCTCTGCAGCCGAGGCCACAGCGTCAACCATCTGTTTTGATTTTGCGGCGGGAACAGCTTTCGCTTCCACCGTCGCAGTTGGGGTAATGGAAGGGATAACGGTATCCATAAATGTTTTTACAAGACTTCATCCCTCTGGCTTCCCACCCTCCATGGAGCCCGCAACAGGGAACGTCATACCGGACGTTAGGATTACCCGAGGGATATAGGAACGCGGGGCTGGCTTACAGCACGACATCGGGCGCCCGCTTGGGTTAACGGCCTGAGCCGAGTTACCAACTCTAGCCGTCCATCCTCGCTTGCGCCCTCAGTATAGCCTTCACCAACCACCTCAACAGCCAAAATAAATTCCAACTGTTGATGTGGACCCTACGTCCCTAGCCCGTGGCCCTCTGAAGGGACACGATGGCCATTTCCCCCGCTGCGGCTCACAGCGGGGGCTACCGTTTTGCGTGAAATCGGGACCAAAGAGGGCGTGTTGCCTCACGGCCGCATTACCGCCAGCGCCGCTCGGCTTAACCCCCCAGGACTCCGTCCTAGCGCAGGTGGTCAACTTCTCTTACCCGTGACTGTTTACTACGGGCCCAAGCCCACCCGGCCACGAGGGGGCGTGGTGAAGAGGTGTGTAAGTGAATGTGTGCGCGCATGTGTGTACGTGTGTGTGTATGCGTGTGTAAAGTGCCTGTTATTTGTGTTTTGGCTGGAGGTTTTGGTTGCATTTCTGAAGGAACTGGACCAAGAACGCGCGGCAATCTCGAGAAGGATAGTCCACCAGCCTTGCCTTAGGGATCTTCACGACCTGCGGTACCCCTGAGACCATTCGCCACTCCCTGCACCGGACTCAGGTGCAGGGAGTAGAAGTCAGTGCAGTTCAGTGGAAATGGAGACGAATGGAACTGCACGGGCTTCCGCCCAAAAAAATGTTCTGTTTACTAGTCTGTATAAAATAAGTAAAATGACGAACCTCATGTAATGTAAGCATTTAATAAGTTTGTTTTATTATTATAGTCCATTTTAAACTTGCACGAATTGTATACTTTCTAAAATATTTGGGTTTGGTTTTGATTAATGAGACCGGCCATTTCAAATTGTATTTTTTTCTGTAAAATTAAATGACTAACGCTGCTGTAGTTTCAAAATTGGTCTTTAAAACGAAAACAAATGTGAGAATACAACCTACAGATACAAAGTGTCACCAGACTCGAAACAACAATTTACGGATCACACAAAGTGTTGCGTCGCGTTCGCGTTGGAATCGAACCCACAACACTCAGTGTCAAGCGACTACAGTATAAATAATATGATATAATTTATATGTTATATTTTATATGTTCACTATAAATAATATGACTGCCTCCGTGGTCCAGTGGATAGCTTTCTAGGTAGGATAGGTTCGATTCCTGCGTCTGGCAAAAGTGTTACTGGGTTTTTCCGAATACTCAGTAGCAGCCCGGAGTCTGATGATGTGCTCGGTAACGGCAATAGGCTCGCCCCCTATTATTTATTTATTTATTTAATCATTTATGCACAAAGTGTACATCGGTGGACATAATGCCATATGGCATTCTCTACCTGTCAACCTTAAGGTGGTGAAGAGATTAAAGTGGTAGGTGCATTTTACTATTAAAATGTAACTAATGTAAAATAATATACCTACATACATAATAGGGATAGAATACATACAAGATATATAGTTCTACAAATACGTACTTATACATATTTATACATAAATATACTTACATATACATAAAAATACAATATACTTACATAAATACTTATAATATTGGATGAGAGTGATGTGCTGATTCCTTCAATCTCTCAAAAAGAAGCTCTCGAACTTTCATTTTGAATGTATGACGGTTTGTGGACAATCTGATTTCAGGAGGGAGTGTATTCCATAAGATAATAGACTGCACAACAAAAGAAGAGTTAACGAACCCATTAGTGTTACTGGGGCAAGAAAGAAGAAGATTATGAGAAGATCGAAGATCTCTCTCTTGAGTATCAGATAGATATTGGAAGTGTGAGGTGAGATAAGTTGGAGGAGAAGGAGACTTGAGAATAGAGAAAAGAGTAGTAAGAGCACGCAAACACCGGCGCTGACGAATTGGTAGCCATTTAAGTTCGGAACGATAAGTAGAGACGTGGTCATACTTACGAAGATTGTAAATGAATCGAATGCAGTTATTGAGAAGTCGGTCGTACTTATTGAGATGTTCTGCATTCAGATCATAATAGCACGTATCACCATAGTCGATTATGGGAAATATTAAAGCCTGCACAAGCATTGTTTTGGTCCTGGAAGGCAAGAAATTCTTGAAACGGTATAGTGCTCTAAGAGTTCCGGTGACCCTCTGACTAACATTACTCACCTGCGCTTGCCAATCGAGAGTGGAATCGATGTGCAGGCCTAGGTCTTTTACGGATGCACTGTACGGAATGACCAGGCCATTAAACATTACGGGAGGTAGAGTTTTGACGTCTAATCTATGCATTAAGCGGCGACTGCCTACTATAATGGCCTGACACTTCGCTGGATGAACGTCTAAGCCAAATTTATTACACCAGTCCATCATCGCATAAGCAGTAATAAAATTAACAATCTGTTGGTATACTGACCATGAACGCGAATTACCTCCATTTTCCAGATCATTAATATAAACATAAATTTGTGAAAACGTGTGAAGAAATGCAAATGTAGTACCCATATTTAATTGACGTGATACCTTTTGAAATACAACCACCGATCCAACTGATTGAGTACAAGACAATAAAATTAAACATAATAAATAAATAGTATCTAACGACATGAAAGACATCTAATGATGTGGTGGCGATTCCAAAAAACATCATTTATTTATATAATTTTATTGGGAATAGAATCATATTTAATTACATGTCATGAAAATTTTAATATTATCTGCCTATTTACCTAATAATTATGTGAATACTGAAACAGATTATTTCCAAGCGCATTTGTCATTAAGATAATCATTTATTATTCATTTTAAAATGACTTACCTAACAAAAGGATAGTTGCCAATTTATTGAAGCGATACCGGTGAAGCAAGATTATTTTCAAATGGAAGCACTTTCTCAAATGTATTGCTTGGGGTCGAACACATTTATATTCTAATGGAAAATATGATTCAAGTAGAAAATATAGATTGGTATTATTTATAGCGAATCGTTTTTTGAAAACACGTGCCAGACATTTGATTATAAATTCGGTGCACGGCATGGCTCAAGTTTTAAGTCAGTTTATGTTTTCATTAAACTTACTATCAGTATCAACTAATAGGTTGATACCAATTGTCTGCATGATTGAAGTTGTCACTTCTCTATTGTAACAAAGTCAACGAGACGAGACAAACTAATGTATGTTGAATTTACTACGATAATTGTTATTTTTGATTATTTTTAGCTTCACACCTGTATCCCCAAATGGGTATGTAGAGGTGTAATATTACATCCACATTTTACCTTATGAATTTTAGGTTCTACGTAATAGGAGGCGAACTTATTGCTATTATAAGGTCATAATCATAACTTATAATCATGGTGTGTGCACAATATTTAGAGACGTAGTTTAAGACGAAACTTATATAGCTTTAATGTTTTAATATCTAAATATGTACTATGTTTTGTTTACCTAAATAAAATATAAAAATAATTACCGGGCACATTGCCAGACACCGTGCTGCTGTTGAGAATTCGTAAAAACTCGGTTAACATAACAATAATTGTTATGTCTATAATATTTATTTGTCAAGTATTATTTGCTCCGACCGTGTGGGTGGTTTTTCCCCCTTAGAGTAGGAACTTACAAAAATCCTTTCTCAGTGCTGCCTACACCGCCCAATGAACAGGCCCTGTGGTTTCCGCTGTGATATTTCTGTCAGTCAGTAACGTAAAAAAAATATATAATTAGATTATTAGAAGGTGTTCTTACCGACAAAGTATCCTATAAGTATAATCACTGAGAGTCAATTTTCTTTCTTTATAGCAATTTGGATACAATAAGGCTATTATCATGTAGGTTTGTACCTACATAATAAATAATGACTATTGGCATGATGACTTACCTACTATGGAACTCCATGTCTGCTTAAAATCAGGCAGCATGGAGTCATTTTGATAGGCATCAATAAAAAAATACATAGCTTGTACTATTATTTGCAATACATATCACTTCATCACTATATAGTATTAATCAAAGTCTGTCTTCTGTCTATCTATGTATACTTTAATCTTCAAAACTACGCAACGAATTTTAATGCGTTATTTTAAATAGATTGAATGATTTAAGAGGAAAGTTTATAAGTATGATACATGCATAATATAGTAGGGAAACACTGATAGTTTTAGAGGTTTCTAATGTGATGTCCTCGGCGGCGCGTGCCTTTAAACATTGCACCCGTGCGAAGCCGGGGCGAGTCGCTAGTGGTCAGATAAAATGAAGTTTAAAACCATATAGTATTATTTAAACAATATAGTTTAAAACAATACAATAATTTAACATAGTATAAAAGCTATAATACAGTACTTATTACTATACCTATACGGTATCAACGCATTCATAAGTAATGCGGTGTAAATAGCGGTACTTTAAATCCTCGCAGCGTCCAGTAGCGGTGAGTAACAGTGTATGAAACGCCACAGCGCGGCGCAAAGCCGTCGCCGAAGATAATGCGATCTGAATACAGTACACGCTTCCGCTTGTTAAACAGAGACGAACAAAGATATTATGCGCTAGATGTATCTCCAACATACTGGTTATACTAATGTTCTCTCAAAATGAAGATTTATGACCTTTGTCTGTCTGTGTCTATACATACACCGCGTATTTTAAGTCACTCTTTGCCCTAAAAGTATGTACTTAGCCCGTGATATAGAAGCTTCGTATAGCATTTATTTAAGAAAATATTGTTAAAAATATATTATTTTCTATGAAGCAATTTCGTCAAAATCGACATTTCACATCATTACAACGTAAGTGTACGAAAGTTAAGCAAGTTTTTAGGTAACAAATAGTGTACATCGACTGACATGTTGTAGTGCTGTGAAATATTGATTTTGACAAAAAAGTCTTTCTTTTTTACAAAATATACACGCTGATTTTTAATTGGTTTTGGAGCGAAAGCCATCTTATTACTTATCGTTAACAGAACCTAACCAGCCAATTATATTTGAAATATAAGCTAAAAAATATTGAGAAAATAAATAATTTAATAGTTCGAGAGCACGAAGTATCACCATTGCCATCATATACACACATAGGTACTAGGCATTGGTCATTCAACTGCGGTGTCTGCGAACCCCGCCCCACAATCCTGCGCGCGCGCCTCGCTTGCATGAGAGGCCCCGGCCCCGTCTGCATTTCAACACGGGGCCAGCCAATAGCGGTGGCTTGACGCGGGCGCAATGAGTCACTCGTGTCCAATCACGTTCGACTGTGTTCGGGTTCATTTGGCATGGGCCGGCAGTCCGTAGCCTTGAACTTCAGTCTTAACAAATTAGGTCAGCGAGATAGTTGTATGTCACGTTTTATCCCATCACTTTGTGTCCGTGATACGTAATAAGCCGAGTATTATGGTCCCTATGTACCTAATTATTACGTGTTTGGAGACAACACGGAAGAAGTGACGTGTTCGAAATGTAGTTAAAATACATAGGTGATAACATAAGGTGAACGAAACAAGTGAAACTAAAAGACAATGTGTGAAAGGTGTAAATTGATTGTGATGTAGGCAGCAGACAGCAAAGGTAAATGAAACGATTTAGTTTACCTATTCATTTTTGAATACCTACTGTGATTACATTCTTTTAAATACGTTAGAAATACGCAAGTACTAAACTTTTCCATTGTTAAAATCTTTGTCTAGTTATTCAAAAGATAATGTAGGTACCTATGACAAACAACGTAACTAATAATTCTTAGTTTATCGCGTTTCTTCTAAAAGTTCATTATGATTTTGTGAACACATAGCTTATTTCAACGATTATTGATTCTTGTCCGAGTAATGTACGAAGGATTATTGATTAGGTATAGTTATTTAGTTACATAGGTACGTTTATTGTTCTAATTATTTATTACTGCACTTCATGGTTGGCGTAGTGGTTTAAGCGATGTTTGACACAACACTTTGTGTGATTCATACATTCTTATTTCGGCTCCTGTATCCGTTAGTGGTGGGTTTGTAATGTCCCTCGTAACACAGGATTTAGCACTAGGGTGCGGGAGTGGTTCTTAAAAAGAGAACAAAAGAAGAAAAAACATGTGTTTAAAATTGTTGGCATCGTAATAATCTAAATCGTGTTTTCTAAGTAAATTACGTATCACTCGATAGTGATACGTAATTTACTTAGAAAACACGGTCCGCACTAACTACCTACAACCGCTGTAGGTAACAGCTGACGGCGCCGGGCGGCGCGCGCGGCTCGCGCGGCGAGAGGTCACGACCGCGCGGCGCTCGAACATACCTAACTCGAGAGAATCGTGCGTACTACGTATTTCCAACAGTTACTGAATTTTATAACTTTTTTGTTTTAGGTGCTAGATGAATTTTGATTTTGAATATGAATAGAGGATTTTATTTCGGACATGAGGTTTCTTTTTCCTAAACCAATAAAAAAACAGCGTGTATACAAATGCTTTAAGACGCTTTGTGGGCTAAACACATATTTATTTATTTATTTATTTATTCATTTATGCACAAACATGGTGTACAAAGGTGGACATAATGCCATAAGGCATTTTCTACCTGTCAACCTTAAGGTGGTGCTGAGATAACAGTGGTAGGTGCATTTTATTAAGTATGAATTTAAATACTAGTTATAAGGAAAAACAATAAAATTGTTAAATACATAATAGGGATAAAATACATACAATATATTATATATTTCTATAAATACATACATAAACATAAATCTACATACACCTAAATATACATACATACAATATATACATAAATACTTATAATAATGGATGAGATTGATGTGCTGATTCCTTCAATCTCTCAAAAAGAAGCTCTCGAACTTTCATTTTGAAAGCATAACGGTTGGTAGACAATCTGATTTCAGGAGGGAGTGTATTCCATAAAATAATAGACTGCACAACAAAAGAAGAGTTAATGAACCCAGTAGTGTGACTGGGGCAAGAAAGAAGAAGATTATGAGAAGAACGAAGATCTCTCTCATGGATAGAAGACAGATATTGGAAGTATAAGGTGAGATAAGTTGGAGGGGAAGGGGACTTGAGAATAGAGAAGAGTGTAGTAAGAGCACGCAAACACCGGCGTTGACGAATTGGTAACCATCTAAGTTCGGAACGATAAGTAGAGACGTGGTCATACTTACGAAGATTGTAAATGAATCGAATGCAGTTATTGAGAAGTCGGTCGTACTTATTGAGATGTTCTGCATTCAGGTCATAATAGCACACATCACCATAGTCGATTATGGGAAATATTAAAGCCTGCACAAGCATTGTCTTGGTCTTGGAAGGAAGGAAGTTTTTGAGGCGGTATAGTGCTCGAAGAGTTCCGGTTACCCTCTGACTAACATTAGTCACCTGGGCTTGCCAATCGAGAGTGGAATCGATGTACAGGCCTAGGTCTTTTACGGATGCACTGTACGGAATGACTAAACCATTAAATGCATTAAAGGCACTTCGCGGGGTTAACTTCCAAGCCAAATTTCTGACACCAGTCCATCATTGACTCAAGGTCCCTATTTATGTCGGCAATGGCAACTGACACATCATCCACCCTCGATTGGGAGTACAACTGCAAGTCGTCGGCATAAAGATGATACGAACATCGAAGATTTGGAGTTAAAAAGTTAATGAAAATAGAGAATAGTAAGGGAGAGAGAATGCCACCCTGAGGAACACCATGACTAATGTTACGCCAACTCGATGTAGTTTCATCGCAGCGCACAGCCTGCTGGCGCTCCTGAAGATAACTTGAGAACCATTCCAAAGCATTGGGCGAGATCATGAGATGGGAGAGGATCGATAGAAGGATATCGTGACTGACGGTGTTGAAAGCGTTAGAGAAGTCGACCAAGGTCAGCACAGTGACCTTAGTGTCCTCCATACCTACCCTAACATAGCCAGTCACTTTAAGGAGAGCAGAAGTCGTGCTATGGCCTGGCCTGAAGCCGGATTGCAGTGGACTGAGCAAGTTGTTTTGGTACACAAATTGAGACAACTGTTTATGTACACAGGCTTCAAGCACTTTGGATATGAAAGGAAGGATAGAGATTGGACGGAAATGGTTAGGGAGAGAAGGGTTCGTTATCTTAGGAAGTGGGATAGCAAAGGCTTTACGCCACAGGGAAGGGAAAGTGCCACTGTCACGTGAAAAGTTTAGAATGTGGGATAAAGGGAGGATGAGATGATCGAGAATCGGGATGATCATGCGGCGGCTGATAGTATCAAACCCCACAGCGTTCGATTTTATGGATAGGATAATCTTCTTGACCTCACCAAATGCAATTGGAGAAAAATTAAAAGCATCAATATTAGGACGGGGAAGCCCAGCAATATAATCAACTGTAAGACGCATGGTTTGATGATCAAGTTGAGAAGTAGTTGTGAAATGGTTATTTAAATCATCCAAACCAATCGTGATATGAGGAGTTGTGTGTTGCTGTTTGCCAATACCTAGGGTCCCGAGGAACTTCCAGATACTAGCAGAGGAAGAAGAATTAATATTGTCGAAAATATGGCGGCGTTTAGCATTGCGTATCATCTGATTACACCGATGCCTTGCAGTTTTGTATAGACTCCAGTTCTCATCAGACCACTCCTTTTTGAACTTCCGAAAAGCTCGATCTCGGCGCCTCATGGCCATTTGAATGCCCCTAGTAAGCCAAGGAGCGGGAGGACGTTTCAATTTAACTCTCCTGATAGGAGCATGTTGATCATAAAGACCAACGAGCGTTATGTTGAATATTGAGACTTTTTCGTCTACGGTGTCGGCTGCTAACAAAGATGATCAATTAAGCTCAGCAGCATCCTCACGCAGCTGCTCGCTATCCATACGCCCAAAACAACGCATGTGCAGAACCTTAGGACGGGGTTTAGGAGGTTTAAGGCGATAGGATAGGAAGATGAGCTCGTGATGGGAAAAGCAGGGAGCAAGGTATTGGCCATGGGAATGTACCAAGGATGGGGCTGAGGTTATAATCAAGTCTAGCCAGGTGTCCACACCTTCAGTGTTGTGGTGAGTGGGTTCGAGAGGAAGAGTGTGTAGACCGGCAGACTCAATTAATTTGATAAGGTTATGAGAGCGAGAGGAATTGATGGCAAGGAGGCCTGTGTTAAAATCTCCCATGATAATATGGTGTGCATATTCCGACCCTAAAGATTCCAGAATCGATTCGAGACTGGAGAAGTAATTAACGGAGGGAGGACAATATACAACTCCTAGAACGGTTTTCGCTCCACTGACTGAAACCTCAAGGAAGAGATACTCAGAAGAAGCAGAATTATTAGGCGGTGAAGATAAGAGAATTTTGTAAGAGAGAGTACTACGGAGATAAATGGCTACGCCACCTCCTCTCCTATACAATCTATCATTGCGTATAAGAATGAAACCAGGGAGGGGGTAGGAGGTAGATGGTAAATGAGGTTTCAGCCAGCTCTCTGAAATCTGAATGGCATGAACGTTAGCATCACTGAACGTTGTATACAGGTCATTGTAATGTCTGGGAATGCTTTGCGCATTAATATGACAAACATTCAGCATGTGCTTTGAAGTTATATTAAATATACGCTTGACATAGTCACCAAGCGACTCAGTAGCAGAACAAAAGCTGTCATTGTTAGAAGAATTGACGGAATCATCAGCAGAATGAAACGAATCATCATCAACATCCGAGAACATAAACAAATAACATATAATTAATAACAAAAATATATAAACTTAAATATATATGTAAAAAATAGCATAAACTATAAATATATAAATTGTGTACAATGAATTGCACACACTCTTATTATTGATGCAATGTTATCATATCACTCAGGAAATCGCTGACTTATGATACACGGTGTATAAAAGAGAAAGCTTCATCACGAAATCTCGTAAACCGTTGGACGTATAGAGATGTGACAGGATTTTTCTATGTAAAGAAAAAAAAATAACCGTCCCGTCCTCGTTCCGCCCGAGGAATTTACCCGTTACGTAAGCTAAGACCTTAAGTCACACGACCCGTAGATATTACACGAGACGTCGCTCGCAACACGTCGTGTCAAGTAGCTGAGTCGCGGTATAAATGTCGTCAAGTGGAAAAGAGCCTTTATAATATCGGTTATATGCTATTGAGACATCAAAAATGCTTCTCACCCATTTCAAAGTATAGCCCGACAGCATGGGAAAGAAAATATTAAAAAATAATTTTCTTTTTTTTGTTTTGTATATTATTATACTTTCACTTAGATCATATACTCATCTTCAAATCAATGTACTTTACGTACTAAAGTGCTGTTTAGTTTTACTTTTTTGCACCGATACGTTATCTACGCCTTAGCACAGCCTTATCTAGTACTTATACATCAATGTTCCGTTTTCCGTCTATCCGTCCCCACAAGTCATCTATTTAGGGATGTCAATCTTCACGCCGCCGTCTCGGGACTCGGCAGAACTACTACCACTATTAACATATACCTACTGTTAACTATTCACCACGTGGCTTTTGACTGCATACAGCTGTGGTTTAAGTAGACAGCGCGTTAATTCACAGCACCAACTAGTTTAGGTTCAACTGCCAAATCACCCTGCTAGCGTTATCCCAGTTGTTCCCCGGGGCCGTCTTACTAGTCTAACCGAAATTGACTGAATATTAGCTTTTCCACAGAGTGACTGCCTGTCTGACCTCCGCAACCCAAAGGCATAACTGTTCGACTGCTAAGTATGACTGAATTTTATACTGTGATCACCTTCAAAACCTTAGTCCCAAGGGTGGTCGATCAAAATAAATTGATTTTATGACCTTTCTGAAGCAAATAATCAAAACAGTTTTTTAATAGTATTCGAGTACTGTAGAAACATTCACGTTATTGATTGATTTGGCTGTGCGGCTGGCGTAGTGATTTTAAGCGGTTGCCCCGCCGTTTGATACTGACCCTAATTTTGTGGGTTTGATCCCCGTAAGGGAAAACACTTTGTTGATTTAAATCTGCGAGTCTGTGGGACCGTTGATTGATTGTTTGAAATCTCCACAATACGGATTGTACTCAAAGCGTGGACGACAAAAGCCCGCATTATAAACATTGGTGGCTCTACTATTTATCATACACAAAATGGTTTTAATATTTTTGTTCCACTGCTGCGCACAGGCCATGCTGAAAAGGAGTGGGTTGGTAGTCTTAAGGCAACTTTTGAGAACGTTATAGAGAACTCTCAGACGTGCAGGTTTACTTACAATGCTTTCCTTCACAATTTAGCAAAAGATAAATAAGTATGTTAGCCGCACTTACGTTCAAAACATCAACGGCGCGCTTTGCATAGAAGTCTATTATAAAAAAATGGTACAGTGCAGTGGTAGCTTAGTGGACTAAGCTATATCACTGCACTGTACTTTTTTCTCGCGGAAGAGTTCCTTGCAGGAATATGGGTATAAAATCTATGAAATACGTGGCTACTAACGATTACGAGAACAGCGCTTAGTACCAAACTATTGAATCTAAATTCTATACTGAAATATGTAAAAAAATCTCGAATATATAGAAAAAGTCAAATTTAAATTTGTATGTGTCTCTATTTAAAAAGGCAAAGATAAAAGGGACGAGACAAAAATTCTACCACTCAGATGGACTCGGATTCGTACCACGGTGCGCACCAGGATTTTTTAGAAATAATATACATGTTGAAATGTTAATTATAGCTCTTATAGTTATATTAAATATACTTTTGGGTTGCGGAGGTCAGATGGCAGTCACTCTGCAGAAAGCAAGATAATATATTTTGTTAAATCTGGTAAGATCATTCAGAGAACCTCGGACTCTAAGACGGAAAGTGTGGAATGCAACCGGTATAACTCTATGATGATGATAATGAAAGCAAAACCTTATATTCTCACGTTCGCTATAACAGCTACAATAGTGGACTACGAAATACTCTCGTAGCTCACCTTAGAGCTACAAGCCTACGGAACTGCTACGGAACTGCTGCGACCATACAAATCACAATAACTTAAAGCGTATGTACACACAAAACTTAACCATGTAGGCTGCACGTCTGCTTGGAATACCAAGCAGACGTGCAGCATACATGGTTAAGTTTGGTTGAGAAATATCCCTAAGGCACCGCAGAACGAGTATCGAGTAGCGCACTGTGGTTTGAGACTCACTCTACATATCTACTATCACCGGTGGTGGTATTGTAGTTTTACAATACATTGAGGGGATATTGAAGAGATATTACCGTTGAGTAGGGCTGTGTGGTAAAAAGTGGGTTGTGATGTCATATTTAAGGCTGTATGTAGCGCTCATAGCAGGGCTTGACTTTGTGATACATTGGCCAAGTTAAGCAACGTTAATTAAACTGTTGTTGATGTAACCTTTTTGTTGGATAAGATAAATCTTATTATTTCTAATTTTCTGTATAGACTCACGCCTGTTTCCCCGAAGGGGTAGGCAGAGGTGTAATATTTCACACATATTTGGCGGTGTATAGATATTTTTGATGTCATGTAGTAGAGCACGAGCCTATTGCTTTTACGGGCTACATTGCCAGTCTCTATGCTGCTATTGATTATTTAGACCCGAGAATCATACCCAGCACTGCCCGATCAGCTGATGCATACGCTATCCACTGGAGGCAGTGGCATCATCATCATAAATCTTATCACGATTAAAAACGTGGTATCACACAATTGCCTATCATCTCACTTACTTTCGTGATGTGATTTTGAAACGATGCTATAACGAAAACAATTAACTTTTATAGCTTATTAAAAAACATTTATGTTCAATTATTTAAACTTAACTGCCAGTTTATTACTAAATGGAATATTACACGCTATCTGTACATATAATAAAAATTATAAGAGCACGCTTTTTAATTGCTTTTGAAATTAATAAAAAATATTATTTCAGTTCAGTGAAATGCTAGTTAGTATACAGGGTGGCGCTACCATAGGGGCATTTTTTGAACAGAAGCATCCCATTTTTTGAACAGTAGCGCCACCCTGTATATTATATTGTTTACTATTATTTTTTAACGTCTGTTTGCCTTCTGCTGTCAGCCTTAAATATAGTATTTATACCCATTATAACTGTATAATTAACGAGTGTTACCCAAATTTTGGGCTCATCCTTTCACTTCTTGGGGCAAGCAGGTCTGTGTGTGCCTCCTTTTGTGACCTCTACAGCTGCAAGATGCAACAATAAAAAATAATTATCACAACTTCTGAATTTTGTATTTACGTAACTGATGATAACATACCATAGCAGTATACTTTAAACAAGTCATATTAGTTAGGTTCTGATGTAAATTTTATAAGATTTAAAAGGCCGAATGACATGGCTGTTTCAAAATTAAATACCACAAATATAAATAGATTAACATAAATGCTAGATCAAAACAATGAAAGAAATGTCAAATACAGGAACTGTTAAGTACTTGCATTCATAATAATTTATCATTCGGGATGAAAGGATACCATACACGCTTGTTTCGTTTTCCCGATATTTTGATACTGTTGCAAGTGCCACCACGAATATACTACTCAAAGCAAAAGTACGTTGTACATATCCTACAAAGAAAATTAAACCTCATGTTATTGTCCACTAAGTTTAAATTCCCAAAACATCACTTCCACTTAAAAAAACCCTATCAGCTAATAATTTCGCAACATCAGCGCTCTAATTTCGCTGATTAAATAAATCCTCATTTCCAGGTAAACCACCCAAATCAGCCGCTTAATTAGACCCAGAGGTTGGTTATAATAAATGGTGAAAGGCTGCTGAATACGCAGGTTCTATTCTCTGTGGAATCAAAGGTTCTATGGCTGTGGTACGGTTGATAAAGTTCGTAAAGGCTTCGAGGGTTTTTGTGAAGCGTTCCATTTAGTTAATGGTTTAATAAATATGAGGGATGACGGGATTAAAAGAAAATTTTCTGCATTTTTTTAAAACTATACTTTCTAATTGTTGGCCAAAGGTCTTCGACACTATATTCTACATACATAAAAAAAAAGAAAATTTGCGATGATGGATAATTTTGCATAAAAAACTGTAATAAACCTAGAAAAATTATATGGCGGAACAACATTTGCCGTGTTAGCTCGTACCTAATTGATAATAAAAGTAAAAAAAAAGTCTTATATGCTTGGTGACGGGTTGGCTAATGAGCACAGGCTCCGTAGAGCATCAGTCACCAAAATCAGATTTGAAAGTAAGCACTATGAAAATTCAAGTAACAGCTAGTTATTAAGAAATGAGCATTTTCAAAGATAAAGCTCTCATTTAAATACTAATATATAAACTCGAACTCATCAAATTCAAATTATAACATTTCCAAATCCACCTATACAATTTCGTTAATTTTACTTTCTAAGATTTTTTTACAGTGTGTGACGTCAATCGTCGTCGCAGCTCTCGGCTGGTCTGCCGCCCGGCCCCCACGCACATCAAGCTGCTATAAATACCGTGGCGCTGGAGTGGACGCCCTCTTTCTGGCCGCCGCAGCATCGCAACTTAAGTCGTCTTATCAGCATATCCAGGAGTGCGTTTTACTTTGGACTACACGAACCCCCCCCCCCTGTTAACTTGTTTTAAAGTCAAAATTTTGTAAATCAGTTTTCGTTTCCTTTGCTAAAGGTTATGTAAATTCATTTAACCGAAATATACATATTGTTACCGATAAATATCAGGGCTTGACTTTGTGATACATTGGCCAAGTTAAGCAACGTTAATTAAACTGTTGTTGATGTAACCTTTTTGTTGGATAAGATAAATCTTATTATTTCTAATTTTCTGTATAGACTCACGCCTGTTTCCCCGAAGGGGTAGGCAGAGGTGTAATATTTCACACATATTTGGCGGTGTATAGATATTTTTGATGTCATGTAGTAGAGCACGAGCCTATTGCTTTTACGGGCTACATTGCCAGTCTCTATGCTGCTATTGATTATTTAGACCCGAGAATCATACCCAGCACTGCCCGATCAGCTGATGCATACGCTATCCACTGGAGGCAGTGGCATCATCATCATAAATCTTATCACGATTAAAAACGTGGTATCACACAATTGCCTATCATCTCACTTACTTTCGTGATGTGATTTTGAAACGATGCTATAACGAAAACAATTAACTTTTATAGCTTATTAAAAAACATTTATGTTCAATTATTTAAACTTAACTGCCAGTTTATTACTAAATGGAATATTACACGCTATCTGTACATATAATAAAAATTATAAGAGCACGCTTTTTAATTGCTTTTGAAATTAATAAAAAATATTATTTCAGTTCAGTGAAATGCTAGTTAGTATACAGGGTGGCGCTACCATAGGGGCATTTTTTGAACAGAAGCATCCCATTTTTTGAACAGTAGCGCCACCCTGTATATTATATTGTTTACTATTATTTTTTAACGTCTGTTTGCCTTCTGCTGTCAGCCTTAAATATAGTATTTATACCCATTATAACTGTATAATTAACGAGTGTTACCCAAATTTTGGGCTCATCCTTTCACTTCTTGGGGCAAGCAGGTCTGTGTGTGCCTCCTTTTGTGACCTCTACAGCTGCAAGATGCAACAATAAAAAATAATTATCACAACTTCTGAATTTTGTATTTACGTAACTGATGATAACATACCATAGCAGTATACTTTAAACAAGTCATATTAGTTAGGTTCTGATGTAAATTTTATAAGATTTAAAAGGCCGAATGACATGGCTGTTTCAAAATTAAATACCACAAATATAAATAGATTAACATAAATGCTAGATCAAAACAATGAAAGAAATGTCAAATACAGGAACTGTTAAGTACTTGCATTCATAATAATTTATCATTCGGGATGAAAGGATACCATACACGCTTGTTTCGTTTTCCCGATATTTTGATACTGTTGCAAGTGCCACCACGAATATACTACTCAAAGCAAAAGTACGTTGTACATATCCTACAAAGAAAATTAAACCTCATGTTATTGTCCACTAAGTTTAAATTCCCAAAACATCACTTCCACTTAAAAAAACCCTATCAGCTAATAATTTCGCAACATCAGCGCTCTAATTTCGCTGATTAAATAAATCCTCATTTCCAGGTAAACCACCCAAATCAGCCGCTTAATTAGACCCAGAGGTTGGTTATAATAAATGGTGAAAGGCTGCTGAATACGCAGGTTCTATTCTCTGTGGAATCAAAGGTTCTATGGCTGTGGTACGGTTGATAAAGTTCGTAAAGGCTTCGAGGGTTTTTGTGAAGCGTTCCATTTAGTTAATGGTTTAATAAATATGAGGGATGACGGGATTAAAAGAAAATTTTCTGCATTTTTTTAAAACTATACTTTCTAATTGTTGGCCAAAGGTCTTCGACACTATATTCTACATACATAAAAAAAAAGAAAATTTGCGATGATGGATAATTTTGCATAAAAAACTGTAATAAACCTAGAAAAATTATATGGCGGAACAACATTTGCCGTGTTAGCTCGTACCTAATTGATAATAAAAGTAAAAAAAAAGTCTTATATGCTTGGTGACGGGTTGGCTAATGAGCACAGGCTCCGTAGAGCATCAGTCACCAAAATCAGATTTGAAAGTAAGCACTATGAAAATTCAAGTAACAGCTAGTTATTAAGAAATGAGCATTTTCAAAGATAAAGCTCTCATTTAAATACTAATATATAAACTCGAACTCATCAAATTCAAATTATAACATTTCCAAATCCA
Source organism: Euclidia mi (assembly GCA_944739405.2). NCBI lineage: Eukaryota > Metazoa > Arthropoda > Insecta > Lepidoptera > Erebidae > Euclidia > Euclidia mi. The sequence continues at coordinate 5,748,412 of OX123206.2, read as the reverse complement.
CCTATACAATTTCGTTAATTTTACTTTCTAAGATTTTTTTACAGTGTGTGACGTCAATCGTCGTCGCAGCTCTCGGCTGGTCTGCCGCCCGGCCCCCACGCACATCAAGCTGCTATAAATACCGTGGCGCTGGAGTGGACGCCCTCTTTCTGGCCGCCGCAGCATCGCAACTTAAGTCGTCTTATCAGCATATCCAGGAGTGCGTTTTACTTTGGACTACACGAACCCCCCCCCCCTGTTAACTTGTTTTAAAGTCAAAATTTTGTAAATCAGTTTTCGTTTCCTTTGCTAAAGGTTATGTAAATTCATTTAACCGAAATATACATATTGTTACCGATAAATATCGATATTTTATTTAACTTAATATCGTTTACCACGTGCTACGTTACAAGTGTAATAATTTTTATCTAATAATATATTGAATAATTGTTTTTTAAATAATGTCAATGGTAGATTAATGAGGTTCCGTGGAAAATGATTAAATATTCTGATACACATACAATTTACATTTCATCATCCTCTTAGCGTTATCCCAGTTTCAATCTGGGGTCCGCTTACTAGTCTAACCGGATTTGGCTGAATATTAGCTTTTCCACGGAGTAACTGCCTGTCTGACCACCGCAACCCAAAGGGATAGCGATATTCCATGGTTTAGACTAGTGTCAGTTTATTTTAGAAGGTACTGACGCCCTGTAACGATTGTCAAAGATCTTCATGACAACCGGGACCGACGGCTTAACGTGCTCTCCGAGGCACGGGACAAGCGATAATTAACAATTCAATACGCACATATTGGTGCGCGCCGTGGATTCGAACCCTCTGCATGGCAGTCTGTTGTTATCTCCACTAGGCTATCGCTGCCTTAATATCGAAACTCGAACTACTGAATATAAATATCTTACACCACGAAGTGTTTCAGGATGATGAGCGCGCTCAAAAAAGCAAATTGAATTCAAATTATTTCCATACTGCCATGTGGTGACACAACTAATAACACCGACTATTATTAAACTCTCTCCATCGCTGCTGTTCAAATAAAACCGAGAAAAAGCACGTGTTACATTAAGTGCAGACAAGGAAATAATAGTCAACTAACTAGCACTTTTATTAAATTGTTTATTATCGCTTGCCCCGTGATGAACGTGACGAGTTGAGATATCAACGGTCTGCCACGCAGAGTGGCTGCGAATTCACGGCGCGCACCACTGTCTTTTCGGATTTATGTGCGTATTGAATTTATAATTATCGCTTGCCCAGTGTCTCGAAAAGCATGACCAGTTATCAATCCCGCCTGCCGAGAAGATCTCTGGCAATCGTTATGGATAGTCAGTACCTACAGTTGAATAAAGTGACACTGGTCAGTGCCACGGAGTATTGCTATCCCTTTGAGTCGCTGTAGTCCGATGACAGTCGCTCTTAATTTCGCAAAAAGTATATAGCGCGCCGCGGTATTGAACTTGAGACTCGCTGCGTAGCAGCCTATTGGGCTCTTCACTAGGCTATCGCTGCCTCTTATTATATTACTCACTAGAAAAAAAAAACTAAAACTCTTTTTTTCCTAAGTAAATAAATACAAATCAGAATAAATTGTACCTTTTATCAACCTAGCAAGCGCAATCACGGTTTTAAACTATTGTAAAGTAATACCTTGAACAAAATAGTTCTTAAATCTTCAGTAGTGTTTTCGAATACTCAAAGATCTCTTCGTAATAGAGCCTTAAGCGATATTTAATATCTCTTAACTATAAACAAAATGGCGCGAATAATAAACTATCAATTACAAAGTTATAACGAACGCTTACAAAGTAATTGTTACTATAAACGTTGTAATAGTGATAATTATAATAAATGATAACGTGTTATGTCGCGATATGGAGGCTTCTGTTATAATTATGAGATGTTTATGTACTAATATTATAAATGAGCATGTTAGTGTGTACGTTCCAATATTTTTATAATACGGTAGTGTTGCTAGAATGCAGCATTTTTTTCGAATCGTTCTAGACTCGAAAGCATATCTAGGGTTCCAGCGTGAATGTCTTGCATGCACCCATTATGACGGTGATGATAAGTTTATGTTAAATGGTAGGCATTTTTATAGACTTCTTCGAGAACCTTTCACATAAACGTCCTAGGTATACTTCATCAACATCATCCATCATCAGCCCAGTATATAAACTACTGTCCTACAGTACTGCTAGGCAAAGGCCTCTTCACACAATGTGATGGGTAGAACCCCAGTCAACCTAAATCTTAAAAAACCGTCAATTAGGCAGCACGGGCTGTTTCTGCAACTCCACGTCCTGGCGTGTATCTTGCGTACTAATCCATACTAAACCGTCAGTAATCAAAAACGTTATAATTTTTACGACTTGTTAAGTAAATATTAGTAGGTACACAACGTGAAAGTAATTATTCACTGACATATTTATCTTTATAAATCTGAAATCATGCATTAATTTAGACAGGTGTAGGGCCAATTTTATTACCTACTAGTAAGTTAACTCATTATCATTCAGATAAGTATGGATATAAGAACATTAATTAATGTACTAAGCAGAATTTATTTCATCTAATATTGTTTCACTATATTAGTTTTCACCATATCATCTATTTTTCACTTTACCCACAACACACAAGCCCTCTACACTAGTATAGATTGGCACTCAGCCAGTCAACTCCCCACCGGGCAGAGTGTGATGGTTGAATTTTAAAAGCTCTACCAAAGTGCCATTATAATGGTACCCCGTTTCAAACAATACATGTGTGTATGCATATGTGCTATACTAGTAGCCTATACGTACGGAAATACACACATTGACGACGCGTTTTTAGTTAAGCAAGATTTTAGAAAGTTAAGCTTGAGCACAGAATATCATTGAATTGATCAGCACATGCCATAAATAATGTGTAACCTGTGAATTTAAACTTTCGTGGACAAACGTTTTCGAGGTAAATATCTCGAGAAATAGAGAACAAGACGATTTGAAACCAATGTTTAATCTGATTATAATATTTGCAAGTCGGGGTATTCATTGCAATTGAAATACTTTCAATATAAATAAAGCTGATTAAATTGAAGACCGACGCTTTTACACTTTTATACACTGTGTTGTGAGTATAATGCCTAAACGTGATAAAAACATTGAATATCTGTTAAGTGTCGCGTAATACAGAATTAAGGCGCTACGCTACCTCGAAAATGTATGCCCTTTTTGATGACAGATTTTGAAGCAGTGAGACACACCAGCAAAGTAAAAATGTTTATCAAAATTATTTATCAGGTCTTTATCTAGGGACTGCTCGGATAGATACACGATTGGAAGATTTTTGCTCGATAGAATTTTAATTTGAAAAAATGCTTTATCTAAATATTTTTACGGATATTTAAAAAAATACTTAACTTTTCGTCTTAAAATTGCTACTCACCGAAAGAAGAGCTAGTTTATTAGACTGGTCGAACGATTTTTTTCTAAAAAGATTATTACTTGAGTTATGAACGAAATAAGATTTCAGACAGGTTCGTGATAGCATGCCAAGTCAAAAAACGTGCGACATTCAACTTTATAGCTAACAGTTACCTCTGCATGATTTTTTGACCTTCGAGGTAGCCTCTTAATTCCAAAACCGTTAATTTGCCTAAAGTAGATTTATGCTTATTAAAAGATTAAGCAGTGTATATGTATACGGTATCTCATATTCAAAATATAACCGTTATGATATGATCAGTAAGGTTACATTACTTTACCTGTCATAACTGCTGACTACATTTTTATTTAACTATATTCCCATTCGAGAATAAAGGCATTTAAACTGCAACAACATTATTAAACAACAGTCAATGGCAAGCAAAGCCACAATATACAGCTAGTAAACATACACATCGTTCTTCCCATAACAAATCCAGACAATTACATACAAAACGACATCAGTATTTGAACAGATGAAATTAAAGACTTCTTACGCCTATTAAACGCATAACACTTCATATAACAGTGCTATAACCAATTATCGCTATTATAACTGCCATTATAGCTAATTCTAATAAATGTTCTTGAAAATAACCATCTCCGTTTTGGAGACGATTTTATACGTAATTTTGGGGAATTAATACTTGGTTGTTAGTTAGGAAATTGCTTGTATGGTAACGAAAGTCGTATTGTATAATAAAATAATTGTACCACCGACAGACGTCCACTGCTGGACATAGGCCTCCCCCAAGGTTCTCCACATTGTCCAATCGTGAGCCACCCGCATCCATGCGCTGCCCGCGATCCCAATGAGACCGTCGGTCCACCTTGCCTACCTCTGCTACGACGTCCAGTACGTGGCGGCCACTCCAGAACATATACGGCACTATGTATTTGTTCGCTACAACTGTATTTATATATTTAAATATTACCTAATTCAAAAGTTATAATTAATACCTAGCTGCCCTTGCTACTTCTTCCGCGTTGAATTCCTGCGACCGCGAATAATTCCTGTGTCACTGCGGACTTCCCAAACTTTCACAAATATCACCCGGATAGGAAACAACTATTTGTGTATCAAACAAAGAATTGAAACAAAACACTCTACTACAACTAACTCTGTATAATTAATTAATCTAATAGTTTTTGAGTTTCATGCGTTCTTACAGACACATAGGAAGAAAAGAGGAATTCATTTTATAATATGTTTAGATTAATACTAAGGTTAATTACAATTTTATTGCCTACTAGTAAGTTAACTCATTATCATTCAGATAAGTATGGACATCAGAACATTTAATGTGAAGTTGAACGTTACGAAAGTTACCGAAGTTGAATTTCAATTTAACAATAAACTATAATGATCTGATTCAAGTACATTAAAATATATCTGTAAACTAACCACGAACTAACGATCTGTCGTAAAGTTCGCGGGAAGACGTCTGACCTACTTTTAACTGCGTTATCGCAAATAGCGCTTGACTGAATAATAATATGACTGTCATAGACAATTTATATGTCATACAAAATAATTTAGCGGGTCTTAATCGCGTTAACTTAACTTATTTAAGGTATAAATACCTATTTGTTCCCGACGTTTCGCTCGTCTTGCACCGAGCTTGGTCGCGGAGAGACTGATGAGAGCTCAGCGCCGTCTTGTGGAAGTGCGTGTTTCGGCACCTACCCTCACTTGGTCTTTATTTAAGTTCGCAATGTCGGTACTCCGACACACTACACTAATGACGTCTACATACTGTTGAGATTTATCACTGCGGCGGTATTTACATTTGCTGATGACTGGACAAGTAGCCGATAATCTATATCCATCCTCCCGGTTGAAATTGTTATATTTCTTGATTTCTACCGCTTCACGTACTATCCTGGAGTAATAGTGACGATCGGTGGATAAGACTTGTGGTTGATGCAGTTCTATCCAGTGGTTTGGTCCAGACTCCAACAAATGCTCAGCTATCGCCGACTTATTAATATGTCGGTTTTTTACAGCTGCGATATGTTCTTTTACTCTTTCAGCGATTGTACGCTTAGTCTGCCCGATATATGAACTACCACAGCTGCAATCGACTTTGTAGACGCCAGGTGTTTGGAGAGGAATGACATCCTTTGGGGTACGCAGATTGTGTGCTATCTTAGAGAGCGGACTGTATACAGTCTTGATGGAGTATTTCTTGAGTACTGTTCCAACTTTGTCCGTCACTCCCTTTAGATACGGCATGTAAGCGGGCACTCTGCTTACTTCAGGTTTACGCTCGTTCTTCTTCCGACGGAGTATGTTTTTCTTGTATCCGTTGCGCCTAAGTACCTCCCGAACATGTGACAGCTCACTATTTGACATGTCCTCCGACAAGAACCGAGACCGATAGCTTTACGTGCCCTCCGAAGCACGGTAGCGCTCCGATGTAAATGCTACATGCGGTCAACTATCTAAGTGACGACCTGGGCAAATGTTGCTTAACTTTAGAGACCTTTTACGAACGGCACGCCAAGTTTCACTATGAGCGCTACGACGAATTAAGGCGCTGTTATACCTCAGAAGCCGTGAAACACCTAATTTTTGTCGTGCAACTAGCCATAACGGTGCATATTACAAACTAGCAAAAAATAGAGCTTAAAGTCAAAGATCTGAACAAAAGCCTTTTGAAAGAATTTTTCATGTATGTAAAATAGAATCACGGTAAAAAAATCACAAAAGCGAGGCAGAAAATAATCTTTCGTCTCACTGTTTGCAATATTTTGATTGTAAGCTGTCATATTTTATTAAATAATATCGTAGGAAACCTAATGAACTAAAGAATTACCCTATTTATTTTCATATTATACGTGTATATTTTGTAAAATTAAATAAAATCTGCCAAACGTCTATGATTTTGACGCTCGGTAGATCCCATCAATATCCTTATATTAACGCTTCGGTAATTTAAACCTTATTAGCATAAGCGGTGTACTGAGTGTTAGTTGCTAGTTTACGCCCCGCCCGGACCTCTGAGCCCTATGAGAGATAGGTCATGTCGCTTGCGTCTCCGCTGAACGAAATTTTACGTAAACCTTTTTGTTATTGTAATACGCCGATTTGAGTTCGTAATTTCATGTTTTATGTTATAGACTGAATACTTTGAATCAAAAAGGCTTTTCATGTGACTATGGGCATATATAATTAGGACCTAAGTTTATATTCTTGTCGCGTTTAATGTCTTATTGTTTCTGTGCTAATAAATATATAATTAGAAGAATAAAATATGGACAAATAGAGAAATAAAGTTCTACGAAGGATTTGTACAAGAAAGCGTCGTAATAAAATAGAAATTCATCCATGGCCAAGTGATTATGATATATTTATTTTTACACAAATTATTTTCTGACTATGTTATAGATTATCGATTATGCATAATATAATTATATAAATTATTCTCACAATATATTGATGCCACAGTTTTCAATATTTGAAAGAGTAATAAATCGAATCATTTTATGTACCTATATTGCAAATTCATTAGCTTGTCAGAGCGCCTGGAGCGCTAAGATGCCGCCACGGCGAACAATAAACAGCGCTAATATGGCGCTCCGCAGTCCGCACACAAGCGGTAACAAATGTTGTATTATTGTGTTGTGAACATAAACCTATTTAGGAACATCGGGTAAAACTTTGATCATTCATAAACTATTAGGTATGTCTCAGTACATCTAATATCTTTTTAAGTTCTAAAATCAATCATTTATAAGTAAGTAGGTGATTTCTCTGTTTGCTATAACACAAGTTATAGTATTATTTTAAATAATAAAGTACCTAACTAATTATCTTTATCGTAATTACAGTGAATTTAAAGATAACAGTTCTGCAACGTCTTACACACATTTGACTGCAGTAATTCCTAACACGATTTGTTCAAGAGCTAGCCAAGAAATGCCAAACATTTTTTTTAATAAATTTGACTCAACACCTTAGTGATGAGCAAAAAAATACAAGAGGGCATATGATAGCAGTGACTGTTTCGAATTGCGTAAGAATATGTTGACAGATTCAAATTTTGGTATAGTGGTAAAAAGAAGAGATAACAACAGTAAAGCCAACTTAGTAAAAATTATTTTGTACAAATAAAATATTTGCAATGTAAAAGCAGTTGCGCATGGACTCTAAAATCACAACTGGCTTTGCAACAACTGGCGAAGCAAGAAAATGTAACAATCGAGCCTTGTGGATTATCCGTTTATTGGTGCCACGCCAGATGGATTAGTAGGTCTAAACACAATTGTGGAAATTTAATGTTCTATAGTTGCCTGTAAGAATGGCCTGGAAAATAGGATAAGAGCAAATAAATACAAATATGGAAACATGATAAAAAAGTGAACTAACTAGTCTAAACAAATATTGTAATTGTTATTACCAAATTCAGGGGCAGCGCCACGTTACACGCAAACCAAACAAAAATGTTTATTTGCTGTGTGGAGAGGCGAAGGTATACCACTAAAAACAGAAATTATAGAAAGAGATGATGTTTTCTGGGAGACGAAAATGAAAGAAAAGCTTGTGGCGTTTTATATGAATTGGCAGTTGCCTGAAATTGTTGATTCTCGTCAAGCTCAAGGGATGGCATTGCGAGATCACGGAGAGGAAAATGTTTCATCAGTGCTTGAAGTTTCTACAATACCAAGCCATAAAAGGTAAGTAAATGAAAATGTGCCTCGTGAATAACAGCAAATAATAAGTATTGAAGTCTCATCACCACACACACTGCCTTTAACTTTTGATGAGAATAAAGAAAACCTGCCGGGTTGTAGCAGACAGCTAACTTTTGATGAGCTGTAAACTCTGAATTTCGTTAGTAAATGATAAATAAATGTAAATAAATATCTTTTAATATTTATTTTCTTTGAAACAACACATATTTTAAGCGAAAGAAATTTTTTATATTTTTCCATACAAACATGTATGAGGAGAGCTAACGAAAAAGCATTAACTCAAATTTTAATTCTATAATTTTCTAAGCGACATAGCAGTACCTCATGAATAAGGTATATCCACATTATATTTTTGATATTACATCTATTTGAAAAATAATAATGGGTTGGGTTTTGAAACGAGTCACCTGAATTTGAGGGTATTGGTAGTATAGGGGGATTTAGTTAGTTAAGGGAGTTATTTTTAATCCCCTTAAAGTAATTTTGGCTGCCGGAGTTGCGTCTAAATATTTTTAAACAATTTTCAAAAATTCTTAAATGATTCGGCAATTACGCAAAACGGAACGTAGTTTTTATACTTTAGTACAGTTTTACAAATGTAATTTTTAAGTTTTATGTGAAAAGCGTGAAACGAAACCCAAACCCGCCATCTTGGAATGATCATATTGACAGCTAATGTCAGATTTCTGCGTCATTGCTTTCAAGTGCCTAAGGTTAGGTGCAACTGTAATAAGTAACTAAATAGGTTATGTTAGGTTCTCTTTTGACCTTTAATCCGAAAATAGGAGCCCTGCGAAGCTAGGCTCCGTCAACCTTAGTTTATTAAACTAGTGTGAAGAATGTGGAAGTTGGTAGTGCCATACACACCGATGTTTGGAGATATTTTTTTTCAGAGGAAACCAAGTATTTCCGGCAAGTGAAAATGGTGAGGGGAGGTTCCGAGGCCTCCTTTCCTCTCCTCCCAATCACTCACAACCCCTAAAAACGGTGACGTATTTCGAAACCTTTACGATAATAATTATACCTATAATAACAATAAAACATCCATAAATAAATAAAATAAATCAACGTACGTGCGTACCCGTTTAGAATATAGTAGTGCTGTATGGAATCCTACATATCAAATTCATATAAATACGATTGAGAGCGTGCAGAGAAGATTAATCCGAAACTTAGCCTTCAGATTTGGGATCACCAGCTCAATCAAATCATACGAAGATAAACTTAGACACTTCAAACTGTTGTCTCTGGAATCTCGTCGCAACATCTCGGATCTAGCTTTTCTTTATAAGCTCTTCAATAATAAAATCGATTGCCTAGACCTTCTCAGCAAATTCGATATAAATGTTCCATCAAGAATATCACGTCACCCCTGTTCTCTTTTGAATATACCTCGACAACGTACGAACCTAGGTATGCACTCGCCTATTGTAAGATTATCAAAATATTATAACGGCATAACCAGTATATCGGCAGACGTAGATAATTATTTTTGATAATACTCTGGCAAAGCTTAAGAAACTAATCATAGATATTATTGTACTCGACAGTTGACATACTTCAACAATGGCAAAATTGCACAATTATTATAGTTTAATTATAGTTTAATTTAAGTATAATTTAAATTTAATAATGTTATCTTATTGAACTTGACTAATTTATCTTGACTCATTTCTTTTTATTTTATTTTTATAATTTTTAAGTTTATAATTGCAATAACTTTACCATAATGTGACATAGCTAAAATTTCAATATTTGGTATTACATTTTTTTTATAACAACTGCTACTAACTTTATTGAACGCTGTATTCACCTATAATTAGTTTTTTCAATTGGCACGAGACATCATAATATTGTGTACTGTGAACTTAATTATTGTTAAAACTGTTGGTGAGTCTGATAAATAAATAAAAAAATAAAATAAAACTTTTACTAAACTTCAATTATCTCGTAACTCGCTTTAGTTGTGATACGGCTTTTGCGCTTAGTAGGGCAGTATTGTGGTTTTAAGAGTACCGTAGCCAAAAATTGTAAAATCGGAACCCTTATAGATTCGCCATGTCTGTCTGTCTGTCCACCCGTATGTCACAGCCAATTTATTGCAAAATTAATAAAATAATATTTGAAAACTGGCAGGAATGGAATTAGATGTAGGTATTCTATGAACCGCTTCACCATTTTTATACAAAAACAAAACAAAAATAATTAGGGCCTCTCCATACATGGAACTGACTTAATTATTTTTATCATCTTACGGCACGTATGTATTTACCTACTTTCGTCAACTATTAATACCTATAACGTCTAATGTAAACCAGTTTTGCTCATGGCTCCACTGAGAACAAAAATTGCGCTATGCCTATATTGTACAAATAGATTTATTTATGTAATATAAATTTTAATATCAGTATCTCAATTCAATATGCTAAAACGTTTTGCTTGCGATTTTGAAATATTGGAATACGGATGTCGCCAGAATACGGCCGCACGCGACGAGAATGAAGGGGGGCGCCCCGCAGCAGTCGGAGCTACGCGCCTCTCACCTCCTCTGCTTCACCCCCTCATTTATCAAAACAGTCGCTTAGGACAGCGCCTTAAATCAATTTACAATTTCTATAGAGCTATTAGTGACAATTAATCTTATGACATTTTGATTGTAACTGCAATGATAAACTATGGATCGATTTGATCTACCGCTGTTAGTAATGAGTATAATAACAATCTATTTCGTCAATAAACATGTCATGAACCAAAAAGTAAGTTGGGTAATAAATCATCATCATCATATCAGCCAAACGACGTCCACTGCTGGACATAGGCCACCCCCAAGGTTCTCCACACAGACCGGTCTTGAGCCGCCGGCATCCAACCGCCTCCCGCGATCTTGACGAGATCATCGGTCCACCTTGCAGGGGGGCTACCTCTGCTGCGTCGTCCGGTACGTGGCCGCCACTCCAGAACCTTTCTGCCCCAACGGCCATCGGTTCTTCGAGCTATGTGCCCTGCCCACTGCCACTTCAGCTTGGCTATCCGGAGAGCTATGTCGGCGACTTTGGTTCTACTGTGAATCTCCTCATTTCTGATTCGATCTCGCAGGGAAACTCCAAGCATAGCTCTCTCCATCGCCCTCTTAGTGACCTTGAGCCTTCTGATAAGGCCCATAGTGAGCGACCACGTCTCTGATCCGTAAGTCATCACTGGCAACACACACTGGTCAAAGGCTTTCGTCTTGAGACATTGCGGGATATCGGACGAGAAGATATGTCACAGCTTCCCGAACGCTGCCCAACCGAGTTGGAATCGACGATTGACCTCCTTCTCGAAGTTGGACCTACCTAATTGGACTATTTGTCCCAGGTAGATAGATATACTTGTCGACAACTTTGCGCGTAGAGTTCCCAACCTGAATAGGAGCAGGTACAACATGGACGTTCAACATGATTTTGGTCTTGTCCTTGTTCATCTTAAGACCTACTTGTTGGGAGACTCTACAGAGGCCATCGAGCACTGTGCCTAGGTCTTCCATGGTCTCAGCCATGACTACGATATCGTCTGCGAATTGAAGGTGAGTGATGTACTCGCCGTTGATGTTGATGCCGAGTCCATTCCAGTCCAAAAGCTTGAAAACATCCTCCAGCGCAGTGGTAAACAGTTTCGGGGATATGACATCCCCCTGTTTCACCCCTCGCTGGAGTTGAATAGGTTTCGAACTCCGGTCCTGGAGGCGGACTGACATAGTGGCGTTTTCATACAAACACTTAAACACTTCGATATATCAGTAGTCAATCCGGCACTGTTGGAGAGACTATAGCACCGCCCAGGTTTCGATCGAATCGAAGGCTTTCTCATAGTCCACAAACGCCAAGCATAGAGGCTGGTTATACTCCTCGGACTTCTGTATAACCTGCCGCAGCGTATATATGTGGTCTATGGTACTATAGCCTTTACAGAAACCGGCTTGTTCGAGAGGCTGGAAGTTATCTTGCTTGCTCTCGAGACGATTCGTGATGACCCTCGAAAACAGCTTGTAGACGTGGCTCAGAAGTGTAATAAGTCTGTAGTTCTTTAAGAGGGTTTTATCCCCTATCTTAAAGAAAAGCACCACCACACCTCTATGCCACGCCTGTGGCGTTTTACCCTCGAGAATGACGGAATTAAATAGCTTCCGAAGGGCTTCTATAGCGGATGTGCCGCCATCCTTCAGAAGCTCGCTCGTAATTCCGTCATCACCCGGCGCCTTGTTGTTTTTGAGCTGTTTGAGAGCCACACTAATCTCGTGCACGCTAACGTCCGGGATATCTTCGGTATAGTGTCGGGTCAACCCAGCTCTAGGGTCTAAGGCTGGAGTACTTGCGGGTTGTTGCGTTGTCATGTATAGCTGTCCATAGAACCTTTCAATCTCCTCCAAGAGCTCAGGCTTGGACGATACGATTCTGCCATCTTCCGTCTTCAGCTTTGTCGGCTGACTCTGCCCAACAGACAGAACTCTCTGGAACAGTTTGGATCGCTTATTCTGCTCGATCGCCTCACGAACACATTTTGTATTTTAGTGGCGGAGATCGCAAGTCAGAGACTTAGAGATCTGTCTGTTGAGGTGCCGATATTTCGGCATGTCGTCGGAGGATAGCAAAACCATCTTGCGCCTTTCCTCTAACAGCTCGAGGGTCGGACCCGAGATCTTGCTTGTTCTCTTGCTTTTCTGAGGCTTAAAAAATTTAGCCCCTGTTGTATGGACAGCATCCACGAACCCGTGACTGTACTCCTCCACATCTACACATTCGCCCAGGCATTCAAAACGGTCCTTGAGTTCGAGATGAAAGCTATCGGGGTTTTGGATATGAACCGGTGCCGGTCGGAACGTGGACTTTATCAACCTCGACCATTCGAGGCTTGTACAGATATTCAATGTGCCTCTTAACATTCGGTGATCGCTCCCCACTTTAAGCGAATTGATCACGGAGACATTATTGAATATCTGCCTCTTCGTCGACATGATAAAGTCGATCTCATTTTTGGTGGCACCGTCTGGACTTACCCAGATCCACTTGCGGCATTCTCGCTTCTTGAAGAAGGAGTTCATCATATAGAGTCCTTCCTTCTCCATAAAGCTTGCCAGCAAGTGACCCCGGGAATGCCCATATCCAAATTGCCCCACTCTCAGCTCATCACCGTCGCGTTGCCCAGTTTCGCGTTAAAATCTCTCATGACCACCGTGTAATGGGTTTTGAAGCCATGTATAGCCCGAGATATGTCCTCGTACATGGCTTCCACCTCCTCATCGGGGTGCATCGAGGTCAGAGCGTATACCTGTATGACCTTCAGCGAATACCGCTTGGATATTCTGAGTATAAGGTACGCTACCCTGCTCGACACACTCCCGATATTTACCACGTTGGTCAGAAGAGACTTGTGGATGATGAACCCGACACCATCTTGGGACTGTTATTCGCCCTCCCGGTAGAAGAGCAAGTTACCGGAATTGAGAACTACCGAGTCCTCCCCCTGTCTTCGGACTTCAGATAGGCCTATGATATCCCATCGCAACTTGCTCAATTCTTCTTCCAGCTCGACAATCTTCTCATCGATCCGCAGTGTGCACGTGTTCAGTGTTGCCAGGGCCAATTGTCGTTGGTGGTGGTAGCCCGATCTCTTCTGGAGATTCTTTGCACCCCTTGCCCCGCCGTTACCATGGCCGCTACCATAACCAGGACAAGCGGGGCCGCCGGGGACTAGGGGCCGGTTTTTATTGATGTGGTTCATGGCGGAAGTCTTTAGTGTTGGACGCTGCTGCCCATCTGCTGGGATTTACTTCCACCAGGTTCGGTTGGTTTGACCGCCATCTTTCGGTTGACTGCTTGCGCTGGGGGAGATACTATGACGAGTATCTACTCGTCAGAGTAAGTCCCCCAGTGGGCGGTGGGGTCGTCACGTCCCGGAGCCAAAATTATAAGACTATAAGGGTAATAAATAAATAAGACCAATAAAATTGTCAGTATGTATAGAGAATGCAGAAAACAAAGGATAAAAAATTGATGTGCTATGAATTATGAGCACTAAATGTCTCTAAACGCTATTTATATTGTATCGCTTTGTATCTACATATATGGTTCGATTTACTAGGTACCTATGGCTATTGAAGAAACTCCTGTATTTTACTAACCGCTAAATTTAATATTCAACCTATCTATGGATTTGGAGACTTGAGATACATGTTTGACATAATTATTTTGTATGGATCTTATGACAAATGTGTATCTCAAATCTTTAAATCCATGGTTAGATCGAATATTGAAAACAGTGGTTAATAAAACATTGTAGGGGAATTTAACAAAACATAACATAACTTCACGCCTTTTATCCCCGAAGGGGTAGGCAGAAGTATATTAACACCCACACTTCGCCAGTTATGTTTAGGTCCCAATGTAATAGGAGGCGAGCCTATTGCCATCTACCGGGCTCATTGTTAAGCGAGGGATTTATAACATTTTTAATACACACATAACTTCGAAAAGTCAGAGGTGTGTTCCCGAGGTACGTGGGGATCGAACCCGAGACCATCGTCTCGGCATTCATCTGTGGGACTGTATTGGATGCGGTTCTCTCTCTATCTCCCTGAGGTAAGTTGTCTGGCGGAGCGAGAGAGAAATAAAAAGCCAACCGAGGTATAACCGATCACCCACAATGGCGAGGCCTCGAGATCAGCGATCCTCAAACCTAGCCAAAGGATACTCTTTCTAGTATGTCAAACATAACACTTTCTTTCCAACACACAATCACAATAGCACATATTTTGTCTATGACACGCTGCGCACAGCACTAGGCGCACACCCCCCCCGCGCGCCGCACGGGTGCCGGTGCACGCGCAGATGCAGTGAGACTGACACATAATTGACAGAAACAGCAAGACACACTTTATGGAGGGCGCGCGCAGGATTGTCGGAATTTACAGATTTGTAACGAACCATACCACATTTACGCGAAGTACAGTCCGCTTTGCACAGTATCTCATATTTTACTTGTATATGGATTATAGAACATTTATATGAGTGTGCGGTCTAGTTTGGCAGCACAATGTTTTGTAAGACAGTCGACAAATTGGTACGGGCGTCGAAAAGTGTTTTTTAAATTACAGTAGATCTGATAAGTTACATCATACTTTCCTAAATATCTCGTCTCTGTAGCGATATACCTGACCTTATAGAAACTGACAGTCAAATCATGCTTTAACTACTCATCAATGATGCTAAGTCTGCTAAGTACTTACCATACCCTCATACGCACATCATAAAACAACGTTCAATCCAATCGCTAATAGAACGTTTTCACAAACTCATTAACCAACTTTACTTTTAACGACATCGGTAACAGATTTAACAAGTAATTACTACATGATGACATTATCATACTTGTGTTCACGTTATAGCTGTCATATTCACTTGATGAACGTAGAACGTCAACGAGTATAGATTTAAGACCTCCACACACCCGACGTAAGGGTATGTTCAAACCCTCACGCGATTCAGCAGAAATTTGTCAAACGGGTCGGGAAATTCTGCGAAAAGGTACATATGTTTTCGCAGAATCTGGGCCTAAAGTAGATATTAGCAATTTAGTTTGCGTTTTTATTTATCTACCATATAGGGCTATACGATCTTCTGCATCAGCTCTTGCCGCCGTTTAGGCGCGCCATGTGTTACTCCACATCGTTGTCACTGCGGAGCGGCTGTAGGCAGCCTTGGTCATTATCTTGTCATGCAGTAGATGCACAGGTCGTATTTCACTTACTCCGTCGGGGTCTTGTCACCGCCTGTTTTTGTCTGCTGCCAAGCTCTTAAGTAATACAACCGACGATAAGCGAACGAAACGATATTCTTCTGCCTGACGAGCGAGAATCCATAAGCGGTTACCGAATGGTCATTATAATAGAGTTATTACAAAGATAAGTAAGGTAACGGACTTATAAGAAAGCAAGACGATAAAATTTAAACACAGTGATACAAGTGATAGATAAGCAATTTTGGAAAATGTGTGTTGAAGAACGTTTTAAAAATACAAGTGTAGGTACTTGTATATTTTAGAGATCGTGGTAATACATAATATATGCTTTCGTCTGATAATGGGGACAATGAGGTGTTATGAAGGATATTTAAAAGAAAATTAATTAGTTAATTTATAATCCTGACTGCCTTCGTGGTCCAGTAGAAAGCGTCTTCTGCTGATCGGGTCCCGGGTTCGATTTCCGGGTCGGGCGAAAGTGTTACTAAGTTTTCCGAATTTTCAGTAGCAGCACGGAGTCTGACAAAGTGCCCAGCAATAGGCTCGCCCGTGTAACATGGGATCTTCAAATTATACTAGGGTGAAATGGGAATACAGGCGTGAGTCTATAAAAAAAATAAAAATATATTACAGAGTCTAACGAACAATAAAAAAAAAACAACTTTCTTCCATGTCCTTCTTGTAATATAATAATAACATTCTACGACATTCACACAACACTATCTAGTCCCAAACTAAGCAGAGCTTGTACTATGGTACTAGACAATGGATAAACATACCTACATATATACTTTTTTTTTTTTAATTCATGCATATTATACATAGAAACACCCAGACCAAGACAAACATCCATGTTCACGCACACAAATGTTTGACTTGACCGGGAATCGAACCCGCGACCTTCGGCGTGGCAGTCGCTTACACTACTGCTGCGCCAACCGATATAGCCATGTAGTTAAAGGTAGTAGAGCCTTACTGATTTCAGCACGAATGGGCCGGCTCACTGTTGAAGTACTACCCTCGCACAGAATATCTACGTAAAGTAACAGTATCTGTAATGATGTGGTTTGTTCGAAGAATGAGAGTGCCAGAGGCCTCATTGCCTCTTCCTTGTGCCTCATCTTGCTCTTCTTATTCATTCTCCAATCCAACTTGGCAATGCACTTGTGACGCCTCAAGTGTCCATGGGCGGCGGTAATTGCTTACCATCAGGCGATCTATCTGCTCGTTTGCCGCCTATTGCATAAAAAAAATATTAAGACGATCATAAGTGTTACTATGTAATGTAAACATAGTAAATATCATTGAACTTGAACTTGGAAAAGCTGTTTATTGATCGGACATTCTTCACGTTTGTACGTCTAACCACAATATACACAGCGTATAAGCAGTATCAATCGACACCACCTCATTGTTAAGTAATGCGCGTCACTGGCATCGAAGGGCTGCGGTTAGGCTCTTACAGATGGCGAACAGGGTTACCACCCAGATTTTAAATTTGCTTCAAATTCTTCTTGTAGACCCTTCTTGTAGAGGCAAAAAGCGATCGACGCAGTGAAATGCGAACTCGTTCGAGAAATTATAAAGCTGCTAGAGGATGCCTGCTGCTAAGTTAATTTAACCGTGTCTTTCCGATCCCGTGGAAATTTTGAGAAATCCCTTCTTAGTGCAGCTCGTTCCCCAAGGAATCTACATGCCAAATGTCAGCTTTTTGCACCCAATAGTCTTCGTTGTGCGTCAGCAATCAATCAGTAACGCAAGAATTTTATATATGCACATTTCCTAATGTTTTAAAGTTTTTTACAATGTATCTGTGATAATCATACCACTACCACAGCCAATGTAGCATATTAGATATTTTTCGAGAGAAATTCTGCTCATCTAATAAGATATACCGAATGAACGAGACGGCCAAAATATTATCTTTAAAATTCAGCAGACTGAAAAATACCAAATAAACAAATGTAAACTGATCCCTCAACCAAAACTACATCTGTTGCACACAGTTAAACATGAAACGCTTCTATCGGTAGCTTATCTTGAAACCCTCAATAAACAAAATTAGGAAAAATATACAAAAGCTTCCAAAATGTTTGCGTACCCAGTACTTTCAGTATTTTATGTAACAATTTTGCTGTCGACAAGCGAAAAGGGTTTCAAATAAAGATAACAGTTATTCACGCTGGTCTTGAATTTATTATGTAATGATGATCTTCGGGTGCGATAGACCTTTCCGTCGCTTCGACGATGTGAGGCTTTCGTTGGACGGACGAGAAAGTGCTGCGTTAGGGTTCCTATCTTGAAATACGATTAGTATGTCTTTCTATTTCAGTAGGTTAGTGTAAGGGCTGAGTCTAGACACTATTACGCTCCTGAGATAAATCCGGATGATTCTGCAGTTTTGCCTGCTTGATAATATTTTATGTTGTGTTATTTTTATGTCTATATATAAACATATTATAAAAGATATCCCCGCTGCCTCCTGTCTATCTGTATCAACGCGATAAATTTAATTTTATACGCTTTTCACCAATGGATAGTGTGATTTTTGAAGAAGGTTTAGGTGTATAATTCACAACAAAATCTGGATTTGTATTAAAATATCATCGATATCGATACTAAATTATAAATTTTCTGCATCGTCTAAATACCTTTTTAATGGGCTTTCAGTAACTTGATGTATATCTATCTTTTTCGGTACATAGCAATATATATAAGTAAAGGCTTGAGTATAGGATTGACTAACTTGTTTGTGAAAGAAAGTGTTTGTCGAAGAAAGCACTCTAAAACCCAACAACAAGCAAACTTATAAGCTTGACAGATTTATAATCATAGTCTAACATAGTATCAATAGGCTTCAAATTTCAATCAAAGAACGACAACAATACAATAAGTAAAGAAAAGCAAAACTTTACAAAATAAAAAATAATACTAAACATTTTGAAAATTATAGGTAAATTTTAAGAAGCCTGAGTTGCTAATGTCATGTTATAATATCGTGAAAAAAACTCCCTCGTATTTTTACGTTAAAATTATTATATTCCTACTTTAAGAATAGTTCTCTATTCAAGCCTGTTTCTAAACCATTCCTTTTTCTTTTCAGTCCGAGTTAGGTTTGTCCGTATTTGGTTCAAGAAGAAATCCAACTGACTGATACCAGTTCAACTAAATAAAATGAACTGCCACCGACACTTCTGCAAAACTTGGTGCAGGATCAGCTGCGTCGTATACATTGCTACACTGACGTAAGTGAACTTAGCAGATCATTGTCCAGCAGATCAATAATAAATCCGAGTTCTTATCGCATGCAGCCGAGTTCTATAGTTCCTGATACTTTTCAGAAATAGTTCTGCCGTTTTTACCTTAAAAAAAAAATTACTAAATGATCTGCTAACTAGACGCAGCAAAGCATTAGCAGCAAATCAAAAACAAAAGTGAGTTTTACCTACATGTGAATGAGTTCTACAGTTCCTGATGCTTTTCAGCAAAAGTTCTGGACCTATGTTATTTTATAAGCATTAAAAAAAATAAAAAAAGATTTTGTAAATTTAAAATTTCACACAAATCACGGAAATTTGCATGCGCACTTTGTTGTAAGTTCTCGACTAGAATCAAAATTTAGATTACAGTTCTAATAGGGATGTGTTAAAAACTTAAGAGTTCTAGCTTCCTAGATTTGTCTGAAATTTTAAATTGAGAAAATTAAAATTTTCGTTTTTTAAACTTTGTGACATGCTCTGCTGGCATTTTATTGTGAGGTCTCGACTAAAATGGAAATCTAGATTATAAATCTAATACGGATCTATTAAGAACTAAAGAGTTCTAGCTTCCTGGATTTGTCTGAAATTTTAAATTAAGAAAATGAAAATTTTTGACTTTTAAACCTTGTGACAAGTTCTGCTGGCACGTTAATGTGAGTTCTCGACTAAAATCAAGATCAAGATTATAATTCTTATACGGATCTATTAAGAAATAAAGAGTTCTAGCTTCCTAGATTTGTCTGAAATTTTAAATAGAGAAGAATTTAAATTTTCGTTTTTTAAACCTTGTGACATGCTCTGCTGTCACTTTATTGTGAGTTCTCGACTAGAAATGAGTTGTAGATTATAGATCTAATACAGATCTATTAAGAATTAAAGAGTTCTAGCTTCCTCAATTGGTCTGAAAGTTTAAATTGAGAAAAATTTAAATTTTCCTTTTTTTAAACTTTGTGACATGCTCTGCTGCCACTTTATTGTGAGTTTTTGACTAGAATTGAGTTCTAGATTATAGATCTAATATGGATCTATTAAGAATTAAAGAGTCCTAGCTTCCTCAATTTGTCTGAAATTTTTAATTGAGAAAAAATAAAATTTTCGATTTTTAAACCTTGTGACATGCTCTTCTGGCACTTTAATGTGAGTTCTCGATTAAAATCGAGATCAAGATTATAATTCTTTTACGCATCAATTAAGAACTAAAGAGTTCTAGCTTCTTAGATTTATCTGAAATTTTAAATTGAGAAAATTAAAATTTCCGATTTTTAAACCTTGGGACATGCTCTGCTGGCAATTTATTGCGAGTTCTCGCGGTAACTAATCAGGACAAGGAATGTGCGTGGAAAGATAAAAAGTGCTTCTAATTCATGTGGTGTTTCTACTAATAACCGTTAGTGCCAAAAATTAAAGCTTAAATACGAGAGTCTATCTAATAAATCGTCTCTTATAACGAGCCAACGCTCCCAGCATGACCAAAGAAAGAATTTTGGGCATCTGTTTTAACATAACAGGACACCTTTACATTTAAGAACCATTCAAGACTTATGAACGAAATATATTACTGTTAAATAGTATTATGATGTCAATTTTGGTAGTTGAATAATTGTAAATTAGTCTTTAATGAAATTGGTAGCGCCATCTACCTTTCCATTGAGAACTAATCACATCAACGTCAATCGTTCCACGCTTGCTTGTCTAATGCGAGCGATACCATGTTTCCGTCTCTGTCTATCCCATTCCCTGGAAGGGGCACGCCTTTCGCGGATTGGTCGCCGCAATCATCGACGCGAGAGACAGTCTAGAACATTCGAGAAGCTCGAAAAGAACGTATCCGCATCGCGACGAACTGTACCGCACCGCCATAATTTTACCGCTCCCGCTTTATACTAAAACCGCCCGCGAGTGAAAGTGATTTGTGTAGTGGAGTGATTCAAACAGCTTCAGGATTCTCGAAGACACCAGGAGGCTGCCATTTGCAAGGAAAGAGGACTGACGTACAAGGTAGGTGCCCCTCATCCTTCAACATCCTTAGAATATCCTATACCCACTCACAATCCTCTTCCCTTATCCCTTCTAGGCGAGCAGAACTCGCCGTCCTTTAGATACAGTCCATTTTCCTTCTCCAAGTCGCCTAGAACCTTTGGTTTCGGTGTAACGCCGAACCATTTTTTTGATCCATACGAGTCGGATTCATTTACGTTTTTATACGTTATATCGCTATACCTAGGCAGTTATAGCACCTAGCTATACTCCTAGTCTATTCACATAACCGTCACATGGTTGTTTCCGCTCGCATCAGTAGGTAAACTTTTATGTAGCTACCTACTTACTCAATTATTATTTCTGGAACTATCATAGTTGTCTTGTAAATCTCATATTTCGAACAACTTTTAATTCCACAGCTCTAAAGTGTTGCCTACTTAGCCTACTTAGGTAAAATAATAGGTACATTAGATATTCTTATTTTGTTTCGGTCTCATTAGCTTTTACCTACGTAAGCATGTCACAACAAAAGAAGTCACGCGTGTCGGAAGACAAAGAGATGACAATCTTAGAAGCAAAACGCAATGTTTTATTAGAGCGCATTCAAAACATTTACGAGCGGTCAAAGACCGCAGCCGCGTCTGACAGTAATAGAGAATCATTCTTTAGTTATTGTATGACAGTAGATAATATTCGAACAGATTTTCATAAGTTGTTAGACGATTATAACACAAGATTACTATCTATCAATCCTGATGAACCGAATTATCAGGCGTACACCTCATTCGAAGATCTGTATTGTATTATTAAGCGTATACAATCGGAATTGGAGGGTAAATGTTCGGCTCAGCCCGTTGCCGCGGCTCGCAAGCCGAAATTACCGCCAATCGAGATTATGTCGTTTGACGGAGATATACGAAATTGGCCGTTATTCTATGCGAGTTTTAAGTCTACAGTGTGCGATAATGGTTCTCTGACAGATGCTGACAGGTTGTACTATTTAATAGGTAAACTGTCACCGAAGGCCCAGTTCGTATTTGCAGGTGTCACACCCAGTGCTGAGAATTATCAGGTCATATTTCAGTCACTACTTGACAGATATCAAGACACGCGCGTCCTGCCGTCTACCTACTTTGACCAAGCTTTAATTCTTAAACTGTCCGGTGCCGCATCTGTCTCGAATTTCCAGCTGTTTATAGATAACTTCGTAACCGCGGTTAATTCTCTTAGGAACTTAAAATAAGAAGATCTTTCCGACTTTATGTTGCTTCAACTCGCTTTAAAAAAGTTTGACTTTGATACAATTCGTGCTTTCGAGATGACGGAACGCAATAATAAAATACCTACACTAGATAGTTTTATTTCGTTCATCAAAGATCAGTGTCGAATATTTCATAATACGCAGTCTGGTTCACCTGGCCCGTCTAACACTAACAGCAACAAACAAAGGTCGAATAAAGCGCGAAATAGTAATAATAACTCGGTCCCTAATCCACAATCTTACGTAACATGCTCGGAGTCTAATACTAATAATTCACAGAAGTGTCTGTGCAGTAATATAGTGCACGACCATTTCTATAAGTGTCCCGCCTTCAATAGTCTAAATCTGACTGCTCGTTTCAAGTGTGTAAAAGATAACAAAGCTTGCATTAATTGCTTAAGCATAAAACATAAAACAAGTAATTGTTCTAGTAAGACAAAGTGTCGCTCATGTAATCAAAAACATCATTCATTGCTACATTTCGATAAGGGTAACCCGTTGTCAAGCCAAGCCGCTAACCTTGACACACTTACGTCACAGGTGCAGGCTACGATAACTGCGCCTGCCACGATTCAGAATGAAATATCGTTGTGTACGACATCCATTGCGCGGGCGGCACGCACGCGCGGACGGCCTTCGCGTGCTTGTAGTGATCAGAGCAGTGCTAAGCCGCGATGTATGGCGTCTAAGACTGTTCTGTTAGCGACAGCGCAAGTTATCGTTTATGATGTTAATGGGTCGCCGCACATGGTACGTTGTCTACTAGATAGCGCGTCTCAGACAGATTTAATAACGTTTGAGTTGTTCAAACGCCTCGGATTGTGGAATAACTTTAAAAATACGAACTCAATAGTCAGAGGTATCGGCGGTTAAGAAAAACATTGCAAGGGTTCCATAGATATTAAAATACATTCGCGTTTTGATGGAGACATTAATTTTAACATTTCTTCGCTTATCGTGGAGCGTATTACGGACACATTGCCAAACGCTAATGTGGACGCATCGCTTCTCACACACCTCGAGTCATTTCCGCTGGCAGACTCGGAGTTTGCGAATCCGGCAGACATTGATGTTTTGATCGGAGCCGCAATATTCCCGCACTTGCTACTAACTAAAGGGGTACGTAGTGAGCAAAATAACTTACCGCCCGCTATTGAGACGGTATTTGGGTATGTGATTATGGCTACCGTATCTACATTACATGCTTCTCAATACGTTACGTCTTGCTGTTGTTCTGTTCTTCAAGAAAATAATATTGATTCTCTTCTCAAGCGATTTTGGGAGGTTGAAGAGGTTACCGCATCGCCCTCGATGAGCCGTAAAGATCTCGAGTGTGAAGAACATTTCCGCGCTACCACTGTTCGTGTCGTCACGAACGAAGTGGCAGATACGTTGTGGCGTTGCCATTCTGTGGTGACCCTTATTCGTTAGGCGACTCGTACGCTGCTGCGCTCAGACGTTTCCATTGTTTGGAACGTAAACTTGATGCATCACTTAAGTTACGCAGCGCCTATAATGACGTCATTCGTGACTACATAGATAAAGGTTTTTTGACTGTAGTTGTAAACAACGAGGGCAACTCTCTACCCTCATATTATATCCCGCATCACGGCGTAGTTCACGAAGATAAAACCTCTACTAAACTTCGCGTGGTTTTAGATGCTAGTTGTAAGACTACCTCGGGTCAGTCGATTAATGACATTTTGCGCGCCGGCCCCAATCTACAGGGTGATTTATTTAACATCATAATAAAGTTTCGTCTTTTCCAAATCGCTCTGTCAGCTGATTGCCGCCAAATGTTTCTCAATATCGGCGTTCGCGAATCTGAAAAAATATCATCGATATCGATACTAAATTATAAATTTTCTGCATCGTCTAAATACCTTTTTAATGGGCTTTCAGTAACTTGATGTATATCTATCTTTTTCGGTACATAGCAATATATATAAGTAAAGGCTTGAGTATAGGATTGACTAACTTGTTTGTGAAAGAAAGTGTTTGTCGAAGAAAGCACTCTAAAACCCAACAACAAGCAAACTTATAAGCTTGACAGATTTATAATCATAGTCTAACATAGTATCAATAGGCTTCAAATTTCAATCAAAGAACGACAACAATACAATAAGTAAAGAAAAGCAAAACTTTACAAAATAAAAAATAATACTAAACATTTTGAAAATTATAGGTAAATTTTAAGAAGCCTGAGTTGCTAATGTCATGTTATAATATCGTGAAAAAAACTCCCTCGTATTTTTACGTTAAAATTATTATATCCCTACTTTAAGAATAGTTCTCTATTCAAGCCTGTTTCTAAACCATTCCTTTTTCTTTTCAGTCCGAGTTGGGTTTGTCCGTATTTGGTTCAAGAAGAAATCCAACTGACTGATACCAGTTCAACTAAATAAAATGAACTGCCACCGACACTTCTGCAAAACTTGGTGCAGGATCAGCTGCGTCGTATACATTGCTACACTGATGTAAGTGAACTTAGCAGATCATTGTCCAGCAGATCAATAATAAATCCGAGTTCTTATCGCATGCAGCCGAGTTCTATAGTTCCTGATACTTTTCAGAAATAGTTCTGCCGTTTTTACCTTAAAAAAAAAATTACTAAATGATCTGCTAACTTCACGCAGCAAAGCATTAGCAGCAAATCAAAAACAAAAGTGAGTTTTACCTACATGTGAATGAGTTCTACAGTTCCTGATGCTTTTCAGCAAAAGTTCTGGACCTATGTTATTTTATAAGCATTAAAAAAAATAAAAAAAGATTTTGTAAATTTAAAATTTCACACAAATCACGGAAATTTGCATGCGCACTTTGTTGTAAGTTCTCGACTAGAATCGAAATTTAGATTACAGTTCTAATAGGGATGTATTAAAAACTTAAGAGTTCTAGCTTCCTAGATTTGTCTGAAATTTTTAATTGACGAATATGTATTTTTTTAGATTTTGAGACCTTGTGACATGCTCTGCTGGCACTTTATTGCGAGTTCTCGACTAGCATCGAAATCTAGATTAAAGTTCTGATACGGATCTATTAAGAACTAAAGAGTTCTAGCTTCCTAGATTTGTCTGAAATTTTAAATTGAGAAAATTAAAATTTTCGTTTTTTAAACTTTGTGACATGCTCTGCTGGCATTTTATTGTGAGGTTTCGACTAAAATGGAAATCTAGATTATAAATCTAATACGGATCTATTAAGAACTAAAGAGTTCTAGCTTCCTGGATTTGTCTGAAATTTTAAATTAAGAAAATGAAAATTTTTGACTTTTAAACCTTGTGACAAGTTCTGCTGGCACGTTAATGTGAGTTCTCGACTAAAATCGAGATCAAGATTATAATTCTTATACGGATCTATTAAGAACTAAAGAGTTCTAGCTTCCTAGATTTGTCTGAAATTTTAAATTGAGAAAATTAAAATTTCCGATTTTTAAACCTTGGGACATGCTCTGCTGGCAATTTATTGCGAGTTCTCGACTAAAATCAATTTCTAGATTATAAATCTGATATGGATCTATTAAGAACTTAAGAGTTCTAGCTTCCTAGATTTGTCTGAAATTTTAAATTGACGAATACGTAATTTTTTAGATTTTGAGACTTGTGACATGCTCTGCTGGCACTTTATTGTGAGTTCTCGACTAGAGTTAAAATCTTGATTAAAGTTCTCATACGGATCTATTAAGAACTAAAGAGCTCTAACTTCCTAGATTTGTCTGAAATTTTAAATAGAGAAAAAATTAAATTTTCTTTTTTTAAACCTTGTGACATGCTCTGCTGGCACTTTATTGTGAGTTCTCGACTAAAATCGAAATCTAGAATATAGACCTAATACGGATCTTTAAAGAACTAAAGAGTTCTAGCTTCCTAGATTTGTCTGAAATTTTAAATTGCGAAAAATTAAAATTTTCGATTTTTAAACTTTGTGTCATGGTCTGATTGCACTATATTGTGAGTTCTCGACTAGAATTTAATTGTTAATTATAGATCTGATATGAATCTATTAAGAACTAAAGAGTTCTAGCTTCCTGGATTTGTCTGAAATTTTAAATTGACGAATATGTAATTTTTTACATTTTGAGACCTCGTGACATACTCTGCTGGCACTTTGTTGTGAGTTCTCGACTAGAATTGAATTCTACATGATAGATCTAATACGGAACTATTAAGAACTAAAGAGTTCTAGCTTCCTTGATTTGTCTGAAATTTTAAATTGAGAGAAAATAAAATTTTCGTTTTAAAACATTGTGACATGCTCTGCTGGCACTTTATTGTAAGGTCTCGACTAGAATTGAGTTCTAGATTATGGAACTAATACGAGTCTATTAAGAACTAAAGAGTTCTAGCTTCCTAGATTTGTTTGAAATTTTAAATTGAGAAAAAATCAAGTTTTCGATTTTTAAACCTTGTGACATGCTCTGCTGCCACTTTATTGTGAGTTCTCAACTAGAATCGAGATCAAGATTATAACTCATATTAGCATCTATTAAGAACAAAAGAGTTCTAGCTTCTTAGATTTGTCTGAAATTTTAAATTGAGATAAATTACAAGTTTAGATTTTTAAACCTTGTGACATGCTCTGCTGGCACTTTAATGTGAGTTCTCGACTAAAATCGAGATTAACATTTTAATTCTTATACGGATCTATTAAGAACTAAAGAGGTTTAGCTTTGTCTGAAATTTTTAATTGAGAAAAATTTTAATTTTCGATTTTTAAACCTTGGGACATGCTCTGCTGGCACTTTAAATTGACGAATACATCATTTTTAGACTTTGAGACCTTGTGACATGCTCTGCTGGCACTTTATTGTGAGTTCTCGACTAGAGTCGAAATCTGCATTATAGTTCTCATACGGATCTATTAAGAACTAAAGAGTTCTAGCTTCCTAGATTTGTCTGAAATTTTAAATAGAGAAGAATTTAAATTTTCGTTTTTTAAACCTTGTGACATGCTCTGCTGTCACTTTATTGTGAGTTCTCGACTAGAATTTAATTGCTAATTATAGATCTGATATGAATCTATTAAGAACTAAAGAGTTCTAGCTTCCTGGATTTGTCTGAAATTTTAAATTGACGAATATGTAATTCTTTACATTTTGAGACCTTGTGACATACTCTGCTGGCACTTTATTGTGAGTTCTCGACTAAAATTAAGTTCTAGATTATAGATCTAACACGGATCTATTCAAAACTAAAGAGTTTTAGCTTCCCAGATTTGTCTAAAATTTTGAATTGACGAATATGTATTTTGTTACATTTTGAGACCTCGTGACATACTCTGCTGGCACTTTGTTGTGAGTTCTCGACTAGAATTGAATTTTACATAATAGATCTAATACGGAACTATTAAGAACTAAAGAGTTCTAGCTTCCTTGATTTGTCTGAATTTTTAAATTGAGAGAAAATAAAATTTTCGTTTTTTAAACATTGTGACATGCTCTGCTGGCACTTTATTGTAAGGTCTCGACTAGAATTGAGTTCTAGATTATGGAACTAATACGAGTCTATTCAGAGCTAAAGAGTTCTAGCTTCCTAGATTTGTTTGAAATTTTAAATTGAGAAAAATCAAGTTTTCCATTTTTAAACCTTGTGACATGCTCTGCTGCCACTTTATTGTGAGTTCTCGACTAGAATCGAGATCAAGATTATAACTCTTATTAGTATCTATTAAGAATTAAAGAGTTCTAGCTTCTTAGATTTGTCTGAAATTTTAAATTGAGATATATTACAATTTTAGATTTTTAAACCTTGTGACATGCTCTGCTGGCACTTTAATGTGAGTTCTCGACTAAAATCGAGATTAACATTATAATTCTTATACGGATCTATTAAGAACTAAAGAGGTTTAGCTTCCTAGATTTGTCTGAAATTTTTAATTGAGAAAAATTTTAATTTTCGATTTTTAAACCTTGGGACATGCTCTGCTGGCACTTTAAATTGACGAATACATCATTTTTAGACTTTGAGACCTTGTGACATGCTCTGCTGGCACTTTATTGTGAGTTCTCGACTAGAATCGAAATCTGCATTATAGTTCTCATACGGATCTATTAAGAACTAAAGAGTTCTAGCTTCCTAGATTTGTCTGAAATTTTAAATAGAGAAGAATTTAAATTTTCGTTTTTTAAACCTTGTGACATGCTCTGCTGTCACTTTATTGTGAGTTCTCGACTAGAAATGAGTTGTAGATTATAGATCTAATACGGATCTATTAAGAATTAAAGAGTTCTAGCTTCCTCAATTTGTCTGAAAGTTTAAATTGAGAAAAATTTAAATTTTCATTTTTTTAAACTTTGTGACATGCTCTGCTGCCACTTTATTGTGAGTTTTTGACTAGAATTGAGTTCTAGATTATAGATCTAATATGGATCTATTAAGAATTAAAGAGTCCTAGCTTCCTCAATTTGTCTGAAATTTTTAATTGAGAAAAAATAAAATTTTCGATTTTTAAACCTTGTGACATGCTCTTCTGGCACTTTAATGTGAGTTCTCGATTAAAATCGAGATTAAGATTATAATTATTTTACGCATCAATTAAGAACTAAAGAGTTCTAGCTTCTTAGATTTATCTGAAATTTTAAATTGAGAAAATTAAAATTTCCGATTTTTAAACCTTGGGACATGCTCTGCTGGCAATTTATTGCGAGTTCTCGCGGTAACTAATCAGGACAAGGAATGTGCGTGGAAAGATAAAAAGTGCTTCTAATTCATGTGGTGTTTCTACTAATAACCGTTAGTGCCAAAAATTAAAGCTTAAATACGAGAGTCTATCTAATAAATCGTCTCTTATAACGAGCCAACGCTCCCAGCATGACCAAAGAAAGAATTTTGGGCATCTGTTTTAACATAACAGGACACCTTTACATTTAAGAACCATTCAAGACTTATGAACGAAATATATTACTGTTAAATAGTATTATGATGTCAATTTTGGTAGTTGAATAATTGTAAATTAGTCTTTAATGAAATTGGTAGCGCCATCTACCTTTCCATTGAGAACTAATCACATCAACGTCAATCGTTCCACGCTTGCTTGTCTAATGCGAGCGATACCATGTTTCCGTCTCTGTCTATCCCATTCCCTGGAAGGGGCACGCCTTTCGCGGATTGGTCGCCGCAATCATCGACGCGAGAGACAGTCCAGAACATTCGAGAAGCTCGAAAAGAACGTATCCGCGTCGCGACGAACTGTACCGCACCGCCATAATTTTACCGCTCCCGCTTTATACTAAAACCGCCCGCGAGTGAAAGTGATTTGTGTAGTGGAGTGATTCAAACAGCTTCAGGATTCTCGAAGACACCAGGAGGCTGCCATTTGCAAGGAAAGAGGACTGACGTACAAGGTAGGTGCCCCTCATCCTTCAACATCCTTAGAATATCCTATACCCACTCACAATCCTCTTCCCTTATCCCTTCTAGGCGAGCAGAACTCGCCGTCCTTTAGATACAGTCCATTTTCCTTCTCCAAGTCGCCTAGAACCTTTGGTTTCGGTGTAACGCCGAACCAGAAATAGTGAGTTAGTATCAAGGTATTTAAGTTGTAATTCGTTTTTGAAAATATAAGTCTGTATTTTTATGCCATAAATGTGTGTATTAGATATAATAAAGGTTTGAAATACATTCTATCTGATTTGTTTCAACACTATCTCATAATATAATTGAATCCAATATAGGTATTAAAATGATCGCCCCGCGGTCTTTCAATTCTTTATCACCTTCTAGGTCGATTAATATACCTATTCGTTTATAATAGCCTCCTCTTTGTTGCATCGTCATAAATATGAAAAATTACTACATTTTCCATATTTCGTAATAAATACCATGCCCAAAATCCAACCAAATGTATCTCAACGTCAACTTAACAGTCAAATAAGCGGTTATCTGACGAAGGATCGGACAGTTAAATTTATTCCTTAGTTTGGTGAGTTATTCGACGAATAAACCCTATCTGACCATTGAAAAACGCAATATTACACTATCCTTAGAATAAATACTATCTGGTTGTTTAACTGAGGATTGAAAAATCGGCCCTAAGTTTAGTTAAATGTTTTTTTAATGTAATTAATTTGTTTTGACGATCATAAACGTCACAATGTGACCTAAATTAATAAATGATTTTGACTTTGAGATACTCAACTAACCAACTCCTTTGAGATAAACCCTTGAGCCTATATATCATCCTACTAACACATTTAATCATATCGGAGTAAACCTAAATTTTAATTCAATTTGAATTAAAATTCAGGTTTACTCCGATAAATATAAAATATAAAATCTCCTAAAATAAATGTGATATTATCTACGTTTCTGTCTCGTGGGTCTATTTAGTTGAGACCGCGGTTAGTAACGAGACCCTAGGGGTGCCCCTAGGGGTAATGTATTCCAGATATTAAAAGGACTGTATTATTTTTGTATAACGTTTCTAATATAATTTACCAGCTTAGTAGGAAAAACACAGAGAATTTATGTTAAAATCCTCGTAATTTTACTCTGCGACGGTTTCGATTTCCTAGTAGGACATTTGTGTGATCCAGGATATTGTTTTTTCGAGTATAGTTCGTTTTAAGTATACGTCATTTGATATTTCTTAAGTGCCCCCCGAAATAATATATTTTTTAGTGCGAGAAATGTCTGCGAAGCAAAAATCATTATGAATATTATTAGGGTGCCGAAGTAAACTACAAGGAACCATTACAGCTCTGTTCGTCCGTCTGTTGAAACTATAATACATTTTAGAACTAGAGGGTTAATATTTTTCGTTTGCGAAATAATTAGCACAGACCAATGTCAAAGTGTCCCATCCTCTCTCTGTTATAAATATACCTATACACTATGTCTAATAGTTGCATACATGATGAATTTTCAATGAAAATTATAACAGCTTATTTTACTAATTAACGAACTTTAATACTTAATCGATTAACTTAGACTTACATTCGCAAGCGATAAAATGAATACTTTGATCAATATCCTAAGGACATTAGGTACTTAGAACACTACTGAGCGTGGCTCTACATGCACTCGGCCGGTTTCATAAGTATAGGCTTCTGTCCACTAAGAATAAATCGGTTTGATTGTAGTATCTATAGATTCATTATGATTTTAAGATGTCAATAAAGTTTATTATCTTAATATATAAAATACTTGCGTTACTGACTGACTGACAGACACGTTACAGCCGACACTACTGGGCGCAGGAAGCTGAAATTTGGCATGTATGTTCCTTGGGGACCGTAGGGGTGCACTAAGATGGCATTTCCCGAAATTCCCACGGGATGGGCCAAAACGGGTAAAATAAAAAGAAATGCAGGCGTAGCTGCTGGCGTCCTCTAGTTTATTATAAAAAGGTAAGATTAATGTTATTTTAGGATTCTAAAACTAAAAATAATGTATTTATTCTTGTGACAGTGAACACCAATCAGAAAGCATTACGTGAAACAGTACGTCCGCCATTCATGTTGTTGACGTTTTAGTAGTAAATACAACTAAAACGTCAAACTTTCTACCTGTCAAATCGAATACAACAAAAGAAAAGTGGGTACATCAGACCAGACTACATTCACGGTTTGTTTTGTTTTTCACTTTGTGATATCACTCAACCACCATGATGGTTTACAGCGTTTTTGTGTCAAATTTAAAAAGGTTTTTAAAAAGCCGTAATTAGTAATGTTACTGATCGATTTTTGAAGACAAAAACAGTTATTTCAGTTAAACATCTAATAAAGGAACGAATCAATCGCTAGTTACATTTTAGGACACAAGCCTATTGCAAGCAATTTAGTTATTTATAATTTAGGTAGTGATTGTCATCCACGAAGGTAATACAATTATTCCGATTCGAACCTAAGACCATATTACCAAACTCTTATCTCGCAACGTGCAGCCTATTTCTCATAACGAGGTAAAAGAAATCATAAAAGAAAAAAATAACCACAGTATTTTCATTCACAGTGAGAATAACAGTAAGTAATAACAGAGCAAGGAAAAAACCTTATATTTCGGTAACTCTAGGAAAAGCCGTGTCCAACCTTTACGTCTAAAAGTTTACTCAAGTCCCTATAGATAATAATTATTACCGGTGACCTCGTAATAATACATACATACATACATAGACTCATGCCTGTTTCCCCGAAGGGGTAGGCAGAGGTATATTAAACGCCCACTTTTCGCCAGTGTTTTGATCCCACGTAATAGGTGGCGAGCCTATTGCTGCTTATCGGGATATTTTGTTTGCCAGAGCCTCGTCCGTTGATCGGCAGGTGCACCACTTGCAGGTGAGGTTGGCTTGGGACCCTAAGTTCTTGGTGGGAACCCTATGCACCCTCGTAATAAAGGTGGCTATATCATACTATTAGAGTTCAATGACGTGGACTTTATTTAACGAGGATCGTAAGATGTTACAGTTGTTGGTATTGGCAACGTGAGGCTCAAATAACTCAACATAATACTATGGAAAGCCCAGATCAAGTTAATAATAAAAAAAGGAAGACGAAATAAATAAAATAAAGTCGACTAGTTTAAGCGTATTTTAACGGACGGCAAAATTTATGTTTTCTGCACCATGATCACACAGCATCCGACATTGCGCGTAGCTCGAAACGTAAAGTACGTTCAGCCACCATGGGTAATGGATGGTCATGCATGTGAGCACAACATGTGTATACCACCAGACAGTATTCCATGCAGACGATAACATGGTTGAAAGTTAGTAATAACATAAATAAATCAGAGCTAATTTAACGATACTATTTACACAGTATTACTGTATATAGTTAAAAATAAAATCCGAACACCAACTAGGCTTCACCGCAACTACAACGATTGTTTTATCTAAACTTGTAGTCTAAAGTTGTTATTATTTACGAACAAATAGACCGAAGTTCAATGAAAGCATTTTAGTTATTCACAACTTAAATAAAAGCTGCTCTAAGGCACTTTGGAATACCATAAAAGCCATTGGCTATCTCTAAAAGTTACAGTACCGAAATATTTTCATTGAAATGTTAAAACTTCCTAACCTTTACAAAGTTAGAAACACGATTATCATGATCAATATTGATCTATTCAACGTCAATTTTCTTCCCGCCAAATTGTGTAGAAACACCTCAACAATGGATGAATTGTTCCGTCAAAAATCATGCTTGTACAAGAAAAAAAGATAAAATCCGTATCACACTAAATTCCCGAGCAAATGTTTTTATTTTTTAGGCACGGAGAAAATTCTGCGTTAGGAATATTTTGCGTTCTGCCGTTTGGCGTCAAAATATATATCCGGACGTTTTTGTTGATGTATTTTTAGTCTATGATATTTTGACAACTGTTGATTTTTAGCGAGAAACTTTGTTTGTTGTTTATTTTTAAGATTTTGTTAGGTATCGGTATGAATAATTTTTGTTGGTGTTTTGCTATTTAAATGAACATGAGTTGACATAATTCTGCGTTTCGATCAGATGAATAAATAATTAACAAATTGTCAGTGATACAAAAATGATAAACCCTTCAAACATTTTTATGTCAATTCATAATATTATAACTCTGACAATTTGTTTGTAATTATTATCTGATCGAAACGCAAACTTTGTCAAAACGGCTACTATTTGGTGCTAGATTAGATCGCAGATAAAAATGCTTGGGATAAATTTATTCGGTCCCACAGGGTATTTCTTTTTGAACATTTATTGTGTCTTTATTATGCTAGTTCAGTTTAGTACTACAATTCATCCATTAGTTTTTTGCGTTCATGAGTAACAAATAGCCATACATTTATTTATCACAAACTTTTACGTTTATAATAGTGGTTAAATAAGATACTGTAAAGATATTTTTTTAAGGAACAGGCTTATTGGCTTAAGACGATCTAAGGCGCGGCTTAGTACTTGGATCGCATATGATGATGATGATGATGAATTAGAGTAAATAGACAACCGTTTATGAACTGTAGCCGATTTAAAATACTAACCCAAATCACTATTTTGTGACAGAAGTGCTTTCTGCTATAAATAAGGATATAAACTTTTAGATGCCCTCGATGGTCTAGCAATAGTCCTTGAAGCTATGATAGGATTATCAAGGACAGCGATAAGAAAAAGTGATATTGAATTATTTAGAATAGTGTGACGATATTTGATCATACTAACTTCCCGTAGCGGTCACAGATTATTGGTGTGGGCATTCCACAACCCAACAAATATTCACACAGTATTGCCCTTTCAACAAATTCGACTAGCACAAATAAAAAGAAGCTACTAACTTCTATCTAAAGTAACAGAAAACCGTGTTCATATTTAAAGGGTTACATAAAGAATATGACAATGAGTTCATCCAACTTTAACCAAGTCGCCTTTCCATATAGTTTGTAACGTAAAAAGGACCTTTCGGGTGTGTGCTGTTACGATATCCCTACTAGGGCGTGTCTAAATGAGAAACGTGGTTAAATGTTACAATAAAAATTGATTTAATTGCCAATTAATTTTTGACATCATTTAGCAAGCGTTACCTTAATGAAAAAAATTACTATTTATATGATATTAAGAAAAGTTTACACAGGGTCGCGTGGTTCGGCGAGGGGTGGGTTTATGTGGAGAATCCTGCTGCCGGTTGTCCAGGAGATGTTGGTGACTTAACTCGTCTGTAGCCGCCGCAAGAGGGCCGAATGCAGCCAGCGCTTCAATATTTATAGGAGCTCGCGGTGCGGTGGGGGCGTAGGTGCAAGCGGCTGAGAGGTGGTGTCCTCTCGACGTCACACCGACGTCACACACTCCCCCCATTAGGCCAGAATTTTCCCAGAGGGAAAATTCTGTGGCTGGTAGGCGGCAACTGCATTCGGAGACCCTGAAACAGATGAGTGGTAGAGGTGTCAGTAGGTTAAATACAAGGCAACTATTAACCCTGAAAGAGGAAAAAAAAACAAGTATAACCCTCGGCCATTCATACGTCACCAAGCATTGAACGTTCCTATAACCTGACATTCATCACATTCAAAAAGGCCTACACACAATCATACGTATGAACAAGCCAGCATTCATTCACGATGCGAGTCGTATTCATTATAATACACGACGCGCGAAGAGGTATTATACGTGAGTTTTATAGCAAATAGTCACCCAGTCTATGTTGGTAGGCACCACCTGACCACCCATATTCGATAAGTGAAGTTAATTGAAAGATTATAAGTCGTAAACCAATATTACGATCTTACTATATTACGATACTAACAATCATACGATTAGTTGGCAGTATCACAAACAAATTGCTCATTAACAAGGTAGATGCAATATTGCAAGGACAATTTGTATTCATTTAAAATGGAATAACAATGAAGGTTTGAACCAGTGAACACGTGAGTCATCACTGCGCGCTTGGCGCCGGCCGCATTCCATTCTCGCGGACAAATAACTGGTTTCTGATTATGATACAAAATCGACAACGGCAAATACACAATTCGGAATAGGTTGCAATGTATAGTACATCACCACAGGAGACAATCGATGACATAGTGTACACAACCATAGCCAACAACACACAAAAAAAATATTCACGGCAAGATGTAATGTATAGTACATCGTCGAAGGAGACTGTCGACGACCTAGTACACACTACCATAGTTAAAAACACAAAAAAAAATTAACACAATCGAGAATCGAACCACAGACCGATCCGACAACAACCTTTCAGCCACTGAGCCATAAGGGAAAAAAAAATTTATTATAAGTATTACGATCGGTCATTACTAAAGCTATAAGTAACAAGATATATGGGTACATGATTTAGCTGAAATTAGGAGTTAAAGGTTTTTATATTATTTGTAACGAAGTGTTAAGTTATTTTAGTGATTAATTCATTAGTGATGACCATTCATCATTACATTCTTAAACTTTGTAGTGAGTTAATTTAAGATCTTTTATATGGAAATCACCAAGAGAAACATATCTGATGTTTATATAGTTATGTGAAATTAGATAGTTATCAGATAGTTGGATAATTAGTTAGATAAATAACAGATTATTTGTAACAATATTACATTTAATAAACTTTATTACAATTTATAACTGAAATATTTATTCATTTTATATTAGCATGTTTACATAAATCATTAACACAACACAATGCATTATCTTGTGAGCTTCGACTCGAAAACAAAAGGACCATTGTTAGCCACCAACACCAGTTGTTAGACCAAGTAATTATAACTTCGCATACCTATGCGTCTTACATTGTTGTAAATGACACTGTACCCAATCGTTTATAAACTTATTTATGCTGTAATAGAATAAGATTCAATTATTTTATTCAGCTTTTAGGTTTAAAATAGTTGATTGAGAAATACGAAAGGGTATTCTTAAACTTGTACATCAATTAATTCGCTTTAGTTATTAAAGTGTTTAAATTATTGATTTATGTATAAGTACCCACATTAGTTATTTAAGTATTGAAATTATTTATTAATTTGTGTGTAAACAGCCACTTTAGTTATTTAAAGAGGTATAAATATTATTTATTTGATTCATATGTAAATAGGCACTTATTTATTCAAGAAAAGAAGTTATTGATTCAATTTATGTGCAAATACCCACTTTAGTTAAAGTTAGTTTCAATTCAATTAAGTTTGATAAGTTCAGTTAGATATAATAACATTTGCGTAAGCACAAGAACACATTATAACCAGCACTATTTAATATGGTTTAGTAAACCAGATGCATAGCATTTTGTAAAAAGGAACAAGTTACATATTGATAATTAAGTATTTTTACGGCTGTCAGCGGTTTCATTTTATCATTTATTTATCATTATATGTTTTATATATTTCAATAGAAACCAGACATTGAAAGAACAATCCTAGCGACACTAAACATTACAAAAAAAAATTTAATTCAATAATTGCGACGCAGGAATTTTATGATTGAGTTCACAATGAACAGTAAATGCATAATTAGATGCATTCTCAAATAACATACCGATAGGCAGTAACAAGAAGATAAAATCGAAGACCAAAAACAACGATTGTAGCAAAATAAACATTTGACAAAACGAACAACTAATAATTCTACGATGATATTCGTATTTCTATACCAAATAGACAATAATTACATTCGTTCATTATTGTTAGTGAGCAACCTGCATGTGACACGTGTACATTTTATTAATAAATGAACGCGGAATTCTAGCTAGATACCTAGTATATAATACGCTAGCATCTTAGGTACGTTCATTCTCAGCCAGTCCAACTATGTTAGGTACACGTGGAATAGTAAAGATGCAACTTTCTTAGTAAGAAAGAAAAGAATAGTTAATATTAAAAGATAATCGCCGTAGTAGGCGGTAAAGGTATTAAATAATACCGACTATATAGAAATATATCGCCATACAAAATCACTAGCAGAAGGTTATAGTAAAAAAATGAAAAGAAGTGAGAAAGAGAAGGGTGTGAATTCGTTCCATCAGTCAGCCAAAGCAGATTATTAGCAATAATTACCAGTAGCACTTAATTACCTTAGTGGCATTTAAAAAAGTTAATCGCGAAGCGTACGATCATCGAAGGTGACCTTAGCACGTCGTTAGTGGACATGAGGCCATAAATCGCAAAATACAAAGAATGCGATCGACGAATGTGACCTTAGCGCGTCTTTAGAGGACACGTGGCCGCAGTCGAACGATTATAACTCGTTACTTATGCGGTTGATACACAATAATTATCACACACGGTAACAGAAAAAGTTATAATATAAAAATGCTTACCAAGCGTAGTAAGACAAAATTTGTCTGTTGTGACCGGCTCAACACGCCCGACCTTCCGAGCACAACAGAACAAAAAGAGAAAATGTCTATTGTGGCCGGCATAACACCACCGACTTCCCGTTCACAATAAAACAAGCAAAAAGAAAATAAATGCCACTAAAATAATTACACACTGCTTTGGACCGATTTCACACATACACAAAAAATAAAAAAAAGACTCACCGGCAGCGGATTCTCAACAAAACCCTACCTATAATATTCCCGTGGGCGCCACTGTAACGTAAAAAGGACCTTTCGGGTGTGTGCTGTTACGATATCCCTACTAGGGCGTGTCTAAATGAGAAACGTGGTTAAATGTTACAATAAAAATTGATTTAATTGCCAATTAATTTTTGACATCATTTAGCAAGCGTTACCTTAATGAAAAAAATTACTATTTATATGATATTAAGAAAAGTTTACACAGGGTCGCGTGGTTCGGCGAGGGGTGGGTTGATGTGGAGAATCCTGCTGCCGGTTGTCCAGGAGATGTTGGTGACTTAACTCGTCTGTAGCCGCCGCAAGAGGGCCGAATGCAGCCAGCGCTTCAATATTTATAGGAGCTCGCGGTGCGGTGGGGGCGTAGGTGCAAGCGGCCGAGAGGTGGTGTCCTCTCGACGTCACACCGACGTCACAAGTTAAAGGACACAAAACTGCATTTTCCGGTCGGCAATCACCTCGAAAACCTTTTAGTCCCCAAGGGTGGTCGGTAAAAATAAATTGCTTTTGTGTCCCTTCTGAAACAAGTAATCGAAACAGTTTATTACGGAGAGGTTGTATTTGAGTGCAGCGTTTCCATAAGTAAGTCTTGAATATCAAGTGGTGATTGGAAATTTGGTCATTCTTTATGGAAGGTACATTTTACTTATCCATATTTACAAACCAATATAAAATATGTGAAAGTGTATTTGTTCCTTGGTTTGTCCTCCGTTCGCGCTAAAACTAGATAGAACAGGATTGTGATGAAACTTTACAGTAATAGGTATAGGTTATATACTATACAACAAAAAACAAAAAGCTTTTA
The DNA here is from genome assembly GCA_944739405.2 of Euclidia mi. Lineage (NCBI taxonomy): Eukaryota > Metazoa > Arthropoda > Insecta > Lepidoptera > Erebidae > Euclidia > Euclidia mi. The sequence continues at coordinate 5,709,173 of OX123206.2, read as the reverse complement.
ACGATAGTAGATAGACTTCCTGATTTCAGCATGAATGGACCGGCTCGACCGGGGAAGTACTACTCTCTCACAGAAAATCGACGTAAAGTAACAGTACCTAAACCGTTGCGTTTCGTTCGGTGAGTGAGAGTGCCGGAGGTCCTATCCTCTATTGCTTCTCCCTCATCCCACTCCTCATCCTATCCCCTTTCCCAACCCCAAGGGGCGGCTTGCTTGCCCATGGACACAAGCAAGTGTATTTTTTGTGTTATTGTATTGGGTTTTCCTTATTTTACGCTAATATTACTTAGCGAATTTTAATTAAACATCACATTTACAGTTCAATAACATAGTTTACCTACTAAAGCATGCCTGCAGTTAAGCCCTCTCATTTTATATCAAAATAGAAGAATTTTAAGAAATCCCTTTTAGTGTACTCCTACGATCTGTAAGGAACATACATGTCAAATTTCAGCTTCTTGCGCCCACTAGTTTCAGCTGTGCATTGTCTGTCAGCCAGCCACTACCTAACGCAAGGATTTTATATATACTAGTACATACTAGTACAGGAGATATGTATATCAGCCATGGCTTGCCCCCTATTACATTGGGACCGAAACATAACTGGCGAAAAGTGGGTGTGTACTACAACCTCTGCCTACCCCTTCGGGGATAATAGGTGTGAAGTTATGTTATGTATATCAGAGTAGCGCATGGGTTACCTTTTATCGCAATAGACACGCGGGTGGATGCCAGTTCTGATTCCAATAATTACATAACAGGCCTTAAGCGTAACTATCTACTTAAAATGAAACGTGGAGATTTCTCTATTTGCCCTGATGTTTGGTACATATAATATATCAATCATGCAATCAATCAATCAAATCTATATTGCTCAACATAGTATACAGGTACATTGCAGGTTGTTAGGTGAGTAGTTAAATGTTTACCAACTTAGGCATGCAACGTTAAAAATGAATAGATTTTAGCTTCACATATCTCTGTGAGTTGAGGAGTTCATTTGGCAATCACTTAGCGAAAGGCCTAAAAATAAAATGGGGACTCCCGGTTTCATAGCTAAAGGCTTAGCTTAAAACATTACAACACTGCAATAATAATGCAAATCTCAGGCAGCGAAAGCCTAGTAAAGACAAAAACAGACAGCCATGCAGAGGTTGTTGGTTCGAATCCACGGCGCACATATAAATAGTTAATTGCCGCTTGCCCCGTGCCTTAGAGAGTACGATAAGAGTATATAGTCCGGCAACCATGTAGATCTTTGACGTGGTTATGGGAAGTCGGTACCCTTGAATATACTGAGACTAGTCTTAGCCAAGACCAATATTCTTTTTGCATATGGAGGTTAAACGACAGTCACTTAATTGTGAGAAAACTAATATTCCGCCAAATCGAGTAAGACTAATAAGCGGAACCCGGTCTCCAAATTAAAAGTCTTGGAACTGTTGGATGCAACTGGGTTAACTCTAGCACGATGATGATAAGAAAATCCTGATTAGTACAACTAGCTGACTTCTTCTTTCAGTGCCTCTCCAACTAGTGGAGGCTGGCCGTTAGCTCCGTGTACTTCTCCTTGTCTTTAGCGAGACGAACAGCTCGGCAGCGCTCGTGATCCCCGTCCACTCTCTGATGTTGCGGACCCAGGATTTCTTTCTTAGCCCGACCTTTCTCTTTCCAGCGACTTTACCCGTCATTATGAGTTGCAACAGTCAATATCTATCGTGCCGGAATACATGGCCCAAGTATGCAACTTTTCTCTTTTTGTAAGTCCGTAAGACCTCTCGTTTCTTCCCAGTACGTCGCAAGACTTCCTCATTCATGACTCTCTGAGTCCAACTGATGGCAACGTCTGTACGTCCACATCTCAAATGCTTGTATGCGTTTTCTGAGGTCTTCCTTGATTTTCCAAGCCTCGCATCCGTACAAAAGTATTGGCCATACGTACGCACTGTAAGAGACGTGTCCGCAAGGGGATATTCAGGTTACGGTTTCAGAGAACTTTTTTCATGCTAGTAAGCACTGCGAGCTATCTCTATGCGCGTTTTAATTTTGAGATCACTCTCCAAGCTTTCATCCAACCGCGTTCCTAAGTACTTAGATATACGCACTCTGTCAAGTTTCTGGCCAGCCACCGTAAAGACGGGATCCAAATCAAGTCTGTTAGAAACAATCATGACCTTTGTCTTGGTTATATTCATCCTCAGACCCGCCCTCAGACTGCACTCGTTCACTCGGTTAATAATTGTTTGAAGCTTAGTCTCTGTAGACGCTATTAGGACTGTGTCATCAGCGTATCTTAAATTGTTGATGACGCGCCCGTTAATTCTTGACGCCACAGTCAAGTTCATCTAATGCTTCTGTTATGATGGATTCTGAGTACAGGTTAAAAAGAGTCGGAGACAAAACACATCCTTGTCTCACGCCTCTTTTAATGTCGATGTCATTGGTTTCTTCACCATCAACCCGAACTAGCTGACTGATCCGTATAAATACCCAATTAATCATTATAAAGTATATTTACTTTCTTGCGCGCTAGCTTTCTTTAGCGCGTAGATAGTAAATCTACGCGCTATATTACTAGGTCGATTTTATAGTACTGGTACCAAAGAAGCTTGAGCAGTAACAACAACATTTCTCAGCGTCCATACAAGTACGATCTGAACACAAAAACTTCAAACTAAGCATTTCAAAACCAGTAGGTATCATATTAAAACTTCACTTTAAAGATTGCATTCCTCCGCCATTCTTACACAGTTCAAACCGTCTACTTTTCCCTTGGCCGGCATCCAAGTTAAAATGAACCGGCCAATTAATATTACCTAACCTTTCAAATAAAACAATCTCTTTGTAAACTGGCACACACATCGATAAGTCAAGCTATACAGTTGCTGTACGATTTTGATACTTGTTTACTACACCATAAGAATGGTATAAAGGTCAATGTGTCTAGCTTAACATCTTGCCATGTGTACAAGTATTTTGAACAACTTGTAACACTTTACCGCTGTTTTATATATCGTGTCCTATTTATTTAAAATATCACATTGTCTTATACAATACTAGAGGACGCCAGCAGCTACGCCTGATTTTTTTTTATTTACCTGTTTTGGCCGATCCCGTGGGAATTTCGTGAAATCCCTTCTTAGTGCACCCCTACGGTCCCCAAGAAACATACATGCCAAATTTCAGTTTCCTGCGCCCAATAGTTTCGGATGTAGCGTGTCTGTCAGTCAGTCAGTAACGCAAGAATTTTATATATTAAGATTATTTATTTATGTTCCTTCCGAGGCCTGTTGTGTATTATAATTTGAAGACAAAGGTTGAATAGAAACTGTATTGTTCCATCAATCTTCTGATTATGGAAATAATAACGACTACTGTGATTTGGGCCAGCCATTTTAGGCATGGAAAAAGGTTTTCTTATTTTACGAACCATACCTTCTTGGTGAAAGAGCAATGTATATATTTATAGTAACTAGAGTGCGATCAGATAAACAAATAAACAAATTATCAGTGATATACAAAATGTAGCTGATGTATAAACCCTTCACACATTTTTATCTCAACTCATGTTTATTTAAATAGCAAAACACCAACAAACATTATTCACACGATATCTGTTTTAAAAAAACAGAGACCAAACAAATCTAAAAAATAAACAACAAAGTTTCCCGCTAAAAATCAACAGTTGTCAAAATAATTATCATACACTAAAAATACATCAACAAAAACGTCAGGATATGTATTCTGACGCCAAATGGCAGAACGCAAAATATTTCAAACGTAGGATTTTTCCCGTGCCTGAAAAAAATAAAAACGTTTGTTCGGTGATTGATGGGGCATTCAGTGTGATACGGATTTTATCTTTTTTTTCTCGTGCAAGCCTGATTATTGACGCAGCAATTCATCTATTGTTGAGGTGTTTCTACACAATTTGGCGCGTACAAAATTGACGTTGAATAGCTCAATTTTGATCATGATAATAGTGTTTCTAACTTTGTAAAGGTTAAGAAGTTTTAACATTGCTATGAAAATATTTCAGTACAGTAACTTTTAGAGATAGCCAATGGCTTTTATGATATTCCAAAGTGCCTTAGAGCAGCTTTTATATAAGTTGTGAATAACTAAAACGCTTTCATTGAATTTCGGTCTACAAGTTAAGTTTGGACTACAAGTTTAGATACAACAATAGTATTGTGTTTGCCAAACGATTTATAAAATAAAATAAAAGTTGCGGTGAAGTCAACTTGGTGTTGGGATTTTATTTTAAACTATAAACAGTAATTCTGTGTTAATAGTATTGTTGAATAAGCTCTGATTTACTTAAGTTAATACTAACTTTCACCATGTTATCGCCTGTATGGAATCCTGTCTCACAGGTACAAACCATCCATTATCCCATACCTTACGTTTCGAGACACGCGCTATGTCGGATACCTTGTGGTCATGGTGCGAAAAACATTAATTTTGTAACCCGTGAAAATATGTTTGAACTAGTCGACTTTATTTTAATTTACTAGCGATCTTCCTTTTATCTTCCTTCATTCGGAAAATGGGGCTTATTACTTCCTTGATCTCGGCTTTCAATAGTATTATGTCGAGTAATTTGAGCCTCACATCGCCAAAACGAAAGACAGTAATATCTTACGACCCTCGTAAAATAAAGTTCACGTTATTGAACTCTAATATTAACTACAATAATAGGTAATAATTATTATACATAGGGACCTGAGTAAACTTTTAGACGTAAAGGTTGGACAAGGCTTTCCCTGGAGTTGCCGAAATAATAGGTTTTTTCCTTACTCTGTTATTACCTACTGTTATTCTCAAGGGCTAAGAATGAAAATACTGTGATTATTTTTTTCTTTTATGATTCTTTTTACTTCAACATGTAAGATAGGCTGCACGTTGCGAGATAACATTTTGATAGTTAATAGTAGGTTCGAATCGGAATAATCGTATAACTTTCGCGGGTGCCAATTACTACCTTAATTATTATTAACGAAATTGTTTGCAATTCTTATGAATCCGGCCAAGTGCATGTCGAGCCTCGCACAATGTAGGGTTTCGTAGTAGACCTTACCTAATGTCCTTAGGATAAAATAAGGACTCTATCACAATATTCATTTTATCGCTTGCATTTTTAAGTTTAAATTATAATTCGTTAATTAGTAAAGTCTAATAAGCTCTCAAAATGTTCATTGAAAATTCATCATTGTATGCAACTATTTAACATAGTTTATAATGGAGGATGGAAGGGACACTTTGCAATTGGTGGTTTTTGCCGATTATTTCGCAAATGTATAAATTTTAACCCTCTAAACTAGGGCATCGGATCTGCTTATAGATTTCGCGTAAAACCGCGGATGGACAGACTGACGGACATGGCGAAAGTATTATATAAGGGTTCCTTGTTTTACTACGGCACCCTAAAAATGGATTCCTAATTATTTTAGTTCCACAGACATTTCTTGAACTAGGATAAATTTTATATCGCGGGGCACTTTAGAAATATCAACGGACGTATAAAACACCTAGACTCGAAAAACAAATTATGTTAGTTGCATCCAAAATCCATCCATTGCTGGACACAAGCCCCCGCAAGGTGGGAACGTTTTGCCGTAATCGGTACGCTGGATAGGGATATATAGGATACTAGGAGGGCTAATCCTTAGCAGCTGCAAAGACTCTCAGTCTCATCATCTCCGTTGGTCTGTCCATCTGCGGTTTTATGCAGAAATTGTAGGTAGGTACTGTAGAGCAGAAAGGATGATGCAAAATCTTGGTACCCCCCACCAATAGCTTAGTGTAATACGTAATTGGATAGCTTTTTGTGAGCTAAACAAAAATTATCATGGCCACTAGTTCCAAATCTTAGTCCGTTCAGAAATAACAAGTACTATTTCATGCCAGTTGTAGCAAGGATATAATAAGGTTATTATTATTATTTCATAATTCATTACCCTTTTGTACATCAATAGGAGTTATGAAGCATTTTTTTACCTGCTCGGGAAGGTGGGCAAGGTACCAGAGGCGGGGAGGGGACCGACGAATGCGCACGCGCAAGCGTCGACTGACGGATAGCTTCAGTCGTTCGTTAGTATTGTGTGTGTGATTGCGCTTCCCCGTCTCCCCGTACTATTCAGCTACTATTTATACATACTACATAATATACAGCTAACTATTTATGATTTTATTTTTATTTCAGTAGGCGAGTTATTTTATTGGCATTATGGACATATCAAATAAATCTTGCAAGATCTTACTGCGGTGACCATTTACAGAATGGAATATATTCACAATAGAGATTTAAAGACAAACTGACAGTAGTCTAAACCATGGAATATCGCTATCTTTTCGGGTTGCCGAGGTCAGAAAGGCAGTCGCTCTGTGGAAAAGCTAATTTTCAGCCAAAGCCGGTTAGACTAGTAAGCGGACCCCAGGTTGAAACTGGGATAACGCTAAGAGAATAAAGAAAATATTTATAGACAAAATGCACTTGAAGATTTGACCTGACTATGGTATAAATGAAGATTTTTCGCTCATGCGCGGTCGTATCCAATCTCGACATATTCGAGCAAGAATTTATTATTGTTATATTTTAACCAATAATAATAGTAATACTATCTCTCAATACTACTGTACATGGCTGACTGGGCGACGTACTGTAGGTACCTGTGCTCACAACGTGTCCATCGTGTGTTATCTGGGTTACGCCAGGCACGAGGGATTTGTAGGCCCTGCCTTATTACTTAATGATGTGTTACTAGATGATGATATGTAATCATATTTTATTTTATTTTTAATCATTTTATTTCATTTGTAATCTCACTTATTAAGCTTCCTTGCGGCTGTTGCTTCTTTTGTATACAATAAATGGTAAAAATAATAAACAAAGGAAATCATAATCGTATTTTATTTCATTTTCTTAAGCTTTATTTTCATTTTTTGTTAACGGAAAATCCATATTACCCTGATATTATATTAGGCTGCCAATCAGATTGGACTATAAATCAAGACAGGCGCCATACTTATATATCATATTCTACAAGATGATACCTTTTCAATGATATATCACACATGACTATTGGAGCGGGTACCAGATTTTATACAATCTCTTGCATCATCCTTTGACATAGGTAGTTTCTCATCTCTCGTCGACTATGTCTGACCTTTGGGAAGTCACTCCTAACGCAATTAGGGTGACCGAGTATTATGCGTGACTCATATTGTTCACACCAATAAAAACTATTGACACAAAGAAGAAGATTATGCTCTTAAGCCCAGTTACAAGAAGATTAGTTTAAGGTATGTGCCTGATGTCGCTGTGGCCTACTTAAGACGTTGGATCCACGGCGAGGAGATTGTGGCAATATGGAATATATTCAAAGGAGTAACTCAAAATACTTGTACAAGATATCAAAAAATTTAAGACAGTTAAAATTATATGACACAAAGTAGACATATATTTCTTTGTTTTGTTTGATAGGAGGCAAACGGGCACATGATAGTAGGCGATTACCGAAGCTCATAGTCACTCGCTACACCTAAGGAAACACAAGTGGGTTGCCGGCCTGGACAGGTAAAGGAATAGATGAAGGAGAGAGATCTATAGGTAGTGAGAAGGTAGTATTTCTCCGGTCGATCCGGCCATTCATGCAGAAATCAGTAGGGCTCCACTAGAAACCGCTGAAACGGATAAATTATAGTCAGGTTTCTTAGAACTACTTATCTTTTTTGTTAACAAAACAATGACTTTTAAGGCTCCTACACACAGTGCCGGCGGCATACAAAGCCGCCGGCTTTGCTGCACAAAGAAGCCGCTACCGCGCCGCCATGCCGCGCAGGTTGCAATTTGCTACTTGTGTGTGGTCGTTCTATACAACTGGAATGCTGCCCGGAGGCTTTTTGCGGCAGATGCCGGCGGCACCGACGCCCGACAAAAGCCGGCGGCACGGGCAATCCTACTAATATTATAAATGTGAAAGTTTGTGAAGATGTATGTAGGGATGGATGTTTGTTACTCTTTCACGCAAAAACTACTGAACAGATTTGGATGAAACTTTACAGTGATATAGTTTATACATCAGAATAACACATAGGCTACAATTTATAAAGATTTTGTATAATGTTGCCATATTATAAGGAAAAGAATCAACTATGTCGGACAAAATCCTGAGCTCTGAAAGCTATTTTCGCGTGCGTTGCCTAAACAGTGAAACTTACTTGAAGATAATGTACGGTGATATTGTTTATCGTCAAAAGTTCTAAACAAAAGTCCGCGGCAGCATTTATTTATTTGTTTTGTTTTTTTCAAGATGGCCGCCGATACAAAATTTCGGATCACATTACTTTACAACAACCGCAATATGGGTATCAAATTAAAAGGTTTGATTGGTAGAATGAAGCTCACTATGAAAAATCCAAGATGGCTGTCGCCGCAAAATGGCGGTTTACATATTTGTCACAAATATCTCAATATGGGTATCGAATGAAAGGGCTTGATGGGCAGAATAGGGCTCACTATGAAAAATCCAAGATAGCTGCCGCCACAAAATGGCGGATTACATATTTTCCACAAATATCTCAATATGGGTATCGAATGAAAGGGCTTGATTGGTAGAATAGGGCTCACTGTGAAAAATCCAAGATGGCTGCCGCCACAAAATGTCGGATTACATATTTTTCACAAAAACCTCAATGTGGGTATCAAATGAAAGGGCTTGATTGGTAGAATAGAACTCACTATGAAAAATCCAAGATGGCCGCCGCCACTAAATGGCGGATTTACTATTTTCAACAAATAGGTAGGTACCACAATATGGATTATCGAATGACAGGGCTTGATTGGTAGAAAAGGCTCACTATGAAAATAGAATGAGAAGTATCAACTAACAACAAAACGAAATAGTTGAAACTAAAATAAACTAAACAAAAAATATTTTAAATTTGGGCGTAGCGTAACTAAACGTAAATACATACTCCAGATTGATGAGAAGATTGGTGCAATCTGATAGGCTCTAGGACTTACCGAATTACTTTTTAGCTTTTAGAACATAAGCTAACTACATCATTTTTATTGTAATAAAACAGTGTAACATAAAAAACAATATTTATGTTTTTACAATGCTGATTCTGGAGTAGTTATCAAATTGTTTTCAAAATTGATAGATTTATTGCCTTCAGTATTTAATGTAGATGAACTTTGTCTTTTACAGTATGTAATTTGGACGAATAATTTAAAAGTCATCACGATATAGCATAACTCATCTACGGTTTTTTTACGCTGCGCTGTGGCACACGCACACACGAAACCCCTCCCTCCCCTCCCCCCGCTCACTCGCTGACGCCACCGCCGTGTTTTTGTTTTTGCGGGGGGTGAGGTCGAGCTACGCACTGTACTGCAACCTCGCCTTAAGAAATCGGGTTATATGTACTCTCAAAAACAATACCGCATGTTACGTTATTGCTTGTATATGAAAGTTCAAATAAGAAAATAATTTTCAAACACAATGTGTCTAGTATGAAAGCAGTATTGCTGCTACAAGCTTATATTATAATTTCGAACAATACCTGCATAATAATGTAGGTACGACAAAGCTTAAAGCATTTTGAGACTGTCAGACAGTTGCCACCGTGTTCGAGAATAATATGTGTGCCAACCGTCCCGTGATAATTTAACAGAGTAATACATTGCAATATGGATACAGACGGGTGTCAACAAGTTAAATTGTATTTAAAGCTACCAGTACATAAGAGAGAGACTCATCAAGTAATATTGTGACTTGAAGAAGTACTTTATGAACTTCTAGCTGTGCCACGTTATTTGGGGCTACTGCTCCACACCCTACACGCATAGCATGATGTTATATCCAAGGCTTATAGCCTTCCTCGCTAAATTGACTATCAACCCAAAAAGATTTATCCAAATTGGACCAGTAGTTCCTGATTAGCTCGTTCAACCAATCAAACAAATAAACTCCTCAGCTTTATAATATTTGTATAGGCTATCCACGGCTCCACCTATGTATAGGACAATATATAGCCCATGTCCCATGAGATATTCTGATGTATGTACTATGTTACTGTAAAGTTGCATCAGAATCCGTTCAGTAGTTTTTAAGTGAAAGAGTAACATAATTATATTCTTCCATCCATACATCCTTACTAACTGCCGCATTTATACGTGTAATAGTAGCAGAATTCATTTATTTTAAATTTTCACAGTGAAGTAATTACTTTTTGGTATTAATAATACCGTAGCCATACATATCTTTATTTCTGTTTATTGTAGACTAGCGTACACTCGTGTAGTATAGTAATGTTTCTACGTATCGCAGCATTTGTTAGAGATGTGAGAACATAAATATTGTGTAGTCTGCACACTAAATGCTTTGCAGTGAACACAATAGAAAATCTATTGTCGAGACACAGCTGACTTGGCGGCATACTGAGTTCTAGAACTAATACCGACGTAACTGTAAAAATATTATTGTTTTTGAGTTTTGTGAAATGTTTTCAAATGTGGCACAGGTGTATGTTGGTTTAAATAGTAGATAAAGAACGATATCTACAAACTATTCAGATTTATTATATTTGTTTAGATTTACTTTTGGTATAATGTACTTTCACTGCACGGCATAGTGGTCAAATTGTATTTGCTTGTTGCGCTGTATGTTGGAGTTTCGATCCCATGCGGTACACTTTGAGTGATCCTTACATGATATGAAAGTGGAACTTCAAAAGTGGCACATTAAACACTGACAAATTCATGACAAACTTTTTTTTTCTAAATGTCTCATTTGGCTTTAGTCGCGTACGCGCTGCGGTCGGAAGCGCTCGCTCTTTTACTCGCGTGTGTGTACATTACATTTGAAAATGCCGTCGTGTGTAATGAGATTTTGCTAAAGTAGTTAAACTATAGTAGTGTCTAGCATTACCGTAGCCAGGCAGGAAGGTGTATCAGAAGTGCGCAGTGGAAGATGTAATACATCTACCTGACCACGATAGACAATGATCCAGACACAATGCACTGCGTTGCACAGCGATGAATTTAAATCAATCAATATCAATATTGGGTTTCACTCACCCGCTATCCTTGCTGATGTCAGGCTTGAGCTAAATTAGACACATTCATACAAGTATATTGGCCAAAATAAATGAATGAAGTATCTTATACTTAGCTATTAAGCTTCAAACGCGACGTTTTCAGGACACGTTGGCACGTGGAAGTCGATACCAGATTCACAGTTTTCACAAATGTCAATCAATAGTTCACAATCAATTTACCGTTGCCAGCACTAGATCAGGCGGCGTTCAAAGCGGTTTACTCAATTTAATTTAATTCGCGTTAATTCAAAAGGCGATATTTTACGTACGAGACGACAACGTGGTAATTTTTCAACGCGGGAAGAGACCGAAGTGACAGTTCAGTGTGACCATTGTCAGAAATTTTCAATAGACTAAACAAAACGTTACTCAATCGATCTAATCGATTTGACTTATAATAAAAACTAATTCTATTTCAAACATCCACCCGCCCCGGACCGGCCTACCGGTCCGCTAATCGGTTGGTAGACGTGACAATGTTGCAACCGCTCTCCTCAGAATCGAACCGTCCACCAAGACCTCAGCAAATCGGGGAACTCCATCAGCCCCAGTTACCAAATGAAGGATGCGCCCCCTGCGCCATCTGAGTGGCGGAAGGTTAGCCTCCTTGATCAAAACGAGGTCTCCAATCTTGGGTGGATCGGTCTTGTCGGTCCACTTAACGCGTTGCTGGAGTATGTGCAAATATTCCAAATTCCAGCGTTTCCAAAAGCTCTGAGTAATCTGGCGTACCAATTCAAAACGCGAGAGACGACCAGGTCTCGTATCAATGTAGGGGTACTCAGGCAAGGCGACAAGTGGGCGACCAATCAAAAAATGGCCCGGCGTGAGGGCCTCCAAATCATTCGGATCTGAGGAGATCGGGCACAATGGCCGAGAGTTCAAAACGGCCTCAATCTTACAAAACACAGTTGCGAGTTCCTCAAATGTAAGGACAGATTCACCGATTGTCCTGCGCAAGTGTGTTTTGGCCGATTTTACGGCGGCCTCAAATATACCACCCCAGTGTGGACAATTTGGTGGGGAAAACAACCAATTTATCCCACGTCGGGCAAGCCTATCACCTATATCAGCTTTGTTGGTTTCAAGAAAATTGACAACATCATTCAGATAATTATAAGTGCCCTTGAAGTTAGTGCCGCAGTCAGAACGGATCAAGGAAGGCAGCCCTCTGCGGGATACAAATCTGTCAAATGTGGCTACAAACGCCTCGGTCGTAAGCGAGGAATACTAACGATCGACTGACGGATAGCTTCAGTCGTTCGTTAGTATTGTGTGTGTGACTGCGCTTCCCCGTCTCCCCGTACTATTCAGCTACTATTTATACATACTACATAATATACAGCTAACTATTTATGATTTTATTTTTATTTCAGTAGGCGAGTTATTTTATTGGCATTATGGACATATCAAATAAATCTTGCAAGATCTTACTGCGGTGACCATTTACAGAATGGAATATATTCACAATAGAGATTTAAAGACAAACTGACAGTAGTCTAAACCATGGAATATCGCTATCTTTTCGGGTTGCCGAGGTCAGAAAGGCAGTCGCTCTGTGGAAAAGCTAATTTTCAGCCAAAGCCGGTTAGACTAGTAAGCGGACCCCAGGTTGAAACTGGGATAACGCTAAGAGAATAAAGAAAATATTTATAGACAAAATGCACTTGAAGATTTGACCTGACTATGGTATAAATGAAGATTTTTCGCTCATGCGCGGTCGTATCCAATCTCGACATATTCGAGCAAGAATTTATTATTGTTATATTTTAACCAATAATAATAGTAATACTATCTCTCAATACTACTGTACATGGCTGACTGGGCGACGTACTGTAGGTACCTGTGCTCACAACGTGTCCATCGTGTGTTATCTGGGTTACGCCAGGCACGAGGGATTTGTAGGCCCTGCCTTATTACTTAATGATGTGTTACTAGATGATGATATGTAATCATATTTTATTTTATTTTTAATCATTTTATTTCATTTGTAATCTCACTTATTAAGCTTCCTTGCGGCTGTTGCTTCTTTTGTATACAATAAATGGTAAAAATAATAAACAAAGGAAATCATAATCGTATTTTATTTCATTTTCTTAAGCTTTATTTTCATTTTTTGTTAACGGAAAATCCATATTACCCTGATATTATATTAGGCTGCCAATCAGATTGGACTATAAATCAAGACAGGCGCCATACTTATATATCATATTCTACAAGATGATACCTTTTCAATGATATATCACACATGACTATTGGAGCGGGTACCAGATTTTATACAATCTCTTGCATCATCCTTTGACATAGGTAGTTTCTCATCTCTCGTCGACTATGTCTGACCTTTGGGAAGTCACTCCTAACGCAATTAGGGTGACCGAGTATTATGCGTGACTCATATTGTTCACACCAAGAAAAACTATTGACACAAAGAAGAAGATTATGCTCTTAAGCCCAGTTACAAGAAGATTAGTTTAAGGTATGTGCCTGATGTCGCTGTGGCCTACTTAAGACGTTGGATCCACGGCGAGGAGATTGTGGCAATATGGAATATATTCAAAGGAGTAACTCAAAATACTTGTACAAGATATCAAAAAATTTAAGACAGTTAAAATTATATGACACAAAGTAGACATATATTTCTTTGTTTTGTTTGATAGGAGGCAAACGGGCACATGATAGTAGGCGATTACCGAAGCTCATAGTCACTCGCTACACCTAAGGAAACACAAGTGGGTTGCCGGCCTGGACAGGTAAAGGAATAGATGAAGGAGAGAGATCTATAGGTAGTGAGAAGGTAGTATTTCTCCGGTCGATCCGGCCATTCATGCAGAAATCAGTAGGGCTCCACTAGAAACCGCTGAAACGGATAAATTATAGTCAGGTTTCTTAGAACTACTTATCTTTTTTGTTAACAAAACAATGACTTTTAAGGCTCCTACACACAGTGCCGGCGGCATACAAAGCCGCCGGCTTTGCTGCACAAAGAAGCCGCTACCGCGCCGCCATGCCGCGCAGGTTGCAATTTGCTACTTGTGTGTGGTCGTTCTATACAACTGGAATGCTGCCCGGAGGCTTTTTGCGGCAGATGCCGGCGGCACCGACGCCCGACAAAAGCCGGCGGCACGGGCAATCCTACTAATATTATAAATGTGAAAGTTTGTGAAGATGTATGTAGGGATGGATGTTTGTTACTCTTTCACGCAAAAACTACTGAACAGATTTGGATGAAACTTTACAGTGATATAGTTTATACATCAGAATAACACATAGGCTACAATTTATAAAGATTTTGTATAATGTTGCCATATTATAAGGAAAAGAATCAACTATGTCGGCCAAAATCCTGAGCTCTGAAAGCTATTTTCGCGTGCGTTGCCTAAACAGTGAAACTTACTTGAAGATAATGTACGGTGATATTGTTTATCGTCAAAAGTTCTAAACAAAAGTCCGCGGCAGCATTTATTTATTTGTTTTGTTTTTTTCAAGATGGCCGCCGATACAAAATTTCGGATCACATTACTTTACAACAACCGCAATATGGGTATCAAATTAAAAGGTTTGATTGGTAGAATGAAGCTCACTATGAAAAATCCAAGATGGCTGTCGCCGCAAAATGGCGGTTTACATATTTGTCACAAATATCTCAATATGGGTATCGAATGAAAGGGCTTGATGGGCAGAATAGGGCTCACTATGAAAAATCCAAGATAGCTGCCGCCACAAAATGGCGGATTACATATTTTCCACAAATATCTCAATATGGGTATCGAATGAAAGGGCTTGATTGGTAGAATAGGGCTCACTGTGAAAAATCCAAGATGGCTGCCGCCACAAAATGTCGGATTACATATTTTTCACAAAAACCTCAATGTGGGTATCAAATGAAAGGGCTTGATTGGTAGAATAGAACTCACTATGAAAAATCCAAGATGGCCGCCGCCACTAAATGGCGGATTTACTATTTTCAACAAATAGGTAGGTACCACAATATGGATTATCGAATGACAGGGCTTGATTGGTAGAAAAGGCTCACTATGAAAATAGAATGAGAAGTATCAACTAACAACAAAACGAAATAGTTGAAACTAAAATAAACTAAACAAAAAATATTTTAAATTTGGGCGTAGCGTAACTAAACGTAAATACATACTCCAGATTGATGAGAAGATTGGTGCAATCTGATAGGCTCTAGGACTTACCGAATTACTTTTTAGCTTTTAGAACATAAGCTAACTACATCATTTTTATTGTAATAAAACAGTGTAACATAAAAAACAATATTTATGTTTTTACAATGCTGATTCTGGAGTAGTTATCAAATTGTTTTCAAAATTGATAGATTTATTGCCTTCAGTATTTAATGTAGATGAACTTTGTCTTTTACAGTATGTAATTTGGACGAATAATTTAAAAGTCATCACGATATAGCATAACTCATCTACGGTTTTTTTACGCTGCGCTGTGGCACACGCACACACGAAACCCCTCCCTCCCCTCCCCCCGCTCACTCGCTGACGCCACCGCCGTGTTTTTGTTTTTGCGGGGGGTGAGGTCGAGCTACGCACTGTACTGCAACCTCGCCTTACTATGTTACTGTAAAGTTGCATCAGAATCCGTTCAGTAGTTTTTAAGTGAAAGAGTAACATAATTATATTCTTCCATCCATACATCCTTACTAACTGCCGCATTTATACGTGTAATAGTAGCAGAATTCATTTATTTTAAATTTTCACAGTGAAGTAATTACTTTTTGGTATTAATAATACCGTAGCCATACATATCTTTATTTCTGTTTATTGTAGACTAGCGTACACTCGTGTAGTATAGTAATGTTTCTACGTATCGCAGCATTTGTTAGAGATGTGAGAACATAAATATTGTGTAGTCTGCACACTAAATGCTTTGCAGTGAACACAATAGAAAATCTATTGTCGAGACACAGCTGACTTGGCGGCATACTGAGTTCTAGAACTAATACCGACGTAACTGTAAAAATATTATTGTTTTTGAGTTTTGTGAAATGTTTTCAAATGTGGCACAGGTGTATGTTGGTTTAAATAGTAGATAAAGAACGATATCTACAAACTATTCAGATTTATTATATTTGTTTAGATTTACTTTTGGTATAATGTACTTTCACTGCACGGCATAGTGGTCAAATTGTATTTGCTTGTTGCGCTGTATGTTGGAGTTTCGATCCCATGCGGTACACTTTGAGTGATCCTTACATGATATGAAAGTGGAACTTCAAAAGTGGCACATTAAACACTGACAAATTCATGACAAACTTTTTTTTTCTAAATGTCTCATTTGGCTTTAGTCGCGTACGCGCTGCGGTCGGAAGCGCTCGCTCTTTTACTCGCGTGTGTGTACATTACATTTGAAAATGCCGTCGTGTGTAATGAGATTTTGCTAAAGTAGTTAAACTATAGTAGTGTCTAGCATTACCGTAGCCAGGCAGGAAGGTGTATCAGAAGTGCGCAGTGGAAGATGTAATACATCTACCTGACCACGATAGACAATGATCCAGACACAATGCACTGCGTTGCACAGCGATGAATTTAAATCAATCAATATCAATATTGGGTTTCACTCACCCGCTATCCTTGCTGATGTCAGGCTTGAGCTAAATTAGACACATTCATACAAGTATATTGGCCAAAATAAATGAATGAAGTATCTTATACTTAGCTATTAAGCTTCAAACGCGACGTTTTCAGGACACGTTGGCACGTGGAAGTCGATACCAGATTCACAGTTTTCACAAATGTCAATCAATAGTTCACAATCAATTTACCGTTGCCAGCACTAGATCAGGCGGCGTTCAAAGCGGTTTACTCAATTTAATTTAATTCGCGTTAATTCAAAAGGCGATATTTTACGTACGAGACGACAACGTGGTAATTTTTCAACGCGGGAAGAGACCGAAGTGACAGTTCAGTGTGACCATTGTCAGAAATTTTCAATAGACTAAACAAAACGTTACTCAATCGATCTAATCGATTTGACTTATAATAAAAACTAATTCTATTTCAAACATCCACCCGCCCCGGACCGGCCTACCGGTCCGCTAATCGGTTGGTAGACGTGACAATGTTGCAACCGCTCTCCTCAGAATCGAACCGTCCACCAAGACCTCAGCAAATCGGGGAACTCCATCAGCCCCAGTTACCAAATGAAGGATGCGCCCCCTGCGCCATCTGAGTGGCGGAAGGTTAGCCTCCTTGATCAAAACGAGGTCTCCAATCTTGGGTGGATCGGTCTTGTCGGTCCACTTAACGCGTTGCTGGAGTATGTGCAAATATTCCAAATTCCAGCGTTTCCAAAAGCTCTGAGTAATCTGGCGTACCAATTCAAAACGCGAGAGACGACCAGGTCTCGTATCAATGTAGGGGTACTCAGGCAAGGCGACAAGTGGGCGACCAATCAAAAAATGGCCCGGCGTGAGGGCCTCCAAATCATTCGGATCTGAGGAGATCGGGCACAATGGCCGAGAGTTCAAAACGGCCTCAATCTTACAAAACACAGTTGCGAGTTCCTCAAATGTAAGGACAGATTCACCGATTGTCCTGCGCAAGTGTGTTTTGGCCGATTTTACGGCGGCCTCAAATATACCACCCCAGTGTGGACAATTTGGTGGGGAAAACAACCAATTTATCCCACGTCGGGCAAGCCTATCACCTATATCAGCTTTGTTGGTTTCAAGAAAATTGACAACATCATTCAGATAATTATAAGTGCCCTTGAAGTTAGTGCCGCAGTCAGAACGGATCAAGGAAGGCAGCCCTCTGCGGGATACAAATCTGTCAAATGTGGCTACAAACGCCTCGGTCGTAAGCGAGGAGACCAGTTCTAAGTGTACGGCCTTTGTGGAGAGACAAACAAAAACGCACAAGTAGGCCTTAACAGTCTTGCTGTTTCGAAGTGTCGACGTTTTCACCAAAAAGGGACCTGCGAAGTCCGTGCCAACACCGTCAAACGTCCTGCTCTCAGTTACGCGATCTGCCGGTAAGTCTCCCATCAAGGGCTGCATGGTAGAAGCCTTGAGCTTATAGCAAGGGATGCAGCGAAAGACTACACTCCGAATAATTCTTCGGGCAGACAAAATCCAAAACTCGCGTTGCAAAATGGCCAAGAGCGCATTACAACCAGCATGCGAATTTTTAAGGTGACGGTCAGTTACCAACAAGCGTACCAAATGACCGTCCTTAGGTAACAAAAGGGGGTGACGTGCTCCGTAAGGGAGGTTGGCGTTCTTGAGACGCCCTCCAACGCGCAAGAGACCCGTATCGTCCAAAAAGGGGTTCAATTTAGAGACAGCTCCCGACAATTTCGATTTCCCCGACTTGAGGATAGCAATCTCCCTTTCAAAATGCGCCAATTGCACAGAACGAACCCAAAAGGTGAGGGACTCCTGTCGTTCCTGTGGTGAGATAAACGGTGTCAGTCGTTTCTGTTGTGGGTGCCTAAAATTAAAAACAAAACGCTTTATCCAAGCAGTAACACCTAACAACTTGTCGAGGGAGCTGTAACGATTCAACAGGAAATCGGGGTCGAAGGCGCATTCTACCTTCTCAAGAGCGAGTGTTCGTAGACCCGGCAAATCAGAAGTATTCAAAACTGGCGTTCGAGGCCAATCAATTTCTGGTCGACTCAACCATTCTGGACCCCACCACAGCGAATGACCTATCAAACTAGGCGTCAAGCATCCGCGTGAGGCACAATCAGCGGGGTTGAGCTCACCTGGCACGTGTCTCCAAACAAGTTTGACTTCGGATTTCTGGATTTGGGAAACGCGATTAGCGACAAATACCTCCAAGGTGTGAACAGAAGCCTTCAACCAACAAAGTACAATTTGGCTGTCTGTCCAGGCGTAGGTCCCACTAATACAAATGCTTTTACCTAAAGTGTTAGACACGTGGTTCAATAAGCGTACAAGTAGTGCTGCTCCCGAGAGCTCCAATTTTGGGATGGTCAGAGATGTCCGAAGGGGTGCGACCTTGCTCTTCGCCATGATCAGGGAAACTCTCACCTGACCTGAGGCACTGACTGTGCGCAAGTACACCACAGCCGCGTGACCACGTTCCGAGGCATCACAAAACCCGTGAAGGGTGGCCTTGTACTTCCCGGGAGGAAGGATGGGACGAGGCAAGGAGATCTCGTTGACGGCAGGAAGTGAGGATACAAAAGAGGTCCATTCCTCAACAAGAGTGCCGTGCAAAGGTTCGTCCCAGGTCAATCCTGCTGTCCAAAGCTTCTGCAAGAAGCATTTTGCCCAAAATATAATTGGACAGATCCAACCGTTCGGATCAAAGGTTCTGGCGACAGTAGACAATACGAGACGTTTAGTCCAAGAACACGGCAATTTCAAGTCTACGTTGTACGTAAAGATGTCTTGGACTGGTCTGTACTGGACGCCGAGAACAGCCATCATGGCGGGGTTGTCAACAATCTCAAACAAATGTGGATCCTGCTGATGATCCTCTGGCAAGCCTTCCAAAAGCGCTGGCGAGTTGGAAATCCATTTGCGCAACTCATAACCAGCGGAGGCCAAAATACCTATCAATTCGTCCCGCAGGAGGATCGCCTCGTCCACTGTGGAGGCGCCCGAGCAAATGTCATCGACGTAAATATCGTCTTTCAAGATGGCGGAGGCTCTTGGGAAACGTAAGCCTTCGCGGTCTGCGAGCTCCCAAAGAGAACGTATTGCCAAGTAGGGGCTTGATCTTAACCCGTACGTATTAGTATTGAGCTCGTAGACGACCATGGGATCGCGAGGAGACTCTCTCCAAAGGATCAGCTGGAAGCGACGGTCATCAGGGTGGATAATAGTCTGCCTGAACATCATTTTTATGTCGGCCACAAAGACAACCTGATGTCGTCGGAAGCTGGTGATGACGTCACAAAGGTCCTTGACCAACTTGGGACCAGAATGCAAGCACTGGTTCAAGGATACGCCTGATGAAGTCTGCGCAGAACCATCAAATACTGTGCGCAGCTTGCCAGTCGATGGCTTCAATACCGCATGATGCGGGAGAAAGTAATGCTCCACCGAACGCCAATCCAAATTTGACACTGACATGTGTCCCAATTGTTCATATTCTCTCACGAACTCAATATACTTCTGTCTGAGCTCCGGATCACGACCCATGCGACGCTCCATAGCCAACAATCTCTTTTCGGCTAAAGGTCGTGACTCACCAAGTGGAGGCCGAACAGACAGGAAGGGTAGCCTCGTAATAATCCGACCAGAACGGAGTCGACCAGTGTTGTTCTGGAAGAACAGCTCGCACTCCTCATGTTCTGGATTCAAACGGGCAGCTTGAGGGGGCTCCTCTACCTCCCAAAACCTCTGAACCGCATCAGAGAGAGCGGAGCCTACAGCCAACAAATTATCAAGTTCAGGTGGAGGGGGGTCCCTAGGTACAGGGCCCATCAAAGCAAATCCAAATATGGTCGGGATGGCAGTCAAACCATTTGGCACCAAGACCCGTTTCCCACCAATCAAAATTCCACCGAGGACATCAGAGCCAATCAACAAATCGATTTGTCCCGGTGTGTCAAATTTGGGGTCTGCCAGTTCCAATCCCGATGTCAAATTCACCACAGCAGCGGGTAGCTGTTTCTGTGGGTGCATACCCAAAATATTCTTCAACACAATAGCCGAGGTTTTAATCCTCGGGTGTGAAGATTCAACAGGGCCAAACAAAACCTTAACTTGCCCTTCAACATTAGAGGCTACGTCCCCTATGCCCCGTATACAATTCGGAAAGGAGCCCATATTTAATTTAACCTGCCCTACCAAATAAGTGGAAACAATGCAACCTTGTGAACCTGTGTCCAATATAGCACGGACAACAACAGAGGTCCCCGTGGGTCCCCAGACCCTAACAGCAACCGTTGGTAGGATAACGGTCTCAATGGGGGAGGTTGGCGTTATAGGGCAGGGGTCAATGACCTATTGTTGCCTGGGCGGCGACCGTTGGCCAGGACCTGGCAAGTCAAAATGAGGGTGCGGCTTGAAGTCCTCAAAGGCGCGATGACTCGATCCGCGCGCCATCTGTGGGGGGTCATAGTGACGCACCCGCCCAAAACGAGGTGGGCGCGAGTCAAGGCGGGGACGCTCCGCCAAAGGAGGGGAATACCTGGGGCAGCAGTCATGGTGCTGGTGACGTTGCGCGGTCGCACATTCAGGTGCGCAAGAGAGAGGAGGCGTGCGCACGCTACGGTTCTCCAAGCGGGGCGAGTGGCGATCAACTGAGCGAGGCGACTCTCGGCTACGCGCCGGTGAGCCTCGGCTGCCACCTTCAAAACACCCGCCCGTGCGCGGCGTCGGCTGGTTGGACAAGCGGCCAACCTCTCTGGCATTCATACAAAGAATGTCCAAATGCTGTCCTCCACAGTGAGGACAGGGGCGAGAGTTTGGGCAGTCTCGCTGGTAGTGGGACCCCAAGCAAGAGAAGCAAAGGCGGCGGGCATTCGCGATGCGCCTACGAGAGGCGACATGTAGGTCCAAGAATGCCCTACAACTGGCCGTTCTGTGCCCCGTGACCTTGCAGTAGGAGCACTCCACTGGGCTCTGCGTGACTGCAAAGCGAGGAGGGCGCCGGTCAACACTGGCTCGGGTGTGAACGCGAGCCTGCTCCTTGACCTTGGGCGGCTGCGACTTAGCCGGCGTGTCACCACCGGAGTTGTCCAAGACCCGGCACTCATCCTCCAGGAACTTCTCCAGGTCAGCAAAGGGGGGCAGATGGGTCGCGCTATCCCCACCAAAGCGCTGTTCAAAACGCGACCTCAGGTCGGCAGGCAGCTTCTTCAGCACAATGTGCACCAATAGATAGGACCATTGGTCCACGGGCAGGTCAAGGCACTTAAGTGCGTTGATGGCCACCAAAAGCGGGTTCAACAGTTGGGTGCGCAACCCAGAGACCCGGGTGAGCGTCGGCAAGCCCAAAATCTGCTCAATGTGCGTGTCGGCGAGGCCACGCTTATTATGGTACCTACGGGTGATTAGGTCCCGAGCCGTCTGGTACGCCTCGTCAGACACGGGCAGATGCTGGATGAGGCCCTTAGCCTCCCCATCCAGAACCGACATTAGATAGGCCAACTTTTGTGCCGGCCGAAGGTCAGCCCTATCATTGACTAGGCTGTCGAACAAATTAATGAAGCCCAGGTAGCTTCCTAGGCAGCCATCAAAATGGGGGAGGTCCAAAGTAGGGAGCCTACTCACCAGCCCCGGTGCTGACCTAGGAAGCTCCTGCTTCAGGCCGGGTTGCCCTTCCCTATCGGCAACTAGTTGTCTCGCAGTATTGGAGACAGCATCATACAGGTCTAAGACCTGGGCATAGTCTTCGCTGACCTTATTTCGCTGGTCAGCGGTGAAATCATTGATTGACACTTCAAGACAGCAAGTGCTGAAAGTGCGGAATTGCTGTTCCACACTTGCCAGGCGATCATCAATCCGCTCGTACCTCTGAAGTAAGGCCTGCTGGCGATCAGGCCGGTTCACTAAAGCATTGGCCGAGGCAAACCAGCGCAGATCTGATGCAATAGCACCAGCAGCCGCACGCAAGTCCTTGATAGCTGACATAATCAAAATTTCAAAAGAGCCCGGACAAGCGTTAAACAATATTAACTATCAAAACTTAATTTTTCTCAATTCTTTGAAACCAACAAAGTATTAGCCTGTTTACTGCAAGTGCAGGCAAGTGACAGGTATTTACTGCCCAACAAAATTAAAGGTTTCAGTATATTGAAACAAACACAAAAGTTATCAAAGTTATAACTTATAACAAAGTAATAAAGTTGAAACTTCAACTTAATTAATTAATTATTTGCAACAGACAGACTAACTGTGTTATTTATGATATACAATAGGAAGTAAGCACAGAATATGTGTTACCTAACAATATTATCTTTATATTATAACAAACAAAGTTTATTAATGTGACCCGCCCAAGTGGCAAGGTCAAGTTGGTTGTTATGTTTATGAATATATGCAATAAACTAAATTTACTAAATTTATTGATACATACAGCTGTTATGTATCCAAACAAACTGACTTATTAATGCAACAACAAATTTAAGTTAGATTTTCCAACAATACAAATCAACAATTACTGATTGAGGTTATATGACAATGTGTTTCAAATTATCTAGGTCAACTTATACAATTAAATATTATGTATTTTAGACAATAACTGACCTGACAAACACTACAATACTGTCTACAAGGTGAGATATATAGCTCATACAACACCAATCTGAGTTCAGATACAATCAACGGCTAAGGTAAACTTGTAAGTTTACAATATAGGCACAGTTAACCACGCTCTTGCTATCAAAAATTATGTCTAGCATTACCGTAGCCAGGCAGGAAGGTGTATCAGAAGTGCGCAGTGGAAGATGTAATACATCTACCTGACCACGATAGACAATGATCCAGACACAATGCACTGCGTTGCACAGCGATGAATTTAAATCAATCAATATCAATATTGGGTTTCACTCACCCGCTATCCTTGCTGATGTCAGGCTTGAGCTAAATTAGACACATTCATACAAGTATATTGGCCAAAATAAATGAATGAAGTATCTTATACTTAGCTATTAAGCTTCAAACGCGACGTTTTCAGGACACGTTGGCACGTGGAAGTCGATACCAGATTCACAGTTTTCACAAATGTCAATCAATAGTTCACAATCAATTTACCGTTGCCAGCACTAGATCAGGCGGCGTTCAAAGCGGTTTACTCAATTTAATTTAATTCGCGTTAATTCAAAAGGCGATATTTTACGTACGAGACGACAACGTGGTAATTTTTCAACGCGGGAAGAGACCGAAGTGACAGTTCAGTGTGACCATTGTCAGAAATTTTCAATAGACTAAACAAAACGTTACTCAATCGATCTAATCGATTTGACTTATAATAAAAACTAATTCTATTTCAAACAAGTAGGAAAATGACTAAAAGTTATGGAATCACTTCTCATTCATGAGTATTACAATATTACAACGTTTTATTTTCAATTTATAATAAATTCAGTATCACAAATAATAGAGTGAATAAAAAATTGGCATTAAGCGAGTGTAAAAGAGAAGCAGTATTGTGCGTGTTCAAAGACTAAAAAACAAAGTATCCAGATGGGACATTCGTAATAATAAAATACTGATGTGTGTTTTTGTCAAGTAATAAAAGTGATTTGAGGCTGTATCAACACAATATATTATTATTATAGAAATACAAAATCATACGTAAGTTACAAACATTGACGAATGATCAAAGTCCATTCACTTGTTCTTGTTTTTCTCCTTTTAGTATTAAACAACTAAGTAGATTGTACTGCACAGTTTTCGCTGCTGACCCACCGTACCCCTGGCAGTACCCCTGGGGGTATGGTGGGTCTTTCAAAGCTTAACCGTACTCCCAGATAATATTGTTGTGTAATTAGTTTATTAATTTCAGTTCGTTGATTTCAAGTTCTACTATTTTGTGGGATCATTCCCAGTATAGTAGTAGTATTGAACAATTCTATGATAGAACTGTCCTAATTCTATTAGCACAACTTGATGAGGAGAACAGAACTAATGGGATAAGTAATAGGAAATGTCCCAGTCTAGTTCTATGTATGTTTTTACAAGGGTATTCAATAGAACTACTGGGACTACCGTAGTGTCACGACATCGCGCTCATATATCCGAATAAATATGTTTTGTAGACGTTCATTTGTGTAATGTGTAAAACAAATGAACGTCTACAAAACAAATGAACGCCTACAAAACAAATGAACGTCTACAAAATAAATGACTTACAGAAAGTTATCAGCTATCGATAGTGATTGCAGAAAACAGGTGCATGCGATTTTCAACCTAATTGACATTAGTCAGAATTTATAATTTTATTACCCTAATATTGCCAGAAAGCGAGAAAAACAAAAAAAAAAGTTTGTCATGAATTGTCAATAAGGTCGAAAATCGCATGCACCTGTTTTTTGCAATCACTATCGATAGCTGATCACTTTCTGGTAGTCATTTGTTTTGTAGACGTTCATTTGTTTTGTAGACGTTCATTTGTTTTGTAGACGTTCAATTGTTTTGTAGACGTTCATTCGTTTAAGACATTTTTATAAATACATATTTATTTTTGCCGTGTGGTTGACGGCATAGAATACAAGTGTCACCACCCCCTATCTTCCCGTGGGTGTCGTAAGAGGCGACTAAGGGATAACACGATGCAATTACCATCTTTGCTTAGAGACGGAAAACTCGACATCAAACCCTATACGACTGCCTCGTTGGTCTCGCGGCATAAATGTGCGCGTGGGATCGGGAGGTCCCGGGTTCGATTCCTGGGTCGGGCAGTGTTATTGGGTTTTTCTGTCACGAAATTCTCAGTAGCAGCACGGAGTCTGGAAATGTGCCCGGTACGGCAATAGGCTCGCCCCTTATTACGTGGGACTAAAGTATATCTGGCGAAAAGTGGGTGTAAAAATACACCTCTGCCTACCCCTTCGGGGATAAAAGGCGTGACGATATGTATGTTTGTATGTACATATTTATTCGGATTTGTGAGCACGATGTTGTGACACTAAATAAATTTCCTATAACTGTTTCCCATTAGTTCTATTCTTCTCATCAAGTTGTGCTAATAGAACTAGTGGGAAAAAAGTATCACTAGTTCTATCATAGAACTGTTCAATAGAACTAGTGGGAATGATTCGACAGCGCAAGGATGATGATGATGACGGGTCTTCAACAGTACCACAAATTATACCTATAATATACAAAGCATTATAACCATTAGCAGTAATACCTAAACGTTTTATTCTCTAATTTATCTCCTTGTTGCACTATATCATCGTACTAGCGCTTGTCTTCGCTTGTCTAAAAATACAAAAACGTAAGTAGTAAGTCATTATCATACGAGAGATAACACTGTTCAGTTTAATGTCCACGTAGCACGTTGGTATAACACTACGAGCATTTCAGCCAGGAGTACGGTTAAGCTTTAAAGACCCACCATACCCCCAGGGGTATTGCCAAGGCTACGGTGGGTCCGCAGCGCACAGTTTTTATATTCACGTACTGTTTTAGGTTTCCATTGAATGAAATGTACTTTTTTAATAAATGTTATAAATAAATCACATCGACTTTTTATTTCCCTACCTTAAATGAATTAATCAAATTTACTTTGAGGCGAATTGAATTTACTCAAGACAGACAAAGTGATCATGTCGCATCTGAGTATTCTGAGTCAAATTATTGTTTGTGAAACGGTCAGCATGATGTCACAATGCGCTTCGTTCCAGAGAGTATATGTTTATCTCTATTTCGCGCTTGCGATTAGATGTGCTATCTCACTTACACTTCTTATCTAATTCTTAGTGTGTCGTTTTGACATATTTAAATTAGTGTGCGTACGCTTTTCGCGATGCGTGCCACTCGTAAGCTCTGTCATGTTACCTTGTCAGTAACCTGTCTACGGTTTCTTACTAGTATGTCTATGGTTTGAACGATTGAGTTTGGAATACGAATTACTTTGTACTTTTGCGAAAACGTACATGCGGGGGTGGAGGGGGATTTTGCGGAGCAACGACGTACGTCCGCCCTCAATCACGCCTAGACAGGCACTGATGAACGGCCGGCGAGCGATATAATGCCAACATTTTGACTATTTTTTTTCTTGGAGAAAAATGATAACGAAATTACGAAATCTGTTTTTACCATTTATT
The DNA here is from genome assembly GCA_944739405.2 of Euclidia mi. Taxonomy (NCBI): domain Eukaryota; kingdom Metazoa; phylum Arthropoda; class Insecta; order Lepidoptera; family Erebidae; genus Euclidia; species Euclidia mi. The sequence goes on along the minus strand of OX123206.2, from coordinate 5,682,335 downwards.
TTAAAATAAAGAGCTGTTTCTATTGACAATACTTTCATATAAATTCATTATGGAATCTCTAAGCAGTACACGTTTAAAATTGTGATTTAGTGCCATGTTTGACATTTTTTTTTATCGAACCAATCATTCCAAATCGTGTTTCTATCTTTACGATTTACTAGAAGATATGTTTAACTTTTATACTTAAATTTTTATTCATTAAAAATATCATAGTACATGGGACTTTCAGACGTTCAAAAATCTTAAAAAGTACTGCAACCTCGCCTTAAATAGCAATCGTTATTGACGAATCATTTTTGTATATTGTAACATTCAAGATGCAGGTTGTAGGGTAAAATCATATTCTTATTAAATTTATTAAACTTTTCCTCACCTAATTCCTATCTACCCTCAACCTTCGCTTGATCGCACGTCAAACGTGCAAAATGGGCACCTCGCCCCTGTTCCGCGCCGACCTCCGAACGTGAAAGACATTATCCTCCTACGGTCGATGCCTACACATCCCGTACCGGACGGTATCATCTCGCGAGTGCTCGGTGTGATTGGCAACCACCAGAAAATCAACCTATGGTGGACAAGGGAGACGAGAGGAAACAAACTCCAGCGACAAGCAAGGTACCTATCTCAGCTTTCCTCTTATTTTCCCCACCATATTAACTGGTCCTTCGAGTCCGGATCCATATATCCTATCGTTCTCAACATCATCAAACATCATTTTCCATGGTTTTATTCCATATCGTATTATATATAAATTTTTCACCTTGAAAAATTTCTACCCTCGTTTAGAAATTGTAATCGTACTTTTCGATCACGTTTTTTCTGAAGTTGTATTGAATTCCGATATAATCTGTTACATTTTCTCAATATTAGCACAGATTTACAAATAATACTACGCATTTTAGTAACTTTTTTATCTGTGTCTCTGTGACAGTTCTTACTTGACTGATTGAACGCTTATTTACTTTTGAGGTTTATTTTCGTACATATAATCTTCAATATGAGCAAAACAAACCAGTATATTGTAAAATTTAACACAATTCATAAAAACATCAGTAAATTGTATGAAATCGGTACGAGTCTATCCCTAAAGGGTGAGGACCAAGCCTTAACTAAGCAGTTTTTAGTTCGTTTTAGGGATATCGAAAAGTATCGCGAACAAATGGATGAACTGTATTCTATTCTTATGTCTGAGTCTACAAACCTTGACGAAAAGAGACGTCAAGAGCTAGACCGTGGTTATGACGAGTTCCAGGAGCAGTTTTACTCTATTCAAGTCATACACTCATCCATAGATTCACAACAATTTACATCATCTAACTCTAACAACAATTCCAATAGTGTTCACAAGTCTAGTGAAATTCGCCTTCCCAAGCTGTCACTCAATAAGTTTAATGGAATTCATGTGGAGTGGCCAAACTTCATTTCAATGTTTAATAGTTTAATTCACAACAATGATCAGCTTAGTGATGTGGAAAAAATGCATTATTTACTTAGTGTACTTGATAGGGAACCCCTATCATTAGTGAAACATTTAAGTTTAACACCTGAAAACTATACAATAGCATATACCTTACTAACTGATCGATATGAAAACAAAAGAGTTATTGCAGATAAATATATAGAAACAATTTTAAGTCTGCCAAATATTTCTCAAACAAATATGAAAACTTTAAACCGATTTGTTTCCACTATCAAGGAAAGCACTCAAGCCCTCAAAGGGTTGAAGTTTGATGTAGATTCTTGGTGTTTTTTGTTACTTCACATAATTCTTAAGAAATTACCTATAGAACTACGCACTAAATTTGAATCAAAAATAGATAATACTAAAATTCCAACATTTAAGGAGTTACTTGGGTTCTTGGAAAATCAGCTGCGAATTCTAGAAAACATTTCTAATTCCACAATTACTAAATCAACACCCAGTAACTCATTCAATGTTGTCGAATCAAATGTTAACACATTAAGTTGTCCATGTTGTAGTCAAAACCATTCTTTATATAAATGTAATAAATTTGAGTCCATGATGCCTTCTGAACGGAAGGCTTTTGTTATACAGAGCAAATTATGCTTTAATTGTCTGCGTAAGCATCATGTGTCTAAGTGTTTATCCCATAGTGTTTGCCAATTATGCAAAGGTCGCCATCATACTAAATTACATTTAGGTGATAGAACAAATACTTCGCCTACACCTCACTCACAGAGTGATAGCAACACTTTAGCTCATACTGCTCAAGCTCAAGTTTTATATAGTGAAGATGGTGTCTCAACTATGGTGTTAGGTACCGCAATCATTTATGTGCAGGATATAAATGGACATTACCATTTAGCCCGGGCGCTTATTGATTGTGGATCACAAGTGTCTATCATCACTGAGGATCTGGCACAGCGTCTGCAGTTACCTCGCAGCCAGTCTAACCCTATAATTGGCTTGGGTGGTGTAGTTAACCAACATACTAGGGGGCGAGTAAAATGCAACATTAAATCTGTTTGTCAGGCCGATAAATCCTTTTATGAACAGTTCATTATTATGAAGCGCATAACTGAAGTTCTACCTTCCATGAATGTTAATAAGTCTGTTCAACAGAAATGTAGGCATTTAGTTTTAGCGGATAAACATTTTGATACCCCGGGTCATATTGACTTGCTTCTGGGTGTTGGTATTTATGGCATAATTTTTGATGGGTTGCGGTTCAGCCTAGGTGAAGACATGCCTACTGCCTACTCATCAATGTTTGGATGGATCATCATGGGCAAAGCTCCTGCAGCATTGAGTCACATTGCCACCAATGTCTCAATGGCCTGCACTGTAGATTTGAATCTTGCTATGAGTCGGTTCTGGGAAAGCGAAGAGCTTCCTAAGCAGCCCATACAGGATCCTGAAAACATTCAATGTGAAAAACATTTTGTGAAGACACATGCTAGGGATGAGACAGGTCGCTTTATTGTATCCATGCCGTTCAAGGTACACCCCAAGGCATTAGGTGACACGCATGTCACAGCCTTGAAGCGGTTCCATAATCTTGAGCGCAGACTTCTCAAGGATGACAGGTTGCGAGAGCTGTATGTCGAGTTCATGCGAGACTACCATGCAGCTGGACATATGCGCGAAGTCACCTCCCCTGTATCCTCTGAGCGTTACTACATTCCCCATCATGGAGTTCTCAAGGAACACAGCAGTACTACCAAGTTGCGCGTTGTTTTCGACGCCTCTTCGGCTAGTTCCTCTGGTGTGTCTCTAAACCAAATACTTATGTCTGGCCCTAAGCTACAGAAAAACATAGAGGATATTATTTTACGCTTCAGGGTTCACCACATAGTGTTCACTGCTGATATACGACAGATGTATAGGCAGGTCAAAATGGCTGATGAAGACTGTAAGCTGCAAACCATCTTCTGGCGTGAATCCCCTGATCATCAGCTTAAGCAGTACGAGTTGACCACCGTCACTTATGGTGTCTCCAGCTCGGCTTATCAGGCTATTCGTGTAATTCATGAACTTGCTAACTTAAATTCGGACAAGTATCCTCAAGCTGCTCAAGTGCTCCTGGAAGGGACCTTCGTCGATGATATCGTGACGGGATCTTCCTCGCTAGGTTCTGCGCGGCAGCTCCAGCGGGAGATAGTTGCTATCCTTGAGCAAGGAGGTTTCACGCTCCGCAAGTGGTCCAGTAATTCCCAGGAATTGTTGTCACTACTTCCTGCTGACCACTGCGAGTCTCCTTATCGTTTCGATGGCGAGGATAACATATTTAAAATTCTTGGCATCGAGTGGAACTCAAAAAATGATTGCTTCATCTACCATGTTTCAGAGATGAACAACACCATGACTAAGCGTGGTGTGCTCTCCAACATCGCCAGACTGTACGACCCATGTGGTTTCTTAACGCCAACAATATTTAAGGCTAAACTTTTTATGCAAACGCTTTGGTGCCTTGATTCCGGCTGGGATGATCCACTTCCCTCAGATTTTCTCGAATCCTGGAAAACATTTCTGGCCGATTTTCACAACCTAAATAAGGCTTCACTTCAGCGATGCATTCTGCCTGATCAACCGGTTGCGATTCAAATCCACGGTTTCAGCGATGCATCCGAGCGTGGGTATGCATCTTGTGTGTACCTCCGCGCTGAGAGCTTCGATGGCAGCGTTTGGCTTCGCATTCTCGGCGCCAAATCACGCGTAGCTCCTTTGAAGCAGAAGCTAACAATACCCAAGCTGGAACTCAACGGCGCTCTCTTGCTAGCTCATCTAATCGAGCACATAGTTTTAAATTTACGAGATAAAATTCCTATTCAATCCATTCACGCCTGGACGGATTCTACCATTGTTTTATCATGGTTAAAGATGTCACCACACAGATTACAAACATTTGAAGGTAATAGAGTGTCACAAGTCCAAGCCTTGTGTCCAAACATTGTCTGGAAGCATGTTCCATCGACAATGAATCCAGCTGATTCTGCTAGCCGTGGCCTGACACCATCTGAATTGGTAGAACATCCTCTATGGTGGTCCCCACCTTGGCTTGCAGAAAATCCTGCGACATGGCCTGGGGACTTGCCTTCAGTATGCGAGGTGGATTTGCCTGGAGTCAAATCAACTTCCCTTGCTTCCACTGCTGCTCGAGTTCTGCCTTCTTCATTACTTCTGGACAATTTTAGCTCGCTTACCAAGCTACAGGCTGTTGTAGGTTGGTGCAAGCGATTCCTGTTTAACAGTTGCAATGCCATTCAGCGGCGCTCCGGACCTCTATCGGTTTCAGAATTAAACGATAGCTTGAGTTGTATAATCAAGTTGGTCCAGTCCGCAACGCTGTCCGAAGAAATGGAATCACTGCGCAGTGGAAGGGGGTTAAAGGAAGCCTTGATGCGACTAAATCCGTTCATCTGTGACGAAGGGATTCTGCGAGTTGGCGGTAGAATCAGTAAATCCGAGCTGAATTTTGCTGCTAAGCACCCTGTAATATTACCGAAAAATCATCATGTAACAAATCTCATTATTGAACACTACCACAAATTATATCTTCATCCTGGCTTGGCCACCCTGCAGGCCCTACTCCAGCGCAAGTTCTGGATCATATCGGCTCGGCGAGTGATTAAGCAGGTGATATTTCGCTGTCAACGTTGCTATCGATTGCGTCCCAGGTCTACCGAGCCATTCATGGGGGACCTGCCGTCCAGTCGAATCACCTCAGCTCGACCCTTTCAACGCGTTGGAGTGGATTTTGCCGGTCCCTTTTGGCTAAAGGTTTCTAAGATTCGAAACGCCAAGGCAATGCGATGTTACCTTTGCATTTATATTTTTTTCACTACAAAATGTGTTCATTTGGAGATCGTATCTGAGTTTTCCACCGAAGCTTTCATCGCTTGCTTGGATCGGTTCATCTCCCGCCGAGGTCTTCCCTCAGATATTTACAGCGACTGCGGCACGAATTTTGTAGGTGCCCGTAGCCACTTAAAGGAAATTTATAAATTAATATCGAGTTCATCGGACGATATTCATAATTCTTTATCTAACAAACAGATTGCTTGGCATCTGAACCCGCCTGCAAGTCCCCATATGGGCGGCTTGTGGGAAAGCGCTGTCAGGTCCGCCAAATTAATTCTCAACCGCGTCCTAGGCGACCGCTCTTTATTTTTCGAGGAATTGGCAACAATTTTCACTAAGGTAGAAGCTGTCTTAAATTCTAGACCACTGTGCCCTCTTTCAAGCGATCCCAGCGATTTAGAAGTCCTAACTCCTGGTCATTTTATCATAGGGCAACCGCTGTTGGCGTTGCCGGAACGGAACGTAGAGGATAGCTTCATTAGCCCGCTGAAGCGCTGGCAGCTGCTCCGACAAATCACCCAACATTTTTGGAGACGTTGGCACTCCGAATACTTGCACACTTTATCTCAACGCCATAAATGGCTAGTAAAAACCGCGAATATTCATGTCGGTGATTTGGTCCTCATTAAGGACAGCTCTCCACCGCTTCAGTGGCGTAAGGCTCGCGTTACTCGTCTCTGTCCCGGCAAGGACAACATCGTTAGGGTAGTGGAATTGAGAACAGCAACTGGAACTATGCTCAGGCCAGTTGTCAAACTTTGTCCTTTGATACCTAGGACGAACTAAAAACCTTTACTTCAACTTTAAAAAAAAATTCAATTATGTATTATTTATCATTAAAATCAACATATTTTTATAGATTAATTGAAAATCAGTGTGTCTATCACCATTTAGAAAATCAGCGTGTTAATCACCACTTAGTAAATAAGCATTCAATTTAGTACTTATAGCAAATTTTACTATTTCTTTTTTTACCCATCTTAAAGAGCTGACTCGCTCTTTGGGGGGCGGTATGACGAATCATTTTTGTATATTGTAACATTCAAGATGCAGGTTGTAGGGTAAAATCATATTCTTATTAAATTTATTAAACTTTTCCTCACCTAATTCCTATCTACCCTCAACCTTCGCTTGATCGCACGTCAAACGTGCAAAATGGGCACCTCGCCCCTGTTCCGCGCCGACCTCCGAACGTGAAAGACATTATCCTCCTACGGTCGATGCCTACACATCCCGTACCGGACGGTATCATCTCGCGAGTGCTCGGTGTGATTGGCAACCACCAGAAAATCAACCTATGGTGGACAAGGGAGACGAGAGGAAACAAACTCCAGCGACAAGCAAGGTACCTATCTCAGCTTTCCTCTTATTTTCCCCACCAGTTATTATGTAAGTTGCAGCGAACGGTTTAAATACGATTACAGTTTACCACCGTTATCCTTTGTTCGCTTGTTTGGTTGAACGCGCTAATCCCAGAAACTAATACTTCGAATTGTCTTCTGACCTAAAATCACCCTTACGCCGAAACTTCAAGTTTAACGTGAAACCAATGCAAATATTGGGTGTGTACATTAGATACTCCGACATGAATTATTCTTATCGCACGCAATTAAAGCTAAAATGAAAATGTACATTCTGGAGATGGTTTCAACCTGCGAATCAAAGCAAAGACTGGCAGGTCAGGTTGAATCATCAAAGACCATTCAATAGATTTTGCGTAAAAGAGTAACAAACAACCATCCTCGCAAACTTTCACGTTCTTGTAGTAATATGTAAGATCGAATTTATTTTCTTAGACGAATATGCTAACTAACACTGTGTGGCAGTCCAGGTCATGCACTGAGAACATACAGTCGTAAAGTACGCCCCGTTGCTCCGCGTGCGACACTTGGACCTCTTCCAAGGGTGTTCTTGGTGGAATTGAACACATATCTCTTGTATTCTAATATCTATGCACCGATACATGCCATACTCTATTTACATACATACATACATAGACTGACGCCTGTTTCCCGGAGGGGTAGGCAGAGACTACGGAACGCCATTTGCAACGATCCTGACATACCTCACTTGCTTCACTCACTCCCATCAAGTTTCTCATGCATGCTCTTCTGTTAAGGGTACTTCTGACTTGTCCTTTTTTCAGGATGTCTCCAATCTGGTCAGAGAACGTCCGCCTAGGTCTTCCCCTTTGTCCTGTTCCATTCACACTTGCCTTATATATCTTCTTTGTCAGTCTATCGTCATCCATCGTCTCCATGTGCCCAAACCATCTTAACATGCCTTTCTCAATGCTTGTCACTACATCTTCTTTTACCCCACACCACTCTCGTATCACACAATTCTTTACTCTGTCGGTCAAAGACACACCACACATACTTCTCAGTGCTCTCATTTCTACAGCATTTATTTTACTTTCAAATCTCTTCTGCCATACCCAACTTTCACTACCATACATAAGGGTAGGCACTAACACGCCTCTATGTACAGCCAAACGTGCCTTTTTGGACACGTTTTGACTGTTCATAAACGCTTTCAGAGCTCCATTCACACTATTACCTGCATTAACTCTCCTTTCAATATCTTCTTCATTCTTACCATCTCTTGTAAACAACGTACCTAAGTAAACAAACTCATTCACTTGTTCCACTCGCTGTCCATCGATCAAAACATTACAAGCCGTAACGCATTCCTCCTTTTCAAAAACCATAACTTTCATTTTACTTACATTCACTTTCATTCCTTTCCTCTCTAACGCACCATGCATGATTGCTACCATCTCCTGCAACTCCTCCGCTGAAGATGCAAGTATTACCTGATCATCAGCATAAAGGAGGCATTTGACGAGTAACCCATTCATCCTTAATCCGCAGTCACACTGTTTTAAATCTTGCAAACAACTGTCCATGAAGAGGTTAAACAGCCACGGCGACGCTACACATCCCTGTCTAACACCTTTGTCGATGGTAAACCAGTCAGTGTATGCCCCGTTTATCCTCACACAAGCTTTAGAATCCTCATAAAGGGATTTCAGAGCTCGAATGAGGCTGCTGTCCACCCCATTCATTGACAGCACCGACCACATTTCATTCCTCACCACTTTATCGTAAGCCTTTTCCAAATCCACGAATGCGCAATAGACCTTTTGACCTTTGGCCAAAAACTTTTCGGCTATGCTTCGCAAGGAAAAAACCTGATCCGTGCATCCCATACCCTTTCGGAATCCCGCTTGTACATCCCATATTTTCTTGTCGGTTACTTCCATAACTCTTTCAATAAGTACCTTTGCATACAATTTGCCAACAATGCTGAGAAGGCTAATGCCTCTATAGTTTTTGCAATCTTGTTGCGAGCCTTTTCCTTTATAAAGAGGCACAACTACAGCTGTGGTCCAGTCATTAGGTACTCGGCCGGTGGTCCAGCACAAGTTATATAACCGCTGCAACTGACCAACTATGACGCCCTGTCCAGCCTTCAGCATTTCGACTGTAATCCTATCATATCCTGCAGCCTTACCTACTTTCATACTTCCCAGTGCCTTCACGACCTCATCCACGCCAATAACGCTTTCATCATTGCTATCGTTACCATTCATTTCAGCTATCGGTGTCTCTATCGCCGACCTTTCAAATAAACTTTCAAAATACTCTTTCCATCTCTTCAGCACGCAAGATTCATCATTTACTATCTTTCCATTCTCGTTTCTAATGGATGTGTGTTCTGAAGATTGAGTTCTTCCTCGAACTGCACGAACGGATTTCCAGAAAAACTTAATGTTTCTCTGGAAACCGTTAGATAATCTGATATCAAACTCATCTTTCTTTCCTCTTTTTTCCTTTTAACCATTTCTTTCACTATTCTTTTTGACCTAACAAACTCCTTTCTTGCTTCATCTATGTCTACACTCGTTGCTTTTCCCATTCTTTCATTTGCTCTGGCAGCCAACCAATCTGAACAAGCTTTCTTCTTCTCTGACACTGCTGATTGTACATCCTTGTCCCACCATGTATTCTTAACCTTTCGTATTTTCCTTCTCTTGATCACACCACATACTTCAGACGCTACACATACTACCTCTTCTTTAAAGGCCTGCCATAATTCTTCCATATCATTTATGCAATCGAACCTCTCAAATTTTGCTATCAATCTTCGTTTATACTCATCTTTCACATCTTTCTCTTGTAGATTTTCTACCTTAATTCTTTCCAAGACCCTATTTTCATTACGCTCTCGGTGTCGCCATCCTTTAAAGAGCCCACTTATCCGGCTCAACACCAAGAAATGGTCTGTGTAGATGCCGATCCCTCGATATGCTCTTGTATCCAACACATTCTTTCTCAATCGTTCATCTACTATCACAAAATCAATCATACTTCTTCTAACATTTTTCGCCTCTCGCGTATACATATGTATCCCTTTATGATCAAACATGGTGTTTGTCACACAAAGGCTCCACTCCAAACAAATCTCAAGCAGTACTTTTCCATTTTCGTTCACACTCTCATCACCAAATGCACCTAACACCCTTTCAAATCCATCTCACTTTACTCCCACCCATCCATTGAAATCCCCTAACAAGATCAATCTTTCATTATCCTTGCAGTTCCTCAAAATCTCTCTTAAACTCTCCCAAAACTCCTGCCTTTCGTCTTGCTCATGTTGTGACATACCCGTTACTATATTGACCGAGGCGTACACCCCCACAATAAAGAGACGAGTAAGTCCTACTTTCATTCTCATCCACAGTAGCCTAGCATTTACACATTCAAACTCTTTTACACACTCATTCATTCGCGCAGACAGTATTACACCAACTCCCTTACAGGCTCTGGTGGTACTATCTACCCCAGACCAATACGCCGTATATGCGCCATGCTTGGTGGTTTCACACCCTTTTCTTTTTGTTTCATTCACAGAAAGAACATCAATCCTTTCTATCATCTGACATACTTCATCCAATTTGCCGTTCATTCCTCCTCCAACATTCAATGTTGCAAACCTGCTCTCCGTAGGCCGCTTTTCGCCCTCGCGGGAAACGAGACGTGATGGGTTGCGAACCGCGTCGCCGCCGTGTGAGGAAATATTATTAATTGTTCCCATTGCGTTCCCACGAGATTTAGGGTTTTTAAATGTCCATCCTCATAGAGCCCTTTACGGGGGTAAGGCGGAATATCACGTGTGCCCTGTATATACTCTATTTGTTGTTTAAAATAAACGTTCACCCAAATTTTCCAGATACTTTCTTTTGATATTCTAAATTCTATTTTTTTTTTTCGTTAGACTTTTCACATATCATATATATTTCATAGACTATACACTATATTGTGAAGGAAAGTAGGAGGTATACACTGTGTACCCCTCTACTATTTCTTAACAAGAAAATTAGTTGAAGTTGAGGGTAGCTTCACCTTTCTCTTGGGTTGGTAACGCGTGAGCATGACAGGTAGCAGAAAGAAAAGATAAAGGTTTTCTTTCGTCTACCTTAGCAGTCAGTCACGTCCCAATTCGAGTGTGTTTTCTTCATATCATCATTATCATACAGTCGCAGTCTACTGTTTGGCAAAGTCCTCTCTTAGTTTGCACAACAATAGCATTTTTTCACTTTTCTCAACATTTTTTTTCACACATACTATTTGATTCGTGTATTTTTCGTCATTCATAAGTTGCCTCTGACGAGACCCACGGAATGAAATCAGGTAGTGACGCTTTGTATTCCTAATCACTACATGGATTTAGTAATCTCTTTACTTAGGATGCTGAATAAAGAATTATTTATCTATCTAAAATGTCAACCATGTATTAAAATCAGTGCTATCCAAGTGAGCCTCTAGCACGTCTGCCAGCGGCTATAAAAAACAAACAACTCTGTCGCATGCATGACCCATATAAATTTTATCCAACTATACTTCAAATATTATTTTTCAACAGCGCCTGCGAAATTTCTCACTTCACTCGACCCACATTGAATTGGAAACTTGAGGATGAATTTTAAACTAAATACCCGTCCCGCATGAAACAAGAGACCAACAAACCTTGAGCGAGGGTCGATGGAGCACGGGAGCTGTTATAATACCGAGGCGAACCGCTTCAAACTGACACGAACTGGCCCCAACTGGTACCGGCTAGTGGGTTACTACTATCGGCTTACTATAGTAGTTGACGATTAAGCTGCATATGTTTTTATATATGAGAAAAATCCATGTTCTCGAAAGTCATATCAAATATATCCGCACTTCTCCAGCATGGTGTACTATAATAGCTAAGATTTAAATTAATACTCTACTATATTCTTCTTTTCTTGCTCGAACAGAAGATAAGGATATATGCTATTGCCTTGCACAAATTTACTTTATATATTTTTTTAATTTTAATAAAAGCTATGGCGTGTGCTACATTTGTCGTAAATATCTATGCCATTCTCGCTACTAAATTTGAAAAACCGTGAGAATAGATGAATGTTCTGGTACTCTTCGAACTGCTATGGGAAAGATGAAACCTTACAATAATATAGCTAGTAGGCCAGAGCAGCACATAAGACACCTTTTGTCACGATAACTGCACCCAGATGGACGAAATATAGCAGGAAAACAAAATCTTAAATACAGTAGCTGTAGATTTGAAACCTCATGGTTATCAGAATCAAACGCGGCCATACAGAATTAATTTAAGCTTTGTTCTAACAGTTTTTGTTCATGCTTGTTTGCTGTGTAAAGCGATTCATTATCTGACTAATTTTTCGTTTGTTTCCATTTTTGTTAACGTTTGTGTAAAGAATTAAATTTGTATCAACCACATTATTTATGTAAATTTATCTTTCGCTTCCGCAAGTGATTTACGAAGCACAGATTAAATGAATCTGTTTAATAAAAAAATTGCCTTTTTAAATGTTTGCTTTTTTCAAATATGGAACGTCAATATGGCTTAGAAAAAATAATTTTATGTGTAATTTCTTTAATTCAAATAAGAAGCTGCCAGTGTGCCAATACAAGTGTACAGTCACAAAATACATGCATGCTCACAAGTATTATATACAAAACGTTACATAAATTCTAAGTATTCGATCCTAATAGAATACAGTTCCACAGAGAAAATCCTCGGAGTTCTTTTAGAAAATCTCACATTCATACAACTGTTTATAGGAGCATTGCTTCCTCAGCTAACGTCTTGTGTGATTCAAAAATATGGAGTAGGCTTACGTCTCCAATGTTTGTTTAGTTACTGCCGTGGGAAATTAAATTAAAGTCATTTGTTACTATGATGTTATGTCGTTTATTGACTAACCGGTACAGTGGTTAGCGAGCGAGTGCCCGCAGTAGGTTTCCATACATTCTCGCTGACACATACATAATATAATATTACAATACCTAGAACTCCCACATTTGTTTTTCAGGCTGAGCTTAGGTTATATTATTTCAATAACATATTATTTAGTTGTTCGTTGAACCCATTGGAACGACATAAACTTCTAAGATTTTAAAAACAATGTCTTAAGTCGCGACCAATCCAGGGATAAAGAAATTTTCTGGCTGGTGGCTCCATTTGCTTAGGACATTTTTACCTTGTTAATTTCCGTGTGGTGAGGGATACCACTGCGATGATATGTAAGACAAGACATATATATCATCATCATATCAGCCGAAAGACGTCCACTGCTGAACATAGGCCTCCTCCAAGGCTCTCCACATAGACCGATCCTGAGCCACCCGCATCCATCCACTGCCCGCGACCCCAACAAGGTCGTCAGTCCACCTTGCGGGAGGCCTACCTCTGCTACGACGTCCTGTGCTTGGCCGCCACTCTAGAACCTTTCTGTTCCAACGGCCATTGGTTCTTCTAATATAAATATACCTATACAAAATTCAATAAATACGTTACTGATTAACTAAATACAACGTTCAGCAAAAACAATGAGGCGAAAGAAGCTGAATTTGGCGTGTACTTTGGGGTGCAAGAAGAAGGGATTTCTCAAAATTCTTACGCGATTGGGAAGGAACGTTATAATTATAATGACGATGATACTAATTAATATTTATATATGTAGCAAGCAGGTTATTAATATGTAGTATAGGCTGGCATCAGACTTCATCAATCGTTAGAGCCCGCGTGCTAAGTGCGGTAGATTTCCATAAAAGCAAAACATAAGAGCCGCATGCGGACTCTTTTAATTAGCCCATACACGCTTTATGCACGGTACGGCAGTTTTGTTCTCTTCTTCTCCTTTTTGTGTTTGGCAAACTTTGGTATCCGAGTCGCCCGAATTCCTTCTTCAGAGTCAAGTACCGACTGACGGCTTTACTTGCCCTCCTAAGTACGGTATTGTACTGCAATAAATTCCACCACAGATCTTCACACATCTAGTTAGTGACCTCTGCAAACGTTGCCTTTATTCTTCGATCTATTACCGGAAAGAAAAGGCAAAAATTTTAAGCTTTGTAAGTTGGCAAGGTACAATTCTTAGTAAACCACTTAATTGTTCATAAAGTTGTCGTAAGGAAGACAAAAATAATGGCGTTTAAATACAAGCACCCACAAAATGCCTGCAAGCGAGTTAATCTTGGAAATTTTGAGCGATATAAATTGCGTCCTTGATTATGAAGAAAATTGTGTAACATGGTAAACTTTTTTATTACAAAGACAGCGCCTAGATGAGTTACCAATAACAGACTACTATGCAGATAATACTGGGTTTAAAACCACTACCAACCACAGACTTTTCGAGTTTTATGCGCATGAAATAGTTTAATATCGCTTAACCCGTGCCTCGAAGAATACGTCAAGATGTGGGTCCTGGTTGTCATAATTTTTTTTGATAAACGAAGGTATACAATGAATACACTTTTAATATACTAACACTGATCGGAGCAATCTTATATCGCTATCACTTTACGAAAACTCTATACCAAAGTAAATATTCTCAGTCATTTGGCTAGACTCGTAAGCTTATTTAATTCAATTCATCTTTGTTTCCTGAACATAGATACATTAATGTAGACTTTCTTGAAAATTGCGCTTTTGGTAGTTTCAAGAACAATAAATTTCCCCTCAATACACCTCAGAATACTGCGATATAGCGACATGGCCTAACGAAACTTGCCCTTTGATAAAAACCGGGGCCCGCAGTTTTACGTGCCCTTCGATGCACGGCAGTGCTCTGATATAAATGCTACGCGCGGTCACCCATCCAACTGATGACCTGTGCAAGCGTTGCTTAACTTTACCGACCTGTTACAAACGACAAGGAAATTCACACTACTTGCGCTAAAAAAAATACTCGTCAGTGTGGCCTAGACTGAATGACCCAGTGTCCTAAAGGTACAAATGAAAAACAGCGCTCGGTAGGTTACCAAAATATAAGACTAGCGTAGTTACGTATACGTACGTATTTAATAATACATGTGTGTCGAGTTGTCGTGTAATGCAGTTAGACATTTTGTTTGGGTCGCAACCGTATGCATTGTCGCTCTAAAGCTTCACAACTGCAAGCTGTTTACGTATTTTATATTTTTGAACAACTAAGCACATTCACTATCTTTTAATACTTTGAACAAAATTTGAAGGCTGGTTTAGCGTAGTGGTTTAACCGCCTCGTCGGCGTCGTTTTGACTGACTAAGTTCAAAATCCACACTAGATATCTTTTTTTTTTGTACTTTATTGTACACTTATACATACATTGGTAGAAATTTTCTGAACAAGTAAATACAAAGGGCGGCCTTATCGCTGACAGCGATCTCTACCAGGCAACCTTTGGATGGATATTATTGGTCAAAGTCAAAGTCAAAGTCAAATTATTTATTTGTGAACATAGGTAATGCGAGATGTTATAACATAATAATAAAGTTCTTCTATGTTTTGCTTTAGAAAGCATACAAATATTAACACAAACTTAAATACATTGAGAAAACAAAAATCATAATCAATCATAAATAAAACAACTATTGTCAAAATATGTGAATAAATTATTAAAATACATACAGGCATACATCGGCGATAATAATAAATCTAGAATTGTTATATTGTAATATATTTGTCATTTAAAAATTCTGTGACTGTATAGTAGGCTTTTTTAATTAAAATATTATACAATGTCTTTTTAAACACCTCAAATTTGCTCATTTTTAGTAGAGTAGTTGGTAAATGATTATATATTTTTGGGGCCATACCCAAAAAGTTGGCATTATAAATGGCCTTTTTGTGTCTTTTCATATGTATTTTATTTTGATGGCGAGTCAAAGTCAGTGTGTCAAACAATTGGATGTTCTTTTTTATAAAAATTGCGACCTCATATATATAAAGAGATGGCAGGGTCATTAATTTCAAAGTAGTAAAATGCGGTTTACATGAATCCGTGATTTTTACACCACATATAGCCCTGACACATTTCTTTTGAGCTTTGAATGCTAATTCCCTATCTGGAGAGTTACCCCAGTATATAACACCATACCTCAATGTTGATGACACATAGCCATGATACGCCGTTAATAGTGCTGGCTTATCTACTACTTTAGCAAGGTTGTAGAGAGCATATGAGTATTGGCTAAGTTTTTTACAAACATTTTCTATGTGTATTTTCCAGTTCATGCTTTCGTCCAACCAGATACCTAAAAATTTTGTGTGATTAATATTAATAATTTTTGTGTTATCGTAATGTATGTTTAATTCAATATCTTTTGTCCTTTGCTTAAATTGTATTATTTTAGTATTGTTTGAAATAGAATTAGTTTTTATTATAAGTCAAATCGATTAGATCGATTGAGTAACATTTTGTTTAGTCTATTGAAAATTTCTGACAATGGTCACACTGAACTGTCACTTCCGTTACTTCCGTTCGCCCTTTTGAGAAATTACCACGTTGTACTCTCGTACGTAAAATATCGCCTTTTGAAAAGCACATCATTGTAGCTACGCGAATAGTTATGAAATCTAAATAGAGTAAACCGCCTTGAATGCCGCCTGATCTAGTGCTGGCAACGGTAAATTGTGATAAAAGACATTGTGAACTATTCATTGACATTTGCAAGGAGAAATTGCGAATCCTGTGAACTTGCATCGTGCATTGAAGACGCCGCGTGGAGTCTGGTAAAGTAAAGATAATTCACTTGCTAATATTGGCCAATTTTAGTCTTGTGTGTATCTAGCTTGCCTCCAGGACTCCACTCAAGAACATCACCAGGATATAAGGTAAAATTTTCATGTACCTACTCAATACTTTACTCGCTGTGCAACGCAGTACAGTTGTGTCTGAGATTTGTTGTGGCTGACAAGGGCTGATGAATAGAGTCACGCGTCCACAAATCTGCTGCAATTGATCCCAGCTCCTTCTAGCCAAAATTCTAGACATACCATTTTTGGTGCAGAGCTGTAGTTGAAATTTAGCCGCTGTTGCATTACTGAGTATAAACTCAGATTGGTATGAGCTTGTATCCTATCACCTTGTAGACAGTATTGTAGTGTTTGTCAGGTCAGTTATTGTCTAAAATACATAATATTTAATTGTATAAGTTGACCTAGATAATTTGAAACACATTGTCACTTAACCTCAATCAGTAAGTAATTGTTGATTTGTATTGTTCAAAAATCTAACTTAAATTTGTTGTTGCATTAATAAGCCAGTTTGTTTGGATACATAACAGCTGTATGTATCAATAAATTTAGTAAATTTAGTTCATTGCATATATTCATAAACATTGTAATAATCAAACTTGACCTTGCCACTTGGGCGGGTCACATTAATAAACTTTGTTTTGTTATAATATAGATAATATTGCTAGGTAACACATATTCTGTGCTTACTTACTATTGTATATCTCAAATAACACAGCCAGTCTGTCTGTTGCAAATAACTAATTAATTAATTTGAAGTTTCAACTTTTAATTTGTTATAAGTTATAACTTTGATAACTTTTGTGTTTGATTCTTCAATATATTGAAACTATTAATTTTGTTGGACAGTAGATACCTGTCACTTGCCTGTACTTGCAGTAAACAGGCTTATACTTTGTTGGTTTCAAAGAATTAAGAAAAATTAAGTTTTGATTGCTAATTTTATTTAGCGCTTGTCCGGGCTCTTTTGAATTTTGATTATGTCAGCTATCAAGGACTTGCGTGCGGCTGCTGGTGCTATTGCATCAGATTTGCGCTGGTTTGCCTCGGCCAATGCTTTAGTGAACCGGCCTGATCGCCAGCAGGCCTTACTTCAGAGGTACGAGCGGATTGACGATCGCCTGGCAAGTGTGGAACAGCAATTCCGCACTTTCAGCACTTGCTGTCTTGAAGTGTCAATCAATGATTTCACCGCTGACCAGCGAAATAAGGTCAGCGAAGACTATGCCCAGGTCTTAGACCTGTATGATGCTGTCTCCAATACTGCGAGACAACTAGTTGCCGATAGGGAAGGGCAACACGGCCTGAAGCAGGAGCTTCCTAGGTCAGCACCGGGGCTGGTGAGTAGGCTCCCTACTTTGGACCTCCCCCATTTTGATGGCTGCCTAGGAAGCTACCTGGGCTTCGTTAATTTGTTCGACAGCCTAGTCCATGATAGGGCTGACCTTCGGCCGGCACAAAAGTTGGCCTATCTAATGTCGGTACTGGATGGGGAGACAAAGGGCCTCATCCAGCATCTGCCCGTGTCTGACGAGGCGTACCAGACGGCTCGGGACCTAATCACCCGTAGGTACCATAATAAGCGTGGCCTCGCCGACACGCACATCGAGCAGATTTTGGGTTTGCCGACGCTCACCCGGGTCTCTGGGTTGCGCACCCAACTTTTGAACCCGCTCTTGGTGGCCATCAACGCACTTAAGTGCCTTGACCTGCCCGTGGACCAGTGGTCCTATCTATTGGTGCACATTGTGCTGAAAAAGCTGCCTGCGGACCTGAGGTCGCGTTTTGAACAGCGCTTTGGTGGGGATAGCGCGACCCATCTGCCCCCCTTTGCTGACCTGGAGAAGTTCCTGGAGGATGAGTGCCGGGTCTTGGACAACTCCGGTGGTGACACGCCGGCTAAGTCGCAGCCGCCCAAGGTCAAGGAGCAGGCTCGCGTTCACACCCGAGCCAATGTTGACCGGCGCCCTCCTCGCTTTGCGGTAACGCAGAGCCCAGCGGAGTGCTCCTACTGCAAGGTCACGGGGCACAGAACGGCCAGTTGTAGGGCATTCTTGGACCTACATGTCGCCTCTCGAAGGCGCATCGCGAATGCCCGCCGCCTTTGCTTCTCTTGTTTGGGGTCCCACTACCAGCGAGACTGCCCAAACTCTCGCCCCTGTCCTCACTGTGGAGGACAGCATTTGGACATTCTTTGTATGAATGCCAGAGAGGTTGGCCGCTTGTCCAACCAGCCGACGCCGCGCACGGGTGGGTGTTTTGAAGGTGGCAGCCGAGGCTCACCGGCGCGTAGCCGAGAGTCGCCTCGCTTAATTGATCGCCGCTCACCCCGCTTGGAGAACCGTAGCGTGCGCACGCCTCCTCTCTCTCGCTCACCTGAATGTGCTGTTCAGCGTCACCAGCACCATGACTGCTGCCCCAGGTATTCCCCTCCTTTGGCGGAGCGTCCCCGCCTTGACTCGCGCCCACCTCGTTTTGGGCGGGTGCGTCATTATGACCCCCCACAGATGGCGCGCGGATCGAGTCATCGCGCTTTTGAGGACTTCAAGCCGCACCCTCGTTTTGACTTGCCTGGTCCTGGCCAACGGTCGCCGCCCAGGCAACAATAGGTCATTGACCCCTGCCCTATAACGCCAACCTCCCCCATTGAGACCGTTATCCTACCAACGGTTGCTGTTAGGGTCTGGGGACCCACGGGGACCTCTGTTGTTGTCCGTGCTATATTGGACACAGGTTCACAAGGTTGCATTGTTTCCACTTATTTGGTAGGGCAGGTTAATTTAAATATGGGTTCTTTTCCAAATTGTATACGGGGCATAGGGGACGTAGCCTCTAATGTTGAAGGGCAAGTTAAAGTTTTGTTTGGCCCTGTTGAATCTTCACCTCCGAGGATTAAAACCTCGGCTATTGTGTTGAAGAATATTTTGGGTATGCACCCACAGAAACAGCTAGCCGCTGCTGTGGTGAATTTGACATCGGGATTGGAACTGGCAGACCCCAAATTTGACACACCGGGACAAATCGACTTGTTGATTGGCTCTGATGTCCTCGGTGGAATTTTGATTGGTGGGAAACGGGTCTTGGTGCCAAATGGTTTGACTGCCATCCCGACCATATTTGGATTTGCTTTGATGGGACCTGTACCTAGGGACCCCCCTCCACCCGAACTTGATAATTTGTTGGCTGTAGGCTCTGCTCTCTCTGATGCAGTTCAGAGGTTTTGGGAGGTAGAGGAGCCCCCTCAAGTTGCCCGTTTGAATCCAGAACATGAGGAGTGCGAGCTGTTCTTCCAGAACAACACTGGTCGACTCCGTTCTGGTCGGATTATTACGAGGCTACCCTTTCTGTCTGTTCGGCCTCCGCTTGGTGAGTCACGACCTTTAGCCGAAAAGAGATTGTTGGCTATGGAGCGTCGCATGGGCCGTGATCCGGAGCTCAGACAGAAGTACATTGAGTTCATGAGGGAATATGAACAGTTGGGACACATGTCTGTGTCAAATTTGGATTGGCGTTCGGTGGAGCACTACTTTCTCCCGCATCATGCGGTATTGAAGCCATTGACTGGGAAGCTGCGCACAGTATTTTATGGTTTTGCGCAGACTTCAACAGGCGTATCCTTGAACCAGTGCTTGCATTCTGGTCCCAAGTTGGTCAAGGACCTTTGTGACGTCATCACCAGCTTCCGACGACATCAGGTTGTCTTTGTGGCCGACATAAAAATGATGTTCAGGCAGACTATTATCCACCCTGATGACCGTCGCTTCCAGCTGATCCTTTGGAGAGAGTCTCCTCGCGATCCCATGGTCGTCTACGAGCTCAATACTAATACGTACGGGTTAAGGTCAAGCCCCTACTTGGCAATACGTTCTCTTTGGGAGCTCGCAGACCGCGAAGGCTTACGCTTCCCAAGAGCCTCCGCCATCTTGAAAGACGATATTTACGTCGATGACATTTGCTCGGGCGCCTCCACAGCGGACGAGGCGATCCTCCTGCGGGACGAATTGATAGGTATTTTGGCCTCCGCTGGTTATGAGTTGCGCAAATGGATTTCCAACTCGCCAGCGCTTTTGGAAGGCTTGCCAGAGGATCATCAGCAAGATCCACATTTGTTTGAGATTGTTGACAACCCCGCCATGATGGCTGTTCTCGGCGTTCAGTACAGACCAGTCCAAGACATCTTTACATATAACGTAGACTTGAAATTGCCGTGTTCTTGGACTAAACGTCTCGTATTGTCTACTGTCGCCAGAACCTTTGATCCGAACGGTTGGATCTGTCCAATTATATTTTGGGCAAAATGCTTCTTGCAGAAGCTTTGGACAGCAGGATTGACCTGGGACGAACCTCTGCACGGCACTCTTGTTGAGGAATGGACCTCTTTTGTATCCTCACTTCCTGCCGTCAACGAGATCTCCTTGCCTCGTCCCATCCTTCCTCCCGGGAAGTACAAGGCCACCCTTCACGGGTTTTGTGACGCCTCGGAACGTGGTCACGCCACCGTGGTGTACTTGCGCACAGTTAGTGCCTCAGGTCAGGTGAGGGTTTCCCTGATCATGGCAAAGAGCAAGGTGGCACCCCTTCGGACATCTCTGACCATTCCAAAACTGGAGCTCTCGGGAGCAGCCCTTCTTGTACGCTTGTTGAACCACGTGTCCAGTACTTTGGGTAAAAGCATTTGCATTAATGGGACCTACGCCTGGACAGACAGCCAAATTGTTCTTTGTTGGTTGAAGGCTTCTGTCCACACTTTGGAGGTATTTGTTGCTAATCGCGTTTCCCAAATCCAGAAATCCGAAGTCAAACTTGTTTGGAGACACGTGCCAGGTGAGCTCAACCCCGCTGATTGTGCCTCGCGCGGATGCTTGACGCCTAGTTTGATAGGTCATTCGCTGTGGTGGGGTCCGGAATGGTTGAGTCGACCAGAAATTGATTGGCCTCGAACGCCAGTTTTGAATACTTCTAATTTGCCGGGTCTACGAACACTCGCTCTTGAGAAGGTGAAATGCGCCTTCGACCCCGATTTTTTGTTGAATCGTTACAGCTCCCTCGACAAGTTGTTAGGTGTCACTGCTTGGATAAAGCGTTTTGTTTTTAATTTTAGGCACCCACAACAGAAACGACTGACACCGTTTCTCTCACCACAGGAACGACAGGAGTCTCTCACCTTTTGGGTTCGTTCTGTGCAATTGGCGCATTTTGATAAGGAGATTGCTATCCTTAAATCAGGGAGATCGAAATTGTCGGGAGCTGTCTCTAAATTGAACCCCTTTTTGGACGATACGGGTCTCTTGCGCGTTGGAGGGCGTCTCAAGAACGCCAACCTCCCTTACGGAGCACGTCACCCCCTTTTGTTACCTAAGGACGGTCATTTGGTACGCTTGTTGGTAACTGACCGTCACCTTAAAAATTCGCATGCTGGTTGTAATGCGCTCTTGGCCATTTTGCAACGCGAATTTTGGATCTTGTCTGCCCGAAGAATTATTCGGAGTGTAGTCTTTCGCTGCATCCCTTGCTATAAGCTCAAGGCTTCTACCATGCAGCCCTTGATGGGAGACTTACCGGCAGATCGCGTAACTGAGAGCAGGACGTTTGACGGTGTTGGCACGGACTTCGCTGGTCCCTTCTTGGTGAAAACGTCGACACTTCGAAACAGCAAGACTGTCAAGGCCTACTTGTGTGTTTTTGTTTGTCTTTCCACAAAGGCCGTACACTTAGAACTGGTCTCCTCGCTTACGACCGAGGCGTTTGTAGCCACATTTGACAGATTTGTATCCCGCAGAGGGCTGCCTTCCTTGATCCGTTCTGACTGCGGCACTAACTTCAAGGGCACTTATAATTATCTGAATGATGTTGTTAATTTTCTTGAAACCAACAAGGCTAATATAGGTGATAGGCTTGCCCGACGTGGGATAAATTGGTTGTTTTCCCCACCAAATTGTCCACACTGGGGTGGTATATTTGAGGCCGCTGTAAAATCGGCCAAAACACACTTGCGCAGGACAATCGGTGAATCTGTCCTTACATTTGAGGAACTCGCAACTGTGTTTTGTAAGATTGAGGCCGTTTTGAACTCTCGGCCATTGTGCCCGATCTCCTCAGATCCGAATGATTTGGAGGCCCTTACGCCGGGCCATTTTTTGATTGGTCGCCCACTTGTCGCCTTGCCTGAGTACCCCTATATTGATACGAGACCTGGTCGTCTCTCGCGTTTTGAATTGGTACGCCAGATTACTCAGAGCTTTTGGAAACGCTGGAACTTGGAATATTTGCACATACTCCAGCAACGCGTTAAGTGGACCGACAAGACCGATCCACCCAAGATTGGTGACCTCGTTTTGATCAAGGAGGCTAACCTTCCGCCACTCAGATGGCGCAGGGGGCGCATCCTTCATTTGGTAACTGGGGCTGATGGAGTTCCCCGATTTGCTGAGGTCTTGGTGGACGGTTCGATTCTGAGGAGAGCGGTTGCAACATTGTCACGTCTACCAACCGATTAGCGGACCGGTAGGCCGGTCCGGGGCGGGTGGATGTTTGAAATAGAATTAGTTTTTATTATAAGTCAAATCGATTAGATCGATTGAGTAACATTTTGTTTAATCTATTGAAAATTTCTGACAATGGTCACACTGAACTGTCACTTCCGTTACTTCCGTTCGCCCTTTTGAGAAATTACCACGTTGTACTCTCGTACGTAAAATATCGCCTTTTGAAAAGCACATCATTGTAGCTACGCGAATAGTTATGAAATCTAAATAGAGTAAACCGCCTTGAATGCCGCCTGATCTAGTGCTGGCAACGGTAAATTGTGATAAAAGACATTGTGAACTATTCATTGACATTTGCAAGGAGAAATTGCGAATCCTGTGAACTTGCATCGTGCATTGAAGACGCCGCGTGGAGTCTGGTAAAGTAAAGATAATTCACTTGCTAATATTGGCCAATTTTAGTCTTGTGTGTATCTAGCTTGCCTCCAGGACTCCACTCAAGAACATCACCAGGATATAAGGTAAAATTTTCATGTACCTACTCAATACTTTACTCGCTGTGCAACGCAGTACAGTTGTGTCTGAGATTTGTTGTGGCTGACAAGGGCTGATGAATAGAGTCACGCTTCCACAAATCTGCTGCAATTGATCCCAGCTCCTTCTAGCCAAAATTCTAGACATACCAAGTATTTTCTAGGTTTATTTTTAAATTATTTGATTAAAATAACCAGTCAATTATTATTTGTAAATTCATATTTATTTCATTTTCTAAATCTTGTTTATTTTTACCACTGAATAGCACTGTGCTGTCGTCAGCAAACAGAACCATTGAGTGTTAAATAATTTTAGGCATGTCATTTATATAAATAATAAATAAAAGTGGACCCAGTACACTGCCCTGAGGCACACCATAAGTTGTATGTCCAGGTTTTGACATATATACCACTTCTGTTTTAGACCGTGGACATACTTTATTTATACATGCTATTTGGTTTCTGTTACATAGATATGACTTAATAAGTTGTAAAGCGTTGCCTCTGATACCGTATTTATCTAATTTTCTAAATAATATATCATGACTTACATGGTCGGAAGCCTTCGACAGGTCCATGAAAAGACCTACAGTTGGTATCCTATTATCAATGTTATTAATAACTTTTTCAAATAATTTATAGACAGCCATATTCGTATCAATCTTTTTCCGAAAACCGTACTGTTCTTCGGCTAAAATATTATTTTTTTCTAAAAACGAGTATAATCTTTGGTGAATAACTTGTTCAATAATTTTGGAGAATATTGGAATTAATGCTATAGGCCTATAATTATTAGGATTTCTTTTATCCCCTTTTTTGTAAAGAGGTTTTATAATTGTAGTTTTTAGTGCATCAGGAAATATTCCTTCCGCGACACATTGATTAATGACCCGGCTTAGTACAGGGGCAATAACAAAAGAAACTGACTTGATTACTTTGGTTGTAATATCGTCATATCCGGAACTGTTTGTATTGTTTAATGAATTAATTATTTTAATAATGTCAAGTGCTATATTTGGTATCATAAATATTGATTTACAATTGCTATTTATATAATTAGTTATGTTATTATTATTCTTCATGTCATATAAAATGTCACTGGATTGATCAATAAAGTAATTATTAAATGTCTGGGCAATGTCAAGGGGTTTATTTATTATTTTATTGTTTAAATTAATTGAATGAACAGTGTCTATTGGTTGATTGAATTTGCATCTATTAATAATACGCCAGGTGGCTTTACATTTATTTTTTGCGTTTTTTATCATGTAAATATTTTTGCATTTTTGTGTCATACTAATTATGGTTTTAAGTCTTTTAGAATAGATTTGGAACATTCTTTTGTTCTCAGCAGTAGAGCATTTTCTGTACCGCCATAACATATCTCGCTTACGCTTACAACATTTTTTCAGACCTTTGGTAATCCAGTTTTGCCTTTTTTCTGTATACATCTTTATTCTTTTCCGTAGGAAACACAAATCATAGAATAGTTTAAATAAGTCATAAAACTCATTAAATGCATCGTTAGCACTCGAACAACTGAAGGTATTACTAAAGGTTAAACATTTTAAGCAATTTTTAAACTTCAGAATATTTTCTTGACAATAGTCACGTCTGTAAATAAACCAGTAAGGAAATATGCAAGATTTCTCTACCGGATATTTTAGTATTTGCGCAGTATGATCAGATATTGCTAACTCAGTGACTTCGCATTTGCTGCCTCTGATGTTAAATATTATATTATCTATGCAAGTTCCGCTAATCATACGCGTTGTTGTTCGAACATCTGCTAATAAATTGTAACTATTTAGCAAATTTTCGAAATCCTGTGATAACCTACTATTTCTTGAAATGTCTATATTGAAGTCCCCACATATTATTATCTTGCCTTTTGTTTTTAAACAATGTTCATTTAGTATCATGCTTAAATTATATAAGAACCTAGATGTGTCACAGTGTTTATACTTCGGTGGTCTGTAAATACATATTATTTTAATTTTATGTGTAACTAATTGTATAGCACAACATTCAATGAGGTTGGGTATACTCCATTTATCTAAATCAATTTTTACATATGTATAGTAATTCTTTACCAATATGCACGAACCCCCATTTCTATTGTCTCTGGAGTAACATGCGGCAAGTGTGTAGTTGGGTATATTTAGATGACTACGGTCACACTCTAACATGTTGTGTTCAGTCATGCAAACAATATCCACAGATTTACCTGCGTCAGTCAATTCATTTAAATGGACACTTATTAAGTCCGATTTATTAATCAAACCATTAACATTTTGATGTAATACATATATATGATTATACACGACAAAAATTCATATTATGTTCTTAATCATTATCATTACTTACTAAGGAAACGTTAAAATCATCTGAAATTATTTTGTTATCATTTGAATAAGCCTCCAGAGTAAAATCACCAGACTCTGTTTGAGTAGAACTATCTTTAAGAGCAGTGGTTTTCGTCGTAGCCAACTTTTTAGAAATAGTCATATAATTTGCAAATCTTATTTTGTAGTCTAGTCGTAATATGTTCTTCATTAATGATCTACATAAATTTATTGAGAACCAATGCTTGTTTGGAATAAATCTACTGTAACTCATTTCAACATACGTTACATTTTGATGTCTAGTACAAGCATGTCTGAGCATATAATTTAACTTTTGTGTGTTTAAGCACCTATTAGAAGGAATTTCTGATATCAAAACGTTAGTATTATTAATATTTGTCAAACATGTGTTCAAATCTATCTGATAGTCATAAGGATTAGTATCGTTAGTGCCACTTAAAATTACCACATAATCGTTCATAGTCAAATTTTTAATTTCACTTGTACAAACAACGTCTTTCGTCCTTGCTCCCGGCTTACATATGGAAGTTACGTTATATGAAGTTCCTAGAAGTGCTTGTAGATGTTTTTGAACATTTTTCCCTTGGTCATCCGAAATTATTAGGACCTTTTTATACTTGTTTAATCCTATTGGTGGTTCAGCTTGATTCAAGTTCTTTCGCCTTGATGGTCGTTCACATGTCATACTATTACTATCTGGGTGTGTAGCATTACATATTATACTGTCAACCTGTTGTGTAAAAACTTTTTTCGTATTATTGTTTAAAATGTGTTGAGTAGGTAGGTTTGAATCGATTTCATTTATGATTTCATTTGAACAGTTATTTGTTATATTGTGTTGTTGGGTAGGAGTTTCTAAGGTAGCAGATATATTAATATTTTGTACAGGTGATTCTGATGATATTATTGAATGTCGACGATTACTATCATACAGTTTGTTTCTGTTTTTCTTTCTCGTAGATGTGATAGATGAGTTCTCGAAATAATCAAACTTTTTGTAGGCTTCTATTGTCTTTTGCTACTTTTTTATTTCATTTTTAAGCTGTGTATTTTCATCATTTAATATATCTATTTCGTTATTAGCAGTCAGAAGATCCGATGTCAATTGAGTAATTTGTATTTGCAGTTCTTTGCAACATGTGTTATGTCCTTCTATCGATGTATTGGGTAGACTCATCATAGTTGAATCGAATAAGTGACTACTTGACAAGTCTTGTAGAGACGTAAAATGGGAACTGGGGCCCAATTCTGCTAATTATATTTGTTCAAAATGCAGTTTCGATATGATGTCAGTGTCATATTTACGTCATAATGGTATTCTCCTAAATTAAGAGACATTGAAATGATATTGCGAATATATTGAGAGTTGAACAATACATAAACGGTATTCTGCTAAATATATTTTTGTACAAAGACAAACGTCAAACTGTAAATACACATGTTCAAAACACCCATATTTTAAATGTTCGATTTCAAATCGTACGTAACATTATTGATAATGTATCAAAAAATCTCTCACAATCCAACGAATAAATTTATTTACTATAATGGTACTGGTTAGTATTATAGACTGCCATATTGCACTGCTAGGTAGTATCATCTGTATATATAAAATTCATTCACAATTCAATGCTCAGCCGAATCTACTGGGCACAAGATGCTAAAAATTGGCATGTACGTTCCTCGAGGACCGTATGCTGCACCCTTACGGTCCCTGACCACATGAGTAGATAAACGGAACAGAGACACAGCTTCATACAACAGCGCGAATCGGTTGCACTACTACGAGCACGCGGCTTATGTGTGCTGGCCGCTTGTCGTGTACGCGGCGTAACGTACAATTGGGTTTTTTAATTAGGTATATCTCCTGATAATTTTGTCGCATTTGTTGAATTGCTCGAGCAAAAGTTTCGAGCAAATATTTCTTGAAATAAATATTGTCAATGTTGGCAACGAAATACTTAACAACTCATTAGTTGTGAAATTGTGAAAAATCAATTAATGTTTACAAAACCAATGACTATCAGAAAGTGATCAGCCATCGATAGAGATTACAAAAAACAGGTGCATGCGATTTTCGACCTTATTGACGTAACTCAGAATTTACAATTTTAATAACGTATCAATGTCAGAAAGCAAGAAAATACCAAATAAAAGTCTGTCATGAATTGTCAATAAGGTCGAAAATCGCATGCACCTGTTTTTTGTAAGCCCTATCGATGGTTGATCATTTTATAGTCATTTGTTTTGTAGACGTTCATTTGTCTTACAGAATTTCTTTTTAAACTTATTTTAGATACCTATCCCCATGGTAAAACTAGTGGCCATAATAGCTAAAGGAGATTCCTATGTTTATTAGCAAAATAGATCATATTACCAGAAAATATTCAACACGATTAGTGGTATCGTTGGGAATGTCAAATAAATCACGTCGTCACGTCGTGTCCTTGGTAACAAATGTATATTTTTATTCCGTGCTTTTAAAAGTTTCAGGTGCATGCCTTTTTTGGTTCCACTCGCTATTTTATTTACAACAGCTGTACTTCTGCCGTATAGCGAATCCGTCGAGTCCAAGAATCTGCCCAATCCACGAATCTGTCGAGTTGAGAATCTGCCAAATCACGAATCTGTCCAATCCAGAATCTGTCGTATACCGAACAAGCGATTTGTCTTAACCTATCGTGACAACCCTACCAAAATAGGTAACAAATTTACAAGCTCTTAAGAAGCTGTCTCTCTGTTTGGTTTATTTACTCATGTGCCCTGACTAAGAAGAGATTTCCCGAAACATCTACCAGATCGTAAGGAACTGTTAAAGTGAAATAAAATCGGCGGTCACCTTTAGAATCAAAAATTGGTCAAAAAAAAATTGGTCGGAAATAAATGGTAGTTGCAAGTGTACATTTGTAAAAATATATTAAATATATAAATTCGTGTAATAACATATATTCATACAAATAAATACTTAAATATTAATATATACAAATAATATATAATATAAATAATATTAAATATTAATATATACATACAAATAAGTATACAATAGTTATATAAATTCATACATATACCTATAATGTAGAATGAGAAAAGTTATAATGATAGATAGTGACCCTTTACAATTGCTTTAAATCTAGTTATAGTCTGAGCCTGTCTTATGTGTAACGGTAGGGCATTCCATAAGCGAACAGCAGTAACTGAAAAGGATTTGTCATAAAATGCTGTGGAATGAACCGGCATTTTCAGTTTCAAATTTTCTGATGACCTTAAATAACGATTATGCGTATCATGGAGGAACTCGCATCTTCCTTTAAGATAGGTGGGAGTAGAAGGGTTAAATAATATATTATAAAGTAAAGAGAGAATGTGAGCATTCCGGCTATGTCGTATGGGTAACCACTTGAGCTGTGCTAGAAATTGTGAAACGTGATCATATTTGCGTAATCCAAATATGAATCGTATACAGACATTTTGAAGGCGCTCAAGTTTGTCAAGCTGGTTTTCGGCGATATCTAGATAGCTGACATCTGCATAATCAATAATGGGTAAAAGAAGAGAGTTAGCAAGTGCAATTTTGGTAGCAGTTGGTAGAAAATTTCTTAGTCTTCTAAGTGAACCCGCTGAGGCAAATACCTTGCGACTCACTTCTTGGATCTGCGATCGCCAAGTAAGAGAAGAGTCTATAGTTACACCCAGGTTCTTTACTTTGTCCTGAATGGAAATAACAGTGTTATCAAAGATGACGTGATGGAGTTGGGACTAGTCAATTTTGGATGTCATTCTTGAACTCCCGATAACAATGACCTGAATTTTGGAAGGATTCACTTTTAGCCCAAAAGATTTGCTCCAACTGCTGATCAGTGCCAGGTCACTGTTAATGCTATTTATCAAATCAGCTAATGGCGACTGCGTATACATTTGGAGATCATCTGCATAAAAGTGGTAGGAAGAGCGAAGATTATTTGATATAGAATTTATAAAAATTGCGAAAAGTAAAGGAGATAATACGCCACCCTGGGGCACGCCAACAGTAGTGTTACAACAAGAAGAAAGTGAATTTTCAACGCTTATACGCTGTCGGCGGCCACACAGGTAACTATGAAACCAATCAATCACCGTAGAAGATATGTTAAGAAACTTTATGTATGATCTTCTAATTGTTTCGAATATGGACGTAGCTACTTTGTATCCGTTGAATGTTTGCAAAGCGCTCCGTAGCGCAAGCGTTGTGTGTAATAAAGACGTAGAAAAACGTTTATAATCAATTTAGAATGAAACACTTTCTCACATACAAAAGCCCGAAGTCACCATGATTATGATAGCAGTATTAAATAAAGGCTTAAAAGAGACAAAATAAGGTCTAAGGGTCAGGTGATTTGCTCGCCTAGGGAACAAGGAGAACGAAGATAATGCGTACTGCTACTATACTAACGACTTTTGTGAGAGAGTAGTACTAGAAATAGTCTTGGCACTAAAATTCTCATTTTATTATCAATAGCCTAGTGGAGAGTCTAATAAATTCTCATTCTATTATCAAGAGTAAAACCTAAGAGCCTGTTCTAACTAAGAAGGGCTGTCTGGGGAAGAAACCGATACACCAGTTTGTTTATTTTAGAAAGTGTCGGTGGTCTAGTGCGAGTTTCCATCAAGTTGCGAATATTAATGGTCAGTCGACACCGCCAGGCGTATTTAGAAAATTTATTGGAATTGTTACCTTCAAGAAAATGACCTGCAACTCAATTAAACTGGTCGAAGATTTAGCCACACACGAAAAGGAAAAGAATGGAAGAATCTCGACCCGCCACATTTTCTTGGACCCTACAGATGGGTATATAGACTAGTCACTGAGGCATTTGCTGAAGCAAAATTGCAAATATTGCAATATACTGTGCATAGGATTCCCACCAAGAACTTAGGGTCCCAAGCCAAGCTCACCTGCAAGTGGTGCACCTGCCGATCAACGGACGAGGCTTTGGCAAACAAAATATCCCGATAAGCGGCAATAGGCTCGCCACCTATTACGTGGGATCAAAAAACTGGCGAAAAGTGGGCGTTTAGTATGCCTCTCTCTACCCCTTCAGGTAAACAGGCGTGAATCTATGTACATATGTATGTATGTTTTTTCAAATGGTTCAATACAGGTACCTGCTCAATTCACTTTTCTAAAAAAAATGCCACGTTATGTAACATTTTTAGCGACTTTGGGAAATGGTCGCGCTGTGATCGGCGGCTCACGGCGAGTGAGCATATACCTGTAATATGTCTTACCTTTCCTGCATTATGCTCACCGTTCCACGCACTCATTTGCTCAATAAAACTCAACACCAAAACACATGTTAGTTCTTTAAATCAAGCTGTAACACAACATCGAACGTCATGTTCGAAATGCGGTTCCAATTATAAAACCAGTGAATGCTCGATGTTCACTTACAAGTAAATGCTCTAGAGTCTAGTGTATACCAACCTTTAAGTGACAAAATATAAAGCGTGTCCATTTTCTTTAGAGCTGGGAACGCGTTCATTTCACGAATAACAAGATTAAAACTGTATAATATACTCAATTTTCCTTTTAATAAGTGCCGAGAACGCTAGCAAAGTATTATCATAAATTCGCTAGAAATTCTTGCGTAGTTAGTAGTTTTAATTACAAGAATTCCACTCGCAAACTATTAAATCTTAAACAAAAGTGTATAATAAAATCCTATTTTAGCCTAACATTGCCTCAGTAAGACAAAATAAAAATTACTAGAGTGTTTGAAGTTTATGTTCAACTAGAGGATGCCCGCGGTTACACCCGCGTTATTTAAGGCTACTGCTCCGCTCCCGTCGCTCACAGCGTGATATTATATAGCCTTTCTCGAGAAATGGGCTATCTAACACTGAAATAATTTTTCAAATCGGACCAGTAGTTGCTGAGATTAGCGCGTTCAACCAAACAAACCAACTCTTCAGCTTTATATATTAGTATAAGATATAAGCTATGTAATTCTCGGGCAAAGCCAACTGACAAAGCTTAAGTCGGAGGATGACAGGGTTGTGTGTGTCTATGACAAATAAAATTGTCCTAGACACACAGTTACTAAAAATAAAAAATAACTTCACATCACTACAATCCGTCACGTCACTATGTAGCTCTGCGCCGGCGGCGGGAAGACGCGTGCACCGTCAACAGAGTCAGTAACCAGACGCCCAACAGAACACACACAGATCTCTCTCGCTCGCGCTGATATTGTCGGGTTATTGCACTTTATCACGAACCCGAGTTACGTTAATAATGAATTAATACCATCTCTTATAAATCTCTGGCCTAAGCAGTGTCATACAAATCTCAGCTCTTGGAGATCGTAAGTTCTATGGACAGTTATACATGACTACGCGATCACCCGTAACGAACTCATTTACGGGTGGTCGTGGAGCAATTACAAGTCACCCTGTATACTTATCATGAATCTGTGGGTATAAGTCATTTTCTGACTGCCGAAGATACACTGAGTTACATTGAAATTGCAGCATCGTACGGGAAAATGCCTTTAACTACATCATCTAATTGCAAAACGTGCTTGTTTGCTGACTGGGGGGACTATGGATAAATAAGTGTCGATCGCCAGCCTCAGGCACTATCATCTTCAAATAAAGATACCATGGTGGACGGCTACTACGACGATTACGTCTTTCTGTTCCGTTAGTTACGCTATGCACTATTTCATACTGTTGTCACTGTGAGTAGGCTGTTGAGCGTCTTGGTCGTTCTAATCTATCATGCAGAAGGAAAGCAAGTCGTATTCCACGACATGGCAACCTCAATAAACATCCCGCCGAACTCTTGTCACTGCATAACCAGTTAGAATCCTAATCGTTTCAATCATTAATTACCAGCCACTTCATGGACTACTAAGCCAGTCTTTTAGTAAATTTAAAAATCATATTGGTAGGTATTATTATTATTCAACAACATCAAACCAAACTCTAAACTCACCAAAACATAAATTACGTGACAAAATCTTACGCAAGCTACCAATTACAAACAAATTTCTAAACGCTCTTTACTCAACATCGCACTGACAGCTTTAACGATGCAATAAACAGATCGTTCCCTAGTCGTTCTTCACAATAAGCGCTCAGGTGCAGTGCAGTGCTCCGGTTCAATTTGCCGGCAAAATCACATTAGTAAAGACGAATTAAATACATAAGTTAATACGCCATTTTATGGGATGCTGGCGACTTGATAGATTCTATCTAAATAGGCAATATGGTAGAGATTTGCATGTCAAGGTGTTGGTCATTTAAGTTTCAATTTGGTAGTAGTCTCCGGTAAGAATTTTAAATGGAAAATAATAAGCTTTGATTGCACTATAAAACTTTTTCTAGATTACTTTTAGCAGAAGTTGCTAAACTTGATTCGGGTCATCAAATCAAATTACATATAAGAAATGTTTGTCATTTAGAAACTGTTCATGCCATAACAAAAGCAAGGAACGAATACAAAACAACTGACGAAGGAATACAAAGGGTCGAGTAAGGCTCCAATTGCGTTGACAGCACTCTAACTTACGTTACGAATACTGCAATTTCACAATAGACACTTAAAGTATACTTGCAGAAGAGACCCAGGCATACTCAAATCAAGCCCTCCTAGCAAGACAACCCTCCTTTTAGACTTCAATAAAAGTTGAAACTGGGTAACTTCTTACAGTTATCTCTACCTAGATACCTCCCTTGTTAACAGACAAAAGCGTCGGATAGTCATGAAAATGTAATTGCATTAGAGAATTTGCCTTGGAGCCCGCTTTCTAGTTTAACCCGATTCGACGGAATTAGTTTTGCACGAGCGACTGCCGTCTGACCTCTGCAATCCGAAGGGACAGTGATATTCTATGGCGTCGACCAATGCCACCATATTCAAAGAAACTGACTATATTTTGTTAGTCGTGAGCCAGGACCGACTTCCTAATGTGTGCTCTCGAAACACGAGGCAAGCAATAATTAACAATTCAAACTATTATTCTCGATCTTTTGCCAATAGTCCGTTAATAATACTCAGTTTAGTTTGAACGTGGAACAATCACGGATTTTTTTTTTATAGTAGGTAATAGGCGGCAAACGAGCAGACGGATTGCCTGATGGTAAGCAATAACCGCCGCCCATGGACACAAGCAACACCACAGGAGTCAGAAGTGCGTTGCCACCCATGGGATTAGGAAAAGGAATAGGATGAGGAGTGGGATGAGGGAGAAAGAATAGGGGATAGGGCCTCCGGAACTCTCACTCACCGGACGAAACGCAACAGCTTAGGTACTGTTACATTACGTCGATTTTCTGTGAGAGGGTAGTACTTCCCCGGTCGAGCCGGCCCATTCATGCTGAAATCAGCAAGGCTCTACTACCTGGTAAAAAATGTGCTTTCTTTTGCCGTTAAGTCTGGTCTAGGTCTAGTAACAAATTCGATGTCATCCAATCCATTTAAGCATCATTCATTACTTTGTAAACATAATCTTATTAACCCATCCCACATTTTATATGTTAAAGCCACATAATATTAAGTTTCCAGTCGCCATAAAGTAGATATACGCTAAATCCGACGCTAATGCCAATGATGACGATATTTGGGACGCTATCAGACAAAAAAAGTACTTTAAAATGTGAATCGATCATTCTTTCAAAACATTTTTATAAAACTTCGTGTGTATTTGAAAATTATATAATAAAATATTCAACATACTTGGAAGCTCACCTTAAGCGTACACCATCTCATTCGGTTCGATGAAAGTTTAGAGCAAACAAAATTGATCCTAAATTATATAGAAGATCTCCTCTAAGAGACGAGACGACGCTAAGAGAAGAGACTGCCTCCAAGGTCCAGTGGATAGTGTATGCGACTGCTGATCGGAGGTCCCGGGTACTCAGTAGCAGCCCGGAGTCTGGTGATGTGCCCGGTAACGGCAATAGACTCGCCCCCTATTACATGGGACCTAAAAATTCATGGCGTAATGTAGGTGTAATATTTATACCTCTACCTACCCCTTCGGGGATACAGGCGTGAGACTATAAAATAAATAAAATATATAGAAGATAAAGGAGAATGACCAAATTTGTATGGAAGGTGGGCTAAGTTTGCTTCTCGATGATTTGACCAGTAAAATATAGTAAATATACTCCTAATTAAATTAGGAAAAAATTAATACGATATTCGGCGGCAGTTCTTAGCTATCGGAAAATAAAGATTTCAAACATTTTGAGGTTAAGTATTGTGATAGTTACATGAATTACATCATATAAATAGTAGTAAATTAGTTAATTATCGCCCGTGCTTCGAAGAGTACTTACGTTAAGCCGTCGGTCCCAGTTGTCATGAAGATCTTTCACCATCGCACGTCATTACGGGGAGTCAGTACCCTCCAATAAACCGATACTTACTGGTCTAATCCATACAATGTCGCTTTCGCTTTGGGTTATGGCGGTCAGACTATGGAAAAGCTAATATTCTGTCATATCTGGTTAGACTAGTATGCGGACCCAGGGCTCCTAGGCGTTGAAGTCTTGGATGCAACCGACATAACTCTAGGACGGTGATGATATGATTTAATCATATTACCGGAATTTATTAGAAGCCTCTATGTATACAATATAGAAAATAGTTGTAAAAAGAAGTGGAGCTACGAAACAAACGCTTGTACATTATATTAGTTTGCGGTTTTTTCAGTCTGATATATTTCTTACCGAGAATTCTCAATACCATGTGGTTCAATTAATGAGAATTTCAGTGAGGCTAGTCCGCAAAAGATAAGTTCATTCCATTGGACCTTATTACAAAGTTGGCATTAAAACAACACTGTTTTATGCTTAATAGGTAAATGAAACACAGTTTTTATGTTATTCTTCATTTTATTTGTTATTATACCTAAATCTTCTTCAAATAAATCACCTCAAAATGAAGCAGGAACTTGTATATCGTATACCATAATGTGGTGCAGATATGACCTCATAAGTTACAACAGCTTCAATTAATGTGTAGCATTCTAAACATAAGACTTCGTTCAATTGCTGAAACAAACAATTAAAGTAGTTTGAATATTCGGCGAGGAGAGCATGAGAGAATTGTAGGAATTGAGAAGAGAAGTAAACAACACTTACACAGACTGGTGCTATCCATGATGTCAAAATATTGAGCTCCGAATCAGATAGCTTGTCCAAAGAACGAACACGTGTTGCTGCCGAGGTACCGCAAAGGAAGAGTTAACATAACTGCAATCCTCACCACACGGCTAGTTGTTCTAAGTCCAGACATACTAATGTTACCAATAAAGACTGTCTCATACCTTAGTTAACCCACGAGTCTTGATAACACGAAATAAACTTGTTTGGTCCACAAAGGGTTGTTCAAGTCAGTATTAACGACAGTAAATTACTTATTTTCCAATAAAGAGATATGAGCATAGGTGAAAAAGCAATTTGACTGTTTTCATGTCTGACGTAAGGGCTAGAGAGGTTGGACTAGTAATAAGGTTATATTTCTTTGCGTAAGGCATTACAGATGCCAGTATAATAAAAATATGTTCCCATATTTTCGATAAGTACAAAACATTATTTCGTGGGTAATATTTTGCAAAAAGGATAAACATATTATTTATAGAAAATATTTCACCACAATACATTTTTCAAAATATCATAAGATTTTGGTGTTATTTTGCTTTTTAGAACTTTTGTTATGTCACCCTGTTTTCACTATGAATGTAATTTTTCCCTATTAAAAGGGGTTTGCAAGAAACTGTAAACATTTGCCTAAATATGCAAAATGAGTTTTGAATATGAAATGGCGATATCACGACCGGAACAACGCAGATACTTTTAATTTTGAACTAAAAATCCCCATTTTGCTTTAAATTAAAATTAATGTATATAAAATTATAAAATATAAGAAGATTTTCTAGATATGAATGGTTTATTTATTTATTTATTTATTTATTTATTTAATAGTTAGGAAGACCAACAGCTGGGAAATACATAATAGCAACAATCGTATACAACAGGGAGCCAATGATAGGTCTCCACGACTAACTCTTGACTAACAATGCGTGGACAGTAATTATATAAATTTCACTTAATTATCTAAGAAACAAAAGAACTAACAATATTAACAAGCATTAAACCTTGCAAAAAAGTCGAGACTAAGCATGCGCTTCAACGTGTCCGGTTTAGCGTTAAACAAGTCGATGTCGAATTTGGTTACTTGTTCATTTAGGGTATCACTCGCTCGCCAGAGGAACGCGTTCTGTCTGTAATTTGTGGATACTAACGGCAGGTGAATGGGTTTATAACGTCTCGCGCTTTTCGCAGGTACGTTAAAATTTATTTTGGAAAGAAGGTCAGGACAATCGATTACGCCATATATTAAATTCATTAAATACACAACATCTGCTATCATACGGCGGTTAGTTAAGGGCAAAATATGAAATTTGGCACATAGAATGAAGTAATTATCAGACTTATATTTGATTTTTAACTTGTAACATAGAAATTTGGCACAAATTTGCTTGTGGCACGTTTAGAAGCAAACGTGCCACAAAATAGCCCAGTTTTGGTCATTCTCCTTTTCTTACTGTATGAACGCAAATGTTTATTGAAAAATAGAAATCCAACCTAAATACGAAATAGAATACGAATAGTCTAGACGAGTCATATTAAATTTTTTGTGTATACCTACAAAGGCAGCGATAGCCTAGAAGAGATACTAACTACGTATTTCAATATTCGAAATATAGATAGATCTGTAGATTTTAGATTCGTTTTTACAGGTTTTGACATAAGCTCCATACAAAATATGTCAAACACGAATCTATAATTTACAGATCTATCTATAGTTCGAATATTGAAAATGGCCGTAAGTCTGCCACGCAGAGTATCGGGTTCAAAGTGTTCAAACACAAGCTGCGTATTAAATTGTTGAAGCTTTTGCACAAAGCTTAGGAAAGTCTGTGGTGCACGCCGTGGATTTGGACTCGATACTCTGCCACTTTTACTTAAATGGATACAAAACCATCAACGTAGCAACAGCCACAAAAATTTAAACTTCAGGGCAAAAGAGGTAGTCAACAAATGGAATTACGACCTAAATACAGGAGGCTTGACAAATTTGGCCAAAATTTAGATTTCCGTCGTACGAAAAAGTACTTCACCTCTGATCCGGTGCTATAATTGAATTCTTAAAAGAAAACACACATGATTGCCTTTGGATCTGTGAAGGTCATTTGCTCATTTGGAATATTAAGGTAAGGTAGGTCTATATAGGAAGTAAAACCAAAATTTATTATTGATAATGTAGCTTTGTAAATGCTTTTGTGATAATTCCATTTTCACTTACACGGACTGCTTCTTTATGATAACTTCATTCACTAATAGATAGGAAGGCGGTAATATTCAGATTGTTTCTTGACTTGCGGTTCTCGTGGGCAAATTAAAGCTATGTTGGCCATCCACTTGGATGGGTGACCACTTATAATATTGTGGCAGATAAATCAGAGTACTAACTTAATTCGAAGAGTACGTACAGCACCTTATCTCATGACAAGGAGCTCATAAACTTTCACATTAATAACGGCAGTCCGATTGACAGGATGTTATCTACCAAGTAATACATATAATCGATAGTTTAACAAAACTTTCTCAACGTCAATTTACCTAGGTATGTACATTTTATCTTCGACTAAGCTCACAGTTAGACAGGAAGACAGTTTAAGTTTGCCCGATATCCGAAGTCCACGTTGTGAATTGATTTTCTGCGAGAAATACAACGTTCAACTTGGTGACAAGTTTTATGTTTTATCGACGATGTTAACAGGTGTTTTGTTGTAGCCACTTGTGTTTGCGACTGAACGGATAAGAAATTCGATTATCGAATAAAATTATAAACTGGAGCAAAGATACCTATTTCTTCAATATGTTACGAGTTGAATCGAAGAGTTGAAGACGCCGTCCTATTTTTCTCTACGAAGGCTATAAACTCTAAAACTGCTGAAACGGTTTTGTGAGGCTATCACCAATAGATAGTGATTGCTGAGGAAGATTTTGCGGGTGGATAATTCACGCAGGTGAGCCGCACGTGTGGCGAACTCACACGAAACAAAAATCTATAGGAATCACACCCATGACCATAGATTTATATGACTAACAATCAGGGTCACTAATTAGTTGACCAGTCATCACTGCGCCCTTCCCACCCATGAGATTCATAGACAATATCTGCAGAATCATTAAGCTCTTTGACTCGGTAACGAGTTTTACAAACTTTTTAATCTGTTACAACCATGAAGCTGCCTTGTTTTATGAAGTTTAATTAGTTTTTATTAGTTGAGCAAAAACTGAGCGCGATGGCTATCTGATAGTTATGTGCTGACTAAGTTGCCAAGTTAAAGTGTTTCTAATGAGCTCACGTTTTATCTGAACATAGTAGTCGGGCAAAACTTTTGTTAAAACTGCATGCTGACTGCAAATTCTGGACGCGATTGATATCAGAAATCAAACTCATAACTATGTTAAGTTTTTTCGTAATGGATAGTACAATGTTATTGAATATCGATGTTAAATAACCATATAGGTACATCATACAAAAATTATCTCGTTTCAGAACCTTCGCCTTGGAATCCGGAATACGCTTTCTATTATAGATTTGATAGAATATTCAGTTTCCGAAGTTAGTGCGTATTAAATTGTTAATAATCGCTCGCTAAAAGGAAAACATCGTGCGGAAACCTGCATGTCTTATATTTATTTATAAAAATATTTTTGAAAAAATGTGAAGACTGCCAACCCGCATTTGGTCAGCGTGGTTGGCTATGGCCTTACTCTTCTTCCCATAATGAGAAAAGGCTCGTGCCTGTGGACCGTTTATAAACAGGTATAGTTATATTATAACTCAAGCAAATCAAACTCTAGGTTGCAACCGGGATTATGTTAGACGATGATTGCATCAGAAAAACACAAATAGTTTTTATCGCGATAACCAACAGCCTCACAGATGGCGCTGTGGTCAGAATCAATTACCTTAGTAATTGCAGTATCAAGTACTACTAAATAAAAATCCTATTAAGCGAAAATCAAGATAAATCCCATACGTAGACAGGCCATAACAAGGCTAACTAGATCGGTTTAGGCAGTTGGCCTAACGAGGCCCAAATAAATTAGTTTGGCCTGAATTGGGCAATACACTACGCAACCAAATTACTACGAGTCGCGATGTCTTTTGAGATAAATTGCGTATCTCTATATTATTAGTTATTTAAACGTCCATAAGGGTACTAGACATGTAGCTAATTTAACAGAATAGTATATTCTTCTCTGTTGAAGTATAAAATTGTTTACGTAATATCAAAATAACTTTATACTTATTGTATATGCAAGTATGTAGGTAAATCATCATCATCATTGCCAGCTGTAGGTACCTTTTCCACTTCGCACGGTTTTCGGCATCCCTGGTGGTTAGACGATTGGCCCGCATATCCCTGAAGGCATGTTTATTTTGTTTTGTTTTAACCGAATTATGATCCAGTAAGGGAAGGAAGAGATTCCAGCTTTAGTTAGAGAATCATCATCATCTGTCAGTCCTGTATGTAAACTGTCCCACTGCTAGGCACGGGCCTCTTCTCCAGGTTAGGTGCGGACTGGCAAACTTCACATGTCTTTTGATGATTTCGATTTACTCACGATGCCTTTCTTCACCGTTTAGCAAGTGATAATTAAGAGTTACAAAATGCGCTAGTACAAGCGGTAGACGGCGACTGAATTAGACCCGTCCGTCTGTTAGCCTAACCGAATTTCAGTTGGGTTTAAATTGCGCCACCGAGAAAAGGCAACCAACATCTGACATAATTACGTACATTTGGCTTCATGCTAAAGTGCAACCAAACTACCGTCGAATAAACAATATGCCGAAAGATACAACATTCATAACAATATAACATGTTTAATTCTTCTGGTACGTGTACTCTGATATTTCTAAACGGCATGGACAATTTTAATAAAATAATGTGCATATATTTCAATGGGTTCCTAGATAGTTTGTTAAAATAATGAGACACGGTGGCCTTC
Organism: Euclidia mi; assembly: GCA_944739405.2. Lineage (NCBI taxonomy): Eukaryota > Metazoa > Arthropoda > Insecta > Lepidoptera > Erebidae > Euclidia > Euclidia mi. Next base: position 5,641,449 of record OX123206.2, on the reverse strand, counting down.
ACAGCAGTCAGTGTGTCACCAAATTGAATTATCAGAACATCGTGTCGTCTGCCGTTCTTCTAAATTACATAAATAAATTGTACACTTTCAATACTTCGAGCATTTATTTCTTCTCTCGACATTATAAGCCTCTTAGAATTTTGAAGAACAAAACTATAAGCAGCTCGTTTCGATATAGAAACGCCATCGAAACGCAGGCGATGGACGGAACTAAACTATGAATAGCGCACTGGGAATTCAGTGAGATGCAAAGGCGTTGTCATTACGAAGCCAATCTCCGCGCGATCACTCTTGAGCCTACGGGGACTGAGAATAATTCATTTGAACTGTTGAATTCAAATGTCTGTGACGTCGAGGCGTAAAACGAGAACGAGAGTAAACATTCATTGATGCTTTTCTTGATAAAATACATATTTTTGCACTGCATTTATGGTCGCGTAGTGGTTTAAGCGGTCGCCTCGCCGTTTGAGATGCGCCGTGTTGTGGGTTCGATCCAACACGAGACCATACTTTCTCTTATCTACAAATTGTTAGATACTAGAGGATGGCCGCTGCTACGCCCGCATATTTTTAACATTTATTCGTTCTTGCCCGATCCTGTGGTAATTTCGGTAAACCCCTTCTTAGTGCACCCCTATGGTTACCAAGAAACATACATGCCAAATTTCAGCTTCTTGTGCCCTATAGTTTTGGCTGTGCGTTGTCGGTCAGTCAGTCAGTAACGCAAGCATTTTATATATACGAGTACAGATTCCTAAGGGAGCTCACATTTGTCTATTTTTTCCTGAGACTGAAGTATGTAACGTAAAAAGACCTTTCAGGTGTCCACTGTTACGTTATCCCTACTAGGGTGTGTTTAAATGAGAACATGAGTTGAATGTTACAATAAAAATTGATTTAATTGCCAAGAAAATCTACACATCATTTAGCAATTGAAAAAATTACTATAGTTGGTGCCACGAGAAGATAGACTTTTTGTAAACAAACATTCAGGGCTTCACAACCTTTTTTCATACAGTTGTGTTTTAGATTTTATACTTTTTGAACAGTCTTTGTTTTTCAATGCCTAATTATGCCACAAAATTTATATAGTTAAATTTTACTGAATTAAAAATATTTGATTTTGTGTTTGAATGGTCGAATGTTCATTCAAATTTGCCGATTTTTTTGTCGTTTTACACGTAATATATTCTGTAAATAAGGGGAAAATAGAGTACGATGTATGTTAATGATAGATTACATACATTTTACTCTATTATTGACACGATTGTTTTTAAATCATAGACAATAAATCATTTGCTCAAAGGTATGCTACATACCTATCTTGAAATATTAAATTATTGACCAACAATGAATAATATTACAGATAACATCTAGGCATGGAGATTTTACGTTGTCTGTGAATGAAATCGTCAGAAAAAACCTTAACAAAATCCATTAAAAGTTACGGTAGTCTGAAAACGCAATTTCTTTTTTAGGTATAAATAATTTTCTGCCATCTGCTATTCTGCACCGCTTTTTCGAGATACCGGCAGCGGGAAGAGCGTTGCGATCCTATAAACTTGTATTTATCTTTAAATTTATCCCTTCTTGATAACTAAAAATTTAATTTTGTCCTCTGATAAATGCATGTTAAGCCCAAGAATGTAACATTTCAATAAACTAACGCCAAATGTTGACATTCTTGGCGTCAGTACCTCAAAACATTAAAAAATTCCGTTGACAGCTCATAATATCGATAAAAACCCGATCCATTGACATATTAGTTTCCAATGACACGTATCTATGTACCGTTGCGCTCATTGGATTTGACATTATTTGTTTTTGACAGAACTATCGCTAAGTAACTTAGTAGAAATTCTTTGTTTACAAAAAGTCTATGTTCTCGTGGCACGGACTATAGTAATGCGTAATTAAAAAGATATACACAGGGTCGCGTGATTCGGCGATGGGTGAGGTTTTGCTGAGGGTCCTGCTGCCGATGGTCCAGGAGAGTTGGTGACTTAACTCGGTGTGCTGCAGCCGCCGCAAAGGAAAGTTTGCAGCCAACGCGTCCGCTTTTATAGAAGCTCGCGGTGCGGTGGGGACGGAGATGCAAGCGGGCGAGAGGTGGTGTCAACTCGACGTCACAGCGACGTCATACACTCCCCCCATTAGGCCAGAATGTTCCCAGAGGGAAAATTCTGTGGCTGGTAGGCGGCAACTGCATTCGGAGACCCTGAAACAGATGAGTGGTAGTGGTGTCAGTAGGTTAAATACATGGCAACTATTAACACTGAAAGAGGAAAAAACAAGTATAACCCTCGGCCATTCATACGTCACCAAGCATTGAAGGTTCCTATTACCTGACATACATCACATTCAAAAGGCCCACACACAATCATACGTATGAACAAGCCAACATTCATTCACGATGCGAGTCGCATTCATTATAATACACGACGCGCGAAGAGGTATTATACGTGAGTTTTATAGCAAATAGTCACCCAGTCTATGTTGGTAGGCACCACCTGACCACCCATATTCGATAAGTGAAATTAATTGAAAGAGTATAAGTCGTAAACCAATATTACGATCTTACTATATTACGATACTAACAATCATACGATTAGTTGGCAGTATCACAAACAAATTGCTCATTAACGCGCTCGATGCGAATTGTAAAAAAATAAAAAAGTGTTCATTATAATTAAGTATAAAGTATAATACAATGTTTTGAGCCGAGTGATCGGCTGACGTAAACAAGTGAGTCATCACTGCGCGCTTGGCGCCGGCCGCATTCCATTGTCGCGGACAATTAACTGGTTTCTGATTATGATACAAAATCAACAACGGCAAATACACAATTCAGAATAGGTTGCAATGTATAGTACATCACCGCCGGAGACAATCGATGACATAGTATACACAACCATAGCCAAAAACACAAAAAAAATATTCGCGGCAAGATGTAATGTATAGTACATCGTCGAAGGAGACTGTCGACGACATAGTACACACTACCATAGTTAAAAACACAAAAAAAAACACAATCGAGAATCGAACCACAGACCGATCCGACAACAACCTTTCAGCCACTGAGCCATAAGGGAATTTTTTTTTATTATATTACGATCAGTCATTACCAAAGCTATATGTAACAAGATATATGGGTACATGATTTAGCTGTAATTAGGAGTTAAAGGTTTGTATATTATTTGTAACGAAGTGTTTAGTTATTTTAGTGATTAATTCATTAGTGATGAGCATTAATCATTACATTCTTAAATTTTGCAGTGAGTTAATTTAAGATCTTTTATATGGCAATCACCAAGCGAAACATATCTGATATTTATATAGTTAGATAGTTATCTGATGTTTCGATATTTAGTTAGATAAATATCAGATTGTGCAAAAATATTAAATTTGGAAAACCTCTTCGACAATTTATAACAGTAATATTTATTCATGTTTTATGTTAGCATGTTTATATAAATCGTTAACACAACAATGCGTTATCTTGTAACTTGTGAGCTCCAATTCGAAAACAATAGCACTATTGTTGGCCTTCACAAATAATTATGTAGGTAATTATAACTTCGCATACCTATGCGTCTTACATTGTTGTAAATGACACTGTACCCAATCGTTTATAAACTTATTTATGCTGTAATAGAATAAGATTCAGTTATTTCATTCAGCTTTTAGGTTTAAAATAGTTGATTGTAAAATACGAAATGGTATTCTTAATATTCGTATATAAATTATTGATTTATGTATAAGTACCCACATTAGTTATTTAAATATTGAAATTATTTATTAATTTGTGTGTAAACAGCCACTTTAGTTATTTAATGAGGTATAAATATTATTTATTTGATTCATATGTAAATAAGCACTTATTTATTCAAGAAAAGAAGTTATTGATTCAATTTATGCGCAAATACCCACTTTAGTTAAAGTTAGTTTCAATTCAATTAAGTTTGATAAATTCAGTTAGATATAATAACATCTGCATTAACACAAGAACACAATATAACCACTATTTAAACTGGTCTAGTAAAACCAGATGCATAGCATTTAGTAAAAGGGAAACAAGTTACATATTGACAATTAAGTAGTTTTCCGGCCGTCAGCGGCTTAATTTTACCATTTATTTATCATTATATGTTTTATATATTTCAATAGAAACCAGACATTGAAAGAACAATCCTAGCGACACAAAACATTACAAAAAGAACATAATTCAATAATTGCGACGCAGGAATTTTATGTTTGAGTTCACAATGAACAGTAAATGCATAAAAAGATGCCTTTGCAAATGACATACCGATAGGCAGTAACAAGGAGATAAAATTGAAGACCAAAAACAACGATTGTAGCATAATAAACATTTGACAAAACGAACAACTAATAATTCTACGATGATATTCGTATTTCTATACCAAATAGACAATAATTACATTCGTTCATTATTGTTAGTGAGCAACCTGCATGTGACACGGGTACATTTTATTAATAAATGAACGCGGAATTCTAGCTAGATACCTAGTATATAATACGCTAGCATCTTAGGTACGTTCATTCTCAGCCAGTCCAACTATGTTAGGTACACGTGGAATAGTAAAGATGCAACTTTCTTAGTAAGAAAGAAAAGAATAGTTAATATTAAAAGATAATCGCCGTAGTAGGCGGTAAAGGTATTAAATAATACCGACTATATAGAAATATATCGCCATACAAAATCACTAGCAGAAGGTTATAGTAGAAAATAGAAAGAAATGAAAAAGAGAAGGGTGTGAATTCGTTCCATAAGTCAGCCAAAGCAGATTATTAGCAATAATTACCAGTAGCACTTAATTACCTTAGTGGCATTTAAAAAGCTAATCGCGAAGCAAACGATCAACGAAGGTGACCTTAGCACGTCGTTAGTGGACGTGAGGTCATAAATCGCAATACAAAGAATGCAATCAAGGAATGTGACCACAGCGCGTCATTTAGTTGACACGTGGTCGCAAGCAAAACGATTATAACTTGTTACTTATGCGGTTGATACAAAATTAATTATCACACGCGGCAACAGAAATAGTTATAATATAAAATGCTTACCATGCGTAGTAAGACAAAATTTGTCTGTTGTGACTGGCTCAACACAAAACCGACCTTCCGAGCACAACAGAACAAAAAGAGAAAATGTCTATTGTGGCCGGCATAACACCACCGACTTTCCGTCCACAATAAAACAAGCAAAAAGAAACAATAAATGCCACTAAAATAATTACACACTGCTTTGGAACGATTTCACACATACACAAAAAATAAAAAAAGACTCACCGGCAGCGGATTCTCAACAAAACCCTACCTATAATATTCCCGTGGGCGCCACTGTAACGTAAAAAGACCTTTCAGGTGTCCACTGTTACGTTATCCCTACTAGGGTGTGTTTAAATGAGAACATGAGTTGAATGTTACAATAAAAATTGATTTAATTGCCAAGAAAATCTACACATCATTTAGCAATTGAAAAAATTACTAGTAATGCGTAATTAAAAAGATATACACAGGGTCGCGTGATTCGGCGATGGGTGAGGTTTTGCTGAGGGTCCTGCTGCCGATGGTCCAGGAGAGTTGGTGACTTAACTAATTTTTTTTTGCCGATCGAGTAGCGTTGAGTGCAGACGTGCTTGCGCTGCTACGCGTGTATTAAATAATTATTATTTGATAAATGTAGTGAAAACACTGTTACAATGAGTTGCTCACAGCAACTCATAGCTAACGAGTTGTTGGCATTCATACAACATGCCATCGATACTATGGACGAGGACAGCATTCTGCAGATCTGCAAGTCCAATTTTAAAGAAGAAGATATTAGTGCTGGTAAAAAAGTACTATATCAGGCGCTGAACAAACTGGATCAGATGCCGTCTCGGCGAAGCGATGGCACGGAGAAGAGCATTCAAGATATCATCACCTTATTGAAGGTGACCGAACCTGACGACGTGCCTGCTTTCGTGGCGAAGGATCTCCACAAGCTGCCACCCGTCACGTTCGACCACGTTGACGTAACCAGGCTGCTGAGGGACATTACGTCTCTAAAATCCAGCCTGGCAGAGGTGCAGTCCAAATTGGATTCATCGGATAGCACCATAAGTGAGCTGCGTGCAGAGATAGTGTCACTTCGGAACGCTATGTCAGCAAGTAAGTCACCTTCAAACATCAACACTAGACGCGGGGCTCAAAATGCATCTTTTGAGTCAGCGAATTTGCTTGCGTCGCCTAATGCAAGCGTTACGGCGTGTACTGTTGCTGACCTCGGGTCATCGACACCTATCAAGGTTGTGACGAGTATGAATGCGTCAAAACCTAAACGCGCCTATGCCGATGTTACTGCCGTATGCAAAACGCAGCAAAATCGGCAGGAGAAAAAAGGGGGTAATCAAAAGCATTGTGAACTCTCCCAACACAAGGTCGAAGAAACGAGAGTCCCGGAAAAGGACACGGGCGACAAGGACGGCTTCATCAAGGTGGTGAGGAAGAAGAAGAAGCCTAGTTGTCGTAACCATTGTGGTACAGGGTTAGCAGGACCTAACATGCTGCTGCGTCCCGCAGTACCAACAACACTACTGTACGTGTCCCGGCTGCATCATTCCACCAAGGACGAGGAGGTCGTGGAGTACTTACGCACGAAGACCAACTGGACCTTGAGAGTCGAGAGATTGGAGTCTCGCCATAAAACGAACTTCAAATCGTACGTGGTGCGGGTGCCGACACAACATCTTGGCACTTTCCTCAAGGAAGAGTTTTGGCCGAAGGGTGTGGTGTATCGGCGTTTTCAAGGGAGGTTACGAAATAACACTCAGCCTAACTTGAAAATAACGTAAACAACAACACTCTGTTGAATTTTATTATTATAATTGTATGTATATTAGTCTTTAAGGTATATATCTATATGGGTTATTGTTACCTGAAATAAATGAATATTATTATTATTATTATTAACTCGGTGTGCTGCAGCCGCCGCAAAGGAAAGTTTGCAGCCAACGCGTCCGCTTTTATAGAAGCTCGCGGTGCGGTGGGGACGGAGATGCAAGCGGGCGAGAGGTGGTGTCAACTCGACGTCACAGCGACGTCACAAGTATTTTTATTCCAAATTAACATAATATTTTTGTAATGTCATATTTTAACCGACTTCATTTTTGGTTAGGAAAAATATCCTTCCCGTTTGGTTAATATTAAAGGTCAGCTGTAGTTAAAATTGTAATTGAAGATTACCATTTAACTATGTGTTATACCAGAAAATATAATAACAGTTGCGTGTGAGAAAATTATTTATTTATAATGGCTCACGCCTCACGGTTTCGCCAGATTTTGAATTTTACATCCCACGTAATAGGGGGCTAACCTATTGCCGTTACCGAGCACATTCGCAGACTACGCACTGCTACTGAAAATTCGGAAAAAATTATGTTGATAAATAATTCACTTTCTCCCTCACAACATACCACTCTTCGCTCCACTTACATACAATTTTTCCGATGTGTTGCACCTGTTGAATTTTAATGAAAGCCGGCCTGCATGGAAAACCTTTATAAAAATAAAGAATAGAGTTTCACTTTCCTAGCTTTAAAAATCTGTTTATATAAAATCCTTGTGTTACTGACAGACTGACAGACAAGCTACATCCAAAACTATGAGTGAGTGCGTGAAACATTGCCTTGTTAATTAATTGTGAATATTATCTGTATGTATAAAATTCTTGCGTTACTGACTGACAGACAAGCTAATGCCTAAACAGCCAAAACTATTGGTCACAAGAGGCTAAAATTTGGAGTGTATGTTCCTTGGAGATCGTAGGAATGCACTTAGAAGGGATTTCCTGAAATTCGCACGAAATCTGGCAGAAAATTTTAAATAAAAGAATATGTGAGGGCGTAGCTCTATCCTCTTGTTTCTTATAAGAAGCTTTGCAACAAAAAGGCATCTACATAGACTATATTTACATTTTAGTCAAACTATTATCTCTAAAACTCACTTCATTACTTTGGAAAATATTTTTAGAACTTCTCAATGAGGACTTAATATTTAATAATAACGCCTTCTAAACTTAAGCAACAAGACAGTGTTGTCGATATAAAAAGAAAATAAACATTTCTCCGAACCAGCTACGACAAACATTTTCATTACTGTATCTGCTTCTCAAAAATATTCATTATTCTTACACACACTTCCTTATAAAGAGCTACTTTAATATAAAAAATCATATAAATAATACAATAAAAAAGTAAAAAGCATTCCCTATGTATTTTTTTGTTGTACCGTCGCAAAATTAAAATCATTTTGTTCTGTCAACATTTTAGTAAATTAAAAGGCTTTCTTCTGAGATAAGTACAGTGCGTGCCCAAAAATGTATACACCGGGATATAAAACAAATAATAAAAAGAAAGTGGATTTTTTTACCCTTTTTGTGTTGGCCTGTGTTTTCTGTAATTGTGTGTTCGATATTTTCATTTTAGTTTTGAATTTTTGTCTGTTGGGTTAATTTTACGTAGAGTTTGAGTTGAATTTTGTATCAGGCCTGTGAAAGGCGGTAAGCAGAGGTTTGTATTGTTAAAGTAATTTCATTTATTTGGCTAAATGTTTGATGTTCTACTAACTTATCATACGAAGTACAGAGAACTATTGTATCTTTAATTTTATTAGAGAACTACTTCTTTCATTGTTCGATGCTATCTAGCTATCATGAAACATCTTGACGGACGTATTGCACAGCAGATGTTAAAACATGGAATTTGGGCAGTTTGTTTACAGTTGTTTGGACAATTTTATAACATAGACCCTCAGACAAGGTTTTCTTATATTATAATTCAACTGTCACGGGTTGAAACATTGTTTGAAACCCGCTCATTTTGAAACAAGCACTATGGAAGTATGGGCAACACTTATCTATTTATAAATCATCATAGTCCTAGCGTTATCCCAGTTGCAATTATTGCGCCCGGAGCCCGCAGTCGTGTCGTGTCGATAAATGTAAGAGAATAGCAGCAAGCTAGTATATATGTGAGGTAAATACATAACATTATATTACACAATTTGGTGTAATTCGGTGTCAAAGGACTTCTATAACAGATTTTCGGAGAATCTAGTTCCCTATTATGTGGAGGTTCTGTTAGATCGGGCGACTCAGCACTTATAAAAAAAACAGCACTGAAGGTCACACAACGTTTATTTACTTTAATACAAAGTTACCAAAATTCTACACAAGGTCAATCACACAGTTAAGTAGTACTTGGACTACACTCACAAACTTGGTCGCGAACTTAGATTTCAGCACGACTGTCCTGCGAAGGACAGGCTGACCCGAAATTATTATTCTAGGTTTAGCAGAACACCAACAAGTTGGGTATTGGTCCTAATGACCAAAATTACAACTGCACTAGAATAATAACAAGCGCGTTTTACTTAAAGACACCGGCTTTTATAGGAAAAATATTGCTGAATTGCACTAAGCTATTGACGTCAATCGGCATAATGCAAGTCGGCAATTTTATATAGGAAATAGGGATGTGACACCTCCCCCCTTTAGAACGGAACATCCGGAAAATAGAAAAAGGATGTGAGTATAATCCAGGAAAATAATTAAAATTAAATACAAATTGTAATACACTGAATTACACAAATTTAAATAAGGATACAAAAATGAAATTGAAAATAGATTGTATAAAATAAGATAATTGGCAATACAACATCTTTAATATTTATTTTATAAATCGAAGTTTAAGTGTACTTAAACCTTAAGTAGTAACAAAGTAAATAGGGTTGAAACGAAGAAATAATACAAATAGTTTTATAATTAAAACTCGAGATTTCGTCTCGGTGAACTGTTTGAGTCTAAACTTTCTGTATCGTATTCAATATTAGGCATTTCAATGCTGGATCTAGTACGAATATTTGTATTAGGTTTTGTCATACAAGTATTGATAATTTTAACACAGCAAGATGTACTATCACTATTTCTTCGTTTACAACAGAAACATTTGTAGAGCTTATATGAGATATATGCAAATACAGAAACAGAAAGTGCAGTAGTCATAATGCTAAAATAATAACTATATTTGATATGATATGGTTGGTTTTCAATTTTCGTTAAATCGTCATTAAATTGATTTAGTCTATGAGAAGCATACTGCAGAGAATCTAAATTTATATGAGACAATTTAATAGGAGTTAGATATGGAATACTATTATTCAATTTGCTTGTAGAACAACAATCATCATTAATTATATTAAAATTAGGATGCGGTACATAAATTTTGGTTTCAAATTCTTGAGTCGGAATAAACTGAAGTAATTTATGATAGGCTTTACAATATTTAGGTAATTTCAAAATACCTGTACCAACAATATCATAATCTTCTAAATTACCATTACAATTAATAGATATCTTTGCGATATCGGACTGGACATATATCCATCTATTATTACTAAGTTTTTGCCAAATATCTACTTCGCCTATAATAATCTTATAATTACACGACTCTGGGATACCTTTCACGTGATCACTTAAAACCGTCACTTCACAGATTGGATTCGCAACACTAGATTCGATATTTCCGAGTTTACACAAGTAGTAGTTGTTGTTTATAACTTTACACTCACTTAGATCTTGGAACACGGAATACATTCATTTATCTTGTGTCAATGCTAAAAACTTTGCGGATGGATTGATCAATGCGAAAGTGTTAGGGCTACGAATGTCATGAGGAGTCGGTAGTGAATACACATGGTATAGATTGTAATCTACGAAAGATATAAGTAAAGGAATTTTAATAGCGAATATTAGCTTATTATTACTAATAAAAGATGATATTTCAGCAATATCTATAATTGCATGAATATTATCTAATGTTAACTGTAAGGGTAAACTTAAAATAATATCATTATTTTTAGAACTTAGTTCATTGTACAATTGTGTTGGACTTAACACTGAAGGGTGAACTATGTTTTGTTTCCCAAATAGAATAGCATCGATAAGGTCTTTTAAACTGAAATTGAGGATCATTAGAGAACTTTCTAATGTGCTAAAAGTCATGGACAGATGAGACATAACTTCCAATTTATTGGCATTCTGTGAAACAGTGTCTAAAATATTGCGTAAATTTTGTATATTATTATTGAGAACATATTCATTTTCATTAAGTTTAGAAATAGTACTATTAAATGATGAGATAGTAGAAGTCATTATGTGAATATTTTCTTTCATTATGGTAGCTAAGTGTCTTTGATCATCTTGAACCGAATTAATAGCATCAGTAAAAGTTTTAGCATCATCTTCATCAAGTGAGCCAAAGAGTTGTTTTAAAATTGGACCACCTATACCAAACCAAGCAGATCTTTTAACTTTGCGAGTATTATTAGAATTAGTTAAATGAGATAGAGACATATAGTTATTTTGAACATTAAGAAATAAGCTTTCTAAAGGACTTAGAACATTCCAACAATCGGTTTTAACCTTAGTAGATTGGTGAGTGGTACAAATTTGCTTACAAGTCTCTAGAATTCTTTGAAGGGTATTCATATGGGGCTCTATATAAGATAAGTCAGAAAATGTAACAATATTCCAATAATTATTATAGTATCTTAAAATACCGATTGGATCATAGAAGAGACCGGGGCTATCAACGATTGGAGTAGTCATGTTTGATCTGGCGAGGAGTCCTGGCGCGATGGCCCTGGAATAGAATCACCATGTGCTAATTTAATTTCGTCAAAGTGATATCTAACATGTCTACGATTTATTAACAAGGTTACATTATTCTTATCATGGACTTGTATTATTTTGTATGGACCTTTCCATACACTAGAGAGAGCTTTACGCAATCTATGATGGTGTTTTACATATACCATATCTCCAATATTGTAAGACATACTACGAGTATGTTTATCGTAATATCTTTTAGAATTTTCCTTGCTACGCAGGATATTATCTCTGGCTATATTTCGAGTATTTATTAATCTTTGTTTTAGTATCTTAATATAGTCGGGATACGTAACCGTGGGGTCAATGTCATAGATAGAACTAGGAAGATACGGTTTGCAACCGAATAGTAATTCGTGAGGTGTGAAATTAGTAGAGGAATGGACAGTTGAATTGTAGGATACAAGAGCAGTAGGAAGATATTTATGCCAATCGTCTTGACTGTAATTTACATATGACTTCAAATATTCTTTTAAGGTTGCATGGCTTCTTTCAAGAGCGCCATTCGTTTGAGGGTGGTAAGGGGTAGAAAAGAGATGTTTTATTTTGAATAATGTTGTTATTTGTTTATATACCTCGGCGATAAAGTGGACACCTTGATCAGAGAGAAGAGTTTTAGGAATACCGAAATGACTGATAAATTTGACAAGGCAGTCAGCTGTTTGTTCAGCTGTAGAATTAGTAATAGGATAAGCCATAGAATACTTTGTTAAGTCATCTTGGAAGGTGACTATATATTTAAATTTTTCAGAACCAGATTCGGGTAAAGGGCCAACTATATCAGTAAATATTCTTTGAAGAGGTTCATGAGAAGTAGAAGTGATTTCCATAGGAGCTTTATTACAAGCTCGTAAAGCTTTATTTTGTTGACATTGAGGGCAACGTTGAACATAAGCTTCTATGTCCCTTTTCATGCCCTTCCAATAATATGAGTCTTTTAGTTTATTATACAATCGCGTGGAACCAATATGTCCACCGATAGGTGAATCGTGATTATCTTTTAATATTGTAGGAATTTCGTTAGGCTTAGGATAAATTATTTTATTATGATAAATTTTAATTTTAATTCCTGTATTCTTAAATAGAAAGCAAATCATTTCGTATATAATAATATACTGAAGATTATCAAACGGATTAGAAAAATCAGACATAGAAATTTCTTTTACATCGGGATGAAAGACAATTAGTTCATTACGAAGATTGTTAAGAATTCTATATATTTCTCTATAAGTGCAAGTATCGTAATGATGGACTTTAGTGAACATATGAAAAAATAGTTTATTGTTGGAATTGGTAGTTTTAATAGAATATAATTCCTTTTCGGCGTTTACAAAAGCTTCTTTATCATCTAAAAGGTCAAGAATTTCCTCGCAATAAGGATTAGAAGGATCTAAATCGATTGAGGTTGGATAAGCTATGGCGGAACATGGGGTTTTTAATAAATTTTGATTATAATCACAAATTTCGGTATTAAAATTAGTAGGATTAGAGCGAGATCTAAGGAAATCATTGTATGTAAGATTATTATTAAGGTCTACATCATTAATATTATATATGGGAGGACGAGATAGGGCATCAGCATTTAAATTTGTTTTACCAGATTTATAAATAATTTCATAATCATATTCTTCCAATTTTAGGCGCCATCGGACTAGTTTACTACTAGGATCTTTACAGTTAAACAACCAAACAAGAGGACGATGATCGGTGACGATCTTGAATTTGCGGCCATATAGATAGGGTCTGAAGGTTTTAACGCCAAATAAAATTGCTAGAAGTTCCTTTTCTGTGGTGCTGTAATTTCCTTCGGCTCTATTAAGAGTCCGGGAAGCATATGCGATGGGGAGATCCTTGCCTATCTCTCCTTGGGATAGTATTGCGCCTAAGGCATAATTCGAAGCGTCAGTAGTAAGAATGAAGTCCTTGGAGAAGTCAGGATATTGAAGAATGGGAGCACTTGTTAGCATAGATTTAAGAGTATTAAAAGCGTTTTCTTGATCTTGTGACCAATTGAATACAGCGTCTTTACGAAGTAATGATGTTAGGGGCTTAGTAATTTTAGAAAAATCTTTTATGAACTTCCTATAGTAACCTATTAGCCCTAGAAAAGATTTTATCTCTTTAGGGGTCCTAGGTGTAGGATAATTTGTAACAGCCTTGACTTTGTCGGGATTAGGCGATACACCCTTGTCTGTAATGATATGACCTAGATATGCGACTTCTTTCCTTAAAAATTCGCACTTGTCAGGCTGCAATTTGAGATTGTGCTTTCTAAGAGCTTCGAATATTAGTCTAAGCTTATCAGTATGCGAGATCAGGGAGTGCGAATAGCAGATAATGTCATCCAAATAAATGAAGCAATGGAGACCTTGAAGACCAGAGAGAACAGTATTCATTAGTCTTTGGAATGTAGCAGGCGCATTTTTTAAACCGAAAGGCATTCGAGTATATTCAAAGTGACCATTAGGTACTGAAAACGCAGTTTTGGGTGCATCCTCCGCACTCATACAAATTTGATGGAAACCTGACACCAGGTCTAATGTACTGAAATATTTACTGTGGCCTAACTGGTCTAAGATGTCTGTAATGTTAGGAATAGGATAGGCATCGCCGACAGTAATGTCGTTGAGCTTCCTATAATCCACAACAATACGCCATTTCTTTTGACCAGAAGCATCTTGTTTTTTGGGGACAACCCAAATGGGAGAAGACCAGGGAGAATCAGAGGGTCGTATTATGCCTTGTTCAAGCATTTTCTTTACTTGTTTATTAACTTCATCCTTATGGCATTCGGGATATCTATACGTTTTTACATGAATAGGCTGAGAACTAGTGGTTTTTATTTTATGCTCTAAGGTATTAGTACAAGTTAGGGGGTCTCCATCTAAATAGAATAAATCAGAATATTCATAACATAAACTAAGTAAAGCATCAGCTTCTTCAGAATTGAGATGTGAAGTCCGTATTTGTTTGCGGATTTGTTCACATCTATTCGAAATATTTTTATTACTATTTGAATTGGAACTAGAAGAGTTAATTGAATTGATAGAATGCGAGAAATCATCTTGGAGGTCACAAGGAATTAATTCGACATTGAGATGTTTGATAGTAACACTTTTATCATTGGTATTTAAGACTGAAACATTAACATGATTATTTTCTTTTAAAGTAACCAGACAACTTGATAAGAATACACCTTTCTGGATTTCAGTTTTATTGATATACCCAGTATTTGTTTCAGGGTTTAGAACATTACATTCTATGATCATTTCAGAACGTGCTGGAATGTCATATTCAGGTTTAGTAAAATAAATTTGAAATAAATATCCTTTTATGTCAAGGATTTTGTATTCATAATTAATGCTACAATTATTTGAGTTGAGGTAATCGCTACCGATTATACCGTCAAATTCTATGTCAACACAGTCTGATATTAAGTGAAATTTTCCTAAAACAGTGTTATTATCATTACATATAAAATCTAATTGAAAGTGACCAAGGCTTTTGGAAAGTTCTGCATTCTTATCAATTCCTTTGAATTGAATGATTTCAGGAATTAGTGTGGGCTGAAAATGTAATGAAGATTTCTTTATAAGGGATATACCAGCTCCAGAATCAATTAATAGGACTAGCATTCTATTGGAATACTTAGATTTAATGTAAACATGGGGTAAATGTACTCTTTTATTATAACTTATTTCAAAAACTGGAATTTGAAGTTCATTTTTACAAGGTAAATTCTTATTAGAGTTTGTATTATTATAAGAACTGGAATTAGATTTAGTAAAATTCAGTTCCACATTGGGTAACTGAGATAAGGAATTAGTATTAGAAATAGTAGGACTCAGCTCCGTTTTGGGCAACTGAGATATGAATGATTTAGAAATATAATTGCATTTAGGACTCAACTGCTTTGGTTGAGATGCATAGGAAATAGTAGAACTCGGCTTAATAGCTCGAGATGTAAAAATATTATTATGACTCAACAACTGGGGTTGAGTTGTACATGAAATAGAATTACTCATGTTTCCTTTTTGGGGCTGGTTACCCTGTCGTGTAACATGAAATACATTAGAATTAGAAGAATTAGTAGAATTAGTATTAAAATAACTAGGCTTAATAAAATTAGAATTAGATTGCCTAAATGGAACTAGAAAATCATTAGCGTCGGTTTGAGTTGACGATTCCGTACGACGCGGGACCGGAACCATATTTAGTTTAAATTATCGTGATCATGTGAACTGGAAATAGCATTATTAGAATCGTTACAAGAATCAGAATTATACGAATTAGAATAGTTAAAATGATCTGTATTATTTAGCTCTGTGAGGTTATGTACCTGCCTTGGCATAGGAGAAGCGGTTTTTTGATTATTATTATTAAATTCGCGTTTTTTACAATGCCAAATATCATGGCCAGGATTTTTGCAATAGCGACAGAATAACGAGGTAAATGGCTGAGAGGGATTGGGAGGAATGGCATTAATAGGGCGCTGGCGGTTTTTAAAACAGGTTTTGTCTGTATGACCTATTTTACCGCACACCTTACATTTTGGTTTGGATTCGGCAGGCTTATAAGCATTCGGCGTAGATTGGATATAATTTTGTAACTTTTCCTCTTGTATAGCCAGGTTAATAGCCTCTTGCAAGGTGGAGGGATTGCGACACCTTAGAATGTTGGAGATATTGCTAGGCAATCCTAACAGAAATGCGTGTAACGCCATGTCCTCAGTACTAGCGATACGCCCTTTAATCTCGCAAGTATCCCTAGTAGAGTGCATAATGTCCGTTTGTAAACGTGTTAAATATGTCTCTACTCGTAAGCTAAATTGAGTAATGGTTTCATTAGCTTTGATTTTGCAACTTTGGAGGTCCAATAATAGATGGTCTCTATGTTTAGTTTCGCCAAAAGTTAATTTTAAAAACTGTTTCAGCTCTGACCAATTATCGAAGATTTTTAGGGAACAGGCAGACTCGGCCTTGCCTTCTAATTGGGAAATTATGTATTTAATAAAATATTTTGTTGTGACGTAGTGGCCAAATTGAGGGCATTTTCGCAATTTCGTATAAATGGCGATAATTTATTTCTATCACCGTCAAAACTTTTAATAAATTTAGTTAGAACAGAAAAGCTTAACTCCTCTACGTTTGTGCACTGCGAACTTGAACCTTGTACGGCTTTCTTTTCAAGTTTGGCACTCTCGTTAACCATTTTGACTGTTTATTAGGAGAAAGATATAGAAAATAAACGCGAGAGAAATAGTAGGATATGGTAAGAATAAAGAGAAAATAACAATAATCCAATCGCAAAATTACGTGAATAACACAAGTTAAAATAATGTATTATAAACGGGCAAAACACTCACAGTATTAGTAGTAGTTCACACGATGACATTGAAGCGGCGGCGCGTCGGGTTACCGAAGCGGCGGCGGCGATGTGGCGAAGGAATTTGCAGCGTCGTAGATTTGGCTTTTCGGGTCGGCGTTGAGTGTATGGACGGCGTGAATATGTGTTCGGTGCTGGGCCGTAAACCCTCAGGCACGTTGGGCACGGCGACACGTCGTAGATGCTATCTAAATTCGGGTGACCTTGGAGAGTATCGCACCTCGCGGACAGCGAGACGGCGGATACAGCGAAGACAGCGGTGACCTTCCTAGTAGCCCAAATTCGTGGGCCTAAACCAGGCGATGTGTAGAGCAGGCGGACCAGAGGACTTTACAAAATCCCCTTTTCTTCTGACACCAAATGTTAGATCGGGCGACTCAGCACTTATAAAAAAAACAGCACTGAAGGTCACACAACGTTTATTTACTTTAATACAAAGTTACCAAAATTCTACACAAGTTCAATCACACAGTTAAGTAGTACTTGGACTACACTCACAAACTTGGTCGCGAACTTAGATTTCAGCACGACTGCCCTGCGAAGGACAGGCTGACCCGAAATTATTATTCTAGGTTTAGCAGAACACCAACAAGTTGGGTATTGGTCCTAATGACCAAAATTACAACTGCACTAGAATAATAACAAGCGCGTTTTACTTAAAGACACCGGCTTTTATAGGAAAAATATTGCTGAATTGCACTAAGCTATTGACGTCAATCGGCATAATGCAAGTCGGCAATTTTATATAGGAAATAGGGATGTGACAGTTCGTTTAGGTTTATAAAAAGGATGATGGTTCTTGTTCCGTGTAATCACGGTATCAATGACACAGTTTCTAGAACAGGTATATTTAAATTTGTATTTAATACCTTCCGTTTATTTCATTTGATTTGTCGAATTTGTGTATAATACATTCCGTTTATTTCATTTGATTTGTCGTTTTTTATCTTTCTGTGTGGACTTTTTAAAGGGCAAGCCGCCGTAGCTGAAATCGCATGGAAGACATTAATATAATATTGAAAAGCTGAGTTAGTTAGTTTCTTTGTTTGGTTAATTATTCTGGTTTTATTTGAAAATTATTTTGTAGTGTAGATAGTCTATTTATTGCTATTGTTTTTGTATCTATTATTTTACATGTATTTATTCATAATTTTATGCCTAGATATTTATGTACCTTTTTAAATAGGTATACAGTATTTATTTACACTTATACCTAGTATTTATTCAACTATTATTCTAATTTGCATAGAGTTCCCACCAAGAACTTAGGGTCCCAAGCCAACCTCACCTGTAAGTGGTGCACCTGCCGATCAACGGACGAGGCTCTGGCAAACAAAATATCCCGATAAGCGGCAATAGGCTCGCCACCTATTACGTGGGATCAAAACACTGGCGAAAAATGGGCGTTTAATATGCCTCTGCCTACCTCTTCGGGGAAACAGGCGTGAGTCTATGTATGTATGTATTATTCTAATATCATTACTCATTGAAATTAAACTACAGTTCACGGATTTTATCGCGTTATATTACTTTCACTGGTTATTTGTTATTACATTTAAACCGAAAGATCTAGAAACTACATTTTTATTACTAGCCGACGTTTCGAATTCTTTACAGGATTCATGTTCACGGCAGACTGAGGTGATATTTGTCTTTGTCTTGAATTTAAAAGTTATCTCAAAGTACCCGAACATTTTTCAACTATTGGTGTTACTATCTACGCAGAGTGTGCTCACTGTGTCTTGATGTCTTCTGGTGACTTTGTCGTTTTTGGGTTTCATTAGCCTGATAACAGGGTCCCAAGCTGGAGGTACATTCCAACCATCTTCCCTATTGAAATTAGGATGTTTTTTAATTTCAATAGCTTCACGTATCATTCTTGGAATAAAGCGGTGTTCTTTTGCGAGTATCAGTGGTTTATCAAATCGCAGGTAATGGTTGGTTCCTTGTTCTACATGTTCACACACAGCAGACTTCGTCGAGCGTTTGTGTTTAATGTCAGCTATATGTTCCTTTAGTCGAATGCCTATGCTTCTCTTGGTTTGTCCAATGTATGAGAGCCCACACTCACAGTCTATCTTGTAAACCCCGGCCTCTTGTAAGGGTAACTGACTCTTGACAGATGGTAATAATTGGCTTATCTTCGTTGGCGGCTTGTAGAAAGTTTTGATTGAAGCTCGCTTCAAGATGTAGCCAATCTTGTCGGTCACGCCCTTGATGTATGGGAGGACAGCAGGTTGTCTCTCTACTATGGCTGGCTTGTTCTTCGGGGATCTGTGACGTTGGCGCGGTGGTCGGAGCTTGTTGTCTTGCAGAACTTGCTTGACATGTTGAAGCTCGGCGTCCAGGTGTTTCTAGTCACAGATCCCCCGGGCTCTCTGAAACAAAGACATTCCTACGGTAGCTAACTGTTTAGGATGGTGGTGAGATTCACCGTTTAAGTACCTATTTGTATGTGTCTTTTTCCTATACACAGTGTGGCTCAAAGAGTTGTTTTAGTTCCTGATAACAAGTACATCTAGGAAAGCTAAAGAATTGTTTGCCTCTAATTCCATTGTAAATTTGATGTTTTTATGAATAAAATTATTAAGATGGTCTAGGAATACATTAACACTATCTGTTAGTAAAATTGTAAAAGTGTCATCTACATACCGCTTGTAGAACCTCGGTGTGATAGTGGCAGTCTGCAGGGCTCGCGCCTCGAAGTCCTCCATGAAGATGTCAGCAACAACAGGCGATACTGGAGAGCCTATTGCCACGCCGTCTACTTGTATGTAGTATTTCTCATCCCATAGCAGATAGCCGGTTGTTAAGTAGTGTTTTAATATTTCTGCATATTCCTCTGGCATGTTATTCTCTATTAGCTTCCTTCTAGTTATTTCAATACAGTCATGTGCTGGTAAGCATGTAAATAATGACTGTACATCAAAACTAACCATAGTTTCCTTGTCAGAGAGATGTAGGTGTTTTATTTCACTGACAAAATGGTAGGAATCCTTTACATGCGCTCTCGTCTTGCCTCTGAGTGGCGAGAGAATCTTTGCAATGTGTTGAGCCAATCTGTAGGTTGGTGCCCCTATTTGACTGACTATAGGGCGCAGTGGAGCATTTTCTTTGTGTATCTTCGGTAGACCATACAATTGAGGAGGTTTTGCACACGATGGTATTAAGTATTTCACGTCCAGATTCAGTTGTTCAGAGTATTTCTTCACAATATCACTCGTTTGCTTGAGTATTTTGTTGGTAGGGTCTGTCTTAACCAATTTATATGTACTTTCATCCGATAAAAGATTTTCCATTTTTCGTTTATAATCGGACGTGTCCATCGCTACCGTTGCATTTCCTTTATCTGCTCGAAGTACTGTTAGTTCAGTCCTAGCCCGTAGGTTCTTCAGTGCGAAATACTCTGGTTTTGGTAGATTCCTTCTCGGCACTGTCGACTGACGCAATACAGCAGAAACGTCCTGACGTATGGCCTCGAAATCTTCCTTACACACATTGTTCTTGACTAGACAATCCTCAACGTTGCAAATAATGGAGTTATCGCATAATTTAAACCTCTGCCTAATAATTTTTCGGTGTTTTGATCTAACGTGTGTTTTGACAGATTGACAACTGTTTGTCTATGATCGGCGGACGGTAGCGTGTGATTGGTCCGTGCAAAAACGTTCTGTTTCATTTTGTACTGGTCATTTGATTTTTGTTGTAATTTTTCAATTTTTTCTGTTTTGTTACGTTTACACGCGTAATATTTTGATGTTTCTCTGTTATTTATTGCATTGATGCATTTTTCAAAATCAAATGGAGTTATCAATCTGTATATTTCGTTAGACAAATTCTCAACATTTCTTTTTATTCTGCGTAAGTCAGCGCGGTGTTCGTGTATCTTTTGAATAGTAACTTTTGACTTGCCTGTTTTAAGATCTTAGCGCACCCACGTATGTCCTTCTTGGCTGATATTTTGCTGCATGTAGGGATGAGATCGTGATCACGGCATCTCTTCAAGTAATTTAAAGATGTTATGTACCTTGCGCGCTTGGTTTGTAGATCTTCTAGACGGCGTATTTTGGTTGCTGTTTCCAGTCCGTACTGGTTAATATAATATTTTCTTGGGTTTACGTGAATGTTACACATTGAAATTAAACTACAGTTTACGGATTTTATCGCGTTATATTACTTTCACTGGTTATTAGTTTAATTTCAATGTGTAACATTCGCGTAAACCCAAGAAAATATTATCATTACTCATTTTCTAATGTCGCACCTACTGTTATATTATATCTGCACCACTCTAGGTTGACTGGTAGAGAATGCCTAGGGCATTAAGTCCGCCTATGTACCACATTTTTGTAGTGCAAGAAGTCAAATTAATAAATAAAAAAACATCCTCGGATGTTACTTCAACTCATAATATATAACCATATTTAAGCCAGTCAAATACGCGTCTGAAATATTCTGTCCTCAATTGTAAAGGAACATTAATGTTAAACGAGCGAATAAAAGAGAAAAGCTAACACTCTTTTATGTCCCGACAGTGTAACGCTGTGTCATTTTAATGAACTGATTGTACCGAGTTGTATTACTTTTACGATGTACTTCAGCGGAGGAGTTGCAGGAGATGGTAACAATCATGCATGGTGCATTAGAGAGGAAAGGAATGAAAGTAAATGTAAGTAAAACGAAAGTTATGGTTTTTGAAAAGGAGGAATGCGTTACGGCTTGTAATGTTATGATCGATGGACAGCGAGTGGAGCAAGTGAATGAGTTTGTATATTTAGGTACACTGTTTACAAGAGATGGTAAGAATGTAGAAGATATTGAAAGAAGAGTTAATGCAGGTAATAGAGTGAATGGAGCTCTGAAGGCGTTTATGAATAGCCAAAACGTGTCCAAAAAGGCACGTTTGGCTGTCCATAGAGGGGTGTTAGTATCTACTCTTATGTATGGTAGTGATAGTTGGGTATGGCAGAAGAGTCATGAAAGTAGAATAAATGCTGTAGAAATGAGAGCACTGCGAAGTATGTGTGGTGTTTCTTTGACTGACAGAGTAAAGAATTGTGTGATAAGAGAGTGTTGTGGGGTAAAAGAAGATGTAGTGACAAGCATCGAGAAAGGTATGCTAAGATGGTTTGGACACGTGGAGAGGATGGATGACAAAAGACTGACCAAGCAAATATATAAGGCAAGTGTGGAAGGGACAGGACGAAGGGGAAGACCTAGGCGGACGTTCTCTGACCAGATTGGAGACATCCTAAAAACAGGACAGGTTAGAAGCACCCTGAACAGAAGAGCATGCATGAGGAATCTGATGGGAGTGAATGAAGCAAGAGAGATATGTCAAGATTGTTGCAAATGGCGCTCCGTAGTCTCTGCCTACCCCTCCGGGAAACAGGCGTGAGTCTATGTATGTATGTTCTTTGTGGATATCTTAGACGATTGATGAGGTACCCTTCTTCGGGTAAAATGAGACAAGGGTGTTGGGTAGCTGAAAAATTGCTCGCTGTACCGGAGAAAAAGCCATCAAGTTGAGTATTCAAAAAAGTATTCACTCAGTTTTTGAAGGGGTGATTGTGGTACGGTAGTGTTCTCATGGAGTGCTTGTGGATGTGAATTGTAATCATTGCAACAAACTATCAATAACTTAAATAGACATTTATTAACTTTCTACACAGATGACTAATACACTGATCATACCGTGAGACAACTCAGACGGTCATCTGGTAAACAGATTACTCACATGTAAATATTTTTTAAATATTTAAGACTGCATAAATCATAAAATAACGTCTACAACCATACACATGCAAAGCGTGGAAAGTAGAAGCGTTTCATGAAATTAAATTATAAGTAACTACATTACAGAACAAGTCATTGTTTAAGCAAAGAGAATTGCCCATAATTTATTCCATGGAAAATTATATTTATCGGTGAAATGAAAAGCATTTTAACAGACCGTTTAATTAAACTGCATTTAAAATATTTATATCGAACCGGCTTTTACTCACGGCTCCAGCCGAGTGGATGTCGATTATCGTGACAAAAGAATATATAGGCTATATTACTATATAAAGTTTCGTCAAAATCCATTCAAAATTTTTAGCTTGAAAAGTAGCAAAAAGTTAAGAAAACTCTACAAACTAATACAAGTATTTTCCCGTGGCACGTGCCGTGTGCACGTGGGCGAAAATTAACATTTAACAAAAACCAAATATAAGAAAAATAATACTTATATCCCTGCTTACGTAATGATAATATCCATCTACTATACCGTCTATTTTAATCCATTAAAATATTATGAATGCTTTTAAATTATATACGCAAAGAATTCTCATAATTTTCCAATGGAAAAGTATAATTATTGGCGAAATCAAAAGACTTGTGACAGACCTTCAAATTAAATGGATTGTACTTTTTAAGGTACTTTTATCATAAAGGAGAAAAGATAAAAGTCCCTCATTGTCTTTGCTCTGTAAAAAAATCATCCGAAATTTATTTTAGAAGAAAAATTAAGCGAAATATTGGCCTTTTTGGGAGATTTTGTATGTATATATTTTATTATTTATCTTCTTCTTAGCGTGTCGATGGCAATCTATATTGTATCAACCCAAAACTTAGCTACGAGTATGGCACTGTAACGTGCAGGTATTAAGGCACGCAGGACAAGATAGTAAGTGTCCCATTGTTTGTGAAACAGCACCACACTTGTACTCCAGATTGAAATTGTCTATAAATCCCCACCTAAGCAAGTTTTCTTTGCTTTATTATTTATGGCTCCAGCATTACAAGTTGCACAAGGCGGACTTTATGCATAAAACATTAGGTATTCAATCTATGATACGTGTAGATATGAACCTAGTTTATTATATAGCGTAAGAAAAGACATCTGTATTGACTGTACGGTTCGCGTAGTAGTTTAAACGGCGTCTCTCGGCCTGACACTGTGCTGAGTACCTACCGTGGGATCCATCCCATCACGAGACAACACTTTGTGTGATCCATGAATTGTTGATTCGAGTCCGGGCGTCATCGCTTTTTTTACCTTCACGCTTGCATTACCGAAGGGGTATGTAGAGGTGTAATATTACATGCTCAGTATGAGTTTTAGATCCACCAAAACCTTGAATGTTTGCAGCATATAGTCTTTAAGATTATTTCTCGAAGAGTGTTCATGAAAGATTCAAAGTTTAATGCATACTGTAGTCCACGCAGACAAAATTGCACAAATACGACTGTGTTAGGTATGTACCTAATAAGCATTTCTAAGCTTTCACAATTTGTAATACACATAGTACTACAAATAATTATACCTTTATTTCAATTCTTATTTTGAACACGTCTGTACTCAAGTAGACGTGTTGAAAATAAGAATTAAAATTAACAAATAACTTGCTGAATCGTAACCTTATTAGTTCCGTAAACGGTAGTAAGTGTTATACATGTGTAATGTGCATAGACATACCTAACATGAATATGTCTCACGCGAAATTAATAAACTGAAATACAAAATGGACAACAGCCCCTTCACCCGGAGTAGCAGGACCGTGCGCTCCCCGCCTCCTACACCGCCGGCAGGGCCCGCACCTGCACCCGCAACGAGACCTAATGCGCCGAGTCAAGGTGAAGATGTTCACAAAGTGATGCCCACATCGGAGATACAGTCGTCGATGTCGATCATTGAACAAAGCCTCAATGAGATATGTTGTATTGTAGCTGAAGGTAGGATGAACACGGAGCAGAAACTACGAGTTTATTATTTATGCCGTAAAGTGGATAGTGAAGCTCACGAACTCAGGCCTTAAGAGCCACATAAGTGGAAACCGAGAGTGTTTGTCATAGGTCTGCCCACTTCAATACAAGAAAAGGAAGTATTTACTTGCCTGTACCACCAAAATCTATCCGATGAGTTGTCGGATTGCAATGACGATACGTATATTAGTTAATGAAATATACGTATCGTCTTATTTAAATGAGTGTGCACTTATAAACTACACGAATTTAGAATATTATGTAAGTAGATCAATTATTAGAATAATTGATCTACTAACATATGTAATATTCTAAATTCGTGTAATTTATAAGTGCACATAACGTTATAAATAATGCGAAATTGACTAACAATGCCATTGTTAGCAATTGTGCTGACCCGCAGTTTTACAAGTCGCTTGCAGTTTTGTGTAACTAGCACAACACGCTAATATATTGTATCTAATATTCGATCAATGATTATTATTATTATGAACCTCATAATTAGTAACTAAGTTTTATGTATTACCTTGAATTTATCTGTCAAATATTGTAATTCTATTGCTGTATTTATAACATGCAAATTATTTTGTTAAAAGGGACTCAACTGCCTCTGATACAGTTTTTAACTAGTACAGGAGTCTGGTCTGCTTACCAATTCTTTGAAAACTGTTGCCTTAAGTTTAATATTATATTATAAGAATACTATTGTATCTGTGTCTTCTGAGAAAAAAAATATTAGTACTAATAACTGCTTCAGTGCTTGCAGCTTCAATGTAAAAATATCTATAAATAAATGTAAAAGTATTGTTAAAACTAAACTGTGTTTAAAAGCATGTTATAAACTTTATGATTATATAGACGATAAGAATGCTTGGGATTGGTCTGCTCTAATCCAACACAAAAATATAAGTTCTGTATAAACTGAACAGTTTTATTTGTCTTACGTAAGCACTTTAAAAAATTTACATGAAATAAATATTCATTTCATTTCATTATTCATTTTATATCATTTCAGTCGTCTAATAGATAGCGTATGCGTCTGATGATATGTTACTGAATTTTTCGAATTCTCAGTAGTCGAGTCTAGCAATGTACCCGGTAACGGCAATGGACTCGCCTATTAAGTGGGACCTTTAGATCATAACTTGGCGAAATGTGGGTGTGATATGACTCCTCTGCCTACCCCTTCGAGAATACAGTATTTTTTCATGGTAATGGGCGGCAAACGAGCAGATGGATCGCCTGATGGTAAGCAATTACCGCCGCCTATGGACACAATCAACACCACAGTAGTCACAAGTGCGTTGCCGCCCCTTGGGGTTGGGAAAAGGGATAGGATGAGGAGTGGGATGAGGGAGAAGGAACAGGGGATAGGGCCTCCGGCACCCTCACTCACCGAACGAAACGCAACAATAATAAAAGATCTATTTCGCTTGGCATCTAACGTATGAGTACTACATCGCACATGATTACCTACCACTCTATTATGATATATGGGCCCCTTTAGCTTACTAGAGGCCTTTGTTTCTTGAATTCCAGATAGTAATCTACCAGATTGGCATCGGGATACAATCGCATACCCTCCATACTCTGTGCAGTCGCTTGCAGGAATGTGTAGAATGCAATGGATACCGTTGCTCCAAGCTGCTATGCGAGCATTTAGATATTGCACCTTAATAGGTGTTTGCTTGCTTGGAATTTGGTTCTGCGTAAATAAAATAACTATGGCGTTACTTGCCCTTTTTTTTTGGTGTCGGGTTGGAAAATCCTCATGGAGTCCCTCCGCCCTGGGGGAAGGGCGAAGGGGACTGTCAGACTTTTACTGACTAAAAACCAACCCGTGTTGCTCATGTACCCATGTGTCGGAGGGTAAGGTATCACCGAAGCATTCCACGCTACCCCCCGACGGGTATTGGCCCCCCAGATGGTCAGGCGGGTCCCGAACAAAACGCCCTTGGCGGTGGTTGAAGCCACCAAAACACCCAGCGGCCGCAGAGGATAGTGAGGACGGCAACGCAACACCGCATCTGCTCTTCCTCTGCGGCCCCATCACGACGCAACGATGGTGCGCCCCCATTTGGTCGCGAGAAATAGGGCGCGCGGCAACGCAACACCGACACGCCTCTCGTCCCGCGACCGCGCCCGACTGCGAGGGACAGACAGAACTGTCCTGTTTCTTGCCCTAAGCCATACTAATGTACATGCTTTCACACATCTGTTCATAATAGAAAATACTGTACATATTTTATATCTATACATATTATTTCTTTTCATTTATTTATAATCTTTATGCAAAAACAAGAGTTCAGAGGCGGACTTAATGCCATAGACATTTTCGCGTTCAACCTTTGGGTGATGCAGAGAAACATGTCAGGTCAGGTGCATAAAAACAATATTATCATAAAATGGCCGCGTGCTGTCTGCCTGTATGAGCCCGATAAACTCAAAATTTACCGAACTTATTTTTGTACGGTTTCACCAATATGTAGGAATCCCTGAGGAAGATTTAGGTGTATTTCTGGCAGAACCGCGAGCGAAGATTAATGTAAAGGTGTAAATGTGAAAGTGTAGTTGATTTTTCTGCTTTCACGTCGTGTCGCTACAGTTCGATGTCATAATATTCTTTTTATGTGTGGAGATAGCAGGCTGGAAAATAACAGCCTTTAGCCTTAGATTTTTATCGGTACCAGTATTTGTATAATAAAAAGACTGTCTTAAGTGGGCACGGAACCGAGTTCTTCAGACATTGCACCACTGCGCTACAACTATAAACAGAAGTACAACCCTACCTACATCTAAAAGGCCATGCAATCATCATTTATGTAATTAATTTACACATCCAAGTCCTACACCGTAGCAATGTCTACGTAATGCTACAGCGTAGCGCTACGGCAGTTACCGCAGTAACAAATTGGTAACATTCAGTCCAATAGCCCAGTCTAGGAGCAAATTTAATAATAGCCGCTATTTGTCAAGTGGAGGAAGAGTCGCGGGATGTAGTAAGTTAATTTGGTTTTAGTCTCAAGGGGAATTAACGATTGTATTAAAGTTATATGTTTTATATTAAATGATTTGCCAAAAGCCGTCAAATTCCCGATGGTACTATTTGCTGATGACAGTACTGCTGTATTTAATTTTACTGATGCCGACACTTTTGAAAATAATACTCTGGAAGATATAATAAATTGGTTGACATGCAATAATCTTATTATGAATCTTGACAAAACTAAAATAGTAAGCTATTCCCAAAGAAAAACTACACTGAAATTAAATATTAATTATGGACTGAAAAAAATTGAAGAAGATGATACAATTAAATTTTTAGGGATATGGATCGATAAAAATATGACATGGAAAACACAAACTGACGCTATATATAAAAAATTGAATAAATTTGCATATGCCCTGTATAGATTATCAAAAAATTGTCCATCAACCTGCAGTATTGGCCGCTTATCACGCGTATGTAACATCTACGCTAAGATATGGATTAATATTTTGGGGAAATGCTACAGACAGGGAACGTGTTTTTAGAGCACAAAAAAAATGTGTCAGAGCGGTATGTGGCACTTGCGTGACTGATAGCTGTGTCCCTCATTTCAAAGAGTTGAAAATATTAACTATGCCTGCCCTGTATATATATGAAGTTGCGACATTTGTAAAAACAAATATACATATGTTTGGAAGTCTGAAATCCCGTAGACACGCAGACAAAATATCAAATATGCCTTCAAAAACAGCCCTATTATCTAAGAGCTTTTTTGGCATGTCTTCGAGAATTTACAATGAAATACCTAAAAAAAATAAGAGAGATTGATAATATTGCTGTATTCAAGAGTTTACATATCTTTTTGATAACCAGACCGTACTACACGGTAAATGAATTTTTGTCGGACAGATTTCTCACCACAGAAGGTCTGTGACTGAGCGACGAAACTATTTATAATATAAGTAATTTAATTAATATTATGGCTGACTCTATTATTTTTTTTAATTTGGTATTTGTTTAATAATTCGTGTTATCTTGCAATTACAGACTTATAATGATAATTTTAGTACATACCCTTTTTTTTTTTTTTTTTTTTGGTATCGGGTTGGAAAATCCTCATGGAGTCCCTCCGCCCCGGGGAGGAAGGACGAAGGGGACTGTCAGACTCTTACTGACTAAAAACCAACCCGTGCTCCTCATGTACCCATGTGTCGGAGGGTAGGGTTTCACCAAAGCATTCCTCGCTACCCCCCGACGGGTATTGGCCCGCCAGATGGTCAGGCGGGCCCCGAACGAAACCCCCTTGGCGGCGGATGAAGGTGTTGGGCTCCGCCGCCAAAACACCTAGCGGCCGCAGAGGATAGGGAGGACGGCAACGCAACACCGCATCTCCTCTTCCTCTGCGGCCCCACCGCGACGCAACGATGGTGCGCCCCCATTTGGTCGCGGGAGATAGGGCGCGCGGCAACGCAACACCGACACGCCTCTCCTCCCGCGACCGCACCCGACTGCGAGGGACAGACAGAACTGTCCCCCGCACCCGCACCATGGGACGCATCCTACGCAGGCCTCTACCAAGCCCACGTGGAGCGTCCCCTCCCGGGATCCCGCTTAGCTTCACCGTGGGTGGCTTCTAACCCACGGTTACTGAGCCCCCCCACCACGACAAGGTGGAGATCCCACGGGGGGGGTAGTACATACCCTATTATTTGTTTATTACTTAATTTTGACATTTGTTATGATTTCATTTCATTGTTCTATTTATTTATTATTTGTGTGAATTTTTCTTTCAATTTATTTATAATTATCGACATTTATTGTACCTAATCAATTTGTGATTATTATTGTACGCCTTAAATGGCAGAGCAGTGAGGTCGCACTCTATGCTTAAACTTCAACACCTTGTAATAACCACTGTCTCACAATAAAAAATACTTTGACTTTGACTTTGTTATATTTTGAAATACACTATTTTAGCGAGCGTTTTGGCGAGCATTCTAGCGAAAAGACAATAAGCTTCGAGATTTTTTGTAAGAACAGCAGTCGGCAACAGGCGAACCGGATGCAGGCGACCTGCGTAGGTCTTACTTGCGACCCTAAATGGTTTTGTAAAAAATATTATAAAACAAACTAACGAGCCGTCAAAAATCAAAAGCTTGCCGACCGCTGGGTTTGGCGTTCGCTAAAAAGAGCATGAAAATGTTCGTCACAATGTTTTGGCTCTGTTCGTTGTTCGATAATTTAAAAACGGCGAATGCTCGATGTTTGTTACAAGTGAATGCTCAACTCTATCAGCACTCTTAAACAATAATGCCAAAAGTCAAAACTGGGGAAAAATAAGACTACCACATCAAAGGAACTGAAATATCTTCATCTGATATATCGCTTGTGATACCAAGGTGTTTCTACCGACCACTGTCTTTGCAACATCTTTCACAGTCAAGCGTACTATTACACTAATCACTTACATCTTAAATGGAAATACTACCTTACTGTATTGGGATAGATGTTAGAATGGAGTGGGTAATCAATCTAACTATGCATATTTTAATATTATATTTGTCTGGCGTATAAGATACAGGTTCGGTCTATTTTAGAAATGCTAGTGTTATCCCAGTTAGAACCCGGAGTCCGCTTTCTAGTCAAACCGGATTTGACTGAATATTCGCTTTTCCACAGAGCGACTGCCTATCTGACTTCTGCAACCCAAAACGATAGCTATATTCCATGGTTTAGGCTAGTATCAGTATATGTATAGGTACTGACTACCTTTAAAGGCTGTCAAAGATCTTCGTGACGGCCGGGACCGACGGCTTTACGTGCTCTCCAAGGCACGGGGCAAGGAATAATTAACAATTCAATACACACATAACTCCGAAAAGTCATTTGTATGCGCCGTGGATTCGTACCCGATACCCTTTGTATGGCAGTCTGTTGGTATTTCCATTAAGCTATCGCTGCCTTTTTAGACATCAAAGTGCATTCTATAATGTAAATAAACAGGTATTGTGCTGTAAGTTAAGCAAACATTATATTTATTGTTGTACAGTTGGTGCCAATTAAGTTACTATTTATTTTTACTTATACATATTTGTATAATGAATGTTTTCACCAACGGATAGGGTGATTCCTGAGAAAAATTTAGTGTATAATTCAAGTCAAGTTTAGACAACCTTTCAACAGGAATACAAAAAAGTAATAGAGAACAAAATCACACGGGTGGCTAGTCAACCATACCATTTTCATATAAAAACTACATCCCCATAGCAGATAGCTAGCATATGAAAAAAGGGTACATTCAAAAGCCCAAGACAAAAGCAAGAAATTACTCAAATGAGTGCTATTAATAATGCTCTTTTGTTAGACAAAACGTCCCCATTAACAACATTCTTACAAAATGACAGCCGGCGGCCGCCATATTGTGTGACGTCATTGGCAACAATGACATTCTTACGGCCACACTCAACCTATATCTTTACAAAATATTACAAAAAATGTCGCGGGGAAATGTGAAGGGTCTTTTAAAATATTGGAGGGGAAGGCCTGTGCCGTTGGATTGTCAATCCTGATCAATTTAATCATAAATGTCTATTCCGTGCAGTAGATGGATAAAGAATACAAGATGTCAGCACCCCTTTTCATTCGAAGATACGACTAAGGCAAATACAAGAAGCTAATAGTATTTTTTCTAAGAGGCTCAAAACTCGACATTAAAACCTGTACCAACATGTCTCGCCAGCGTGGTATTGTATATGTGTATTGTGGTGTCAGAAGTTTCCAGATCGCCTTAAGGCCTCCAACATAGCCCAACGATCCTTGTCGTAAGACAAGAACCGGGACCGACAGCTATACGTACCCTTTGGCGCACGGTAGCGGGCTTATGTAAATGCCACTAAGCGGTCACCCATCGAAGTGGTGACCTGTGCAAGCGTTGCTTACCTTTACCATGAAAGTAAGATATCTCTGTCTAGCTCAGTGATTCTTAAACTAAGGGGATACCGATATAATCTAAATTATCATCATCAGCCTTGTTTATAGATCATCCCGCTTCTCAACACAGGTCTCTTATCATTAAGAAAAGGGTTAAACCACAGAATAAACAGTACTTACGTACAGAAGCACCACTTCTCAAACCAATTAATTGAAATTGCGACTCTTGCTACTAAGCAACAAAGTGCAATTCAGCTCGCATAAGCACTCAGTGCTTAATGCGATATTTACCTAACCGTTCCCGCTCTTTTCTAACATATAACGCTGTCGCTGTCTGGCGCGGCGTGACGCGCTAGCTGTCGCGCTAGGGTTGTCGACTTGCCGCTGCTACTATTATATTTATTCATCGTCTATCTACTTACTTGACAACGTACCTAATAATAAATAATCATCCTATAAGTATATATCCAAGTATTTGAGCTCGTAGAACAAAAACCGCAAAAATCTGGTCGTTTACATTTTCACTATACTAATTCTTAGTTATTTCCTAAACGCGTGGACCGATTTACATGATTCAAACAGATAAAATGGTTTTTGAACTAGATCTTTAATTTGACACCATAATCGTTGGGATATCTCAACAAACAAAAAATCTAATTTTCAAGTTGCTCTCGTAAAATAAATAAAATCAAATTTTTAAGTCAACAACCCTTGCGCGGCGCGTCGGACGCCGGGCTTGGAAGCCGCGCGAATGTGTAGGCACTTATCGCTGTAGGTACGGCCGAGTGAAGGAGGCCTGATTAAACTACAGTCAACTACGGTGGCCAAGTGCGATTTGGCTGATTTTACATAACTTTCGAAAACACTGGAGAACTCTCAGACATGCAGGTTTCCTCATGATGTTTTCTTTCACCGCTAAGCAGGATTCACACACATCCATCCGCTACCCGCGGTCCCAACAAGATCGTCAGTCCATCTAACAAAAAAATTATAATTAAAATCTAACCAGTTGTTCCTGAGATTAACGCGTTTAACCAAACAAACTATTCAGCAATACAATTTTAAGTTTAGATTCAATGAAACAGCCTGAACGATACACATGTTTCCACAACGAAATCAGATTTTCCAGGAATCGTCTTTACTTATACAAAAACAACCATTTAAATTCTCTAAGAGAAAAAGACACATTTCCCAGAAAGTCTTTGATTAAATAATATTTATACTGACATTATCTTACCTTTCTTGTATTCATGCCGAAATGACAGTTCCTAATTTGACAGCTGTCAAGTTGACAGATGTCATTACGCGTAGAGGTATTTATTATCGAGACACGTGCGTAGATACACGACAAGGAATATGATTTGAAAGTTATTTTCTTAGTTTTACATAAAACCGGCGTAGGGTGGAATACTTTCAGACCCTTCATTTCTTTTATATGAGTTACGTGTTGATCGCAAGGATCTAAATTTGATTTCTGATTTACGCGCGAGGTGGAAACTATGATTTCCAACTGGGTCAAATTAATTTTGACCCAGTTCGAAGTCATAGACAGCTAAGAATAAAGCCTGTATTGTGGCGATTTAACTCGTGAGAAGGCGCGCTATGAGCATTTTGCTCACGCATAAATTCATTACTGTAAATTTCAACTTTAACTATACTGTGTCACTACAAGCTTCTCAGTACCTTCCTAAAATTTCACCTCCTCTGCTCTGACGTAACTCCCGCGGTGCTCAGTGCCACCATGACTGCGTGGTGATGAGTTTGTGAGTGGTACATCGAGAAGCGAGGCATTTTGTTCATCACGCGCCCGTTCGTGTAAGTATTTTTTTGGTAATAACAAAATTGATTTGATTGTGTTTTAGTAGTTATTATGCACAGTTATTGATTAACTGAGTGGATATATTATTTATTTGTTTTATTTGCTTCTTACAGAAAACAAGGTCTACAATAGGTGATCGGCAAGCCCCTCAAAGACATAAAAGACATAAAGACATATTTATTTCTGCATTTTGGTTGTTTACAACACTTATACATGTCAAAACCATATTCTAGATGATGCCGGCTTTTCCTAGCTAAA
Organism: Euclidia mi; assembly: GCA_944739405.2. NCBI lineage: Eukaryota > Metazoa > Arthropoda > Insecta > Lepidoptera > Erebidae > Euclidia > Euclidia mi. Next base: position 5,607,588 of record OX123206.2, on the reverse strand, counting down.
TGACTTCTTGAGAAGAAAGGCCGAAACAAACTCAGAGTCATTGTTTTTTTTTTGTCACTTCAATTTCTTTAGTCTTTTCTTCATCTTTTAAAGTCCAGACAAAAAAGGGTTTAGTATGCAAGTACAATGCAGGAAATTATCTGACGCTTTTGACTGACTCGGCCCACTGATGGCCCGCATTCAACAGCAATCGTACGGCTCAACCTTAATTGAGGGAGCCAGCACGATCTGTATCACTATGCCTCCACGCCATCAGAATGGCTTAGGCTGACATGCTTATGCATACACCATGCATACGCATGTCAGCCTAAGCCATCAGACAGGTTGCCACAACTATTTGTTTATATGTTTAATAATGCCCACATCGTACTCACAACTTTACATGCTAATAAGAAGAATGGGTGGTTTCATCCCAAGAGTTGTAACATCTTGAGAACATTCTTGTGCCCCGTAGTTTTGGCTGTAGTTCGTCTGTCATTCAGTCAGTAACGCAAGAATTTTATATATGCCGATGAAAGATATCAATAAGTGTAATTTTTAAAGGGTGTAACTCTGTAACTTGTCCAGGGAAAATTTCAAACAAAACTTGTGCCGGCTTATCTGAGCGAACACAATCTGAGTGAATCAAAATATGCATAGGAATATGCTTGGCAAATCAACTGTCATATCACTAGTAGATATCAGCAGGATTGGGCGCTCAATGCCACATTCACAAAACGCAAAATGCCACACTTTCTATATGCCACATTAGCAAAATGCGTTTAAAAAAGCATGCATTTTGTGCAATATATCAGTGTGCACCGAGCATGTTACTTTTATGTGCCATATGTGTTATGAAAGACACATAACTCAAGATCTCATAAAAGATAAAATCATTCATTTTTATTGTGATTTTGTTTTTCATATATTTTTTATGTAAATTTAGCCACATATTAAGGCAAATTGCAACATTTTTTTAATTTGCATAATAGACTGCATTTTTTGTTATTTACTATTAATAAAACACTTTACTTAAATAAATAAAGGCTTTCTATTTATCATGAAATGCAAATTTATGGCAAAAATATAATTGATCTTAAAGAAAACGTAATTTGAAGTAGCGTGAGAGTTTTGCTCACGCGCGCCTGCTCGTGTAACTTTTTAGGGCGCGCCTTCTCATGGGTTAAGAAATATTCAATAATCGGACACCACATTATAAAATGCAGAGCACGCAAAGTGTTCTTTCGCGTGGTTGAATACGTGACTCTGATGCAAACGACAAGGCGTACGCTTTAAGCACCACGCCATCGGCGGGATTGATGGTGCTTGGTGATGGGTCTTGTGACACCCTTATAAATATTCATATTTATAATATAATTTTGAAAGTTAATATACAACTTAATACGCTGGTAATGATCCCGGTACGGCAATAGGCTCGCCCCCTATTACGTGGGACCTAAAAATTCATGGCGAAATGTGGGTGTAATATAACACCTCTGCCTACCCCTTCGGGGATACAGGCGTGAGTCTATTAATAAATAAAAGTAAAATATTCAATTAAATATTATGTGAAAATTTGAAGCGTCTACCTGTTACCGTTAGTAATATTGAGGAATAAAATACGAAAAAAATACACGTTTATTGTGTGGGAACCCCCTTCAATTTTTATTTTTTATTTTTAGTGTTCCTTGTTATAGCGGCAACGAAAATACATAATTTCATAATTTGTGAAAATTTCAGCTTTCTAGCTATCATGGTTTATGAGATACAGCTTGGTGACAGACAGACAGACAGCGGAGGCCTAGTAATAGGGTCCCGTTTTTACCCCGTTTTTTTAGGTACGGAACCCTAATGAACTTCCCAACTAAAAAACCCAATAATCAAGTGAGCTGAGGACAATAAGATAGACAATTTATGAAATTCAATTAAATCGTTTACAAAGGAAAATCATCCGAAAGAAATAAACGTTACTTAATAAAAGATCGAAAAATCATAACCTTATTTTAAGCAAGCCTTATTGCAAGTCATAAACCATCAAAAATCATTTCCGTATTATTATTGATGGGTTTTTCATAATTCACACTCAATTGTGCAGGACTTCAGTGAATCGTTCATTCATACATTCGTTCCTTTGTTATCAATGCTATCATTCACCCCGTCTGCAAACATCGTTCATTATTCAATCAATCATTAATATCATTCCTTTATCATTCGCTGGCTTTTGTATGGATTCATTCAAATTATGGAGCTGTATATTTATATTGATACGAGTTATGTGAAATGATAAATGTTTACGGCAAGAAATGATATTATTATTTATTTATTATATGAACCTGTTACTTTAATACTATTTGCTTGGATTAACGCGAATGTTGCACATGCAAATTAAACTACCGTTTACTGATTTACATGTTACATACATATATCGATGATTTTGTCTCGATATATCAGTTTTATTGAGATTACAATACATGTAAACCGAATGATGTACTGTCTTACTAATAAAAATTACGACACAGTGTATACAAATACTATAAGCATTGCGTAGCAAAAATGAAACTAATAAAAAATATTTTGACAGATTGCGTGTATACATGCGTTATAAGAGATCAAAATATCTATTTAGACTTACACAAGCTCTACACATGCTTGCACCCTTGTATAAGGAGTGCGTAAGAGCAAAATGGCGGCTATTTGGCCAGCTGAGGACGCTGAAGTTGTCACTTTACTTAGGTTATGCGCGCAATCTATGACGGAGAGGTTGGACTAGGAAGGTTATATTTATTTGATCTATGAAATGAATGTTATTGTTGGTGGCGTTAGGAAGCTATGAGTACAAATCAAAACATATTTATCCTTCAGAAAATAACAACCATTAGTCTTTAGTTTTTGTACATTAGATTAATAGATAAGGGATATTTTTAAGAAGAAACTCCATTTAATATATAATTAAGCTAGTAAAATTATATATAAACTATAAAATAAAATTAAATTATTAAAACCAAGTTACGATTAGAAGTTTTTGAACGTACTTCATAAAAGTTTGTCAGCATATTTGTATATATAATATGTGTTTATGTATTATTATGATTAAAGTTTATGTATTGTATGCGTTTATCATACCTATTAAGTTATATTAAATATATAAGTCAAACTGCACTTCTAAAATACACCTACCATTAATCTCTGCACCACTCTAAGGTAGACTGGCAGAAAATGCCTAAGGCATTAAGTCCACCTTTATACGCTAAGTGTATATAAAGATAATAAATAAAATAAAATAAAAATATTTGACGTACACACAGCTACACATTAACCTATACAAAACCAATATTAGCTGAACTACTCAAGAATAGATTGGTCACACTAAGGGAGTTCGCCTAATATTGGGCTTGTTTAGGTTAATGTGTAGCTGTGCGTACACAGACTACACAGCGTGAGTAGTTACACAAGCTTGTCTTTGCGTTTATTAGTAGCGATGTTGTGTAGACCCTGTATAACTTCTATACAGACGTTATACGCTGTGTAAGTATTCATACGTTAAACGTGTGAGTAATATTTTTTATTAGTAAGACAGGTAGTATCTAGATTACTTTGATTTTATGAAGAAACAAGCTTTTTGTTGCGGCTTCACTCATTCTAAACTTTATTTTTTATATTTAAATTTGGAACTCTCTCGGGGTGGAATATTCAGAATGCCCTTTGCTTAAAAAATATACCTATATATTATTGTCTATAATAATTAGTATAAATCGAGAATATTAGTTTAGTACACAGACTATATTGTACTAACGTACAGACGGAGCATTCCCATAGATCAAAACTGGATTGTAATAGGCTCACATATCATAAATGACAGTTGTTTTTTTTTTTATCATCGGTAACGTTTCGGGCAATGGTAAGGAATGATTCAGCCAATTTTTCCTAGTAGGATAATTATATCCATTTTACTATTTTAAGCTAAGAAAGGGCATTTCTAAAATAAAACACTGCTTTTTCACTTCGCTCTATCTTTTAATTTAGTTTTAAATTTATTTAAAGCTTTACATTGCATCACAGGTAAATATTTGTTTTGTAGTCAGAAGACATCCGTGCCTTTAATATTTAAACACGAACTCTATCGCACGTTGCAGAAAGACACCTGTTCACACATGAACATGCCATGCCATATCAGCGATATAATCCTACGTGAGTTTTTACCACAACAATTATTGTTCGTGATTTTTATTAAATTAAGAGAAAATCACGTATTCACGAAAGGCATGTACCGCTGAGATGGCACCTTTCACACACAGCACACAACTGTAAAGTTGTGTGTGTGTACATAGGATAAGTTTAGTATATAAGATTATGTATCATAAGAAATAAAGCAGTCACAAGTTTAATCCGACTTTGACTCGATACCCTTCCCATACCTTTGACGGTGGCCAAGACACCTTTAGCCATCAGTACTGATCAGCTCGGTGAGTCTGTCGAGTTGGCCGTCAGAAAACCATTTCCACCATACCTAAGTCGTACCCACAGTCCGTCTGTCATCATAGGTCTCCGGTGCCAGATATCTCGCACCTATTTATATAAGTATATATAAATACGTATAGTAGGGCTAGGATCTAATAGGGATTGTAGGGACAAATAGGGTTAGGTTCTAGGCGCGTACGAATCGTAGGTCTGTATCACAGAACACAGTAGTACCACGATAGTACGTGGCATAGGTTAGGCGCTTAGCAGTAGGTGCGTATAAGTGCTGGTCTGTATCACAGAATACCACAGAGCACCAGGCCTATACGCATTTTACGCTAGGTGCAAGTTAGGATAGGTTTAGGATACATATAGGTATAAGGATTAGGATAACTAGGATAGGATATTAGGTATAGGTGATAGACTACGACTCTAGGATAGTGTAGGTTAACAAATTAGATTAATCCCTTAAAATCTAATCACTCCCTTGTACAGTGGGGTTAGTAGCGTAGGGCTGCTATCCCGGTGTTCATGTTGGAACAGCACACAACTTTACAGTTGTGTGCTGTGTGTGAAAGGTGCCATCTCAGCGGTACATGCCTTTCGTGAATACGTGATTTTCTCTTAATTTAATAAAAATCACGAACAATAATTGTTGTGGTAAAAACTCACGTAGGATTATATCGCTGATATGGCATGGCATGTTCATGTGTGAACAACACCACTTCTCGAAATGCTTTTGGCACACAAACAGTTTACGAAGTTCCTGGAAGCTCAAGCTTCGCAATCGTTCACAATTAATGGACTGCAACCACTTTTTGACTACATGTGAAAACTGAAGTCCTTTCGTCTACTAGCACATGTCGCAACACAGCACTTGTTGTACATTATGATAGCTTCAGAAATTGAGAGAATAAGTTACGGAAATAAATAAACGCAAAACTTCACTCGATCAACTTTGTTGAAACTAATGTTGGTGTAGACAAAACTGTCATAATTGTCAAAAGTTTGACAATTGACAGATTAGCAAACATGGCGACAGGTTCCAGGGGTTCGGGGCGGGAGGTAACTGTCAAATAAGATATGTGAGACCCATAGACTAAGGTTGAAATATTTTGTATGAAGATAACCTGCCGTGGTTTAGTAACATTTGTTATCTATGGTCATTTTTGACACAGGTCACATTTGTAAGAATTGTCAATTGACACTTGTTTTAGACAAATTCACACGTTTTCTCTCGTTAAAAATCGCCTTTTGAAAGCACATGGTAAATCAGCTTCACGTATTGCATTGTGTAAAACCACATGTAGATTTTTTTTCCGTCTAGACAAGCTCGGGCTATGGAGAAAGGATGTTCAAATTACTCACGCACGCCTAAGAGGGACCTTAACCAAAGAGATCCCGATGCTAGAGGCCGCTTGCGATCTCATCCCTAAAACTTTTGTCTTTGACAAAAAATATCGCATCCAACTGCAGGAGGAACACAAAGACAGCTCTGGTATACACGAAGTCAGAGTATACACAGACGGCTCAAAAACGAAGTATGAGACAGGTGCGGGCGTATTCTCCCATGACTTAAATATCAACATCTCAACATCCCTTAGCACCCATAACACCATATTCCAAGCCGAGTGTGTTGGGATAACAAGAGCCGCAACAGCAATCGCGTCTAGGAACGTAAGTGACCTGGCTATACGCATTATCACGGACAGTGCCTCTGTACTACAAGCTCTCGGCAGCAACTGCTTTAACAGCGGCCTCATCATGGAATGCCACCTAGAGCTGCAAAAGTTTGCAGAGAAGAATCGGGTTACGCTGCAATGGATTAAAGGCCACAGCAACTCCGCAGGCAATGACGCCGCAGACCAACTGGCACGGCAAGGATCGGACACGATGATAATGGGACCCGAGCCGTTTGTACCGATACCAGCAAGCCAAATCAAAACGTGGCTACGCGAGAGAACCGCACATGAACACGAAAAACAGTGGGCAAACATAAAAGAATGTAGACAAACAAAAGATGCTATCCCCTGCTTGAACAAGCGACTCTCACACAAACTGCTGCATTCTAATAGAAAAACACTTAAGCATCTGACGGGCATAATAACCGGCCACTGTCCACTCAACAAGCACCTATTCAACATAGGCGTTACGGACAGCCCACTGTGCAGGGGCTGCATGGAAACCAAAGAAACACCCGCTCACGTCATTCTGCACTGTGCAAGTGTGAGCGATCAACGGGCAAAGCTGCTGAACAACCCCAGAACCATGAGTGAAACTTTAAATGAAACCAGCCAACTAATGGCTTTCTGGAAGGAACTAAGGTGGTATGAGTAGTCGGCGTCAATCAAGTCGCCACAAACGCACAATGGCCCAAATAAGTGGCTAAGTGCGGAAAACTCACGACCAACTATGTAGATTTTTTAAAACCATGTAAAACTATCACTTTTGATTTTTCCGGCACCGCTCATTCCGCCCGTGTTGATAAATTTGTTATTTTGTATTGAACTTTGTCATTTTGTGAAAATTGTGAAATCGCACCCCGTGCAGCGTGCCTTGAAGACGTCGCGTTTGGAGCCTGATAGTTAAGTACTTAGATATAACACTCCCTATTTTGGCCAATGTAGTTGTGTGTTTGTCTAGCTAGTTCCAGGCCTGACACCAGTGAAGATCCAGGTAACTGCATATTGTATTTTAATTATTTGCGCTGAGAAACTCAGCCTAATATATGTCAGATACTTCTTGCGTTGTCCTGCATGGTTAGGTGGATGTAATACAAACTTCCACTGCGCACTCTGCAACCATTTCCCACCTGCCTCGGGCAAATTCTGAACAAAAGGAAAATACTGTCCAAAGTGCACGTTTCAAACTTCAGTAGTTTAGGCTCTGCGATGATATGTCAGTCAGGATAAGTTATTTTATAAATGCCTAAAAGATGCCCACTACTACGCACGCACATTTTTTTAATCGCCTGTATCTTCCCAATACAGTGAATATTTCGGGAAATACCATTTTAGCACAACCAAACAATCCCAAAGGAACATATTATATTCGAAATGACTCCAAATTTTAGCTTCCTGCATCAAATAGTTTTAGCAGTGTCTAGTCTGTCAGTCAGTCAATAAAGCAAATATAATTCCTGGGTCAGTTAACAGTCATCTGGCCTCAAACTTAGCAGAGCCCAAACGATAGTAACGAGATAACTTTGTCATAACATAAAACATATATACATAACAACAACTTCCTCCACAACATCATTATATATTTCTAAATTCATTCATATAATTATAGATAAACTACACCCAGGTACAACAGAACAAATGCTGAAATTTGCCTTGTATGTTTCTTGGAAGCACTAATACGGAATTTTCCGAAATTCCCACAGGATTGAAACGGCAACGGAAAATTAGAGGAAATGGTGCGAACGTAGCTGCGAGCATCCTCTAGTACGCACTATTATAACTATCTATCTATTAGATACTATATTGAATCTAGGCTCATATGGAACTCACAACTTTCTCCTTACCAACAATGCAAATTGCGGAGTGATAGCTTACACCACAGTGCTTGGTTGTCGAACCAAGCACTAAATAACAAACACACCTACTTGCAATGTCTGAACTCAAAAATAATTGCCTCTGCCTGTAGTCTTTATAATAAAAAAAAACCGTGATCGATGACCCTCAAACACTTGAAGAACCATTCAGAGTATCTCTCCCCAAATAGCGTGCAGCCACTTAGAAACCAAGCACGAACGTCTAAACAGATTTATATCTTTATGCCGTACACTTAGCTAAACATTCACTCATTCACTCGTTCATTCGTTCAGTGATTTATGGTCGTTCATCCGGTCGAACATTGCTACTTAATCATTCGATACGTATTGCCTGTCGTTTTGTATATGGTGAAATTTGAAGAACATATTGATGATTTTATTTGAAAAAAAAGGCCGTCTGCGTAAAAATAACTCTTAATAAAAACTTAAGAGAGATTAGCAAGTTAAGTCCAGAAGTGTAAAAAAGAACTTAACTATATTTATTTATCTTAATATATAAAATCCTTGCGTTACTGACTGACTGACAGACACGCTACAGCCGAAACTATTGGGCGCAGAAAGCTGAAATTTGGCATGTATATTCCTTGGGGCCCGTAGTGGTGCACTTAGAAGGGATTTTCCGAAATTCCCACGGGATTGGCCAAAACGGGTAAATTTAAAAAAAATGCGAGCGTAGCTGCTGGCGTCCTCTAGTATAATATATTATTATGAAGTTATTCCATACACAATACAATAAATTAAATAATTTATTCTAATATGGACCATGTTGCCTGCAACAGGCGGGCCACATGTAATTATTTTAGTCTAGTTATTTAATGAGTCCCTTTAGGTTGTTGAAGTCAGTTGACAGAAGCTATGTGGGAAAGCTGATATTCCACCATATCTGGTTAGACTAGTAACTGGACACTCGGCACCCAGGCATCTTGGATGAAACCTGAAAAACACTAGAGCGAACTATAATGCTAAGCGTCCACAAGTCGATAGCGTACGCATTGGACATATCGTATTTAACGGATCGTAGTATTCTTTGTATAGAATGTCACACAAGTGCGTCCACTGATCCGCATTGTACGTATCGCACATCAGCATTGCCGACACCGATGATCCGAGAGGCAACTTTTGCGATGCATGCCGATGACGTCATACGGAATGTCGTGTATCCAGACATCATGTTCTCTTTTTAGATGTTTTTGAATTTTCTTCCTCTTCTAATAACAAACAAGCAATAACGACAAATTGTTGTTCTTGCCTTTCTTCCATTATCATAAATACACGTACGGTCACGGTCACTGGTACTTGCGTCGGCATTCCAATCGCTGCCGATACAGTAAACGCAGTATGAAAACGTAATGCGGTTGATGCGATGCGTCCGATGCGTACGCTACCGACTTGTGGACGCTTAGCATAACTATTCATGCCTGTTCAATAATAGAAATACGTGAATCTATATATTGTAAAGTAACATAACGATAATGTAAGCATATTATCACGTCTCACATCACAAGTTACTAACTACAAATCTTCAGAGAGATTACAGTAATAGTTATACACCGTCATAACCTTTGATTTTATTACTCACTAAGGGTGAGGTCACATCAACGTAGTTCTTTGAGCTATGAAGTGAATTAGTCGCGGCATTTACGCTGCATTCTGTTTCGTACTCAAAAGCAAACACAAGGTATTTTCATACCAACGTAAAGCTCTGTTTCCTTCCTGAATTATGCCAATAGAGCAATCATTATTTTCTTAAATATGGCCCCTATCAACATGTCCGTATGTTTTTATTATTTCCTAAATGTATTATTAAAAGAAACATGAACATCCAAAAGCCTTAAAATCAAACCTGGATTTGCAGCTGTGTTCCAGAAATCAAATTTGACTAGATAATATTAAAAAAGGAAAATATATTAACACGACTGAAGCCTTTCTTTATCAAATCAAATCAAATTTATTTATTTGTTAAAACATGAGTAGGTATAAACATGATAGCATGCAAGGTGTTGAAAAGTACAGGATTGTTCGTCATGTTTTTGCCTGTGTAGCGTACAAATATATCACATAAAATCAAAAATAAAAACAATATATCTATTACACAAAAAAGACAGTATAGAGATAATATTCTCTTTAACGAGTCAATTAATTAAATTTACAACAATTTACAATTAATTTACTTTATAGTACCCACAATCTAGTTAAATCCACGTTGATTTTGTGTACTTTTAATAGATATTGTCCCATTCTCTCGGCCTTAGTGATTCTTTTTAATTCCTGTTTGTACCACAGGACACTGATAACTCACGTGCGTTACTTCAAAAAAATTGCTTGGAAAGAGGGTATGAAATTGCGCATGCATCAGTTTGTTATAGCATGCGCGAGTATAACCGCTGGACACTCTGGACAGCAATTGACAACGTCCACCCATTTGGCAGCATACTCTTATTTCATGCTACTTTTTACAGTGCACTGTTGGATATAGGCTCCGTAAAAAAAAGAATATGCGTCACAATATCATTGTGAGCGGTTAGGAGTATTTAATCTACTCTAGCCAGACAGGTCGGTATAAGGCTCTTCCAAAACATATTACCTATTTACTTCGTATATTTATTTAGTCACCTCTTAATAAGCGGACGCTATTCTAAACCATGGAATATCCCTTTGGGCTGCGGAGGTTAGACAGGCAATCGCTCTGTGGAAAAGCTAATATTCAGTCAAATCTCGTAATACCAGTAATCGAACCCCAAGTTGCGACTAGTATAAAGCTAAGAGGATGAAAATTATTTTCCTCAGTTGCTTCTTACAACACCCGTGAAATAAAGTGGGAAGTGACACTTTATATTAATATATAAATCGCAGAGCCGAAATATATGTCTCACATCTCACAAAACGATGCTCGTTTGACCCCGCCCTTACTGTAACAGAGCCGTAAACTATCTGAGGCCTCTCATAATAACTATGTGAGTTAATCTTTTATTGTTGCCCGCAGTAGGCTTATATGTTGGGTATTATATCTCGCTGATGGCAGCAATAATGATCTCTATTGGTTAATATTTAACGACTTCCTACTATTTCACCTTTTGTTACGTTTGATATTGGATTAGAAAAGCCTAACTTTGCTTATATAAAGAAACACGCAGCTGTATCTATATGTGTTCGGTTGGTGCTTACTCAATGAAAGCTTTAAATAGCGTAGAATATAAATAAGACGGCAAAGTTAAGCACCGATCTTCAGGTGGATGGGTGACCGCGTGTGGCATCTACATCAGAGCGCTACCGTGCTTCGGACGACTCGTAAACTATAGGTCTAGTTCTTGTCGAAGAATCGTTAGACCATGCCGGTTATTTTCCCAACACAAAGGGCGGCAACCGACTTGTGATCTTCTAGTATTGCTTGTGTCCGTGGGTGGCGGTAATTGCTTACCACCACGCAATCCACCTGCTCGTTTGCAGCCCATTACATTAAAAGAAATGTTTTTTATTATGCCATAGCAGCTAAGCAGCGAGGTCAAACAAATTGCGGTTTTAATCGCGACTCTGTCAGACACACATCTATCCCTCAAATTTGCATTTACCATTAAGTATTTCAGAAAATTCTTCTTCCTCATCGCTAAGTTAGGGAGGCTCACGTGGAAAGAGCCACGTCTTCTCATCTTTGTCCTTCTTTCACACTAAAACCTCGAACGGATTTTGATGTAGATTTGCAGCCATATAGATGTACATATATTAGAATAAAATAGCTAGCTTTAATTGGCGATAAGACATACATACATACATACATAGACTCACGCCTGTTTCCCGGAGGGGTAGGCAGAAGCTACGGAACGCCATTTGCAACGATCCTGACATATCTCTCTTGCTTCATTCACTCTCATCAAATTCCTTATGCATGTTCTTCTGTTTAGGGTACTTCTAACCTTTCCTGTTTTAAGGATGTCTCCAATCTGGTCAGAGAATGTCCGTCTAGGTCTTCCCTTTCATCCTGTCCCATTCACACTTGCTTTATATATCTGCTTGGTCAGTCTTTCGTCATCCATCCTCTCCTTGTGCCCACCTTAGCATAGCTTTCTCGATACTTGTCACTACATCTTCTTTTACACCACAACAGTCTCTTATCACACAATTCTTAACTCTGTCATTCAAAGACTGGTATGTACACAAACTTCTCAGTGCTCTCATTTCTACAGCATTTATTCTACTTTTTTTTTGATAAGACATAGGTAAGCTTTTATCGCAAAAACTTAATCTTGTAAACTTATTGCACTTGTAAATAATCAACTTAAGCTGTCCTTCCAACACAGGCTTAACAGCTAAACACCGACATTAGTATTAATAAATATTTGTCCTCCAGCGTTAAGGCGCTGTACTAAGCGACTGTTTTGGTAAATGAGGGGGTGAAGCAGGGGAGGTGAAGGGCGCTTAACCCCGTCTACTGCGGGGCGCCCTCCTTCATTCTTGTCATGTGCGGCCGTATTCTGGCGACATCCGTATTCCAATATTTCAAAATCGCAAGCAAAACGTTTTAGCATATTGAATTGAGATACTGATCAGTAATATAAATTTTAATATCAATATTAAACTTTATATTACATAAATCAATCTGTTTGTACAATATAGGCATAGCGCAATTTTTGTTCTCAGTGGAGCCATGAGCAAAACTGGTTTACATTAGACGTTTTAGGTATTAATTTTTTTTTGACAAAATTATTGTTGACGAAAGTAGATAAATACCTACGTGCCGTAAGATGATAAAAATAATTAAGTCAGTTCCAATAAATGGAGGTCCTAATTTTATTTTTGTTTTGTTTTTGTATAAAAATGGTGAAGCAGTTCATAGAATACCTAAATCTAATTCCATTCCTGCCAGTTTTCAAATCTGTTTTGCAGTAAATTGGCTGTTACATACGGGACAGACAGACAGACATGGCGAATCTATAAGGGTTCCTACAAAATATAAAAAACTACCTATATAATACTATCCTACAAAATATAAAGGGCTTTTACAATTTTTGGCTACGGTACCCTAAAAACCACAATACTTCCCTACTAAGCGCAAAAGCCGTATCTCAACTAAAGCGAGTTACGAAATAATTGAAGTTTAGTAAAAGTTGATTTATTTTATTTATTTATGGATGTTTTATTGTTATAATAGGTATAATTATTATGTTAAAGGTTTCAAAAAACGTCGCCGTTTTTAGGGGTTGTGAGTGGTTTAGGAGGAGGAGGGGAGGTCTCGGAACCCACCCTCACCATTTTCACTTGCCGGAAATACTTAGTTTCCTCCGAAAAAAAAATATCTCCAAACATCGGTGTGTATGGCACTGCCAACTTCCACATTCTTCACACTAGTTTAATAAACTAAGGTTGACGGAGCCCTGCTTTGCAGGGTTCCTATTTTCGGATTAAGAGTCAAAAGAGAACCCCACATAACCTATTTAGTTACTTATTACAGTCGCACCTAACTCTAGGCACTCGAAAGCAATGACGCACAAATTTGCCATTAGTTGTCAATATGATCATTCCAAGATGGCGGGTTTGCGTTTCGTTTCACGTTTTTCACATAAAACCTAAAAATGACATTTGTAAAACTGTACTAAAGTATAAAAACTACTACTAAGAATTTTTGGAAATTGTTTAAGAATATTTTGCCGCAATTCCGGCAGCCAAAATTACTTTTAGGGGATTAAAACTAACTCCCTTAAGCCCCCTACACCACCAATACCCTCAAATTCAGGCGCCTCGTTTCGAAACCCAACCCAAATTATAGAATTAAAATTTGAGTTAGGTACTGCTTTTTCGTTGGCTCTCCTCGTACATGTTTGTATGGAAAAATATAAAAAAAATCTTTCGCTTAAAATATGACTGTGTTGTTTCAAAGAAAATAAATATTAAAAGATATTTATTCATCATTTACTAACGAAATACAGAGTGTACAGCTCATCAAACGTTTCAGCTGTCTGCTGCAACCCGGCAGGATTTCTTTATTCTCATCGAAATTATTTGCTGTTGTTCACGAGGCACATTTTCATTTACTTTCCTTTTAAGGCTTGGTATTGTAGAAGCTTCAAGCACTGATGAAACATTTTCCTCTCCGTGATTTTGCAATGCCATCCCATGAGCTCGACGAGAATCAACAATTTCAGGCAACTGCCAATTCATATAAAACGCCACAAGCTTTTCTTTCATTTTCGTCTCCCAGAAAACATCATCTCTTTCTATAATTTCTATTTTTAGTGGTTTACTTTCGCCACTCCACACAGCAAATAAACATGTTTGTTTACGTGTAGCGTGGCGTTGCCCCTGAATTTGGTAATAACAATTACAATATTTGTTTAGACTGGTCAGTTAACTTTTTTATCATGTTTCCATATTTGTATTTTATTTGCTCTTATACTATTCTCCAGGCCATTCTTATAGGCAACTATAGAACATTAAATTTCTACAATCGTGTTTGGACCTATTAATCCATCTGGCGTGGCACCAATAAACGGATAATCCACAAGGCTCGATTGTTACATTTTCTTGCTTTGCCAGTTGTTGCAAAGCCAGTGGTTCATTTTAGACTCCATGCGCAACTGCTTTTTCATTGCAAATATTTTATTTGTACAAAATAATTTTTACTAAGTTGGCTTTACTGCTGTAATCTCTTCTTTTTACAACTATACCAAAATTTGAATCTGTCAACACATTCTTACGCAATTCAAACCAGTCACTGCTATCCCACGTGTATTTTTTGCTTATCACTCTTGAACAAATCGTGTTAGGAATTACTGCAGTCAAATGTGTGTAAGACGTTGCTACACTGTAACTTTAACTTCACTGTAATTACAATAAAGATAATTTAATTCGTTAGATACTTTATTATTAAAAAAACATTATAACTTGTGTTATATCAAACAGAGAAGTCACCTACTTACTTATAAATGACTGATTTTAGAAATTAAAAAGATATTAGCTGTACTGAGACATACCTAATAGTTAATGAATAATCAAAGTTTTACCCGATGTACCTAAATAGGTTTATATTCACAATAATACAACATTCGTTACCGCTTGTGTGCGGACTGCGGAGCGCCACATTAGCACTGTTTATTGTTCGCCGTGGCGGCATCTTAGCGCTCCAGCCGCTCTGACAAGCTAATGAATTTTCAATATAGGTACATAAAATGATTCGATTTTATTTTATTACTCTTTCAAACATTGAAAACTGTGGCAGCTATGTATTGTGAGAATAATTTATATAATTATATTATGCATACTCGCTAATGTATAACATAGTCAGTCATAAAAGACTCTTATGAAAATAATTTGTGTAAAAATGTTTCATATTTCATAATCACTTGGCCCTGGATGAATTTTTATTTTATTACGACGCTTTCTTGTACAAATCCTTCGTAGAACTTTATTTCTCTAATTTTCCATATTTTATTCTTCTAATTATATATATATATATAAGCACAGAAACAATAACACATTAAACGCAACAAGAATATAAACTTAGGTCCTAATTATATGTGCCCATAGTTACATGAAAAGCCTGTTTGATTCAAAGTATTCAGTCTATAACATAAAACATGAAATTACGAACTCAAATCGGCGTATTATTAACAAACAGGTTTACGTAAAATTTCGTGCAGCAGAGACGCAAGCGACATGACCTATCTCTCACAGGGCTCATAGCCGAATGATGAGGTCTGGGCGGGGCGTAAACTAGCAACTGACACTCAGTACACCGCTTATGCTAATAAGGTATAAATTGCCGAAGCGTTTGATATTGATGGGATCAACCGAGCGTCAAAATCATAGACGTTTGGCAGATTTTATTTAATTTTACAAAATATACACGTATAATATGAAAATAAATAGGGTAATTCTTTAGTTCATTAGGTTTCCTACAATATCTTAATATATAAAATCCTTGCGTTACTGACTGACTGACAGACACGTTACAGCCGAAACTATTTGGCACAGGAAGCTGAAATTTGGCATGTATGTTCCTTGGGGACCGGAAGGGTGCACTAATAAGGGATTTCCCGAAATTCGCACGGGATCGGCCAAAACGGGTAAATTAAAAAAAATGTAGGCGTAGCTGCTGGCGTCCTCTAGTTATTAAATAAAATATGATAGCTTACGATCAAAATATTGCAAACAGTGAGACGAAAGATTATTTTTTGCCTCGTTTTTGTGATTTTTTTACCGTGATTCTGTTTTACATACATGAAAAATTCTTTCAAAAGTCTTTTGTTCAGACTTTTGACTATAAGCTCTATTTTTTGCAAGTTTGTAGTATGTACCGTTATGGCTAGTTGCGCGACGAAAAATTAGGTGTTTCATGGCTTCTGAGGTATAACAGCGCCTTAATTAATTCTGTCCCTTTGCTCTCCCTTTATTGAGTGTTGCCGAAATTAAAAATTCACCGTTCAAATGGACAATTTGAGCTTCGTCATTTACTCAATTATTGAATGAAATTGAGAATGAAAGGGTAGATTGGTTATTAGGGTGCCAATCTTAATTGGCTTTTACAAAAGTGAGTTACTGTATGGTGTTGCGATCAGTAATGAAGTGTTAAATTATGGGAATAATACCATGCCGTTGCTATCACGACATTATTAAAGCGACGGGTGATGGATGACTGAACAGACTGAAGGTTGTGATGACTTTCAACCATTCATAGGCAAATATCAACAGGTCGGCACAATTTTTCTTGAAGACTCTTTATTGCCTTACACGTCATGACAAAAGTTGGTTTATTTTTGCTGTATTTTTGTGTAGGCAATACAAGCTACATACAACATTTTATTTGCAAGCACACATGTTTTAAAATTTTCTGTGCGGCTAATAGTTTAGCAGATATACCATAAAAATAATTTGTGTCATTTTTTTTAGAGTGGCAAAAATTACAGTAGTCATTTTCTTCCTCTTTTAACTTATGTGTCACCTTTAAATTGCTTTTAAGCTTTTCGTTGAGCGTCGGGAGTCACAAATGGTCTATGATGTCATGCTGGCTAGACGGGTTAGTAGAAGGTATGATTTGAAGTTGCCAACTCTTTCCAAAGATACTATTTGCTTCGAGAATTTTAATTAGTCGTCTCTAACGACACCTACGAAATTAAATGACACTTTGTATCCGTTACCATTTTTTTTTTGTGTCGGGTTGGAAAATCCTCATGGAGTCCCTCCGCCCTGGGGGAAGGGCGAAGAGGACTGTCAGACTCTTACTGACTAAAAACCAACCCGTGTTCCTCATGTACCCATGTGTCGGAGGGTCGGGTATCACCGAAGCATTCCTCGCAACCCCCCGACGGGTAATGGCTTTATTTTATATTATTTATTTATTATGGATAAACATACAGTATCACATTATCTTAAGTCTAATAATATACACCAGCGTTTCCCATTTGCCGGGTCGCGACCCGGTACCGGGCCGTCAAAATAAAATACCGGGTCGAAACATTCCCGCCTTGTTTTAAAAATAAAACCTACTATCGATCGACGTACAGTTTAGTAATTAAATAGGCGATACCAAAACATTATAATTAAATACCTTGTATTAATAAAAAACATTTCTACTATTAATAAATGTGAATTATTTAACCTTAATGGAACCAGCTTGGGTTTAAAAGTATTCAATGGGTCACGACGGGGCAATGTGAAAATTACCGGGCCATGGCAGAAAAAAATTTGGGAAACACTGGTATACACAATAAAACAGGAGTAAATGTGCACTCACACCGTTATCCACAGAATATAATATAAATTTAATCGGTTATAACTTCTTATAACTAACACAAACAATGATCTAATTTCATACATTACATTATTTTCTAGACTTACATATATCTATCACAGATCAGCTAAGATAAAACGATTACAATTCATTAACATATTATACGTAAGTTATTCTAAATAAGCAAACGCCGGAAACTAGCAACCACTCCTTAATTAAATTCCGTCCCATCACATTCCACGCCTCATGCACTTACCTTGACGTTCATAAACTGCACAACACATGCTCGTCTGTGCAAATTGCACAAATTGCAACAGCGCAGGTGTTGTATAACTGCTAAGTGTTAAAGTTTATGCACTCAAGTTGCTAAGTAACGACGGAGAATTAACTTAGTACAATATTCCTAGTAAATGCAGGTGCAGAAAACTTTCATCATCATCAGCCTTGAATAGTCCACTGCTGGACTAGGCCTCTCCTTTGAAAGGAGGATTTGGCCTACTATACCACGCTGGCCAAGCGGGTTGGTATAGAGTTTGTATCAAGTTTTCCTTCTCTTACAGTGCTGTTCTCTGCATAATATGCTCCCTCTGTCGGCTCTTACGACACCCATGGGATGATATAGGGTGGTGACAATTCGTATTCTTAATCCGTCACCACACGGACAATTTGGACATTACATAAGTAGGGCAAGTTGCTATCGACATTAATGAAAATATTTAATTCGGTGCCACTTTGTTAAGCGGAAATAGGCCTACGATAAAAATATAGAGACAAGAGTTACTGATTGAAAGGTCTGCTGTTGTTTTCACGGGGAACTAAATATACAACTAATTATATTTTAACAACATTTATATTTATTTGTAGATTACCTCTTGTTCAATAAAGTCTGACTATTTATTAGACATTATATTTTCCCAGCGATATATCCTAGTGGAGATCAACAGACTGTTTAGCACAGGGTCTCTAGTTCAAAACCAGAGAACGCTACTGAATTGCAAGTCATGCGTCTGTTAAATGATTAATTATCGTTAGCAAAATGGTTATGGAAAACATTCTTAAGTAATCTGAAAGTACTCCACAATGTTCTCCAAAGAAATGTGGAGTCTGCCAACCCACACTTGAACTGACCTAACCCTTCTTATAACGATTTTTAAACCCGATACTGTCTGCGTAGCAGTCTATTGACCTTAGGTATGTAAAAGTTTGTATTTATCGAATTCACCTAAAAACGGCTATACTGAATTTGATAATTTCAGTATACAAATTAATTACACTGTGAAGAGGAACACAGGGTTCCTTTTGTTGCAAAAATAAAACCTTAGAGGCTGGAATACGGGAAGGGTTGCTGCAGGAAAACTCTCACTTTTTAAATTAGTTTTCCATATGGGTTTGTATATTTCGTTCTTACCTAACCTTACCTCCACATCTTACTTTTATATTATGAACACTTTCAGTTAAAACAAAATATAGAATCGATTAAAATCTTAATATATAAAATCCTTACGTTACTGACTGACTGACAGACACGCTACAGCCGAAACTATTGGGCGCAGGAAGCTGAAATTTGGCATGTATGTTCCTTGGGGACCGTAGGGGTGCACTAAGGAGGGATTTCCTAAAATTCCTACGGGATCGGCCAAAACGGGTAAATTGAAAAAAAATGCGGGCGTAGCTGCTGGCGTCCTCTAGTATGATTATAAAAGGCAAAATAATTTCCAGAGAAATTAAAACATTAATAGCTCTTCATAAATTCATGAAAATGTTAATGGAAAATCTTTACGCTTTTTAAAGAGAATTAAAACTACATTTATAAATATTATTTAACTTTTTAATTATTTTTGGTGTATCCTTTTATTGCTTTAGTTTTTCGCATCCATTTTTACACATTTCTTTATTTGTCAGAGGATAGCATATTCAATTCAAATTACTACATACAGCCTAATTATTCACTTAAGGTTAAGTATACCTTAAGTGAATAATTAGGCTGTATAACAACGAGAGTTCGCTCGCACGCTGTCACCTAGCTGTCACTAAACGTATCTGCCCTACAAAAACCAAATCGTTTACGTTCAAATAATTAGCACGATACGAAATGTGCATAACGTGACGTTTTCGGTTGAAGTTTGGTTTTGGTAAATACGTTGACGTTTAGCACGATTGCCCCCCTGATTTTCCAGAAATCGTCTTTACTTATACAAAAAAAACAACTTAAATTCCCTAAGGGAAAAAGACACATTTCTCAGAAAGTCTTCGATAAAATAATATTTATACTGACATTATCTTACGTTACTTATATTCATGCGGCTATGACAGTTCCTAATTTGACAGCTGTCAAGTTGACAGATGTCATAACGCGTCGTGTTATTATAAATACAAAGAATATGATTTGAAAGCTATTTTCTTAGTTTTACATATATTCTTGGGCAGGGTGGCATATATTCAGACCCTTCATCTCTTTTATATGAGTTACGTGTTGATCGCAAGGTTTTGAATTCGATTTCTGAATTACGCGCGAGGTGGAAACTTTAGCTTCGAACTAGGTCAAATTAATTTTGACCAAGTTCGAAGACATAGACAGCTAAGAATTAATCTTGTAGTGTGGCGATTTAAGAAACATTCAATAATCGGACACAACACTATAACATTTAGAACATTTTTTATAGTAGTAGGCGACAAACGAGCAGACGGATCACCTGATGGTAACCAATTACCGCCGCCCATGGACACAAGCATCACCATAGGAGTCACAAGTGCGTTATATATTCAGAAGCGTCACATTGTGACCCAAATTAATAAAGGATTTTGACTTTGACTTTGTTACCCGCCCCTTTGGGATGGGAAAAGGGATAGGATGAGGAGTGGGATGAGGGAGAAGGAATAGGGGATAGGGCCTGCGGCACTCTCACTCAACGAAAGAAACGCAACAGCTTAAGTACTGTTCACTGTAGATCACGGAAATTGTTGTCTCGCATGGCTGAATACATGACTCTGGTGCAACCGGAAAGGCGTATGTTTTAACCACCACAACATCGCCGGGAACGACGGCTTGATTTGCTCTTTGAGGCACGAAGCAAGCAAAAACAATTTAATAAGCACATAACTTGCAAACTTCTTTCAAACAACTTCAAAACGTCAGTGGTGCGCGCTGTCGACATGAAGCCCATACCAACTAAATGTCAGTCCATTGGTTTCTCCACTAGGATATCACTGCAATATACTGCAATATAATAACATGCAGACAAATCCAATAATCAAGTGAGCTAAGGATAATCATAATTATGACAATAGGATAGGTAATTTATCAAAAACTATTGAATGGTTTACAAAGGAAATCATCCGAGAGAAATAAACGTAACTTAATAAAACATCGTAGAAATCATAACCTTATTTTAAGCTAAATCACGTAAAAAAGTCGTAAACCATCCAAAAAACACTTCCCTTTTTATTATTGATGAGTTTTTCATAATTCACATTAAATTGTTCACGGCTTCAGTGAATCGTTCATTCATACATTCTTTTGTTATTATTCACCCAATCTGCCAACATCGTTCATTATTCAATCAATCATTAATATCGTTCCTTTATCATTCGCTGCCTTTTGTATGGATTCATTCAAAATATGAAGCTGTATATTTGTATTGATACGAGTTATGAGAAATGATAAGTGTTTACGGCAGGAAATTATATATTTTTTTTATTTGAACCTGTTACTTGAATACTATTTTCTTGGATTTACGCGAATGTTGCACATTCAAATTTAACTACCGTTTACGGATTAACATATATGTTACATAAATATATCGATGATTTTTCCTCGATATATTGGTTTTTAGTTTATTCGATATTTTACATGTAAACCGAATGATGTAGTATCTAGATTACTTTAATTTTATGAAGAAACAAGCTTTTTGTTGCGGCTCTAAACTCTTTTTTGATACTTAAATGTTTAACTCCCTAAGCGTTAAATATTCAGAATGTCTTCCTTAGTGAGTTTTTACTGTCCAAAGTTTACGTTTTAAACTTCAGTAGGTTAAGCCATGCGATGATATGTCAGTCAGGATAAGTTATTTTATAAATGCCTAAAAGATGCCCACTACTACGCACGCACATTTTTTATTCGTCTGTATCTTCTCAATCCCGTGCGAAATATCTTCTAAGCACAACCATACAATCCCAATGGATCATACATTCCAAATTATTCCATATTTTACCTTCCTGCACCTAATAGTTTTAGCAGTGTCTGGTCTGTCAGTCAGTCAGTAACGCAAGAATTTTATAAATGTATTCAAATAATTCCTGGGTCAGTTAACAGACGGTCATCTGGCCTCAAACTAAGCAGAGCTCAAACGATAGTAACGAGATAACTTATACATAACATAATTATTTATCTCTAAATACATACATATATTATAGATAAATTACACCCAGGTACAGAACAAATACTGAAATT
The DNA here is from genome assembly GCA_944739405.2 of Euclidia mi. Taxonomy (NCBI): domain Eukaryota; kingdom Metazoa; phylum Arthropoda; class Insecta; order Lepidoptera; family Erebidae; genus Euclidia; species Euclidia mi. The sequence goes on along the minus strand of OX123206.2, from coordinate 5,585,424 downwards.
TGCCGTGTATGTTCCTTGGAAGCACTAATACGGAATTTTCCGAAATTCCCACGGGATTGAAACGTCGACGAAAAATTAAAGAAAAGGCGCGGACGTAGCTGCGGGCATCCTCTAGTAGGTCCTATTATAATTATCTATTACTATATATGGAATCTAGGCTCATATGGAACTCACAACTTTCTCCTTACCAACAATGCAAATTGCGGAGTGATAGCTTAAACAACAGAGACAACCAATCACTGAATATTAAACACACCTACTTGCAAAGTGTAAACTCAAAAATAATTGCCTCTGCCTGAAGTCCTTATAATAATAAAAAAACAAAATCGTGATCGAGGACCCTTAAAAACTTGAAGAACCATGCGCAGTTTCTCTCCCCAAATAGCGTGTAGTCACTTGGAAACCAAGCACGAACGGTGCAACAGATTTATATCTTTATGCCGTACACTTAGCTAACCATTCACTCATTCACTCGTTCAATCGTTTAGTGATTTATGCTCTTTCATCCGGTGATCATTGCTACTTATTCATTCGATACATATTGCCTGACTGGAGAATGTTTTGACGATTTAGTTAGTATGGTAGTTAACAACTACCTAAATTATGAATGATGTTTTGTTGTTTTTTTGATCAATGTAGCAACCAGTAAGAGACATATTATATACGATTTAAACGGTAAGAATCAGTTAAAGTCTGAAAAAATACTTGACTGTTTATAGAGTAACTTTAAATAAAAAGTAAAAAGAAAATAACAAGTTCAGTCCAGAAGTGTGTGAGCAATCTAAAACAAATAAAATAAAACAAATAATAAATTATAATATGACACATATTGACTGCAACAGGCGCGACGCATATTTGATATAACTTTTTTAGTCAGGAGTATTACTAAGTTTTGCCGAATTCTCAGTAGAAGCACGAAGTCTGGTAAAGCCTATTAGGAGAGCCCTACAAATTCGTAACATAGTGAAATGTGGGTGTAGTATTACACAGGCGTGAGTAATTTTGTGTCCCTTGTTGCAGAAGTCAGACGGCAGTCGCTTGTGGAACAGCTGGTATCCATCATATCTAGTTGGACTACTAAATGGACACCGTGCTCCAAGGCGTCTTGGATCCAACTAGGAAAATGCTAGAGCGAACTATAACTATTAATGCCTGTTCAATAATACAAATACGTGAAAGTATACATCGTAAAGTAACAAAACGATAATGTAATCATGTTATCACGTCTCATATCACTAGTTACTTACTACAAAGCTTCAGAGGGATTACAGTACCTAGTAGTTTATACACCGTCATAACCTTTGATTTTATTACCCACTAAAGGTGAGATCAAACCAGCGTAGTTCTTCGAGCTGTGAGAAATTATTCGCAGCATTTCCGCTGCATTCTGTTTTATACTTTAAGGACGTTTTTCAATACAAACGTAGTCCCCTGTTTCTTAATGGATAATGCAATTAAAGCAATCATTATTTTCCAAATAAATATCGTATTTCCCAAATACAATCAGAGGCTCAACTCTCGTAAATGAATGAGTTTAAAATGCAGTTTCGATCAGATGTACGTGTCATAGATGGTATTCTCCTAAATTAAGTGATATTTTAATTGATATCGCGACTAGATCGTAACTTGAACAATGTGTCAAAATATGTGTCAACGATGCTCTATATACGTCCATAGAATAGACGATAATAACATTAAATTACCAGAATACCAATTGTGAGTAAATTCAAAATCTAATCGCATTTCATTCAAAATATAGTGTCGATGTCAGATGAAATAGGAGAATCGGCCTTCAGCTTGTCCAGACTATCCGGTTGTTTTCAGGCTACCAAAGTAACTCAGGACTCGCTGATAGCATATTATGGCGTGCCTAGTCTTTATTTTGAGTTGGCTGAGAATAAACTAATTGCTGCCTTTGACCTGACAAAAATTACATGTGACGAAATTTTTTACAGATAAATATCAATGGTTACCTCGCTCTAATACTTTAATCAGCCAGCCGGCTCCGTTTTCACTTCATAAACACATTCAAATATTTTCCAAAATATTTCTAATAACTCTTTTTTTACTTTTTGCTGAGCGGCGCGAAGTTCCTTGCAATGGTCAAAGTATTCATACACGTACTATCACACACATATACTTCAGTACTTGTAGACTGCTAAATATTTTTCTACATTTAACACGTGTCAAGTTGCCGACACGTTTTCTATACAACCATAAAACACTTTCATAAAAAAGCCATCACATTGTATAATTTGATAACCGACAAAATGTCTGTGGAGTGAATTTGGTACATTTTTACGAAGCCATAGGTTGGGAACCAAATTCAGTTTGTGGAACGCGGAAAGCTTTTAACCTTAATTCGAGAAGAAATCTTGTGAAAACTCGCTAGCTTGTAGGATAACCAAGCCTTGTGGACATCGATACAAGTTGTGTTTCGCAATTAGGCTATCGGTGTCTTTCTCAAAAGACGGAATAGAAGATATGTCACCTTTATTTTTGAGAAATTACGCGATTGCGATCCGTTACATAAATATTACAACGTGTGTAAATCTTAAACGCCTCAGTTCACCAATCGCTAGATCAACAGACCTCGTAGTACGAATGATCTAGGATCGAACTTTCAACCACCCGAATCTAGTCACTTAGAACACCCGTTGGAATTAAATGTAAATATAACTGTAGTTTTATAACTCGCAAATAACAAAATATCATTCATATCACTTTCGGAATTACACATAATTTGTGACCTTTAAGTCCATCAGTTTTCTTGTACCTGTGATTTTGCTCAGGGCGAATAATGACCATCGTTTGGTCTTTACCCTATGAACCGAGAGATCATCCATCTAGCAGCTTATCTGAATTTCGTGCAGCCTTTCGTAGTGCTCTATTGAATATAGGCCTACAATAACATTGTGAGACGTTAGAAAGATTTGGCCAACCTCACAAATACTCTCAACATACGTCTCTTTCCAAACATACTGTTTACTTCATGTATTTTCCTTAGTCGCCTCTTACGATGCCTGTGAAATGAAGTAGTGATACTTAGTATTCTTAATCTATCATCACACGGGGAATTTCGACCGATAAATCGCAGACCCAAAATATATGTCTCACATCTCACAAAATGATGCTCGTTAGACCCCGCCCTTACTGTAACAGAGCCATAAACTATCTGAGGGCTCTCGTAATAACTATGTGAGTTAAACTTTTATTGATGCTCGCAGTAAGCTAACGTGTTGGGTATTATATCTTGTTGATGGCAGTAATAATGATCACTATTGGTTAATATTTAATCACTTCCTACTGTTTTCACCTTTGGTACGTATGATATTGGATTAGATAAGCCTGACTCTTTAGATTAAGACATATTTTTTTGGATTTTTTTCTATAACAACGGAACAAAATCTAAAAATATTTGCGTGTTGTTGGAACGTTATACTTACTTTATTTTCTTGCTGTATCAAAACATATTTCTCTTTCCAGCTTTGTTTCCTATTTTGACTAGTTTTTAAATGTACGTAAAATGCAGTTACTTCATGCAATAAAAAATACAATAACCATTGCGACCTATGCTTGTTCCCTATCGTCTCCATCATCCAAGCTTTATACTGGTTGCATCCAAGAATTTTACTTTGGAGATCAGAGTCTGGCATCTAACCTGGTATAAAAAATATTAGCTTTTAAACAGAGTCATTGCCACCTGATCTCCACAAACCAAAAAGATTCAGAATAATTACTGAATCTAATAAGATTTATGGCTACGCTCAAAAAAACAACAGTATTGTTTGTGCATCTACTAAGAAATCCTACAGTGAATTTGGTTTCCACACTGCTAGCATTCTTGGTAGCTTCTTGGAAGATGTATATAATAGAAATACACTACCTAGTGCTAAATAGGGATAGACGCTTGCTATTCACAATCGAAGAGCTGTGTATAGATATATTATGCTTTAGCCGCGTCTAGTCTGTGTGAAAGACTAAAGTCCAGTTTTACCACTTTTGGATAGGCCGTACCTGCCAGATAAATACAAAATTGGAACTAAATAACATAGCATACCATAATTTCACGCCTTTTATCACCAAAGGGGTAGGCAGACGTGTATTACACACCCACATCTCGCCAGTTATGTTTAGGTCCCAATGTAATACGGGGCGAGCCTATTGCCATCTACCGGGCACAATATTAAGCGAGCGATAATCACAATAACATTTTTAATACACACATAACTTCGAAAAGTCAGAGGTGTGTGCCCGGGGTACCTGGAGATCGAACCCGAGACTATGGTCTCGGCAGTCCGTTACGTACACCACTAGGCTATCGCCGCCTTGTGGAACTATTTTTTAAGAATTATCGGATAAATTAATTTACCAGGTTCTTATCAAACAGCGGTGAAACTGGTGATAAGAATAAGTAGTACTCATCATTATCAGCCTGTAACAGTCCACTGCTGGACTAGGCCTCTCCTTTGAAAGGAGGAATTGGCCTACTATACCACGCTGGCCAAACGAGTTGGTATAGTGTCTGTATCAAATTTTCCTTCTCTTACAGGGCTATTCTCTGCATTATATGCTCCGTTCGTCGGCTCTTACGACACCCATGGGATGATATGGGGTGGTGACATTCCGTATTCTTAATCCGTCACCACACGGACGAAGAATAGTAGTAGTGGGTGTCATATGAGACGACTAAGAAAAACATACGAAGAAAATAGTATCTTTGGGAAAAGTCGGAAAACTCTATATCAAACCCTATACCAACCCGTCTGGCAACGTAGTGTGGTAAGCCAAACATTTGATTGACTATGACGCAAATTAGAAGAACTTAGGAAAACACACGGACAAAATAGTATCTTTGGGAAATTATGGAAAAAGCGACATCAAACCCCATACCAACCCGTCTGGCCAACGTAGTGTGGTAGGTCAAACCATCTTATTATCCTTTAACACTATATTCCGGATAGCCTTCATGATATTAGTACTGATCCAGTAAATAACTTAAACGAACATATTAAATCACTCACTATGCAACTAAGAAGCGCACACGAGGAAATAGACAATTTGCATAGTGAGAACCTGCGCCTAAAAACGGATGTCCAAAACTCATTGAAAACCATTGATACTTACAAAAGAATCTGTCTGACTCCAAAGAGAAAGAGTGCCACACCAACATCATTACGTAAAAGGACATCGCATCACGCTCATGGATCAGATACTATAAACCACAAGCAGCTTGAACGGCAAAACGAGGAAATTTATTTGACCACAAACACCTACGACAAGGAGACGCAAACGAGTCCAAAATCTAATATACCTCAGACATGTACAAAGGAAACATTGACATCGTATAATAAAACAATAAGTAAAATTCGCGAAGAAACCGTAAAAGGAATAGAACGCAGGAATAAATTATGTATCCTGAGTACCAACAAGACGAGTGGATCTTTATCCTTAATAGAGGAAGTCTTCTCAAGTTACTTTGATTACTGTCACTACATCATACCAACCAGTAATACAAAAGAACTCACACGCGATTTACGGTTTAAACTGGAAGATTTCACCCTGAACGACTATTGCGTGATATTAATGGGAGAAAATGATGTCAAGGAGGAAAGTAGATTTATAAACCTGGTGACGGCGATAAAGACGTCACTGCGAAAGGTTACCCATACCAACAAGATTATCTGTCTCCCTACATATATTAAAGGCGCACTGATATATAACTATAAAGTTGAAATGTTTAACAACCTTCTCTATTTGGATATACTGAATGATGACTACGCATATATTTTCGACAGCAACGGCTACCTATCGCATGACATGTTTTCATACAGGACTGGAAAAATTAACAAATATGGAATAAAGCATATATACAACCAGCTATTGGATAATATGCTGATTGACTTAAATTTATTGAACCAGATTGACATATCTAATAATGACATAATATCTAATAATGACATATCCAATAATAATAATATGTACAGAACTTCTGACTGCTGTGAGCGAAACACAAGTCCTAAGGCGAGTTCTAAGTTTTTTCGTCTATAATAACAATTATGTCCTACACCAAAATATTGCCGGACTATTTAGTAAAAGTGACATTCTTACTGTTTGTCTGAAAGAATTGGAAAATGATGGAAAGTACCCTGATGTCTTATGCATAACGGAGCATTTTATGACACCGGAACAGGAGGAACTATTAAACATACCGAACTACAAATTAGCAGTAAGTTTTTCTAGAGGTTGCAGAAGAGGAGGAGCTTGTATTTTAACTAGAATTGGCCTTCAATACAAGGTTCTAAATTTAAGTAATTGTATCAAAAAATTAATTGAATTTTGTGTAATAGAACTAATCGAACATAATATTATTATCGTTTGTATATATAGGGTCCCAAATAGTGACTTAGATGTTTTTTTTGACAAATTGAATTATATTCTACATATCATATGTATAAAATTCTCCAAAAAGGTTATTGTATGTGGAGATTTTAACATCAACACACTACTTAAAAATAGACAGACCCTAGATTTTGTATGTAACCTTTTAAATTACAATTTAAAACTACAATTCACTCAACCTACCAGGCTAAGTAGTGGGACGTGTCTAGACAATTTCGCACATAACATAAATTGCTGTAAAGGGGAAATAATCGAATTTGGGTTGTCGGATCATACTGCACAGCTTCTTAAATGTCCTGTCAAAAAAACATGCACGCTTAAGTCTTGGCGTATAAGGCGACGACACTATTGCCAAGAAAATATAGCAAAATTTAGAAATTGTATTAAAAGCCTCACATTTTCTGACCTGTACGGTATGTCTGATCCATACAATTATTTTATTGAACTTTTTAAATGTATTTACAATCTCTGTTTCCCTATTGAAACTACTACAAAATATGTTACTCGAAAAGTAAAATGGATCTCAAAAGGCATTAAGAAATGTAGTAGGAAGAAAAGACAGTTACTATGGCAATACAGAGCTAAGCGCACTACGAAGAATAAGCGCAACTTCAAAAAATATTCCGCGCGGTTTAAAAAAAATACTGACATTAACACAAAAGTCTCAGAATAATTATTATATTAATACATCACAAAATAAATCCAGAGCGGCTTGGTCAATAATAAATAAGACGAAAGTATCTTTACCTAAAGAGCCGATAACTTGTATAAAAATTGACATAACAGAAATAACAGACCCTTTTGAAATAGCCAATTCTTTTAACGACTATTACATTGACCAAGTGCCTAACCCACTGTTTAACGCATCACCAAAAGCTCCTTTGAAGAGCACTGTGAGATCCTCATTTATGGAACCAACCCTACCGCAGGACGTAATGAACCATATAAGAAGTTTGAAGAATACATACAGTGTTGGTTATGATGGAATATGCACAAAGGTTATTAAAGAAGTATCTCAATATATAGCTCCACACCTTAGTCACATTATTAACCTTAGTATATTAAACGGAGTATTTCCTGACAAGCTGAAAACTACAATAGTTCAGCCATTATATAAAAAACAAGACAAAAAACAAATGAAAAATTATAGGCCTATTGCTTTGATACCTGTATTTTCTAAACTGTTCGAAAAAGTAATTTATAAATCACTCTATACTTATCTGGATAAATTTAATTTACTGGTGAATGAACAAAAAGGCTTCCGTAAGAACATGACTATTAATATGGCCATATATGATTTAATCAAACCAATAATATCAAATATGGACAACAGAAATGCAATATGTGCTATTTATACGGACCTTTCTAAAGCATTTGATTATGTAGATTACAAAATACTGTTAAGCAAACTTGACAGATATGGTTTTAGAGGCAATACCCTCAAACTCCTTGAATCCTATCTGAGTAACAGAAAGCAGTATGTAGAAATGGTACAGGTATGCCAACTCACTGGAAACGAAAGAAAATATCGATCTTACAGTAGAATAGTAAAATACGGAGTGCCGCAAGGTAGTGTCTTGGGACCTCTACTATTCTTACTGTATATAAACGACTTGCCTAGCCACATAAAACATCCTATGGTGCTCTTTGCCGATGACAGTACAGTAGTTATAAGATGTGACGACTATAATACATATGAAACTGAAATAAATATGACATTGAATAAAATAGTAGAATGGTTTAATAATAATAATCTGAAGATTAACTTAGACAAAACAAAAATAATGCATTTTTATCAAAGAATTCCGATTGAAAACATTGTTATCAAATACGAAGACATCAAAATAGAGACAACAACAATTAATAAATTTCTAGGCGTAATCCTAGATAGCAATTTGTCATGGAAACCCCAAATAGAAGAGACTTGTAAGAGAATTTATAAATTTGCGTACGTTATCTACAAACTAGTAAAAATAGTTAATTTAGAATCTGTTCTTATGGCTTATCATGGCTATGTTGCGTCCATATTAAGATATGGCATTATATATTGGGGCAACTCGACAAACAAAGATTGTGTTTTTAAGGCTCAAAAAAGCTGTGTTAGAGCTATGTGTGGATTGCGCAATACAGACAGCTGTCAACCTTTATTCAAAAGTCTGAGAATCCTAACTGTTCCATCCTTATATATTTATGAAATAAATGTATTTGTTGAAACTAACATCACACTATACAATGTTGCTTTTAAAAGCCACTATAGGCAGTTGCGTGACAAAAATAAATTAGAGCTGGAAATTCCACAGGCATTAACGGCTTTAAAACGAAAAAGCTTCTTTTGTATGGCCCAAAAAATATATAATAAGTTACCTGACGCTCTAAAAGCCATAGATTTAATTAATTTTAAGAATAAACTGCGTTCTATACTCATTGAGAAATGCTATTACAATATTAATGATTATTTGAATGACAATTTATAAAGACTCATGACATAATATTTACTCACCTACATTTAATTATTTATATTTTACATGACATTACAATATCATAATGTATTAGATTCATTCCTACTATTATCTCAATCAAAATTTACAAATGATTTTAATATATTATGCTGTTTCAGCTGCCCTGTTAAATTATGCATGCAAAATTTATAAAATTATATTAAAATCTCTGTCAGCTACAAAAGCATGTTTTAAATTGTTAATATTATCGTTGAAATGTATACCTAATATTTGTACGCCGCTCGGCAAAACATAGTGATACCAACTCTTTTGTAACACCTAACATGTAATTAACCTATGTTTACAAATAAATAAATGATTATGATTATTATGATTATGATTATTACTACTTTAGTTCAAATTAGAAGTAGACTATGTCCAGCAGTGGACTGCGAAAGATGACTGATGATGTCTTTGATAAAAAAAACAGACTTTCTTATTAGACAAATGACCACGAAAATCTACTAAAAGTTAAACCTAAGCGATTGCAAAGCCACAGTGTTAACAAAACCATAGCGGACCATAATATTATACTAGTCGGACGCAGCTGTCGCCGACACTAAAATACTACTACAATATCCTGTGTTCACCCGCTTTTATGGGATTCGTAGTGCTATTCCGCAAGCTAGAGAAAAGATGTTGCTGTAACTAAACAAGGAATACAGAGATAATCTCTTTACTTCAAAGGAATGAGAATATTTTTCTTGATAACTCAAGAGTGTTTAGTGCAAAGTTAGGATAAACATACTTATATACCATGGGTAGTGCAAGCTCTGCTTAGTTTGGGACTACGTGGTGTTGCGTGAATGTGATAGAATATTATTATTGTACAAATCCACATAGCGCAGTTATATTATTTGTTGAAGAACATTTAAAAACACGATAACATGTACATGTTCATTAAATACCTTACATCAAAAATCTATCGTACCTCTGTTTTGTTATAAAATGTGCTCAAACATTCTGAAAAGGTGCTTTACCAAAAGTAATGGTGGTATGGATACACCATTAAGTCGGTGCAGTAGCAAGCTACAGGTTAATCTAATAAAACAGTTATAAAACTTCTTTAAAACCGAGCCATACTCGTATAATTGTGAAGTTAGAGACAGCAGATTCAATAGAATCCCCCGACATTGTTTTAAGATAGTACAAAACTATAAAAGTTTCGTTGCAACGAAGAGTAAGTTAAATGTGTTTATTTTACTGCATTGCACTGCTAGGGAATTTCAAACCGTCTTACTCATACTCCCTAAAGGCTGCTTTGTTGGCGGAGATATGCTAAGCTGTGTAGCTAAGGCTGCTACTTCACGGTAGCGGAGATGTACGGAGCTGTGTTAGTACAGCATACAATATTATTTAGGGGGTCTTATTCGCGATAATTGACTTACTTAAAGATATAAATACCTTTCTAATTTTCCAACGTACAACCAGCTTGCGACGTCCGTGGCCGCGGACTTAATACTACCAATAAAAATGCATAAAAGCTTCTCAGCAGAGTTTTTACGCGTTTCTATTGATTATGTTGACACGGCTCCGCTAAGGTGGAGTGTACTGTCTTCAAAAAAAGTTTGGTTCACGAACTGAGAGCTGCTAAGCAATGCATTCTCAATCAGCCTAAAGCAGTCCACTGCTGAACATAGGCCTCTCCTAACACGCGCCCCAGTAAACTGTCTTCAGCCTACCGCATCAAGTCTGTCCCAGCCACTCTTTTCAGGTCGTCGGTCCACCTAGCTGGGGGCCACCCTACCTTACGCTTACCGAGTTGTGGTCTCCACTCTAGGACACGCTTGCTCCATCGGCCATCAGTCCTTCTACAGCACGGCATTAAACGGCGTGAATTGTTGGCACTAATGTCTGACATTAAAGACGTATGCTTTTTCGTACTCCTAAAAGCGTTAATAATGTTTGAGACATCTCACACATCCTCAGCTTAGGAGTTTTTGTTTTCAAAGCTTGATAACCACTACACGTATTACGTAGTAGTTTAAGCAGTCGCCCCGTAATTTAGCACTTCGCCCAGTATTGTAGCTTCGATCCCCACACTAGACAAAACTATGAGTTATTCATAAATTGTTGTTTTGAGTCTGGGTGTTTTTGTGTAATTTAATTGAATGTTTATGTAGTCCTGCATTAATTTTTAATGCTGGATTTGTCTTTCAAAACTAAGCACATACTAGAGTTAGCTTCTTAACACTGACGGAAATGCGATCAAGATTATGTTTTTTTATATGTACTGACTGAGAGACGTAGAAAGAGGCGAGTTAAACGGCGATACTCATTATACTACATTATTATGCATCAGAGGCATATCGCTTGGAAATCTATGAGAAATCATGGTTCCATTTTTACTTGGTTGAGCTTTCCGTGTTAGATGCCATGATCCGCTTATTGGTCTAACCAGGTTTGTCAGAATATTAACACTTTATCAAAAAGCGACTGTTGTCTGACCCCCGCAACCGTTAATGATAGTGATATTCAATGATTTAGATAGGCATCCGTAAGTTTATTCAATGTTACTGACTCCCCATAATGGCATCTGGATCGGATGGCTAAACGTTATCTTAATATATAAAATCCTTGCGTTACTGACTGACTGACAGACACGCTACAGCCGAAACTATTGGGCGCAGGAAGCTGAAATTTGGCATGTATGTTCCTTGGGGACCGTAGGGATGCACTAAGAAGGGATTTCCCGAAATTCCCACGGGGTCCGCCAAAACGGGTAAATTTAAAAAAATTGCAGGCGTAGCTGCTGGCATCCTCTAGTCATATATAATATATCGTATTCGTGGCACCGGGCAATTGAATATCATATAAATGAGGCTATATGCAGAACTTTGTATAATTGTGTCACTAAACCACATATCACACCGTAAAATTTCCAATGCATTGTTACTAGAGAAACGGTTTCTTCATTCCATAGATGAGCTATGAACGTCTTTGAAAGTTCAGATCTAAGTTCAAGACAAAGTGAAATTAAGTGTAATACAATCGAGAAACTTCTATTTGTCTTTAGTGATTGTGAACGTGTCTGAATGTTCAATAATTGTAAGGCAGATTAAAACCGACTTTTAATATAGTACCTATGTAGGTTATGCATTTGATCCGTATGTATGTAATACTACCTTTTTTGTGACTTCACGCGGTTTGGGGTAAGGGTGCTTGTACACGGTGCATGTAGCTGGAGCAAGTAAAGGTGCGGGTTGTACGCGTGAGTAATATGCGCAAGCTACTTGTTCAAGTTACTCGCTTGTGTACGTGGTGCAAATAACTGGAGCAAGTAAAGACGCGGGCTACTTGCGCAAGCTGTGTGTACAAGTTATTTGTTCGTGGTCAAGAGCTAGGTACATATGTGCATGCTATTCGCGCGGTAGCTTTATGACTTGAATCGCGTCAAAATATCTCGACGAACGAAAATTATATTAAAATCATACGTTAAAAATGTAATTTTAACAAGTAACATGCGCGAGTGACCCGCCCGCGCCGCAGAGCACCACAGATCACTACTAAAGAGCACGCGGATTACTTGCGCGGGTGGCTCACATTGGTACATGCTCGAGTCGCTGGACCCGCACATTTTTTTAAACGATATTTTTACGGTGCATATAACCCGCGCAAGTGCCTCAACATGCTCAAGCTACATGCGCCGTGTACAAGCACCCTTAGTAATCGAGTCAAAAGGTAGTCTATGTGCTATTTTGATATTTAAGGCGCTGTTATACCTCAGAAGCCGTGAAACACCTAATTTTTCGTCGCGCATCTAGCCATAACGGTACATATTAAAACCTAGCAAAAAATAGAGCTTAAAGTCCAAAGTCTGAACAAAAGACTTTTGAAAGAATTTTTCATGTATGTAAAATAGAATCACGGTAAAAAAATCACAAAATCGAGGCAGAAAATAATCTTTCGTCTCACTGTTTGCAACATTTTGATCGTAAGCTGTCATATGTTTTTTAATAATATTGTAGGAAACCTAATGAACTAAAGAATTACCCTATTTATTTTCATATTATACGTGTATATTTTGTAAAATAAAATAAAATCTGCCAAACGTCTATGATTTTGACGCTCGGTAGATTCCATCAATATGAAACGCTTGGGCAATTTAAACCTTATTAGCATAAGCGGTGTACTGAGTGTCAGTTGCTAGTTTATGCTCCGCCCAGACCTCATCATTCGGCTATGAGCCCTGTGAGAGATAGGTCATGTCGCTTGCGTCTCCACTGCACGATATTTTACGTAAACCTGTTTGTTATTGTAATACGCCGATTTGAGTTCGTAATTTCTTGTTTTATGTTATAGACTGAATACTTTGAATCAAATAGGCTTTTCATGTGACTATGGGCACATATAATTAGGACCTAAGTTTATATTATTGTTGTGTATCATGTGTTATTGTTTCTGTGCTTATAATATATAATTAGAAGAATAAAATATGGACAATTAGAGAAATAAAGTTCTACGAAGGATTTGTACAAGAAAGCGTCGTAATAAAATAGAAATTCATCAAGTGATTATGAAATATGTAACATAAATTATTTTCATAAGAGTCTTTTATGAGTATGACTGACTATGTTATAGATTATCGATTATGCATAATATAATTATATAAATTATTTTCACAATACATAACTGCCACAGTTTTCAATATTTGGAAGAGTAATAACATAAAATCGAATCATTTTATGTATAGGTCGGTTCACGAAAGTTGACCAGAAATGGCGGCCGTCGCGCATATGTACATTCGTGCACCAATGGCGTGGCTCCATTCTTGACGCATTTAGGGAATGCGTCAGAAACGGAGCCACGCCATTGGCATTTCACCCGCGCCTCACAAAAAATGATATCTGCGCAGTGGCCATCTTTCATGAACCGACCTATACCTATGTTGCAAATTCATTAGCTTGTCAGAGCGCCTGGAGCGCTAAGATGCCGCCACGGCGAACAATAAACAGCGTGCAGCGCTAATATGGCGCTCCGCAGTCCGCACACAAGCGGTAAAGAATGTTGTATTATTGTGTTGTGAACATAAACCTATTTAGGTACATCGGGTAAAACTTTGATTATTCATAAACTATTAGGTATGTCTCAGTACATCTAATATATTTTTAATTTCTATAATCAATCATTTATAAGCAAGAAGGTGACTTCTCTGTTTGCTATAACACAAGTTATAGTATTTTTTTAACAATAAAGTACCTAACTAATTATCTTTATTGTAATTACAGTGAAGTTAAAGATGACAGTTCTGCAACATCTTATACACATTTGACTGCAGTAATTCCTAACACGATTTGTTCAAGAGCTGGCCAAGAAATGCCAAACAATTTTTTTAACAAATTTGACTCAACTCCCTAGTGATAAGCAAAAATACAAAAAAAAAAATAATTTGCCATACAAACATGTATGAGGAGAGCTAACGAAAAAGCAGAAGCTCAAATTTTAGTTCTATAATTTCTAAGCGATATAGCAGTATCTCATGAATAAGGTATATCCATATATATTTTTGATATTTCCTCTATTTTGAAAAATAATAATGGGTTGGGTTTCGAAACGAGTCGCCTGAATTTGAGGGTATTGGTGGTGTAGGGGGCTTAAGGGAGTTAGTTTTAATCCCCTAAAAATAATTTTGGCTGCCGGAGTTGCGTCTAAATATTTTTAAACAATTTCCAAAAATTCCTTAATACTTCGGCAATTATGCAAAACGGAACGTAGTTGTTATACTTTAGTACAGTTTTAGAAATGTCATTTTTAGGTTTTATGTGAAAACCGTGAAACGAAACGCAAACCCGCCATCTTAGAATGATCATTATTGATCACACAAATTTGAGATTAGCTGTCAATACAGCTAATGTCAAATTAATGCGTCATTGCTTTCGAGTGCCTAGGGTTAGGTGCGACTGTAATAAGTAACTAAATATAGTCCGTGCCACGAGAACATAGACTTTTTGTAAACAAAGAATTTCTACTAAGTGACTTAGCGATAGTTCTGTCAAAAACAAATAATGTCAAATCCAATGAGCGCAACGGTACATAGATACCTCTCATTGGAAACTAATATGTCAATGGATCGGGTTTTTATCGATATTATGCGCTGTCAACAGGATCTTTTAATGTTTTGAGGTACTGATCCCTAGAATGTCAACATTTGGCGTTAGTTCATTAAAATGTTACAGTCTTGGGCTTCATGCATTTATCAGAGGACAAAATTATTTTTTTTAGTTGTCAAAAAGGGGTTAATGTAGAGTTAAATACAAGTTTATAGGATTGCATCGCTCTTTCCGCTGCCGGCATCTCGAAAAAGCGGGTGTAGAATAGCAGATGGCAATAAACTATTAGTCGCGCAGAAAATTATTTATGCCTAAAAAAGAAATTGCGTTTTCAGACTACCGTAACTTTTAATGGATTTTGTTTAAGTTCATTCTGACGATTTCATTCACAGACAATGTAAAACCTCCATGCTTAGAAAATTTTATGCAATATACTAGCTAGTTATCTGTAATATTATTCATTGTTGGTCAATAATTTAATATTTTAGGATAGGTAGGCTATTTTGAGCCATAATTATGCATTGAAAAAAAGACTGTTCAAAAAGTATACAATCTAAAACACAACTGTTTGAAAAAGGTTGTGAAGCCCTGAATGTTTGTTTACAAAAAGTCTATCTTCTCGTGGCACCAACTATAGGTTATGTTAGGTTCTCTTTTGACCCTCAATCCGAAAATAGGAGCCGCCTCCGTCAGCCTTTGTTTATTAAACTAGTGTAAAGAATGTGGAAGTTGGCAGTGCCATACACGCCGATGTTTAGAGATATTTTTTTACAGAGGAAACAAAGTATTTCCGGCAAGTAAAAATGGTGAGGGGGGGTTCCGAGACCTCCCCTCTTTCCCCCTTATCACTCACAACCCCTAAAAACATCGACGTATTTCAAAACCTTTACCATAATAATTATACCTATAATAACAATAAAACATCCATAAAGAAATAAAATAAATCAACTTTTACTAAACTCCAATTATCTCGTAACTCGCTTTACTTGAGATTCGGCTTTTGCGCTTAGTAGGGCAGTATTGTGGTTTTTAGGGTACCGTAGCCAAAAATTGTAAAAACGGAACCCTTATAGATTCGCCATGTCTGTCTGTCTGTCCGCCCGTATACCACAGCCAATTTATTGCAAAACAGATTTAAAAATTGGCAGGAATGGAATTAGATGTAGGTATGAACCGCTTCACACTTTTTATACAAAAACAAAACAAAAATAATAAGGGCCTCTCCATTCATGGAACTGACTTAATTATTTTTATCATCTTACGGCACATAGGTATTTACCTGCTTTCGTCAACCATACCTATAACGTCTAATGTAAACCAGTTTTGCTCATGGCGCTACTGAGAACAGAAATTGCGCTATGCCTATATTGTACAAACAGATTTATTTATGTAATTTAAATTCTAATATCAGTATCTCAAGTCAATATGCTAAAACGTTTTGCTTGCGATTTTGAAATATTGGAATACGGATGTTGCCAGAATACGGCCGCACGCAACGAGAATGAAGGGGGGCGCCCCGCACAAGACGGAGCTACGCGCCCTTCACCTCCCCTGCTTCACCCCCTCATTTACCAAAACAGTCGCTTAGGACAGCGCCTTAAGCTATTTTACTGCAAAGTTTCATTAAAACCCGCTAAGTGGTTTTTGTATAGAAGAGTAACGAAAGTTCATACATCCTCAATAACGATCACATTTAGGATATTTTTAAGGTTTTTTGATTGCACATTTATCGCAAAAGTTATTAGTAATTTTCTGATATATTGTTACATTTCAACTGAAGTGACGGGCCAATGCTCATAGGCACATAAATGATACATATCAACATAATTTATATTTAAATAAACGTAACAATTGTCCAAATATCAGAACACAACTAAATGCTTTTATAGTCCCATTATCAATCATTCTCCTAGCGTTATCCCAGTTTCAACATGGGGTCCGCTTTCTAGTCTAACCGGATTTGGCTGAATATTAGCTTTTCCACAGAGTGACTGCCTGTCTAACCTCCGCAACCCGAAGGGATAGCCATATTCCATGGTTTAGCCCTTAGTGCCCATTTAGTTTTTTAGTTCCCATTATAGACCACGTAATATATGTGTTTCATATCTTCCATTGTAATATAGACCAAGCTTCGGGCGTCACAAGTAAATACTCTGGATCTCCAGTCTTAAGTGGGACTTGAAGCCTTAAGTGATAAGGGCTGCCATGATTTATATTTTGGCGCTGCAGCACTAGGTCCACATTAGTCTTACGAGAAAATAACCGTATTTATATTGTTAAGTACCTTTTAGATTTATGGAGTGTGAGAAAAATGCGGTTGTGTTGTCTTGATATACTTTTTTATTGGCAACTAGCCGGTGCCCAAGGCGTTGCCCAGCTTAGATTTTCAATTCGTATTTTAACCTATCAGGATGGAATATAAAAAAAGCCTTCTTTAGTGAGTGCCTATGTTGTATACAATAAAATAATATTTTACCATAATACACATAACACCATATAGTTCTATACTAAGCAGAGCTTTTACTATGGACTCTGGACAATATAAACATTTTTTTGCAAATACATACAGACGAAGACAAACATTCATGTTCACGTTCACAAACGTTTGACTTGAGCGGGTATCGAACCCGCGATCTACTGCCTGGTAGTGGTTTACACTCGCGCTACGCCACCGGATAGTAAAATAATTGCCTATTCTGAAATGTGAAAGATTATTCACAATGTGTCATACTGTTTTCTGGCGTGCAATAAAGTTTATATGGATCTACTAGTGGCACCGTATTGACCGTAACCATACACTTTTGTACCCAATATACATATCGACAGGCGCTCAAACAGCGCTACAAGTATTCGTTTAACCCCACGTTGCTCACAACGTGTCATAACGTGTCATAAGATAGCAAAAGCTGACATTACGCTAGGCAGCTGTCGCCTGTATGTTATTGTAATAAGCCCACGGCGAGTTCAATGTTGCCGACCTAGCTGGCACCGTGCCGGCGTCTGCGGAGGTCGCCCGTTCGATTCTTGGATAAGACAATTATTTGCTTTGTGAACTCGAGAAGATCTTACGTTATGACTTATGCTTGTGCAAACGGTTATGATTTATATGTATGATGATCATTGGTCTATCATTGTTCCCATTTGCATGCAAGACGCTTTAAACCCACTTTTAAGTAAAACTAGCTCTGAATAAAATTTTGTCTTCTTATTCATATAGCTCAAATTGGTAACCTCCTTTCTTAAAGTCGGTTAAAATACTGACTATAAATTAAATGAAACTTAGAAATTATTTCAGTGCCATGCATCTTTCACGCAAGAAGTACTAGATGGACTTAGATAACACTTTTTAATAATAAAACATAATACCTACATCATAATAATAAATAGGCTAACTTTCGTCACAATAACCAACACATACAAAGGAGAAGCTGCGGGAAAAGCCTATTGTTACATAAAACAAATGGCTATTACTACTGTACTATGAAACTGATTTTTTTTTATAAATTATTATAGGATACTTCATAAAAAAAGCTCATACCTATGTTAATAAATAAGGTGAAAAACTCTACACAAATGAACCGGTATTTGAACTGAAACATCGGCAATCGTTGACATATTTACCACACAATATCTTCCTAGTGACTTTTTGGTGTTGAATTCTCCTAGTTTATTTATCACCAATGAGGGCAGCGTTTAAAAAAGACGGCCCTAATTTCGTAGTTATTTCTGTCACTGAGTGAACGCATGAAGTGTGTTTTATTTATTTAAGGGAACAGGGAGTACCCGATGGCTGAAAGCCAGATATTGGACTGGACAAGAAATTTTGATGGTTCAAGAAGGAGGTACTTTGTCCAGCAGTGGGACACTTTGATAGGCTCAACCTTGAAATTTGAGATGATATTAATTTAATTTTATTTGTTAGTTATCCGCTCTTCTTGTTTGTTTGTGCTTGTGTGGTGGCTTTGGGTTCGATGTCTGAGTCTTGCAAAATGCAATAGGAATTTTCTGTTAACTAGTTTAATAACGTCTATAGGCTATTTTTAACTGAGTACCAAACGAGACTTATTCCCACGGTTGACGAAGTGATTTAAGCGGCTCGTTTGAGACAACACTTTGTGGTGTCCGTCAGAATGGCTGGTTGCCTGCTTCATTTAGCATCGAGACAGTGATTAAAAATTGCTACCTAATTGCTACTATTTGCCACCTACAATTAAATAATTGCTACCTCAATAATTTTGTAAATATAAGGAATAACAATGTCACCAGCCATTCTGACGTCAGAATGGCTGATCAGCGCTTAATTTCAGTAAACTAAACAGAGTTGAGCTATTGTTTTTGCTTCAAATTGCTACCTAATTGCTACCTACTCACCTATCAATTTCAGCCTTATTGAAAAGTTATGATTATTCATTTGCAACTTACGTATGGTTTGCTACGGTTGCCAAAAAAATTACAAACACTTATTAATTTATTACAGAACTTAATTACCTACTTAAAAGCAAGTTAATCATAACGAGAACACTTAAATATTGGCTCAAAACATTTGCACAGAGCTTCATGTGCACCAAATAAAAAGTTTAATATGAACGTCAACAAAATATACAAAATACAATTAATATTAGTTTCGCTTAATTTAGCGTATATTAAACAATGCGGAATAATCTTAGTGACCATTTTTGTAACCTTATTAGTCTTATTACGTATGTCGTCGTAACACTGCCAAAGATTTCCACGTCTGCAATGTGCCTTATAGTGTTTAGGTTCTGATTGCAAATTTTTAAGTGTTGTCGTTATGACTTGCTTTTAAGTAGGTAATAAATTAATAAGTGTTTGTAATTTTTTTTGCTAACCGTATCAAACCACACGTATGTTGCAAATAAATAATTATAACTTTTCAACTGATATAGTTATAAGGCTGACATTGATAGGTGAGTAGGTAGCAATTAGGTAGCAATAATTGAAGCAAAAACAATACCTCAACTCTGTTTAGTTTACTCAAACTAAGTGCTGACTAGCCATTCTGACGTCAGAATGGCTGGTGACGTTGCTATTCCTTTTATTTTCAAAATTATTGAGGTAGCAATTATTTAATTGTAGGTAGCAAATAGTAGCAATTAGGTAGCAATTTTTAATCACTGTCTTGATGCTAAATGAGGCAGGCAACCAGCCATTCTGACGGACACCACTTTGTGTGATCGATACATTTTTGTTTCGAGTGTTTAAGTGTCTTTTGATTGCATGTTTGTTAAGTCCTCTGCGATATACAATTTATTCCTAGAGCAGTAGTAGACTAGAAAAGAAATTAACTCGTTTACCTAGTCCAAAAAAGAACTATAAAAGATATTAACAATCCAACCATCTTTTGCCTAAGCCACCCTCTCCCTTTTCATCCTTCTGCCTACATAAAATTCTTCACTAGTTAATCTACATACATAACATCCCTTTGCATTACATGTTCATATCAAGCCAAACGATTCCCTTTCATCTTTTTGTCTATGGGCGCCACTTTCAGACTACCTGTAACGTAGCAATTTATTCCTAAGATCTAAACATATAATATAATTTAATAATATGAAAAACTCGATCGATAGACACAAATATATCCTATATTCGTTTTCTAAGATGTTATAATTCACGACAAATTTTGCCATTGTGCTCCAAAAAGAATACGGTTCGAGGTCTTTAATTAAGTCTTGGTCCCAAGGACGGTAATTTGGCTCCACTAAAGTATTTAGGGGCGCTCTTAATACTTAAACTTCTTATTTCCCCAAAAAGAGGCAGGGAATTGATGTTTTGGGTAAGTTGTAGGTTCAATAAAGCTGTAAGTGAAAGTATTGGAAGGAATTTTTGAAGTTCTTGTAAGATGTAACTATTTTTAAGTATATTGTTATCTTTTTTTGGATCATCACTATAATCATCTCCGCCTGAAGACATCCACGGCAGGACATAGGCCTGCCCTTTTTATAGTTTATAATGCGGTTTATTTTAAGTCATCTAGTACATACTATATTCAAATAAAAAAATCAGAATCAGCCTTGCTTTAACCATTAATTGTTAACAAATAGTTTACACAAAGCTTATCCTGATAAGGCAATAGGCTCGCTCCCTATTACATTGGGACCGTGTGTAATACAACTCTGCCTACCCGTTTGGGGATAAAGACGTGACGTTATGTTATGTTACGTTATTATCCTGATGTAATATGAAATCATCTATGGTGAGTATTGTACGTGATATAGTAACTATTGCAGGTATAATTATGAAGAAATCGAATGCAATCAACGCCGAAAAACAAATCTATACTTATTATATGAAGTCCCGCGGCCTTTCTGTATGTCAAAAAGTACTTAAGACTTTTGTATGGTTTTCATCAATAGGTAGTGTGGTTCCTCAGGAAGGTTTAGGTGTATAATTCACGCAGGCGGAGCCACGGTCAAAGACATAATTATGATGCAACATTTTTCTCTATACCAAACAGAATTTTACCTACTAAACTCGTTTCAACAGATATTAACTCACAAACCGAATTCCACGGGAAACCGCGAGTAAATCATTTAAAACAATAATTGAAAGCCTAGAGAAAATTATTTCTTCAGTACCTAACCGTTCTTCGAATCAGCCTTTCGTTCAACCGGAAAATCTAAACTAGCCGGAGTAAATTATCCGGCCAATTTTACTTGCAAACCTTCCCTTGAGGCATCGCTGAGTTTAAGAAACCCGCAAGAATAATTCTTACTGCCGATTTTCATTGAACCAAAAGATTTATAATGAGGTAGTCGGCTACTAACAAAATTTTAAATTATGTCATACATACCTCTTTCCCGAAGGGGTAGGCAGAGACTACGGAACGCCATTTGCAACGATCCTGACATATCTCTCTTGCTTCATTCGCTCTCATCAAATTAGAAAGTATGTTTTCTTAATAATATATTGATGCACCTTCTCTTCATTTTATTTTTAACTATATGTTTATAAAATTCCTGCTTTCGGAATAATCAACGGATACAAAGAACACCCAGAATTGGAACAATTTGTGGATTCACACAAAGTGTTGTCTCCTGTGAGAATCAAATCCGTAACACGTGGTGTAGTTCTAATAAATAGCGAAGCGATCGATGAAATAAATGTCCAATTATGTTATTGTCACCATGCTAGCAATCTCCCCAGTCTTCAAGACCTTTAAATAACAGTCTAGAGTCCACTAAATACTTTACGTTACAAGTCTGATAACCAAAACCCAGACCCTATTCAATCGTCTGTCCAAAATCAAAACTTAACCAACTAATAGAGGTAAGTACGCTATTAGAATTTGATTTAACTAGGCAGCCATTGGACCGTTTATACTAAACTAAATAAGTTATACTGTTTTATTGAATAGAAACTTGTCAAGGGTAATAAATTGCCCGTCTCCTGGGGCGAACTGTCACATCGTCCTGACCTAACTTCTGCTGCGGTATATGAAGTTATTATTTATAATAATAAAGTAATATATTATAATTGTTTCAACAATGCTTGTTTGTGTATTGGAAACACTAACGAAAGTAATGTTTTAAAAGTGTCTAGGAGATGCTATGAGCTATTTAGCTAACACTTGCCAATCATGACATTATTTAATTATTATCATAAGAAAGAGACTTTATTTTATTACGATAAAATTAATTTTACCAAAAAACATAGCATAAAAGAAAATAAAATGAACAATTCACAAGAAACTTTCAAAATTATTAGAATGGATATTAATTATCTTGATATAATTATTTTAAATCACTTGCAGCTGGTCTATAAGACATTGAAATTATATAATTATGTATAGAATCTTGCCCGAATCGAAAAGAAGTCAATGTTCACGTTTGTTTGCAGCGAGAAAACCTTCTATTTAAGAATTTTGACAGCGAATCTTACACGCATAGACAAAAAAGGGATTATTTTCAAAGGAAATGGGACAAACCAAAGTCTCAGTTAATTGGAAAGGGTAGAAAAAATACAGAAAGAGGGAGACATTTTGTTTAAAGTCAGATTTTCCCTTAAATTCAAAAGAGCAATGGCAAACCAGGAGGGAGATCAATATATACCCCCACATAGGGTCTCGGGTTTGAAACCTCGGCACAACAAATCGAAATTTGTATCCTAAATAATAATATTCTATTCTACCACATACATTGTTATGTATATACAGATGGTATATAGTTCAAAACTAAGCTTAGCTTGTGCAGTGGTTACTAGATAGTGGATAAACATACGTATTGCCAAGTAAATTGGTTAGCAGATGACTGCAAGTGTGGCGTAGTGATTTAAACGTTTGCTTTGCCGTTCTAAATTGCGTCAAGTATTGTAGGTTCGATCCCTACACAAGACAAAAATTAATGTGATCAACAATATTGTTGTAGTCTCTGTTTCCATTGATTACGTGTAAAGACCCTCATGACACAGTTTATCCCTAGGGCTGGAGTTGTTCTTAGTTTGTTTGAATCATTTCTCGGAATGCTCTTAAGCCTTCCTCACACGCCCAATGCGAAGTAAGCCTACAAGCCGTCAGCCTGACTGTTATGAAGATCTATGACAGTCGTTACGAGAAGTCAGTAATTCAGTATCCTCGAATATCCTATGGTGCACTATGGAGCTCAGACCATATATAAAATTTGGCAAGATTGAAATTAAGACTCATAGCTCCAAGGCAGAAAGCGTTCGATGCAACCGGAATAATGCAATAATGATGATAATGATTTTCCATTAGTATCACGATCAGTTTTTAACTGACTGAAGAAGAAAAATAGAATGTAACATATTTTATAAAAAAAATATATATATACTCACGCCTGTATCCCCGAAGGGGTAGGCAGAGGTGTAATATTACACCCATATTTTGCCATGAATTTTTAGGTCCCACATAGGGGGCGAGCCTATAACCGTTACCGGGCACATCACCAGACTCCGTGCTGCTACTGAGAATTCGCAAAAACCAGTAACACTTTTGGCCAACCCGGGAATCGAACCCAGGACCTCCGATCCAGCAGTCGCATACGCTATCCACTGGACTACGGGAGCAGTCTTAGTTTCAACAAATATGGTTCGTTTATTCATTTTTGGCCTTGTGTTGTATTGGTAGACTCTTGTGTCGGAGTTTTAGAAGAAGCGAAGGTCTCCAACACTGTCTAGCATATCTTAACTATCATAACAACACAGGCCAGGAAATTTATAGTGGTGATGGATAAAATTGAAATATTGCTAAAACGTTTAAAGACTTTCGCGATGTGTATACATACATTCCCACTGACTTGCAACGGAAATCTTTGCACTAATTGGAAAGTAAAATCTAAATTTCGGGGGAAAAGATAAAATAGTGAAAGCACTATTTTATCTTGAGTTTGTTAATTTACGCCATACCCCTTTAATTCGCAACGTTGATTATACTCAACGTATAGAAAATAAAATTATTTGTAGAGAATTCTGCGTTAATATATGATTTTTTCTAAACCAAATCGTAACAAAAATAAAACGCATCCATGAGAAAAAATGACGTAACAGTTTATGCATGGAATTTGACATTTTGCGACAAAATGGCGCCGGGCAAGGGATCAACTCGCGGAGGTGCGGTAAGTAATTTAATTTAGTTATGTATTAAGATTGATTTACACAAATCATTGATAGTTATTATAAACGTATACTCTTTGATTTATGATATTTACTGCGAATTAAACTACTTTATCTTACAAGTTAAAGCACTTAAATTGTTAGTGTTGACCACATGTACTTTGTTCATAGTTGGTCTATGTTGAGAATATTCAACATTGCACGACATCTGGAATAATATTGTTATGTTTTTTATAAGTATTTATTTTATAATAATGATTGCATTTTTAACATTTTGGACGAAGATGAACAGATCACTGGTTCACCAGATTCACCCATACTACTTTATGAGGAAGACACTGTTCCCTTGACGCCTATAATAAAAATGAGATGTTTCCATCAGGTGTCATTGCAGAACTGCCTTCGTTAAACTCTCCATTTTTGTCATAACTACAGCAAAATACCCGTTCAAAGAGAAAACGTAAACCGGTAATCTCAACAAAAAGAGTGAAGAAATACGTTAGAAAACCACTAGATTTTAAGTAGATCTCAGGCAAATTCCATCATGCAGCTATTATAGAAGAATTTAGTTTCAGTTCACCAAAAAACGGTAAATCTCCTCTTGATTATTTCTTTATATTTTTTCTGAGGATATATTTAATCTTATAATAGAACAAACAAATTTATACTCCGTACAGTCTAGCCTTTCAAAATGCATTAACGTAACAAAAGATGATATCTGTGACTTCCTGGCTATTACAATCTTGATGGGGGTAGTTCAAATGCCGTCATACAGGGACTATTGGAATAGAACTTTAAGGTTTGCTCCTATAGCAGATGCCTCTAAAGAAGTATGAACAAATAAGAAAGTACCTGCTTTTTGCTGATAACAACGATACCAATGATGACCGCTATCTTAAGATTCTTCCACTGATAGAGTAAATAAGACATAACTGTTTATTAATTGAAGAA
The DNA here is from genome assembly GCA_944739405.2 of Euclidia mi. NCBI lineage: Eukaryota > Metazoa > Arthropoda > Insecta > Lepidoptera > Erebidae > Euclidia > Euclidia mi. Next base: position 5,559,932 of record OX123206.2, on the reverse strand, counting down.
CAAGGGCGATACAGCATTGATGAAATGATGTTTCCTTACAAGGGTACTTGTGCTGGAAGCCGACGTCAGTATCTGCCAAAAAAGCCAAAGAAATGGAGCTTCAAGGTTTATGTGAGAGCTGGAGTTTCCGGATTGGTTTACGATTTCATACATTTAGAGGAATAATATTTTCTGAGTATGAAAACAGCCTTGATTAAGGAGCTAAAATTGTCCTGGCTCTTGCTAAGACAATCAAGAAAAGACCCTCCATTTTATACTTTGACACCTTTTTCACTTCTCTTGAATTGGTTCATTTTTTACGCAATGAATATGGATTATTTAGCCTAGGCACAATTAAAAGCAATAGATTAAGAGGATGTGCCGACATGTTGACAAACAGTTCTCGAAAAAAGGTAGAGGCACAAGTAAACAAGTTGTAAGCAATTCAAATAAAATTGCTGTTGTCAAATGGCATGATAATAAAAGTGTTATCTTAGCCAGTTCTTTTGTAGACTTCTTCCCCATGGAAAAAATAAAACGATATACCAAAGAATCGAGATCCAAGGTAAATATTGATTGTCCCCAAATTATAAAACAGTATAATATGCACATGGGAGGTGTAGACCTGGTGGACATGTTAATTGCGATATACCGCAGCACCTTTACCAGCAACATCAGTAAACCAGAAATCATACAAACACCAGTCACACCCCGACCTCCAGATGCAGTAAGATATGACAACACTGGTCATTTACCAGAATTACTACCTTACGGTAGGTGCAAATATCGTAAAAATGGGTATACAAATGTAATTTGTAACAAATTTTCAATGAGGCTGCGCTTAGTTTCTAACAGAAATTGTTTTTATAATTTTCATGTTGCTAAATAAACAATTTTACATTTGTATTTGTTTGGTTTTTTTATAAAAACATTTTATTCACACATGGGCGTTGTTGAAAATACTCAACGTTTATTCATATCTATAGATTCCCGAGTCATTCGTAATGTTGAGTATACTTAACACATGTTTTCTCAAAAAATAATGATTATTTATTTTTTTGTTTATTTTTTTGGGCATAGTGGAGTCATATATAACCTATATATAATAACAAATTTACAAATTTCGCAATAAAAGTACCTTGCGCGTTAAAGGGTACTTGCAAAGTAAAATCTAAATTTCGGGGGAAAACACTTTCACTATTTTATCTTGAGTTAGTTAATTTACGCCATTAATACTACTTAAATAAACGTGTGTGCAAATAAACTCAATCTGAATTCTACACCTAAATATTTCCATCCCATAACAAGCAAAAAAACGCTGACGTAGAAAATAACTGTACTAAAAACAAGTGCCTAATAATCCACTCCCTTTACCTTAAGAGCCATTTCACAAAATTATAACGCTCGAGTTTAGGTAAAAGACGGCAGCATTGTGTATGTGTGCGTAGCTATGCATACATACACAATAGAAACAGTATAGCGCGATAGTCGAGATGGTCGAAACAATCTTGAGCCGTTTTAAATAATTAATCGTAGTGCACTAGAGGTTAGAGATTTATAGAAATTGTAGATAATAATACTAGTGTGCTATTACACTTGCGGCGATATTATTATTGGATACGAAACCGAGTATGAAATGATCAAGGCACACGCCTTTAATACGACGTTTTTGAACACACTTGCGAGGAAAAAACAATATTGTATTCATTCATGGTTTTAGGCTAAGAGTTTAAAATAGGAATACTAACATAAGGTATGGAATATTTTTACTAACACAATGAGTTTTGTTACTTGAAATAAATAAATATTATTATTATTCTGTATTATTAAAACAGACAACAAAAATTTATGGAAACTAGCGCTCTTGCTTATTTTTACCCGACACAGATGGCGATGCGCGCGCATGTATGTGTGCACAATGATATCGACAAACAGCCAATATTAAAAAAAAAATTAAATCACATATTTTTTTATACATAAAATATAATTATATGTATATATTATAAATGAACATTTTGGCTTTAATTATAATTATGATGAATTGTGAATAATTTGATAAATAAATGTTCATTTCTGATAGCGAAAGAGGAACAACATTTTTATTCAAAAAGGGGTTTACTATTTTAAATGCCAACTGTAGGTATTACCCGATAAGATGCAAAATGGCTCGTCGACAAACAATATATTACCTAACTTCCAGTGAGGTACGAACTTAAATCGGGATATAATAAAACACTAGTGCGGTAATGTAAGTTACAATACGTGCTTGTTTAATATTTGGGATTATAAGTATAAGGGTTGAGCTACACCTATCAGCACAGCATCTAGTAAATGACGGTCCTAAGTGACAGAAAATGATAGAAGCATAGGAAAGTGCGATGCGGTGCTGATAGGTGTAGCTCAACCCTGAGAACGCGGTAATAAGATCTATGTTACGATCAAGTGTGTTGAAAATATATTATTTCATTAATTAAGTCTAATAAAACTTTCTTGACTAATAAATAAAACCACAAATATGTTATGTAAAGTATATATTAAAAATAAAAAAGTAAATAAAAACATATGTGGCCCTACATGAATATTTGTCGTAAAGCCATTGACCTTGCCTTTCTAGGGTCTATAATTTCTGGCAGTACACATTCGTGGTAAAAGCGAGTTAATTTTGGAAGCATTTTTTCCTGCCAAAACACATCATCTTTATGTATCCTTAGTACTTTTAAAGGAAAATCAGGACCAGTCCACACAGCAAAAACGCATATGTTTTTTTTCGCAATGTGCAACTGACCCTGTACCTGGTAGTACCAGTCATGATTTTGGTTAATCACGACTTGAGACTGATTATTCAATTTGAAACATTTCAGTTTATTTGCTTCTATAGCTGTATCAGGATCTATTCCGAAAAGTGAGCTAGGACATTCCACCTCCACTAATCCTTCACTGCACAATCCATCCGGTGTAGCGCCTAAAAAACAATGTTCCTCATCTATAAAAAGTCCGCATTTATCTATGGTAGTGTTTTCTTGCATACTGAGTTGTGCTAAAGCCTTTGGTTCGTTCTGCCTACCATGTTTTATTGAGGCGATATTTTCCAAATTGTATGAATATAAAAGGGATTTCACCAGGGCAGCAGAGTTTTGGTTCGCTCGTCTTTTGCAAACCTTCCCAAAGGAAGACGCTGTAATTATGCACCTTCTTAGCTCAAGCCACAAAGAACTTTCAGCTTGTAAAACTGTAGCGCTCTCAATTTCATGACGTTTTACTTTTAACGCCTGCTCTTTCAAATTGTTTAAAAATATTTTTTTTGCCTGTTCGTAATCTGCGGCGTTCATATCCGGTCTTTCACATTCCTTTCCGTAATGAGCATCTATAGGATAATAATTAATTTTTTTGCGAGCACTACCTCTACGAGCTAGTACTTCTCGAGTATTTTTAGCAAGTCTCCTGGCTTCCAACAATTTCAATGATTTACCTGGACTAGCGTGACAGATAGATTTATAAAAAGTGTATTGTGGCAAACCGGTATTAAATGATACAACTGCTGCATAGCATCGTGTAGTGTAGGAATCTTTTAAGGAAAAGTTGACACGTTTACCTCCTACCATCTTAGCCACGATACTTTTAAACTGCTCTGCTCTATTGTTGGTATAGCAATGTAAAAGACTTCGGGAATTGTAGGCGAGTTGAGATGCGTTCTTTTTTAATTTTAAAAGTAGAGTTGGTATTAGTGAGATAAGATTGGGCTCTTGTTTCCTTTGATCTGTACAATAATAATTGTCACATGCTAAATGGTCTCCACAGATGTGCCGTAGGCTATTAATAATATCTTTTTGCAGATTTTCTATTTTATTAGATTCCGAGTCCTCGCTTTGTTGTCTATATTTAATAGCAGCACGAACAGCAGTACGTAGCCTTTTCAAGCGGTCCATATTTAAAAGTTTACGTTCGTTGAGGGGTATAGCTGTATCTTTTTGTAGTAATAAGTTCTTCCCATTGTAATTCCTTAACAAATGGTTTGTGCATTCAATTTTTTGTATGGGTATATCCGGGTAAGGTCGGCTCTCTAATATAGATTTGTAGGTACTAGAATCGCCGTCTGCGATTAATGTTTTATAAATTAAATTTCTTTCCTTAATGGCGTTTTTAAAACCTTCAACTAAAATGGTTTGCTCCATACTGGTAGAGGATCCGGAATGATTTTTGGTGCATTTATGAGCTTTTGCTGGCTGGCCTTTTGTATTGGCTCTGGCACAAACGACGCAATATTTGTTGCGAACGCCAATATGTAGCACTTCACCACTATGTTCACCAATTATGGCCGCAACACCAGAAAGTGCAGAATAATTATTTTTATAAGAGCGTTTGCCCCAACAAGCATCCGCTTCGACCGGTATCATTGCTATGCCCGAATTACTGATATCGCCACGTGATTTTGCGGCTTCAATTTCTTGCTTAGCAGCATTTAACATTGTCTCTTCGGCGGCAGTTTTCCACATGTCGGAAATAGCATCATGTGTTTTACTGTACAATCGAAATGGCATTGTTGGCAAATCCAGCGATGCAGTGATCTCATTTAAGTTTGAGAGTCCATTTCCGGTAATTATTGTACCTGATACTGCGGCTGCATTAACGTCGAGTCTTGTTTGTTGAGTTGTGTCAGTTTGGGAAGTTTTGAGAACAAAACTAGATCCACACATCATACACTTCAAGTCAAATTTAGATAGAAGACCCACCTGTTTCTCTTTTTCTATTTTCAAATAATTTAATTTGCAGCCGAACTTCTCGCTGTGTTCACTTATGCTTATTAATTGATTCCAAAAGTATTGAAAATCAATTATACGCCTCCCATCAACGACGTAATCGTTCTAAAAACAAAAGTTATGTTAACATCCTATTTATATTGAAATTCAAATAAATATAAATAGTTTGATATATTTACCTTTGAGTCTGAAAGTTTCAGTGATTCGTCAAGTCCAGGTTCTAATGGTTCAGGTACTGTTTCCTATAATATTAAAAAGATAATTACTATGGAACCTTATTTACTACTAAAACTGATGTTTGAAACATAGAATTTGCACGAAAACATACAATATCTGTTATCAAATCTGACTTTTCACTTGTAACCGGCAAGGCCTCGTCATTTCTGAAAACACTATCCTCCTCTACTCGTTTCATGCGATTTCTCATCCTAAAATTAAAAGAAAATAGCTCTCAAGTTTCAATATCTTCAAATATGTAATTTTTTACTTATATCATCAGCGTATACCATATAACCCTGTCCGATTAGACAAGAAAAGGGACAAAAATCTTGCTAAAGCCAGCAATGGGCAGCAATTTTATTGCTCTAAACTTCAGAAGAAGTCAATGTAAGAATAAATTTAAAATGACAACGTAAATCCGACAGGGTTTCTTCTCAGCTACCTTCTTGAATTTAAAAGTGAATCGTTTTCCCAGAATATTTCGGCCATATTTATACTTAGCCTCTATTTTCCCGCTTAGCTCGACTAATATAGATAGATCATATGATAAAAGTTGTAAGAACTAAAGTTGTAGAAAATTGCATTGCTAGGTGAGGGGATACACGGGGAGTAATGATATGCATTGGGAGAAGCCTATGTCCAACAATGGACTTCAGCTCAGTCCAGCCCAGTCAGGTTGACCTTCAAGCGTGATAAATCATTAAAATTGTAATTACGGTCTGTTGTTTATGTTGATATGAACTGCAAATAAAAAAATATCTACCTCGCTTCCGTTGCCTTTTTTTAGGGCTGCACAATTTTTGTTCTTCCTTTTTTTATACAATGGTATAAAGAACTCTTACGCCCCATTGCTAAAACGAATAAAATAAAAACATAACATTATACAATAAACTTCTTAAATAATACACCACGATAGTAAACAAAACATTAATACACTTACCGTAGAAAAAAAAACTTAGGAATCAAAATGTATTAGTCGTAGTATAATATAGCGTTTACGATACGGACGCTCGAAGTTCGCCGCGCGAAACAAACTGGCACAGGTCCTACCTCGACGGGCGCTCGCGCCGTACTAATCGATGCATGCTTGTGCATCGTAATTTATTCTAAATCAGAGTGTTATTCATATTCATTTAATGATAAATTTCATGAAGGGATTTTCATCAAACTTTGAAATTAGATTTCTTGAAGAACATAGTTTATTGTTACATGATTTTAAAGATGTAATTTTCCTTTATTTAAACAAAAAAAACGCAATAAAATAGGGTTACAAAACATAAAAAATGGACTTAGATTTTTTTTTTTTATCAAATAATGCTATTAAAATCGAAATTCTAGTACTGTATGTAACAACAAAAGTATATTTCTGATACGATACGTATTTTTTCTAGTCAAATTTATAAATATTTGTGATACATATGAGAACATGAAATTAACTCTGCGTTGTTTTTTTCAGAAAACTTGTTGTGGGAGATTAATCACCACAAAGTAAACAAATATTTTTTTGTAAATGTCTTACATGGAGTAACAAAACGAAGGATTGGCCTATTTTTTACATGTATTGCTAAATAACGGAGTTTTACCTAAGATGGTAAATTAGGCGACTGAAATCTTAGAATTTCGCGCGAAAACGTGAAATGGCTCTTAAGAAGGAAGTTGTAAAAATAAATTACGAAGTTTATATAAGTCTTGAAATGAGTGGCCACTATTTGAGCGATAAAATATTATTGGTGAAAGATTTTTTCCCGTTCGTTTTTTCCGGGATAGTTGGCACACACAATAAGGCGTGGATTTAACTTCTTAAATAAATAAATAACTTCTTTTGCGTGATTGAGTTTGCAGTTTATCTTTGAGGACAATCAGTGGGTTGCGAGTTTGTCTGTTAGATTAAGGAAATTGTTGTCATTATACGATTTACAAATAGATGTCATTGTGTCATTCGTTAAGGTACTGATGAACAGCGCAAAATTAACTTCATGTTTTTTTTGTGTGTATCTGCGACTTGGCAATCTGTGTTAACCCATTAGAAGTCACCGTACTCATTTGAGTACAGTTATATTTCTTGGCATAAATTCCAGAACTCGTTAATTGTGCGTGGCGTACTTTATTATTTTACTTCATTGTAAGACCCTTTGAGTGTATTCATAAATAATTAGTGGGTAGTGCGACATTTTTTACTAAAAAGTGCCAGTTGAAGTTATGTTACGGAAACGTCATCGACGTAAGTAAATGATTATATATTTTTTCAAGTAATTAGTGCTTATAAGTGTTTCATTTCGATTTATTTCGATGCATTAGATGTAAAAGAAAGATATTAAAAACTTTTAAATAAATTACATACTACTAAAATCAAACTAGAATCTTGTAAATGTAACTGTACTCAGTTGGGTACACTGACAACATACGTAACTAAAATAACTGTGTTTTTCTTCAGATACTTTGCAATGCAGAAACAGCGATTCACAGGTCAAAATAGTTACCGTGGGCTTCAGGAAGCTATCGAAGCTGTCTTACAGGATAGCGAAGATGACGAATGTGACTTGGCTATCATACCACCTGACTGACCCAAGTGCATTGACTGATGAAGAGGAGGGTGCCGACGAGGATATGGCGGCGTGTCCCATACCGCAAGACGTACCTGGTACTATTGAAGTATTTAGAAAGCGAGAGGATAATGGTAGCGAGGATTCTACGCAAAGTGACAGTGATGATGAACCACTTGCGTCAAATAGTGTGTGTACCATGGCAACTAACTACGATATCATCGAACCTCTTGGAACTGTCAAACGCTGGTGTCCAATCAAAAAGGAGAAGATAGTCGTACCCATACCACGTTTGTTCCAAACTTATAATAAAAATATGGGAGGTGTTGATGAACTTGACCAGTCTATCTCATTATATAGAATTGCTGTTCACGGAAAAAAGTGGTGGTGGATATTATCTGTATATATAAAATCCTTGCGTTACTGACTGACTGACAGACAAGCTACAGCCAAATCTATTAGGCGCAGGAAGCTGAAATTTGGCATGTATGTTCCTTGGGGACCGTAAAGGTGCACTAAGAAAGAATTTCCCGAAATTCCCACGGGATCGGGAGAAAACTGCAAAAAAAATAAAAGTGCGATCGTAGCTGCGGGCATCCTCTAGTTTTCTTATATGATAGATATGGCTGTTGCTAATGCCTGGCATTTACTGTAAATGCCAGGCAAGTGTGTAAATGATTTACATGTAATGTGTAATGATAATCCTATGGATCAGTTCATGTTCCGACGTCATATTGCACGATTTAATTTACGCCAGGGTGAACAACGAAAATCAAGGCAAGCTGCATCAGTTGTCGAAGGGCTACCTCAAGATGGAGTTGGACATCATCCCCTCAAAATTGTTAAACAGCTGCGGTGTGTAGCTTGCAGTTCAAGAGTGCGTTGGCAATATAAGAAGTGCCTGAAAACACTTGGTCTTGAAAAAGCATGTTTTGAAAATTTTCATACTTAGGAGGTCAGTGTACTCAATTGAGTACACCCCTATATATTTTCGTGAAAAACAAAATTTTCCATTATTTTTTTGATTTATGTTTTTCTTTGTTCTTACTTTAATTTGAAAATAAAAATAAAATTAAGAAAATATTTGTAGTTTTCATTTGACCTTTAATGGCTTAACACAATACGCCAATCAGTTGGTATTAAATTGCGATTGTATCAATACAAGCACAAAGAACTCTTCAGCGTTCTTAAATCGAAATTAGCAACCAGCGTTGGGACATCATGCCGCTTTAATCGCTTGTGTGAGACACTTCTTGAGCCCTGTAATTTGGAGGCCAGTTCATTGACGTGGGTGGATATTCGAGCTTGATACTTTTCACTACGTTTAGCAATCTCCTGTTTGACTGTATTTATGTTTAGATCCTCATGTTTATATTTGTTGCTCACATAGTATGGTATGTTTAATATGGCTCTCAATGTCTTGCTCTGAAATTTTTCGAGTATCTCAATATTGCTGTTACTAGCAATCCCCCACAGTTGAATACCGTAGGTGCATATTGGCTTTAATATGGTCTTATATATTGCAATCTTGCTTTCACGTGACAAATGAGACTTCTGACCTTTTAGCCAATACATTAATCTTACTTTAGTGTCCAGTTGTTTACGCTTAGACCAGAAGTGTTTTCTCAAGGTTAACATTCGATCAAGATGCATTCCAAGGTATTTGGCATCCTCAGCTTGGGAAATATCCTCATTATAGAGTTTTATAAAGGGGCAAGTCGGTTTTCTAAGGGTTAAAGTTACATGGGCAGATTTTCTTTGGTTAGCTTTAATGCGCCGTTTATCTAGCCATTATTCAATCTTGCAGATGTGACCTTGTTATTTTGCTGATGAAACTCCTGAAAGAATCTCTTTTAAAGCAGAAGTCGCAATTTTGAATTTTACCTCACAACATCTTTTGTGGAGATACGATTTCAATATTAGGAAGAATGAATGAGGAAGCAACTGTTTGATTTTGAACAGAAGTCCGTCGTGCCACACTCTGTCAAAGGCCTGACTGACGTCTAAGAACACAGCAGAACAAAAATGTTTGTGTTCTAAAGTACGACTTATAGTATCTGTTATACGGTGGATTTGTTCAATAGTTCTATGTTTTTCTAGGAAGCCAAATTGGTGAAGTGGCACCACTGCCGGTAAGTAGACGCGCATCCTGTTCAACAGTATCTTTTCTAGAAGTTTCCCCATCACAGAGAGAAGACTTATCGGTCTGTAAGAACTAGCTTCGTGAAGTGGTTTGTCTGGTTTAGCGATCATTATAATCTGCGCTATTTTCCACTGTGCAGGAAAGATGTTAAACCAAGCCAGGCGTTAAGGCAGGCGTTAAAAATTGCTGTGATGTACATCAAGCCCTTTTAGGAAGTTGCTTTAGCAATTGCGTATTACCCCCCTTTTAGTATAATCGTAGGTGCTTTACCATGCTATAGATTTTTATTTCCCGCTCGCCCCTCGTCTCCCGACAAGGCCGACGCGGCGATAATAATTTAGGATACGCAACAACGTGTATACCTATGTATGTAGTTACGTGCACATCAGCTGACGGCGAGTCTGCCCTCGACTCATTACAGGCACCACAGTTTGTCGCGCTTCTTAACCTTATACAAGCGCATGTAGTTAAATCGACTAATTATGTAACTTATATCATTAATATATTTATTTATTTTATTAACTTTATGCAATTAAGTATATGTGTATAATTTTATAATCTATATATATAAATCATTACACTGCTACACCTCACATGGATTGCATGTTGTGATCGGCACGGCGATGGTTGTACATCCGGGATGTCCAGAAGGGGCTGGAAGAATACCAGCGTCCGGTATGCACTAGCATCACGGGACATAGTGCTGATCCAGCTACCTTTTTTGGTCAGCGATGGGACACATACCTCACCATATTCTGTTGTAATTGTTTTTTTTTTATATATAAATGTTTTAATACTCCTATTTGTTGTATGTACCTACTTGTTTTCTATTATGTGTCCTATGTGCTGTTTCAAAATATTTTTTCTTTTATTTCTTCAAGTACTTCTCTGCGATTAGCACTTTTATTTGGCATGCATGTGCATGCAAATAAAAAGTGCTAATCGCAGCAAATACCTACTTTCAACATCGCAAATGTTTTCGATGGTGAAAGTAGGTATTTGCTCACTTCTCTGTCATGCTCGGAGTCGTTACTAGAAAGTGGTTGAAATACAGACTTAAGATACTCGGCAAACACTTCGGTCTTTTCTAGATCCGTTCTTGCCCACTTACTCTCATTGGTTTTTATGGGGTGTATATGCGCTGTAGTTCTTTTGAACTTTTTTGTTACCTTACAAACAGTAACAAAGAGTAGTTAGTGTCTACGTAAGGAGTTAGATTAGATAGTTGATCTTGCAGGCGATCATTGTTTGTTTGGGAGATCATGTTTTTAATTTCTTCAGATGCCTTGTTGAAGGCTTTTTTGTCCTGTGGATATTTTGTGGAGTGCCTTTTTGCGCAGCTGCCGTCTTTCTTGGACTTTAAGTTTAATCATTTTAGAATATGAAGAATTGCAACGTATTTTCGGTCTTACTGGGGGTGTTGAGTCTTTGGCAGCTTGATGGATAAGCTTGACAAATGACTCAATAGTAGATTCGACAATATCCGCATTATTTAGTGTCAATATTAAATTTATGTTTTCTGATATTTTGGCTCTGTAGATGTTCCTGTTAGTTTTATTATTATAAAGCCTTTGAGGACACTCAATCTGGACAGCCTTGCACATGACATTAATTATAACAGGTGTATGATCCGATGAAAGGTCGATACATTCCTTTATGCTTATTTGACTTAGCAGGATATTTTTGATCATATAGAAATCAAGCAGGTCTGGCACCTCCTTTGGGTCTGCAGGCCAATATGTAGGTAGGGTTTCCGTGTAAAGCGCAGGTCAGGCTGAGATCATTCATAGCTGTATATAGTTGGCGACCACGTGGTGCGGTTAGGCTAGAGTGCGTTTTCTGGGAAACGTGTTTTGCGTTCCAATCACCCCCACAGATGTATCGGCTACTCTGTGTTTTGAAATAATTTATAAAATAATTTGAAGTAATAACATGCCTAGGGGTTGGAAAGCAAAGTCAGAATACAAAATCCTTCAATATTAATATCAATTTGCTTAACAAGCACTTCTCTGCTTCGTCCAATTTTGATAGGATAATAAAAACTAATACTTTAAATTACCTTTCGTTGCTTTCAACCCCTGATCACCCACCATTTGTTGAGAAGAGCATTTTATTCATACCATCCAACGCAGTTGGTAGCGATGGTATCACTCGGAATATGATCCTCCCCATCCTTAATGGGATCCTTCCTATTATTTCCCATATATTAAATTACTCAATTTCTAGGGGCATCATTCCAACATCTTGGCAAGATGCCCACGTAGTTCCTCTTCCTAAGAAGTCTTATCCTGAATCCTTCTCTGAATATCGACCTATATCCATCTTACCCTTTCTTTCCAAAGTCCTTAAACGTCTTATCCATAACCAACTTAACTCTTTCCTCTCTCGACATAACATCCTCAATCCCTTCCAATCTGGTTGCCGTTCGGGTCATAGTACCACTACTGCGCTAATCAACATAACGGATGATATCAGGAGAATAGCAAGTTCATCATTCACTGTTTGCTAGATTTTAGCAATGCGTTTAATACTGTCGACTTTGATGTTCTCCTTGCCATTTTAAGCTCTCTTAACATATCTCCATCAGTTATCGATTGGTTTCGTAGTTACCAGTTTGGCCCGCGGCAGCGTGTCCACCTGGATGAAACTTTTTCTTCCTGGTGCAATAATTCTGCGAGTGTACCACAGGGCGGCGTTTTATCTCCTTTGCTCTTCTCAATTTTTATTAATTCTATATCCAATAATATTTCTTCTTCCTACCATCTTTATGCTGTTGATTTACAATTTAAATTTACTCACAAGCAGACTGTAAAAATTTGAGGTCTGCTATTTCCACAGTTAATAACGATCTGGCTAGTATATCAAATTGGACCAAAATGTATGGACTTATGATTAACCATACGAAGACCCAGATCACAATTGTCGGCAGTTCTAGACTGATGTCAAAGGTGTCTTGGTCATTGCTTCCTCAGATGTCTTTTGGTGGCGTCTCTATTCCTATTAGCAAAGAAGTGAAGAATCTCTGGATATGCATCGACAAAACTTTATCTTGGACTGTCCAATTACAAAATATAAGTCGACGACTATTTGCTCAAAAAAAAAAAATATATAGAAAATAGCTCTCAAGTTTCAATATCTTCAAATATGTAATTTTTTACTTATATCATCAGCGTATACCATATAACCCTGTCCGATTAGACAAGAAAAGGGACAAAAATCTTGCTAAAGCCAGCAATGGGCAGCAATTTTATTGCTCTAAACTTCAGAAGAAGTCAATGTAAGAATAAATTTAAAATGACAACGTAAATCCGACAGGGTTTCTTCTCAGCTACCTTCTTGAATTTAAAAGTGAATCGTTTTCCCAGAATATTTCGGCCATATTTATACTTAGCCTCTATTTTCCCGCTTAGCTCGACTAATATAGATAGATCATATGATAAAAGTTGTAAGAACTAAAGTTGTAGAAAATTGCATTGCTAGGTGAGGGGATACACGGGGAGTAATGATATGCATTGGGAGAAGCCTATGTCCAACAATGGACTTCAGCTCAGTCCAGCCCAGTCAGGTTGACCTTCAAGCGTGATAAATCATTAAAATTGTAATTACGGTCTGTTGTTTATGTTGATATGAACTGCAAATAAAAAAATATCTACCTCGCTTCCGTTGCCTTTTTTTAGGGCTGCACAATTTTTGTTCTTCCTTTTTTTATACAATGGTATAAAGAACTCTTACGCCCCATTGCTAAAACGAATAAAATAAAAACATAACATTATACAATAAACTTCTTAAATAATACACCACGATAGTAAACAAAACATTAATACACTTACCGTAGAAAAAAAAACTTAGGAATCAAAATGTATTAGTCGTAGTATAATATAGCGTTTACGATACGGACGCTCGAAGTTCGCCGCGCGAAACAAACTGGCACAGGTCCTACCTCGACGGGCGCTCGCGCCGTACTAATCGATGCATGCTTGTGCATCGTAATTTATTCTAAATCAGAGTGTTATTCATATTCATTTAATGATAAATTTCATGAAGGGATTTTCATCAAACTTTGAAATTAGATTTCTTGAAGAACATAGTTTATTGTTACATGATTTTAAAGATGTAATTTTCCTTTATTTAAACAAAAAAAACGCAATAAAATAGGGTTACAAAACATAAAAAATGGACTTAGATTTTTTTTTTTTTATCAAATAATGCTATTAAAATCGAAATTCTAGTACTGTATGTAACAACAAAAGTATATTTCTGATACGATACGTATTTTTTCTAGTCAAATTTATAAATATTTGTGATACATATGAGAACATGAAATTAACTCTGCGTTGTTTTTTTCAGAAAACTTGTTGTGGGAGATTAATCACCACAAAGTAAACAAATATTTTTTTGTAAATGTCTTACATGGAGTAACAAAACGAAGGATTGGCCTATTTTTTACATGTATTGCTAAATAACGGAGTTTTACCTAAGATGGTAAATTAGGCGACTGAAATCTTAGAATTTCGCGCGAAAACGTGAAATGGCTCTTAAGAAGGAAGTTGTAAAAATAAATTACGAAGTTTATATAAGTCTTGAAATGAGTGGCCACTATTTGAGCGATAAAATATTATTGGTGAAAGATTTTTTCCCGTTCGTTTTTTCCGGGATAGTTGGCACACACAATAAGGCGTGGATTTAACTTCTTAAATAAATAAATAACTTCTTTTGCGTGATTGAGTTTGCAGTTTATCTTTGAGGACAATCAGTGGGTTGCGAGTTTGTCTGTTAGATTAAGGAAATTGTTGTCATTATACGATTTACAAATAGATGTCATTGTGTCATTCGTTAAGGTACTGATGAACAGCGCAAAATTAACTTCATGTTTTTTTTGTGTGTATCTGCGACTTGGCAATCTGTGTTAACCCATTAGAAGTCACCGTACTCATTTGAGTACAGTTATATTTCTTGGCATAAATTCCAGAACTCGTTAATTGTGCGTGGCGTACTTTATTATTTTACTTCATTGTAAGACCCTTTGAGTGTATTCATAAATAATTAGTGGGTAGTGCGACATTTTTTACTAAAAAGTGCCAGTTGAAGTTATGTTACGGAAACGTCATCGACGTAAGTAAATGATTATATATTTTTTCAAGTAATTAGTGCTTATAAGTGTTTCATTTCGATTTATTTCGATGCATTAGATGTAAAAGAAAGATATTAAAAACTTTTAAATAAATTACATACTACTAAAATCAAACTAGAATCTTGTAAATGTAACTGTACTCAGTTGGGTACACTGACAACATACGTAACTAAAATAACTGTGTTTTTCTTCAGATACTTTGCAATGCAGAAACAGCGATTCACAGGTCAAAATAGTTACCGTGGGCTTCAGGAAGCTATCGAAGCTGTCTTACAGGATAGCGAAGATGACGAATGTGACTTGGCTATCATACCACCTGACTGACCCAAGTGCATTGACTGATGAAGAGGAGGGTGCCGACGAGGATATGGCGGCGTGTCCCATACCGCAAGACGTACCTGGTACTATTGAAGTATTTAGAAAGCGAGAGGATAATGGTAGCGAGGATTCTACGCAAAGTGACAGTGATGATGAACCACTTGCGTCAAATAGTGTGTGTACCATGGCAACTAACTACGATATCATCGAACCTCTTGGAACTGTCAAACGCTGGTGTCCAATCAAAAAGGAGAAGATAGTCGTACCCATACCACGTTTGTTCCAAACTTATAATAAAAATATGGGAGGTGTTGATGAACTTGACCAGTCTATCTCATTATATAGAATTGCTGTTCACGGAAAAAAGTGGTGGTGGATATTATCTGTATATATAAAATCCTTGCGTTACTGACTGACTGACAGACAAGCTACAGCCAAATCTATTAGGCGCAGGAAGCTGAAATTTGGCATGTATGTTCCTTGGGGACCGTAAAGGTGCACTAAGAAAGAATTTCCCGAAATTCCCACGGGATCGGGAGAAAACTGCAAAAAAAATAAAAGTGCGATCGTAGCTGCGGGCATCCTCTAGTTTTCTTATATGATAGATATGGCTGTTGCTAATGCCTGGCATTTACTGTAAATGCCAGGCAAGTGTGTAAATGATTTACATGTAATGTGTAATGATAATCCTATGGATCAGTTCATGTTCCGACGTCATATTGCACGATTTAATTTACGCCAGGGTGAACAACGAAAATCAAGGCAAGCTGCATCAGTTGTCGAAGGGCTACCTCAAGATGGAGTTGGACATCATCCCCTCAAAATTGTTAAACAGCTGCGGTGTGTAGCTTGCAGTTCAAGAGTGCGTTGGCAATATAAGAAGTGCCTGAAAACACTTGGTCTTGAAAAAGCATGTTTTGAAAATTTTCATACTTAGGAGGTCAGTGTACTCAATTGAGTACACCCCTATATATTTTCGTGAAAAACAAAATTTTCCATTATTTTTTTGATTTATGTTTTTCTTTGTTCTTACTTTAATTTGAAAATAAAAATAAAATTAAGAAAATATTTGTAGTTTTCATTTGACCTTTAATGGCTTAACACAATACGCCAATCAGTTGGTATTAAATTGCGATTGTATCAATACAAGCACAAAGAACTCTTCAGCGTTCTTAAATCGAAATTAGCAACCAGCGTTGGGACATCATGCCGCTTTAATCGCTTGTGTGAGACACTTCTTGAGCCCTGTAATTTGGAGGCCAGTTCATTGACGTGGGTGGATATTCGAGCTTGATACTTTTCACTACGTTTAGCAATCTCCTGTTTGACTGTATTTATGTTTAGATCCTCATGTTTATATTTGTTGCTCACATAGTATGGTATGTTTAATATGGCTCTCAATGTCTTGCTCTGAAATTTTTCGAGTATCTCAATATTGCTGTTACTAGCAATCCCCCACAGTTGAATACCGTAGGTGCATATTGGCTTTAATATGGTCTTATATATTGCAATCTTGCTTTCACGTGACAAATGAGACTTCTGACCTTTTAGCCAATACATTAATCTTACTTTAGTGTCCAGTTGTTTACGCTTAGACCAGAAGTGTTTTCTCAAGGTTAACATTCGATCAAGATGCATTCCAAGGTATTTGGCATCCTCAGCTTGGGAAATATCCTCATTATAGAGTTTTATAAAGGGGCAAGTCGGTTTTCTAAGGGTTAAAGTTACATGGGCAGATTTTCTTTGGTTAGCTTTAATGCGCCGTTTATCTAGCCATTATTCAATCTTGCAGATGTGACCTTGTTATTTTGCTGATGAAACTCCTGAAAGAATCTCTTTTAAAGCAGAAGTCGCAATTTTGAATTTTACCTCACAACATCTTTTGTGGAGATACGATTTCAATATTAGGAAGAATGAATGAGGAAGCAACTGTTTGATTTTGAACAGAAGTCCGTCGTGCCACACTCTGTCAAAGGCCTGACTGACGTCTAAGAACACAGCAGAACAAAAATGTTTGTGTTCTAAAGTACGACTTATAGTATCTGTTATACGGTGGATTTGTTCAATAGTTCTATGTTTTTCTAGGAAGCCAAATTGGTGAAGTGGCACCACTGCCGGTAAGTAGACGCGCATCCTGTTCAACAGTATCTTTTCTAGAAGTTTCCCCATCACAGAGAGAAGACTTATCGGTCTGTAAGAACTAGCTTCGTGAAGTGGTTTGTCTGGTTTAGCGATCATTATAATCTGCGCTATTTTCCACTGTGCAGGAAAGATGTTAAACCAAGCCAGGCGTTAAGGCAGGCGTTAAAAATTGCTGTGATGTACATCAAGCCCTTTTAGGAAGTTGCTTTAGCAATTGCGTATTACCCCCCTTTTAGTATAATCGTAGGTGCTTTACCATGCTATAGATTTTTATTTCCCGCTCGCCCCTCGTCTCCCGACAAGGCCGACGCGGCGATAATAATTTAGGATACGCAACAACGTGTATACCTATGTATGTAGTTACGTGCACATCAGCTGACGGCGAGTCTGCCCTCGACTCATTACAGGCACCACAGTTTGTCGCGCTTCTTAACCTTATACAAGCGCATGTAGTTAAATCGACTAATTATGTAACTTATATCATTAATATATTTATTTATTTTATTAACTTTATGCAATTAAGTATATGTGTATAATTTTATAATCTATATATATAAATCATTACACTGCTACACCTCACATGGATTGCATGTTGTGATCGGCACGGCGATGGTTGTACATCCGGGATGTCCAGAAGGGGCTGGAAGAATACCAGCGTCCGGTATGCACTAGCATCACGGGACATAGTGCTGATCCAGCTACCTTTTTTGGTCAGCGATGGGACACATACCTCACCATATTCTGTTGTAATTGTTTTTTTTTTATATATAAATGTTTTAATACTCCTATTTGTTGTATGTACCTACTTGTTTTCTATTATGTGTCCTATGTGCTGTTTCAAAATATTTTTTCTTTTATTTCTTCAAGTACTTCTCTGCGATTAGCACTTTTATTTGGCATGCATGTGCATGCAAATAAAAAGTGCTAATCGCAGCAAATACCTACTTTCAACATCGCAAATGTTTTCGATGGTGAAAGTAGGTATTTGCTCACTTCTCTGTCATGCTCGGAGTCGTTACTAGAAAGTGGTTGAAATACAGACTTAAGATACTCGGCAAACACTTCGGTCTTTTCTAGATCCGTTCTTGCCCACTTACTCTCATTGGTTTTTATGGGGTGTATATGCGCTGTAGTTCTTTTGAACTTTTTTGTTACCTTACAAACAGTAACAAAGAGTAGTTAGTGTCTACGTAAGGAGTTAGATTAGATAGTTGATCTTGCAGGCGATCATTGTTTGTTTGGGAGATCATGTTTTTAATTTCTTCAGATGCCTTGTTGAAGGCTTTTTTGTCCTGTGGATATTTTGTGGAGTGCCTTTTTGCGCAGCTGCCGTCTTTCTTGGACTTTAAGTTTAATCATTTTAGAATATGAAGAATTGCAACGTATTTTCGGTCTTACTGGGGGTGTTGAGTCTTTGGCAGCTTGATGGATAAGCTTGACAAATGACTCAATAGTAGATTCGACAATATCCGCATTATTTAGTGTCAATATTAAATTTATGTTTTCTGATATTTTGGCTCTGTAGATGTTCCTGTTAGTTTTATTATTATAAAGCCTTTGAGGACACTCAATCTGGACAGCCTTGCACATGACATTAATTATAACAGGTGTATGATCCGATGAAAGGTCGATACATTCCTTTATGCTTATTTGACTTAGCAGGATATTTTTGATCATATAGAAATCAAGCAGGTCTGGCACCTCCTTTGGGTCTGCAGGCCAATATGTAGGTAGGGTTTCCGTGTAAAGCGCAGGTCAGGCTGAGATCATTCATAGCTGTATATAGTTGGCGACCACGTGGTGCGGTTAGGCTAGAGTGCGTTTTCTGGGAAACGTGTTTTGCGTTCCAATCACCCCCACAGATGTATCGGCTACTCTGTGTTTTGAAATAATTTATAAAATAATTTGAAGTAATAACATGCCTAGGGGTTGGAAAGCAAAGTCAGAATACAAAATCCTTCAATATTAATATCAATTTGCTTAACAAGCACTTCTCTGCTTCGTCCAATTTTGATAGGATAATAAAAACTAATACTTTAAATTACCTTTCGTTGCTTTCAACCCCTGATCACCCACCATTTGTTGAGAAGAGCATTTTATTCATACCATCCAACGCAGTTGGTAGCGATGGTATCACTCGGAATATGATCCTCCCCATCCTTAATGGGATCCTTCCTATTATTTCCCATATATTAAATTACTCAATTTCTAGGGGCATCATTCCAACATCTTGGCAAGATGCCCACGTAGTTCCTCTTCCTAAGAAGTCTTATCCTGAATCCTTCTCTGAATATCGACCTATATCCATCTTACCCTTTCTTTCCAAAGTCCTTAAACGTCTTATCCATAACCAACTTAACTCTTTCCTCTCTCGACATAACATCCTCAATCCCTTCCAATCTGGTTGCCGTTCGGGTCATAGTACCACTACTGCGCTAATCAACATAACGGATGATATCAGGAGAATAGCAAGTTCATCATTCACTGTTTGCTAGATTTTAGCAATGCGTTTAATACTGTCGACTTTGATGTTCTCCTTGCCATTTTAAGCTCTCTTAACATATCTCCATCAGTTATCGATTGGTTTCGTAGTTACCAGTTTGGCCCGCGGCAGCGTGTCCACCTGGATGAAACTTTTTCTTCCTGGTGCAATAATTCTGCGAGTGTACCACAGGGCGGCGTTTTATCTCCTTTGCTCTTCTCAATTTTTATTAATTCTATATCCAATAATATTTCTTCTTCCTACCATCTTTATGCTGTTGATTTACAATTTAAATTTACTCACAAGCAGACTGTAAAAATTTGAGGTCTGCTATTTCCACAGTTAATAACGATCTGGCTAGTATATCAAATTGGACCAAAATGTATGGACTTATGATTAACCATACGAAGACCCAGATCACAATTGTCGGCAGTTCTAGACTGATGTCAAAGGTGTCTTGGTCATTGCTTCCTCAGATGTCTTTTGGTGGCGTCTCTATTCCTATTAGCAAAGAAGTGAAGAATCTCTGGATATGCATCGACAAAACTTTATCTTGGACTGTCCAATTACAAAATATAAGTCGACGACTATTTGCTGGCGCTGCATCACTGAGAAGGTTACGCAATTTCCTTCACATACCTACTAAAATTGCACTTGTGCAATCAATTCTTCTTCCCATTCTTGACTATGCCGATGCCAGCTATCTAGATCTCAATGAGGACCAGCTACATAAACTTGAGGGCCTCCAAAACTTCTGCATGTGGTTCATATATGGTTTACGTAAATATGACCACATCACTGAATTCCGAAACAAGCTCAACTGGCTGCCAATCCGCCTTCGACGGAATACTCACATCCTTTGCCTTCTATATAATATAATTTTTTATCCTTCGTTCCCCTTATATCTTAAACAATGTTTCGAATATCTACATGACAGTCAATCGAAGGGCTTGAGATCATCAGAGAATCTCAAATTTAAAGTCCCTACTCATTCCACAGTTTTCCTTCAAAAATCCTTCACAGTGCAAGCTGTACGTTTTTGGAATGGGTTACCCAAAACAATCAGACAGGCTCAATCTCTCCGTGTATTTAAAAACTTGTCACGAATCATTATTTTTCAAAATTATCATGACAGATGTATATATTGATAAATATATTTAAATATATGTACTTAATTATATGTATGTATATAATCATATAGTTTATATAAATATTATATCATATTTAGTATTTAGTTTATTTATCTACTGTATATAAGTATTGGTTTGCTATTTAGTATTAGTATTATTTTGTATTGTATGTACGATTTTTTACTCATATAAAATTGTATTGACATAATATTATGTCCTATCATTTTACCTAAGTATTTATGACACTGTTCCTCATTGTACAGCGCAACCTGCACTATTGTACTTTTATTAATTGTATTCCAAATCCAAACTTGGTTGTCTTTAAGAGATCGCATTATGCGATAAGACCGCCCTATTGTGCAACTAGTTTTAATCATGTAATTAAATATTGTATCTCTCCATGTTTACTGGTGTACAATAAAGTGTTAATCAATCAATCAACATGGCGCTTAGAAATTTTTAGGAACATTCCAACCATCTTCGTTATGTAAATAAAGCAAAATGGAGAAGACAGACAAGGAGAGCCGACCCCAGATAATAGGATAAGGCGAAGGAAAGAAGATGAAGAAGAAAATGCCATAATCACAGATGTACTGATTCATCCTTGAACATGGCGCTTAGAAATTTGGAGAAACTTTCCAACCATCTTCGTTATTTAAATTAGGATGTTTTTCATTTCAGTAGTCTCGTGGAAAATTGAAAGATAACGGTACTCTTTTGCAAGTATCTGTGGTTTATCAAATTGCAGTTAATTGTTGGTTCCCTGGTGTACATGTTCACACTCCCACAAACATCCCATTTTAATAGGGAAAATATTGGAATGTTCCACCGGCTCGAGATTCTGTCATCTGACTTATGAAAACCAATCAAAGCAGAGGAGCTAGAAGTGATAGGACACTGAGCACAGTCTGCGTAGATTCATCATTCATCATCAGCCCTGTATATATACTGTCCCACTGCTGGGCAAGAGCCTCTAGTGTCTATGAGAAGGGTAAGGCCACACAGTCCACCACGCTTCTGCGTAGATAGTAGTTAATTTTTTTCGAGTAAAGTAACCATAATAAAACCTGTACAAATTATATTTTTAAAATCAACTATCCTTTTAAACATTGTTAATATATATTATTAATGATTTGCCGTTATTTGTTCAAAATTTATGTGATACTAGAGGACGCCAGCAGCTACGCCTGCATTTTTTTTTAATTTCCCCGATTTGGCCGATCCCGTGGGAATTTCGGGAAATCCCTTCTTAGTGCACCCCTACGGTCCCCAAGGAACATACATGCCAAATTTCAGGTTCCTGCACCCAATTGTTTCGGCTGTAGCGTGTCTGTCAGTCAGTCAGTAACGCAAGGATTTTATATATTAAGATTGTTTTGTTTGCCGACGAAAGGTCACTAATTTTTAAAGTTGATCGCATTCCAAGTAACTTTGATACCGTCAATAACACTCTTGCACAAGTATTAGATTGGTTTTCAACCCTAGCAAAACCAAATGTGTTAAATTCTCTTTGCCTAATGTCAAAAGTATTCCTACTAATATAATTTTAAATAAGGAAACAATTCAACCGTATTCTTAGGTCTAACTTTAGATAGTAAGCTTCAGTGGGGTGCCCAAATATCCTGTCTCGTAATGAAACTTAGTTCTGCAGCGTTTGCAGTTAGAAAAGTTAGAAAATTCACAGACGGTATTATGTTATGGGGTACAGCTGCTGATATCCAGACTATTTTTGTCATTCAAAAGAGGGCCATACGTGCAATTTATAAGTTAGGTGCTAGAGTTTCATTTCATCAACAATCGAGTGGTCTAGTTTTGGGCCAAATCTATCTAAAGTACTACCATAAATAAATATGTACCAACCCATCTAGCCAGCGTGACAGACCAAATTTTCTTATTGACTCACAATGTAATTGTGGCTTAAGCGAGGCCTAATGTCCGCAGTGGACTTCGAAAAACACCTACTCTACATTTTGTACATTCTACTAAAACAACCGCCTTAATTGTTACTCATTATACCGTCTTTTGAATCAATTCAAATTCTAATTCAAACTCATTTATTCATATAGGTTACAAAAGCAACGCTTAAGAACGTCATTTCTTTTTTTTACAACCAGGTTCGGGATGGTAGGGCTATGAGAAGAGCCTGGAAGTAACTCATGCCACTTTTTTTTTAAATCAGAATCTTAATCTTACAATTTGTGGTACCATGATTGCTGACATAGCCAAAACACTTCGCGACACTGATTAGAAATAAATGGATTTGAAAAATTTGTATATAATATATATATGTATCAGCGACCAATTGGTTAAATAATTTTGTAAAGGTGACGAGTGAACAATGATTTGATCAGGGATAAAAACTGATAATATACTAGATTCAACAAATCATAAAAAATATACAAACCCTGCAAACATTATGAGTGTTCACGAGGCACCTCCACTTAACATTCATACACATACATACATACATATCGTCACGCCTTTTATCCCCGCAGGGGTAGGCAGAGGTGTATTTCTACACCCACTTTTCGCCAGATATACTTTAGTCCCACGTAATAAGGGGCGAGCCTATTGCCGCACCGGGCACATTTCCAGACTCCGTGCTGCTACTGAGAATTTCGTGACAGAAAAACCCAATAACACTGCCCGACCCAGGAATCGAACCCGGGACCTCCCGATCCCACGCGCACATTTATGCCGCGAGACCAACGAGGCAGTCGTATAGGGTTTGATGTCGAGTTTTCCGTCTCTACGCAAAGATGGTATTTGCATAGTGTTATCCCTTAGTCGCCTCTTACGACACCCACGGGAAGATAAGGGGTGGTGACACTTGTATTCTATGCCGTCAACCACACAGCAAACTTAACATGTCACTAATTAAGAAGAGAATATAATAAATATATTACACAGTCATAAAAATAACAATAATAGTAAATTTAACAAAAGCAACTAGCCCCATGATGTCTTATCATCTAGAAATTTTTTAATAGTGTAATAACCCCTTTTTAAAACAAAATTCCTAATAGTTGTTTTAAATTTCTGCAGAGGTAAATTATTATCAGACATAAGTTTCTGAATGAAAAATGAAAAAAAGAAACTTCCTAAAATATCATTCGTTAATTAAATAATATCAGCTCTTGGCACAAAAACATAATAGCTACGTTAACAATAGTTTCGTTAAAATTAACGTAATTAATTTGAATAACAGTTCAAAATAATTATATATTTTTATGAATAATTAAAACATTTGAGCTTAAAATTAGTTTTATATTCTTTGTGTTAAAGACATTGTATGAAACCTGAATTATGAATTAATTAACGAAGCTGACTCATATTTGACGAAATAAGTTTCAAAGCTTTTTTTTTCAAAAGATAAATCGACTGTTTATTTTCATAGCAATCCAACTTGCTAAATGGATTTTATCTAGGTACTTAATTGGTTTGTGTTCTATTATAAAGAACTGGAGTGAATTAATTGTTTTTTTTTATGGTAATAGGCGGCAAACGAGCAGACAGATCGCCTGATGGTAAGCAATTACCGCCGCCCATGGACACAAGCAACACCACAGGAGTCACAAAATTAAAAAGAAAATCAAAATTCAAAAATCCTTTATTCATTTGGGTCACAATGTGACGCTTATGAACGTCAAAATAATAAATTTATAAAATAATTACTTATACTCAAATTTAAAACATTATTACTGTATGCTTCTACATTTACATTTACTGCCACGTTCGCAAAGCAATAGGTAGAACCATGAGAAAGAACGGGCAATAAAACTCACGGTCACTCTTTTTCATCGCCAGGTTTTGCATAATAACAATTTACATTTTGTAAGGTGCTGCAACTGTTACACCTTCTATATCACTTGTATATATTTACTGTACATAATAATACTCAAGCATAATACTTTTGGTTAGCCTCCTCAGAATAGACATGGTGAAACAGGAGCATCCACTTACATTATATATACCTAACTAGAGAACGCCAGCAGCTACGCCTGCATTTTTTTTTTTATTTACCCGTTTTGGCCTATCCCGTGGGAATTTCGGGAAATCCCTTCTTAGTGCACCCCAAGGAACATGCATGCCAAATTTCAGCTTCCTGTGCCCGATAGTTTCGGCTGTAGCGTGTCAGTCAGTCAGTCAGTAACGCAAGGATTTTATATATTAAGATAATGCAGGCAATCCGCGAAAGTGATCAGAACTATGATGGAAATGATGCAGTTAAATATTAAAATCTAATACCAGCCCGCAAGACCGTCATCGACCAGACATCGCAAGTAGCACCCGTTCACGAGTGTGACGCATGTGCCAGCCATCATCCCTCTCGCCATATTAGAGGGACAGGGATGACCCGAAACACGACGCCACCACAAGAAATGACATTTTAGTGAGCATGACGACAACGGTAAACGAACCAGCAGTAAGAAACAATCTATTGGTATACTGACCATGACCGCCAATTACCTCCATTTTCCAGATCGTTATTATTAACATAAGTTAGTGGAACGCGTGAAGGAATGCAAATGTAGAAAGAATTTTGTGAAGGTGACAAGTGAACAATGATATGATCAGGGATAAATAATGTTAAACTACATTCAGCAAATCATAAAAATATCCAAATCCTGCTAAAATCATGTGTTCACGAGGCACCTCCACTTAACATGTAAATAAAATAATCGTGAGTTAAACAAGCCTAAGCCTATCCCCACGGTGTCTTATCATTTAAAAATTCCTTAATAGTGTAATAACCCCTTTGTAAAAGAAAGTTCCTAATTGTCCGTTTGTATTTTTGCATGGGTAAATTCATTATTTCAAGAGGCAATTTGTTGAAAAATCGTATACCAATCCCCGCTAATGAGTTCTGAACTTTATGTAGACGGTAGCTAGTTCCCACCAGTTTATGCTTATTCCTTGTGTTCACTTTGTGCAAATCACTATTTTTGCGGTATAGAATTAAGTTTTTCTTAATGTACATTAAGTTAGCATATATATATTGCGATGCAACTGTCAATATATCTACTTCTTTAAATTTATCACGTAAAGAATCTCTAGCACCTAACTTATAAATTCCACGTATAGCCCTCTTTTGAATGACAAAAATAGTCTGTATATCAGCAGCTGTACCCCATAACATTATTCCGTAAGACATTACGCTGTGAAAATAAACAAGTGCGTTGCTGCCCCTTGGGGATGGGAAAAGGGATAGGATGAAGAGTGGGATGAAGGAGAAGGAATAGGGGATAGGGCCTCCGGCACTCTCAGTCACCGAACGAAACGCAACAGTTTAAGTACTGTTACTTTACGTCGATCTCTGTGAGAAGGTAGTTCTTCCCCGGTCGAGCCGGCCCATTCAAGCTGAAATCAGCAAGGCTCTAGTACCTGTTAAAAAAGTAAAATATGAATATTTTATTCGCTTGCTTGAAAATCAGACATAGTTTAGTGGAGAAACCTACGGGCTGCTACGCAGAACGTGTCAGCCTCAAACCCTAACTGCGCGTGATATATTATTAGAAATATTTTGAAAATTAATCAACAAAAATATCAAAATGAATATGAGTGTTTCATTTGTAAGTACCTATTTATAACCCCAGCAATAGCTCGGATATCAAACTGTTATAAATCTGGCTAGAATTTACATCATTGTTACTTTTAGGT
Organism: Euclidia mi; assembly: GCA_944739405.2. Classification (NCBI taxonomy): domain Eukaryota; kingdom Metazoa; phylum Arthropoda; class Insecta; order Lepidoptera; family Erebidae; genus Euclidia; species Euclidia mi. Next base: position 5,533,427 of record OX123206.2, on the reverse strand, counting down.
TAGGTTTTAGGTAAAGTTACTAGAAGATTGATTTTAGGGTTATTCATATATGTATCAAACAATATAAAACTAAATATATTGTATCATTTATTATGTATAGCATAAACCTATCGTATATGGTTATATCGTATTGATGGTTGGTATGTTTTAAATTTATAGTGCTGCCAATAATAAATATACAATTTGATCTGACGTTTGGCAGTTGACACTGTCAAACGTGTAAATAGGATTTAAAAGGAGAACAGGCTCTGTTCAAGTTCAGTTCCGCCCCGGCATTCCGGCAACGGCTAACTAAGGTACGATATAATTCAGACTTTTATATTATTGTTTTTTTTATATTGTGTTATTACTAATAATGTGTTTCACAATTCTTTATTGCTATTGTGGTGTTATTTAGAGTATTGTCAATGTAGACAATGTATATTGTATAGTTAATGTAATAATATAGCGTAGCAATTGTATAATTGATATTGTGGGTGGTTCCGTCTCACCGTATTCACCACAGATATATTTACTATAGGTGTATTCAATATTTACCACTGAAATATTGACTACATGATGTATATAATAGACACGACTTGTTTCTCAGCATGTAATTCGATTCTATTCTATATGATACCCCAAGTTCTGAACTTTAACATCGCACAACTGACGGAACCACCCACAATATCAATTATACAATTGCTTTATTGCAATTTCCGAGCTTTTGCTGGGGTTATAAATAGGTACTTACAAATGAAACACACATATTTATTTTGATATTTTTGTTGATTAATTTTCAAAATATTTCTAATCTATCACGCGCATTAATGGCTTTTCAAAGTAACGTACGAATTTAATTGATGACTATCATTTGCTAAATGGTGATGAAAAACATCGTAAGGAAACTCGCATGTCTGAGAGTTCTCCAGAATGTACTCGAAACACATACGAAGTCTGCTTACACTGCCTACGGCATATTATGACAGCTGATTAAAATTAAAAACTAAATTATTATTTTTTATTTATAGTCTCACGCCTGTATCCCCGAAGGGGTAGGCAGAGGTGTTAATAGTAGGTACACCCACATCTCGTCATGAACTTTTTAGGTCCCACGTAATAGGGGGCGAGCCTATTGCCGTTACTGGGCACATCACCAGACTCCAGGCTGCTACTGAGTATTTGGAAAACCCAGTAACACTAAAATATTATTCACAGTATAAAATGTATATATTATACTACCTGAGCCCACCGTTACACTCGCGTTATTTCGGGCTACTGCTCTTCACCCGTGACTCGTAGCGTGATACTACTATTCCTGTGTTGCGGCCCGCAACACAGGAATATTAGAACAAACATACAAGCAACAGATACATTGCACACCCAGATCCGAAACAACGTTGCCTTATGTGGGGATCGAACTTACAACACTCAGCGGAGTGCTAAATGGCGAGGTGGCCGCATAAACCGCAACGTCTACCGTGCAGTCAATAATTTTTCTAAGCCATAACATAGTCCATCTATTGAACAGATCTACAGCCTTTATACTTAAAACGATAGCATGTTCTGACTCCATTAGCCTACAGCAATATTGGAACGTGTACCGTTTGATTATTTACATGGAACACGAAACGATAAAAATGTTTGCAGACCAATTATTTTTATATGGCAACAAAATGGTGCCTTGTCTATTTTATTGACATGTCAATAAAATATCATTGTAAACGATTTTAATTTAGCAACATACATGTTTCAATACGTTTATTTAATTTGCCTTTTTATTACAACATCATTAACACATCACACATTATAGAGCCTTTCGCAGTCGACTGCTGGGCGTACTTCTTTCCAAATGTGACTCACAATAATATGGTGAGTCAATAGGAGTTTTAGCCGGGTATATATTGCTGGCTTGACGAGTTAGTAACGGGTTTGATGTCAAGTTTTGCGTCGACAAATATATACATAATTTGCTTTGTGTATTTTCGTTAGTCGCCTCTTACAACACCCATATAATGAAATGGGGCAGGGACACTTTGTATTCTTAATTAACATGGTTAAAACCTAACATTACAATATCATTGTATAATCACACGGTAGTAGTGACACTTCTGAAAAGTAGCTTACGAAAAAATAAGATAAAAAAACATATATTATATACAACATGTAACATATTAAACGCACATCTGAATCCTTTTTTGTCATTTTTAATATTATTATTTTTTGTTCTAAAATAATTAAAATAACGTAAATTACAGTCATTCACTTGTTTGAAAAGTTGAAATATACGAAAATAAACCTTAAGTCAAAGCAGAACGACTTTTTAATCTGCATTAGTTAAATGGTTCCACTTTGAAAATATCAATCATCTATCTTTCGCTTACGTAATAATCAACAGGCAAGAGCGAGACGTAATGTGTCGCCCGCGCTGGCCAATGACAAGCGCTGGCGATGCGCTTAGACAAGTTACGACAAGTATCTAGTCATTCATCAGGAATCTATCAGTGATGTTATCAATAACGTCATCAAAGATTTCTATTAAAGATTGTTACAATAGTAATTTACGATGTTAAGAAATGATAGACCATGCATGTTATTAACAAACAATAAATAATTTTATACAAAGTCGAAGGTTTACAAACTGTGAATTTGAAATATTTTATTTACATCGCATCGTATTTCGTTCCTGCATTGTCGGCTCTTTTCGTCGCTATGAGATCGCTGTTGTTTGTTTACCATAGCGACTGTTTTGTGTGATTGTGTGCGTGCGCAGGTTTGTAGTGACCACAGTGACCACATTTTCACTTAAAATCCAGATTATACATGTGCGTTATTTCCGTTACACGTTATGTTAGTTATATATATATATATATCCGCTTGCTTGCTCCGCGCCGCAACCCACGCCGGCCCCTCTGCCCGGCCACTTGAAAGCGATAACGATCAAATGCCCGCGCGTTTTAATCGCCTCGGCGCGCGGGTCGGGTTCCACACAATCGGTCCTTGTGACTTAATTTTTTTTGAAAGGTTGTCAAGTGTTATGTTATTTATGTTTGTTATGAAACTAACTATACAATGTTATCTTTGTTTATTTAGATTACGATTCTGGTGTCGAGTGATGCTCGTTTGAAATTGAGTTAGCGCGTTTTAGAGTTCGCTTTGTATTTATAAGTTCATACCTCAAAATTTAAAGCGGTGACATATCGTTTTTAATATTTAATTACGTTACTTATATATTAGATAATAAGATAAAAATAAAAAAATACACTTGTTTATACATATTTATGAATTACAGGCCTCTGATTTCAAACCATTATCTGGCGCCGCGCGGCGTAATTTATGTTAAATTTGATAAGGCCATATAATGCACAGATAACAGTTTTAAACATACAAATAAATAAACACTAAATAAGTAGTCTCATATTCTTTTAAAACAAAAAGAAATCATATGGATAGCATTCACCACTTCTGAGTAATATGAACATTTCTGAAACAGTTCCCATACTCTCAGTAAAATCACTGTCGCCCGCCAAAATCTACTTAAGGTCTCGAAAAAAGTCAAATCTTATATTTCATGCTGGAATTATTATATATACGTGTTAGTTATTTACATACCTTGATAAACACAATAGATCTTAAAGAATAAAACTAAATTTAACAGAAAAAACAGCACAAATACACTCACACATTCCGCACATTCCGCACCGACTCAACACTCAATGACAACATTGACAACGAACGTTTTTTTTTTAATTTCTCTATGGAGTCGAAACTCGACTGGGATTAGTATGACGGGAAATTTAACGTAGAAACGAGATACATAATACAAACTAAGCCATAGAGCGACAGAGACGAGTATATTTCACTCTTTCGACCGCGGGAGCCATGTCATATACAGTATGACACGGGCAAAGTAGACTGAGATGCGATGTTATATGCCATATAACACGGGCAAGCAAGCGGATATATATATATATATATATATATATATATATATATATATATATATATATATATATAGTGTGTGTGTGTGTGTGTGTGTGTGTGTGTGTGTGTGTGTGTGTGTGTGTGTGTGTGTGTGTGTGTGTGTGTATGTGTGTATACAAGGTGTCACAAGACCCATCACCAAGCCGAAGTCTACTCGTGTTGGACATCATACCAAGTCATACTATGCAAAAATAAAACCTGGGAAACGATTTTTTTTAGGAGACCTTATTTTTAAGTCGCAATTAAAAGTGAGCGCGTGCAATTTTCAAAACACCTACTTATCCATGGGTGCATAGGACGTCTATAGAACAGTTTGACGGGTAAATGCATCTCCTGAACTAGTACTTTCCCAGATATGGTGCCGAAGTAAAAAATGTTCGTAATGACTGGTACAATATGGGGTTTCAGTTTTTGTTAAGGGTCTTTTTATACCCTGTGTATACCAAGGGTATAATAATTTTGTAAGATTTTTTTTTATTTGTCGTGACGCATTTTGTTTCATCTAGCGTCAATCATCGATATGAAAGAAGTGTCACTTTGAAGACTTCTTTGAACCAAAAATTGTTTTTTAGAGAATTGTGTGTGTGTCTTTTATACACTAAATAAATACTATACTAGAGGCTATCACGCCCTGCGTACCACATAAATGCAATTTCATCAAAACAGAATCAACATACCAAAATCAACTCTGTGAGTAGACAAAACTTGGTTCTATTTGCTTGCAATATTCAATACATAATTAAGGACAGTAAGAAAATAGATGGATGTAAATTTTGCCATAAAATTATACAAAAATATGTCACAGCATTAAAGACAAACAATTACTTAATATAAATTACAAACACAATTAGCAAAAATGGATATGGATAAGCTACGTTATATTCTGAAATATTGCTTGCGGCTAGTTAAGACTTCGAAAGTATCATACAAGCGTTATTATATCTTAAAATGAGCTCCAATTTTATTTTAGAGGCTGTGAAAGCTTTAACTTCATAGAGGTATTAAACACATAGATTAAGAGAGCGCGGTAAAAAGTCAATAAAGAAAGAAAGATAATGAATTTCGTACCCGTTTCCCTTTTTTCAGCAGTTTCGGGCGTCAATTACGGCAAAAGCTAATCTGTTATAAATATAATGTTTAAGAGAAAAACGTATACCAAATGTATGCCCACTTTTTTTTTTAATTTATTTGCACCTTAACAATGTTTTGATTACATGTCTAACATAACAGTAGGCTTAAGGTTAACAGTGTATAATCCTTTCGAGTAACAACTAATACCTATGCTAAGATAAATAAATATCTAGTATTATAGGCATCAGCGCCCTCCCTCAAAGAAACAAGTACCCTTTTGTAACAACTATTGATAATAAATTTACAATTAAGTGTAACAATTTTAGTTAATTAGAAAGAGTGCGTGAATGCGTGCATGTGTGCATGTGTGTGCGTGTGTGTGTGTGCAAGTGTGTGCGCGTGTGTGTGCGTGTGTGTGCGTATATGTGCGTGTGTATGCGTGCATGTGCTTGTGCGTGTGTGTGTGTGTGTGTGTGTGTACTATCGTGCGATTGTTAATAAATTTTCAGTATCATCGTAAGTCAAAGATAGGAGCCAGTTTATAAGGATTTGCTTACATTCTTTCAAAGTCATATTAGATATTTTAAACTTTTTGTCAGCTATGTTATATATTCTGGGCCCAAGAAATAAATTAAATCTTTGGGCAAAAGATGTCCTACACATCACTGACCTTTGTTGGTCGTGGCGTCTTCTCTTACTATTACCAGGCACGGAGCATGTTTGTTGCTATTTACTGACCATATTTTTTGTTTTAATAATAATAGATAATAGGAATAGCTGACGCACTGTTAGTACTCCACATTCCCTTTATAATTCTGTAGTTGCCGTGTATTTAGATTTAAAATAGGATATTTTTAATAATGCCCTTTGAGCTCTTTCCGCAATTATATTGTAAGTTTTTGCAGCTCCTCCCCAGCAAGAAATACAATATGTTATCACTGATTGACACAAGGCATAGTATATTGTTTTCATAACGACGGAATTTGCACAGTGTCTAAGTTGTTTAAATATATATATTAGTTTCCTAATCCTACTTGAAACATTTACTATATGCTTTTTAAATTTCATGTTTTTGTCAAATATAACACCTAAATATTTAATAGAATCTGCTGAAGATATTCTAGGACAGCAGCAACGGCCATCGTCTATAAGACAAGTATGAGCAGCTATATGGTGTGTGTTATCTAAGGGCTGTGGAAGTTTTCGAATGGAGAAAGGGATATATTTTATCTATATTAAGCGTTAGATGATGAAGCTTAAGCCATTGAGTAACTGTGTTGAAGCCAGCTTGTGCTCTTTGATATACGTCGTGCCAAGAGTCGCCATGTAATGTCAGAGTAGTATCGTCGGCATATGAGACGATTTTACAATTACCTATACTAAGAGATGTGAGTTCATTAATATAGGCTAGAAATAGCATTGGTCCTAAGATACTACCCTGAGGCACACCACGGGAGATGGACATGTTGTCACTTACATAATCACCAATTTTTACTTTTTGGCTTCTCCCTTTCAGATAATCTTGGAATAGCTTTAGTTGATTTTCGCGTGTGCCTAGTCGGTGTAATTTGTCTTCAAGTGTGGGAATAGAAACCGTGTCAGAAGCCTTTGCCAAATCCAAGAAAATGGTAAGGCATTTCTTTTTTCCCTCTAACGTTTTAACTATATGTTCAGTAAACTCACATAGAGCAGTTTCTGATGACTTTCCAGCTCTAAAACTGAATTGGGCATCAGAAAGTAACTTGTACTTTTCTAAATATTTGGTGAGTCTTGAATTTATAATTCTTTCCAGGATTTTTGATAAGGATGTCAAAATCGATATAGGTCTTTAATTGGTGACGCGGTTTCTATCACCACCCTTGAAGATGGGATGAACGATTGATCTCTTTAGAGAATTCGGAAACACTTCCTTATTTAAGCACATGTTGAATATATGGGTTAGTGGTGATGTGATATGATTTTTTATAATTTTGAGTACATATACATTCTCTTGCTATAACACATTTTTATCTAGATAGTCGTATATAAATCTATCTTTACAATTATTATATCTATTATGGTTATGCTACTTTAAATGCGTATAGCTATTTCATTCCCTATTATTTTTTGTTTCACCTCTTATCACCTTTAATGTTTTAATTTTTTAAAAATAACATACATGCAACAACTCCTCTTAAAGAAAATGTTAATGTACCTGTTTTAAAAAGATTAGAGTTCGCAGTTTCAAAATAAGAACGAGTTAATAATAACTCGTTCTTATTTTGAAATAGCTTATTAGATGGGGCGAAAGGCTCTGGGCAACTTGGCTTTGAGAAGGTTATTTAGTTTTATTTCATAATTTTAGACCGCCCTTCCGTTTGCTATCGTCGAAAATTGACTTATTCAAGTAATAATTTTTCTTTAGAGTCTGGGCCGTCGCTTTGTGGAGAGGAGATTTACGGTTTAGTGGTGGAATTATAGGTAGTCATATTCTTGTGGAGTGGCAGTTTGATACTTATGTGACATGTGATTATTATATTTTATGATTATTGCTTGCTTCTCGTCGTGAATATTTCTTTAACATTTCACAATTAATTTAACCCTCTGCGACTGACGTGCCTTAATTTTTACATTTTTACTGACGTGGTAGTACACGAGACACCATTTCAACATCAAATACTTTTATAGCCTTAAATTATGCGACTATTTTATTCATATTTATTAGACCGATAGTCTATATTTTATAAGGAATGCACATTAAAAGAAAGTAACAATTCATATTTTCGTAATCAAACAGTTTTTATTAACTTTACACAAATCAGTCTATGAATATCTATGTAAGTATTAATGTCATAGCAAAAACATAAAATCAACTCTTTTACAATTTTAACTTTACACATTTTAAAAATTAACAATTACTTTATTCAGTCTAGGCATTATGAGATACATTCATTGGTTCAATTAGAATTAGACAGGTTCAAAATCACAGCTTTGTTTTACCTGCAAAAATTCCAGCCGACGTGCTCTTAGGGGTAGAAGACGCAGAAAAAGTGCTTGACCTAGGGTTGTTACTTGAGTCAGCCATCTAAAAAACCAAATATCTATGTTACTTCGTAATCATTAGCATTATACTAGCTTTTGCCCGCGACTCCATCTGCGTGGAACTTATATCCGCGATAACTCGATTTCCAGCTTACGTATCGGGATAAAACATACACCAAAATAAAAAAAAATGTTTTGAATACTATTAAAGTTATAAAGATCCTTCACAATTAATTTATTATATAATTATAATTGATTATATATATTAATTAATTATTAAAGGAGAATGGCAGCTTCTGTATCGCATTTCAAAAAAAATAAAACTTGATGTTCCGTTGTAAAATTGGTAGGGTTTATAGAGAGACTCAAACTGATTATTTTCATGTAATTATATTTTTTTTAGAACTTGGTGATCATTAGAAATATCTTTTTAAAATATACTAAATTATTAATAACTAAACGCGAATAAATTAAGAACAAAACGCAGTGTACCATTATTAGAGCTTGCCATGCTTAAAAATAATAATTTGCATACTAATTGATTTTTATCAATTTGATTCACTTTCGTACAGTAAAGATGCTAAAATATTTTTATTTAGTTAACGATGTGGAATATACAATATAACACATTATTTAACTGAATAAACTAATTGTTTTCGTTTTTATCGTTAGGCATTATTAAGTGACATCAGTGACATGGCAACTTTTAAATGTTTTATTGACAATATTGATTGACATAACAAGAAAATCTCAATGATTAGCATCTGTTCTGTTCCTCCGTACACGGTATTGATATTGTTAGTGTTATTTGGCGCAAGGACGCTCTTTTGTTATTGTTGTGATTATCCGCGAAAGGACGCTTGTTGTGTTGTGTTTCAAGATTGAAAGCGTATATGCAATTCGACACAATGTCGGATCGAAATTGCATTAATTGCAACGTTCGGATGTCTCGCATGAGGCGACACTCTCTTGCAGATGAGAGTGAAGCCCTAGTCAACACTGTTCGACTCTGGACATATCCTAGAGACGTAAGTAGATAACAGTAATTAGGTTTAGATATACTTATTTGTTACTGGTAATAAAAAATATGTATTGCTATGACTAGCTTAAAATTCTGTGAATTAGTATTCCTATATTTGTTTAAATTAAAATATAATGAAATAACAAAAAAAAGCAATGATTCTGAGTTTGTTTTGGCCTTTCTTCTCAAGAAGTCATTTAGCTAGGAAAAGCCGGCATCATCTAGAATAGAGTTTTGACATGTATAAGTGTTGTAAACAACCAAAATGCAGAAATAAATATGTCTTTAAAAGAAATATATGATATTTCTTGTAAACACGAACTTTTAGTTAGATTTACATATAGATAATAATAACACTCTTTCTTGTTTTCAGATAACACCTGCTGATCATATTTGCCATGCTTGCTGGCAATTGGCTAGTCATTCCGCTGACAATGTGTCAAGAAGGCAAACTGGGCATCGGCATGTCTGTGTTGTGTGTGGACGTTCCATATTAAGAATCAGCCGACGCAGAGTTTTGATTGAGTGGGCAACTGCACAACAAATAAGAGTGTCTGCTGTGATATCTCATTGGATTCAACCACAGGAGGTAATAGAGCATGCAGAACTCATTCATCCTACAATGTACTAAGACCAAACAAATAATTTATCATTATTATACTCATATTAGTCAGTGATAACTCTTATGTGCTCTAGATATTTAAGCAAAAGGATTACATACATTATTAATTGCTCTAACTCATTTTAGCTTACTTCTGAAGATGAAGTTTGTGTTCCCTGTTGGCTCAGAGCTAGAAGAATAAGACTTCCAAGTTCACCCCTTCAACCATTCATCCAACATCAAAATTCATCTGATGATGGCCCCCAACCAGACATCCAAGATCCAAATTCACGCGATGATGGTGACCAGGTTCTCAACTTAACATGTGCTGTGTGTGGACATAGTCTGTCATCTATGATACCTGCTAATGAACAGCAGAATCGAGATAATATTGCTCTCTTATTGGAACACCAACAGGTATGTGGTATTTGTAACTTTTATACTTATGTTTCTTAATGTTTCCTTTATGTTCTTAGTGTTTCCATTTATCACAGAGTTATAGATTTTGATATCCCTAATGAATAAGTTGCCCTAAGAATAGCATAATTATGCAAGTCATTACAATCTATTATTTTGCCTTGTATATCCTGTTACTCATATATGAGAGAGTTACTATTTTGTTGTAACATTGTGTCCCAGTTAAATAATTTTTGTTCTCTATGACCCATGCTTATTATTATTTACAGAGGAGTTCCATGAATGAAGTTTGTGGTGCATGCTGGGGACTAGCACAACAGATTTTGGGCTCACCAGAAACTGTAAGGCCTCAACATAGGCAGCAGTTAGTTACATTGCCTAACATGAGAAGAGCAGCCGAATCCACACGGCATTGTATTTTTCAAGAGTGTTTAAATAATGAGCGTCATTCTATTCCCGAAGAAACAAGGCGTCAAGTACTGACACAATTTCAATATTTTATCCCTCGAGGTGCACGCATCTGTACTCACCATTTACAGGAGGCACGGTTTGAGAATTTATATACTGCAGAGTATAGTTTAGATACATTTTCAACAAACTATATTGAGGAAATTATCTTTATGTTAATGGAAGGCCTCAATAATATAAATTATGAAAACATTCAAAACTACCCGGAAAACCAAGTACATTATTTTATAGGCATTACCAAGCAACAGCACCAACAAATATTGGAAGCCACATCAAGGCTTAGAAACATGCATCGCAGTAGTTTTGCTTTGACTGCACTACTGTGCAAGGACAGGAGACTCGGGGGACAGGTTATCTTGCCTATTTCAACTTCCAAGAAGAACTTTGGAAACCCTTATTAACACGGCTAGAAATATATTGTTAAATGATTATGTACCCCAGTACATAGGGTTTACTCATTTAAGAAGGGAGCAAGTGATCAGACAAACTTCATATATTGCTGAGCACATTTTTGGTGAGCCTGATGCACCTTTTGAACAAAAACCAGCAATCACTTTAGCTGATGCAACATACATATATACACAGAAAAGTAGTAATTATTTATTTCAAAAGGATACATATTCCCTACATAAGTATAGGAATTTGGTTAAACCATTTATAATGTGTACTTCTAATGGATATATTATAGATGTACGAGGACCATATAGTGCTACCACAAATGATGCTGCCATAATGCGAGATTTATTGAATGAGGAAGACTTTAATAGTTTTTACAATGAAAATGATGTTTTTATTCTTGATCCTGGTTTTCGTGACTCCATGGATAGCTTACATGACAAAGGTTATATAGGGCATATGCCAGAAACAAAAGAAGACGGCCAATCACAGCTCACTACCCTTGAAGCTAATAGATCACGCTTTGTTACTATTACTAGATGGGTAATGGAAGCTGTGAATGGCCGTTTTAAAAGAGATTTTAAAATATTCCGGCATGAATATTTTAACCGCGCCTGTCCTCACTTAATGACAGATTTTAAAATAGCAGCAGCCTTACTAAATCATTTTACTTCACCATTTAGGGACAATGAAAATGCAGATCAATTTGTTACTGCTATCTTTGATAGATTGTTCTTAACAAATACTATTGCTGATTTAGTATTACAAAATAATCTAAACAGGCGCGGCTCCTTATTTGTACCCATCGACGCAACAACCATGTCATTTCCGCGGCTAACCATGGAAGATTTAACTTTATTCGCATGTGGCATATATCAATTACGACAGGCGAGACCTTATGTGGGTGAGCATTTTCGTTTTCATGGTGTTTATACAATAGAAGTATCACGTGATCGATTAAATGGTTTAGAGGGAATAGATCCTTTGTTGATTCGTGCAAAAATTAAATCCCGCCATTCTTCAAATAAAACATATTTTGTTTTTATAGTCGCAGAAAGAAACATGAATGGGCGGGATGCAATTAAAAGTTATTGTTGCAACTGTATTGTTCAAAGTCAAAGTCAAAGTCAAAATCCTTTCAAAGTCAAAATCCTTTATTCATTTAAATCACAAAGTGACACTTATGAACGTCAATTTAAAAAAATAATTACTTAAAGCTTCTACATTTACATTTACTGCCACGTTCGCAAAGCAATAGGTAGAACCATGAGAAAGAACGGGCAATAAAACTCAAGGTCACTCTTTTTCATCGCCAGGTTTTGCATAATACATACAAATTTAAATTTTGTAAGGTGCTGCAACTGTTTCACCTTCTATGTCATTTGTATATATTTACTCTACTTAATACTCAAGCATAATGTAGTAAAATTTTGATGTTCATTTAATTAGCCTCCTGAGAATTGACATGGTGAAACAGGAGCATCCACTTACATTAAGTACCTAACAATGCAGGCAATCCGCGCAAATGTTCAGAACCATGATAGAAATGATACAGTTTAATATTAAAAATGTAATACCAGCCCGTAAGACCGACATCGACCAGTCATCGCAAGTAGCACCCGTTCACGAGTATGACGCATGGGCCAGCCATCATCCCTCTCGCCATATCAGAGGGACAGGGATGACCCGACACACGACGCCACCACAAGAAATGACATTTTAGTGAGCATGACGACAACGGTACACGAACCGGCAGTAATTAACAATCTGTTGGTATACTGACCATGAACACGAATTACCTGCATTTTCCAGATCGTTAATATTATCATAAATATGTGGAACGCGTGCAAAATGCAAATGTAGTACCTATATTTGATTGATTGACATGATACTTTTTGAAATATAACCACCGATCGAACTGATTGGCTACACGATTATAATACATTATAAAAAAAAAAAATAACAAATAAAAGTATCTAACGAGATGAGTGACATTTAGTAATGTGGTGGCGATTCCAAAAACTATCATTTACATGATTTTAATTGGAATGGAATAATATTTAATTACATGTCAAGAAACTTATCATCTACCTATTTACTGTATAATATATGAATTATGAAACATTATTTCCAAGCGCATTTGTCATTCAGATATTCATTTAAATTATAATATGCCTTTTGCATTAGGGTCATTTTTAATCTTTATCTGAAAAGCGTTAAAAGGCAGGTCCAAAATACTTATCGGTATCTTGTTGTAGATACGTATACTAAGTCCTATAAAAGAACTATGAGTTTTGCACAAACGAAAATACGGAACACATAATTTATGTCTATTTCTTGTATTTATAGAGTGTATACCTATCACTATTCTTTGAATATGAATTTATATTTTTACGTACATGCATAACACTAGCATAAATATACTGTTGGTTTAAGAACAGTAGGATGTTGCTCCCATGTAATGAGCATAGTTTGGTACTTGGGATGTCGCCACGAAGGTCTCCCTTCTTGGATGATGTAATTCTAAGAATAATATGATTGTGTTTAAGATAAAATAAATGATTAGTATTAAAAACTAAACAGTTTTATTTCCCCTTTATTTTTCTATTATGACAGAAATAATGTATGTATAGATTCAAGTAAATATTTTTATATACATATAGCTATGTATATTATACTTAATATATAAAGCTGAAGAGTTTGTTTGTTTGGTTGAACGCGCTAATCTCAGGAACTACTGGACCAATTTAAAAAATTCTTTCAGTGTTAGATAGCCCATTTATAGAGGAAGGTTATAGGCTATATAATATCACGCTATGAGCCTCTGCCAATCTGCCAATGACAAAAGGTAAAAAAATCGAGATACGAAATCTTACTAATTGGAGAAGCCCCATTAGTCCGATTTTATATCTTGATATATAAGTACTTAATTACTTATATCAACTAACCACCAGAGATGGTAAAGACCGTGCGAAGTGGAGGAGACAGTCGGAAAGAGGACCCCGGGCTCCATGTCGTAGGTTTTGGAACGCAACCGGGACAGCGCTAGGATGATGATGATGAAGATGATATAGGTACTTATATCTATAGAGATTTTAATTAAACAAGGTTATCAAAAACACTGTAGGCCCGTTCCATATCATTCCACAGTTTAGTGTGCTAATGCAAAGTCTACTTTCTTAAGAATCTCGTAGCGATCAGTAAATACCTTGGTAAGTACCATTAATTGGCAAGAACAGGTAAATACAGGACTCAGTAGATATCCTCGTTGTTTATAATGTTGGCATACCCAATCATTTTATGGAATAAAAATAATAACACGATAACACGCCGTATGTACCTACTATGTTATCTGTTATCATCACATTCATCACTAATTAATTATTTTACAATGACAGCTCAATTGTGACATCTGTCAGAAGTGTCAAAAATGGCGATAAAAACGTAACCTTTCAAACATAAAACAAATTGAAATATCTTCTTATCCCCATGTTCTAAAAATCTAATAATTAAAACTGGGCTTCTTCATGATATTATTTATTAAATAAATATACAAAGAAGTTAGAACACCAACTTTTTTAGCGATACAAAAGTCCCATACTTGCCTGCCATTCTCCTTTCTTAAATATCTTCTTTGTACAGACATCAATAATTTTATTATATGTAGGTATGGATAAGTAGTTTTTAAAATCATTCTAATATTTTGTTGTGTCTTTATTACAATCAAAAATGCAAAAGTGTATTCATTTTCTAATATTCTAATACAAATATAGATATCTAATCTAATACTAATAATATATATGAAGTTAAATATGGTTTGTTTGCTTGAACGCCGATTAGAAAAAAAATTGCAATTTGCATTCCAAAGATGGTCCATGTATCGAGGAAGGCTATATGCTATATAACATTACGCTATGAGCCTCGAGAGCGGAACAGCACTCTTAAATAAAGCGGGTCTAACCGAATTTGAGGGCAACTAAACTTATCTTCTGATGTGGTTGTTTAGGAGACACTATGAAAATATAACCATTTTACTAAGGTAGTAGTATAGTAGACACTTACCTTAACACTGACGTAGTATTCTCGTGGACACCTTTTTGCCGCCACGTACATGTGTGCTGGCTAATACTGCTCCTGGCGCAATAACCGATGCGCAACCTCACCACAGTAAGGTACTGAGAGTGGCGGTGCTCAAATTTGAATATTAACGCAAATAAACCGAATTTTATACTTTTCGGTGTCTGCTGGACTACCACGTCAGTCGCAGAAAGTTAAAATAAAATTTTGTTATTAATATGTTATGGCTATGACCTTTCAGATATTTTTCGAATTATTTGACACGTTTGTGGATGTATTTACTACCTACATGTTTCAAATATGTATCATTGCTTCTTGAAAATGTAATTCCATCTTTTTAATAAGTCGAAATAAAAATTATTACAAAAAATTTTAGAAATACCTAATTTTTTTTTTGTGGAATTATTTATGTTGTTGTTCTTCAGATACTTTTTAGTAAGTCGCTATATAATTCCCTAGTCAAAAATAATTATAAACACTTTATCAATTTCTATTAATTTCTTTATACTGACACGATAAAGCAGTAAACCTCATGGTCTTAAACATTGACATTATTTACCTATATCACCCATTATTCATCTCCTTTAGCGAAAAATTAACCAAAAACGCTGCGTAAGAGCTCTGCAAGAATTCCCTCGAAACTTGAAGCTAAGGATGCATGATTACCAGCATAAAATGACCTGCATATAGTATCATTATTGTTTTAAGAAATAGGTGGACTTTCATCCGACAAAAGATGTTCCATTTTTTGTTTATACTCGGACGTGTCCATCACTACCGTTGCATTTCCTTTATCTGCTCGGAGTACTGTAAGTTCAGGCTTAGATTGTAACTTCTTCAGTGCGAGATATTTGGTCTTTGGTAGATTCTTTGCCGGCACTTTGACACATGACTGTGTAGAAATTACTAGAAGGAAGCTGACAGAAAACAACATGCCTGAGGAATATGCAGAAATACTCAAACACTGCCTGACAACGGGCTATCTGTTATGGGACAAGAAATACTACATACAATTAGACGGTGTAACAATGGGCTCTCCAGTATCGCCTGTTGTCGCTGATATCTTCATGGAGGACTTCGAGGCGCGAGATCTGCAGACTGCCACCATCACACCGAGGTTCTAAAAGCGGTATGTAGATGACACTTTCACAATTTTACCAACAGATAGTGTTAATGCTTTCCTAAACCATCTTAATTCTATT
Organism: Euclidia mi; assembly: GCA_944739405.2. Lineage (NCBI taxonomy): Eukaryota > Metazoa > Arthropoda > Insecta > Lepidoptera > Erebidae > Euclidia > Euclidia mi. Next base: position 5,517,190 of record OX123206.2, on the reverse strand, counting down.
AATAACCAAATACAATTCATAATGGAATTAGAGGCAAACAATTCTTTAGCTTTCTTAGATGTACTTGTCATCAGGAATAAAAACAACTCCCTAAGCCATACTGTGTATAAGAAAAAGACCCATACAAATAGGTACTTAAACGGTGATTCTCACCACCATCCTAAACAGTTAGCTACTGTAGGAATGTCTCTGTTTCAGAGAGCCCGCAGGATCTGTGAAAAGAAACACCTGGACGCTGAGCTTCAACATGTCAGGCAAGTTCTGCAAGACAACAAGCTCCGACCGCCGCGCCACTGTCACAGATCCCAGAAGAAAGAAGAAGATCCCAGAAACCAGCCACAGTAGAAAGACAACCTGCTGTCCTCCCATACATCAAGGGCGTGACCGACAAAATTGGCTACATCTTGAAGCGAGCTTCTATCAAAACTTACTACAAGCCGCCAACGAAGATCAGTCAATTATTACCATCTGTCAAGTGTCAGTTACCCTTGCAAGAGGCCGGTGTCTACAAAATTGACTGTGAATGTGGGCTCTCATACATTGGACAAACTAAGAGAAGCGTAGGCATTCGACTCAAAGAACATATAGCTGACATAAAACATAAACGCTCAACAAAGTCTGCTGTGTGTGAACATGTGGAACAAGGACCCAACCACTACCTGCGATTTGATGAACCACAGATACTCGCAAAAGAACACCTTTTTCTTCCAAGGATGATACGAGAGGCTATTGAAATAAAAAAACACCCTAATTTCAATAGGGAAGATGGTTGGAATGTTCCTCCAGCTTGGGACCCTGTCATAAGGCTAATGAAACCCAAGAAGGACAAAGTCACCAGAAGACCTAAGGACACTGTGAGCTCATTCTGCGTAAATAGTAACACCAGTAGATGAAAAATGTTCGGGTACTTTGAGATAACTTATACATTCAAGAAAAAAACAAATATCACTTCAGTCTGCCGTGAACATGAATTCTGTAAAGAATTCGAAACGTTGGCTAGTAATAAATTAAAATTATAGTTTCTAGATCATTAGTTTCAAATGTAATAACTTAGTGAAACCAATATCCGTAAACTGTAGTTTAATTTCAATGTGTAACATTCGCGTAAACCCAAGAAGATACTATGAAACCCAAGAAGATAATACATACATTACACTGTAGGGTTGTAGAAGAGTGTGTAGTGCGAAGTAAAAGTCACAGATTGAAGAAACGAAGTATGAAAGTTTATCAGGAGGTGGAAAAGTTCACAGGTACAGTTTATAGGCACACACACAAGCAGAAGGAGTGACAGATAGCGAGAAGAAAGTTTTTAGAATAGGCACAAGAATTTCGTACACGCGGAAGCGATGACAATTATTCACAAGTACTAATAAGATTTAAAAATATAAGGCGGTTCGCGTCAAGACAAATCATATACTGTTGATAGGCCGGCGACGCGGGCGCACCGACCGTGTGAGCGGTCAACCGATAGTGCTCTCTCGCTCGCGCGAGCTACCTGCGACGCGAGCCGCGACACACGGCCGCTCCAACGTCACCGCCTCGCTGTCCCATCTAGTAATATTTTATCTATATAAAATCGTTGTACAATGTTTGCGTGTATGTTGAATTATTATTTTATTTAAATTACAATTACTTTTTTAAGCTAATTAGAGATTCAAACTTCTACAGTCTAAAATTAAATCTAAAACCTGTAAATATAAATTTAACAAATTATGATGTCACTACATCACCCCCCTCCAGAGACCGTCAAGGGCGATAATAGTCGGGAAATCTAACGCGACGTCCTGACTGCGTCGTTTTGACGACGCCATCGTCAGCACGAAGTAAGTCCCGGTTTTCCGCGATTGGGGTGTTCGAGTGAGTGTTTGTGTTGGGTGGTTGGTGTGAGTTATTGTCTGGGTCACGCAGTATGAAGGCCGGTTTGAGACGGTCTATCGATACTGTAACCTGCTTACCATTTACCGATATTTTAAAAAACTTATCACCACGAGATATGACTTCATGAGGACCAGAGTATGCGACTTTTAAGGAACGACCCGTAGTATCATCTCGCAGAAAGACGTGTGTCGACTTTGACAGGTCCTTAAAAATAAATGCCTTGGTCTCACACTTATGACGAGACCCGGGTGACGGCTGCAGACGCCGAACAAAACTGCGCAGGCGAGACAAGTAGTCGGTCATGTCCGTCGTCTCGTCGGACTCTGAGCTGAAAAACTCACCAGGGAGCCTGAGAGGTTGGCCATAGACTAATTCGGCCGACGATGCTTTCAAATCCTCCTTGAAAGCGCTGCGAATGCCAAGTAGGACGAGTGGGAGGGACTCCACCCAGTTAGCAGTAGCATGGCAAGTTATTGCGGCCTTCAGTTGACGGTGGAACCTCTCCACCAGTCCGTTACAGGCAGGATGGTAAGCTGTGGTCCGGCGATGTTCGAAGCCCACGGTCTCGGACAAGCATTTAAAGAGTGCTGATTCGAACTGTCTACCTCTATCAGTAATGATATTGGTAGGACAGCCGAAACGAGCAATCCACCCACTGAGTAAGGCCTTTGCGACTGTTTCAGCCGTTATGTCAGCCAATGGGATAGCCTCAGGCCATCGCGAGAAACGATCGACGGCGGTGAGGCAGTATCGGTAGCCCTGGCATAGTGGCAAAGGTCCAACAAGGTCGATATGGACGAATGCAAACCTTGATTGCGGTAGCTTAAACGTACCTACAGGACTAAAAACGTGCCGCGTGATCTTGGAACGCTGACAGTCCAAGCATGATCGGACCCAATCACGGCAGTCTTTTCTAACTCCAGGCCATACATAACGATCCGCAACCAGTTTTGTTGAAGCCTTGGTCCCTGGGTGGCTCAACGAATGCAGACTAGAGAATACGGCCCTACGCAGTTCCTTGGGTGCAAAAGGTCTTGGAGTAGGTCCGCTAAAATCGCAGTACAGTTGACTGCGTGACCCTGGAATACTTACCTGTTTGAGGTTCAGTGAGGTGTCGCCAGCAATCAGTTGCTTGAGCTCGGTGTCGTTTTGCTGAGCTTCTGCGATTCTTTCCGGGTGCACAGGCTGAGTAATCTCCTCCACGCGTGAGAGAGTGTCAGCCACGACGTTGTCCTTCCCAGAGATATGACGAATGTCAGTGGTAAATTGGGATATAAAATCCAAGTGACGGAACTGTCAGGGAGAACAATTCTCTTTACGAGAGTGATAGGCGAATGTGAGGGGCTTGTGGTCCGTGTAAATAACGAAGTCACGCGCCTCCAACATGTGCCTGAAGTACTTAACACTCTCGTAAATGGCGAGCAACTCACGGTCGTAAGGAGAGTACTTAACCTGTGCCGGGCTTAACTTACGCGAGAAGAAGGCTAGAGGCTCCCAAGCTCCATCATTAAGCTGCTGCAGAACTGCGCCGATGGCCTTGTCTGACGCATCCGTGACCAACGCCATCTTAGCGTTGCAGTCAGGATGAGCTAAAAGTGCTGCTTGGCAAAGACTACTCTTGCAGTTTTGGAACGCCTCCAACTCCTCCGCTGAAAAATTAACAGGGTGAGAACCCTTAACAGACCCTGCAAGTAAAGCGTTCAATGGAGCTTGAAATGCGGCGGCCCCCGGTATGAACCTTCTATAAAAGTTTACCATGCCAAGGAATCTGCGCAGTTCTCTAACAGTCTTGGGGGGTAGGGAAATTCTGCACAGCTTCGACCTTGGATGGCAACGGCCTCGTACCCTTGGATGAAATATGGTACCCCAAAAAGTTTACCTGCGACACTCCAAAAATACACTTACTAGTGTTGATCACCATACCGTACTCTTGGAGTCTGGTGAATAGCTGACGCAGGTGCACCTCATGCGTAGCATGGTCTTTTGAAAACACGAGGAAATCGTCAAGGTACGCGTAAGTGAAGTCCAGACCCCTGAGCATCTCATCCACGAAGCGCTGGAACGTTTGACCGGCATTTCGAAGTCCGAACGTCATGAACGGAAATTCGAAGAGACCAAACGGCGTCGTTATTGCGGTCTTCGGGATGTCGTCTGGATGGACAGGGATCTGGTTATAGGCCTTCACCAGGTCTATCTGCGAGAAGACTGTACAGCCAGATAGGCTGTGGGCGAAGTCATGGATGTGCCTGATCGGGTACTGGTCGGGGATGGTACGTGCGTTCAGCATCCTGTAGTCACCACAGGGACCCCAGCCATCGTTCTTCTTAGGCGCCAAGTGAAGAGGAGAAGACCAGGCTGATTCGGACGGACGGCACGTGCCGCACTGTAGCATGGCCTCCAATTCGTTCTTGGCGATTTTAAGTTTGTCCGGTGCCAAACGACGCGGTGAACAGGTTACCGGTGGCCCAGGTGTAGTGCATATGTGGTGGATTGTCTGGTGTTTAGATGTGCGATGTGTACCGTGTGGACGAGTGATGTCGGGAAATTCCCGTAGTATGTGAGTGAATGCGGAATTACCGAGACTTACTTTCACCGAAGAGACGTCATCAGAACGACGAGCAGGTGAAGCCGGGGTGGACACAGTTGTATGGCAGTCGATGAGGCGTTGATTCCTGCAATCGACCGTCAAATTATAAAAACATAAAAAATCCACGCCTATTATCGCCTTTGTTATGTAACAAAGGCGATAATAGGCAGATGTCTGCGACGATAAATCGCCAGGGGAAGTCACGGCGCAATCCTATATTTAAATTTAAATTACTTTTTTAAGCTAATTAGAGATTCAAACTTCTACAGTCTAAAATTAAATCTAAAACCTGTAAATATAAATTTACAAATTATGATGTCACTACATCACTGCTGCCAACTTGTCGCAGTCTTGGCTGCCACACCCTTTTTCTTCGGCCATCCTGTTACCGTGTCCTTGTACGGGGTCACCAATGTAGGGTTGTAGAAGAGTGTGTAGTGCGAAGTAAAAGTCACAGATTGAAGAAACGAAGTATGAAAGTTTATTAAGAGGTGGAAAAGTTCACAGGTACAGTTTATAGGCACACACACAAGCAGAAGGAGTGACAGATAGCGAGAAGAAAGTTTTTAGAATAGGCACAAAAATTTCGTACGCGCGGAAGCGATGACAATTATTCACAAGTACTAATAAGATTTAAAAATATAAGGCGTCAAGACAAATCATATACTGTTGATAGGCCGGCGACGCGGGCGCACCGACCGTGTGAGCGGTCAACCGATAGTGCTCTCTCGCTCGCGCGAGCTACCTGCGACGCGAGCCGCGACACACGGCCGCTCCGACGTCACCGCCTCGCGCACGATTTTATATAGATAAAATATTACTAGATGGGACATCTAGTAATATTTTATCTATATAAAATCGTTGTACAATGTTTGCGTGTATGTTGAATTATTATTTTATTTAAATTACAATTACTTTTTTAAGCTAATTAGAGATTCAAACTTCTACAGTCTAAAATTAAATCTAAAACCTGTAAATATAAATTTAACAAATTATGATGTCACTACATCACACGGCCGTGTGTCGCGGCTCGCGTCGCAGGTAGCTCGCGCGAGCGAGAGAGCACTATCGGTTGACCGCTCACACGGTCGGTGCGCCCGCGCCGCTGTCCCATCTAGTAATATTTTATCTATATAAAATCGTTGTACAATGTTTGCGTGTATGTTGAATTATTATTTTATTTAAATTACAATTACTTTTTTAAGCTAATGAGAGATTCAAACTTCTACAGTCTAAAATTAAATCTAAAACCTGTAAATATAAATTTAACAAATTATGATGTCACTACAACACTTTTATAAGTTTTTAAACTGGCTAACCGACTACGGTATGAATTAAAAAAGAAAAGTTGTGCTCAATCAGTCTTAATTTTATAAATTTGACCAAAACAATTGTTGCTCATTGTAAGTTAGGCTTGCATTATACATTCATGCTGACATTCTAGGTATAACAAAAAAATATAAACTTAAAATTTTGTACCTAAGGACCACTTTTGGGTATGACGGCGATTGGTCCTCGTCGTCCGCATGTCCGCGTCTACAGTTGCCGTAAATCGCCTCGCGACGTCCGTTTCCGGGAGAGTCCTCCACAGCAAAGAAAATACCCAAAACAACCGTGTCCGGTAAAGACGTCAGGCGGAAGGTAAGGACACCGTGGCGGCGTCCAACCACTCCACCAAGAGGGTTCTTACTATCGCTTTTGCCGTGTATCCATTCATTCGCACTCACACATCCATTCACTCCTTCGATAAAACAATGATGATGACACATGTTAATCAGTCACGGTGGAAAATCTTGAGGCAGAATAACAATTTGCAAAAGAGGGACCTACTAACGTGCGCTAATATATTGACGGTCCCTACGTATATAACCGCTTGACCGCGCACAAGTGACTATTCTCCCTTTTTCGAAATGCCGTAGACCGCGCACAAGTGACTATTTTCCCTTTTTGGTTACAGCGCTATACTCGGTCTGAATTGACTGTTTCTTTCTATTACGTAATGTTTTAAATTATTTTTCTCTGTTCTATTCAAATCATTGAACATTTCTTGATGCTAAAAATACGAAACGAGTCTTAAAATCGTTAACCCGGAACGAAAAAATAATGTCAAATGCCACTCTTTGTTTCGCGCGCTCCGTGATTACGTGCTTATCGTATGCGTGTAATTAAATATTTTTATACTATGATATATGTTTTTTTTTATTTAATTTGGTGTAGGTAGAATCCCCCTACAGTTAAAACTCATAAAATATGTATGTCATCGATTTACTTTTTAAAATAATCCTGTTTAAAATACACAAAGTGTTTTTTCAACGATAGTCAATGTTCGCTGCTAAGTAATTACGTGCTTATCGTATGCGTGTAATTAAATATTTTTATACTATGATACATGTTTTTTTTTATTTAATTCGGTGTAGATAGAATACCTCTGCAGTTAAAACTCATAAAATATGTATGTCATCGATCGATAGTCAAGGTTCGCTGTTAAGTATAATAAATTAGAAAATAAATATCAACAAAGAATTCATACGACTTGAAAGAGTCATTTATAAGGTTGAAGAAAAACATCACTTCAACTTACTCATGTTACCGACTTATCAACAATAAATGTTTATGTTAGCGCGCCCATCTGGCGAGCGGCGGCGCGACATTTTGCTTAGAACGTGAGCGATCAAGTGAATTCGGCGAATTGGCGCTAGCGGTCAAGCGGATAAAGACATGTCGAAAATGGCGTATTTTATTTATTGCATCATTGTCTTTAGATTATCTATGCGCACATACTGACATACAATTTTTTTAAAACTTTATTTATTTACCTTGTTTTACAAATCGTATTAAAGAACAAGTATTATAAATAAAACGAATAAGTGTCGTAGATACGGACATCTGTACCTACATATCTTTTTGTACGGTGTTTTAAAATGCGTGCCACTCGGTGCGAATGCGGTCTTGTATAGGGGGTTGGTATAGGGTTTGTATCAAGTTTCCTTCTCTTACAGTGCTGTTCTTTGCATAATATGCTCCCTCTGTCGGCTCTTACGACACCCATGGGATGATATGGGGTGGTGACATTCTGTATTCTTAATCCGTCACCACACGGACAGCGTATTAAAAGGTATAATGGATATGACTGACATACTTCTATTTTATTATTGGCGTAGAAACGGTAATCTATCAGTTTTTTCAAGAACACGTAAAAAGAAAAAATTGTGTAAATAGCATTATAAATCTCTTAAAACTGTAAAAATATTGTAGAAAGAAAATATTTATTATTGGTCATAGAACTATTTCTAGGGCGTGTTGAACACAAATTACGCTCTCCTGTAAACCTTGATTTTTGACTTGACCTTATATGTACGTAGGAACCGTCGATATGTGCAAAACAAACGTGCAGTTATTATTCTCTCACTCTCATAGTGTCATAGGCAATTCGACACAACATAGTCATATCAGTGGCAGGATTAAGTCTTGACTGTTACTGAGAATTCTTAAAAAAATGCAATAATTCCTTGCTGGCCCAACCTGGGATTCGAACCCTAGATTATGATCCTAAGCCAGGTCAGCCAATAAAATCTCTGTAGGTACTTATTTAACCATTCAGTTTTGTCTGAACAAGATAGCAAAATAATGACTTCTTACCTATAAAATTTATAATTACTAATTAGAATACACAATTATACATGAATATAAAAGTCTATTAAAATAATCTTACCGTTTTATTCCCTTCGAAAAACTGCGCTAAACTGACTCGCAAGCACGGAGGCGCTTACGCCGCGGTGAATGTTCGTAGTGCAACGCTAACGACATTTTGTTCGAACGAAAGAGTGAGATAACCGACGCTGCTTGTCATTCTTCTGTAAGCTAACTGCCAAACCTTTGATTTACCTTGTTATCTAACCACCATAATTATTTTTTTTGGGAGGGTAAAAAAGGGTAAGCGACAATGCAAGGCGACATTAGTTTGGGTGATTTATCCTAAGCGCCTTCGATGATTGATTTAGTCATTAGGGAAAATAAAGATAAGCGCCAAATGAGGCCACGGAAATGAGACCTAAATGTAATAAATGACATATATTTTATCCAAAGAAACTGCCCTAATATCCTAACCGAAAGTTTGGTACACAAAGATTCAAGTAAAATGTGATTAATGTAATTTTTACAAAAAACTTTTTACAGCCCAAAATACTTAACGTTCAAGTAAAGAAAAAAATTTCAAAGACAAAATTGCTTATCTCACAATTTTGAAATATTATTTTTATCCAACCACCATAATACAAAATACACCAAAAATAACTGTCGTTTATGACGAAAAACTTAGTGTTAGAACCTCAATTCCTTTACCGCCTAAGCGACAAAAAGTTTGTCCTAGAGCCACGAAACTTAGACCAATAGACGCAAATCCCAATCGCCATCCCAGACCGATTCTAACCATATATATAAGTCGATTTCGCAAAAAATGTCGCTTACCCCCTTTTGGCCGGAAGGCGTCGATATATTTAAGGCAAAAGAAGATATCTTTAGAAAGCGACTCAACTCGATAATTATCATACCCTATACAAGCATGGTATAGTAAACTAAATCGTCTTATTGAGTTGCAATGAAATGAGGTATTTCGTAATCTTAATTTGTCGTCACGGATAAAGAATACAAAATGTTATATTTTCTAATTAATATTAACCGAAAATTCACACACAATTAACTTTTATAATATCAGTTGATAAAAGTTTTTCAATTTGTCTGGACCAAAATCTTGATAAATGAGATCTGATTTATAATAGACGGGATGTAAGGCCAAAACATTTAGCCTGAAAAGTTTCCGAACGTCTTAGGATGAAAATGTCGACCTTTTTAATTTCGAGGAAATTTTTGTAATAGTGTTTGGAATAAATTTTAATTTGATATACCTCGATTTTGACTGCCTCGTTGGTCTCACGGCATAAATGTGCTCGTGGGATTGGGAGGTCTCGGGTTCAATTCCCGAGTCGGGCAAAGTGTTATTGGGGTTTTCCGTTAGGAAATTCTCAGTAGCAGCTCGGTGTCTGGTAATGTGCCCGGTACGGCAATAGGCTCGCCCCCTATTACGTGGGACCTAAAAATTCATGGCGAAATGTGGGTGTTATATCACACCTCTGCCTACCCCTTCGGGGATACAGGCGTGAGTCTATAAATAAATAAAAAAAATGATATACCTAGTAATCGTTTGTGTTTTTGATCGGCTTTGTGGCAAGGTCATTAGTAAACCTTAATAGAAGACTTAATTTTGTTGGCGTAATAAATAAGAAAAGATTTAAGAATCATTAGCAAAAATGTTTACTATAGAACGATTTTTTACGAAATAGAATCTCAAGGATAGTTGCTATTTGCAAGGACAACTCGCATGTAGTGAGTGAGATAACAAGAAATCAGATAACGGACAAACCTACCCAATTATTCACGCATTATACAAATATTTTCATTGGTTTGGACATTTGGAACGGATGGATGAAAGAAGAAATAAGAAAGGAGTGTATCGTGCGAGAATGAATGGAAATGTCGGTAGAGGACGCCATAGGCGGACGTACACCACCCGGCCAAATAGGTGACGTACTGAAAAAGGGCCAAATTAAAAGTACTCATAACCGACGCGCATGCATGATGAGGTTAATGAATGTCGAGAAAGCGAAAGAGATATGTTTGAAGCGAAACATGTGGCGTTCCACAGGCGTGACGATATAGATAGATAGATCTTCATTTTAACCAATGATATTACAAGAAAATGGTAAATACGTTACCTACGTAGTAATCAATCCATAGAAACGGTGCACTAACGCACACATCGATAACTCCATAATTTATTGTATTTTCGGTTTACAAGATGTGTCAGTTTCACTTTGACGCCGGCTCGCGACGTCACACACACATATGTATGTCAGACTTGCCAACCGGCTTATGTTTAGCGTCCTGCTTTTGGTAGGCCTATAACATATCTACTTATTTTTACTTCTGTAACATCATTGATTTTAACACCAAATTTCATCTTACCACCGATATTAGTCGGTCAAAACGCCGGGATGAGAAAGGTGTTTTTATCCTTAAAACAGATATTTTCGTGATAACACAGGGTGAGGATAACAATATTGTATAAGACCCATATTATCACATACAAAATTATCCAGAAAATTCAGTACGGCGTACGACCGAGGTAGGCTTAACCATTGTACTATAACTGCAGCCTATTGCGTGAAACGTAAAGTAGAGATTTATAACACCTACAATTTATCAGCCCTGTTCCGAGATGCCACTTAGAACGAACGACTTCTATTGCTCCTTATTAGCCTTTTATAATATCGGACTGCGTACTTCTTACAAATCTGAGCAAAATCCTATTTTTTTTTTGTTTTGTTATAAGTTTTCTCCCGCCAGTCAGTAGCTTTTTTATGTAATAGGCGGCAATCACAGCAGACGGATCACTCGATAGTAAACGATTAGAGGAGTTACAAGAAAAAAGCTGCTCATTAGGTTGGGAAAGGGAAAAGAAGGAATAGTGGGATGATGGAGAAGGATTAGAGGATGGAACCTTCGGCACTCTCACTCATCGAACGAAACACAACAGTATAGATACTGTTATTCTACGTATATTTTCATGAGAGGGTAGTACATTTCCTTTTGAGCCGGCCTATTCATGCTGAAATCAGCAAGACAAGTTCTTTCACCCCAAGATAAGGGCTAGGAGATGGAAAATGGGCGATCAAATCTCATATATAAATTTCTAACGCTAGGTACTACAGATTGACCAACTAGATAGTACAAAATCAGACTACAAATCACATTTATTACACAAAAATAAAATCCTAAAAATACATGTAAATTATGTCCGTATCCATCGCTCGCTTGATCTAGGTCCGCTGTAATTTTGACATGATAAATCTGTTCCCAGATAAAACATGAAAATTGCCATCCAACCTTCAAACAAAACTTTGTGCCAAATCCCAGTCATATATCCTCTCGAAACATACGTCCAGGACGTAGGTATCCAAAATAAATTGATACAAAAATATGTTTTGTTGGAAGCCGCGTAACGCTCATTTCAATACACAAAAGTCACCCTCATCATCTCGAATGGCAAAGCAAACGGCTTCCGGGTCGAAAACGTTTGTAACTCACTTGAATTCCGAAAAGCCTGGTGAGAGATAGCTTTTTAGAAAATTTTCACAATACTCCGTTATACAATAACGGAGTATTGTGATCGTGTTTTAAGGCTCTAAGTGTTGACTGCTGGCCCGTGTCATGTATGTGAGTAATGTGAGAAATGGTGAGGTAAAAGCAAGTCATGTTTCATAAACTATGCTTTATAGGTAGATATGATAGTGAATGACGCGAAGAAGTAAACCACTAAGCCCAAATGTATTTCATACTGAATTATACTGTGTTCTTTGCAAATCTTTATTAGTGAAAATTAGGCAACTTGACTTATAAATTCAAACTTTACTAACAGTTTTCTATTCATCAGTACGTTACTATGAATAATATTTTTTAGAGACTCACGTCTGCATCCGCGAAGGGGTAAGCAGAGGCGTAATATTACACCCACATACCGCCAAGAAATTGAAGGCAATTCATTAATAATACTCAAAATAATGCGGCATCTTACCCCAGTTAAATTATCTTCGCCTATTTATCTTGTTAACAATCAGACAAGGACTGTTTATATGTGGAAGGAAATGAGGCTTTCTGAAGTGGAAATGATTTTTGGAACATGGAAAAAGGTGTTTGCGTATTCTGTAATAAGTTATTCTGTTTTGTTCTGATTAGATTTTTAGATCTGGTTATTTATTAACGCATATTAATGTTGCAGCTCTCAATTAAGTCGACGTTTTGGCATGTATTACATAGTCACGGGACGGTCCTGATTATTTCTTGGTTTGCTGTCAAATTTTATTCGAGGTGCATATAATAGTTTCCCTCCTTCCCTCCGCGACCACGGCCGTTGCTAGCCAGTTGAAGCATTGGAGAATAAAAGGTATCTATAACTTTTAATAAGTCAATTATCGCGAGTAATACCCGCTAAATAATATTGTATGTTATTTCGGTTAATAGTTTTCCAAATCATTCATACGATGAGTTTACGTAAATTTAAAAAATTTAAATAGGTATCTTCTTTCTGCATAGAAATAAGGAGAACAACAAATTTATTTTTCATTACTGAACCGAACGGAAGCCAGTCTAACCCGATTAAACAGGATATCCGTTTCTTTTCACATAACGACAGTTGTCTGACCGCCGCAACCGCAAGAGATGTGTATTACTATTATTATATATATATATATATATATATATATATATATATATATATATATATATATATATATATATATATATATATACTATTCCTATTATTTATATATATATATATATATATATATACGAGGGGAGTTCAATGTATTCTCGGTATCGAGGGGATATACTAATGATAAGAGTAATTTAATTATCTAATTACTTAATGACACTCTTTGAGGGCATAAATACAAAATTTAATTTAATTGCCACCATTAGTGTTCAAGATATCATTGCGAAAAGACAACTATGATGACTGATTCGACAATGATGAAAAAAATTGAGCATCGTGCAGTGATAAAATTCCTCACAAAACAAGGAAAAACTCAAAAAATTATCCATGAAGAAATGGTGGCTGTTTACCAAGATTCTGCACCTTCATTATCTACAATTCAGAAGTGGTCAAGTGAATTCAAACGGGGTAGAGAGAGCATTGAAGACGACCCCCGCGCTGGTGGGCCAATTTGTGCCGCTACTGAAGAAAACGTCAAATTAGTCGAAAAACTTGTACTTGAAGATGCCCGTGTAAGAGTGAAAACATTAGCAAAAATGACTAAGCTATCCGTGGGTACCATTCACACAATACTTCATGAGCGCCTGAATTTGTCAAAGGTCAGTGCAAGATGGGTGCCGCGAATGCTCACCGCGCTACCGAAACAAGTGCGAGTTGACTGTTGTAAGGAGTTTTTGGACCTCTGTGGTGAAAATCCGCAAAGTATTTTCGATCGGATTGTTACTGGTGATGACACGTGGGTTCATCACTATGACCCTGAGAGCAAGCAAGAGTCTATGCAGTGGCACAAAAAAGGATCAGACCCGCTGAATAAGTTCAAAGTCACTCCGTCCGCAGGAAAGCTCGTGGACACGGTGTTTTGGGATTCTAAGGGAATCTTGCTAATCGAGTACACAAAAAAAGGTCAAAGTATTACTGCTGCATTATACGCAACCACCATGCGTAATTTAAAGGAGGCAATTAAAGAAAAAAGACGTGGAAAATTAGCCGCAGGTGTGTTGCTGCTTCACGACAACGCGCCGGTTCACAAGGCGCGCCTTGCCCAGGCTGCTGTGCGGGAGTACGGATTTGAAGAAATCAATCATCCACCCTACAGTCCGGACCTGGCCCTTAGTGATTATTACCTATTCCCTAATCTTAAAAAAGACCTTCGTGGAAAGCATTTTTCGGACGATGAAGAGTTGAAGGGAGCAATAAACGAACATTTTTCGGGCCATGAAGAAAAATATTTTTCAGAGGGAATTGAAAAGTAACTTTCACGAACAAATAAATGTATTGAGATGTTAGGGGAGTATATTGAAAAATAAAATTTATTCAGAATTTTCCGCCTTTTCCTTCATACCTATACCGAGAATACATTGAACTCCCCTTGTATATATATATATATATTTATACGGCCACGGCTTAGATCAGTGTGATTATATTCAAATGTATTGAATCTCCCTAATCATTGTCAAAGATTTTTATGAGAGCCGGGACCGACGCTTTTATGTACCTACATTCCGAGGCTAAGAAATAGGCATAATTCTTGCTAGTAAAATAAATTAAATATAACGGAATGGTCATCAGTACAGGACGTCGATTGACTACGAAACGGAAGTGTGAAGATGGCGCGTTTCGACAGATTCTAGTGACGTTCGCTAGAGTTGAAGAGGGGGGATGACGGTTGACGTTCAACGGAGCAACGACAACTATCACTTCTCTTGGAGACTCCGGGCGGGCAACAAGTACCTAGAAACTGTCACTCGTTTCGTGTTCAGTAATACAAAATAGTAACAAAATAGTAGTCAGTTTTGTTAGATTTGATTTGGTGTGAACTTATAACGAACTGTGACGTGAAGTGTTGATACCGGTCAAGAATCAAGCAATTCGCCGTCATCAGAAGTGGCATAATGGACCAGCGCGACCACAAGGCGCGAGCGAGGGCGACTGCTAACACTGTTATGTTGGTGAATCAGCTGAGCTGCCAACTGCAACCGTGGTGAGCGTATTTTGTCAGACTTTTTTTATTGGTATTACCAATTTTGTTTAGTGGCGGTAGTAGTAAGACATTACGCGTTTAACCTTGGAAATGTCATATCGTGGTGATATCGCCTTCACATCGTACCGGGTGTTGTAGGTTCGATTCCTACACGAGACAGTGAGTTGTTGAACCGTTTGACTATTACGGTGTTGTGGTTCCCATGGCATGATCTCATGAATAACCTTCTTTTTAATGGCTTAAAGAAGAAAGACAAAAAAATGTGGGTAGTAATGATTTAATTGTGACCTTTGCCGTATTTTAAGTTAGCGTATGGTTGTCTGACTACCACAGTGACCTAGCTATAGCGTAGATAGCGAACGGAGATTTTGAATTTGATACGCCAGTTAAAAAGAAAGCGATTATTTTTATTTTCTTCATGCGAGGGTGGCTCGCACCTCACGAACCTTGTGATCATATTATGCTTGCTTGCAAATAGATTATCTTTTCTCAGTCTTACTTTATGGACTGTAATAGTAACGAGAGTGAGCGTACAGGCTGACTTGCATTATTCCAAACAAGTGCGTTTGAGTGAAACGTGCTAGTTATTGTTGTAGTGCAGTTGTAATATTGGTTTTAGAACCAACAGCCAGCTTTGGTTGGTTTTCTGCTAAATCTAGAACAATAACTCCGGTCTAGACTGTCCTTTGCAGGGCAGCGGCGCTAAAGTTGGTAAACTAATCGAATCGTACATACTAAGTTCATAGTGTAAGACTGTGCGGAGCTATTGCTTCTGACTGTGCTGATTTTGTGTAGGACAGCTTGTAGCTTTTATTTCTTAAATAGACGTGTAAACTGCAGTGCTGTCTAGACGTGTGCGGTTGGTTGGTTAGTGTAACTTGATCATAGTCAAAAGATATTACTAGCGCCATTATTTTATCGACTCGTGGTGTTGATAATACGTAACGATTTTCGTTTAAACGTGATCAGAGCTTAAGTAAAAAGTGGCACTGGTACTCTTTGTAATTCTGAGTTGTACAGACGATCTCGGTATTGCAATTACACCTGCTTCTTTGTGTGCATAAATTATTAACATGGCACATTAAAATGTTTCTTACTCTGATTATTAGATGGCACCACTAGTAAAATTAAATTCAATTTTAAGATTTTACGTGTGAAAATTACCTACTGTGTGTTTTTAAAATTCATGTGATACGCTGGGAATTGTTATCAAATGCCCCGAGTTATGCTTAGGACGTTTAGGAGTGATAGTGTTTCTAGTAGAAGCTGTTAAACTCAATTGTCAGACGTATAAGAAAATGATTGAGTTATCATCGTGGTGCGTTACGATAATCAGTTTCAGAGATTTTAATTTTCATCGTAGGTAGAACTAGGTTAGTGATCGTTAGTGATGATTGTATGCTTAACCTTATTCTCATTAAATGGGTACTTTGTTAGTCGTTGTTGTGATAATTTACCGTCAGTGTAGATTTGCATAAACTGGATAAGCCTTTTGTGCGGCTGCATGTTTAGCCATGCGCTGCCATTGGTTGGACCGGTAAAGTGCCTTTCTGGTTAGCCTAGTTTACCCTTGAGATTTTGAGTTAGTCATAGTCTCAGTTTTTACGAAAACAAGACAACCGTTAGTGCATTGTCATAGTATCACAAACGTTGTCCATCGTCTTGAACGCGAAAGGTCCGTTGCTGTATCGCTAATAAGGTTAGGATAAGCTTCGTATTTAGACTATTCTTGACAAATTATTACGCTGAAAAGACTGGTTGGATACTTGGTAGTAAAATTAACATCTAGAGTAGCAGCCTAGTAAGATTTTCTTATAGTCTGCTATGTGATATGAAAAACCAACACAACATGTTGAACAAACCTAGTTTAAGATTACTTTGTTACGCTCGAAATGATTATCCGGGTGCTGTTGTGTATCCGGATGGAGGTTTCATAGCGTGATGTTGAAGACCCGATTGATGTCAGAGTATGAGCAATGCAATATTTTAATGAGTTTCCTATTATTTTAACGAGTATATGTGTTGTTCAACATGTCAGCTTCGAGAGAAAGAGTTAGTTGTGATTTTCATTAAAACCTGTAATGATTTTGATCAGAGTAGTTACCTTTATTCCCACTGACTTGGGTCAGGAATAGCCAAACGACTAGATTGAGTGCTATGCGATAATGTTCTTTTATTCCTAGAGCGAAGTGCATTAAGGTGTGGTTGTTGATCGTAATCACGGATACCCTGCTACTCAAGTAGCTCTCATTTGATTTTTGACATAGCTCATTGAGAGTATGGACGGGAGTTACATTCTGTGCAGTTGTGAAGTTGTAAATTAATTTGATAATCGCTTAAAATTTACGAATTAGTGTGGACGTTGAATTACTTTGAAAGAACGGATACTATATTTAGTGGGTATACAATTAGACGAATCTTTGAAATACTAATGGTAGATTAAATTCCTTTTTGGGTGATCCTGGTGGCTAGCGCGGCCTGGCGGCCGGCGCGGTCTGGCAGCCGGCGCGGCCTGGTAGCGAATGTGGCTTGGTGGCCAGCATAGCCCGTGTGTGGCGCGGGGCCTGTGTGAAGCCTGTTTGTGGCTTTGAGGAGCTTGGTATCTGATATAGCTAAAGCCTATCTGGCCGAAACTGGCAAGGAAAGTGAAGGTAGTTTATTAAAGGAATTTGGTTAGAAGATGTAGCGTCCACAGACTTTAGCTTTAATGTTTTGGTTAACTTGGTTTGAAATATCTAAAAGTTTTATACTTTAAGATATAATATAAGAGGTTCATTTGAGGTCACAGAAGTTCTTTACGATGATCGTTATAATCGCAAAGCCCTTAATTCTAAGCGTAAGTACGCACTCGACAGGTTGCGAAAAAATGCCTAAAGGTCAAAGTACAACTGACGAAATTGAGGTACAACAAAGTAGTTCTGATATTGAAGAAAGTGTTTAAGTTTACATGATGATCGGATCGGACCGTACCAGAGGCAGACGTGTAGCCGTAGCTCGCTAGAAATCGGCGTCTACTAACTTAGTAGTCCGTGAGTAGGCGGTATTGCAGTCAGCTCTGGCGGGTCAGGTCGGGTTTCAGTGGAAACCATAGCCCTGGAGAGACTTGGCGTTCCCATGTAGGGTTCGCAGAAAGTAGAGTAACTGGAGGTTACTGGGCTATGCGTATGATCACATGTAGAGCTTAAATGTTATGGTTTACTTGGTTTGAAAAAAATAATATCTTAAGAGATACCGCGATAGTGAAATGTCAGTTTTACTTTGAGTTTCCTGATTATTGATTTTGATACTGAAACTTTGTGCCAGAGGATCAGAGCATAACTGACGATTTTGAAGACGGCAACTTGTGAACCTTAATACTGACGAGACAATAGAAAACTGGGCTTACATGTTGATTGGTTGTGTGATTAAATGTCAGAGGTCAATTTGTAGCCGTAATAGGCGTAAATCAGTACAAATCGGATTCAATACAACTGCGAAGGCAGTTGTCCGTGAGTACACAGTAGGTAGGCAGACGACTCTGGTGTTTGATTGCTTGTGTGATTCAATGTCAGAGGTTGATTTGTAGCCGTAAATCAGTACAGATCGGATTCAATACAACTGTGAAGGCAGTTGCCCGTGAGTAGGCGGTAGGCAGACAACTCTGGTGTTGGGGGTTTCTTGGAAACCATAAAGTCCAGGAGGGACTTGGCGATCCTTGTGAGGATGCGCAGAGAAATGGGTTTCGTAGGAAACCATAAAGTCCAGGAGGGACTTGGCGATCCTTTAGAGGATGCGCATATAAATGGGTGGCAAACGAGTGACTGGTGTAAGTCCTGGTTAAGTAACTGGAGGTTACTGAATTGGGGCAACCGAGTGGCTGGTTGAGGGCCTGGTTTAGCAACTGGAGGTTACTGACTGGTTATGAATCACATGTAGAGCTTTAGTTATTTGATTTGATTATAACGTGAGTCTATGCCCTATGGTAATTGACTATATTGTCAGTGATGCTCTGAATCCAGCTCCTATAATAGTTTGGAATGTAATGTAGGAGGTAATTTTGTAGAAAATTTTATTGGAATCCTAACACTTCTTTGATTCAACCCTTACCTGGGTTAAATCAGGAGTGACCGAGCAACGTGATACTGTGCGTGTAAAATTTTGTTACAGATTAACTTACAGGGACGTGTGTCTTGTAGGATGGCCGTAACGGAATGGTCATCAGTACAGAACGTCGATTGACTACGAAACGGAAATGCGAAGGTGGCGCGCTTCGACAGAGTCTAGTGACGTTCGCTAGAGTTGAAGAGGGGGGATGACGGTTGACGTTCATCGGAGCAACGACAACTATGACTTCTCTTGGAGACTCCGGGCGGGCAACAAGTACCTAGAAACTGTCACTCGTTTCGTGTTCAGTAATACAAAATAGTTATAGTCAGTTTTGTTAGATTTGATTTGGTGTGAACTTATAACGAACTGTGATGTGTAGTGTTGATACCGGCCAAGAATCGTGCAATTTGCCGTCAAATAGATTATTACATCCTCCCAAAATAATTACAGTTTCATTCATCACACATCACAGCGGCGATGGCCAAGTGGTGACGTAACGGACTGCCGAGACGACAGTCTCGGGTTCGATCCTCAGGTACCCGGGGCACACACCTCTAACCTTTTGAAATTATGTTTGTATTACAAATGTTAATTATCGCTCGCTTAATAATGTGCCCGGCAGATGGCAATAGGCTCGCCCCCTATTACATTGGGACCGAAACATAACTGGCGAAAAGTAGGTGTGTAATACACCTCTGCCTACCCCTTCGCGAATAAAAGACGTGAAGTTATATTTATGTTATGATTCATCAGTTAATGTTAAAACTATGATTTTTTTATGTCAATTTATTGATCATTAGTACTCAACTGGACATAAAAAAAATTTTGACTTGACTACTACATATTTCATACGAAATACGTACAAAGATTTTTGACATTTCATTATGAGTCTCTGATTTGACTAGCTGAAATGATTCCTAGTAATCAATTCGGCATTGAGTCAGATTCATTTTTAAAAGTCATGGTTCGTCTTTGAAAAAGCAACATGCCTAAATCTATTTGTTTAAGTATGAAATCTAATTAATTTGTCCTATGTAATAAAAGACTGCCAGACAATCAGTAATATACTAATAGTACGAGTAGTCGATATTTTTTTACGAGTATCATTCAGTATTATTTGCTGATATCGTTAGTTTTTATTACTCTGTTGAACCGTATACAGACTGTTAACTCGAAGGTCGTAATATGAGCAATTGGAATTGTATTTTTATTGTTTTGTGCTAGGGATTCGATAAGTACTACTACTCGCTATTATCAAATTTTATATTCTATTCTTTTTTACCACGTGCACACAGCATCATCTAGTCCCAAACTAAGCTGAGCTTATACTGGTTACTAGACAATGGATGAACAGATAT
This sequence comes from Euclidia mi, assembly GCA_944739405.2. NCBI lineage: Eukaryota > Metazoa > Arthropoda > Insecta > Lepidoptera > Erebidae > Euclidia > Euclidia mi. Next base: position 5,496,974 of record OX123206.2, on the reverse strand, counting down.
ATCTATATACTTTTTTTTTTGGAAAAATATACTATAATATTATAAAAAGAAACACATGGGTGCATAGGGTTCCCACCAAGAACTTAGCGTCCCAAGCCAACCTCACCTGCCGATCAACGGACGAGGCTCTGGCAAACAAAATATCCCGATAAGCGGCAATAGGGTCGCCACCTATTACGTGGGATCAAAACACTGGCGAAAAGTAGGCGTTTAATATGCCTCTGCCTACCCAGGCCCTGCCTAAACAGGCGTGAGTCTATATAAGAAACACCCAGGTCAAAACAAACAGCCATGTTCACGCACATAAATGTTTCACTTGAGCAAAAATCAAACCCGCGACTTTCAACGTGTCTCGTAGTCGTTATACACTTCCACTACGCCACAGGGTCGTCAACATTGCAGTATTTGTACCACTGCACATCGTGAAATCAGTAAAGTAGTAGTTCCATTTCGATTATTGAGTCACCATCAGCCCTTTTTACTGCCCCCCTGCTGGGCACGGGCTGTTTGTTTTGACCTGGGTGTTTCTTATATAGACTCACGCCTGTTTAGGCAGGGCCTGGGTAGGCAGAGGCATATTAAACGCCTACTTTTCGCCAGTGTTTTGATCCCACGTAATAGGTGGCGAGCCTATTGCCGCTTATCGGGATATTTTGTTTGCCAGAGCCTCGTCCGTTGATCGGCAGGTGAGGTTGGCTTGGGACGCTAAGTTCTTGGTGGGAACCCTATGCACCCATGTGTTTCTTTGTATAATGTTATAGTATATTTTTCCAAAAAAAAAGGTATATAGATATATCTGTTCATCCATTGTCTAGTACCCATAGTACAAGCTCTGCTTAGTTTAGGACTAGGTGGTGATGTGTGTATATGGTAGAATATTATTATTATTATAGATGCGGGCATCCTCTAGTTATAATATGTAAATTACATCCAGACAAAGAGCAGGTAATCATGCTCATAGCTCAAATTTTTTCCTGGGTGGAAACCGAAACCACTTATTATACTTGCTCCTAACTACAAAATCAATGTCTACATATTTCACGTGCTAACGAAAAAATAACTTCATTGCTAACTTTAAGCCTAAATACGACACCCTGAGTATATGTAAAAATAACTGGCCAAATGTGGGTGTGTGATACACTGCTGCCTACCCCTTCGGGGATAAAAGGCGTGAAGTTATGTTATGTTATGAGTATTATGAGTATATACAAGATTTCATATTTATCAGTTTAGAATGTCTTCTACTCGCTGCATCTCAATCACACCTACGCCAACCGACAGAGAGCGCTAATTTCAAGTTCAAAGCCTTCGGGTGTAGAGGTAGAGACAAGTTTCGAAGAGATTTCTGATTAATCAGTTTATAATGACTTCTAGCTGGATGCATCTCTGTTACACCTACGCAAACAGAAAGGGAGCGCAAATTTCAAGGTCAATGTCCTCGTCCAATGCCTTTAGTTTAGAGGTGAAGACAGTGCCTAAACCTAGTCTTCACAAATTACAACGTTATCTTCCAAGATTCCAAGATGAGAGTGCTTACCAAGCCTTTAGAGAAATCTTTAATTACTATCCTCGCAAAGATAACAAATGCAAATGTATTTTATCTTTGCAAATAACGGAGAAAGTTATCAAAGAGATTTTTGAAAGAAAGAAAAATAGTAACTTTTATTGAGCTCCTAGCTGCTTGTCGATTACAATTAATATTCTGAGTACCTAGCTGTTTCTGTGTTTGTTAGTCTAATAGCTGGTGGTTTTGGTTTTTAAACCTGCATTTAATTGGCTCGATATATGCTGCTGATGAAAGCAGTCATGCAAGCGGTCCATTTAAGACTTACAACTACCTTAACAGTGGATATCATTGGATATTTGGATATAAAGGGGCTTTGAGAAGCTATATTCATACTGTACCTAGTAGTGTTTGATTCATCAAATGAGAATATTCTGGCTCTCGTTACTTCATACAATCAGGAAGATATCTTTATTGTAAATAACAATAAAGCATTTATTGAGTTTACTGTCATAACGCTTAGAAAACTGACCTGATCATCATCCTCTAAGCGTTATCCCAGTTTCAATCTGGAGTCCGCTTACTAGTCTAGATTTGGCTGAATATAAGCTTTGCTCTCCGAGGCACGGGACAAGCGATAACTAACAATTCAATACACACATAACTCCGAAAAATCATTGGTGCGTGCCGTGGATTCGAACACGATATCCTCTGCATAGCAGTCTGTTGGTACCCTCCACTCGGCTATCGCTACTTTTTTTTAAAACTGACTGAGGTCAATATATGCGCCAAAATAACCTTTTACCATTTAAGGGGCTGCTAGCTGTTTTGATAGGCATGATTATAAGAATGATACATTAGAGGTACAGGAATAGTTACATCCCAATCCATCATTGTGTAATAAAATATCAGCCTAAAATATCTAAAGCTTTTACTTTACTGGGTAACTGCAGAAGGATGAGGAAGCCCTAAGCAAACAATCTCTGATCTGATGAAAAGGGTATTTTTACCTGACTTTTCACAAAGTGTATTGATATTTTGGGAAAGGCCAGGTTTGACATTACCCTAAGCCGACAAGCAAGTGTGAAGATTTTGATAAAAAGGTTCCTGATTTTTTTTCATTATTCTGCGACCAGTCCTTCGGAAAATTTGCGTGACATAAAAAAAGTGTAGAAGCAAATTATTTTCTTATAGCGTCATGCCTGTATCTTCCAATGGGTGGGCAGAGGTGTCATATAATACCCATATTTCGCCTTATGAATTTTGGATCTCCCGTAATAGGGGACCTGTTGCCGTTACTAGACACATTGCCAGACCCGTACTGCTACTAAGAATTCCGAAAAACTCAGTAACACTTCCCGACCCGGGAATCAATCCGGGATATAAAACAGCAGACGCAAATTCTATCCACTGAACCACGGAAGCATGTAAATGATATTTTCAACTTTATCATCATTGTACTAAAATTATCCACATCCAATACCTTCGATTTGAACTCTAACAGTCCACTTACTTGTCAAACCTGATTTGAAAGAATTATCATATGAAGATATCTTCCATTTTATATTTCACTTTAATTTAAAAACTTGTAAAGGTCACTTAATTTCCCTTATAACTTAAGAACAGCCTATAAACATAAAGACGCAAACAATTCATTTTCAAATTCATGCATACAATTTTGTCAGCAAATCAACCTTAGTAAAACCAGAATTTCAAGCTCATTGAAAAAGTGTAAAAACTGTACTTCTAAAGCTCACTTAGGGATTTTACCTATGCTAGCGTTACTAACAAAAGGCTAGCTGGCTTGCACAAACAACAAACAAAATTAATATTCTGTTTAATCATGCACGTGCTGCAGCCATATAAGCAGAACTATGAAGCAATTTATGTATGTTATATGTACATTCTGTTATATAAGCAAAACTGTGAAGCAATATACCTTATATTATACACCGCTATTTTTTAATTAGTACAAAAAAATTAACAGGGCACTAAGTATCTTTAACTGATCATAATTATGTAGTTGAAAAATAAAAACACTAAGTCCCAAAACTGTCTCAAAACTGTCCACAAAAATACGTGATAATTGGTAAATGCAATACTAATACTATGACCGACACGTGTACTATCATACCATTGATAAATTAGCCCCCCACCCCGCCCATCTGCGCCTGCGCCACGCCCCGACGATGCGACAAACAGTACTAAATTACTAGCGAAAGTCAGCGTATCTAATTTCGTTGCAAAACTTAATTGTTTGTCTACGTTTGCCCGACGCGATGGCCTATCATATCAGTTCATATCACGGGAGTATGTAGCTATGCTTCGTGCGTACTTTTTGAGTGGAAAAATCGCGAGTGCAGCTGTGTACCCATGGAAATCGTATTGTGAGTGTACAAAAGTGACCGGGTCAGTGTCACACAATTTTATTAAAACAGTGCATATTGGATGCTTTTGACAACGGTGGTGGACATTTCGAAGGACAATGGAAATACTTGTAAGTTTAGTAAATAATACGTACTTAAGTAAATAATAATTTGATGCAGGCGCCTCAAAATCGGTCTGTGTTCTCCACACACCTTGAGGAAGGCCTATGTCCAACAGTGGACGTCTCTAGGCTGACATGATGACGATAAAATAATTTGTAAATAGCAGATGATTCTAACTTCATAAATACGCCAAAATTACTCTTTTCTTTTAGTCCAGAACACCATCTTTTATTTTGATATTTGTTTGCTTTCTAATTACATACCTCCGTATTTAATTACTTGTTAAACGATAAATTTTACCGGTCCTACGGCCGAATGAAGTATGAAGGAGAGGGTAGAACTAACAAAATTAAAAAATAACTACCTACATTTATTATTTTTCTTCATTTTATTTTCTATTGCTACCTACATCATAAGTGCGACAGAGAGAATGCGAATGAGCAGGATGAAATATTATCAATGAATTAGTGAATGGATTGTAAAATATGACTATGATTTAAGTGAGATTTTCTACAATAAACAAATGAAAATAACTTTGCTCTTTATTGATATTATGAAATTCTTACGTCACATATATGATAATAATATCTTCGCTAATCTGTCCTTAAAGTTTTTGTACTAATTAAAAAATAGCGGTGTATATTATTAACACTTCTAAGAACCACCATAGAGTCAATTCACGACACGTGTCGGTTAATTTACGTTGTACTGAGGAATATTGAACGACGATAGCCCTATGGTGTACGTAACGGACTGCCGAGACCATGGTCTCGGGTTCGATTCCCAGGTACCCCGGGCACAAATCTGACTTTTCGAAGTTATATGTGCATTACAAATGTTAATTATCGCTCGCTTAATAATGTACCGGTAGATGGCAATAAACCTACTAAGTACTATTACATTGAGACCGAAACATAGCTGGCGAACTCTGCCTACCCCTTAGGGGACAAAGGCGTGAATTTATGTTTGTCTATTATATTAACTCTTCTAAGACCCACCATAGAGTCAATTCACGACACGTGTCGCTTACTATACGTTGTACTGAGCAATATTAGCTCATAAATTATCCCTTCTTGTAATCAGGACTAGCTGATCCGTTGACTTTTGTTTTTTATATTGAACCTATCAAAATGACTCCATGCCGCCTGATCTAAAGCAGTCAAGGAGTTCTATAGCCGAAGTCATTATGCCAATTAAATATTTATAATAATAACATGATGGCCTACTTGATAGAGAATTGAAAGATAATTATGGATAGGCGGGACTCCAGCTGTTGCATTTGGTCTACGATACTTCGCCTGCGGCTTCGCCTGTGTGTGTCATGCCTAAGCCCTTCTCGGGAATCACACTATCTAGTGGTAAAAGCCGTAAAATTCTGTTTGGTAGTTTTTGAGTTTATTGCGTTAAAACAGACACACTGAAAAGGAAAAACGGAAAGGAAATACGGATGAAAAAGGCACTTCGTTTTTATAAAGGAAAGTATAAATAGCTCATGATGGCAAAATTTAAAATATAAGCGAGGCAAATAACCCGTCTAACTATAAAATGTGCCACTTAAATGGGATTTATACTGCGTAAGTTTAGATCGGATTTGTCAGTATTACGAGTATATTGAGTTTGACAGTTTTTGACTTTTGATATTAAGTTTTGACATTTAAAATGTGTTCCTTGTTCCTTACAAAGTACGGGATGAGCTAGTATTGTTAGGAAATAATTATTTTTATACCGGCAAAAGCTTATAATATAACAGTTAAAAAACCGTCGATGTACTTGTAATATTTTGTTTTAATAGGTCCTGTAGTTTCTTAGAAAAGGTACTTAAGTGAAGCACCATTTTGGCTGCGTTAGATTTTGTCTCCGGCTAAAGTCGATGGGTTATGAATGTACCTAGGTAAACTGTAAATATAATATTACCCAAGAAATTCATCAATGTTGAAGTTGTACGAGTACTAAGTCGGGTAGATTTATGCCTAAATCATCATCATGTCAGCCTAGAGACACCACAGGACATATAGGCCTCCTCGTTGTTCTCCACACAGAGCGATTTTGTACTCAGGTTTAACATGATATAAGCTTGAAATATAATATGCTTCACATGTCATCTACATTTTGTAAGATTTTTATGATGAGACTATGCTATTTAAATATTTCTTCAAATTGCCATATTCCGAATAACGGACAATTTACCACCAAACAACCATGAAAATATTGCCGACTCGAAAATTTATCTAATAATCTCATGATCTTTCAAACTTACGCCATAGGATCAAAAATGTCTTTTTCAAGACAGTCTTAAAATTTTTTCTTACGATTACTTCAACAAAAACTGACCTAGAGCAACCCCAATCCGCCCTAGAGCAAGAAAAATAACAATTTTCAATCTGTCATCCGTTGTCTTTGTACATCAATGCAATAAACCCTCCCCCGAAACCGGAAGTCATTGACGCCGGGACCGGATGTGACGTAATAAATTCACGGTCCCCTTTCGAGCCGAGTGAAGGTTGTATTATGTAGCTAGTTAGCTTGTTGGTTATTTACTGATAGGATGCCGATGGAAGTATTAATTTTATTTCCGTTAACTGATTTTGGGGACAAAATGCTGGAGAAAAGCTTGCTGCTAGAGCAAGAGATGTTGGGTCATGGACCTTTTGTTATTAGCAATCCTTAAAAATATTTAGATTGTTTTAAGCTACTACTGCGAAGTGGTCCGGCTGAATAACGCTGCCTCAGATTATACATTAGGTATTTGTCCCAATTGAACGATTTAAAAGAGTGGCATAAATTTATATCTATCCAAACGTGGCCCGTGGGTGTAAAATTTATTCTGAAGAAATCTTATTTTCTGATCTTAATGACATAAGTAACTCTGTATCTCATTCAAAATTATATTAATTCAATTTTAGCTATATTTTCAAATAATTACGCAACATAGATCCGTTTCATGAATATTACTTTGAGTACAAGTCGTGCAAGTTTAAAAGTTACCGGGCAATAATCCTAATATATGAAATTTGCAACATGATTATAATTTTTAATTGACTACAAATAATAAAAATGTTACCCAAAGTGGAACTTGTTAAACGAGAATGCGCGTCATGGCTACATTATATTGACAATAATGATCAAACAGAAAAAGGATTTTATTTTAAATGGCCGTCTACAGGGAGCTAGTGCATAATATAACATCTAATTAACGCGAAGGTAATTTAATACCATGACACATACATCGATTTCTTTTCAGGATGTAAATAAAAAAAGCATTCGTCACTGACCCCTTTCAAATCCCTTGCAGGGTAATAATAAAACCAGCCTTAAAAAGGTGCGTCTCATATTATACAGGAAATGACTTAAGAGGAACTCTTTGAGGTGCTAACTCCGAATCGGTTTTGAATTACCCGGGGTAAATAAAATATGTGGAGAATTACCCAAAGTAAGGGTATTCTAATATGCCATGATTTGGTTTTGAGTGAATAGGAATGCCAATTGGATTGTCGAAAGGGTTTCCTTAACTAAACTGATAGTCGAATTGGAAGAAGGTCTTAATAGTGGACGGTAGGATCTGAGCATAATCTCTTTAAGATGATAAAGGATAAGAGTTTTAATCACCGTCTGTTTTGAAGATGACTGACCAAGTGATAGAAAAGTGACACTTTAATCTTGGATTTTGGCTGGACTTAATTTTACGCGCTTTGCTGGTTACGGAGACAAGCGGGTATGATGTTTGCAATGAGTAATAAATCTCCTCAAATTTTTAACTAATCTCTCTATTTTTGCACCTTCGATACTCTCACTCAACAAACAAAACGCCAAATTGAACTCCTGTGTCAGGGTAGAACTGCCTTGATCGAGCCGTCCCACTTTAATATTAATTATCTTGTAATCTAAAAGACAACGCGGCTTTGTCATTAAAACTACTACCAGTTGGTAGTAAGTATTTATTATTTATTTATAGACTCGCGCCTGTATCCCCGAAGGGGTAGGCAGAGGTGTAATATTACATTTCGCCAAGAAATTATTAGGTTCACGTAATAGGTAGGGGGCGAGCCTATTGCCGTTACTGGACACATCACCAGACTCCGTGCTGCTACTGAGAATTCGAAAAAACCCAGTAACACTAATCAGGAAATCGAACCCGGGACCTCCAGTCAGCAGTCGCATATGCTATCCACTGGACCACGGAGGCAATCTACAAACTGTACTATTATAGTATTATGCGAGTCTGAATGGGTAGTAAATTCTTGCGCCCAACTAACAAATAGTATCATCTTCATAGCGTTATAACAGTTGTAACCCGGGGTCTGTTTCGGCGCGACTGCCTGTCTGATCTCCGCAATGCAGAAATAGCGATATTCCATGTTCTAGACTAGAGTCAGTTTATGCAGATGTACTGAATCCCGTGTCCGTGTGGTGACGGATTAAGAATACGGATTGCTACCACCCCATGTCATCCCATGGGTGTCGCAAGAGCCGACAAAGGGAGCATATTAAGCAGAGAACAGCACTGTAAGAGAGACGGCATTCTATGCTCTCTTAAGCACTGTAAGAGAAGGAAAACTTGATACAAACCCTATACCAACCCGTTTGGCCAGCGTGGTATATTAGGCCAATTCCACCTTTCAAAGGAGAGGCATAGTCCAGCAGTGGACTGTTAAAGGCTGATGATGATGAGACTGAATCCCTTTATCGACCTCATGACATCCGGGACCGACGGCTTAACGTGCTCTCTGGGACACAGGACAAGTGATAATAATTAACACCTAAAATTTGTTATTCTATTAGTTAATAGTATAACAAATTTTAATTGTATTCGATAATTAAAATTTGGAACTACACATTATAGTAAGTAGACAGGAAACCCAAAACATTACTAATATAAAAATCCCATTATTGACCAAAATGTTTATCCATTACTAATATATTTTTTCAACAAGCTGTTTATTTTTCTACAAGCTGTTTTCGAGGGTCATCACGAATCGTCTCGAGACCAAGCTAGACGACTTCCAGCCTCCCGAACAAGTCGGTTTCCGTAAAGGCTATAGTACCATAGACCACATACATACGCTGCGGCAGGTTATACAGAAGTCCGAGGAGTATAGCCAGCCCCTATGCTTGGCGTTTGTGGACTATGAGAAAGGGCGGTGCCACAGTCTCTCCAACGGTGCCGGATTGACTACCGATATATCGAAGCGCTGAAGTGTTTGTATGAAAACGCCACTATGTCAGTCCGCCTACAGGTCCCAGAGTTCGAAACCTATTCAACTCCAGTGAGGGGTGAGACAGGGGGTTGTCATATCCCCGAAACTGTTTACCACTGCGCTGGAGGATGTTTTCAAGCTTCTGGACTGGAATGGACTCGGCATCAACATCAATGCGCGGCGAGTACATCACTCACCTTCGATTCGCAGACGATATCGTAGTCATGGCTGAGACCATGGAAGACCTAGGCACAATGCTCGATGGCCTCTGTAGAGTCTCCCAACAAGTAGGTCTTAAGATGAACATGGACAAGACGAAAATCATGTCGAACGTCCATGTTGTACGTGCCCCTATTCAGGTTGGGAACTCTACGCTCGAAGTTGTCGACAAGTATTTCTACCTGGGACAAGTAGTCCAATTAGGTAGGTCCAACTTCGAGAAGGAGGTCAATCGTCGAATCCAACTCGGTTGGGCAGCGTTCGGGAAGCTACGACATATCTTCTCGTCCGATATCCCGCAGTGTCTCAAGACGAAAGTCTTTGACCAGTGTGTGTTGCCAGTGATGACTTACGGATCAGAGACGTGGTCGCTCACTATGGGCCTTATCAGAAGACTCAAGGTCACTCAGAGGGCGATGGAGAGAGCTATGCTTGGAGTTTCCCTGCGAGATCGAATCAGAAATGAGGAGATCCGCAGTAGAACAAAAGTCGCCGACATAGCTCTCCGGATAGCCAAGCTGAAGTGGCAGTGGGCAGGGCACATAGCTCGAAGAACCGATGGCCGTTGGGGCAGAAAGGTTCTGGAGTGGCGGCCACGTACCGGACGACGCAGCAGAGGTAGGCCCCCCGCAAGGTGGACCGACGATCTCGTCAAGATCGCGGGAGGTGGTTGGATGCGGACCGGTCTGTGTGGAGAACCTTGGGGGAGGCCTATGCCCAGCAGTCGACGTCGTTTGGCTGATATGATGAATATATTTTGCTAATTTTCATTAACAAATATTGAAAATTTTACACCCATAACGTAATTTAATTAACAATCTAAATACAGTGCGTTCACTTGGACACGCTATATTTAACAGTATAACGCTTTAATTTACGTTGAAAACGAAAAACCGCAATGTTAATAAATCGTTACAGAATATTAAATTATTATAATATTTATTATAATTATTATATTTGGATAAAACAATTTTCATTTGAACAAAGGTTTTAGTTTTAGTATTTAGTAAATCCAGTGCTTGCAACTTGTCGAAATATTGGATTGCCGAAACGAGGATTCGTGATAAATATCCCAAAAAACTATTTAAAAATTATGTAGGTACATAAGGTTTAAATATATATTTTCATATTAGTAGAGAAGTATGAGTTTGGTCTTGAGAGTGTGTTGCAACTACTTTCGTTTGTCCTTGAGTCGTTATCATCATTCTTCTTCCATGCACTGGATTAAAGCCTATTCCAGTTACATCAAAGTTTTCTAATCCAATCAGATATGATATAATATCTAGCTTTTCAATAGGGTGACTGCCGCCTGACCTCCGTAGCCCAAAGGGATAGCTATATTTCATGACACTAGATCATTATCAGTACCACCATTATAGTTTTATGTTTTCACTCCCCATAACGATTACCATATCCATTATTCCTTCAAATTTTACTTGGATGAAGTCAGGTGGCCCGAGTGATAACAACAGAGTCACCCGCATGCAAAATCCACGCTAGGACGTGGAGTTGCGAAAACAGCCCGTGCTACCAAGTGCCAAGTGTGGAGAAATTTCGAATCAAAGAATTACTCAAGAAAAAAATCAAAATGTTACTTCACTGCCAAGCAATACAGTGGTAAGTGTTTACTCTAAGACAATGCGCTAACCTTACTTGTAAAAGAGCAAAGTTAACTTTGTTAATACTTGTTTTCAAACCTGGCACCGCTACTAGAAACCTACTGTATGTTACTTTCCAAAGTTTTAGACCGATTACAAAGGATTAATATATACATTTTTTGTGGTATGGTCATATAAACAAGCGATAATAAACAATTATAATAGTATTTCTTAGTATTTTATTAAAAAGAACTCTTTTACGAATAGTATGTGGTTTAGAACTATGTCAGGGTATTTCAAAGTACTGAACCTCTCTAATTTTATTTAGCTAGAAAGACTCATTTATTAACATTGTATATTGAATACAATCGTGCAAGTTCAAAATCGATTATATTGGTGTTGTATCACTAGGTATAATAGACACAGTATAATAAAATTATACAAAACATCAGTATTATAAAATCACAGATGCTTACTTATATAATTAGATTATTTTAAATTATAATCGTAATTATATACAACAAACGCATAAAAAGGTACCAATAACTTTACTATAACTACAATTTTAAACAAAATGAAACGAAAAAATAATACAAGCACTTCTATATAACAGGACCCTTTATATTATGTCAAAGAATTGGGACAAAATACAAAATTTCGGATATACTCCCTACTGATATATGAAAATAGAGTTATAAAATACCCGTTTCAGTATGGTTTCTGGGAGATTTTTGTACGCCGGGGAGAGAATAAATGATTATCAAAAGACGATACGACTGTTTTGTAAAATCGTTGGGCACGTTTCGTGTTTTCTAGAATACATTAATTTCTTTTATAAATGTACTTTATTGTAGTTTTAGAGAACATTGTGGTTGGGAGTTTGACATTACTGTCGCATTTCTTATCGTTTTATAAATAACCAGTGTTCGTGGAACGAATTGAGCGTAACAAAAGGTATCAGTATTGTTCATAATAATTGTGTTAATAGTTATGTGGTTTTCGTTTACAATTCCTTCTGGGATCAAAAGGAATTGTAGGATTATAATATATAATAGGAATTACAAGGTTTGTTCGCGCCAGTTATAAATAAAAGGTGTTAGGCAGTGGACTGTATACTATATTTCGTAGTAACTGGTTCAATACAAAAGTGAATATGCCCGACAATATTCAGCGCAAGCGAAAGATATTTGAACGTGTGTTTCGTTGGGCTTCTGATGGCTGGCAGATGATGACGGCGCGCGGCGGTACGCAGGCGCCGCAGTGCTGTGACACATTTGTAGTGATGTGAAAAAGGTTGTTACTAATTAATATTAGTAACGTGTCTACGACAATGTGTCGTAGACATTCTGCCGGGCCGCAAACGAGTGGGTTGCATGCTCTTCTGATGGAGCTGGTCTTGATGTCGACCACTTCTGTGACTCCGTCAGGCCCCAGTTGGAGCTGTGTTGCTCGTCCCAGGACGCAACGGGCAGGTGGACGCGCATCATGGCAGCTGTCCCAATGACTCATGCCATCTGGTCTGGATCTGTGAAATTTGGCCTCTTGTACATAATGTTCATATGCATTGCAGTTGGCCGGTGGTGGCTCAGGATACAGACAATGGTTGACCAATTAAGAAGTGAAATGGAGTGAGGGCAGAGAGTGAATCAGACGGGCTGGAAGAGAGGCGTCTAAGACCTAGAAAGTGAGAAGTATGTGGGGAAATGCCTCATGTGTGTGGTGTGCTAAGCCTTAGACCTGCCTAAGTTGCCGTCCATTGCCTATGTCTCACCATAACCCACCGTAGTGTTGATACTATGGGGGAATGAAGTGGATGTGATGCCTTTTTCTGCTGCACTGCCGCTGATTAAGCTGTGATTCTCTGCCAGAAACCTGTGACAACATTTGACGCCACTACAAGTGAAGCCATTGCCTGATTTGCATGTCTGTGGACTGTGAACAGTCTGAAAGTGAAAGTCTGAAACTGAACAGTCTGAAAATGAATGTCTGAAAGTGTGAATGAATGTCAGGTTCCTCGGCAGCTGATGAATGCATTTAGTAATGCTAAGTAAGATTCTTTCGTCAAGTCGGTAACTGATCCAGATTGACAGCTAGAACTGGCATACATAAATGCATATCGCTGGCTCACTATTACAAGGTTCTATGATACAATTTTATCACTTATTAAGTTATGAATACTACAAGGTTCTATGTGTTCTTAGCTACTATTTTGCAAAAATGCACGACTAGATGGCAGCTCTTTACTACAAAATATCAAATATTATGCGGTCCTATGTTGTTTTTATCAACGAAAAGGAATAACGAAGTTCTATGTAATACATAGAACCATTCAAATTTAGTTTTAATTTATTTGTAGTTTAACAAGGTTCTATGCTAAACATAGGACTTTATTTTTTGAAAAAAAAGAACATTAATTTGTTTACCAAAGTTTAATGTCATCTGTCACTTATTCAATTTCGCCGTTTAGTGAAAATTTATTCCATAGATTAAAATGTATTGTACGGGTTATTTATTCAGTGCATTCACAAAGTGCACTGCCTGGTAGAAATAAAAAGAAAAAGAAAAATTGCTGTTAGCGATAAGGCCTCCCATTGTACTATGTTTGTAAAATTATCCACTTTTAATGTTACACTTAGTGTACAATAAAGTGTTCAAGAAATAAATGAAATGCAGTTATTATTCTGTTGATAAAATAATCATCATATTAGTCTAGAGACGTCCACTGCTGGACATAGGCCTCCCCCGAGGTTCTCCACACAGACCGATTTTGAGCCGCCCATATCCAACCACTTCCCGGGATCTTAACCAGATCATCGGGGCCTACCCCTGCTGCGTCGTGCGGTACGTGGTCGCCACTCCAGAACCTGCCTGCCCCAACGGCCATCGGTTCTTCGCCCTCTAAGTGACCCAGAGCTGTCGTATAAGGCCCATAGTTAGCGACCACGTCTCAGCGCCGTAAATCATCACTAGCAACACACACTGGTTAAAGACTTTCGTCTTGAGATACTGCGGGATATCGGACGTGAAGATATGCCCTTTCCGAACGCTGCCCAACCGAGTTGGATTCGACGAATAACCTCTTTCTCGAAGTTGGACCTATGCAACATGGACGTTAGACATGATTTTCGTCTTGTCCATTTTCGTGTTGTCATCTTAAGACCTACGTCTTGTTGGGAGACTACAGAGGCCATCGAGCATTGTGCTTAGGTCTTCCATGGTCTCAGCAATGACTACTATATCATCAGCACACGGAAGGTGAGTGTTGTACTCGCCGTCGATGTTGATGCTGAGTCCTTCCCAGTCCAGAAGCTTGAAAACGTCTTCCAGCGCAGCGGTAAAGAGTTTCGGAGATATAACATCACTTGCCTCACTCCACGCTGTAGCGGAATAGGTTTTGAGCTCTGGTCCTGGAGGCGGACTGACATGGTGGCGTTTTCGTACAAACATTTCAGCACTTGGACTTATCCAGTACTGCCCAGGTTTCGATCGAATCAAAGGCTTTCTTATAGTCCACAAACGCCAAGCATAGAGGCTGATTATACTCCTCGGACTTCTGTCTAACCTGACGCAGCGTATGTATGTGTTCTATGGTTCTATAGCCTTTACGGAAACCGGCTTGTTCGGGAGGCTGGAAGTCGTCTAGCTTGCTCTCGAGACGATTCGTGATGACCCTAGAAAACAACTTATAGACGTGACTCAGAAGTGAGATGGGTCTGTACTTCTGTAGTTCTTCAAAAGGGTTTTGTCGCCCTTCGTGAAAAAGCACCACCACACTTCTGTGCCGTGCCTGTGGAGTTTTGCCCTCGAGTATGACGACGATTTCCGCAGCAGGTGCGTCGCCAGCTTTCAGTAGCTGTCGTTATTCCGTCATCATCCGGTATCTTGTTGTTTTAGGGCTACACTGACGTTCGGGATATCTTCGGTAAAGTGTCGGGTCAATCCAGTTCTAGGGACAGTGCCTCAGTGGCTGGAGTAGTAACAGGTGTTCGTGTAGTTGTGTATAGCTGTCCATAGAACCGTTCGATCTCCTCCAGAAGCTAAGGTTTGGACGGGATAATACTGCCATCCTCCGTCTTCAGCTTTGTCAGCTGACTCTGCTTGATATACAGATCTCTTTGGAATACTTTGGAACCCTTATTCCGCTAGATCGCTTCCCGAACACACTTAGTGTTGTATCCCCTGAGATCGCGACTCAGAGACTTAGAGATCTGCTTGTTGAGATGCCAATATTTTGGCATATCGTCGGAGGGTAGCAGAAGCATCCTAGGTCTTTCCTCTATGAGCTCGAGGGTTTCACCAGAGATATATCGGTTCTTTACTTCGTTTTGGGCTTAAAAACTTCCAGCCCGTTGTAGGGACAGCATCCACAAACCTGTCACCGAAGTCGTCGATAAAATAATAGCCAATAAAAATTTACGAGCAAAGTAACATTTTAGACTATTCAAGTGGAGACTCGGTGAAAGATAAGGCTATAAAATAAGTGATTTTAAAATAAGAACAAAGTTCTAAGTTGTGAGTATAAATAAATATTTTTGCTACCACAAAGTTCTATGTTATTTTATTTTTGATGATATTTTAAAATTTAAAAGTCAATACGCTTTTTTTTAAACTTGGAAAGCATTATGAAGTCATAAACTATGATATTAAAATGTCACATGGGGCTTAGGCTACTGTTACGGACGTCGTAGCTTTGTAATACAATTAAGTAATGATCATAAATAATGTTAATAAATATGAATATATAAGTAGACTTAAGTAGATATAAGAATGATTCAATAAAAACGATTTGAGAGTAGGGAAATGTTTATTGTTATTCGATTAAGGCTGTTTTATTATCCCATAGTAAATAAGAAATCAAAACATGACGATGTAAAGTGGACGCGAGCACGATCGAACAGGTTTGAACATGTCGAAACCTGTCCGAACGCCACCACAAGTAAAACTCAGACGAAGCGCTGTGATTGGTCGAACCGAATGCGTTGCGCTCACATCCACTCACTACTTGCACCCTGTAAAATAGAACATAAGCAGGACGGTTTGTTGCACCGATGTAGTTCAGTTCAGTCAGCAGTAGTTCTCTCAAGAAATCCGAAGCAACAAGCCGATCCTGATCAAGATTAAAATAAATCAACTCACCATCAAGCCAGGCGTTTCATTTCTTTGGAAGATAAAAACTACAGTCCACCTTGACAGTTTGGTCCTACGCTCGCCGGATACAGTCGGATCATCGTTCGCCTGACGAGTTGAAGATAAAGAAAATACGCAAGTGCAGTGTTCCTGAAAATGAAGACTAGGAGTATTGCGGCCAAAGAGAGTGAGGCAGAATCGGGATACGACAGCCGACGTCACCGAACATTCGAAGAGCCGCCGAGATCACCTTAAACCATTGCGTCCGCGTTGCCGCGCGTCCAACATGAAGTGCCCGCAAGTGGAATCGACAGTGCCACGCCCATCGCCGCTGTGTCGGTGACCGCACCGCCCGCCACCGCCGCGACGGGAAGAGTTGTGCCACCGTCTGGTGCGTCCGCCGCGCTTACCGCACCCGCTCCACGCCACGTACCGGCGAGTCGAGCAACCGCGATCGCGAGCGTAACAATGCGTGAAGAACAACTCGTCACTCCAAGCACGTCGTTCCAGCCAAGAATTCAGGACTCTGTCAGAACAATGACGGCAAATAGGTCAATGAGAGACACCGCAAGTACGATAAGATCAAGGGGATCTTATAGCAGTGATGTGGCAAGAGTAAAACTAGCGGAATATGAGGCACAAAAAAGAATTGCTGCAATTAGGAACGAGCAATTGGAAATTGAAAAGGCCCTAGTAAACAAACGGTTCGAGTATGAAGTATCGGCGATTGAAGCAGAGGCAGAGGCTCGTGAAGAGGGCTTCAGACATAGGAGTGAAGACAGGGTGGATGAGTGGCTGCAAAGTATTGATCAAGCCCACCCACCAGTCACCGAAGAGAGAACTCAGCCGACGCACCCCGCCGCCCAACGAACCGCCGCAGAGCCGAACACATGTGTCGACGCTACAACGCCTGCCATGCCACGCAGGAGACAACGTTCGATCTCACGTTCACCCACAAGAGAGGAACGCAGAGTAGGAAGAGGCATTGAACAACTGGCCGACACGCTGGACAAAATGATGCGTGTACGCCCGCCGCCACGACAAGTGACTGAGCTACCTGTGTTCACCGGAGCAGCTACGGAATGGCTGCCATTCAAGGCAGCTTATGAAGATTCATCGAGTGTCTACAAATTCACCGCGATGGAAAACTTAGCGAGACTGAGGAACTGCGTCAGAGGTCCAGCAAGGAAAGCAGTCTCCGCACTCCTGTACTCTGCGTCTGACCCACGGACAATTATGAAGACGCTAGAACAATACTATGGAAGGCCGGAGATATTAATGGACCATGTGACGGAGGACATAAAGAAGTTGCCTCGGCTCACTAGTGTGGCAAGTGAACTAAACTCGTTCGCAGTGAAGCTACAGAACATAGTGTGTGTGCTAACCAATATGGACAACCGCGGATACTTATGGAACCCGATGCTAGTGCGTGAAGTTGTAGACAAATTAAGCCCACACGTGAAATCAAGGTGGTGCGACTACGCTTCTGAGGCAGTGGAAACGTCACGTGAGCCTGGAATTACGATATTATCTCGGTTCCTGATGCGGGAGGCTGACCGTGCAATGAAGTACGCCTTCCCAAACCCGACGCCCACGCCCGCACCAAAGAGAGAACAGAAAAATGTGGTGCAAGCAAGCACAAAAAGGAAAGCGAGCAGAGAAGTTATTTACGCCACGACAGAAAAAGAAGATGAAAAGAAACACGTATGTCTGTGTTGTGCTGGGGACCATGAAGTGCCTAAGTGCGCCAAGTTTTCAATGATGAGTGTCGACGACAGGTGGGAATGGGCACGAACGGAGAAAGTGTGCTTTAAATGTCTGAATAATCGCCACCGACGAGAGCACTGCCGAGCCAAGCGATGTGGCAAAGAAAATTGTACCCGCCCGCATCACGCGCTGCTCCACAAAGAGATGTTGCAACGAGACACCGAAGAAAAAGCGACGGATGCCAAACCGACAGCGGAGTCCGTGATGACTGTCTCAGCAAGCAGCGACGCGCCGCATCGCGTACTCTTAAAGATATGCCCCGTCGTTTTGAAAGGACCAGGCGGTCAAGTGACCACGTTCGCGCTAATGGACGATGGATCGACGATCTCACTCATCGACGAGGATTTAACACGCCGTATCCAAGTGAAAGGGCCAATTTCTTCACTCAAAATACAAGGAGTGACCTCACAGCCACACGAAGAACACAGTCAAGAGGTCAAACTACAAATTCGTGGTCAGAACGGCGACTATCAAGAATTACGCGCACGAACGATGAAGGATCTACGACTTCATGGTCAGACAGTAGATAAATCAATGTTAATCAAATATCCACACCTCCGAGACATGCAAAAGGACGCATTCTTTGACGAAGCCACACCGAAAGTATTGATAGGTGCGGACAATTGGCACCTGATCGTGACGCGAAAACTACGCATGGGCAAGAAGAATGAGCCTGCGGCCTCGTATACCCAACTGGGATGGGTAATTCATGGGACGGCGCCACGCTCAGCGTTGACTCAAAAGGAGGGTCAACTAGTGCTTCATATCTACGACGTGTCTGCGAACAAACAGACAGAAGATGTACGGCGCGTAGAAGAAATAGTGAAAGCACACTTCAGGATTGATGCCCTTGGAGTCTCCCTGGCAAAGAAAGTCAGACCAGAAGACCAAAAGGCAATCGACGTGGTCCAACGAACAATGAGGAAGGTTGGTGAACACTTCGAAGTGGGTCTGCCATGGAGAGATGAAGACGCTCCGATGCCCAATAATTATCACTGTGCCGTGAAGAGACTAAAGATGATAGAAAAAAAGATGGACGCCTCTTCGGATTTCGCTGCACAGTATCGCGCTCAAGTAAGAAACCTCCTCGATAAAGGTTATGCCCAAGAGTGCGATGGACAAGAGGAACGAAGCAAGAAGATATGGTACCTGCCACACTTCCCGGTCGTGAACCCTAACAAGCCGGGAAAGATGCGGCTGGTTTTTGACGCGGCGCACCGATACAGCGGAGTGTGCCTCAATGATCACTTACTAGAGGGACCTGACCTCCTGAAATCGCTACCAGGAATCCTCTTCAGATTCAGAGAACGTCAGGTAGCCGTGACAGCAGATATTCAAGAGATGTTCCTCCAAGTAAGAATAAGACCACAAGACCAAGCAGCTCAAATGTTTCTTTGGCGAGACGAAGAGCGTGATAAGCCGCCGAAAAAGTACAAGATGATATCAATGATCTTCGGGGCATCGTGCTCGCCGTTCATCGTGCACTCAGTGAGAGATGCCAACGCGAGACGATACGCACAAGCATACCCCAACGCTGTGCAAGCAATAACATCGAGCCACTACATGGATGACTACGTCGATAGCTTCGCCACAGAGCAAGAAGCTATAAGAACAGCACAAGAGGTCATGAAGATACATGAGAATGCACACTTCAACCTCCGTGGATGGTGCTCTAACAGGCCTAATGTGGTGGACAACGTGGCTACAGAAAAACGAGTGCTCAAAGCCGAAGTGAAGCTTGGTCAGAGACAGGAAAACTCCGATAAGACACTTGGTTTGCTTTGGCATACGGATCAAGATGAGCTAGGCTTCAACACAGGGCTTTGCCGTCTAGCACCTGAAGTGAGGATGAGAGACAGAGCGCCGACGAAAAGAGAAGCCCTCGGAGCAGTGATGGCCGTCTACGATCCCCTCGGTCTCATCAGCCATTTTACTATCACGGGTAAAATCATACTTCAAAACCTGTGGAGACACGGAGTGGGATGGGATGAAGTGATTCCCGAAGAAGACGCACAACATTTCGAAGAATGGCTCCGAGGTTTGAACATGGCCACGAAACTGCGAGTCCCAAGATGCTACGGCAAAAGCTCTGAAGACGACATAGAGCTCCATGTCTTCTGTGATGCGAGTGAACAAGCATACGCGGCGACCGCCTACTGGAGGATCCTGAAACCAGATGGAAGAGTGACTGTGAGCCTGGTTGCGGCAAAAGCAAGGGTCGCACCATTAAAACCAGTAACCGTCCCTCGACTCGAACTCCAAGCGGCAGTGATCGGCGCACGACTGGCGGAAACAATCGTGAGAGAGCATAGAGACAAGCCCAAGAACGTGACGTATTGGACGGACTCACAAACCGTTCTGCGTTGGATAGAAAAAGATGCCATCAAGTACACACCCTTTGTGGCACACCGCTTGGGCGAAATAGCGGAGCTGACCGACGCCAATCAATGGAGATGGGTGCCCACGGCACAAAACGTGGCAGATGATGCAACGCGCCCTAATTATAAACTACAAATGAAACCAGAAGACAGATGGTTCACCGGGCCTGAATTTCTATATGATGAAAAAGAACTCTGGCCGAAAGAGAAAGCCAGGAAAGAAGA
The DNA here is from genome assembly GCA_944739405.2 of Euclidia mi. Classification (NCBI taxonomy): domain Eukaryota; kingdom Metazoa; phylum Arthropoda; class Insecta; order Lepidoptera; family Erebidae; genus Euclidia; species Euclidia mi. The sequence goes on along the minus strand of OX123206.2, from coordinate 5,476,472 downwards.
CCAAGAGGAAGAAGTGACTTATGTAGTCACAGAAAAGAAACACGCTTCTCATCTGCCCGACATAAGCAGATTCTCCTCATATGAGAAGCTGATACGAACTACAGCGGTACTCTTTCTCTTCAAGGAAAAGTACAAAAATCGAGCTAGCCAGATGACTGTCGACCTGATAGAAAAGGCTGAGAAGACCTGGGTGAAACAAGCGCAGCTCGACGACTACGCAGAAGAAATAAGACTGTTGGAAAAAGGAAGACCAGTGCCCAAGTCCAGTAGCCTGTATAAACTGGACCCTTACTTGGAAGACCAGATTCTCAAAGTGAGAGGGAGGATCGGGCACGCTGCGGTTCCAGACACGAAGAAGAATCCAGTCATATTACACGGCAAGCACCCGTTTACCAGACTGCTAATAGAAGACGCCCATCGAAGGGCCGGCCATGCAAACAACGAACGCGTGGTCAACGACTTAAGGCAAAAGTACTGGGTGGTCAATCTGCGCCCTACAGTAAGAGCCATAGCGCAGCGATGCCAACTTTGCCGCATCAGAAGAGCGACACCAGTAAAACCAGTCACGGGGGACCTACCGATGGAACGACTAACAGAGACGCAGCGACCCTTTATTCACTGCGGAGTCGACTATTTTGGGCCAATGACAGTGGTCATAGGAAGAAGACACGAGAAGCGCTGGGGAGCACTGTTCACTTGCCTGGTGACCAGGGCAGTTCACCTGGAACTGGTGGCGAGTCTGTCGACCGACTCAGCTATAATGGCCGTAAGAAGAATGGCAGCACGACGAGGTTGGCCCCGAGTAATGTACTCCAACAATGGCACCAATTTTCGAGGAGCAGACACAGAACTGCACACGGCCTATGAAGAATGGGCCAAAGAATTCGTCCACTTCGGACTTTCACACCGAATGAAGTGGAAGTTCATACCACCAGGGGCGCCGCATATGGGGGGAACGTGGGAACGATTAGTACGCTCTGTCAAAACGGCGTTAGGGGCGATACTGCATCAGCGGGCGCTAAAAGAAGAAGTGCTGCTGACCCTGATGGTAGAGGCCGAACACTCTATAAACTCTCGGCCTCTCACCCACGTTTCCGTCGATCCCAAGGATCCGGAGGCGTTGACTCCGAACCACTTCCTCATCGGGACCTCCTCAGGCCTTCCCTATACTGGGCCTTGCGAGGAGGTCAGTCGAAAACAGTGGAGAGCTGCCCAAGCGCTCGCCGACCATTTCTGGCGACGCTGGGTAAATGAATACCTGCCGACGCTGGTGCCCAGGGGGGCATCCGACGACCGAGGACGACCTCTGCGCGTTGTCGACCTGGTTGTCGTCATCGACCCCACACTGCCACGAGGGACGTGGCCCCGAGGCGTCGTGGAGACTCGTACGTCGGTCCAGACGGCAAGGTGCGATCAGCCGACGACGTCAGGACTACAGCGGGCATCCTACGGCGTCCCACGACGAAGCTCGCCGTCCTCTGCGTGGAAGATAAGGCTACGGTAGCCCTGCGCCGGGGGGAGGATGTTACGGACGTCGTAGCTTTGTAATACAATTAAGTAATGATCATAAATAATGTAAATAAATATGAATATATAAGTAGACTTAAGTAGATATAAGAATGATTCAATAAAAACGATTTGAGAGTAGGGAAATGTTTATTGTTATTCGATTAAGGCTGTTTTATTATCCCATAGTAAATAAGAAATCAAAACATGACGATTTAAAGTGGACGCGAGCACGATCGAACAGGTTTGAACATGTCGAAACCTGTCCGAACGCCACCACAAGTAAAACTCAGACGAAGCGCTGTGATTGGTCGAACCGAATGCGTTGCGCTCACATCCACTCACTACTTGCACCCTGTAAAATAGAACATAAGCAGGACGGTTTGTTGCACCGATGTAGTTCAGTTCAGTCAGCAGTAGTTCTCTCAAGAAATCCGAAGCAACAAGCCGATCCTGATCAAGATTAAAATAAATCAACTCACCATCAAGTCAGGCGTTTCATTCCTTTGGAAGATAAAAACTACAGTCCACCTTGACAGCTACTTTGAATACATTTTACTGAAGTCAAAAATTAAAAAGTCTTATTACGAAACTTCATCAAAATTAACATAAGACCTTGTAATAGTGAGCCAGCGATATGTATGACTCAATATTGACTACCACACCCCCTATGGTTACTGATGATGACTAAGGGACTGTTAGCAACTGTGAAGAAGCATGGAAAATGTTCTGTGAAATGTGAATTAATGAGTTTGCAAATTAATGTGATGATTGCAAACTATTTGTTATGTTGTAATCGCGGGTTAGCGAGCCTGCCGCCCACGCGAATGAGAGCACCAGCCTGATAATAAATGAATTAATGTTATGAAATTAATGATTTTTATTTTGTAATGATTTGTTAGAAATGAATTTTTATGTATTACTGCATTTAATTGTCTAAAAATAGTTCTGTTGTTAATAAAATGAAATTGTTTGAAGCTGAATTACTGTGTTTTATTTTATAATTGTGTATGAACTGCAATATGTATGCAGTTATCTCTGTTAATTTGTGAAGTTTAAATTAATGAATTGTCTGTGTGTAATTCTGAATGTTGTTTCTGAGATTGTGAAGTTTTATTTCTGAAAGTTCTGAGAAATTGTCTCATTGTGTGTAAAGTGTAAACACTGATTAGTATTCCAGTGATTCTGAAATACAGATTCTGAATGGTATGATCTGTATCTGAATTGTTGTCTGATTTGAATCATTTTCTATGATATGAAAACAATTCTGTCTGTCCACTTAAACACTCTGATGATTGTTTAAGTGGTGTGGTTCTTAAAACCAATTCCTAAAACATGATTAATGTGCAAGGAATTCTGAATTTGAAAGTTCTGATTTGAATCATTCTTCTATGTGAAGAAGAAACAATTCTGTTTATTTGTCTGACCGACTTAAACACTGATGATTGTTTAAGTGGTGTGGTTCTTAAAACCAATTCCTAAAACTTGATGAGTGTTTAAGGAATTCTGAATATTCTGAAGTTTTGATTTGAATTGTTCTTCTATGTGAATTTGCTAAGCGGTGTGGTTCTTAAAACCATTTCCTAACACTTGTTAGTGTTATTGGAAGTTCTGAATTGACTGTAAATGTATGAGTTGTCTGAATGTGTGTGAAAGTGATGATTGTTTTTGTCTTTGTGGTTCTGAGGCAGTTCTTGGAGATCTAAATTGTAAGTGTATGAATTCCCCAAGTGTGTGTATGACTGACTGATTTTGTGTTTATGCTTGTGTTTGTGTGTGTGGTTGTGGTTCTGAGTCAGTTCTTGAAGATCTGAATAATTCTTAATGTATGAGTTATCTGAGTGTGTGTTTAATTGAATGTTTTTGTGCTTGAACTTGTGTTTGTGGTTGTGGGTCTGTGGCAGTTCTTGAAGGTCAGAACAATTGCTGATATGCCCAGGTGATGTTGGCCAGCAGCTGCTATCATCATCCCTGAGAAAGCCTGGACCAGAGAGCCACAATTGTGGATGTTTGTGTGATGATGGTGTGACAACCCTAGATTTGATATCTGGGGGTTTCTGTTTAGTGTGTTGCCATGTTTGTTTGTGTGTATGTGTTTTTGGGTGTGATTTGAATCGTTTTCCTTTGTACAGAAAACAATTCTTTTTCTGTTTGTCTGACCGGCTTAAACACTCTGATGAAGGTTTAAGCGGTGTGGTTAATGTAACCATTTCCTCACATGATTGATGAGGAGTCTGATATATGTTTGAAGGAGAAGAAATGGTTTCTAACTCCCTGAATCTGTGTGTGTTGTCTGAGGTCTGATTGAATAATGTGGTCTGAGTCTTGTTCTGAATGGTCTGATTGGTCAGCGTGTCTGAGATGCAGCCTGTTATCAACCAGCCTAACTTTGTTTCAATTAGAACTGGTTGCTGTTTCCCTAATTCCAATCTTCCAGTACCCATGACTTGCCAGAATATGTCTGCGCCCAACAACAAGTCAATTGGGGCTGGAATGCTAAAGTCTGGGTCTGCTAGTTGTATGCAACTAGGTAAATATATGTTGTGTTTGTTTATGAATGTCTGTGGAACTGTGTTTGAAATCTGATTAACTACAAGACACAATGTGTTTGTGCTGTAATTGTTGTGTGCTGATTTTATGTGAATGTTAGTGTTTTTTGTTATGTGTGTGGACTGATTGTTAATACTAGTGACTGTGGTGTCCATAGTATTTATGGGTAAACCTAACTTTGAGCACAAGTGCCTAGTAATGTAGCTAGTTGTGCTGCCATTGTCTAGGAGTGCTCGTACTGTGTGTGGTTTTCCATGTTTGTCCAAGATTATGACTTGTGCAGTTGATAGTAGTGTTGTTTTGTTCTGTGTGTAGCTGGTGAATGTGACTGATGGTGAATTTTGTGAGTCTAAGTGTAAAAGTGTATTATGTTTTTTGTTGCAGTACTTACATGTCCCTCCTCGGCAAGTTTTGTTATCATGCCCAGGGTGTAAACAGTTGGAACAGATATTTAATTTCTGAACCTCTGTGATCCTTTGTTGTATGGGCATCTGTCTAAACTTTTCACAGGAAAATATTAGATGATGCTGTTTACAAATTGGACATGTGGGTACTTTTGATGTGTTCATTTCTGTAAATGACTTTGTGTTTTGTCCTACTTGAGTATCTGATCTGTTGTTGTTTTTACTATTTGATTGTTCTAAAACTTCTAATACATCAGCACGGTTGCTTAAAAACTTACTCAGGCACTCAAGTGTAGGCATGTCTGTGAGTGTGTTTTTGTATTCTTCCCAATATTTTAATGTGTTTGGGTCGAATTTACTAGACACTAAATGTATGATCAATGTATCCCAGTATTCTGTTTTTTCACCTAAAGTGGCTAATGCGCTAAGGTTTTTCTGAACTGTGTCAAGTAATTCTCTCAAACACACTGAGGATTCTGTTTGAATGTGGTTTATGTTGAATAATGCATGAATGTGATTTCCTATCAACTGTCGTTTGTTGTCATATCTTTCACACAACAATCTCCATGCCACCTCAAAGTTGTCACCTGTCATTGCTGGTGATTTTATAACTAATAATGCTCTGCCTGATAGTGAGGAACGCAAGTAATGAAACTTCTGAATGTTATCTAGTGTATTGTGACTAGTAATGAGTGGTTGAAATGTGTCTCTGTACTCAAGCCAATCATGATGATCACCCGAGAAGTGTGGCAAGTCAATTGTGGGTAGTTTAATAAAAGATTTGGTCCCACCTGAGTTATCCTTGTCTGATTCTGGATTAGTTACCAGCCTGTCGTTCAATTGAATCAGCTGGGAAGCCTGTGCCACTAGCAGATGGTATTCATTTTCAAACTGCTCACTCTCTGGGTCCGGTTCATCAGTGATCTCTGAAATGTCAGCGTTTAATTCTATAAATGTCTGAATTTCCTTAAACGTTTTGTGTATAGACTTGAAGTCCGATAGTCTGTTTTTTAATTCAATTACTTGAATTTCTGCTAATGACTGAGAGGGCAAAATGATGTGAATATATTTTTTGAATAATGTGAGTTTCCTCTTAACAATGCCACGTTGTTTGATTAATTCTGTATTGTCAGGTTCATTTCCTTTAGTGGCCATTGCTGTGAATGAAGGAAACAATGTTGCACAAGAAATGTAAAATATGAGGAGGCAAATGCTGTCACAGATTTTTTGCAAAGAACTGTGCAATACTTAAATTATAGCGTGCAGTGCAGCAAGCGGCAGAAAGCAGGGCTGTGTAAAGCGTGGGTGCACAGCTTACACGTGGAGGGCGAAGGCCTAGGGCGCATGCACATGCGACCACGGCTTCGCGGCTGCACGGCAAGCAATTGTGATGCTGTGAAATAGATAGAATGATTTTATTATGCAATAAAAGCATGAAAGGTTTGATGAGAGATTGACAGGTGACGTTATGAATTTATGATGTTATTTGTGAATATTTTAGCTAAGTTCTGATTGATATGAATATGTACTTAGTTTGACAACATAAGTCAGTACTTATGTTGTCAAACTAAGTACATATTCTTCTACTTCACAGTTGAAGTAATGGGTCTGTGAAGTCCGATTCGATTGCTGTTGCAATTTGAAAAGTCTGATGTGAAATTAGGGAAATAAATTAATTGGTCTGATTATCTGTTATCCTGAGGCTGCGATGCGCCGCGCTGAGACCGTCGTGGCTCGTCGATCGTCGTTGTCCTCGTCGTGCAGGTATTTCTAGAAGGCCGCCGCTGAGTCCGTTGATTTTCACTGACAGCTGATATGGCGGCGGTCTTGATCACGAGTATCACGACGCGTACGATCGACTTTTTCACCTTCGTCGGCGTAGATGGACCATGTTCGCGCCAGTTATAAATAAAAAGTGTTAGGCAGTGGACTGTATACTATATTTCGTAGTAACTGGTTCAATACAAAAGTGAATATGCCCGACAATATTCAGCGCAAGCGAAAGATATTTGAACGTGTGTTTCGTTGGGCTTCTGATGGCTGACAGATGATGACGGCGCGCGGCGGTGCGCAGGCGCCGCAGTGCTGTGACACATTTGTAGTGATGTGAAAAAGGTTGTTACTAATTAATATTAGTAACGTGTCTACGACAATGTGTCGTAGACAGTGCTATATTAAGTAAAGGGATCAGTACGGAGTATAATTTAAATAGATTGTCTAATAGGAATACATACACATTACAGATACATATACAAAGATTTGTCCTGAGTGGAAATCGAATCCACGATCACGACGATCAGATTCACTAATCACTAGACGAATAGGCCGCTTACATAAATTTATTTAAGAAAAACAACTTCCATGTTTTTATTCATAAAAAGGTGTTTATTTGTTCCAGGTGCCGTCTTCAGTGTTTTCTACTAGGAAAAGCGTGTTTACAAAACCCATACGTGTCATTCAGGGTAAGTAAATTTTTTATAAATTGATACTCACTACATCTATTTGACGGCGCGTTACCAGCGCAACTTTGGCGCTGAAAGTGTTCGTGTGGACTTGTCTGGCTGGCAAAGGGCATTCAGTTGAGTCGCCTGGTTGACATGAATCTGTCTTTGGTTCGTTAAGAGACTAGCAAGTGAAAGTTTTAGACTATAATTGTTATAGTCCCTTTCGTGTTTTAAAGTAGTCAGTGTATTTTGGTTAGTGTGTATTCAATGCACAAGAACCCAGCTGCACCCACTTAGTAGGAACTCTGAAGTGTTATATCGGCCAACAATCTCGTTGCCGATGAATGTAACATAATGTGGACAAACACTAGATCAAAATTCAAGCCTTATATGAATTGTGCTAGTTTGCCACTAATGAGTTCATAGTAAAAATAATAATACAGATGAATTTCCACTGAATTTCATCCTACTCATCGTTTATTTATTTGAAACGAATATTTATTTCCTGAAAATATTTAACTGCAGAGCACATTAATGGAAGTGATTAGCATTCGTTAATTTTAACAACCTTTTTATAATGACACTAGAGTATGCACGCAGCTATGCTCGCATAGTTTTTTTATTTAACTGTTTCTGCCCGAACCGGTGGCAACTTCGGGAAAGCCCTTCTTACTGCACACCTACGGTCACCAAGGACCATATTGTATGCCAAATGCCTTGACGGCCGGTTGGCGTAGTGGGAGTGTAAGCGACTGCTACTTCGAAGGTCGCGGGTTCGATTCCCGCTCAAGTCAAACATTTGTGTGCATGAACATGGATGTATGTCTTTGTCTGGGTGTTTCTATGTACAAAAAATTTATTTATTTTATTTTTATTTACTCACAAAAATAGAAAAGGTACGTACACTACAATTAATAATAATAATATATATCGGATCAAGTGCGGGCCATCCAGCGGTGTTGTCTGTTGGATGATACCGTGCTTGAAAGACTTCGCTCTGACGTACGGAGAGGTCTCCCCATCACTTCTTCATCGCAAACTGGGACAGTGATTGCTGAACAGCAACATCTTAATGTCGTCCATGAAGAGGTAGATGACGAGACTTCTCATGTAAGTAGGTACCCAGTATAATGATCAATTAAGGAGCACTTTGGAATGTGCTATTGGGGAATACCGATCCATGAATCCAAGTATTCGGCCTCGTTTGCCTCGGTTGCCCATGCATACGAAAAACATAGCGCTAGTGAGTGCCTTGGATTCACTATTGTCAATCTATTTTGACAATAGTGAAAATCTCAGCGATACACAGTCAATCCTGTATTGTGCGGTTGTTACGGCATGTCGAGTAGCAGGAGTTAAATTTCCTGTAAATAATACCGCTACTCGACGGTCCGTTATGGTGCCAGCATGGCAATGCAGGATTGAAAGTCGTATCGCTGAGACCAGGGCACTCATTGGCAAGCTGTCCTCCTTTAGAGCCGGCAATACACGACCGAGAGTGATGCGCTTTGTGACTCGGGCCTTCGCGGGAACTGGTATCAGCTCCCAAGATTATTTGTCTCGAGTTACAGAGCGCATCGACTTCCTAAAACAAAAGCTTTATGCATGGGCAAACCGTATTCGGCGATATAAAAAAAGAGTGGATCGATATTGCCTGAATCGCACATTCCAGAGAGACGAAAAGTGTGTGTACCGGGGATGGGAGCACCCTGATTCTTCGGCCAGTAATGGTGATGGGTGTCGACCAAATGATGATGCCACTGTTACGTTTTGGCGCAGTATCTGGTCGATGCCCGTCAACCACGAAGAGGATGATTGGATTGGGGATGTTGAGCGAGCATGTGAACGAATTCCATCTATGGAGCCAATATATATAACAATTGACGACATAGCCAGTGCAGTCCGTCCGTTACAAAATTGGAAGTCAGCGGGACAGGACGGACTGCACAATTTTTGGCTTAAATGGCTCCGAAGTTCGCATGCTTGCTTAGCATCTCAAATTCAATCATCATTGGAATCAGGGTCGCTGCCTGATTTTTTAACATCCGGCGTTACACACCTACTTTACAAGTCTGGTAGTACCACGGACCCCAGGAATTATAGGCCAGTAACGTGTTTATCAACTTTATATAAATTTCTTACATCCATTTTGAGAACGAAATTATCTAAACATATATTTGATAATTCAATTTTATCTGTTTCTCAAAATGGATGTAAGAGTGGGGCTCGTGGTACTGAAGAGCTCCTTCTGATAGACATAGCCATTAGCCAACAGGTGCGCCGTAACCACAAGAATCTATCGACATGCTGGATAGATTACAAAAAGGCATACGACTCCGTGCCTCATGCGTGGCTTTTGAGGGTGCTAGAGTTGTACAAAGTAGATACAACTCTATGCACCTTCTTAAGGGCGTGTATGAGGCAATGAAGGACTCGTATTGCGCTATCCAGGGTGTCGATCGACCTTGGGTTGCGACGCTCCCATAATGATCGAGCGAGGTATATTCCAGGGCGACAGCCTGAGTCCTCTGTGGTTTTGCCTGGCCCTGAACCCCCTAAGTACCTTATTAGAGGCTTCAGGGCTAGGCTATCAGTTGAGGAGAGGAGGTCATGTTACATCTCACCTCCTTTTCATGGATGACCTGAAATTATTTGCCCCCAACAAATTCCAACTGACTGCATTACTTAAGGTAACCGAAACCTTTAGTAATTCAATCAGGATGGAATTTGGTGTGGATAAATGTGCGGTCATGCATGTGAAGCGAGGCAGGATTATGGAATCTGCAGGGATACAACTCTCAGATTCCATACAACTTAGATCCCTTTCCCCAACTGAGACTTACAAATACCTGGGTATGTCGCAGTCATTGAATATTTCTGAGACTGACATGAAACAGACGTTGCAGGCTCGGTTCTTTGGCCGCCTGAGAAAAGTACTTAACAGTCTTTTATCAAGCGGCAACAAGGTGCGCGTAGAAAAGTCCGTTCAATGCTGACAGCATCTCGTATGCATCATCCACGCTCATCGGTAATGAGGCTGTACATCCCGCGGAAATGTGGGGGTCGAGGCTTTTTATGTGTTAAGACCCTACACAACCGCGAGGTGTGAAACCTCAGAGATTATTTTCTGCAGATGAGTGTGGATGTGCATCGCGATGTAGTCAGAATTGATACCGGGCTTACCCCGCTCGCTCTGGCTAAAGAGAACTGGCACAAACCTGCAGTACTTAGTACTGAGGACCGACGAGAAGTATGGAGGGGCAAGGAGCTGCATGGACGATTCTACCGGGTCTTACATGGGCCCGATGTATATTTTAAAGCTTCCATCTCCTGGCTGCGATTCGGTGATCTCTTTGGAGAAACCGAAGGTTTTGTCTTTGCAATTATGGACGAAGTTGTCATGACAAACAACTACCGGAAGTATATTCTGAGGGATGGGACGGTTGACATATGTCGGGCGTGTCACCAACCCGGAGAATCGCTCAGGCATATAGTGTCCGGTTGTTCGAATCTTGCCAACGGTCAGTATTTGCACAGACACAACCAAGTAGCCAGGATAATCCATCAGCAACTAGCCCTTAAATATAATCTCGTTGGTTCAGAGGTACCGTACTACAGATATGTGCCCGACCCAGTTCTCGAGAATGGTCGTGCATTGTTGTACTGGGATCGGTCTATCATTACAGACAGGACTATTGTAGCCAATAAGCCTGATATTGTAGTGATAGACCGAGCAGAGCGACTCGCAATGATAATCGATATCACCATACCGCATGACGGCAATCTCGTGAAGGCAGAAAAAGAGAAGGAGATTAAATATTTGGACCTAGCTCACGAGATTGTTGACATGTGGGATGTGGATTCGGCGATCAGTGTGCCGATAGTCGTGTCGGTGAATGGGCTAATCGCCAAGAGCCTTGATCAACATCTAAAGAGGCTCGCGCTAGGCAGCTGGATCAAATCCTTGATGCAGAAGGCAGTTCTTCTCGACACGGCACGCATCGTGAGGAAGTTCCTGTCTCTGAGGCCCTAACCACCGGTGGCTTGGTCCCTGTACCCGACACCGGTGGGTCTCCGTGGTCCCTTTTATATTTCTAAACTTTTTTTTTAATATAGTTTATTAATATAAAATTAATTACGAGAAATGTAAATAAATAAAGAGAATAATAATATAGCACTGGTAAGTGCTCTTGACTCGTTTTTATCTAATAATTTAGATAATAGTGAGGATCTCGGTGATACTCACTCAATATTGTACTGTGCTGCCGTGGCGGCATGTCGTATAGCAGGTGTTAAGTTCCCTGAAACTGACACTGTTATAAGACAAAGATCTGCTGTACCGGCGTGGCAGTGCAGGATTGAGAGGCGTATTGCCGAGGCAAGGGCACTTATTGGCAATCTGATCTGTTTTAGGGCGGGGAATACACGCCCCAGGGTAATGCGCTTTGTGAAACGGGCCTTTGTGGGGACTAATATTAGTCCTCTAGTTTATACATCCCGCGTCACAGAGCGCATTGACTTCCTAAAACAGAAAGTCTATGCATGGGTAAACCGAATTCGTAGATTCAAAAAGCGTGTGGACCGGTATCTCATTAATCGTACATTCCAGAGGGACCAGAGGTGGGTATACAGCAGCTGGGAACGACCAGACCAATGTGTGACTAATGTACAGCGGCCGGATGCGGACGCCACAACCATGTTTTGGCGTAGCATCTGGTCGATGCCCATTGGTCATACTGAAGGCGATTGGATGCGAGATGTCGAGCGTGCATGAAATCAAAATCAAAATCATTTATTCATCTAGGCCACAAAGTGACGCTTATGAACGTCAAAATTTAAGTTAATTAATGATTCTACATTTACTGCCACGTTCGCAATGCAATAGGTAGAACCACGAGAAAGAACGGGCAATAAAACTCATGGCCACTCTTTCCAAACAAATATAATGGTGGTACATTTTATTTTTGTAAGGAGCTGCAACTGTTTCACATAGTAGACATCTACTAGTAAATTTTTTAGTAGCTATTGATATCATACTCAAGCAGTAAATGATGTTCATATGGTAAACCTCCCAAAGTAAATATGGTGAAACAGGAGCATCCACTAAGTCTTTTTAATGTAGGCAACTCGCGAACATATTCCCGAAATGGAAAGCGTGGCCATTTCTAGCCAGGACGTTTCACAAGCAGTCCGTCCATTAGCGAATTGGAAATCTCCAGGGTTGGACGGGCTGCACAATTTCTGGCTGAAATGGCTACGTAGCTCGCATGAACGCTTGGCATCTCAATTCCAATAGCTGTGGAATCTGGGTCGTTACCAACATTTATGACGACTGGAATTACCCACCTGCTCCATAAGACAGGCAGTACTAGCGAGCCCGGCAATTATAGACCGATAACATGTTAACCATCGGTCTATAAACTTCTTACATCTATTCTGAGAGCTAAAATAGCTAAACATGTTGAAGACTATGCAATTATGTCAGCCTCTCAGAATGGATGTAGGAAGGGGGCTCGTGGTACTAAGGAGCTCCTCCTCATTGACATGGCCATTAGCCAACAAGTTCGCCGTAACCGAAAGGATCTGGCGGCATGTTGGATAGATTATAAGAAAGAGTATGACTCCGTGCCGCATACATGGCTTTTGAGGGTGTTAGAGTTGTATAAAGTAAATCCAACTTTACGCACCTTCTTAAAGTCATGTATGCGGCAATGGAATACGACTCTTTGCTATCCAGGATGCTGACGGATCCAGGAGGATGGCGAACGTATTAAAATTGAGCGGGGAATTTTTCAGGGCGACAGTTTGAGTCCCCTTTGGTTTTGCTTAGCCATGAACCCTCTCAGTACTTTACTGGAGGGATCAAGGTTAGGCTGCAAGTTACAGAGAAGTGGTCAGGTCATATCTCACCTGCTGTTCATGGATGACCTGAAGTTATTTGCCCACTGTGAGGCCCAATTGATAGACTTACTAAACGTAACCCAAAACTTTAGTAAATCTATCAATATGGAATTTGGTGTGGATAAATGTGCTGTCATTCATGTGAAGCAGGGAAAGATGGTGGAATCTGAGGGGATCCAACTCTCAGATTCCATTTACCTAAGAACGCTTCTCTTAACTGATACCTAGAAGTATTTGGGTATGTCACAGGCTTTATGTATCAATGAAGCCGTCATGAAGCAATCGTTGCAAGAGCGTTTCTTTGGCCGCCTGAAAAAAGTACTGAAAAGTCTTTTATCAGGTGGCAACAAGGTTCGTGCTTGCAACGGTTGGGTCATGCCACTTCTTGTATACTCGTTTAGCTGGCATACTCAAGTGGACTCAGTCTGAATTGGATGCCCTGGACAGAAGAGTTCGCACTTTGTTGACGGCATATCGTATGCATCATCCACGTTCATCCGTGATGAGGTTGTACATCCCGCGAAAGTGCGGGGGTCGCGGCTTTCTGAATGTCAAGACCCTACACAATCGCGAGGTGTGCAATCTCAGAGAACATTTTCTCCGGGCGAACGTGGATTCAAGATGTTGTCGCGGTAGACAATGGGCTCACCCCGCTCAGGTTGGCTAAGGAGAACTGGCGCATGCCTGTAGTACTTAGTATTGATGATCGCAAGCGTGTATGGCAGAGCAAGGAGCTTCATGGCAGGTTCCATCGGGCCCTGGATGGACCCGATGTAGACCTATTAGCCTCGGTGAACTGGCTACGCTTCGGTGACCTCTTTGGGGAAACCGAAGGGTTTGTTTGTGCAATTGCTGACAAAGTTATCAAGACGAATAACTACCGGAAATATATTCTGAGGGATGGCACTACTGATATTTGCCGTGCCTGTCACCAACCTGGTGAATCCCTCAGGCATATTGTTTCCGGTTGTTCACGTCTTGCTAACGGCGAGTACTTGCACAGACATAACCAAGTAGCCAGAGTTATTCACCAGCTACTTGCTCTGAAGTACAAACTTGTAGACATCGAGGTACCGTACTACAGGTATGTAGCAGAGCCAGTTCTTGAAAATGGCCATGTCACATTGTACTGGGATCGATCTATCATCACGGACAGGAGTGTTGTAGCTAACAAGCCTGATATCGTGTTGATAGATCGATCAGAGCGCCTCGCAATAATTGTTGATGTCACTATTCCTCATGACGAGAATCTCGTGAAAGCCGAAAAGGAAAAACAGATTAAATATCTGGACTTGGCTCACGAGATTGTCGACATGTGGGATGTGAACTCAGCAATTATTGTGCCGATAGTCGTGACCGTTAATGGTCTAGTAGCCAAGAGCCTCGACCGTCACCTTAAGAGGCTCGCGTTGGGTGCTTGGGTCAAGGGCCTGATGCAGAAGGCAGTACTTCTGGACACGGCACATATTGTGAGGAAGTTCCTGTCTCTGGAGCCCTAACCACCGGCAGCTTGGACCCTGTGCCCGATGCTGGTGGGACCCCACGGTTATTTTTATATTTTTAAATGTGTTTATTTTGGTAAATAATATATTTAAAAATGTAATTTTAATTAGAAAAATAATAAATGAAGGAGATAATAATAATAATAATATATATATCCTGAGGGATGGCACTACCGATATTTGCCGTGCGTGTCACCAGCCCGGTGAATCTCTCTGGCATATTGTTTCCGGTTGTTCACGTCTTGCTAACGGCGAGTACTTGCACAGACATAACCAAGTAGCTAGAATCATTCACCAGCAACTTGCTCTGAAATACAAACTTATAGACATCGAGGTACCGTACTACAGGTATGTGGCAGAGCCAGTTCTCGAAAATGGTCATGCCACATTGTACTGGGATTGATCTATTGTCACAGACAGGACTGTTGTAGCCAACAAACCTGATATTGTGGTGATAGATCGATCAGAGCGCCTCGCAATAATTGTTGATGTCACCATTTCTCATGACGAGAATCTCGTGAAAGCCGAGAAAGACAAACAGATTAAATATCTGGACTTGGCTCACGAGATTGTCGACATGTGGGATGTGGACTCGGCAATTATTGTGCCGATAGTTGTAACGGTTAATGGGCTAATAGCCAAGAGCCTCGATCGTCACCTTAAGAGGCTCGCGTTGAGTGCTTGGGTCAAGGGTCTGATGCAAAAGGCAGTTCTTCTCGACACGGCACGTTTTGTAAGTTCCTGTCTCTGGAGTCCTAACCACCGGCAGCTTGGACCCTGTGCCCGTTGCTGATGGGATCCCACGGTTTATTTTTTATTTTTAAATGTATTTAATTTCTTGTGATATATTTAAAAATGTAATTTAAATTTGATTAATGAGAAATAAATGAATAATAATAATAAACCTGGCAACACTAAAGTTGACAGTACAGTCTTGGGAAAAAAATTGTATTTTATTTATATTTACTAGCAGTGATCATAATTCAGATAAAATATTTAACACAAATAAGTCCAGAGAATCAACAGATAAATAGAAACCTTTTTATAAATACGCAAAGAAAATATAATAATATACACCATGAAAAATTTGATGACAGATGACATCCATCACACAAGCTGTATTTATTCAATACAAAACAATAACAATTCCAAGATTGTACAATGTTAACCCGGGCTAAGGCAGCAAGAGCACGCTCACCACCTCCGGACTCGCTGCTCCGCTCCGCCTCGCAGACGCCGGCAGCCGCATCAGCGGCGCCGGCCAGTGAGGAGGCGTCGAGCTCGTCGAGCGGCGAGTATTTTTCCCCACCGACGTCGCCAACACCTGCACGACGGCGGGGGAGAGGCCGGCCACCAGCATGCTTGGGATCGCGTGGCCCACCGGCCATGAATAGGGTCCTCGCTACCGGTGGTAATGTGCAGCGTATGCGTTGGACTCGTCAAATGAACGAAAACGTCATGCGCGCATATTTTGCGGCTACAGAGGGAGGAATTAACCTCACAGCGTACCGTAACAGAATACTGCCTTTGTTTCAGGCCCATGAACCAGATGTTAATGTTTCTGTGCAACGACTATCAGATCAAGTGTGCGCTATCCAGCGATGTCACTTGTTGGATGACGAAGCACTTGAGCGGCTACGCTTGGACGCACAGTGTAGCTACGTTGTCCCTACCTCTTCCGACACAGTACCCATGGCGGCCCCAGAACCAATACACCATGTTGAAGAGGAAATGGATAATGTAGGTATAAATGTGAGTACCCAGTACAATGATAATTTGAGGAGCGCTTTGGAGGATGCGTTACGGGATTATCGTTCCACACCGCCAGACCATCGGCCACGTCTGCCACGACTGCCTACGCATAAAAAAAACCTGGCGCTGGTGTGCGCCCTGGACTCAATGCTAACTACTTATTTTAGTAACAGCCGGGACTTAACAGATACGCATTCAATTCTGTACTGCGGTGCTATTGCGGTGTGTCGCGTAGCAGGGGTCAAATTTAAACATGATTCTGTTGCGCGCCCAAAACCGAAAATACCAGCATGGCAGTGCAGAATTGAAAGACGTATTAATGAGACTAGGGTGCGCATCGGCAAGTTGGTCTGCTTCAGATCGGGAAATCAACGCCCGCGGGTGATGCGTTTCGTGAGACGTGCGTTTTTGGGGACTGGTATTAGTCCTCAAGAATATATTACACGTGTCGCGGAGCGCATCGACTTTCTGAAGCAGAAAGTTTATGCGTGGGCAAGTCGTCTTCGCAGATACAAAAAGCGTGTGGAAAGGTATACCCATAATCGTATGTTCCAAAGCGATCAGAAGTCTGTTTATAGAACTTGGGAACAATCAGACCAGTGTGTGAGTGATAGCGATCGGCCAGAGGATGCCGAGGTTATAGCCTTCTGGCGTAAAATCTGGTCAAGGCCTGTCACTCATACTGAGGATGATTGGATATGTCAAGTAGAGCGAGCATGTGAACCTATTGAGAGGATGCCAGATGTAAATATTGAAACTGCAGACGTAGCCAATGCCATCCGTACAGCATCGAACTGGAAGTCACCGGGACCGGACGGCTTACATAACTTTTGGTTCAAATGGCTACGTAGTTCACATGCTTGCTTGGCTTCACAGTTTCAATCATCCTTAGAGTCTGGATTGTTACCAAGTTTTATGACTAAAGGCATTACCCACTTGCTCCACAAGTCGGGTAGCACCGCGGATCCCACCAATTATAGGCCAATCACGTGCCTACCAACAATATATAAATTACTTACAGCCATTCTAACAAAGAAAATTAATTTACATATATCAGACAATAACATCATGTCGGTATGTCAGAATGGATGTAAGAGTGGGGCCCGCGGTACTAAGGAGCTACTCCTCATAGACATGGCCATTAGCCAACAGGCTCGCCGTAACCGAAAGAGTCTGTCCACATGCTGAATAGACTACAAGAAGGCCTACGACTCTGTGCCTCATTCATGGCTTCTGAGGGTGCTGGAATTGTATAGAGTAGAGAGTTGTATAGAGATGCAAATCTATGCACCTTCCTGAGGTCATGTATGGGGCAGTGGAGGACGGTTCTTCACTATCCAGGGTGTCGACAGGGTCTTGGTAACGGCGAACTTATTAAGATAGAGCGGGGTATCTTTCAAGGTGACAGCCTGAGTCCCTTGTGGTTTTGCCTAGCCTTGAATCCCCTTAGCACATTGCTGGGAGATTCAAGGTTAGGTTACAAGTTGCGCAGGAATGGTCAAGCTATATCCCACTTGTTATTCATGGATGATCTGAAATTATTTGCCTGCAGAGAATCCCAACTGACAGCGCTACTGAGGGTCACTGAAAACTTCAGTAGCTCTATCAGAATGGAATTTGGTGTAGATAAATGTGCAGTTATGCATGTAAAACAAGGTAGGGTAGTGCAATCTGATGGTGTACATCTATCAGATTTCACTCAGTTTAGATCAATCCTCGCAACTGATACCTATAAATACTTGGGTATGTCGCAAGCTTTGGGCATCAACGAGACAGACATGAAACAAGCGTTGCGGGAGCGATTCTTTGGTCGCCTGAAAAAAGTCCTGAAGAGTCTTCTTTCAGGCGGCAACAAGGTGCGAGCCTGTAACGGTTGGGTCATGCCACTCTTGATGTACTCTTTCGGCATACTCAAGTGGACTCAGACTGAACTGGACGAGATTGATAGGCGAGTCCGTTCACTGTTGACCACATATCGAATGCATCACCCACGTTCGTCTGTAATGAGGTTGTACATCCCGCGGAAGTGCGGGGGCCGAGGGTTTCTAAACGCTAAGACCCTACACAACCGCGAGGTGTACAACCTTAGGGAATATTTTCTTAAGGGCAGTGTGGATGTGCATCGGGATGTGGTTGCAGTTGACGGTGGCCTAACCCCGCTCTCTTTGGCGAAAGAGAACTGGCGCAGGCCTGTAGCTTTAGGCGTCGATGACCGCAGGCTTGTGTGGCAGAGCAAGGAGCTGCATGGTAGATTCTACCGAGCCCTTCACGGACCTGATGTAGATCAACTAGCTTCTGTGGCCTGGCTACGTTTTGGTAATCTCTTCGGAGAAACCGAAGGTTTTGTCTGTGCAATTGCAGATGAAGTTATCAAGACGAGAAATTACCGGAGGTATATCATGAGGGACGGCACAGTAGATATGTGTCGAGCTTGCAACCGACCTGGTGAGTCCCTCAGGCATATAGTCTCCGGTTGTTCTCGTCTTGCTAATAGCGAGTACTTGCACAGACACAACCAAGTAGCCAGGATCATACATCAGCAACTGGCTCTGCGATACGGGCTTGTAGACGTCGAGTTGCCATATTACAGGTACAGTCCTGAGCCAGTTCTCGAGAATGGTTATGCAACATTGTACTGGGATCGATCTATTGTCACAGATAGGACTGTTGTTTGCAACAGGCCTGATATTGTGATAATAGATCGATCAGAGCGCCGCGCAATGATTGTTGACATTACTATCCCACATGACGAGAATCTCGTGAAAGCAGAAAAAGACAAACAAGAGAAATATTTGGACTTGGGTCACGAGATTGTCGATATGTGGGATATTGATTCAGCAATCATTGTTCCGATAGTTGTGTCCGTTAATGGACTTATAGCCAAAACCCTCGAACGCCATCTAGAGAGGTTGAAACTAGGCAGCTGGGTCAAGAGTTTGATGCAAAAGGCAGTTCTTCTGCAAACGGCACGCATTGTGAGGAAATTTCTGGCTCTGGAGCCCTAACCACCGCTGACTTGGATCCTATTCCCGTCGTCGGTGGGAATCTATTTTTATATTTTTAAATATCATTTTTACTTTTTAGAGTGTTATATTTAAAAATGTAAAAGATAGGATAAATATGAAAATAAAGAGAATAATAATAATAAATCCTATACCTGGCAACACCGTAAAGTCAACAACCAAATTTTCTTGCATATTCTTATTTGAATTTATATTACAGTTTTACGATACAATTTATATATTTATACCACAACAAGAAGTTATAATACCTAAAATATACGGATTTACTTATAAAAGCCATAAAATTTAAGAAATAATATTATAGATAAATATACTGAAGATGACACCATATGTCAAAATGAAAAACACAAACAATAACAAATATAAAGGCAAGGAAATGTAATATAAATGTTGACCAGAGCCAGGAAAACAGCTGCAGCACGATTAACACCTCCGGACTCGTCGCTCAGCTCCGCCTCACAGCCGCCGGCACCAGCAACAGCATCGCCGGTGAGAGTTGAGACGTCGAGCGCATCTAGCGACGAGTTTTTCTCCCCGCCGTCGTTGCCACCACCTGTCCGCCGGCGAGGGAGAGGCCGGCCACCGAATGGCTTAGGACCCCGAGGCTCATCGGTCTCGAACAGGGACCCCGCTACCGGTGGTGATGTGCACCGCATGAGGTGGACTAGATCCATGAATGAGAATGTCATGCGGGCATATTATGTGGCTACAGAGGGTGGTACCAACCTTACGGCGTACCGTGATCGCATGCTGCCTCTGTTTCAGGACTTGGAACCGGCCGTCAACGTTTCGGCGCAGCGACTGTCGGATCAAGTGCGTGCAATCCAGCGCTGTCGTTTGCTGGATGACGAGAGGCTACGCTCGGACTTGCAAGGTAACCCTCCCATTCCTCCTTCCACGCGTGAACGTGTAACGGCAGTGATAGTTGACACACTAAGGCCGCAAAGTGTTGAAGAAGTGGATGGTGGGGATATACAAGTAAGTGCCCAGTACATGGATAATGTAAGGAGTACTTTGGAATGTGCCATCAGGGAATATCGTTACGAGGCCTTAGTAAATAGGCCTCGAGTGCCGCGTTTGCCCACGCATAAGAAAAATTTGGCACTGGTGTGTGCCCTGGATTCACTATTGTCTACATACCTAGACAATAGTGAAAATCTCAGTGATACACACTCAATTCTGTACTGTGCGGCTGTAGCGGCATGTCGGATAGCCAATGTCAAGATAGAAAAGAACATTGATATGGCTACCCGAAATAATGCTGTGCCGGCTTGACAGTGCAGGATTGAGCGTCGTGTCGCTGAGTCTAGGGCACTCATTGGCAAGCTGATCTGCTTCAGGTCGGGCAATACTCGCCCGAGAGTGATGCGTTTTGTGACCCGCGCCTTTGCAGGAACGGGTATTAGGCCACAAGAATAAACGTCGCGGGTCACAGAACGCATCGACTTCCTGAAGCAGAAGATTTATGCGTGGGCAAATCGTATCAAACGTTATAAAAAACGTATAGGCAGATATTCCCAGAATCGCACATTCCAAAAAGATGAAAGGTGGGTGTATAGAAATTGGGAGCGACCCGGTCTAGGTGTGGATGATGGAGGTCTACCAGATGATGAAACTACAAATACGTTCTGGAGTAGCATCTGGTCGACCCCCGTTAGCCACACGGAGGG
This sequence comes from Euclidia mi, assembly GCA_944739405.2. Taxonomy (NCBI): domain Eukaryota; kingdom Metazoa; phylum Arthropoda; class Insecta; order Lepidoptera; family Erebidae; genus Euclidia; species Euclidia mi. The sequence goes on along the minus strand of OX123206.2, from coordinate 5,455,720 downwards.
TGGTTGGTTTAGGGATGTCGAGCGATCATGTGCAGCAATCCCTAATATGGATGCCGTAGCTATTACAGCTACGGATGTTAGTTGTGCAGTCCGTCCGTTACCAAACTGGAAAGCGGCAGGTCCGGACGGATTGCACAACTTTTGGTTGAACTGGCTGCGTAGTGCACATGCTCGTTTTGCGTCCCAATTCCAATCATCTCTAGAATCAGGGACGCTGCCAATTTTCTTAACAACTGGCATTACCCACCTGCTCTTCAAAACAGGAAGTACCATGGATCCAAAAAAATATAGACCTATAACCTGCCTACCGACGGTCTATAAACTTTTTACATCCATTTTGAGAACCAAACTGGCCAAACATATATATATATACTAACAAAATCATGTCCAGTTCTCAAAATGGATGTAAAAGTGGGTCACGTGGTACTAAAGAGCTACTCCTTATAGACATGACCATTAGCCAACAGGTTCGCCGCAGCCGAAAGGATCTAGCGACATGCTGGATAGATTATAAGAAGGCCTACGACTCTGTGCCACATACATGGCTCTTGAGAGTGCTAGAGTTGTACAAAGTGGATCCAACTCTATGCACTTTCCTGAAGACGTGTATGGGGCAGTGGAGTACGGTTCTTCGCTATCCAGGATGTCGACGGACTCTCGGATGCGGCGATCCTATAAAGATCCAACGAGGAATCTTCCAAGGTGACAGTTTGAGTCCCTTATGGTTTTGTCTAGCACTGAATCCTCTTAGCACTTTGCTCGAGAATTCGGGGCTAGGCTATCGGTTGCACAGCAGAGGTCAAGTAATATCTCACCTTCTTTTCATGGATGACTTAAAACTATTTGCCTCCACTGACCTCCAGTTGACAGAGTTAATAAAGGTAACTGAAAACTTTAGTAAGTCTATCAAGATGGAGTTCGGTGTAGATAAATGTGCGGTCTTGCATGTAAAGAAGGGCAGGGTTGTGGAATCTGATGGTATAGAACTATCAGATTTCACACAACTTAGATCTCTATCTGCAACCGAAACCTACAAATATCTAGGTATGTCGCAGGCACTAGGTATTGATGAGGCTGGCATGAAACAGGCGTTGCAGGAGCGCTTCTTTGGCCGTCTGAGAAAAATCTTAAATAGCTTTTTATCAGGCGGTAACAGGGTGCGCGCCTGTAACGGTTGGGCCATGCCAGTCTTAATGTACTCCTTCGGCATACTTAGATGGACTCAAACAGAACTTGATGCCTTGGATAGAAAAGTCCGTTGTCTATTGACTTTATACCGGATGCATCACCCGCGGTCATCAGTAATGAGATTGTACATCCCGCGGAAGTGCGGGGGTCGCGGCTTCTTAAGTGCCAAGACCCTCCATAACCGCGAGGTGTGCAATCTCAGGGAATATTTTCTCAGCACTGACGCGGGTGTCCACCGTGATGTGGTCACTGTGGACAACGGGCTTACCCCATTGGGTCTGGCTAAGGAGAACTGGCGCAAACCTGCCGTACTTGGTGTTGAGGAGCGCAAGGAGGTATGGAAAGGTAAAGAGCTGCATGGACGTTTTTATCGGGCCCTGCATGGACCCGATGTAGACTTACCAGCTTCTGTGTCCTGGCTACGTTTTGGCGATCTGTTCGCCGAAACAGAAGGTTTTGTCTTTGCGATTATGGACGAGGTTGTCATGACGAATAACTACCGGAAGTATATCCTGAGGGATGGGACGGTTGACATATGTCGGGCATGTCACCAGCCTGGTGAATCTCTCAGACATATAGTATCTGGTTGTTCTCGTCTTGCCAACGGCGAATATTTGCACAGGCACAACCAAGTAGCTAGGATCATCCATCAGCAACTTGCCTTAAAGTACAATCTTGTAGACTCTGAGATACCGTACTACAGGTATGTGCCCGACCCAGTTCTTGAAAATGGTCGTGCCACCATGTATTGGGATCGATCTATCATTACTGATAGAACTATTGTGGCTAACAAGCCAGATATAGTAGTGATAGATCGATCTAAGCGCCTTGCAATGATCATCGATGTCACCAATCCCCATGACGAGAATCTCGTGAAAGCCGAGAAAGATAAACAAATAAAATATTTGGATTTGGCTCACGAGATTGTCGACATGTGGGATGTGGACTCGGCGATCATTGTACCGATAGTCGTGTCAGTTAATGGTCTCATTGCCAAGAGCCTCGATCACCACCTCAAGAGGCTCGCGTTAGACGGTTGGATTAAGTCCTCCATACAGAAGGCAGTATTGCTAGCCACGGCTCGTATCGTCAGGAGGTTCCTCTCTCTGGAGCCCTAACCACCGGTAACTTGGTCCCTGAACCCGATACCGGTGAGCCCCGTAATTTTATTTTATATTTTTATATAGTTTTTTTCTAAATCACATAAAAATGTAACATATAATTTATGAGAGAATGTTAAAATAAAGAGAATAATAATAACCCCCTCTGGGGCAGTCGTTAATCTCATCATGAGACTAACGCAATCTCAGAGGGCAGAGTAACAGCTTTCAAACATCACCTTTATCGTGTAATATAAACAAAAAATGTATTTCAAGATGAAAAGAAAGCTTACAACTGCAGGGCAGCTTTGTGGCGAGCTGAATGTGTGTCGCGACACTGCGGTCCCGAATGCTTCAGAGAGTCGATCAGGGCCTCGTCTCCGGCTTGCCTTTATTGGCTGGCCGGAGTGGATTCCCAAGAGTGCCCGCAGGACTCTCAACTCTGGCTTGCCTTGGTCGGCCGGCCAGAGGGAAGCCGCAAGACCTATTAGCTTGGGGATGGAAGTGTCATTCTCAAGGGCGTAACTACGGGGAAAACCGGTCCGGGCCTCCGTTGTCACGAGGCCGGTGATGGCGAAACCGGTGCCGCACCGCTCGATACCCCTAGCCACTCGCACCGGTGTTGCCCTCTGGCTGCCTTTATGGCAGAGTTTGTTTGCTTTGGGCGGCTGTTTAGAGAGGGCCCATCTAGTGAGTTGGCGAGTCACCACCTGCCACGCGGACGGATGCTATAGGAGTATCACTGGCAGGTGCCGTTTTTTTATCCATAGTATCATTATTACCAGTCCATTTAATACCCATCCCCATAAACCAGTAAATTAGACTCCACATATTTGCAATAGTCCTACATTTGCTGCGGCTAGTCCATAGCTGTACTCAGTAGTGCAGTTGTGGAGGCTGCGCGGCATGTGTCCCATCCCATTTTAGATTAAAGTTCTCTACGGGCCTCTGCACGTTGGATCCATATCCCCGTGTACGCCTCCCAAAGGACCGGTTATTCTACTATAAGATCATAATACCTTAATATTATACATTAAGGTATTTTTTTTATAGAGTGTTATATTTAAAAATGTAAAAGATAGGATAAATATGAAAATAAAGAGAATAATAATAATATAATAATAATATTCTACCACATTCACACAACACCACATAGTCCCAAACTAAGCAGAAGCTTGTACTATGGGTACTAGATAATGGATAAACAATTCGTCTTAAATTAGATCCATTGGTATAACTGCTAGCCTAATGTCTTATATTTAGTTTTACATTATATCATACATGGCTAATAAAAACAATAGTGTACATAAAGCCTCATAATATACATATATTTGCAATATTAGCAAAAACTAGGATTGCGTTATAACTCAAGTAGTTATCGGCTACCTGCTCGAACTAGGTTAGACCTGTGACAAACGACAATATTATGTACATGTTTGTATGCTAATATTATAACATAGTGTGTAAGTAATTAAGCTTATCAATATTAAATTTAATTTAGGCAGACTATTTATTATAAATTAATATAATTTATAATAAATAGTCATAATAATCCTCTGTCACCAACAATTTTCAATCTTTTTATAGAAAAAGCAATAAATAAAATAAAGGACTCTGACATTGGAGGGATTAAAATGAATGGAGATCGCATCTTTTTCATACGATACGCAGATGACATTGCGGCTTTAGCTGAAAATAAGAACGAATTGGAACAACTGCTTAACAATATGGATAAATGCTTTAAAGAAATTGGACTTAAAATTAACACAAAGAAAACAAAAACCTTGACAGTTACCAGAAATTTGCTCAGCAATAATCAAATCAAACTAAACAATATCCCTATAGAAGAAGTAAAATCATTCAAATACTTAGGAAGCCACATTACTAATGACTCGAAGTGCACCCAAGACATTAAAGCTCGAATTTCAATAGCAAAGACAGCATTTAACAACAAAAAATATATTCTAAAATCTAAAATAGCAAAACACATAAGAAAACAGTTCATCAAAACATACGTCTGGAGCATTGCTCTGTACGGAAGCGAAACATGGACAATGACCCAACAAGACCGGGAAAGACTAGAGGCATTTGAGATGTGGTGCTGGAGACGCATGGAAAAAATTAGCTGGACAGAGAAAAAGACCAACGCGGAAGTATTAAGAATCGTCCAAGAAGAACGCAACATATTGGCGACAATCGAAAGGCGAAGAGGAAAGATGTTTGGCCACCTTATACGACATGACGACTTCATTAAAAACATCATTGAAGGTAAAATAGACGGAAAGAGAGGAAGGGGCCGACCCAGGAGAGCATATATGGACCAGATAAAAGAAAGGACGAAGGTCATGTCGTATAAGGAGGTCAAGGTACTGGCCGAAGATCGTGAAATATGGCGTTTACTCCACCGACAAGAGCGACGCTCTTAAGTTTCAAGAAAGAATAAATTAATAAAATAGGAAATAAAATAAAGATTTACAAACATTTTGGTACGTTAGTAATTACACTTAACCCTAGAAGCCCAATCTACGTAAATTTTACGTATACCGCGGCGAAATATCTCTATATCTTTTCCGTTTACCTTCGGATCGCTTTAAACTCCCGAACCAACTCAGCGGCCGTCAGGACTTCGCAGGACACCTTTGCGTCATCTCGGTAAGTTCCGCCATTCCGGTGGAATGATGATGTTGCACGTCATTTCGACATATAATTGGGCTTTGCGTAAATTTTGTAATTATTTCAACTTTCTTTTGTTGTGATTTATTTGAGTTATCTGTCTTGTTTAAACACATTTGTCAAAATATAGTATTATACTGGTAGGTTAAATATAAGATGGGGTCCCATCGACATCTAAACCAGGACAAAATAGCTTCAATTTTAGAAAATGACGGCGATTGTTCTCCTGGAATTCGGACTCCGAGCAAGAAGCTTGTGTAGATGAAGATGATGTCAGGAGTGTTAAAGAAGACACGATGATCGACCACAACGAGGATGCAAGCCCAACAAGCAGACAAGCGGGCCCTGAAAACCATGCTTTTCTGGAATTGGCTAATCTTGAGGTAACTTCATCGACTTCAATCTTTACCTTGCCTCAGCGGTCAATACGTGGAAGACCGTTTATGGTCAACTATAAAGGGACGTACGGTGGAAAAGACTTCTGCTATTAATTTTATATGTACAAATAGAGGACCAACACAAATTTGTCGCAATGTTGTCAACAACAAAAATTAAGCACAGATTTGACGGCACTTTGGATGCAAATACGACTGGAGGCACCCACTTTGTAGAGGACTGTACGTGACAATATACCAAATTTAAAAAAAATCGGGTACCGCCATCTTCAGAGACTACTAATGATGATCCAAAACTGAAGAAACAACGCTATTGCATACTTTGTTCATATAAAAAAAGGCGGATGACCAAAGCGTAGCTTGCTAAAAGGCCATATACGAAGAACACAATATTGATATTCATCAAGACTGTCTTTATAGACTGTTCTTTTCTATTTTAGTAATAAAATATTATTATAGATTTATTAGATTTTTGAAAACTTGTAAAATAAGTAGATTTTTGTGATAATTACCTAATTATAAAAAAACAAAACAGTTTTTAATTTTTGTTGATTTTTTTTCCCTTGATTCAATGATAGTAATGTGATTGAATTAATAAAGTAGTATCATTAAATATATTTTATTTTTCATTTAAAACTGTATTTTTAATAACTTATGCAAAAAAATATTGTTAACTAGAAAACAATAAGAAAACTCAGCGATTTTATTTTTACACGTCAGTTTTACGTATGATTGGGCTTTATAGCAAGTGTAATATGATTGGGCTTCTAGGGTTAATATTCCACATGTCACGTAATAAGAAATGTAATAATAATATTTAGACAAAATTTTTAAATGTCATTTTAAAACTTCTAGTAATTTTTCTGTGTCGTCGTAATTGAGTTTTTGTAAATATTCTGTTACTGTTGTACATACATACATACATACATATCGTCACGCCTTTTATCCCCGAAGGAGTAGGCAGAGGTGTATTGCTACACCCACTTTTCGCCAGATATACTTTAGTCCCACGTAATAAGGGGCGAGCCTATTGCCGTACCGGGCACATTACCAGACTCCGTGCTGCTACTGAGAATTTCGTGACAGAAAAACCCAATAACACTGCCCGACCCAGGAATCGAACCCGGGACCTCCCGATCCCACGCGCACATTTATGCCGCGAGACCAACGAGGCAGTTACTGTTGTACTGCTTATTTTATAGCTAAGACTATATATATTCAGAAATTTATATTTATTAGTTAGTAATACTTTTTTGTCACCAGATTTAAAAATAGGAGTACCTACTGCTTTTTTAAACAAGCGGGGGAAAACTCCTTCTTATAAGCATAAATTAAAAATATGTGTTAATACTGGCGCAAACATGTATTTGAATTTTTTAATAATATTGTTAGGTATATTATCCCACCCCACTGCATACACTTCTTTCAAACCACTTATGATACTTATTACTTTATCAACGTCCCTATCCAGCATCACGAAATAATTTAGCGATGGCGATTGGCTAGTTTGAGACAGAAAGCTACTTGATTTAGGAATATTTTCCGTTAATGATCTACCGACGTTAAAGAAATAATCGTTTATCTTATCAATTGCCGATATTGAACTTATGTCTGTTGACAGAAGTTCTAGTGGTGCTTCTGAATGTTTACCTATAAATGTATTCTTTTTTATAAATTTCCAGATGAGCTCACTATTTTGCCCTGCCTTTTGCAATTGATTTTTGTCATATTAAATTTTAAAAGATTGTTGCAACGATTTCTGTACCTTTTGTATAATACGGAGAGTATTTCATTGTCTGGTGCCAATTTTAGTTTTTGATGAAGTTTATCTCGATGTCTTATGCAAAGAAACAAAAAAAAATTATATATGTATGTTTATCCATTATCTAGTACCCATAGGATTGGGAGGTCTCGGGTTCGATTCCCAGGTCGGGTAAAGTGTTTTTGGGTTTTTCCGTTAGGAAATTCTCAGTAGCAGCACGGAGTCTGGTAATGTGCCCGGTACGGCAATAGGCTCGCCCCCTATTACGTGGGACCTAAAAAAATTCATGGTGAAATGTGGGTGTAATATTACACCTCTACCTACCCCTTCGAGGATACAGGCGTGAGTCTATAATAAATAAATAAAATGCAGTGTGCTAGTTTGCCACTAATGAGTATTTACGAATTTCCACTGAATTTCACCCTATTCATCGTTTATTTATTTGAAACGAATATCATAATTTTATTTTATGAAAATATTTATTTGCAGAGCACTTAAATGAAAGTGATTAGCATTTGCAAATGTTAACAACATTTTTATAATGATATTGGTAGTGCCATCTACCTTTCCATTGAGAACTAATCACGTCAACGTCAATGGTTCGTCGCTGCTCAGCCAATCCGAGCGATCTTTTTCATAAATCCCCTCCCGAAATACCTCGCTATTGGCCGCCTTGCTCAACGACGACGCAGAACATTCGAGAAGCTCGAGAACGTGTCCGCCATACCGCACCGCACCGCTATAATTATTACCGCTTATACAAAACTCTACAAAACCGCTCGCGAGTGAAAGTGATTTGTGTAGTGGAGTAAATCAAGCAGCTTCATCTCAAAAACACCAGGAGACTCCCCTTCTAAGAAGAAGAAGATTGCCGTGCAAGGTAAGAGGTTCCTTTCTACACCATGCTTTCTGTCCCATTCCAATCCTCTTCCCTTATCCAATGCTTAGGCGACCAGAACTCGCCATCCTTTAGATACAGTCCATTCCTTCTCCAAGTCGCCTAGAACCTACGGTTTCGGTGTAACGCCGAACCATTTTTTTGATCTTTACGTTTATATTTACGTTTTCATACGTTATATCGCTATACCTAGGCAGTTATAGCACCTAGCTATACTCCTAGTCTATTCACATAACCGTCACATGGTTGTTTCCGCCCGCATCAGTAGGTAAACTTTTATGTAGCTACCTACTTACTCAGTTATTATTTCTGGAACTATCATAGTTGTCTTGTAAATCTCATATTTCGAGCAACTTTTAATTCCACAGCTCTAAAGTGTTGCCTACTTAGCCTACTTAGGTAAAATAATAGGTACATTAGATATTCTTATTTTGTTTCGGTCTCATTAGCTTATACTTACGTAAGCATGTCCCAACAAAAGAAGTCACGCGTGTCGGAAGACAAAGAGATGACAATCTTAGAAGCAAAACGTAATATTTTATTTGAGCGCATTCAAAACATTTACGAGCGTTCAAAAACCGCCGCTATTTCTGATAGTAATAGGAAATCATTCCTTAGCTATTGTATGACAGTAGATAATATTCGAACAGATTTTCATAAGTTGTTAGACGATTATAACACAAGATTACTTTCTATCAATCCTGATGAACAACCGAATTATCAGGCGTATACCTCATTCGAAGATCTTTATTGTAGTATTAAGCGTATATAATCGCAATTGGAGGGTAAAAATTCGGCACAGCCCGTTTCCGCGGTTCGCAAGCCGAAATTACCGCCAATCGAGATTATGTCGTTTGACGGAGATATACGAAATTGGCCGTTATTCTATGCGAGTTTTAAGTCTACAGTGCACGTTAATGGTTCTCTGACAGATGCTGACAGGTTGTACTATTTAATAGGTAAACTGTCACCGAAGGCCCAGTCCGTATTTGCAGGTGTCACACCCAGTGCTGAGAATTATCAGGTCATATTTCAGTCACTACTTGATAAATATCAAGACACGCGCGACCTAGCGTCTACCTACTTTGACCAAGCTTTAAATCTTAAACTGTCCGGTGCCGCATATGTCTCGAATTTCCAGCTGTTTATAGATAACTTCGTAACCGCGGTTAATTCTCTTAGGAACTTAAAATTAGAAGATCTTTCCGACTTTATGTTGCTTCAACTCGCTTTAAAAAAGTTTGACACTGATACAATTCGTGCTTTCGAGATGACGGAACGCAATAATAAAATACCTACTGTTTGAAATAGAATTAGTTTTTATTATAAGTCAAATCGATTAGATCGATTGAGTAACATTTTGTTTAGTCTATTGAAAATTTCTGACAATGGTCACACTGAACTGTCACTTCCGTTCGCTTCGCGTTGAGAAATTACCACGTTGTCGACTCGTACGTAAAATAATTGTTCGCCTTTTGAAAAGCACATCATTGTAGCTACGCGAATAAGTAAACCGCTTTGAACGCCGCCTGATCTAGTGCTGGCAACGGTAAATTGATTGTGAACTATTGATTAATATTTGTGAAAATTGTGAATCTGGTATCGACTTCCACGTGCCAACGTGTCCTGAAAACGTCGCGTTTGAAGCTTAATAGCTAAGTATAAGATACTTTATTCATTTATTTTGGCCAATATACTTGTATGAATGTGTCTAATTTAGCTCAAGCCTGACATCAGCCAGGATAGCGGGTAAGTGAAGCACAGTATTGATATTGATTGATTTCAGTTCATCACTGCGCAACGCAGTGCATTGTGTCTGGATCATTGTCTATCGTGGTCAGGTAGATGTATTACATCTTCCACTGCGCACTTCTGATACACCTTCCTGCCTGGCTACGGTAATTCTAGACATAATTTTTGGTGCAGAGCTGTAGTTGAAATTTAGCCGCTGTTGCATTACTGAGTATAAACTCAGATTGGTATGAGCTTGTATCTTATCACCTTGTAGACAGTATTGTAGTGTTTGTCAGGTCAGTTATTGTCTAAAATACATAATATTTAATTGTATAAGTTGACCTAGATAATTTGAAACACATTGTCACATAACCTCAATCAGTAATTGTTGATTTGTTTTGTTGGAAAATCTAACTTAAATTTGTTGTTGCATTAATAAGTCAGTTTGTTTGGATACATAACAGCTGTATGTATCAATAAATTTAGTAAATTTAGTTTATTGCATATATTCATAAACATAACAACCAACTTGACCTTGCCACTTGGGCGGGTCACATTAATAAACTTTGTTTTGTCATAATATAAAGATAATATTGTTAGGTAACACATATTCTGTGCTTACTTCTTATTGTATATCATAAATAACACAGTTAGTCTGTCTGTTGCAAATAATTAATTAATTAAGTTATAACTTTGATAACTTTTGTGTTTGTTTCAATATACTGAAACCTTTAATTTTGTTGGGCAGTAAATACCTGTCACTTGCCTACACTTGCAGTAAACAGGCTAATACTTTGTTGGTTTCAAAGAATTGAGAAAAATTAAGTTTTGATTGTTAATATTGTTTAACGCTTGTCCGGGCTCTTTTGAAATTTTGATTATGTCAGCTATCAAGGACTTGCGTGCGGCTGCTGGTGCCATTGCATCAGATTTGCGCTGGTTTGCCTCGGCCAATGCTTTAGTGAACCGGCCTGATCGCCAGCAGGCCTTACTTCAGAGGTACGAGCGGATTGATGATCGCCTGGCAAGTGTGGAACAGCAATTCCGCACTTTCAGCACTTGCTGTCTTGAAGTGTCAATCAATGATTTCACCGCTGACCAGCGAAATAAGGTCAGCGAAGACTATGCCCAGGTCTTAGACCTGTATGATGCTGTCTCCAATACTGCGAGACAACTAGTTGCCGATAGGGAAGGGCAGCCCGGCCTGAAGCAGGAGCTTCCTAGGTCAGCACCGGGGCTGGTGAGTAGGCTCCCTACTTTGGACCTCCCCCATTTTGATGGCTGCCTAGGAAGCTACCTGGGCTTCATTAATTTGTTCGACAGCCTAGTCAATGATAGGGCTGACCTTCGGCCGGCACAAAAGTTGGCCTATCTAATGTCGGTACTGGATGGGGAGGCAAAGGGCCTCATCCAGCATCTGCCCGTGTCTGACGAGGCGTACCAGACGGCTCGGGACCTAATCACCCGTAGGTACCATAATAAGCGTGGCCTCGCCGACACGCACATTGAGCAGATTTTGGGCTTGCCGACGCTCACCCGGGTCTCTGGGTTGCGCACCCAACTGTTGAACCCGCTTTTGGTGGCCATCAACGCACTTAAGTGCCTTGACCTGCCCGTGGACCAATGGTCCTATCTATTGGTGCACATTGTGCTGAAGAAGCTGCCTGCCGACCTGAGGTCGCGTTTTGAACAGCGCTTTGGTGGGGATAGCGCGACCCATCTGCCCCCCTTTGCTGACCTGGAGAAGTTCCTGGAGGATGAGTGCCGGGTCTTGGACAACTCCGGTGGTGACACGCCGGCTAAGTCGCAGCCGCCCAAGGTCAAGGAGCAGGCTCGCGTTCACACCCGAGCCAGTGTTGACCGGCGCCCTCCTCGCTTTGCAGTCACGCAGAGCCCAGTGGAGTGCTCCTACTGCAAGGTCACGGGGCACAGAACGGCCAGTTGTAGGGCATTCTTGGACCTACATGTCGCCTCTCGTAGGCGCATCACGAATGCCCGCCGCCTTTGCTTCTCTTGTTTGGGGTCCCACTACCAGCGAGACTGCCCAAACTCTCGCCCCTGTCCTCACTGTGGAGGACAGCATTTGGACATTCTCTGCATGAATGCCAGAGAGGTAGGCCGCTTGTCCAACCAGCCGACGCCGCGCACGGGCGGGTGTTTTGAAGGTGGCAGCCGAGGCTCACCGGCGCGTAGCCGAGAGTCGCCTCGCTCAATTGATCGCCACTCACCCCGCTTGGAGAACCGTAGCGTGCGCACGCCTCCTTTCTCTCGCGCACCTGAATGTGCGACCGCCCAGCGTCACCAGCACCATGACTGCTGCCCCAGGTATTCCCCTCCTTTGGCGGAGCGTCCCCGCCTTGACTCGCGCCCACCTCGTTTTGGGCGGGTGCGTCATTATGACCCCCCACAGATGGCGCGCGGATCGAGTCATCGCGCTTTTGAGGACTTCAAGCCGCACCCTCATTTTGACTTGCCAGGTCCTGGCCAACGGTCGCCGCCCAGGCAACAATAGGTCATTGACCCCTGCCCTATAACGCCAACCTCCCCCATTGAGACCGTTATCCTACCAACGGTTGCTGTTAGGGTCTGGGGACCCACGGGGACCTCTGTTGTTGTCCGTGCTATATTGGACACAGGTTCACAAGGTTGCATAGTTTCCACTTATTTGGTAGGGCAGGTTAAATTAAATATGGGCTCTTTTCCGAATTGTATACGGGGCATAGGTGACGTAGCCTCTAATGTTGAAGGGCAAGTTAAAGTTTTGTTTGGCCCTGTTGAATCTTCACACCCGAGGATTAAAACCTCGGCTATTGTGTTGAAGAATATTTTGGGCATGCATCCACAGAAGCAGCTACCTGCTGCTGTGGTGAATTTGACATCGGGATTGGAACTGGCAGACCCCAAATTTGACACACCGGGACAAATCGACTTGTTGATTGGCTCTGATGACCTCGGTGGAATTTTGATTGGTGGGAAACGGGTCTTGGTGCCAAATGGTTTGACTGCCATCCCGACCATATTTGGATTTGCTTTGATGGGACCTGTACCTAGGGACCCCCCTCCACCTGAACTTGACAATTTGTTGGCTGTAGGCTCCGCTCTCTCTGATGCGGTTCAGAGGTTTTGGGAGGTAGAGGAGCCCCCTCAAGCTGCCCGTTTGAATCCAGAACATGAGGAGTGCGAGCTGTTCTTCCAGAACAACACTGGTCGACTCCGTTCTGGTCGGATTATTACGAGGCTTCCCTTCCTGTCTGTTCGGCCTCCGCTTGGTGAGTCACGACCTTTAGCCGAAAAGAGGTTGTTGGCCATGGAGCGCCGCATGGGTCGTGATCCGGAGCTCAGACAGAAGTACATTGAGTTCATGAGGGAATATGAACAGTTGGGACACATGTCTGTGTCAAATTTGGATTGGCGTTCGGTGGAGCATTACTTTCTCCCGCATCATGCGGTATTGAAGCCATCGACTGGCAAGCTGCGCACAGTGTTTGATGGTTCTGCGCAGACTTCAACAGGCGTATCCTTGAACCAGTGCTTGCATTCTGGTCCCAAGTTGGTCAAGGACCTTTGTGACGTCATCACCAGCTTCCGACGACATCAGGTTGTCTTTGTGGCCGACATAAAAATGATGTTCAGGCAGACGATTATCCACCCTGATGACCGTCGCTTCCAGCTGATCCTTTGGAGAGAGTCTCCTCGCGATCCCATGGTCGTCTACGAGCTCAATACAAATACGTACGGGTTAAGGTCAAGCCCCTACTTGGCAATACGTTCTCTTTGGGAGCTCGCAGACCGCGAAGGCCTACGTTTCCCAAGAGCCTCCGCCATCTTGAAGGACGATATTTACGTCGATGACATTTGCTCGGGCGCCTCCACAGCGGACGAGGCGATCCTTCTGCGGGACGAATTGATAGGTATATTGGCCTCCGCTGGTTATGAGTTGCGTAAATGGATTTCCAACTCACCAGCGCTTTTGGAAGGCTTGCCAGAGGATCATCAGCAAGATCCACATCTATTTGAGATTGTTGACAACCCCGCCATGATGGCTGTTCTCGGCGTTCAGTACAGACCAGTCCAAGACATCTTTACGTATAACGTAGACTTGAAACTGCCTTGTTCTTGGACTAAACGTCTCGTGTTGTCTACTGTCGCCAGAACCTTTGATCCGAACGGTTGGATTTGTCCTATCATATTTTGGGCAAAATGCTTCTTGCAGAAGCTTTGGACAGCAGGATTGACCTGGGACGAACCTCTGCACGGCACTCTTGTTGAGGAATGGACCTCTTTTGTATCCTCACTTCCTGCCGTCAACGAGATCTCCTTGCCTCGTCCCATCCTTCCTCCCGGGAAGTACAAGGCCACCCTTCACGGGTTTTGTGACGCCTCGGAACGTGGTCACGCCGCCGTGGTGTACTTGCGCACAGTTAGTGCCTCAGGTCAGGTGAGGGTTTCCCTGATCATGGCAAAGAGCAAGGTGGCACCCCTTCGGACATCTCTGACCATTCCAAAATTGGAGCTCTCGGGAGCAGCCCTTCTTGTACGCTTGTTGAACCACGTGTCCAGTACTTTGGGTAAAAGCATTTGCATTAATGGGACCTACGCCTGGACAGACAGCCAAATTGTTCTTTGTTGGTTGAAGGCTTCTGTCCACACTTTGGAGGTATTTGTCGCTAATCGCGTTTCCCAAATCCAGAAATCCGAAGTCAAACTTGTTTGGAGACACGTGCCAGGTGAGCTCAACCCCGCTGATTGTGCCTCGCGCGGATGCTTGACGCCTAGTTTGATAGGTCATTCGCTGTGGTGGGGTCCGGAATGGTTGAGTCGACCAGAAATTGATTGGCCTCGAACGCCAGTTTTGAATACTTCTAATTTGCCGGGTCTACGAACACTCGCTCTTGAGAAGGTAGAATGCGCCTTCGACCCCGATTTCCTGTTGAATCGTTACAGCTCCCTCGACAAGTTGTTAGGTGTTACTGCTTGGATAAAGCGTTTTGTTTTTAATTTTAGGCACCCACAACAGAAACGTCTGACACCGTTTCTCTCACCACAGGAACGACAGGAGTCCCTCACCTTTTGGGTTCGTTCTGTGCAATTGGCGCACTTTGAGAAGGAGATTGCTATCCTCAAGTCAGGGAAATTGAAATTATCGGGCGCTGTATCTAAATTGAACCCCTTTTTGGACGATACGGGTCTCTTGCGCGTTGGAGGGCGTCTCAAGAACGCCAACCTCCCTTACGGAGCACGTCACCCCCTTTTGTTACCTAAGGACGGTCATTTGGTACGCTTGTTGGTAACTGACCGTCACCTTAAAAATTCGCATGCTGGTTGTAATGCGCTCTTGGCCATTTTGCAACGCGAATTTTGGATTTTGTCTGCCCGAAGAATTATTCGGAGTGTAGTCTTTCGCTGCATCTCTTGCTATAAGCTCAAGGCTTCTACCATGCAGCCCTTGATGGGAGACTTACCGGCAGATCGCGTAACTGAGAGCAGGACGTTTGACGGTGTTGGCACGGACTTCGCAGGTCCCTTTTTGGTGAAAACGTCGACACTTCGAAACAGCAAGACTGTTAAGGCCTACTTGTGTGTTTTTGTTTGTCTCTCCACAAAGGCCGTACACTTAGAACTGGTCTCCTCGCTTACGACCGAGGCGTTTGTAGCCACATTTGACAGATTTGTATCCCGCAGAGGGATGCCTTCCTTGATCCGTTCTGACTGCGGCACTAACTTCAAGGGCACCTATAATTATTTGAATGATGTTGTTAATTTCCTTGAAACCAACAAAGCTGATATAGGTGATAGGCTTGCCCGACGTGGGATAAATTGGTTGTTTTCCCCACCAAATTGTCCACACTGGGGTGGTATATTTGAGGCCGCCGTAAAATCGGCCAAAACACACTTGCGCAGGACAATCGGTGAGTCTGTTCTTACATTTGAGGAACTCGCAACTGTGTTTGTAAGATTGAGGCCGTTTTGAACTCTCGGCCATTGTGCCCGATCTCCTCAGATCCGAATGATTTGGAGGCCCTTACGCCGGGCCATTTTTTGATTGGTCGCCCACTTGTCGCCTTGCCTGAGTACCCCTATATTGATACGAGACCTGGTCGTCTCTCGCGTTTTGAATTGGTACGCCAGATTACTCAGAGCTTTTGGAAACGCTGGAATTTGGAATATTTGCACATACTCCAGCAACGCGTTAAGTGGACCGACAAGACCGATCCACCCAAGATTGGAGACCTCGTTTTGATCAAGGAGGCTAACCTTCCGCCACTCAGATGGCGCAGGGGGCGCATCCTTCATTTGGTAACTGGGGCTGATGGAGTTCCCCGATTTGCTGAGGTCTTGGTGGACGGTTCGATTCTGAGGAGAGCGGTTGCAACATTGTCACGTCTACCAACCGATTAGCGGACCGGTAGGCCGGTCCGGGGCGGGTGGATGTTTGAAATAGAATTAGTTTTTATTATAAGTCAAATCGATTAGATCGATTGAGTAACATTTTGTTTAGTCTATTGAAAATTTCTGACAATGGTCACACTGAACTGTCACTTCCGTTCGCTTCGCGTTGAGAAATTACCACGTTGTCGACTCGTACGTAAAATAATTGTGCGCCTTTTGAAAAGCACATCATTGTAGCTACGCGAATAAGTAAACCGCTTTGAACGCCGCCTGATCTAGTGCTGGCAACGGTAAATTGATTGTGAACTATTGATTAATATTTGTGAAAATTGTGAATCTGGTATCGACTTCCACGTGCCAACGTGTCCTGAAAACGTCGCGTTTGAAGCTTAATAGCTAAGTATAAGGTACTTCATTCATTTATTTTGGCCAATATACTTGTATGAATGTGTCTAATTTAGCTCAAGCCTGACATCAGCCAGGATAGCGGGTAAGTGAAGCACAGTATTGATATTGATTGATTTCAGTTCATCACTGCGCAACGCAGTGCATTGTGTCTGGATCATTGTCTATCGTGGTCAGGTAGATGTATTACATCTTCCACTGCGCACTTCTGATACACCTTCCTGCCTGGCTACGGTAATTCTAGACACCTACACTAGATAGTTTATTTCGTTCATCAAAGATCAGTGTAGAATATTTCATAATACACAGTCTAGTTCACCTAGCCCGTCTAACACTAACAGCAGCAAACAAAGGTTGAATAAATCGCGAAATAGTAATAATAACTCGGTCCCTAATCCACAATATTACGTAACATGCTCAGAATCTAATAAAATTAATTCACAGAAGTGTCTGTGCAGTAATATAGAGCACGACCATTTCTACAAGTGTCCCGCCTTCAATGGTTTAAATCCAACTGCTCGTTTCAAGTGCGTAAAAGATAACAAAGCATGCATTAATTGCTTAAGTATAAAGCATAAAACGAGTGATTGTTCTAGTAGAACGAGATGCCGCTCATGTAATCAAAGACATCATTCACTGCTACACTTCGATAAAGGTAACCCGTTGTCAAGCCAAGCCGCTAAACTTGACACACTTACGTCGCAGGTGCAGGCTACGATAACTGCGCCTGCCACGATTCAGAATGAAATATCGTTGTGTACGACATCCATTGCGCGGGCGGCACGCACGCGCGGACGGCCTTCGCGCGCTTGTAGTGATCAGAGCAGTGCTAAGCCGCGATGTATGGCGTCTATGACTGTTCTGTTAGCGACAGCGCAAGTTATCGTTTATGATGTTAATGGGTCGCCGCACATGGTACGTTGTCTACTAGATAGCGCGTCTCAGACCAATTTAATAACGTTTGAGTTGTTCAAACGCCTCGGATTGTGGAATAACTTTAAAAATACGAACTCAATAGTCAGAGGGATCGGCGGTTCAGAAAAACATTGCAAGGGTTCCGTGGATATCAAAATACATTCGCGTTTTGATGGAGACATTAATTTTAACATTTCTTCGCTTATCGTGGAGCGTATTACGGACACATTGCCAAACGCTAATGTGGACGTGTCGCTTCTCACACACCTCGAGTCATTGCCGCTGGCAGACTCGGAGTTTGCGAATCCGGCAGACATTGATGTTTTGATCGGAGCCGCAATATTCCCGCACTTGCTACTAACTAAAGTGGTACGTAGTGAGCAAAATAACTTACCGCCCGCTATTGAGACGGTATTTGGGTATGTGATTATGGGTACCGTACCTACATTACATACTTCTCAATACGTTACGTCTTGCTGTTGTTCTGTTCTTCAAGAAAACAATATTGATTCTTTTCTCAAGCGATTTTGGGAGCTTGAAGAGGTTACCGCACCGCCCTCAATGAGCTCTAAAGATCTCGAGTGTGAAGAACATTTCCGCGCTACCACTGTTCGTGACGACAGTGGCAGATACGTCGTGGCGTTGCCATTCTGTGGTGACCCTTATTCGTTAGGCGACTCGTACGCTGCTGCGCTCAGACGTTTCCATTGTTTGGAACGTAAACTTGATGCATCACTTAAGTTACGCAGCGCCTATAATGACGTCATTCGTGACTACATAGATAAAGGTTTTTTGAGTGTAGTTGTAAACAACGAGGGCAACTCTCTACCCTCATATTATATCCCGCATCACGGCGTAGTTCGCGAAGATAAAACCTCTACTAAACTTCGTGTGGATTTAGATGCAGGTTGTAAGACTACATCGGGTCAGTCGATTAATGACATTTTGCATGCCGGCCCCAATCTACAGGGTGATTTATTTAACATCATAATAAAGTTAAGATAAGTGCACCAAACGCACTATGCTGTCTACAGTGGCTCGACTATGGGACATAATGGGTTTTGTGGCTCCCACAATTTTGTACGCCAAGCTCTTGATCAAAGAGCTTTGGCTGTCAAAGTGTGAGTGGGATGAAACACCCCCTGACCATATTGTCGCCGCTTGGGGCCAGTTTTGTATTGAGCTTACCGCGCTCAATCAAATTACTATTCCGCGTCATCTTGGGTTGGTAGATGGATGTACCATCAACTTAATAGGTTTCGCTGACGCCAGCGAGCGTGCTTACGGCGGAGTCGTATATCTGCAAGTCCGCATTGGTTCTAACTACTCGGTGCAGTTAGTTTGTGCCAAGTCTAAGGTCTCGCCTGTTAAAACCATTTCGGTTGCGAGACTGGAGTTGTGCGCGGCCCTTCTGCTGTCTCAGTTGCTCCGCAAGGTTCAAGACACAGTTTTGCCCTACTACCCTATTAATAAAATATACGCATTTTCCGACTCCAAAGTAGTGCTCGCTTGGATTCATTCTTCTCCTCATCGCTGGCAGACTTTTGTCGCCAACCACGTTAGCAAATTGATTGAACTGGTTCCTGCTACTTGTTTCAATCACGTCGCGGGTATTGAGAACCCCGCAGATTGCTTGTCTCGTGGTGTCACTCCACTTAATCTTCTGCATCATCCCTTGTGGCATCGTGGACCTTCTTGGATTTCCCATGATCCGTCAGAATGGCCCATGCAACCCTTTGACCACAGTGCAGAAGACGAAGATGTACCCGAACGGAAGTCTGTTTCTTATCCCGTGATTGCTGAGGTTGCGGAGTCTCCCATCAATGCACTCGCACTACGCATGTCATCGTGGTCTAAGTTACTCCGCGCCATCGTTTATGTCTATAGGTTTCTTAGGCACCTACCTAATGAGACTTTTGTATCAAGTACTGATATCTAATTCGTAGAATGTAAGTTACTACGAACTGTACAGGCTGTTCATTTAAGTAACGACATTCAAAATTTGAAAGACAATGTACCTTGTTCTCCCGCTATCATTAGACTCAAGCCGTTTCTCGATGAACACGGCGTCATACGCGTTGGGGGTCGTCTGTCAAATTCGGATGAACCTTATAACTACAAACATCCTTGCATTCTGCCGCGACATGATCATGTTGTTGACCTTCTTGTTGATTTTTATCACAAGAAGCACCTCCATGCCGGTTCAGAGTTGCTTATGTCCTTACTTAGGCATAAGTATTGGATTTTAGCCGCTCGACGAATAATTCGTCACAGAATACATAAATGTAACGTCTGTTTCAAATTTCATCCGCGTCCGACTTTCCCTCCCATGGCCGATCTCCCTAGCCAGCGCGTCAACCAGGTTACTAAAGCGTTTACACACACCGGTTGTGATTACGCAGGACCACTGCAGTATACGCCAGTGCGTGGTCGAGGTGTTAAAAGCCGTAAAGCCTGGCTATGTATTTTTACATGCTTAACGACGCGCGCTACGCATATTGAAGTTGCGACAGATTTAAGCACGGTGTCATTCCTGGCAGCCCTTAAACGATTTCTCTCACGGCGCGGCCCTATACAGTGTTTGTACAAGGATAACGGCACTTGTTTTGTGGGCGCAAGCTCTTATTTACGCGACCTTTATAAGTTTCTCAGGGAAGAATATCGTACTCGTCTTCAGGAAGAACTTTCCATAAATCATATTGACTGGAAGTTTATTCCACCAGCATCACCACATTTCGGTGGATGTTGGGAAAGCATGGTCAAAGTAATTAAAACGCATCTCTTCAAGGTTATAGGTCAACAGATCCTCTCTTACGAAGAGCTTTTAACTGTCCTTGCACAAGTCGAGGCACTGATCAACTCGCGTCCGCTCACGGCATTGAGTAGTGACCCTGCAGAACCATCCGCGTTAAGCCCTGCACATTTTCTGAGCACAGTGCCATTATCGTCGTTTCCGGCTCCTGAAACAGACTCTTCAAGCTTGCTCCAGAGACATACTCTGCTGGATAAACTCGTGCAGTCGTGCTGGCGGCGCTGGCGTGCAGAATATCTACACCAGCTTCAGGCTAGATCCAAGTGGAATAGTCCTGCATCCCCTATACAGGAGGGTACGTTGGTCGTCTTAATACATGATAATGCTCCGCCGCTTTCATGGCCGTTAGCTATCGTACAGAAATTGCATACTTCCAAGGACGGTACAACCCGCGTTGTTACCGTGAAAACCGCTAAGGGGAGCTACGTGCGCCCTGTTGTACGTCTCTGTCCGCTTCCAACTCAGTGAGATCTAGCCTGAAGTTGGGTCTACCTCTTAGTTTAAGTATTTAGTTAGTAGTTTTCGCTGTTATTGCGTTTGTAGTTTTCGCTATAGTTAATTTAGATTAATTTTATTATCATATCGCTGTCTTAGCCTATTGATGGGTTATGCGGTAGTACACCCAACATAGCTAAGTTCAATTCTATTTCTTTTAAAGGCAACCCTTTAGGGCCGGGGGGATATGGTAGCGCCATCTACCTTTCCATTGTGAACTAATCACGTCAACGTCAATGGTTCGTCGCTGCTCGGCCAATCCGAGCGATCCTTTTCATAAATCCCCTCCCGAAACACCTCGCTATTGGCCGCCATGCTCAAGGGCGACGCAGAACATTCGAGAAGCTCGAGAACGTGTCCGCCATACCGCACCGCACCGCTATAATTATTACCGCTTATACAAAACTCTACAAAACCGCTCGCGAGTGAAAGTGATTTGTGTAGTGGAGTAAATCAAGCAGCTTCATCTCAAAAACACCAGGAGACTCCCCTTCTAAGAAGAAGAAGATTGCCGTGCAAGGTAAGAGGTTCCTTTCTACACCATACTTTCTCTCCCATTCCAATCCTCTTCCCTTATCCAATCCTTAGGCGACCAGAACTCGCCATCCTTTAGATACAGTCCATTCCTTCTCCAAGTCGCCTAGAACCTACGGTTTCGGTGTAACGCCGAACCAGATATCGTTTGAAAAACATTAATGAATTAAATGAAAGTGTATGCAATAATAACAGTAATAATGTCAATAATATTTAAATTACAATTAAAATAAATTGCCTTATTTGTTTGTTAACTAGCACTAATTATACTTATTTATTGTTAACCTAATTCATGAATGTTTGTTTTTAGTCTGCTAAATAAAATTAATTCAGTGTTATAACGAAAGGGTTGGCATCGCAGGCGTTCCTTGGCTTTGCACTGATATGCGAGGCGGATAATATCTGCTGCAGCCCCTATAAAAGGTAAACTTTAAACTTACTTCTTTTGAAAAGCTTTATGTGAATTGAATACTATACATTTCACGGTTTGAATTAATGTTTGCACTATTGAGAACTATACAAAGTTTGATTCTGGTATGCAAATTCTGCGTATATTTTGCCGACTGCAGTACTTATGAGGTAGAACTGGTGTGTTATTTTAATTATATTGGCAATTTACTGTTCCCTTAATAACGTTTTTGATTGTACATTATCATGTGAAATGGAAATTATATGCGTTGTACAAAATGTTGCACTCTAAGTGTCACAAAAGATTTACCTAGTACCAAGTTGCCTTACTACAATGAATGGAGCTTTACAATTTCTGAAGTTGCTTGTTTTACTGACTAGTGGTGTGCTATCAACAAACATAAAAGGATATTCAAAATAAAAGACAAAAAAACTAAGAATGGAAATAATGTAGCGATTATAAAACGGAAAATTAAACCATAAAAAATGTCACATTGTGCACTGTAATAGTGAACATTGCAAGACTAACATTCTTAGATCAAGTAAAAAAGGTTTAAGGAATTCATTGGATCTACGCTATTAGTATACTTTTCGGATATCACAGATGGTCGCCAGAGACGAGCACCAAGCTTAATCCAGGGATCTTGCTTTCATACATTTCATTTTGTAAACCTGACAATCAAAAGAAACGGAACTGACAAAAATCTTAAAAATACATAATCTCTAGAAATAAATAAATAAAAAAACAGAACTGTATTATGCAATTACTCATGACTAAGTGTTCGCTACAAAATCTCGTGTAACTCCTAATTTCGGATATTGGGAGCTCGTTATCCGAACATGCGCATCACTAAACTACCCGAGAGCTAAAGTTTCTAGGAAGTTCGTGCTGATATACTTGAATGGATGAATGTGCAGTGTTGTGCACGAACTGCGCTATGTTAAACATTTCAGTATTGGAATATTTGCTGTAGTGATGGGATGAACTTAGCTGCTCTAGGATAATTATATCCGAGTTTTGTATTAAAATGATAAAGAAATTAGTCCTGTATACAAATTATACTACTGCTGGTTTTTACTGCGAAAATGGCTAAGCAGTTGACAATGCTGGCCAAGTGTGGATTGGCAGACTTGTGTATTGAGAGACACGTCTCATTTCAGGTTGCTTCACATTTTTTCCAATATATCACATTTTTATATCATTTGGATACAATGATATAGATATGGATAATGCATAGTCAGTCCGTTGGTCATAAAGTCACAAAAAAGGCTAGTGACCTTACTTTTCCATGACAAAACATCTACACTAAGATATTTTAGGACATGTATTAATCATGATAATCGTCCGTCGATGGTCGTTGTAGTCCACCGCTGTATACAGGCCTCTACAATAGCACGCCACTGACCTTGATCTTCGGCTCTGTCTATCTATCTTTTGTATGAATGAACATTTTTAGGCGATAACATTGTCATGTAAATACAAATGTCATCAGAACTGGAACATTTCCAAACCAAACAGAACACAACTCATAACGTATTTGAAACAGCCAACTATATAAGAGAATATCACGATGCTTTCAAATTTGATAGTTGCTGCCATTGCAGTCAGATTGCTATCACACGGAATTAGCCGGGCGACACGCAAGTGAATCGACGCACAGCCGTTTATATATTCCATACATAACGTCTTTGTTTAGTTGATAGCAGAGCCTTGATAATATCCACATGAATAGACCGGCTCGATCGTAAAGGAATTAGCCTCTCAGAATATTGACGTAAAGTAACAGTTTGTGTACTGTTGTGTTTTGTTTGGTGAATGAGAGTGCCGGAGGCCTCATTTCCTTTTCCTTGTCCCTCGTTCCACTCCTCCTCGTACTCCTTTTGCCTATCCACGCCAGCAATGCAATTTATTGTGAATTCCACCAGTTTTGTTATCCGTCTGCACGTTTGCCTCCTGCTTAAACAGTAGTTGTAAGAGACTTTATATATGTACTAATCAATAACATTTTGAAGTGCATCTATAAAAAATAAAAAGCCTGGCCACTAGAGTACTTCATCTTATTTGCTAGCGCTGCTCAAACACTCGAAATTGCGAGAAATATAGTTTACTCTAACTCTTAAAAAGATTTGCTAGGATTTTTTTATTAATTTCGTTAGTGTAGCGCACTGCTGCTTCAAATCTCAAAAGTTTGAAAGTAGTTAAACGCACACTGAAAATTAGATGATTAATTTCAGAATCGCACCTGGCTAAGTTACACAGATTTTGCCAGTGTTCTTGCCGTAAATCATAAAATTATTCCTTAGATTAGTCTACTTCTAGCATATTCTAAAACACTCTATAGCATATTACAACTGCTGTTTTGGTGACATGAAATTAGATAATTTTCTCTTTCACTCTTTAGTAAAGACACCTGTAGCCAGCTTTTTGTCTTAGAAAAAATGGCCAACGTAAGCGATAGAGATATACAAATTATTTGAGTCTCATTATTTCCATATCCATTTTTCATACGGATATTAATTGCAACTTAGTATTTCAGTCTCATGGTGGTGCATGCTTATAATAATTAAATAATGAATAATGTTTAAAAGTGGTGCATACTTATAATAATTAAATAAATAATGAATAATTATGATATATTTGAACTGTCAACTCTAATCTGTTTGGAATTAAATAAAGCCCTATTATTTCAGTCCCAAGAAATACGTTTACATATTATTTTCGTCGGCACTAGTGTACACTAATACACACAGTAATAAAAATATAAGAATCGCTATCCATTTCTATCACACGCTATGAGATCATATCTTGCACTATTGCGTGTCGATATCGATATCTGATTCTTAATACCGGGCTCCAAGATTTAAAGGAATTTCTGCTTTGAATGCGTTTGATGATGTGTATTTATAGTGAGATCTAATATGTGAACATTTCAAGAAGCTTACAAAAATATGTTGTTCATCTTCTGAGGTTCGTTTATATTCTTTGTCTTGGATACTATTAAGCTTGCACTACTCTTATCTATATACTTAAACTAATATTTATGAAACGGATTTCGATGCAGAAATTAAAACTATAATTGGAAATAAAGGCAAAATATTGTCACCCGGTCGTTTCGGTATAAATTCCATCAACTGTGGCCACCATTGGCCACCGTATGACTGACATCCCTTTCTATCGGATAACTAACGATTTATACCTGTTATACAAATTTGAGTATTCCTTAACTTAATCTCATGACCTCGTCGTTCAGGTCATTCACTCGTGATCAACACAAAATTCATCTACAGGAAACTTAGTAGAGGAAATAGTCATGTACGGCAACTTACATAACATTGAGGAAGCGTTCACTAAAGTTATGATCTAGCTAATTATTAAACCCAGCTTAATACTTTAGCTGCTATTCAAACCCATACTTTATCTACAACCAACATTTAGTATAATATGTTATATTATCTGTGCTAACATGAAATGCTTCAAAAGCTGGTCTTGGCGTCCAGCTTTGAAGTACGTTTATAGCAAATGTGATTTTTATTTGATTCCCCACATGGCTTTGTGTCTTTTGAACGAAACACAGTTATCAAATATATTATAAGAATTTACCACTGCATGTCTGTTTGCAAAACATCTACCAATAATGCTAATAGTGGCGAGTCTTTGAAAACAAATAAGCTAAGTCCAGTTATGGTAACCAAATAATTCATAAATATACTCATATCTTATTTATATAAATATACTAGACGTCGCCAGCGGCTTCGTCCGCGTCAATTATACATATAAACCTTCCTCTTGAATCATTCTATCTATTAAAAAAACGCATTAAAATCCGTTGCGTAGTTTTAAAGATTTAAGCATACATAGGGACAGACAGAAGATAGACTTTATTTTATACTTTGTAATGATGCGGCATACGAGCAGCGAAACACTTGATGGTAAGCGATTACCGCCGCCCTTGGACTCAAGCAACACCAGAGAAGTCACAAGAGCGGTAACGCCCTTTGGGTTGGAAAAAAGTATATGAGGAGGAGTAGGATAAGAGAGAGAAGGAATAGGGGATGTGGCCTTTGGCACTCTCACTCACCGAACGAAACTCAAAAGTATAGGTATACTTTACATCCATGTCCTGTGAAAGGCTAGTACTTCTCTGGTCGAGCCGGCCCATACATGCAAAACAGCAAGGCTCTACTTCTTATAAGGCCAAGGCTGGCCGTCAGCTTCTTGTACTCCATTCGGTCATCCCATGCCTGGGCTTTTGAGTCCAAGGCCTATTTACTGGTTCACCGAGATTTGTAGTGAGTCACCGTATATTAATTTTCATCAAAACATACACCATTTTTATAGGGAGTCTATATCCCTGAATCCCTGTATCTATGAGCCTATATCCTTGAAGGAGTAGGCAGAGGTGTAATATCATACCCATATTTCGCCATGTTATGAATTTGTAGGTTGCACGTAATAAGGGGCGAACCTATTGTCGTTACCGGGCACTCATTTTATTATTTTTGTCCGGCCCCTAAAAGTTGTGGCCTAATTTTATATAGGTAGCCTATAGCCTTTCGGAATAATTGGGCTATCATAGGCAATAACAATTTTTAAAGTCCGACTGCTAGTTCCTGAGATAAGCCGACATTATGTTTTAGCCTTTTTAGCCTTTTGCCCGGCCCCAAAGGGTCGAAGCGTTATGTTATATAGCCTATAGCCTTCCGGAATAACTGGGCTATCGTATACAAAAAGAATTTTTCAGATCCGACCGGTAGTTCCTGAGATTAGCGCGTTCAAACAAACAAACAAACTCTTCCGCTTTATTATATTAGTATAGATATATAGATATTCGGGGTAACACAAATCTCCTTTATTGGGCGGATACTATATAACCGTAAAAAGTATTTACACATACAAACTACTTAGTACAAAGCAAACTTGGGCCAATATCATAGAGCCAATATGGCGACGACCATTAGAATTTAACAAAATACTCGACAATCCGTATTTTGCGGATATACATATGTTGTCGACTCGAAATCTTTATTTTTTAATGTTTTATTATTCAGGTAAGGTTTCGATGTACTCCTTGACGAAATTATTAATATAGGATTATCGACATCTGTTAGAATCTTTTGGAGTTAACAGATAATTGTGACTGTCAATTAATGATAGACAAATAATTTGCAATAAAATAAAATTGCGACTATAATTAAAGATCTAAGCTATCCTATCTCTCAAGTTGGATCAGACTGCTCACGGTGTGCCAATTTAATTTAAAATCGGTTAAGTAGTTTAGGAATCCATCGCGAACAAACATCGTGACAGGAGATTTATATATATTAAGATGTAGTATACATATATAATTATATAAATTACACCCAGACACAGATCATCGTACGCATCACGCAAATATTTATCCCGGCTGAAATCAAACCCTAAATGTCCGGCCGAGAAACTAAAAGGATTCAGGGTCAGTTTAGCCGGATTTGTTTAACCGCTTAGACCTTTAGATGCCGATAATTTATCTAATCGACACCATTTATTAACGTTCTCTTATTCATTTGATATTTGTTTCATGACAATCTGGAACACAGTCGCTATACGAGGTGTTGATATGCATTCGTAAAATACATATATATTCAGGGGTGAATATACTTCTATAATTGAATACAAATATTTTTTGCAAATGCATTTCAGCACCCTGTATATGTATTACTTCTTTGTTTCTTTTCGAGTGTGTAAGTGGCCGATTCTGGTGTCGGACTTTAAAGACCCGAAGGCTGCCAACATGGTCCAATGATTCTTGAACAGGTGCGACGGTTGTGCGTATTCTCCGCAGCATGAGAGCGCTCTGATGTAAATTTACAACAAGTGGGGGCCCATCTAAGTTGTGACCTCTGCAAAAGTTAAACATATTCGCAATAACGAATGGCAAGTCAAGTTATGTCAGGCTGGAATCCTTTAGCAAACTCCCCCTCATACCTTCAGAGCCGCTCCTTATTGTGTTAAGTATCGCGCTAGTGGCACATTCTACGCTTACCTCAGAACTCTGCACTAATACCTATATCCTATTATGATCGTTAGAAAACCAACATAATGACAATCTGACGATACTTATTTGATTTCTCAAAAAACTTTCACAGTCCAACACAGTTGGATCCATTCCACTTATTATTTGATTTCATCTTGATGGAGACCTTTGACCTCGATACATTTTTCTCAATAAAAAATAAATGAAGTGCCTCGCTCGAAACTGAATTTTTGTAATAAAATTTTCTTGAATTCTGAAACGGAGACCTAGAACTGATTTTATACTTACTTTTCGTTGTCATCATCTATTCAGCATGGAAAATTGTATAGTCAGCATCATATCAGAGTACAGATGTCCACTGTTAGACGCCTAACCCCGCTGTGTTCCACTCTAGAACCTTGCTGCCCGATAGGGAAGCGGATGGGCCATCGGGATATCGAGCTATGTGCCTTTCCATTGCCACTTCAGCTTATTTAGACTACTCGGAGAGCTGAGGCAATGAGGGCAATGGAAAGGAATAAATGGAAATTACTTTTTATTTGTATTGTATTCTACAATGTAGTCTTATGTGGCACAGCTAACTTATATGGGAGGAAGAGGGCTCTAGTATAACAGTAATCAATAATTTATTCATTATATCTTTGTCCGTGTGGTGACGGATTAAGAATACGGATGGTCACCACCCCATATGATCCCATGGGTGTCGTAAGAGCCGACAAAGGGAGTATATTATCCAGAGAACAGCACTGTAAGAGAAGGAAAACTTGATACAAACCCTATACCAACCCTTTTGGCTAGCGTGGTATAGTAGGCCAATTCCTCCTTTCAAAGGAGAGGCCTAGTCCAGCAGTGGACTGTTTAAGGCTGATGATGATGATGATATCTTCGTAATTAATATAAAATTATGCTCTATATTGTCTTCTTTCTTTCTCCTAGCGTTATCCCAGTTTCAACCCAGGGTCCGCTTACTAGTCTAACCGGATTTGACTGAATATTAGCTTTTCCACGGAGCGACTGCCTGTCTGACCTCCGCAACCCAAAGGGATAGCGATATTCCATGGTTTAGACTAGTGTCAGTTTATTCAGAGATAGGTACTTACATATAACGACTGTCAAAGATCTTCATGACAACCGGGATCGACGGCTTAACGTGCTCTCCGAGGCACGGGGCAAGCGATAGTTAATTATTATTCAATACGCACATAACTCCGAAAAGCCAGTGGTGCGCGCCTAGGATTCAAACCCGATACCCTCTGCATGGCAGTCTGTTGGTATCTCCACTAGGCTATCGCTGCCTCTTTATTGTAATAACAAAAAAAATATAACCTGTATTTGTTGGTATTTGATTACCACATTGAGGGATTACCGCTACCACATAACATATTACTCGTCGTTCTCTTTCAAGAACAGTCAAGATTTGACAGAATATAAGCTTTTCCACGAAACAACTGCCGCCTCAAACCAAAATTCCAAATATACATATTTTGTTATTTAGACAATATCAAAATATTTGAAGGTACCACACATACATACTGTGTAACCAAAGAAATATAACCTTATTAACGTAGTCCAACCTCTCTGTGTGTAACGACAGTCATAGACCTTAATGACAGTGAATACCAACTCTTTACCGAAACGCGGAATGATGGGATTTTACCTTTCGGTCACGTGATTTATAGATATAAATCAGGTGGCAACGAACATACTTATCCCCAGGAATTGACAGACGCTTTTCGCCACGGTTCCCTAACGCCGATTAAATATATCAGAATAATGTATAGTCACTCGTAGTCTTACTCGCCACAACTTGGCCATTGAGACGTCGTATTGCATCGTTTTTTGTTGCTTTTTGTTCTACTCCTAAGGGTTGTCCGTGTGGTGACGGATTAAGAATACGGAATGTCAGCACACCATATCATCCCAAGGGTGTCGTAAGAACCGACAGATGAAGCATATTATGCAGAGAACAGCACCGCAAGAGAAGGAAAACTTGATACAAACCCTATACCAACCCGTTTGGCCAGCGTGGTATAGTAGGCCAATTCCTCCTTTCAAAGGAGAGGCCTAGTCCAGCAGTGGACTGTTAAAGGCTGATGATGATCCTAACTAATAAGGTCGTAGCGTGATAATGCATCCTCAATTGATATAGCCAATCCTCGTAAATGACGCTATAGTAAACTAAAATAATTTTCCAAATCCATCAATTAGTCTGCGAAATAATTCAATTTTAACAAATATAAATACTCTTCAGCTTTATTATATTAGATACACTTTACCCGCGGCTCCACCCACATTAATTATACAACTAAACCTAACTCAAGAATCACCTTATTTATTGGTGAATATAGTACGTAATAGCAGTGATAGCCTAGTGGAGAGACCGACCGACTGCTACGCAGAGGGTTTCGATTTCGAATCTACGGGGCATACCAATGACTTTTTGAAGTTAAGTGTGTAATAAATTGTTAGTTATCGCTTGTTTAACGGTGAAGGAAAACATCGTGAGGAAACCTGCATGTCGGAGAGTTCTCCATAATGTTCTCGAAAGACATGTGAAGTCTACCAACCTATGGCCTTACCCTTCTCACAGTGAGAAGTGACCTGTGCCCAGCAGTGGGACAGTACATTTACAGGGATGATAATGATGATCGTACAAAAGGCAGTTCGGTAGTTTTTGACTTCATCGCGTTCATACAAACAAACAGGTAGAAAAGAGTACTTCATTTAATAATATGTATAGATAGTAAAGGCAATATATTATAGTATATTATAATACATTGCTCTTATACAATATCGTATTACCAATATCCTCTTCCTACAAAGTCTATTAATTATGATATCATATTTGTACGTACTTGCTACATACAAAGTTAAACACACAAACTTGTTATCAGCTTCCCACGTACTTAAACCACATGTTGTAACTGGTTCACACTGTTCTTACATCGCTTTTTAGTGCCTAGTTTTGGCTGTAGCTTGTCTGTCAGTCAGTCAGTAACAAGGATTTTATATATTAAGATAGTGCATTATATTAGAGTCGGTATTTCATTGATATCGAAAATGTATGTTTATAACATAATAGAACAATTTATATTTTAAATTATCAGACAATAGAAATGTAAGAAAATAAATGTAAGTAAATGGTAAGAGACTGGTAATCTATTCGCCGCATAATACGATTATAATGAGGAAGAAAAACAGTACAATTCAACTTCTTTCGTTCATTATCTACAACAATCTTAATATATAAAATCCTTGCGTTACTGACTGACTGACAGACACGTTACAGCCGAAACTATTGGGAGCAGGAAGCTGAAATTTGGCATGTATGTTCCTTGGGGACCGTAGGGGTGCACTAACATTTGATTTCCCGAAATTCCCACGGGATCGGCCAAAACGGGTAAATTTAAAAAAAAATGCAGGCGTAGCTGCTGGCGTCCTCTAGTGTATAATAAATTCAAAATGCACTAAAAGTCAACATACCATTTGAACCACCTAACATACTACAATAAATACTTCAACACATAATTGACATCGACACCTCAAAAGCTGGCCCAAAGCAAGATCAGGCTTGCGAACAGCAGGTGATAAATAAACCCGTTTGGAGGGCGAATGGCGAATAGGGAAAAATGGGGAGGAAAAGGGAGAGTTCGGCAATGGGGGACAAGATTAATCGGCTTTATCGACTGAAGGGTAATCACTGTGATTGACAATTCAGTTTAGGTGGATTGTGTATTCGGGGGAATACTTAATGTAAAGGATTGTTCTTATGTTATGTTTTTGTTTTCGTGATACATGGTATTTCTCATGTGTGCGAGCAAGAAGTGTGTTTAGATATTTTGTTATAAAATCCTTGTTGGAAGTTTGGTCTGATATATGAGACGGGTTTCATGTCATATGAAGTATGAATATCGCCTGTGGTTTAGTGTAATATTTATGCATGACATAGATGTAAAAGGCGGATTTGATACCGTAAACCTTTTCTGAGCGTCAACCTTTAGATGAAACAGTGACGAACTAAAATAAGTGTAATTACTCGTATGGAATTATTTAATTTATACGTATAATTTTTCAAGTTGTTAATATATTTTGTTCGAACATGTCGCATATGATGGCGAACTCATCACAAATTTACCACACAAGGACAAGTCAGCTCGCGCTAACGCGCAAACGCAGGGTAAACTTGACACACCATTAACACAAACGTACTCCTTCCACAAACAGTAAGCTTTGTCATCTGAACCAGAAAACATTCACTGCTGAACACAGGATTTCCTGGGCTCCGTACACAGATCGATCTAATGCCTCTCGCACCGCAACCGCTAACTGTAATCCCTGTAGTGTTGTTAATAAACATTACGAAGGATCTATTTCTGCTGTTTTGTTCTTAATGCCCAAAGACCAGCATTTCTTTTAGCTTTGCACCCTGCCCACTGCCATTTCAGCTTGACTATTCGGAGAGCTATTTTGACGACTTTAGGTTCTCCTACAAACTATCAACACGTTTATTATAATACTCAGAGGTTGAATGTTATTGGCATGTTATCGTAACTAGATCGTAAATTGAACACTGTGTTAAAGTCCAACTATAGACGTCAAATTGGACGATAATGACATTAAATTAGCAGAATACCGATTCTGACTTAATACAAAATCTAATCTCATTTCGTTCAAAATATAGTTTCAATGTCATATAAAATACGAGAATTGGCCTTCTGAACAATGTTTCAATAAGTTTCACAGCTATTTAATATCATCGCAATAAACAGTCTACGGTGCACAATAACTAAGCCACAATTACACAGATTATCGTATGCAAATACATTTGTTTGCTATCTGTGGTAATTGTTGACCAAATACGGCACATTATCATCTACATTTTCGTTTTTGATTTGGAGGTTAATAGTGATTTTTGGCGTAATTTTCTTGAATGTATGTGTTACCATTAATGATTACAAAAGCGGTCGCTCACTATATAGACCTAATGAGAAGGCTGAATGTCACTAACAGGGTGATAGGTGCTCGGATTGACCCATTTTTAATTCAATCATCTCTCTGAGAAACTGCAAAGAAATTAAATAGCTCTGAAACTTATTAAAGCATTATTGAGAGTATCATAATAAAAGTGTTGATCGGGCGACAAAAAATTAAGTTCACTTCAATAGCCTGGCTTGGTTACAATAAGAATTGACCGTATTGCAAATCCATCGTTCCTTCCTGGCTACCATGAAAATACTATGTTAGTCGTTACGTTAAGTGTCTGGCCCCAAATATCTAAACAACACTAGTCTAAACCATAATATAATAGCAATCTTTTTGGGTTGTGGAGGACTTACGGCAGCCAAAGAGTACCTGCCGCCTAGAAAAATCTGATAATCCAATTATTTTTTCTATTCATACCAGTAATTTTTTATATTCCTGAGATAAGCGCGTTCAAAAAAAAAAAAAAAATCTTTTTAGCCTTAACTTAGTAAGGATTTAAAATAATTACGCGATATGGCGCCTTCACGTAAATATTTATATGTGTATAATTCGCGAAAGAGTGTTGAAATCTGGTTAGAGCAGCAAAATTTTGGATTCAGTCGAAAAATGGTGGTGCCTATCTATAGTCGCTATAGCCGATGATCACCTCGCGGGCAAAACTGCAGGTGACGTCTAGTAATACATAATTCCAATCAAAATGGCTAAGAATCAATCTTTGTCTTCTATAAATATTTATTTTGTAGTATCTCTGTGTTATGAGGGTAGCGATAGCCTACTGAAGATGCCAACAGACTGCCATGCAGAGGGTACTGCGTTCGAATCCACGGCGCGCACCGACGACTTTTCGGAGTTATGTGCGTATTGAATTGTAAATTATCGCTTGTCCCGTGCCTCGAAGAGCACGTTAAGCCGTCGGTCCCGGCTGTCAGGAAGATCTTTGACAGTCGTTATTGGGGTCAGTACCTATAAATAAACTGACACTAGTCTAAACCATGGAATATAGCTATCCCTTTGGGTTGAGGGCAGACAGGCAGTCGCTCTGTGGAAAAGCTAATATTCAGTCAAATCCGGTTAGACTAGAAAGCGGACCCCGGGTTCTAAGTGGGATAACGCTAGGAGGGTGAGTATCTCTGTATTATAACGGGCTTTATAAAGGCTGTCGCAACTATTGGTATTCTTAGAACAATGCTGCACATCACACTACTCATTCATCCTATTGTGGATCACGGACAACTTCTGCGTCCAACTTGTCTAACGTACATACATACATATACTCACGCCTTTTTCCCGTCGGGGTATGCAGAGACAACGGAACGCCACTTGGTTTTATCCTTACAAACCTCGCAACTTGTTCAACTTAAGGCCTATCGTAAACAAACAGCTGTACTAAAATAGCCTACTATAAATCTGTACCTATACTTATATATTAAATGCTTGCTTTACTGACTGAGTGACAACAGTAAAACTATTGGGCAGGAAGCTGAAAGGAGATGTACCATTTGGCCATACATTATGGGCCTGGCACGGACAAACACGATACCATGTGTGTTTTGAAGATAAATGACTAGTCTATTAAACTGTATAATTTTTTTTTACCTAACTTTTGGTGGAAATAAGATACGAGATATTTGAAATGGAAATTATTCCACAACTAAATATACCTCAAAATTGAATTTTAACATAAATATAATACCTAGATGTAAATAAAGGTACGTCTTTGTGTCATAAAGAACAAAAACTACATAAAGAGAGGCCAATAATAATGAATAATCATCTGTATACTAGGGAACCTCGTACTATGTATACTCGTCCAAAAAAACTAACCACAATCACAAACACCGCTGCATATTCTTAGCATGGGTGAGAAGGTAGTGATCATTATTATTGAATTTATATTCAATTACATTACAATTAAAACCGTACGAAAACACCAATAAATCAGAGCAAAATATTCACGATGCGCAGTAGCAACACGAATGACATAACAGATTAAAAATGTGTTGCAAATGGTTTGAAAAATATTTCTACCATCGATTAAAAAACAAAACGATTCTTACCGATTAATAATTATGGAATATATAATAAATTATGTATTTCTTGATTCTTATTACAAATATATTTATAAAGTAAATAAAAGATATTGTTTTCTAATATAATAATAAAAATATTATTTCCTTAAAACAATTTCTACCTACCATACTTCATTTTATTTTTAATGCTGGCAACATAAGACATTCATCCGCTATTACCATAGCCTATTCAAAATAATAATCTTTAAAAACTAAAATCTTTCACCGAACCTCTATCAAGAAACGAAAACGATGTATAAATTTTAAAAATTATATGTTTAATTTCAACGATTCACAACTTTCTGGCCGCTACAGGCCGTATTTGGTATTTCTCCTTTGGCATGTTGGTAGGGTTTCACACGGGATCAGGAGAAATGGTTAAATACAAAAATCAGTGCGTAGCTGCGGGCGTCTTCTTATGTGATTTTACATGTAATGAGTCTGATTATAAAAAAAAAAATTATACATGAAATTATTGTTTTCTTAACGGTGACGGAAAACATAGTGGGGAAACCTGCATGTCTGAGAGTACTCCATATTGATCTCAGAAGACATGTGAAGTCTGCCTTCTCATAGTGAGTACAGATTCATGCCCAGCGGTGGGATAATATATTATATACACTTCTGATGATGCTGAATGAGAATTAATTGCCGCAATTTTTTAATAGAGCTGGCATCAAAACGGCTTTAGGTCGGGTAGATTCACTACTACGAATCTCATAAATTTTGTAGACTACGCAGCTGCCGAAATGGATAAAAAAAACCAGGTCGACGCAGCTTCTTTCGATTTTAAAAAAGCTGCTTTTAAGGAAATTCGTAACTGCTGGGTTTTCGCCAAATTTACTCAGGTTTTTCTGTAGCTGCTTTAAAAATAGGATTCAGTATGTTCAAATATTAGGGAACCGATCAGAGCTATATGTAACGAGTTCCGGTGTGAATCAGGGCAGCACTTTGGGTCCGACTCAATTTCTTATTATGATTAATGACTTGCCGAAGGTCTTGGAGGCGGCAAGGTGCCTTATGTTCGCTTACGATTTGAAGCTGTTTCTGGGGGTTAGGAGCGTAGAGAACTGTGACGCGCTCCAGCGTGATATCGATAATGTCGTAGCTTGGAGTGAGCATAACCAGCTTGAGTTTAACATCTCTAAGTGCAAAGGTATCACTCTTACACGGTCACACGCACCCCTCACTTATGCGTATAAATTTTGCGGTATCCCGCTGGAGCGTATAACGGAAATCCGCGATCTTGGTTTTATTATAGACGCTAGGTTAACCTTTAATACCCATATAACCACGATATGTAATCAAGCCTATAAGTCGCTAGGCTTTGTTATGAGACAGGCTGCTCGATTTAGTGTCAGAGATGCAATCATGGCGTTGTATTTTGCATTCGTACGTTCCAAGCTAGAGTACAACTCCATTATTTGGGACCCACACGAGGCAAAATACAAAATGTTAGTGGAACGAGAGCAGAGTAAATTCGCGCGGTTTCTTTTTAAAAAAAATTTCGGGTATTATCCGTATTTATATCCGTCTCTGTTCGTGTCAGGTATTGTAGGTATTAATACTCTGGAGTTTAGGTGCAAACGGGCGCTTCTGGCTCATTATTTTTTAATGCTTAATGGCAAAATAGACAAGTCAGAAGCGTTGTCACGTTGTGGATTATCCGCACCAAATCAGTACCATAGTAAAAACAGAATAGTAAGCTAGCTAAGGCCGCTCGGCGAGTTAATTGCCTACTCTTGCGATGACGCACGGGTTGTCACGTGTTTACACCGCGGCGCCGGCTATGTCGGCGCGCGCGCTTTTTCGCCGCTTTTTGTAAGTGATTGCGCTGAATACTACAGAATTTAAGCTTGGATATATTTTTTTTCAAATACCTACTGACTAGCTAAGCGTTATATAACTATCTAAATGCACTTTATAGCGAGAAAAATGTAACAAGTTTAATTTACTGTCGTTTAACATATTGTATAATATTAATAACGTTTATTACAAAACTGAATGTACATAAACAATTCGAGCGGGCGAGCAGTGTAGTACCTACATGAATGCGCGTGATCAGACGCGCGGCGCATCCCTTCGCCGAGCTTGAGGCGCTCGTGAGATTGTGTGCGTGAAAAGTGCGTGCGTACACGGCGCCCCGGCGACTCACGCATACATTCAAACCAGCGCGGCGGCGGCGGCGGCCGATTTGTATGAAGCTATCCTACTATTCTGTTTTCATTATGTCAGTACGTGCGGCTGCGCTCGCGCCGCCTGCTTGCAGCACCGCAGGTTCGCACATGCACGGCACAATTAGCCCCTACTTGTCGTGCCATTTCTGCACTTAATGCTCTGATTGCTCACCAGTTTGATGTAGACATATTTTTAAATCCAATAGGAGACCTCCAAAAACACTGCTACGATTTTTTTATGTCGATCTATTTTAATAATTTATAGGTATCGATTTATTTTAATAATTTATAGGTATATATTTTTATTAGTATGAGATTATTGTGAAATTATATTTACTTAATGAATACATATTATAAAATTTTAAGTGAAATTCGAATAGCATTGGTAGTAATTTATTGACACTAATTTAAAATTAATTATTTATTAATTTAATTTTAATGTACCTAATGTAGGGAGTGTAGCTATACCAATAGGTATAGCTTTAAGCAACCATATAATAATATTATAAATTGTTATTCCTGACTCGCTCTACGTGTTGGGAAACTGTAAGTGGAGAGAGTAACTGATTTTGAAATAAATAAATAAATCAAAATGTACATATTTTTTTATAAACATTTATTTATTTATTTATTTATTAACACTTCCTGCAATTACAATGCAAAAGGCGGACTTAATGCTAAATAGCATTTTCTGCCAGTCAACCTTCGGGTGCTGCAGAAATGATTGTGGCAGGTGTCTTAACTACAAAAATGAAATATTTAATTTCTTATTTAAATATTTAACATTAAACATTCAACCCTTATTTTACCCCCTATATATTAAAACATGCTTCCTTAGTATGTGATTAAATCATAATATGAACTTAGTATCCAAATTTCCTATTGAATTGCTTCAGTATTTTAGGTTTAGCAATTCTACATCAATGACAAGTAACATAAAGGTGAAATTAAAAAACCCACTGCCGACCACTGCGCTAGGCCAGATGTTTCTTCTCAGCTTGAAGAACATTACATTGAGATGACATTTTTATTAAGGTTTAGACTATCAACTTACGTCTAGACCAAACGCCTCAGTTGCTGACTAAACCATTATTCAGTCTAAGAGTAAAGCCATGTTATATTAAACTAGACTGAGCCTGCAGATCTGTCCCCGTGAATTTTACACTCAAACCTTCCTCAGAACGAACACTATCTATTTTTGAAAACCGTACAAAAATCGGTTCGTTAGTTTTTGAGTTTATCGCGTTCATAAAGACAGAGAGGACCAAAAGGAGACGTGATTTAAAGAAATGTACTAGGTTACGCCAGCGGCTCCGCCCTCGTGAATTATACATCTAAACCTTCCTCAGGAATCACACTATCTATTGGTGAAAACCGTTCAAAACTTTCTATTATTTATTTATTTACAGTCTCGCCTATAACCCCGAAGGGGTAGGCAGAGGTGTAAATATTACACCCACATTTCGCCACGATTTTTTAGGTACCACGTAATAGGGGGCGAGCCAATTGCCGTTACCGGGCACATCACAAGACTCCGTGCTGCTACTG
This sequence comes from Euclidia mi, assembly GCA_944739405.2. NCBI lineage: Eukaryota > Metazoa > Arthropoda > Insecta > Lepidoptera > Erebidae > Euclidia > Euclidia mi. The sequence continues at coordinate 5,417,220 of OX123206.2, read as the reverse complement.
AGAATTCGGAAAAACCCAGTAACACTTTTGCCCGACCCGGGAATCGAACCCGGTACCTCCGATCAGCAGTCACATACGCTATCCACTGGACCACGGAGGCAGGTTTCTTTGGTAGTTTTGACTTTATCGCGTTTATACAGACAGACAGAACGAAAAGGGAATTTAATTTTATAATATGTACTAGACTGCGCTTGTGGCTCTGCCCACGTGACTTATACACCTAAACCTTCCTCAGGAATCACACTATCTATTGCTGAAAACCGTAAAAAATCCGTTCTATAGTGTTTGAGTTTATGACGTTCATACAGACAGATAGGTCGAAAAGGGGATTTCATTTTATAAAAATATAGGTTATCGCTTAATAGCCTAGTGGAGAGACCGACAGACTGCTACACAGAGGGTCCGGGTTTGAATCCACGGCGCGCACCTATGACTTTTCGGAGTTATGTGCGTATTATTATTGTTAATTATCGCTTGCTAAACGGTGAGGGAAAACATCGTGAGGAAACCTGCTTGTCTGAGAGTTCTCCATAATGTTCTCGAAAGACATGTGAAGTCTGCCAACTCGCACTAGGCCAGCGTAGTGGACTATAGCCTTACCCTTCTCATAATGGGAAGGAGCCCGTGCCCAGCAGTGGGACAGTATAAAGGGCTGATGATGATTATATATTATTGGGGATTGAAAAAAGTGGCCATGAGTTTTATTGCCCGTTCTTTCTAGTGGTTCTTCCTATGGCATTGCGAACGTGGCAGTAAATGTAAATCTAGAATTGTTAAGTAATTAACTTACCTAAATACCCCTAAATGAATAAATTATATTCACTTTCAACTATTTATTTTAAGATGCTACTGCTATCCTTTTTTATAAATTAGCATTTTAGTAAAAAAATTAACATGATTTTTGTTGTTTTATACTTGCAGCAATATTTTCACGGCAAGAAAACTTTGCGAATTCCCGTAAGCTCATCTACACTACAAAGCTGAAGAGTTTGTTTTTAAATTTTGTTGCTAGATTGTTGGGTTGAACACGCAATTTTTTTTAGAGAAACCCTATTACTACATTAATTCTAAAATTACACCATTAGCCACGGATGCGAAACAGTAGGAGTATCATCTGGCTTAGCTAGAAATAGGAAGTGTCACATGCGTGTTACTTCTATTGACGATTTTGATTTGACGTCCGGGAACGACACATACCTAGAAGCTTTGGAACAAACTCTAGGTATATCGCGAGAGCTTGACAAAAATTTAACTAACGAACACAAAGACCCTCGAAACTATTTCACTGCATCACACAAAGTGTGTCCCGTATCGATATCAAATCCAGATTGCAAAAGCAATAAAAACAACACTACCTACGAAAACTAGTTTCCACTTTGACCAATTTATCACTTCGTTACCTTTGCAAAGCAATTATTTGACCGGCTAGCACCATCATAAAAATAGTTGCTTAAAACCGGGCAACTCGTGTAGCTCAAAAATTAGACTTTGGCAGAAATGTGGAGTTTCAAATAGAGTTGTTTTTGTCTCATCGGGAAATGACGCTAACGAGTGTATGCTGACAGCTCAGTTTTTACCATTAATATTTTCATCACAAAGACTCGTTAGGGCTAAGCAAAGAGCAAACGAGTCCAGTTTTCTAGTCTAGTGTAAGTGGGCATATGTCTATTTTGAATCCTCTATGTTTTGAGGGAAATAAACAGGTAATACTTGCAAGAAAAGTGCTAGTTCTAGTACGAATAAAATGAGTGAGCTTGCGGTTTGATTATGATATATCTTTAGAAAAAACAAAATATATGAGAACCGTCTTCAAATTTGAATGTTTATGTAACAATTATGTATCGCGTTTTGAAAATGAAGGTGTGACCTTATATTTGCCCCAACGTTTCGGCATGGGCTACATCAACTGTGATCATTATCATCAGCCTTTAACAGTACACTGCTGGACTAGGCCTCTCCTTTGAAAGGAGGAATTGGTCTACTATACCACACTGGCCAAACGGGTTGGTATAGGGTTTGTATCAAGTTTTCCTTCTCTCACAGTGTTGTTATCTGCATAATATGCTCCCTGTGTCGGCTCTTACGACACCCATGGGATGATATGGGGTGGTGACATTTCGTATTCTTAATCCGTCACCACACGAACAAATGTGATCACTGATCACCCACACCGAATCATCGGGACAAATATAAGGACGTTTATTTTCAAATATTTACCTACGCAATAAAAACCCGTTACATAAGTATTACATTTCGTATATATACCTACTAATACATAAGTATTAGTACCTACTAATACTTATGTATTAGTAGGTTTTGGTATATATACAAACAGGGTTTCGTATATATACCTATATATACGAAACCCTGTTTGTGATATTTATTTAAGTTAAGTGCGGTACGAAATACATTATAGTATTGCTGCTAGAAAATTGAAACAAGCAATAAAGAGAAACATAACAATTATCGTAAAATTACCATAAACGCATATGGAAACTTTTTGCAATTCTACGAGCTAGTTAGGCAATTAGAGAAAGAGGCAAAGAAGCAAATGACCCAACTAATTATAGCTTGTGTAGGTATACAACACAACGACCGCGGGTTGCGGCACTGACCTTGAGCGGTAGGTAAGGGCGCCTTGATACTCTTGTGTGGCGAGTGTAGGTATTCTATGGACGTGTGGGTGGTTTTCCTGTGAGAAAACATTAGTACACTGTGGATATTGGGACGTCAGACATCAGTTCCGCGGTAGCATTTAAATGACTGCTAAAGAATGTTCGTTGTATTTTTGTTCCCCACGACACTGGATTTATTCCTACTACGGCAGTTGTCTTTTAAAAAAGTAGCATAAACAACGCTAGTATGAAGGCACTCTAAAACAGGTCAATTTTGCGCAGAGACATCATTTGTACTGCTTTCTGGCGCTCTAAAAAAGATTAGTTTTACACGGACACTATATAATATGGCTCCATTACTTTAAAATTAAGACGGTAGTCTATAAGAGAAATAAATATACTGCTAAGCAGATGCATGATGCATACGGTACTTAAAATTTAATCCGGCTTTGATATATTCACAGTATGCAGAGTTTATCTACGAACTTTCATAAATATTATAACAGCAGCTAACATAACCTAACCTATATGCGGGATCAACAGACTGCTACGTAGATGCTCTCGGTATCAAACCTACGCTACGGTGTGAACCAATTCGTTTCGAAGTTATTTGTGATATTCATAACTATCGTTTGCCAAAAGGTAAAGGATAATCGCGAGGGGACTTGTCAGTCTGAGAGTTCCTCATAATGATATCGAAAAACATGTGACGTCTGACAAGTCTTACTTGGGAAGCGTGGTGTACTATGTCAAGCAGTGGGACAGTTTATATACAGGGCTGACAGTACGTCAAATGGTATTTTCCCCATAAATTAACCAATTAATACGGTTAATTTTAGATAATCACTTTCCGCAAACATACGGAATTACGGATATTCTGCGAATGCCAATACTTCCACAAATGCTTTTTCAACTGACCTAGTTGAATAGTTTAAATATATGCAAAACTTGGAAATTCAGCCGAATACGATTTATTAAATAAGAGTGCTATTTATTTGCTGTCGTCCGCAGTACCATGGCCTGCTTTTAATCGTTTTATGTTTTCTTATAAATGTGTATGAATATATTTAGTAAATAAATATGTTTTGGAATAGAAAATCAGATTTATGGTTCTTGTTTACGTATCAGTTCCACGATTATTGAAATAGAAACTCGAGATTGAACCAAATTTGACTGGTTGGGTGGTGTAGTGATATAAGACACTGCGCGAGTATTGTTGATTCGATGCCCACACGAGCCAACACTGTGTAATACAAAATTTGTTGTGTCAAGTCTGGTTGTTCATTGCGTTTGTTGATTGTATGTTTGCAAAGCCTCCAACGTCACATGATTAATCCTTAGTGCGGGAGTCTTCTTTAAAGCACTTTCCCACGTAAGACCGATGACTTAATGTGCTTTTAGAAACTCGAGGCACGCGACAGTTAAAACTTAAGTACGCACGTATATTCAAAAAGTCTGATACACGCCGCAGGCTTTTATCCGCTAACCTCTATCTCTGGCAGTCTGTTCGTATCCGTCGTTGATACCTAGACAAAGTGGTCCAACTTTTTGATACAAGAAAAACCAAGAACCAGTTCCCAACGAAGCGAGTACTGACTTTCATATTTGAAAACATTACCAATGCAAAGCAGCAATAGCCTGCTGAAGAGATTGACAGACTGCAACGCAGAGAGTCTCGGGTTCGAATCCACGGTGTGCACCAATGGATTTTCAAAATTAAGTGCGAATTAGATTCTTCATTATCAATTGCATATCGCTGAAGGTAAACATCGTGACAAGGGCTTACCCTTCTCATAGTGAAAATAAACCCATGCACAGCAGTGTGACAGTGTAATAATTTATACAGGGCTGATTCTGATCCAATGTAATATCGAAGCAATAAAAATCTTTTAAAGTTACAAGTCTGAAGTAAATTTTACGCCTTATTTTCCACTAGACTCAGTATTTTCGTAGTGCAAGAGCCAAGCTCACGGCGCTAATTTATAGTAGATACAAACCTTAACTTAACGAAGTTGTCACGGTTTATCAGGCTGTATTTAATGCTTGTGAGGTTTCAAGCTATCTTAATGCCCTCAGACGACTCATACATAAAGTTTGTATAGTTATTAAAGTAGTATATTTAATGTTAACGAACTAGCCTCCTAAAAACTGGGTGTCCTCAATAGAGCAAGAAGATGCTTCACATCGTCGCAGCGCCCCTTACAAAACTTTACAAAGCTCAATTTAGGATCCCACATGGAGTACTGCTGCCAACTTTGGGCCTGGGCACCACAATACCAACTGCTTCCATTTGACCGCGTCCAACATTGAGCGGCTCGAGTCATCGACGACGCGGTCCTTACAAACCGGTTCGACCATCTTGACCTGCGTAGAGATGTTGCGTCTCTCTGAGTTCTTTATCGTAGGTATGTATCATGGGGAGTGTTCTGAGGAGTTGTTTGGTCTGATACCCGCTGCAGAATTTCACCACCGTACAACTCGCCACAAATTAAAATTCCACCCTCACCACCTTGGTAAGTGGCGTTCTTCTACCGTACGATTCAAACGCCATTTCCTGACTCGTACGACCAAACTGTGGAACCAGCTACCTGCAGCGGTATTTCCAAACCAGTTCGACATTGGAATCTTCAAGAAGCGAGCATATACCTTTTTAAAAGGTAGGCAACGCACTTGTGATCATTCGGGCATTGCAGGTGTCTATGGGCAGCGGTGATTATTTAACATCAGGTGACCCACTTGTTCGTTTGTCTTCCTATGCTATAAAAAAAACAACTAAATCATATTAGATCCTTGAAGAGTATATACGAACGTACTAATGTATAGTAAAAGATGAAAATATGTATGCTGTTCTAGGGATCCCTTCTTTTCTCATAATGTTCTTTGTCCTAATATACTTCGGCATAACGATTTTGGCACAATTTGTTTTGGCATACTAATACTTCGGCGTAATTTTCTTAGGCATACATTTTATGTAGGCATAATCGTTTTAAAGACTAATTTGTTTTGGCATAAATTTGATTCGCATAACGATAGTAGACCTAATGACTATTAGCATAACGTTAGTAGGCCTAATGACTATTAGCATAATATTTATATATTTAACTTGTAAAAATGTTATATATTGTGCAACAAAAGTTAGTGACAGAACGGAATTGCTGCAAAACCGACTCCACGTAGTCTTGTTTGTCCTACCCCTAGATTGTTATTTAAAATCGCGTAGGCGCGTAGGGGCGAGGCGGCCCGCGGTCTGCGACGATTAACACGCGTGGGGCCGCCGGAGGCCCACAGCGCCTGAGCCGTGACAGAAACCCCGCCTGCTGCATGTTGCATGCTCGCTTGAACGCTGTATGCTTGCTTGCATGATGCATGCTTGCTTGCATGCTGCATGCTTGCTTGCATGCTGCATGCTTGCTTGCATGCTGCATGCTTGCTTGCACTCTGCATGCTTGATTGCATGCTGTATGCTTGCTTGCATGCTTCATGCTTCCTACAGCGAAAAATATGCCAAAGATACATTGCCAAAGTTATTATATCCAATTTGTATTGTAATCATTATGCGTAAATAAATTTATGCTTTAGGATATTATGCTTAAAAAAGTTATGCCTTAGAACTTTATGCTTAATAATTTATGCTTTAGAATATTATGCCTAATCATTATTATGGCTACAGAAATTATGTTTAAAAAAATTATGCGTAAGCTGTTATGCGTAATTATACTATGCGAAAATATAACTATGCCAAACAAAATTATGCTAAGTTATATTAGGTCTTAAAATTTTATGCAAATGCATAGGGAACCGCTGCTCTAATACTTATAATAAAATGCTCGTAGCGTCCTGTCTGTCTGTAAGTGAGCAATGAACGCAATAGCTACCGAACAGATTTTTCACGTAGCTGCAGGCGTAGTCTGAAATAAAATAATTGTTACTTCAGAAAAAATAATAACTCAAGGAAATAAACATTTAGGCTCAAACTAAACAGATCACGGCAATAGCGTTGCTCGCTATTGCGAATCGTATCACCTGATACACTTACTTAGATCATCTATAACTTACATAACCCCTCAAAGTAACTCGCCAGTATTACTTGATCAGAACATGAGAATTAGCCATAATCCCGATCCGTATAAATTAGATCATTACCAATGTATAACGCTTATGAGTTAAGCTGGGTGCACAACGTAGGAAAAGGAAAAGGAAAAGGAAAAGAAAAAGAAAAATTGATTTAGTTTGTAAGTCTCAGTCTGTCGTGACCACGGTTCCTGTAAAGAAATTGAGCCGTCGGCTAGTAATAATTAAAAAATGTAGTTCTAGATCATTCGGTTCAAAATGTAATTTAATTAAAATCCGTAAACCGTAGTTTGTAAGCTTTGACCGGAAATGTTCTTTAGTTTGCTCTTCATGATATTCTAAATGCTTTTTAAGATAAACTAATACGGCTTCAAAAAATCCCTATTTTTGGAAATTGAAACGTGTGAATTAATAACAGCGGAACCACTTTAAATAATGACGTTATTCGCATGATATGGATTATACCTTAAAGTTATACCTTAGCTTAAAATTATGAATATTTTCGACATAGAAACGAGATTTCAATGTAACAGAATGTATATATTTATCATGTTGGATTCGTGTCTCTTAAAAACGAGCTGGTTTTTGTTTCACTAAGAGCGCGTTTTACTATTTTTTTTTACTTCGAAAGCACTGAAATATTGAAAAACTGTGTCAAGGCTTAATATAATCACTTACATTTAATATCCGTAGTATTTAGTAGTCGTGTGGTTGACGGCATAGAATACAAGTGTCACCACCCCCTATCTTCCCGTGGGTGTCGTAAGAGGCGACTAAGGGATGACACGATGCAAATACCATCTTTGCGTAGAGACGGAAAACTCGACATCAAACCCTTTACGACTGCCTCGTTGCTGTCCCTTAAGTAATCAGTCTTATTCCAATCACCTAATTTATACAACCAGTGTAACATGATCCCCTCGTAGTATCGAACGACTTAATTCTCAAATATTCTATAAAGAGGAGATTTGAGCGACAGATCAAGATATAATGGGCTTTTTTGTGTATTGATTGGCTTAGGTACACTCTGTTAAGAGGGCTGGTAAACATTTTGGATAATTTGTTACGATAAGTTCTTAGACTAATTAATTGGCAGCTTTTTTCGGGCTTAGAGACTAGCAATTATGTAATATTGATGTAGTAAGTATATGAAGTCTTACCGCCTTAGTATGAAACAAGGACTAAATATAACCTGCAGACAAAAATCAATATCCATAAAAGCGTAAGTTCACTCATCAGGAAATCTCGAAACCGCGAGCCGTATAAAGATTAAATTTGTCAGGGAAGTACATTTTTATTTATCTGATCTCTTCCAGTCCATCCCAAGGTTGCCTGGAAGAAATTGCTTATAGCGATAAGGCCGCCTATTGTACATTTGTAAAATTGTATAACGTTATATGTAGCATTTGTATTGTATCTGGTGTACAATAAAGAATTTTCTATCTATCTATCTACATTATACATAGTACGCATCTGTTAAGAATGGATGTTTCGAAAGAGCTGAATTTAGGGGTCTAAAGTCTATCGCAATTTTCCATAAAAGTTAAAATATAGTGTTATTCTTATAAGCGGGCGAAGCCGCAGGCAACAGCATATAATATTTAGAAAATCTCGTGTTTGTTATCGAACTCCTCTGAAACAGCTTAACTGATTTTAAACCGTCACTAGCCCATTTCATTGCGTTAGTGTTATAAATGATGTCTAAGGAAAATACAAGAAACAAATAGTATCTTTGGAAAAAAGCGGTAAACTTAATACCAAACCATGTACCAAAAGGGTATAGTAGGCCAAATCCTCCTATTTACTACAGGTAGTAAAGCTTTGCTGATTTCAGCATGAATGGGCCGGCTCGACCGGGGAAGTACTACCCTCTCACAGAAAATCGACGTAAAGTAACAGTACTTAAACTGTTGCGTTTCCTTTGGAGAGTGAGAGTGCCGGAGGCCCTATCCCCTATTCCTTCTCCTTCATCCCCAAAAAAAAGGGGAACGGGAAAAGGGATAGGATGAGGAGTGCTTCATGCTATCCCTTTTCCCGACCCCAAGGGGCGGCAACGCACTTGTGACTCCTGTGATGTTGCTTGTGTCTATGGGCGGCGCTAATTGCTTACCGTCAGGCGATCCGTCGGCTCGTTTGCCGCCGGATCCGTTTCGTCTCTCATTCCCCCAAGAGCCGGAGATCCGAAAAGATATTCCACCTCGTAAAAAGAAAAAAAGACCCTCAAACTAAGGTCTTGGATGTAACCATTATTGATGAACACGCTAGAGTGATGATGCTAATCTTGCTTGTAAAAACAGAAAACTTTTCCCTATACCTACTTAAATATTTATTTTCAATGAATTGTTTATTGGGCAACCGAAATTATGATAACCTTTAATCACTGATACGGTTAACTCTTTGATCGTAATAAGATATTTTTCATATTTCATGACCATCCTTGCTAAGTATATTACGTCAATATTTTTTAGATGGCTGATCAAAAAGAATATGTTAGGCATTAACAGGATCGTAAACCTTTGAATACCAATACCCGATTAGAATTGATTTGGAAAGTTTGCCGCTTTATTGCCTAACTAGAGCTACACCCGCGACTATAACGCTCGCACATTGTTTTTAATTTACCTGTTTTGCCCGCTCTTTTATATGCTCTTTTATAGCTGACATAATAAAAATTCAAAAGAGCCCGGACAAGCGTTAAATAATATTAACAATCAAAACTTAATTTTTCTTAATTCCTTGAAACCAACAAAGTATTAGCCTGTTTACTGCTGGTATAAGCAAGTGACAGGTATCTACTGTCCAACAAAATTAATAGTTTCAATATTGAAACAAACACAAAAGTTATCAAAAGTTATAACTTATAACAAATTAAAAGTTGAAACTTCAAATTAATTAATTAATTATTTGTAACAGACAGGCTGTGTTATTTGAGATATACAATAGTAAGTAAGCACAGAATATGTGTTACCTAGCAATGTTATCTATATTATAACAAAACAAAGTTTATTAATGTGACCCGCCCAAATGGCAAGGTCAAGTTGGTTGTTATAATGTTTATGAATATATGCAATAAACTAAATTTACTGAATTTATTGATACATACAGCTGTTATGTATCCAAACAAACTGACTTATTAATGCAACAACAAATTTAAGTTAGATTTTTCAACAATACAAATCAACAATTACTGATTGAGGTTATGTGACAATGTGTTTCAAATTATCTAGGTCAACTTATACAATTAAATATTATGTATTTTAGACAATAACTGACCTGACAAACACTACAATACTGTCTACAAGGTGATAAGATACAAGCTCATACCAATCTGAGTTTATACTCAGTAATGCAACAGCGGCTAAATTTCAACTACAGCTCTGCAACCAAAAATTATGTCTAGAATTCGGGCTATGAATGGGTAAGTTTTATACAGAGATCAGTGGAAGCGATTAATTCATCCAGTCTTAGCCCAAGGCAAAGGATCTAAACACATGGACCAAGTTTCTTGGCGCTAAGAATTAAACAAATGTCTTACCAAATATCTCCTGGTGATGTTCTCGAGTGGAGTCCTGGAGGCAAGTTAGGGAAAAACAAACAAAACTAAGGTGGCCACGATAGATTGAATGAATTATCCACTTAGCTGTTCCTTCCAACTTGATGTCCTCTCCGTTGGTACGAGGGCACGATGCACGTTCACAGGATTCACAATTCAGTTTTGCAAATGTCAATGTTCGACTCAACTTTTGCCGGGCAAACCAAAGGCGGCAGTTTATAGTAATTGCAAGTTAATTCAATTCGCGTTAATTCAAAGGGCGATCAATTTATTAACTAGGTACAAGGCACGCGAGAGTGCAAACGGCTTGTTAATTTTTCAAGGCGGCAACGGAAGTGACAGTTCAGTGTGACCATTGTCAGAAATTTTCAATAGACTAAACAAAATGTTACTCAATCGATCTAATCGATTTGACTTATAATAAAAACTAATTCTGTTTCAAACACAGTGGTATTGATCACTATTTGCAAGGGTTGAATCAATATTGGTGGGTACCTTATGTAAGTAGATTGCTCAATCGGTGTCTAGTTTTAGATGTTACATACTATGTAAATATTTTAAGAATGTTGAGAGCTATGCCATAAATTTCTTAATATAATATAATATTTTATTTATAGTAAGCAAACATTATTTTTGTATTTATTGAATTAGATTCATAACGTAGTGAAATGTGGGAGTAGTACCTATTACATTTCTGCCTACATCTTTGGGAATACAGGCGTAAGCCTATGACTCTATTGAAGTAAATTATAATATTTAGAACAGGACAGGTACAAAATACATTGTTTAACTTCCGAAGAATATGAATATAAAAGAGCATTTGTTATCTAGAAATGATAATGATGCTAGCTTAAGGACAATAGGAGCAAAAATAGGGTTAAATGATTTTTACTCCTATTGTCTTTAACCTAGCATCATTACCATATAAGGCAAAAGTTCCTAGAATACGTAAATATAAACATAAATAATTACTATATACCGTAGGTCAAGCTATAAGCAATAAGCTTTAAGAATATGGTACGAATGTAATATCAGTTGAGTAAAAATATTCTCGAATGCAACTCATGTCTCGTGTTTGAAAGTGCACTCGGTTCGTCACGAATATATTATAAAGACTGATGAATGTAAACATGGTTGACGGTAATTTTCATAATATTTACCATATGATACTGTATAGCTCTGTCATAAGGAAATTCGAATAAATGTACTGAACGTTGGTCGTATCATCATATTTTCAGAGAGAATCGGTATGTAAAAAATCCTTGCGTTACTGACTGACTAACAGGTAAGCTACAGACAAAACTATTTGGCACAAGAAGCTGAAATTTAACATGTACGAGTATGTTCCTTGGGTGCACTAAGAAGGGATTGCCCGTAATTGCAACGAGAGCGGGCAAAACAGGTAAATTAAAAACAATGTGCGAGCGTTATAGTCGCGGGTGTAGCTCTAGTTAGGCAATAAAGCGGCAAACTTTCCAAATCAATTCTAATCGGGTATTGGTATTCAAAGGTTTACGATCCTGTTAATGCCTAACATATTCTTTTTGATCAGCCATCTAAAAAATATTGACGTAATATACTTAGCAAGGATGGTCATGAAATATGAAAAATATCTTATTACGATCAAAGAGTTAACCGTATCAGTGATTAAAGGTTATCATAATTTCGGTTGCCCAATAAACAATTCATTGAAAATAAATATTTAAGTAGGTATAGGGAAAAGTTTTCTGTTTTTACAAGCAAGATTAGCATCATCACTCTAGCGTGTTCATCAATAATGGTTACATCCAAGACCCTCAAACTAAGGTCTTGGACTTTTCCCTATACCTACTTAAATATTTATTTTCAATGAATTGTTTATTGGGCAACCGAAATTATGATAACCTTTAATCACTGATACGGTTAACTCTTTGATCGTAATAAGATATTTTTCATATTTCATGACCATCCTTGCTAAGTATATTACGTCAATATTTTTTAGATGGCTGATCAAAAAGAATATGTTAGGCATTAACAGGATCGTAAACCTTTGAATACCAATACCCGATTAGAATTGATTTGGAAAGTTTGCCGCTTTATTGCCTAACTAGAGCTACACTCGCGACTATAACGCTCGCACATTGTTTTTAATTTACCTGTTTTGCCCGCTCTCGTTGCAATTACGGGCAATCCCTTCTTAGTGCACCCAAGGAACATACTCGTACATGTTAAATTTCAGCTTCTTGTGCCAAATAGTTTTGTCTGTAGCTTACCTGTTAGTCAGTCAGTAACGCAAGGATTTTTTACATACCGATTCTCTCTGAAAATATGATGATACGACCAACGTTCAGTACATTTATTCGAATTTCCTTATGACAGAGCTATACAGTATCATATGGTAAATATTATGAAAATTACCGTCAACCATGTTTACATTCATCAGTCTTTATAATATATTCGTGACGAACCGAGTGCACTTTCAAACACGAGACATGAGTTGCATTCGAGAATATTTTTACTCAACTGATATTACATTCGTACCATATTCTTAAAGCTTATTGCTTATAGCTTGACCTACGGTATATAGTAATTATTTATGTTTATATTTACGTATTCTAGGAACTTTTGCCTTATATGGTAATGATGCTAGTTTAAAGACAATAGGAGTAAAAATCATTTAACCCTATTTTTGCTCCTATTGTCCTTAAGAGCGTATACGCCTCGAGCGGCGGCTCGAGTTTAGGTTTTTATAGTACCGCGGTCGCCCGCGCACCGCGCATGCGAGACCCGGCGCACTATGACGGTATCGTGTGGAATAATAATCTTGATCCTTCTTGCCATACATGAACAGTATTCGTTTATGATATGAAAGTATTCAAATTAATTATTTTCAATGCACATGCATTTAAAGTTATCAAATAAAGATAGATGTTACATATTTGTTTAGTAGGATGATGTGCCTCAGGATAACAACGACTATTTATAATAATTTGGCGCAGTTTTATTATATGATAGAAATAATTTATAATTGTCATCTACATAATTGTCACATTTCAAATATACATCTATTTCGTTATTAATGCATGAAAACCCACGAATAACACTAAATACAAAACCAAAAGTAATAATTAATTAAAAGAAAGAAAAAAATATACAATACGTTGATTTGCATTTACAAAATATTGTAATTATAAAATATACATAATATTCACCTAAAATTATTTCACACAGTGTGCGATGATATAAATCCCTCTTTTTATAAAATTTTACTTAGATTGTAAATAAGAAGGCCAATTCTTGTATTTTATATGACATTGAAATTATATTTTGAACGAAATGAGATTAGATATTTAATTGACTCAGAATTGGTATTCTTCTAATTTAAATGTCATTATCATCTAATTTGACTTCTATTGTTCGAAGTTGACACATTGTTTAATTGACAACAGGCAGCGATAGCCTACTGGAGATACCAACGGACTGCTATGCCGAGGGTATCGAGTTCGAATCCACGGTATGCTGGAACGATGATGATGATGACATTGCTCAATTAACAACCTAGTCACGATAACATTCCAATATCAGTTTATTTAGGAGAATTCCAATTGTGACATAAGTATGACACTGACATTAGATCGAAAATGCATTTTGAACAAATATAGTTCGAAGAATTGAGTTTCAAAATAAACTGTTAACTGGTGCAGAATAACACTGCACGGTAGGTACGTGTGCTTGTGTGTGTTAGGTACCTGCAATGCGAGCTCGTGGGGATCAGCTGAGCTGCGGCGGTCATTACACCGAGCTGATTTTTAAAGTGTATGATTACGAAAATAATTACGATTTGGTGAGTTATGTTTTCATGTATTTGTATTCAGTTATAGTATTATATTCACCACTGAAAATATTTTCCAAATGCATTTCAACACCCTGTAAATTGTGGGTGCGAATGGTGCGACCCCAACACGATACAACACTTTTTTGTGATACAAAAATAGCTTTTTAGAGTCTGATTGTGTACTTAAATATAATTATGAATATTTGTAAAGTCTCAAACGCTAAACACGCTCAATAAACTGTGTCTCTTAGAGGCATTGACCGCGCCTTTGGGAATCTACAATATTAATTTTGCTGTCATATACTGACTTCAAATAACACACCATCACAGTTAGTGCGCTGGTCCTGTAGGTCATATCTCATAATGTTTCACAGCCTAACACGATGAATACGAACACTATAATTATGTACAGTGCAAAACTAATGATGGCAATCGGACTGGTAGTTCCAGGGATTATTGTATTAAACCAAACTAATAAAGTCTTCAGCTTTATAATTATCACGGTCTAATAATCCATAGTCCTTAGACGAACGTATCTAGACAGGTCTATCGTACGGGAAGAGCAAGCCTGAATAACCGTGTCGCCGTGTTCAGTTATTCTAGACATGTTTTTGCGGGCTGACACGTGGTTATTTTTTGTTTGTTACCTTTTTATTAGCTTTATATAATATACATAAAAACGTATGCGACCTGTGCTGTGAGACATTGCAAATTTTTATCTTGCATAAATAAGGATACGTGATCTCTTCATTTTCCGCATACCCAACAAGATTTTTTTATTAATTATATATATTATTTTACAATGCATAAACATTTAACGTACACAATATCTCATGTGTGGCTAAATCACATACTAACTGTACGTAAACAAAATGGCAGACGTAAAAAAATGTGCGTTGTAAGATAATATTCGATTCAAGTGTGCTTTTAATTCCATTGCATAGTACGTATTAGGTAAATACCTATTACATTGGTATCATGCTAACGGCGCGTCCTAGCTCAAAAATAACCATAATTTTGCCCCCCTTAAGAACCTCATATATGGGCTCTGTAAATTCATCGGTCGGTCACCCGGCCATCCATACAATGACCGTGATGTCAATTACTTTAACTGTACTTATGTAGTTTGTACGAAAATAAACCTGCAAAATAGGCTCTGCAAGCCAATCCCATGGTCACCCATCCATTAAATCACCCTTCCAAGATCAAATGCGTCTAACTACTGTACCTGTTTAAACTGTAATATTGCCATATCTATCGAGAGACTCGGGAGTTCGTGGATACAGCTTATGACGTATCCTCGAACTCATGTCTCCCTATCTCTAAGTAAAACAGATAAATATATATTCTTGTTTTCTTAGATTCCTTAAACCCATAAAAAATATGTATTAACATATTATAATATACCAGCTGACCCAGCGAACTCCGTATCGCCTTTTCAAGAGTTTTTATTTAATTCTATTTTTTCCAAGCTCCTTTTCCAAAGTTACCATTGGCTTAGCGCTTAATCTCATATCATTTCAATCTATAAATGATGAACAAACAAACATAGATTTTTATATGTATAATATTGAATTGCCCATTCCTTAAAATATCGGAGACGATACCCACATCGACTTTAAAAAAAATCCCATCCGCCATCTTTGATTTACCAACCGCCATCTTGAATCACGAAATAGATGTTGTATTCAGATTCCCCATCCCTTAAAACATCGGAGACGATACCCATATTGATTTTAAAAAAATATCCCATCCGCCATCTTTGATCACGAAATAGATGGTGTTTTTGATTTCCCCATTCCTTAAAATATCGGAGATGATACCCATATCGCCTTAAAAAAAAATCCCGTCAGCCATCTTTGATTTCCCATCCGCCATCTTTGATCACAAAATAGATGTTGTATTTCGATTACCCACCCCTTAAAACATCGAAGGCGATACCCATAATGATTTTTAAAATTTTCTCATCCGCCATCTTTGATTTCCCCGCCGCCATTTTGGATCACTAAATAAATTTCATATTATTAATCAGCGTCCCGAAAATTTCTAAAACGATACTCATATAGATTGTATCATTATCTTATTAATATCATAATTATCATATTAATGTGTGCGTAATACTTAAATAAAGATACATCAACTTTACATATTTATAAACAAATACGTTGAGAAAAAAAATACGGATCAAGAGGCTTTAGCCGCGCTATAAACGTTTTGGAATGCAATATTTACGTAAAATGGCGGACGCGGACGCGAGCGACAGGTCCGTCCTCTGAGAGCGCTCAGCGCTGAATGGCGGACATAGCATCGCGCTTCGAGCTTTATAGGTCTTTTTAAAAAAATCATATTAATTACAAACAAAAAGTTTAGATTCCAATTTTTTTATATAACTTAAAATTAATCTTAAGGTTTCTAAATATGTATATATCTTTTTAATAATCACAGTAGCTTTTTCGAAATAAATGCAAATTTGCGGGCTAAAATTAAGCAAAATGCACTGTTTTGATCTCCGATTTTATTGAAATTATGAATGAAAGTACAATTTTTATTTAAAGCACTCGTTTGTATCACTTCTGCTTGTACAGTTTACATTTACAGAATTATAGAACGATAAGTTTTCATAGCACTAGCGACCATTAATGTTGGCCTCAACTACAGAAATGACGAAAATGAGTTTTTTTAATTCATCCGTTTTAAAATATTTACTATAGTAACCCATATAGCTTGGTCCGCAGCGTTCTCGAATATTGTAGTGTCGTTTGGAGACCCCATTACGCGGTTCACTCACTCCGAATAGAACGTGTCCAGAAACGATTTATTAACCACCTAGGGTACTCAACCGGGATCAACAAAAAAACTAAGTCCTACGCTGACAGATTAACATTTTTTGAAATGATCACTCTCGAAAAGCGAAGGGATATTCTAGATTTAAGGTTTATTCATAAATTGTTTAGGAATAAAATTGACTGCCCTTCGCTTCTGAACAAATTCTCCCTCAGAGTACCTCGTAAACCTCCGCGAAAGCCTATTACACCCTTGGCTCCACCCCCTCGTCGAACTGCCTTTGCCACGAATTCGCCAGTCCCGCGCTTATGCAGGTTGGTCAACGAGCGAAGCGATTTATGTGACATTCACGCGGATAGTCTATTAGTATTCTCTCGGATAACGAGTAAGCGTCCAATTGATCGTGCTTAATTAGTCTTCAAACGGAATATTCTAGACGTACCTGTATATTACTTTTGTGTGTTCTACTTTTACCCGTATTTGCGTGTCTTTTATTAATTTGGTTATAAATATGTAATTTCTAGTTTGTAGTCCTTTTGCAAGGTAAACACTCAGCATGCTGTGTTTGCCTAGAATTAGTTGTGCAGTATTACTATAACCATATTTGCTTGTAAACTTGTATACCTCATAACCACTGTAACAACTGTTGGCAGACCTTAATAAATAAATAAATATATTTTTCTTTAACACTCTCTTAATAAAGAACTGAACTTTCATATATTCTATATCTTTAATATAAATTGTTATTTATCCGTAACGTAATAGAACAATAAAAACCCGCAAAATCGCCTCCGACGGAATAAACGCTCTTAAGCTAGCATCATTATCATTTCTAGATAACAAATGCTCTTTTATATTCATATTCTTCGGAAGTTAAACAATGTATTTTGTACCTGTCCTGTTCTAAATATTATAATTTACTTCAATAGAGTCATAGGCTTACGCCTGTATTCCCAAAGATGTAGGCAGAAATGTAATAGGTACTACTCCCACATTTCACTACGTTATGAATCTAATTCAATAAATACAAAAATAATGTTTGCTTACTATAAATAAAATATTATATTATATTAAGAAATTTATGGCATAGCTCTCAACATTCTTAAAATATTTACATAGTATGTAACATCTAAAACTAGACACCGATTGAGCAATCCACTTACATAAGGTACCCACCAATATTGATTCAACCCTTGCAAATAGTGATCAATACCACTGTGTTTGAAACAGAATTAGTTTTTATTATAAGTCAAATCGATTAGATCGATTGAGTAACATTTTGTTTAGTCTATTGAAAATTTCTGACAATGGTCACACTGAACTGTCACTTCCGTTGCCGCCTTGAAAAATTAACAGGCCGTTTGCACTCTCGCGTGCCTTGTACCTAGTTAATAAATTGATCGCCCTTTGAATTAACGCGAATTGAATTAACTTGCAATTACTATAAACTGCCGCCTTTGGTTTGCCCGGCAAAAGTTGAGTCGAACATTGACATTTGCAAAACTGAATTGTGAATCCTGTGAACGTGCATCGTGCCCTCGTACCAACGGAGAGGACATCAAGTTGGAAGGAACAGCTAAGTGGATAATTCATTCAATCTATCGTGGCCACCTTAGTTTTGTTTGTTTTTCCCTAACTTGCCTCCAGGACTCCACTCGAGAACATCACCAGGAGATATTTGGTAAGACATTTGTTTAATTCTTAGCGCCAAGAAACTTGGTCCATGTGTTTAGATCCTTTGCCTTGGGCTAAGACTGGATGAATTAATCGCTTCCACTGATCTCTGTATAAAACTTACCCATTCATAGCCCGAATTCTAGACATAATTTTTGGTTGCAGAGCTGTAGTTGAAATTTAGCCGCTGTTGCATTACTGAGTATAAACTCAGATTGGTATGAGCTTGTATCTTATCACCTTGTAGACAGTATTGTAGTGTTTGTCAGGTCAGTTATTGTCTAAAATACATAATATTTAATTGTATAAGTTGACCTAGATAATTTGAAACACATTGTCACATAACCTCAATCAGTAATTGTTGATTTGTATTGTTGAAAAATCTAACTTAAATTTGTTGTTGCATTAATAAGTCAGTTTGTTTGGATACATAACAGCTGTATGTATCAATAAATTTAGTAAATTTAGTTTATTGCATATATTCATAAACATTATAACAACCAACTTGACCTTGCCATTTGGGCGGGTCACATTAATAAACTTTGTTTTGTTATAATATAGATAACATTGCTAGGTAACACATATTCTGTGCTTACTTACTATTGTATATCTCAAATAACACAGCCTGTCTGTTACAAATAATTAATTAATTAATTTGAAGTTTCAACTTTTAATTTGTTATAAGTTATAACTTTTGATAACTTTTGTGTTTGTTTCAATATTGAAACTATTAATTTTGTTGGACAGTAGATACCTGTCACTTGCTTAAACCAGCAGTAAACAGGCTAATACTTTGTTGGTTTCAAGGAATTAAGAAAAATTAAGTTTTGATTGTTAATATTATTTAACGCTTGTCCGGGCTCTTTTGAATTTTTATTATGTCAGCTATCAAGGACTTGCGTGCGGCTGCTGGTGCTATTGCATCAGATTTGCGCTGGTTTGCCTCGGCCAGTGCCTTAGTGAACCGGCCTGATCGCCAGCAGGCCTTACTACAAAGGTACGAGCGGATTGACGATCGCCTGGCAAGTGTGGAACAGCAATTCCGCACTTTCAGCACTTGCTGTCTTGAAGTGTCAATCAATGATTTCACCGCTGACCAGCGAAATAAGGTCAGTGAAGACTATGCCCAGGTCTTAGACCTGTATGATGCTGTCTCCAATAGTGCGAGCCAACTAGTTGCCGATAGGGAAGGGCAACCCGGCCTGAAGCAGGAGCTTCCTAGGTCAGCACCGGGGCTGGTGAGTAGGCTCCCTACTTTGGACCTCCCCCATTTTGATGGCTGCCTAGGAAGCTACCTGGGCTTCGTTAATTTGTTCGACAGCCTAGTCTATAGGGCTGACCTTCGGCCGGCACAAAAGTTGGCCTATCTAATGTCGGTTCTGGATGGGGAGGCTAAGGGCCTCATCCAGCATCTGCCCTTGTCTGACGAGGCGTACCAGACGGCTCGGGACCTAATTACCCGTAGGTACCATAATAAGCGTGGCCTCGCCGATACGCACATCGAGCAGATTTTGGGTTTGCCGACGCTCACCCGGGTCTCTGGGTTGCGCACCCAACTTTTGCACCCGCTCTTGGTGGCCATCAACGCACTTAAGTGCCTTAACCTGCCCGTGGACCAATGGTCCTACCTATTGGTGCACATTGTGCTGAAGAAGCTGCCTGCCGACCTGAGGTCGCGTTTTGAGCAGCGCTTTGGTGGGGATAGCGCGACCCATCTGCCCCCGTTTGCTGACCTAGAGAAGTTCCTGGAGGATGAGTGCCGGGTCTTGGACAACTCCGGTGGTGACACGCCGGCTAAGTCGCAGCCGCCCAAGGTCAAGGAGCAGGCTCGCGTTCACACCCGAGCCAATGTTGACCGGCGCCCTCCTCGCTTTGCGGTCACGCAGAGCCCAGCAGAGTGCTCCTACTGCAAGGTCACGGGGCACAGAACGGCCAGTTGTAGGGCATTCTTGGACCTACATGTCGCCTCTCGTAGGCGCATCGCGAATGCCCGCCGCCTTTGCTTCTCTTGCTTGGGGTCCCACTACCAGCGAGACTGCCCAAACTCTCGCCCCTGTCCTCACTGTGGAGGACAGCATTTGGACATTCTCTGCATGAGTGCCAGAGAGGTAGGCCGCTTGTCCAACCAGCCGACGCCACGCACGGGCGGGTGTTTTGAAGGTGGCAGCCGAGGCTCACCAGCGCATAGCCGAGAGTCGCCTCGCTCAATTGATCGCCACTCACCCCGCTTGGAGAACTGTAGCGTGCGCACGCCTCCTCTCTCTCGCGCACCTGAATGTGCTGTTCAGCGTCACCAGCACCATGACTGCTGCCCCAGGTATTCCCCTCCTTTGGCGGAGCGTCGCCGCCTTGACTCGCGCCCACCTCGTTTTGGGCGGGTGCGTCACTATGACCCCCCATATTGGACACAGGTTCACAAGGTTGCATTGTTTCCACTTATTTGGTAGGGCAGGTTAAATTAAATATGGGCTCTTTTCCCAATTGTATACGGGGCATAGGTGACGTAGCCTCTAATGTTGAAGGGCAAATTAAGGTTTTGTTTGGCACTGTTGAATCTTCACACCCGAGGATTAAACCTCGGCTTTTGTGCTGAAGAATATTTTGGGGATGCGTCCACAGAAGCAGCTACCTGCTGCTCTGGTGAATTTGACATCGGGATTGGAACTGGCGGACCCCAAATTTGACACATCGGCACAAATCGACTTGTTGATTGGCTCTGATGTCCTCGGTGGAATTTTGATTGGTGGGAAACGGGTCTTGGTGCCAAATGGTTTGACTGCCATCCCGACCATATTTGGATTTGCTTTGATGGGACCTGTACCTAGGGAACCCCCTCCACCCGAACTTGATAATTAGTTTGGCTGTAGGCTTCGCTCTCTCTGATGCGGTTCAGAGGTTTTGGGAGGTAGAGGAGCCGCCTCGAGCTGCCCGTTTGAATCCAGAACATGAGGAGTGCGAGTTGTTCTTCCAGAACAACACTGGTCGACTCCGTTCTGGTCGGATTATTACGAGGCTACCCTATCTGTCTGTTCGGCCTCCGCTTGGTAAGTCACGACCTTTAGCCGAAAAGAGATTGTTGGCTATGGAGCGTCGCATGGGTCGTGATCCGGAGCTCAGACAGAAGTACATTGAGTTCATGAGGGAATATGAACAATTGGGACACATGTTTGTTTCAAATTTGGATTGGAGTTCGGTGGAGCACTACTTTCTCCCGCATCATGCGGTATTGAAGCCATCGACTGGCAAGCTGCGCACGGTGTTTGATGGTTCTACGCAGACTTCAACAGGCGTATCCTTGAACCAGTGCTTGCATTCTGTTCCCAAGTTGGTCAAGGACCTTTGTGACGTCATCACCAGCTTCCGACAACATCAGGTTGTCTTTGTGGCCGACATAAAAATGATGTTCAGGCAAACGATTATCCACCCTGATGACCGTCGCTTCCAGCTGATCCTTTGGAGAGAGTCTCCTCGTGATCCCATGGTCGTCTACGAGCTCAATACCAATACGTACGGGTTAAGGTCGAGCCCCTATTTGGCAATACGTTCCCTTTGGGAGCTCGCAGACCGAGAAGGCTTACGTTTCCCACGAGCCTCCGCCATCTTGAAGGACGATATTTACGTCGATGACATTTGCTCGGGAGCCTCCACAGCGGACGAGGCGATCCTCCTGCGGGACGAATCGATAGGTATTTTGGCCTCCGCTGGTTATGAGTTGCGCAAATGGATTTCCAACTCACCAGCGCTTTTGGAAGGCTTGCCAGAGGATCATCAGCAAGATCCACATTTGTTTGAGACTGTTGATAACCCCGCCATGATGGTGTCCTCGGCGTTCAGTACAGACCAGTCCAAGACATCTTTACCCATAACGTAGACTTGAAATTGCCTTGTTCTTGGACTAAACGTCTCGTATTGTTTACTGTCGCCAGAACCTTTGATCCGAACAGTTGGATCTGTCCAATTATATTTTGGGTAAAATGCTTCTTGCAGAAGCTTTGGACAGCAGGATTAACTTGGGACGAACCTCTACACGGCACTCTTGTTGAGGAATGGACCTCTTTTGTATCCTCACTTCCTGCCGTCAATGAGATCTCCTTGCCTCGTCCCGTCCTTCCTCCCGGGAAGTACAAGGCCACCCTTCACGGGTTTTGTGACGCCTCGGAACGTGGTCACGCGGCAGTGGTGTACTTGCGCACAGTCAGTGCCTCAGGTCAGGTGAGATGTGGTGAGAGAGAAGTCTCCCTGATCATGGCGAAGAGCAAGGTAGCACCCCTTCGGACATCTTTGACCATTCCGAAATTGGAGCTCTCGGGAGCAGCACTACTTGTACGCTTATTGAACCACGTGTCTAACACTTTGGGCAAAAGCATTTGTATTAGTGGGTCCTACGCCTGGACAGACAGCCAAATTGTTCTTTGTTGGTTGAAGGCTTCTGTCCACACCTTGGAGGTATTTGTCGCTTATCGCGTCTCCCAAATCCAAAAATCTGAACTCAAGCTTGTTTGGAGACACGTGCCAGGTGAGCTCAACCCCGCTGATTGTGCCTCGCGCGGATGCTTGACGCCTAGTTTGATAGGTCATTTGCAGTGGTGGGGTCCGGAATGGTTGAGTCGACCAGAAATTGATTGGCCTCGAACGCCAGTTTTGAATACTTCTAATTTGCCGGGTCTACGAACACTCGCTCTTGAGAAGGTAGAATGCGCCTTCAACCCCGATTTTCTGTTGAATCGCTACAGCTCCCTTGACAAGTCGTTAGGTGTTACTGCTTGGATAAAGCGTTTTGTTTTTAATTTTAGGCAACCACAACAGAAACGACTGACACCGTTTCTCTCACCACAGGAACGACAGGAGTCCCTCAACTTTTGGGTTCGTTCTGTGCAATTGGCGCACTTTGAGAAGGAGATTGCTATCCTCAAGTCAGGGAAATTGAAATTATCGGGTGCTGTATCTAAATTGAACCCCTTTTTGGCGATACGGGTCTCTTGCGCGTTGGAGGGCGTCTCAAGAACGCCAACCTCCCTTACGGAGCACGTCACCCCCTGTTGTTACCCAAGGACGGTCATTTGGTACGCTTGTTGGTAACTGACCGTCACCTTAAGAACTCACATGCTGGTTGTAATGCTTTGTTGGCTATTTTGCAACGCGAATTTTGGATTTTGTCTGCCCGAAGAATTATTCGGAGTGTAGTCTTTCGCTGCATCCCTTGCTATAAGCTCAAGGCTTCTACCATGAGCCATTGATGGGAGACTTACCGGCAGATCGCGTAACTGAGAGCAGGATGTTTGACGGTGTTGGCACGGACTTCGCTAGTCCCTTTTTGGTGAAAACGTCGACACTTCGAAACAGCAAGACTGTTAAGGCCTACTTGTGTGTTTTTGTTTGTCTCTCCAAAAAGGCCGTACATTTGGAACTGGTCTCCTCGCTTACGACCGAGGCGTTTGTAGCCACATTTGACAGATTTGTATCCCGCAGAGCGCTGCCTTCCTTGATCCGTTCTGATTGCGGCACTAACTTCAAGGGCAGTTATAATTATTTGAATGACTTTGTTAATTTTCTTGAAACCAACAAGGCTGATATAGGTGATAGGCTTGCCCGACGTGGGATAAATTGGTTGTTTTCCCCACCAAATTGTCCACACTGGGGTGGTATATTTGAGGCCGCTGTAAAATCGGCCAAAACACACTTGCGCAGGACAATCGGTGAGTCTGTCCTTACATTTGAGGAACTCGCAACTGTGTTTTGTAAGATTGAGGCCGTTTTGAACTCTTGGCCATTGTGCCCGATCTCCTCAGATCCGAATGATTTGGAGGCCCTTACGCCGGGCCATTTTTTGATTGGTCGCCCACTTGTCGCCTTGCCTGAGTACCCCTATATTGATACGAGACTTGGTCGTCTCTCGCGTTTTGAATTGGTTCGCCAGATTACTCAGAGCTTTTGGAAACGCTGGAATTTGGAATATTTGCACATACTCCAGCAACGCGTTAAGTGGACCGACAAGACCGATCCACCCAAGATTGGTGACCTCGTTTTGATCAAGGAGGCAAACCTTCCGCCACTCAGATGGCGCAGGGGGCGCATCCTTCGTTTGGTAACTGGGGCTGATGGAGTTCCCCGATTTGCTGAGGTCTTGGTGGACGGTTCGGTTCTAAGGAGAGCGGTTGCAACATTGTCACGTCTACCAACCGATTAGCGGACCGGTAGGCCGGTCCGGGGCGGGTGGATGTTTGAAACAGAATTAGTTTTTATTATAAGTCAAATCGATTAGATCGATTGAGTAACATTTTGTTTAGTCTATTGAAAATTTCTGACAATGGTCACACTGAACTGTCACTTCCGTTGCCGCCTTGAAAAATTAACAGGCCGTTTGCACTTTCGCGTGCCTTCTACCTAATTAATAAATTGATCGCCCTTTGAATTAACGCGAATTGAATTAACTTGCAATTACTATAAACTGCCGCCTTTGGTTTGCCCGGCAAAAGTTGAGTCGAACATTGACATTTGCAAAACTGAATTGTGAATCCTGTGAACGTGCATCGTGCCCTCGTACCAACGGAGAGGACATCAAGTTGGAAGGAACAGCTAAGTGGATAATTCATTCAATCTATCGTGGCCACCGTAGTTTTGTTTGTTTTTCCCTAACTTGCCTCCAGGACTCCACTCGAGAACATCACCAGGAGATATTTGGTAAGTCATTTGTTTAATTCTTAGCGCCAAGAAACTTGGTCCATGTGTTTAGATCCTTTGCCTTGGGCTAAGACTGGATGAATTAATCGCTTCCACTGATCTCTGTATAAAACTTACCCATTCATAGCCCGAATTCTAGACACACTGGGACTATTGAATAACCATCGAGTTGTAATTTTGAATGTAACGCATTTGAATATCACAACTTTACTATCAGTGGTATAGCTAGCAAGGGTGTGCATTTTTTTAGGTAAGGTAAAGGGATAAAGTCACTGACATGCTCTCCGAAGAGTCATGATGGCAAGGAACATAGCCAGAAGAACCGATGGCCGCTGGAGCATAAAGGTTCTGAAGTGGGTGCCACGCAGTTGACGTTGTAGCAGAAGTAGGTCTCCGGCAAGGTGGACTGACGGTCTTTTAAGGATCACGGGCAGCGCATAGACACCGATGGTTCAAGACCGATATAAGGAAGGAAGGTTAAGAAAAACTTTGGATAAGGCCTATGTCCAGAAGCGGACATCTATTAGCTGCTTTGATGATGATGATAGAAGTGGTTTGAAAACTTCGGGTTAAATCTGTTACGATTATGATGAGAAATTAATGCATTGATAGATACATACTTTCCATGTTGCTTGTAACAACATATAAAATATTATACATCATCAAAATATTATAACACATCCCTTTCAGCAGAATTTCCTAATCCCAAAAGCAGCAGTCACATATTGGCTGGCCCGTAATTAGTGCGATTCAATTAAATCGATAGCCACCCTCGCAATTTGGGGGCACCTACATCGGGGATTATTATCGATCATTGACGTAATAAAAAGGAATTTGCACCAATTTATAAAGGGTATTTTTCTTTTCATGGTTCTCATTCTATGTATGTGTATTTTCATACTGGGAATGGAAAGATTAGCGTAATAGCCCAAGAGCCTACGACTGCCAGACCTTCGTTATTTTATAAAAGCTGAAAGTTTGCCTGTGCATGCCCCCTACAAATGTAAGAACGACCACCGATTACAGAGTTTGGGTTGTGGTTACTTTGGCAGTTATCAGGTAGTAAAGGTGGATAAAATGGTTCCTAAAATTCCTTATAGTATAAAAGCTAAATTTTATATAGGTTACTTGTAGACCTATAAAAAGATGTCAGCCCAACCGCCGGACAGTTTCAATGGTTTTAACGTCTTGCCAGACAATTTGAAAGTCCGCTGTAGGTACGAGCGCGAGAGCTTAGCCAATTGCGATCTTTAAAGATATCCAATAAAATAAAAATGATTTCGTTTAAAGCCATGTTAAATAAAATAAAAATGTTATTTTAGTATTATGTAAAATAAAATCATTATATGTAAAAGAGTATTTCAGCAAATGTATTAAGAAGTGATGATACCGATATTGCGGCAATTATGCTATATTCTAAATGGTACGATCAAATTAAATACATAATTTGCTTGTAAAAACAGGCACAGGCAAACTTTCAGCTTTTATAACGAAGGTCTGGCAGTCGTGGGCTCTTGCTCTATAAGTATAAGATGTAGTAAATATTAATAATAATAATAATAATTTATTTTCAGGTAACAAGAACCCATAGATATATACCTTATAGACTAACATACATAAAATATCATTATAACATATTATAGCAAAACAAACAGGTGTTGTTTACGGCTTCATGTTACGCTGAGTGGTATTGCGTAACCTCCCATGAAAACGCCGATACACGACACCTTTCGGCCAAAACTCTTCCTTGAGGAAAGTCTCGAGATGTTGAGTCGGCACCCGCACCACGTACGACTTAAAGTTGGTGTTATGCCGTGACTCCAATCTCTCGACTCTCAAAGTCCATTTGGTCTTCAGGCGCAGGTATTCTACGACCTCCTCGTCCTTTGTGGAGTGATGCAGCCGAGAGACGTACAACTGCGTGGTTGGTACGGCGGGACGCAGCAGCATGTTCGGTCCCACTAACCCGGTACCACAAAGGTTACGACAAGTTGGTTTCTTCTTCTTCTTCTCCACCTTTATAAAACCATACTCGTCGCATGTCTTCGGTTTTGGGGCACGTAGCTCCACAACCTCGTTATGAGAGGGTTCACAAGACTTCTGTTTACCCCCTTTTTCATCCGGCCGATTCTGCTGCGTTTTGTTTTTGGCAGCAACATTGGCATAAGCACGCTTAGTCGTCGATGCATCAACACTCGTCAAAACCTTGACCGGTGTCGATGACCCGATTTCAGCAACATTACGCGTCCCAGCGCTTGCATTACCAGCGATAGGCGACGCAAGCAAATTCGCTGACTCAAAACTGCTGATGGATGCGTTTTGAGCCCCACGTCGTGTGTTAACGTTCGACACGACTGGCGACCTACTTGTAGAAATAGCGTTACGTAATAATACTACTTCTGCACGTAGGTCACTTATGGTGCTGTCCGACTTCTCTAACTTGGACTGCACCTCGGCCAGGCACGATTTCAGGGATGTGATATCCTTCAGCAACCTGGTTACATCGACGTGGTCGAATGTGACGGGGGGCAGCTTGTGCAGATCCTTCGCCACGAACGTAGGCACGTCGTCAGGGTCGGTCACCTTCAATAACGAGATGATATCCTGGATACTCTTCTCGGTGCCATCCCTTCGCCGGGACGGCATCTCGGCTAACTTGCCCAGGGTCTGATAGAGTAGCTTCTTGCTACCACAAACGTCTTCTTCTTTGAAGTTGGACTTGCAGATCTGCAGAATGCTGACCTCGTCCATGGTGTCGATGGCATGTTGTATAAACGCCAACAACTCGTTGGCTATGAGTTGCTGTGAACAGCTCATAGCTACAGTATCGGGTGACGTATAGCCGCTAATTACATTTATTGAATAATAATTTAATACGCGCGTCACAGCGCCGCACGTCCACACTCGACGGGTGTGCGTTGCGTGTCTATAACATGTGGACACAGGCAGCGATAGCCTTGTGGAGATACCAACAGACAGCAATACAGAGAGTATCGGGTTCAAAGACATAGGGCGCACTACTGACCTCTCAAAGTTATGTACGTATTAAAAATTCAGTTTCTTCTCTGGTCCAATTAATGCATTTATGATAAAATCGACAAATTAAATGCATTTAACGTGGTTACATTTAACAAAATATATTCACTTTAAGTCAAAAATTTATGGAAGTCCTACTTCAATAAAGCCAGCATTCAAATTCACTGAATTCACCCAGCCTCTTAAAAATATCCTTCCGTAATGCTATGTATTCATAATTTGATTAAATATAGCCTTTTCAAAGTAGCTGCTCTGCATCCACAATTTTCATTCAACTTAAATATGTCTGCCAACTAAAACGGCTCTATCGCAATTTTCAAAGCATAGCCGAACTCTACCTGCAAAATGTTACTTTTTTTAAATAAGCTTCACGGAAGTTCCCTGTCAGAATAGTGAAAATCGTTGTAGAGTCAGCTCAGTGGAATGTAGAGGCTAGTTTTGTAGAGTGGATACCGCATTTTGTGTGCGCTTTTATTAAAATTGCTCTTTTTTGTTTGCAGGTATGTGTTAAACTTGTGGTAAAGACAAGTAGAGTTGTTTTTCAAGAGATTTAAAAAGTAAGGTGAGTTAAAATTAAAATCTTTGACGCTACATTTGGAATGTAGAGCATGGCATTTGTGTTTAGATTTTAAGAAGGTTTTTATTAACATGTTTTACTATAAAGTCTTAATTAAAGTAAACCGGAGTTTTGTCTCTATATTGTCACAAAAAAGACTAGCTATGTAATTGTAGAGTATTAAGTTTAGTGTTTACCATCAATAATTTACAACTGAATAAACAGTGCGGCGTAATTGATCTTAGTTATCGATCTATATTATCTAATTATTGATCTATATTATCTAATTTGCGGTACAGCATAGTCGCACATAAAATGATGTCAAGCAGTTTGGTTTCAGGCATTAAAAGCTAGAAAAGCTTTTGTCAATCAAGTTTAAATCACTCAGTCTAAATGTGACATCGTATGCCATACTTATTCATTTCATTCTGCTGATAAGCTATTCAATTAAATGAATACTAACTGTTTAAATATAAATGCTTGGCAAGCCAACCTTTTCACGCTATTAATACCGAATTCGAATCAATGTATGTACCATTCTTAACTTTTTGCATTTCTGTGAATTCATTATAATTTTCTCGTACACATGTGAAGTATGCTAACCCGTACTTGATCAGCATGGCAAGTTATGGCCTATTCTTGTCATAGTCAGAAGAGGCATGAAGCCTAGTAGCCTGACAGTTTATATATACACGGTTGATTTTATTTTACTCTTAAATATCAATACAGGTACCCGTATATCTAGTCTTTACGCAACTAATTGAAACACTAATCCAACCTCGATACGGAGAACAAATACGGTAAACATGCTTTCGCTGAATTTGGTTAAAGGCTAATTTACGAACGGAGCTCTAAAGGTTTGGGGAAGCAAAAAACATCTCTTATAGTTAGGAAAATATGTATGCATATTATCTCCAAATAAGGTTCTAGTTTCACGTAGTAATTTCTCTGCTTTCCTCTGACTGCATGGATTTGGATTCTGTAACATTGATGTTTGAGGCCAGCCAAAGTAGCACTACGAGTCGTTGGCTTAAATAATCAAGTTATTTTTTTAGGACTCTCCTGATATCGTCATACATTTCGCAGTCCATACTGTCAGTAGGCCTCTCCTTATTAACTATGCAATAGCATTATGAGTCAATGGGAGGATTTGGCCTAATATTGTTTGCCAGATGCGGGGAGGATGTGAAGTTGACTCTTTTTAGAGCTTACTGCACTTCATTCTATACCTGTAGCCTGTGGGCTAGATATACTCAAAAGTCTTACAATGCCCTCCGTATCCAATAACATTCAATAGCAATGCGTTTAGAGTGGGATGTTCGCTGAAGCGCGCATGGATTGTTTCTATACCACAATGTGCAAAAGGTGTGCATCCCTGGTGCGCAGGGTGTGGGCTAGCTCTAACAGCCTTCTGAGAATGATAGCGGGCAAGTTTGACTGCCAAAACGTAAATCACTGCTGTGCCCATGGAACTGCGCAATCGGATACGCTAGCCAAACGTAATAATATAATGTCTGATGTTGAGTTTCCGTCTTTGCAATGCTGAAATTTGCTTCGTGTGTTTTCATTAGTCGCTTCTTACGACACCTACGGAATGGCTTGGGGTAAAGACACTTTGCATTCTTAATCTGTCACCAAACGTATAGATTTATAATGTACTCCTAGCCGATATAATTATCATCGGAGAGCCAAAACTTTTGGACGATGGGTCCTTTTTTTCAAAAAAGATAGCTTTCAAGAAAGAAATGTATTTTTTCTATATTTCAAATAGTACTTGGTGGCTATGTTCTTTATTTTTTTTTCATTTTAAGCTAGACCTATAAAATGCAGCCAACGTCTAGTATTTAAACGATATAAAAATGACTGCACGGTTAGCGTAGTGGTTTAAGCGGGCACTTTGAGGGCTGATAAAAGTAAATTCTTTAATTATTTTCGAATGTCAAATAGAACTTTTGACAAATTACTGGCAAAGATACAGGATAAACTGGTCTATTACAGCCTACGAATCGTGCCTATACTACCAATTGAACGACTCATCGATAACTCGATCTGTACCCACTTCGCGATTCGCCATGACTGTACGCGCTGATGACATCCACTCCGCTCGACACTAAAACGCTCACTGAAAGCAAAGGCGCTCGAGCTATCGTCAGCGCTGACAGCTACGCGGGGCCGACGCGCGACGCGTACGGCTGCGTAGCTATCAGCGCTGACCACCGTGCGCGCTGATAGCTACGCGTCATTCAAAAACGCTTCCTAGAAGTTCATATATCTCGGCCATCGGCGCTGACGGTGCGCATGCCGTCAGCGTAAGACTAAAACCAGCCTAAAGTAAATTTTAAAGCGACTAACTCTCGTACTTAGGTTTTAAGTCTAAAACTTTTTGGAATTCTAGGGTTAATGTGCTAATTATTGAGAAATAACTTTCAAAGTATATGTATCACGGTGCAAATACAATAACACAATGTTGTATTCACAGAATATCCAAATAAATCGGCATCTCATTGATAACTTCTATTTCTTGTAAAGAGCTCTACTTATCGTCCATATTCCTCGAAAGAAATTACAGACACATACCAGTATTATCTAAATGCCAAAGCAATTAGTACATACAAGTACATACCCGGGCAATATCCTACCCAGATCTTATCCGGATGTACGGAATGTAAAGCTAGTGAACCGGGTAAAGCTTGGAACTGACTCAATAATAAATTTCTGAAATGATTTTAGCTTATTGCGGGCTTAGAAATACCTATGATTTGTTTTTTGGGTTAACATACAGCTTTTGGGAAATACGGTAGAATTGTTTTATTTTCGTTACCAATTAATTTTGTTGTATAAATTTTATTGTGGTGCAGTGTTTTAGCTACCAGCTAAATACTGGTATAGCGTAAGTTGTGGATCTATTTTTCAGCTTGGGCTAAAAGAATTTTTCACAAGCAGCTATTCTGTGTACGCGATGGAAATTATAAGATAACTGTTTAGCTTCAAACATGAATATTGCAATTATTTATTTTCTACTATTGACACCCATAAAGTTTGTTAAACATTCATTATTATTGTTCCAAAAAATCAACTAGGTTTGATAATTTTTATATATAAATTTATTATTATGCAAAATAAAACATTTCGATCAGCAACTGCTATTTATGACTGCACGGATAATAATATTGTGGTTTAAGCTATTGTCCTTTTATCACTGCACAGAGTGTTGCTGTTTGTTTTCCATACGGGTCCAATATTATACGATTTACAAAGGTTTAATAATGATCAGAATCTAAGTGTTCATTGGGTACTTCCTGACAAATCGTAGATTCTTGATCATTCCAAAACTTTGTAAACTGTACACTTTTTTTTTGTGTGGAATTACGTTAGCCTTACACATCATTTATTCATTTTCATAACAATGTAGGTACATAAAATAAACTGTACACTTAAATAAAACAAACTTAAATATTAAAATTTTCTCTCTTACGGACTTTTAAGACGCTCCTTTGTAATTTCTTCATAAAAAAATGACAATGCACACAGACACCTGAGGCTAAACTAGGCACATAATTCATACACTACTAATTAAGATTATAATAGCGGCTAAAGGATTTACTTCTACTAATGTAATTTGTTTTTTGTAGACTCACACCTGTATCCCCGAAGGGGTAGGCAGAGGTGTATTATTACACCCACATTTCGCCATGAATTTTTAAGTCCCACGTAATGGGGGGCGAGCCTATTGCCGTTACCGGGCACGTCACCAGACTCCGAGCTGCCACTGAGAATTCGAAAAAAACCAGTAACACTTTTGCCCGACCCGGGAATCGAACCCGGGACCTCCGATCAGCAGTCGTATATGCTATTCACTGGACCACGCGGGCAGTCAACTGGACTACGGAGGCAGTCAATGTAAAATTATGTTTAAATTTTATAGACATAATATTTTCTTAATACTTGCAAGGTGTTAGCAACCAATACTTAGTATTACATTCAAACAATTGTATAAATTACTATCCTTTTTAGGTACTTTTCAAAACAGACACTCATACCTCGCGTCTGCTTGAAATTGATTGACAGAAGATGTTATAAAGCGTTATTTCCGTTTATCCATTGTAATCGTATGAAAAGAAAATAACTATATTACCTTACAAAATAATATAATAAGTCCTAATAGATATTTACCTCCTACTTTAGTAACAAACAAATCAATCATAACAGAATAGAACGAAACAATAGGCTTCATTACATTGAGATTTGTAGCAAATCCAATTTCACCGAAAACGAGACTCAGTTTTTTGGAAAACTCGATTTGTATTCCCTCTCAACCGTTAACTATAACATTAATTGAAAGAAAACAGGAAAAATAATAAATTAATCTACAGAACAAAAATTAAATAGAAAATCAACATATAATGATCTTATTTTTTGTGGTTGTTATGCTAAAGGCTACATTTCGGAAAATATTCGTAACTAGCTTTTACCCGCGTCTTCTTTATGGTATGTCGATTTCATTTCTTGTGATGTGTGGCCAACTTTGTTGTCGGAGTTTTCAGGCCAGTCGAAGGCCACTGACATGGCCTTATCTGGTGTTGGAGTTTTCAGACCACCCGAAGGCCTCTGACATGGCCTAACGATTCTTGCTCTGAGACAAAAACCGAAACCGTGCCTTACGTGGCCTTCAAAGCACGGAAGAGCTATGATGTAAATGTCACACAAACTGTCCAAGTGGCGACCTGTGCAAGCGATGCTGAACTTTTTCGACCTATTACAAACGACAAGCTAAATCACGCTATGCGTATTAAAAAGATAGCTCCCGCACTAGGAATCAATCCTGTGTCAGAAACATATACAACCAACGGACACAATGAACACCCAGACTCGAAACAAAGTGTTGTCTCGTGTGAGAATCGAACCCACGACACTCGGCGCAGTGTCAAGCGACGAGGCGGCCGCTTAAACCACTACGCTAACCGTGCAGTTATAGGCTAATAGCGCCAGTTGATAAAAGTATACTAGTTGTACATCATGATGATAAATGGGTGTGCGGGGAATTTCAACCAAACTTTCGGTTCCTTCAAAGATTTATTATGAGAAAGAACTAACAAAGTTTACTTACTGGGGCACTTAAACTAAACTTAAAAATACCTAAACTTGTTTGTTTACATCGGTGGTTTAAATAATCATATCCATTTGGTAATAAATGGATATTTATTTGGACTGCGAATTTTAAGATAACGTACTCGTATCTACTCATGTATAAGTTTGCTTATAAAAATATATTGTTACGTGATAATTTTTTTTTCTCTCGAACATATTGACTCCATGCTGCCTGATGTTAAGCAGTTAGTGAAGTCTCATAGTGATGGCCATCATCCCAGCAGCCAGCATGGCATTATGGCATGATGGGCCTCACCTTGACGGCCTTGAGAACAGCTTTTTCACGCCCCGCTTAAAGGATCCAGGATCATAAGTGGAGGGAAACTCGTGGGTTGGTAATGCATTCCACATCTTAATGGTACGGCAGAGATAAGAGGTGTCGAACCGTTTGGTGCGTGACGGTATCTGTTCTACCGTGTAAGAGTGGCACCTTAACCCAGCACGTGTCGTTCGGAATAGGAAAGGAGTGGGTGGGATTAGTTGAAAGAGCTCTTCGGAGCACTCTCCGTGATAAATACGATAGAAGACAGCCATTGAAGCCACGTCTCTGTGTAATTGTAGTGACTCAAGTGACTCACTCTTAGTGGCCTCTGGATCCCCAATGATATGGACAGCACGCCGCTGCAACCTATCGAGGGCGTCCAATAAGTACTAGAGATACGGATTTGATGACACCCTCGATGTAGTTTTTCTGGTTGAGATTTCTGCGTATGTCCATACCCAGGATATTGAGGCTGTCTTGAATGAAAAAATGGTAGTGGAGTGTCCAGAAGAGAGGGATGGGGAAGGAATGGATATACCTTAGATGGGAATGCGCACACCTGTGTTTTCTTGGCGTTGTACTCGACCAGGTTTTCATCGCCCCAATGCGAGATGCAATTCAGAACCCAGTCAAGCTCAGCAACAAGTGTTCGCCTATACTCATCTGTATCGGCTTGCATAGCCGCAGGGTGCCCGAGATATCGCCCATGTACAGTACTGTCATCTGCATAGCAATGTATGCCCCCAAACGTGAGCATATCATTGATATGCAGAAGAAAAAGCGTGGGCGATAACACGGACCTCTGAGGCACACCAGCATTCACCTGGAGAAACTTCAATGACTCACCGTCACAAAGGACTCGGATACGGCGCTCATGCAGGAAGCTGGCAACCCAGTAGCACAATCGAGGCGGCAAGGCGCCGGCTGGAAGCTTGGAAAGAAGCACACGAACCAAGACTCTATCGAAGGCTTCGGAGATGTCGAGACTAATAGCCAATGACTCCCCGTGCCTGTCCATCACTTCACCCCAAAGGTGAGTGACATACGCTAGAAGGTCACCCGTTGATCGTTTCAGTCTGAAGCCATACTAACGATCACTGATGAGAGAGTGATCTTCTAGGTAGCGAATGAGTTGGTTGTTGATTATTCGTTCAAACACATTGCAGAGGATAGGGGTAATAGTAATGGGTCGATAGTTGCCCGGATCAGAACGATCCCCTTTTTTGGGAATAGGTTGTCCGTTCGCCTCTTTCCAAGCCTGCGCCACTATGCCAGAGGCATATGATAGGCGATACTACGGCGTGTAAGCATTGGAGACAAATCGGCTGCGCATTTCCTTAGCACAACCGCTGGAATTCCTTCAGGTCCGGCACTGCGATCTCTCGATGTCCGGCTTTCCGGACATCGAGAGATCGCAGTGTCGCGCGAACACCGCATTGCCCGATTTTAATATCTGGCATGGAGTGGCTCCAGTAGGCAATCGAGGCGGCTGCGCACTACGATCGTCGATTGGGGAGTTGGCCGCAAAGAGATTGACAAGCAGGTCAGCTTTCTCTTGCGGCCCATGGGCCAGTGATCCATCAGGGCATCGCAACTATTAAATTATATTTTATTTGATAACCTCATTGATACTTCAGTTCATAAACTAAAAGAGAATACTATGTACCTACTCAGTCATCATCGTCAGCCTTTAACAGTCCACTGCTGGACTAGGCCTCTCCTTGGAAAGGAGGAATTGGCCTACTATACCACGCTGGCCAAACGGGTTGGCATAGAGTTTGTATCAAGTTTTCCTTCTCTTTCAGTGCTGTTCTATGCACAGTGCTGTAATATGCTCCCTCTGTCGGCTCTTACGACACCCATGGGATGATATGGGGTGGTGACAATCCGTATTTTTAATCCGTCACCACACGGACAGACCTACTTAGTACCTACCCTCAATTGTAAACAACCTGGCAATTTAAAAGGTTGAATATGGCTTTCTTACTTGCTTCTTGTCATGAAGACTCACCTCCATGAACAATGAATGTGTATTTGTTAATTTAGTATTTTATTATTTAGAGCGTGTATGAAAAGATAAATGAATGTAAAGGAAGCGCGTGAGGTTTGTAAGGATAGAAGTAACTGGCGTTCTTGTCTCTGCCTACCCCAACGGGAAAAAGGCGTGCGTATATGTATGTATATTTTATTTAGAACACACATATTATCAGAAAATCGAAACATTTTATGGAAATAAACATTAGGCTTAAGTTTAGGCATAATGCATATTTGCCTATCTTGTGAAAGATATTATACAGGTTTCAGTACAGTTTCATTACACCATTATGCTACGGAGGCCGTATTTTAGACGACACAATAGCCTAATATGAGCATCAACGTTATACCAGTAAAGTGCCTTTACATCGAAACTAGGATAGGCGTTAGGCCATGTAATAAATATATCATATAAACATTTCAAAATGGCTTGGATGAAAAATTACCAAACAGACGAGATAAGACGTAGCAGCAGAGCTAGGCTTCCCACAAGGTGTGCCGACGATCATATAGAGATTTCGGATCGATGTGGGAGACTAAGATCAGTCTGTGTGGAGAGCATTGGGGCAGGCTTATGTGTGGCCCTGAACTTCGAATAGCTAAGATGAGCAGATGAGAAACTAACCTCGGATCTCGGGTTCGAGTTCACGACGCGCACCACTAACTTATCTAAGTGCTTATAAAATTGTTAATTACAGCTTGCTAAATGATGAAAGACACCTACATGCCTTCATAACTTCTCAAATGATATTCTTTAAATCTTATCTGCTACATATTTGCTCAAAATAACACAAAAGGCGAACTAATATTTTAATACTGCCAAACCATATTTTGAACTGATTCAAAACTATGATACATTGTTAGTCTACGGGTGGCAACGTGTCTTAAAACTGCGGAGTATACCTTGGGAAACAAAGTTTGACAGCTTTTATTAGTTTCAATCTCTTTTCAGTTTTATGATAAAGAAAAAGACATGAGTAACGTATTTTGTTTAGTGAGAGAAAGAATATTAGATACTACACGGTATTCCCTGGTTAAGACCAGCATACTCCATAGAGTTTAACAGAGATTAATTCCTAAGCTTATTGAAAAAAATCCCTAAAATGACAACCAAAAAGTTTGAAGTTTGATACCTACCTACAAAACTCGACGAACATGCTTGCATCGTTGCAAGTCAAAACGCGTAATTTTTGCCAAGAACCACAGAAACAGGCGACAATTTAGTTTGTACAATACTTTGAAGTTTTATTGTAAAATGTTATGTATATAAATATATCACACTGCAACATTTTCAAGTGTCAATACAAGAATTTCTCATTTGATGATTGTGTCTCTGCAGTTTATTGCAGAAAGATGTATGTATATATTTTTATTGAGGAGCTTTATACAAGAAACGCGATGCTGGCTGTTTGGCGATGTTGCAACACTCGAATTTTAGTGCCACGAAATTAAAACTGTATTGGGAAGGAATTGTTAATTTTCTCAAGGAGGATGTTAGAATTTTATAAATCTTTAATTGTTGTGACAAGAAGGCAGGCTTTTATTGTAGATGCGAGATAATGTTTATTTGATTTTTTTCGACCAATTCTAGTGTCGGAGTTTTCAGACCGCCGAAGGCCTATGATATGGCCTAACAATTCTTGTCCTAAGACAAGAACCAGGACCGTAAGCTTTGCCCTCCGAAGCACGGTAGCGCTCTGATGTAAATGTCACACGCGGTCACCCACCCATGAGGCGACCTGAGAAAGCGTTGCTTAACTTTGCCGATCTATTATTAATGGCAAGCCGAGTCTTGCAACATTTCAGTCTATAAAAAATCATTTAGGTATTTAGTTTTACTTTTATCTACAATACTGATTAACTGACTAGACTATTGATGTCAGCACCAAATTCCTGACGAACTTATAACACCACTTTGTCTAACCCGGTAATCGATCCCAGAACCTTACCAATGCAAGTTCGTAGCATGATAAGCGTAGCAGAGATGTTAGGATACGAATTACAAAGTAAGGTTCAGATATCGATCTTTATATTTATTTTGATTGAGACAAATAAGTTGAAAATTGCCGTACTTTAGGAGCTGATAGAATCTACGTTTGCATATTTAGTTTCATGATTTGATTGTTGGCTTTTGAGTGGAGCTTTAAAGCCTATGAATCAACCGATTTACAGTTTTTCTTTATATTTTTCTTCTTCTTAACCGATTTATAGTGTTTCTTCTTTAAATAAAAATATATATTTCTTTTTATTTACAATCTGAATTCGGCTTATCTGGTGGGGTTACACACTGTCACCGAATCAGACCAAAAAATCGTGGTCATCACACAAAGATTTGGCCTAAGTGGGATTCGAACCCATTACATACGGCACAGCAATCGCAAAGAGGCTAAAATAGTAGAAATAGAAGTTTTATATGTGGTTGTTCACAAAACTTCGACATTGTTTCTAGAAACGTCGTTATAATTTCAAGTTTCTAGACGTAGTGTAGGTACAACGTTGGAGGACTTCAGTGACACTGAATTGAGAAAATGGCCACTTCATTTGATAGCCCGATAGTTCTGTTGTCAACGACTTTTAACTTCATTTTCTGTGAGACTGTGTTTGAGACCATTGTTGACATAGAAAGAAAATAATGGTGAATGTTAGACGCTTTTCTTTTCTCGGATCCTAAAGATTGTAGAGTGATGTAACATCGATTGTAATAGAGATGATAAATGGCGAAGAGTACAAAGCTGATTTGTAGCTACTAAGATTACAGGCTGCTTCCGTGGTCCAGTGGATGCGACTGTAGATTGGAGGTCCCGGGTTCGATTATAAAAAATAAAATAATAGTTAAATTTAATAGACTCACGCTTAACCCTTCGGGGATACAGGTCCCCGAAAGGGTAAGCAGAAGTTGAAGTTGATGAATTTTTAGGTCCCACGTAATAGGGGGCGAGCCTATTGCCGTTACCGGGCACATCGCCAGACTTCGTGCTGCTACTGAAAATTCGGAAAAACTCAGTAACACTTTTGCCCGACCCGAGGATTGAACCCAGGACCTCTGATCAGCAGTCGCATACGCTATCCACTGGACCACGGAGGCAGTATATATAAAATACCTGTAATATTATCAGCACTGTACATAAACTGTTCAAATGCTGGGCATGAGCCTCGTCTTCCTATGAGTACGAATGGGACACAATCCACCACTCTGGGCCAGTGCGGGTTAGCATAGTTCATATTATTATGTTTTTGGTAATACCTCGCGGTGTTTTCTATACCATTTAGGAAGGATTAGCATACAATCTTAACAATTTAATTCACACATAAATTCGACAAGTTAGCGTTGTGCGCCGTAGTTCTAAGCCTGATATTCTCTGCCTGGCAGTCAGTTTGTCTTCCCTCCAGGCAACAAAACGAACATAGGAACTTTTAATAATATACTTAAACACAAACCTTAATAACTTCTTAAGACATAAAATCACCACACAAAGTTGAAACAACACCCGCGCCATATTATTTTAAAAATCCATCACGTACCGCAAAATCTATGCACGTGATCAACAAAGCTCTCTGCTTGTCCCCTAAGGGCGCGTCATGAACATACCCCAACTAGCGAAGTTTGGTACTGAAGGCTTGCTTCACAAAACAGTAAAAAAATACGACGTTAGTGTCCATTTTCGAAGGTTCCGTAGTTTCCAAAGCAAAAAGTTTCTTTCTGAACGAAGTTCTTGCTGTTTGAAAGAAGATGGACAAAATTGCCCTACGTCCTATAACAAAGAGACATATTTTACATTCAGAGCAGAGAGCATTTATTTTGGAGTGCACCTCAGAAATATACCGGAGGTCTTCAGCCGATCTATAAACTCGACATCAGAGTTGGCCACACAGGTAAACGAAAAAGGCTGCGATGTTCTAGGAAATGAAATAGTAGCGTTACTTCTATCAAGCGTAACTATTGTGCAGATTCCAGGAAATTATAATTATTATAATTTCCATTTCTCCCTGTTATTACATAATTTAAAACTGATTGTTATTGTAAAACAAAGCTAAAATTTAACAGCCCGAGTTTCAACGCTTTTGAAACTAACTTTATACACAATATTAGAAGAGAATCATAATAAATGTAATTTAAAACTGGTAGATGATGTGGCTAGATTTTACATACATACATATGCTCACGCCTTTTTACCGTCGGGGTAGGCAGAGACAACAGAACGCCTCTTGCTTCTATCCTTACAAACTTCACGCGCTTCCTCTACATTCATTATTCTTTACATACATGCTCGCCGGTTACGGGTGCTTCGGACTTTTCCGTTTTTCAAGACATCCCTAATTTGGTCGCCGAACGTCTTACGAGATTTTACTTTAATCGATAGTCTGTTTTACGACTTTTGGCTTTCTATTTCGTATTTCTACCCTTACCAAACGATCAAATCATTCCTTTCTACTCAAAACAACGAAATACTTTAACTATCCTAATAAAATAATGGGTCAAAGCCTTTGTGCCCATTGTAACCACTGAAACCTTAGACTGAAAGATAATAGGTCTATGTTAGGTTATTTCGCATAATACAATTTAGAATACTAATTTACGAGTAGGTATGTACCTATTACGTACATTCTGTTACCCGTTATTACTTGCTTTCAGACAATCGTCAATATTTTCAGGATTTTTATCTTTATCTTCTTTATATATATATATTTCTTGTGTGCGTGTGTATGTCACTGAACTCCTCCTAAACGACTGGACCGATTTTGATGAAATTTTTTTGTGTATGTTCAAGGAGACTTGAGAATGCTTTATATTCACAAAAAAAATGCGAATATTAAAAAGAAATATGGTGGTACGAAGTTCGCCGGGTCAGCTAGTATTATATAAAATTTGTTTATTAATAGAACTTTGCTGATATCAGGATGAATGGGCCGGCTCGACTGGTAAGTACTACCCTTTCACAGAAAATCGACGTTAAGTAATACAATACCTATACTGTTGCGTTATTTTTTTTTCTACATTGTGCCTAATTACCTCTATCCACAAAATAAATAACTGTAATTCAAAACATTTTTCTTCGGCCCCCGCGGACCCCTAATAATAAAAAAGCAGTGTCACACTGCAGTGTCAGCCGGTCACCAACTATTTTACGATCGGATCCCTTTGTTATATCAATACACGTTGTTTCTTACAATGTTTTATTATTTCAGTATTGCTTAGTTGGACCAACTGTAAATTAATATATGTTAAGCAATAAATATATTACTAATATATAAAGCTGAAGAGTTTGTTTGTTTGCTTGAATGCGCTAATCTCAGGAACAACTGGTCCGATTTGAAAATTATTTCAGTATAAGTATAAGTCCATTTATCGAGGAAGGCTACAGGCCATAGATAATATAAATTCCATGCTACAGATTATAATATAATATCACGCTATGAGCCATGGGAGCGGAGTAGTAGCTTAAATAACGCGGGTGTAACCGCGGACTCATCTTGTATAGTGGATAGAGAAATACACAAATATTTAATATATATAATATTCTATCATATTCACAC
This sequence comes from Euclidia mi, assembly GCA_944739405.2. Taxonomy (NCBI): domain Eukaryota; kingdom Metazoa; phylum Arthropoda; class Insecta; order Lepidoptera; family Erebidae; genus Euclidia; species Euclidia mi. The sequence goes on along the minus strand of OX123206.2, from coordinate 5,375,457 downwards.
AACACCATCTAGTCCCAAACTAAGCTGAGCTTGTACTATGGGTACTAGACAATGGATAAACATAGATAAATACTTTTTTTTTGTAAATACATACTTAATATACATAAAAACACCCACACCAAGACAAACATCCATGTTCACGCACACAAATGTTTGACTTGAGGGGGAATCGAACCCGCGACCTTCGGCGTAGTAGTCGCTTACACTCCCGCTTCGCCAACGGGTCGTCATACTATATAACTACTGCATTAGTGTGATTCACATTTGTAAAATGACTACTGTCTATATCCATTACTTTTACTCCTTATTGAATTAAAAAACGTATTTTCCTTGCGCAAAGGCGACCGATTTATTTCTGATGAAGCAATTATAATATAAACGAATCTGGTCAACTTTAATTATCAACATTAAAACGGGTAAAGCCACATGATAAAACTAGTTATTAAAGACTTACCTAACTAAATAACATAGCTAATGCATAGACATATTAAAATCTAACAGATACTAAACAAGAATGCTTGAGGCTGGAAACATTCACTAACAACCTATGTCTATTCATTATATGTATTATAGACCATAATAATATGGTATACTATATAAAAAGCACTTTTAAAATCAAAACCGACAAAATATTTAACGGAAAAGTATCGTGATAGTTAAAACAGATAACATCGTTTCACAGACTGCAACTGTTAGGCTGTGTTTTCGGGAACCAGACAGCTGAGTAATTTGTGTAGATTTTTTATAGCTTTATAATAATTAATAATAATAATAATAAAACCATTTATTTTCAGGTAGAAAAACCCATAGATGCATACCTTAAAGTCTAACATAAATACAAAAAAAATATAATTATTAAAACGAAATGCGTGTTATTGTTTACACTGTTTTCATGTTAGGCTGCGTGTTATTTCGTAACCTACCATGCAAACGCCGATATACAACACCCTTCGGCAAAAACTCTTCCTTTAAGAAAGTCTCAAGTTGTTGAGTCGGCACCCGAACCACGTACGATTTGCAGTTCGTATTATGGCGACACTCCAATCTCTCGACTCTCAAGGTCCATTTGGTCTTCGTGCGTAGGTACTCCACCACCTCCTCGTCCTTGGTAGACGGATGCAGCCGGGACACGTACATCAGTGTGGTTGGTAATGCGGGACGCAGCAGCATTTTAGGTTCTGCTAATCTGGTACCACAAACATTTCGACAAGTAGGCTTCTTCTTCTTCTTCCTCTCAACCTTGATGAAGCCGTCCTTGTCGCACGTTTCCTTTTCGGGAACTCTCAATTCCACGACCTTGTGATGGGGGAGTTCATGATGCTCCTGTTTAGCCCCTTTATTCACCTGCCAATTTTGCCTCGTTTTGCATTGGGCAGTAACATCGGCATAGGCACGTTTGGTGTTTGACGTAACCACATTCGTCATCACCTTGACAGGTGTCGACGACCCGAGGTCAGCAACAGTACACGAAGCGCGTGCATTACCGCCGGCAGGCGATGCAAGCAAATTCGCTGACTCGAAACTGCCGATCGATGCATTTTGAGCCCAGCGTTGTGTGATAACGTTAGCGTTGGGTGAGCTATATATAGAAATAGCGTTACGTAATAACACTACCTCTGCACGTAGCTCACTTATGGTGCTGTCCGACTTCTCTAACTTGGAATGCACCTCAGCCAGGCTGGATTTTAGAGATGTTATGTCCTTCAACAGCCTGGTTACGTCGACGTGGTCGAATGTGACGGGCGGCAAATTATGCAGATCCTTTGCCACAAAAGTAGGCACGTCGTCAGGGTCGGTCACCTTCAATAAAGAGATGATGTCCTGGACACTTTTCTCGGTGCCATCCCTTCGCCGAGACGGCATCTGATCCAACTTGTTCAGCGCCTGCTTCAGTAGCTTTTTACCAGCACTGATATCGTCTTCCTTGAAGTTGGTCTTGCAGATCTGCATAATGATGACCTCGTCCATGGTGTCGATGGCATATTGTATGAATGCCAATAAATCGTTGGCTATGAGTTGCTGTAAACAGCTCATAGCTACAATATCGGGCGGCGTGTATAGCCGCTAACTACATTTATAATAATAAAAATGCGCGCGTAGCAGCGCAAGCACGTCCGCACTCGCGCGTGACACTAAGTGTTTCTGTTAAGCCTGTATCCTCGAAAGGGTAGGTAGAAGTGTGCCTAATATTACACACACTATTTCCTTTATACATTTTAGGTCCTACGTTATAGGGTGCGACCGTGCGAGCCCATTGCCGTTACCGGGCACTTTGCCACTCCCTGCTGCTACTGAGAATTCAGAAAAATTTAGTAACAGATTTTTTAGAATATTGCAAAATTCAGGAACACTTTTGCTCAACATAGGAATCGAACCCAGGACCTCGGTGTTGCTACTAGAATTCGGCAAAACTCGATAATACTTTTGCCCGACCCGAAAATTCAACTCGGGGCCTCCTGATCAGCAGACGTATATGCTATCGACTGGACCACTGAAGCAATGCGCAGAAAACAACAACTATATGTATTTATGTTCAGCGTGGCTACAAACGTGTCGTGACGGATTAAAATTCAAATGTCACTACCCCATTTTCACTCCGTGGACGTCATAAAAGGTGACTAAGGAAATTACACGCAGCAAATCATACATATAAATCTATGCAGCAAATAGTATATTTGTGAAGAGACGGAAAACACGACGAGTGAAGTCTACTGACCTATGATGGGTTAATGTGGTCGACTATTTTTTTTTATTTAGAATAAAAGAACATCTCCCGCACTAGGACTAAATCCTGTGTCGCGGTGGACTTAACAAACATACAACTAAGGAACACAGTGAACACCCAGACTCGAAACAAAAATTTATGAATCACGCAAAGTGTGGTCTCGTGTGGGGATCGAACCCACAACACTCGGCGCAATGTCAAGCGGCGAGGCGGCCGCTTAAACCACTACGCCAACCATGCAATCAAAAACAAAAAAAAAAATATTTTATTTAAAAGCTATTACACATTACAAACAAAGATGTAAAAAGTTCCCGAGCAGACAATCGTGACTTTATTTACTACAAGGTACTGCTCGTGACAATACCGTGGATATAGCGCCATTTTGTTTGCGCAACAAAACGTAACCTATGTGCTGTTCTAATGTATAAGCTAAACCACAATAAAGCTTCACCAACATTCATTCAGTATTCTTTGCATGAAAGGATAACAAGAATCCATCTATCCTCACCAACGCGTTTTAAACAGTAGCAAGACTAATAGACCACGTTTTTTGCCTCGTACACCTCTCATCTCCAAAGCACATCTCATTTCATTTCATCTGTGGATGATGTACCATGATGACATTCCACCACCTCTCTCCATCATAGCGACATTCGAGTACGGCCGCTCATTAAATTTTTAATCTCACCACGATTGCTTCGCGCGATATTAAAAATTTCAAACACAGATTAATTTAATTTTTACTCTGTGGTCCGTTGTTTATAGAAGGCAGGTTTATTGAATTTTTGCCCTGTGTCCGGCGTATTAATGTTTTGTTTCCACACCTGCACATAACATTTTATGCTCCGGTTGCTGTCAATTATTTATTAACAATGAAATTTTCTGAAGTGATCGTAATTAGAAAATAGTGCGAAGAAGTGTTTTTTAGACTTACTTACTTGAATTTGCACAATGAAATTAAACTACAGATTACGGATTTTATCGCGATTTATTTGTTTTACCAATATAAAATTTAAACTGATTGATCTAGTAACTACATGATTCATTATAGTCGCGATAAAATCCGTAAACTATAGTTTGATTTCACTCTGTTACTATCTATAGTTGGTGCCACGAGAAGATAGACTTTTTGTAAACAAACATTCAGGGCTTTACAACCATTTTTCAAACAGTTGTGTTTTAGATTTTATATTGCATAAAAATTTCTAGGCATGGAGATTTTACGTTGTCTGTGAATGAAATCATCAGAATGAACTTAAACAAAATCTATTAAAAATTACGGAAGTCTGAAAACGCTATTTTTTTTTTTAGGTATAAATAATTTTCTGCGCGACTAACTGTTTGCCATCTGCTATTCTGCACCCGCTTTTTCGAGATGCCGGCAGCGGGAAGAGCGTTGCGATCCTATAAACTTGTATTTAACTTTACTTACCCCTTCTTGATAACTAAAAAAATAATTTTGTCCTCTGATAAATGCATGTTAAGCCCAAGAATGTAACATTTCAATGAACTAACGCCAAATGTTGACATTCTAGGCGTCAGTACCTCAAAACATCAAAAGATCCTGTTGGCAGCGCATAATATCGATAAAAACCCGATCCATTGACATATTAGTTTCCAATGACGCATATCTATGTACCGTTGCGCTCATTGGATTTGACATTATTTGTTTTTGACAGAACTATCGCTAAGTCACTTAGTAGAAATTCTTTGTTTACAAAAAGTCTATGTTCTCGTGGCACGGACTATAGACTGAAACTAAGCATAACTTGTACTATGGGTACTAGACAATGAATAAACTTTCACACATACATTTATCTGTTTATTTTTCCATACTTATTCAAAAAAAGCTTCTATTCAGAAACCTTACAAAAGTTATTTAACCAACAATGTTCAAACAGCTTTATCGAGTCATCGACCCCAACTCCTTTGTTACCGTAACGTATACAGCGCTGAATAATTACCAATTATAACCGCTAGGCAACAAGGGTTAAATAATTAGATTTGTATGGCTGCCATTCAAGAAGATTAAAGTCTTTCTTATAAGTAGACAGGCTTAATTACATGAATACTTAATTCTTTTTTTTATAGACTCACCCCTGTATCCCCGGAGGGGTAGGTAGAGGTGTAATATTACACCCACATTTCGCCATGAATTTTAGATCCCACGTAATAGGGGGCAAGCCTATTACTGTTACCGGGCACATCACCAGACTCCCTGCTGCTACTGAGAATTCAGAAAAATTCAGTAATTTTTTGCCCGACTCGGGAATCGAACCCAGGACCTCCAATCAGCAGACTCATACGCTATCCACTGGACCACGGAGGCAGTTACTTTATTCATTATAATAATATGAATTTTATCTAGAAAATATATTCGAAGTTTTATTTTTATATTACAAACGTGAAGTGACTCAAAAACCGTGCGTTTATTCGACTAATAAAAATAAAACATAAAACTACTTTACGTTACATTGGGTTATATTTCCCTCGGTAAGTTTTTTTAAAAACTTTAGAGGCTTGCTTTAAAACTTTTTCTATTCGGGGATCGGTTTCAAAAATATTTGAATTATTTGTCAACCCGACAATTTGAGTTCATGTAAAACGTAGTGGTATAAATAAATATGTGCAAAAAGCTTATGACGAACTACAGGCCTATCGCTTTAGTACCGGTGTTCTCTAAAATAATAGAAAATATACTAAACGAATATCTATATTCATTCTTGATTAAATTCAACGTGCTGTGTGACGAGCAATACATTTTTCGAAAAAATATCAACATGGCAGTATTTGATGTTCTCAATACAGTAATGCCAAACATAGAAAATAAAATTCAGGTATGTGCAATCTTTACCGACATGTCAAAGGCCTTCGATTACGTTAACCATGAAACTCTTTTATATAAACTTCAGGCCTACGGTAGTAGAGGAAATGCATTAAATTTAATAAAGTCTTCTCTAGAAAACCGGAAGCAATTTACGGAAATCGACAAAATTTGTTTTAAAACTAAACCTAAAGTGCAGTACATATCTACGCCTAAAGAAACACAATTCGGTGTCCTTCAAGGCGGTTTACTCGGGCCACTGCAAATTTTATTATATATTAATGATCCGCCCCGACAAACACCCCGCCCTATGGTTCTATTTGCCGATGACAGCACACTAATTGTAAAATGTCATGATAAACATACTTACGAAAAAGATATAAACAATAATTTAAATAATACATATAATTAACTGGCTCAATAGCAACAATTTAGTGGTTAACATTAAAAATCCAACATTATGCCTTTATAGCCTGATGGTTCACGTCACCGTGTGGTAAGCCTCGGTGAGTTGCTTAAAATTGAACAGAAGGGCGTAGAGAAGCCATCCGCATCGTCGAAGCCAGCCGCAAAGAACAAACGAGCGGCTGCCCAAAAGAAGACGTAATCTTCTCGTTTCTTTGCCTGTTTTTCAGTCCGGGTAGTAGGTAATTATCAATTATATATTATTTTCCAGTCTGTACCCACTTATCTACCTTCGTTACTTCATTACTTTTATTTTATTTATGTAACATATAATTCTGTCGGTGTTTGCTTTTTTCTCTGCTTGTCATCTGTCAAACGTCATATATTTGTAACTGTCATCTTATAGTTAAAATTCCTTATTGGGTACAAGGCTTTTAAGACATACGTTAATACAATTCTATCCTTCAATAATGTAACTTTAATCTCTTCACTATTGTTTGTTTTCCACTATCTTCTTCATTTTCAACTTTATTGTAACTGATAAACTTTTTAACGTTATACCCGGACTAGATGCATAAGTTTGTTATTGTTTTTGTCAATTATGTATATTTTTAGTTTGTTATCAGCACAACTGGCAGGTGGTGTATTATTGGTAGATATTTTTTATTTAATTATTATTACTTTTAATTTATTTAATATTTAATAATTCATAACTATTATTAAGTATTTATACATACTCTTATTTAATTTTTTTTAATATATATATTGCGTTCATAACATATATTCACCATTGATAATAATTCTATAAATGACGACGATAGTTTCCACTCCGTATGCAGCCTAGATGATAGCTTTTCCAGTGTGCCGTCGCTAGCTGATTGCCTTAATTCACAATTTTCTGATGTACCTAAAAATTTCAATGTCGTTCATATCAATGCCCAAAGCATTCCGGCTCATTTCCCTGATATGCTGGCCAATCTTGATTGTAAGAGCATTCACGCTATCCTTGTTTCTGAGTCATGGCTTAAGCCCTGTCTTCCCTCAACATTATACTCCCTACCTGGTTTTCAACTTATCAGAAATGACCGAGCGATTGGGGGTGGTGGCGGTGTTGCCATTTACCTCCGCTCATATATCCCTTATACAATTGTTGATATGTCAGCACAACCACCGCCACAAGATGCTGGGGAACATTTGTTTCTGGAAGTTGTATTAAACCGCACTAAAGTCCTACTCGGCGTTTATTATTGTCCTTCATTACGTATAGATTTCTTTTCTTCTTTTGAAACCATGCTGGTCAATCTTGTGCCCTCTTACAATCACATTATCATAATGGGTGACTTAAATACCTGTCTACTTAAAAATGATTCCCGCTCTTCTTCTCTCCTTTCAACATCTTTAAGTTGTAACTTGTCAATTCTCCCTTTAAATGCAACTCATCATTTTCCAAACTCTTCACCTTCTCTTCTAGATCTTATCTTAGTTTCCTCAAGGGAACATGTCGCCATGCACGGGCAATACCCGGCAGACATGTTCTCCTATCATGACTTACTTTTTCTATCTTACCAAATCCGCCCTCCAAAGGCTAAGCCTAAAATATTAATGCAGCGCAATTTCCGTAACATCAATATAAATAATCTCTGTAAAGATGCTAGTGATATTGACTGGAATCAACTTATGAATTCAAACTCTGTTGATGAAAAAGTTGCCATCTTTACAAGTCAAATCACAAAATTGTATGACAAACATGCACCTATTCGACCCGTTAAAATAAAACATCCTCCATCGCCGTGGCTCACAGAAAACATCAAGCAGCTGATACGTAAGAAAGCTGCAGCTAAATTTAAGTACAAAATTAGACCTGATGCTTTAAATCTCCAAAAGTATATCGCAATCAGAAATCACTGCAATAGGCTGTGTAGGGACGCACAACGCCAACATATCCACAGCTCTGTACAAAACGGAGATCCAGCAAAGGTCTGGAAATTTCTTAAAACCCTGGGGGTCGGCAAAGCACGTCAACACATTAATCCTACTGACTTTAATATTGACTTGCTCAATCAACATTTCTCTGCTTCGTCCTTCATCGATAGGACTACTAAGACAAGCACTATTAATTATCTTTCATCATTGTCTACCCCTAGTTATTCACCATTTGTCTTTAATCAGTTCACTGATAGTGATGTTAAGAAGAGCATAGTATCAATCACGTCCAACGCAGTTGGTAGTGACTGTGTCAGCCGTAACATGATTATTCCTGTCCTTGACGCAATCCTACCCATAATTACCCACATCTTCAATTTTTCCTTGTCCAGTGGTTTATTTCCATCGATATGGAAGGACGCCCAAATTACTCCTATACCAAAAATTTCTCATCCTTCATCCTATTCCGATTATCGGCCCATTTCTATCCTGCCATTCCTCTCTAAAGTCCTCGAACGTCTCGTGTACCACCAAATTAACTCCTTCCTCTGTAAGAATAATCTTCTAAATCCCTTTCAATCCGGTTTCCGTTCGGGACATAGCACAGTCACATCCTTAGTCAATGTTACGGATGACATCAGGGCTGGTATGGAAGTCGGACAGCTCACAATTTTATGTCTACTTGATTTTAGTAACGCCTTTAATACGGTAGATTTTGATATTCTTCTTGGACGCCTTTGTTCTCTTAACATATCTCCTACGGTGATTGATTGATTTCGTAGTTACCTGTGTGGCCGCCGACAACGTATACATATCGAGAATTCACTTTCTTCTTGGTGTAATACAAATGCCGGTGTGCCCCAAGGTGGCGTATTGTCTCCTTTACTCTTCTCAATATTCATAAATTCTATCTGTAATAACCTTCGCTGTTCCTATCACCTTTATGCAGATGATCTCCAGATATACACGCAGTCAACACTGTCGCAGATGTCACATTCTTAAGATATCATTAACAGTGATTTGGCACTAATCAGCAAGTGGAGCAAGTCTTTTGGGCTTAAACTTAATTCCACCAAAACTCAAATCATTGTTATTGGTAGCTCTAGAATGAAAAGTAAAATTGACTGGTCACTACTCCCTCATATAATGTTTGATGGCACGATTATCCCTATACAAGACAAAGTAAAAAATCTGGGTCTCACTATCGACTCGACTCTTACTTGGGGACCGCAGATACAAGAAGTGAGTCGTAAGGTGTTTGCTTCAGTTGGTTCACTGAGGCGACTAAGAAACTTTCTGCCCACTGCTACTAAAATTGCGCTCGCTAAGTCTCTTCTGTTACCCATTATTGATTATGCAGATGTCAGCTATCTAGACCTCGCCGAAAACCAGCTAGATAAACTTGAGTGAATTCAAAATGTCTGTATACGATTCGTATTTGGTTTGCGCAAATACGACCATGTTTCACAATTTCGAACGCAGCTCAAGTGGTTACCAATTCGACATCGCCGGAATGCTCACATTCTCACTTTACTGTACAATATACTGTTTAACCCTTCAACTCCCTCCTATCTTAAAGGAAGATTTGAGTTCCTTCATGATACACATAATAGATATTTAAGGTCATCAGAAAATTTAAGGCTTAAAATGCCGGTACATTCCACGGTTTTTTATGACAATTCCTTCACCGTAACTGCCGTTCGCTTGTGGAATAAATTACCGCTACACATTAGGCAAGTCTTAGCTTGCCTAATGTGTAGCGGTAATTTATGCGGTATTTGTGCGTATAATGTAGCGGTAGCTAAATTTAAATCCTTAGTGAAGGAATATTATCTTTCATTATAGTTTACAGTCCTTTCTAAATTATTATTCTATAATTGAGGCATTGCTATAGTTCATGTGTGTATAATTATGTCCTTTATATATTTATGTTTTGTATGCTTATGTATATATGTATTTGTATGTAGGTATATAGAGTAGAGTATATGAATAAGTATATATGTATGTGTTTAGAGGTATCTATGTATTCTAAGTATTATGACTGTTACACCTACAACTACCACTATTTTCCGACCAATAATATTTCCATCCAAAGGTTGCCTGGTAGAGATCGCTATAAGCGATAAGGCCGCCCATTGTACTTCGCTTATATTGTATGATGTCTTATGTAATATTTCTGGTGTACAATAAAGCATAAATAAATAAATAAATAAATAAATTATGCACTTTCATCAACGAAAAATCGTGCCTGATATGAACATCAATTATTTACATCGATCAGGCTATACAAAGTGCTACTCTGACGAAACTTTTAGGAGTTTAAATAGACAATCATTTAAACTGGAAGGCACAAGCAAATGATTTATGCAACAAGATAAGTACATCTGCTTATGCACTGTACTATATTTCAAAAAAAGTTAATACTAAAACAATTCTTGTAGCTTACCATGGTTTGGTCGTATCAGCCTTAAGATTTGGCGTAATTTTTTTGGGGCAATTGTAGTGAAAAGGAAAGCATTTTTAAATCTCAAAAACGTTGCATAAGAGCAATGTTTAACTTCAAAACAACTGACAGCTGTGTGCCTATATTTAAAATTCACAAGCTATTAACCCTTCCTTGTTTATATGTTTTATAAATATCATTATTTGTCAAAAAAAATAAGTACTTGTTTCCGTCTTTGCATGATGTTCGAAAATAGACTACTTACAAGCAAGGACTACAGCATGAGAACTCAATATCCAAACTTATTGTCAACTGGAGCATATAAAACTACATTGCTGAGGAAAAGTGTTATTTTCATGGCCCCTACTGTATATAATAAGATACCTATTAGTATTAAGGAATTACCATTTAATATGTTTAAAAAACATCTCACATATCTTTTAGTTGATAAATCATCATCATCATCAGCCTTTAACAGTCCACTGCTGGACTAGGCCTCTTCTTTGAAAGGAGGAATTGGCCTACTATACCACGATGGCCAAACGGGTTGGCATAGGGTTTGTATCAAGTTTTCCTTCTCTTAGTTGATAAATGTAATTTCTCAATAACAGAATTTCTGAATTATGGTTCTCTTTGATATTGTTTTACTAATTAAATTTTAGTACTTAACCGTTGCTTATGAGAAGTATGCCGTATTATATATAATGGCGATTTTTCTATTATAATATTGTACTGTAACTTGAATATTTGCATGCCTAAATGGTAAAATGTACAAGGATTCATTTATCTATATTTAAGACCTACTATGTATCACCTACATTTTTGGCAAATAAACTAGTGTTCTATTCTACTCTATCATCTTGGCGCATAACTGCACTGAGTATTGTGGATTCGTCCTCAACACTGGAAAATACTTTATGCGAAATAATTGTTTTGAGTCTGGTTGTTTTATATGTCCGCTAAAACAATTTGTCCGCTGATGGAATGGTAAATATTCAACTGAGGGATACCTTTAAAAAATCACACCCTATTTGTCACCTTTTTAAACCTTAAAATTAAAACAAATTTGAAATAATAATTTCAATATACCATAAATGAGGAAGGAAAAAAATAGGCTCTACTAACACTTAATTGCAAAGTATCCCCCTCCCCCTATCTTCTGAATATCGACTGTGAACTGGCAACCGGTCCTATCTAATTTTTTTGAAGAGTTCACTTTTTAATGCCAATTTATACCATTTAATACTCCACATCGTTGCAAGAAATCCTAACTTAAATACATTTCAATTTAGCGCCAGAATTCGCGTCATTCAACTTGTACTAACTGCAACGCGCAGTAAATGCGAACATTTTATCCTATCTCGCCAAAAATGAACGGACATGAATGCGACTTCTCGCGCTCTTGAAACGAATACCTATTTTATGTGGATTCATTAGGTTTCTGTGCCCTAAGTTATAAAGGGATATTATTGAGGACTTCTAGAAGCTAAAATAGTAGGTTTTGTTATAAATGTATTATTATTCGATCAGATTTCTACTTTAATAATCTGTAAATCGAGATAGTACATTATGCATTGCCGTTCAATCTTTTGCCAGATTGGAATTATTCAGAGATAGTACTTCTTGGTTCTATTCAACTAAGTATAACATCAACCGAAAATACCTTTCATTAGGTTTATCAATACATATACCTACGATGAAATACATGCTTTTAAGTTGCACGATTCCGCTATAAGTTGTTACTGATGTATTATTCAAGTGTATTCAATAATTAAGGCATTTAATGCGCCCGGTAGATGGCAATGGGCTCGCCCCCTATTACATTGGGACCAAAACATAACTGGCGAAAAGTGGATGTGTAATACACTTCTGCCTACCCCTTCGGGGATAAAGGCTCACGCCTTTTATTTATGATTGAATGAATGATATTTATTTGCATAAACATGTTGTATACATACATTGGTGTGAATGCAAGATCTTACAGTGTAGGGACGCACAACGCCAACATATCCACAGCTCTGCACAAAACGGAGATCCAGCAAAGGTCTGGAAATTTCTTAAAACCCTGGGGGTCGGCAAAGCACGTCAACACATTAATCCTACTGACTTTAATATTGACTTGCTCAATCAACATTTCTCTGCTTCGTCCTTCATCGATAGGACTACTAAGACAAGCACTATTAATTATCTTTCATCATTGTCTACCCCTAGTTATTCACCATTTGTCTTTAATCAGTTCACTGATAGTGATGTTAAGAAGAGCATAGTATCAATCACGTCCAACGCAGTTGGTAGTGACTGTGTCAGCCGTAACATGATTATTCCTGTCCTTGACGCAATCCTACCCATAATTACCCACATCTTCAATTTTTCCTTGTCCAGTGGTTTATTTCCATCGATATGGAAGGACGCCCAAATTACTCCTATACCAAAAATTTCTCATCCTTCATCCTATTCCGATTATCGGCCCATTTCTATCCTGCCATTCCTCTCTAAAGTCCTCGAACGTCTCGTGTACCACCAAATTAACTCCTTCCTCTGTAAGAATAATCTTCTAAATCCCTTTCAATCCGGTTTCCGTTCGGGACATAGCACAGTCACATCCTTAGTCAATGTTACGGATGACATCAGGGCTGGTATGGAAGTCGGACAGCTCATATATTCATACATGTTTGCCATAACTTGTGGCGTGCAAATTCTATTAGGAATGTTATAATTAATTATTACTTATTCAATTAAATTTAAATTTTTGTATAAACAAATGAGAGTCAATCAAAGAATATAAATATAAAATAAAATTAAGAAAAAACAAAATGTGATGTATAAAAGTAATTAAATAATTGTCAAATCAATTAATAATAATTTTAAGTTACGCACAATAATGAAGTCAACAATTATATCTAATGTCAATTTTATAAACATATATTAATTTATTGGATTATTACAATTTATTAATACATATCATAACAAAAATAATTGGAGCTGGTGTAAATAATATTTTATTTATATTGAGTCGTTCAAAAACTCTGTGACACTATAATATGCTTTAGTCATTAATAGCGATTTCACTTGACTTTTAAAAGCTTCTGTGGTAAGTGTTTTCCAACTCTTAGGGAGTTTATTATATATAACTGGAGCCATACAAAAAATGCTTTTGCGCATAAGTGTTGTCCGAGCCGTGTGCAGACACAATTTGCTATTATCTCGCCTATTTCTAGGAGCTACGTCTGATAGATGAGGAAATAAATTTGGGTTGGATTTAACAAATGAAGCTATTTCCAATATATAAATACATGGCATTGAGAGTATATTGAATTGCTTAAAATACGGTTTACAACTATCAGTAACTTTGAGATAAAACATAGATCTAAGGCACCTTTTTTGGGCTTTGAATATTGTGTCCTTTTCGGTTGAGTTGCCCCAAAAAATAATACCGAATCTGATTAGAGATTCCACAAGTCCATGATATGCAGCCAACAATGCTTCTCTTTTAATTACTCGTGAGAGCATGAAAAGAGCATACGCACTACTGCTAATTTTTTTATTAAGTTTATCTATATATGCCATTTAGTTACGTTGTCAGCATTTACGGCTTGATGTTCTACCCCATCGAGTCACACAGGTTTGCTGCTTAGGGATTGCAGGACTATGTTCTAATACCTACCCGCCGCCTCATGACTAACTAGCCAATTGCTTGGTTGGATTCGATAAAGCATAAATAATAATGGAAATTATAAGTGATTACAAATGATTTATCCGTTTTGATATTGGCTGCGACATGCCAAAATATCAGCGCCTCAATAGACAGATATCTAAGTCTCTGACCCGCGATATCCTCCGATACAACACCAAATGTGTTCAAGAGGCGATCGAGCGGAACAAAGGCTCTAATGTTTTCCAGAGAGATCTGTCTATCGGGCAAAGTCAGCTAACAAAGCTGAAGACGGAGGATGGCAGTGTTGTGTCCTCCAGACCTCAGTTCTTGGAGGAGATCGAAAGGTTCTATGGAAAGTTATACACGACCACTCGCGACCCCAGAGCTAGATTGATCCGACACCATACCGAAGACATCCCGGACGTCAGTATGCACGAGATTAGTGTGATGAACAAGGCACCGGGTGATGACAGAATTACGACAGAGCTTTTGAAAGCTGACGGCATATCCGCTTTGGAAATGCTTCGTAAGCTTTTTAATTCCGTCATACACGAGGGTAAAACACCACAGGCGTAGCACAGAAGTGTGGTTGTGCTGTTCTTCAAAAAGGTCGACAAAACCGTTTTAAAGCATTGCAGACCCATCCCACTTCTGAGCCACGTCTATAAGCTGTTTTCAAGGTTCAACACGAATCGTCTCGCTTACAAGCTACACGACTTCAAGCCTTCCGAATAAGCCAGTTTCCGAAAAGGCTAATAGTACTATAGACCACATACTGAACACATATAAAAGCCCAAGGAGTATAACCAGCCTCTATGCTTGGCGTTTGAAGACTATGAGAAAGCCGATTCGATCGAAACCTGGGCAGTGCTGCATTCGCTCCAACGGTGTCAGATCGACTATCGATACGTCGAAGTACTGAAGTGTTTGAACGTAAACGCCACCATGTCAGTCCGCCTCCAGGACCAGAGCTCGAAACCTATTCGACTACAGCGTGGGGTGAGGCAGGGAGATGTTATATCTCCGAAACTATTCACCGCTGCGCTTGAAGAAGTCTTCAAGCTTCTGGACTGGGAAGGACTCGGTATTAACATCAACTGCGAGTACTGTATCACTCACCTTCGACTCGATGACAATATCGTAGTCATGGTTGAGACCATGGAAGACCTCGGCACAATGCTCTGTGGCGTCTGTAGAGTCTCCTAACAAGTAGGTCGAACAAGACGAAAGTCATATATAACGTCCATGTCGTACCTGCTCCTATAGATATCTTCACGTCCAATATCCCGCAGTGTCTCAAGACGAAGGCCTTAACCAGTGTGGGTAGCCAGTGTTGTCACTCAAAGGGCGATAGAGAGACCTATGCTTGGAGTTTCTTTATGAGATCAAATGAGAAATGTGGAGATCCGCAGGCGAACCAGAGTCACCGACATAGTTCTCCGAATAGTCAGGCTGAAGTGGCAGCCAGAAGAACCGATGGCCGTTGGAGCAAGAAAGATTCTGGAGTGGCGGCCATGAACCGGATGTCGTAGCAGAGCTAGGCCCTCCTGCAAGGTGGACTGACAATCTTGTTGGGATTGCCCATAATGTTCCGAGTAAAATGTCGTATGTTTGTTCTTGTGTTGATTTATATTGTCCTATCTCGATTTTATATAAGAAGGAAGCATATAATGTTACTTATGTGTTTAAATACATGTGCAATGAAAAAAATGATTAACTACGTATTTTTTTAACATACGAGATGTTGTATAACATACAAGTTTGCAGAAAAGAAGAAATTATAACTGATTAAGACAAAATAATAACCGCTCATTAGCCTAGCCCAATAAAATAAAAGCAAGTAATTAAAAATAACCAAAGAATTTTACAATAATTTTCAGCTAGAATTTTCTTACTAATTAAATTTGTATATCAAAAACATACCTTATTTTGTCAACATTAAGGTTATTAAAATGCCCTCGGCTTTGTTCCGAATTGAATTGTTACGATAATGTATTTGTTTTATATTTTCATGTTTGTTGCTAAGAAAATGTGGATGAAGTCAGCTATTAATTTCCTGTTTCTTGTTTAATGAAGAAACGATTCTTCCGTATTAATAATAAAGCTTGTTTTGCCTGCAGTGTAGCTCGCAATTGGTATATTTATGAGATCTGAGAGTACCTTATTATAAAAAAAAGTTACCACCTTAAAGTTGACTATAATTATATTATAAATGAATTTATTATTTGACGAAGACTTGGAGTAATATATCTATAAACTGAATACACCAAAACTAATGAGTAGTTTTCTGCCGCTTGTTCTAAAAACAAGGCAACTCTTGATATTGCAATTTTGCCAAAAGAAGAGAACAGTGACCGGAGATGATAATAGTAATTTATTTTAGATATATTGAAATTATACCCGATTTTTACGTTCTGGTCGTAGCTTACTAAGCATTTGACAACCTGGATGTACAATTAAGTCAACTGCAGAAATAGAAAGCAATTATTACTATTTACCCAACACTAGAGCAACAGCTGAAGAACTCCGTGTATCTGTGCGAGAAAAATATATACTCAATCTACTAAACCGTGTCTGAAAAAATAAACATTAACTGAAAAGCTATTAGCTTGTTGCAATACTCCAAACGGGAGACAAGTGGTATTTGTATAAGAAATTATAGACAAAATTATATTGAGAATGTTTGTTCAGCAAATATACTGTGCAGTGAAAAGAAAAACTCAAGAAGTGTGCAAATACAGAGATGTGGCAATTTCGTTTATTGAAACTTAGAGTCTGTTATATTAATTTTTTGTAAATTTATATTAGCTCCTCTTGTCCCGACCTCGCTGTGTTTGTCGTCTTCGCAATTTGATAAAAAAAGTTAACACGTTAACTTTGAAGTAATTACGTCAATGAGACCACATCAGTACATTAGTCCTCATTCTTCTTGTAATTAATTTGCGTAAGGCCTTGGTGTACTTCGTTATTATAATTCTACAAATTGCCATAAGTATTTATAATATTTCATTATCTACAGTCTTCTTCATTTAGTGTAGTATAGCAAGCATTCTTGAGACGCTCGTTTGCTCTTAATATTTATAAGCTCACCACTTAATACTGTACATGTGTGAGTGAATTTAAAATATGTGCGAAGGCTTCTGGTGTAACGTTTCTACGTAATATATAAGCTGGAACACCCTCAAGTGTGATCCAGTTCAATTTGACAATAAAACAGAGTGCGAGAGTCCTCAATGTAGAAGACGTAAAAGAAAAATCTAATAACATTTTGTTCGACTCATTCAGACGCCCCTTTATTCTATATGGATATGAAGGTCGAGTAACTTTTAAATTGTATGTTCGTCGTGTACCCACTGAAGTTACTGAGGCGAAGTTGGTACTGAATATTGCTCAAGTGAAGACGCTTTTCGTTTTGTGGTATTAGACAAAAGTGTACGCCTTGTGGTACGCCAGTATTAGTTTTTTACGTAAATTTCAATTTATTTTAAATATGTATTCTCTGAAATATAGTTAGAAGAATTGTATAATACCTGACATACTGAAAATACCCGTTGGCAAATAAATTTCATTGTAACAAAATATTGTATAGCATTTTACTACATGAGATTCCAATCAAATGCAGTTGTAGGTTGCTTATGACACTATTGCGCTATTGCCCACTAGCACAAAAAAATATGTAAGAACACGATAGATTTGAAAAAAAAAAACAAAGAGTTAACCTCTTGCTACCTTGAAATTAAGATTCGACGTGCCGTTTACTTGGCGAGCAACCAATAAACATTTTTTACAAAAGTAAAAATCTTCGCGGCTTCGAACTACTAGATCTGGCTACAAATTATTGGTTTTCATTTTGTATGTTTCGGGTACCTGTACTTATTCAACTAATTAAATAATTAATCATTGTAATGGACTCGGTAATAATCTATCAACGTGGAAAATTAAATGGTTAAATGACCGAACTTGCTCTTTTGATAAAGTGGTATCAAAAACGCTTCATTTTTAGATATAATAAAATTATAATATAAAATAGCCCTTCTTTTTTTTAAGTAGATGTAAATGAATTTATGTTGTTTAACTTCTTCTTACACTATAAACATAAAACTCCTAAATATATTCAGCACTGTATCTTCAAGAGTCTTAAAATGTCGACCAATATTACAGGCCTGAATAGTAATACTCAAGCCTTGCCTTCAAGTCCTCATAAATAGTGTTGTAAGGCTGTTATCAAAACCCCGGATATACGGGACATTCAACACAAAAGATAAAATGCGGTTAGTTCAATATCCGCAAGATGGAGTGCAAATAGTGAAGTCATGAAGTGTCCTGTCTAACGTATAAATAAGATTGCGACCGTGTCGGTAAATCCCGGGTTTAACCGAATTTGAATACGTATACAAATGTAAATTGAATTAAGGTATTTTCACATTTTATACCAGAACTGTTGATAAAAATATACGTTCGGATTTTTATAGTAAAATGTGATCCATAAAGATTTTTTACAGAAAATCCTACAATTTTGAATCAAGCTAATTTGTTATGTAATTTTTTACGTTGGTAATTTGTATCAAGACTGTTCCAAAGGGGCTGTGTAAAATTTTCTTGATACTTAATGTCACTCGTGTTATACAAACGTATAAAAATATTTGCCCCCAAATATGCCATGATTTCTTTATATATTTGCTTACATACGTGTATTGAGCAAACTATAAACAGAAATAATATTTTCTTTTCCCTTCACAAGGGGTAATATAAACAGCGTACCGTAGCAACGATGTTTACAGAGATTCGATTTTCTCATTTTATTGCGAAACGGATGGAAGCGTTATGGTTTAAGGACTGTTAAAGCGGACTATAAACAGTTACATATTTACTAAATATTCATAGATTTACATACGGATAGATTCATATTGTGTTTATATGATTAGTTTATTTATAATAAATATATATATTACTTTTGATTTGAGCTAAGGGCAGGATTAATTAGTAGTGCCGTCGTTAAATTTTTCAAGGTTTTATTTTGAATTTGAAATTTAATTACCGCAAATTAATATCAAAGTCAGTTGTTGTTTTGTCTGCCTATTTGCCTTACTTATGAGTGCGAAATCCAAACTAGAAATAACTCATTTGCATTAAAATTAATCAATACCTTTTTGGATACAATTCTTTACTCAGCATATTCTATGAATATATAAAACAATCTTGATTAAAGTTCCATAAAAGTAACTCTGTTTAGAATTTCAGAAGGAAATGTAAATCTGTTCTAAAAAGATTATACCATGTAAGAAAGTATAATAAATTGTATAAAAATATATTATTTTAAACCAAAGACAACTGAATATTGACACGGAATTAAAACATGGCTGTCATATTTATGTCTCGTATGAAAAAAAATAAAGGATTGAGCAAACCGCGTGAAAGCTTGCCATAACCAAATTAAAACATTTTGAAAACAACTCCATACATGACTGTGACGAGATGGGGTAAAGCTATTAAATCGGTTGTCAGTCAAAACTGAGTGACAGGTGACGTACCGAGTAGCTACTCATTGTGGCCGACACGTTAGGGATTAAACGATTTTATACTTTCGCGATTTGTATACGTTAGGGGTTGACCATGTATAAGGTCTCATATGTATGTTTATTATGAGCAATAATTACAATTATTTCGATGCATCATATAATACACCTACTGCTTATATCTCTGCACCACTCTAAGGTAGACTGGTAGATAATGCCCATGGCATTAAGTCCGCCTATATACTCTGTGTATATGAAGTAATAAAATAAATAAATATTTTTTTGCGATCCCTCCTCCGTACTTGTCATAGCTGGTCTGATATACCAGCATCTCATTCATCATAAAATGTCATACTTCATTGACCCCACGCTACACTATACTGCGACGTAATTAATGGATGGCCCCTTATACGAGTTCATTTAGCAGGTCTTACAAAAGAAAAGGGAAAAGAGAAACACATTTATTCCATTGAAGGTAAATTCAACATATGACGACCGGTTGGCGCAGCGGGAGTGTAAGCGACTGCTACGTCGAAGGTCGCGGGTTCGATTCCCGCTCAAGTCAAACATTTGTGTACATGAACATGGATGTTTGTCTTGGTCTGGGTGTTTCTATGTATAATATGTATGTATTTACAAAAAAAAGTAAATTATGTATGTTTATCCATTATCTAGTACCCATAACACAAGCTGTGCTTAGCTTGGGACTAGATGGTGATTTGTGTATGTGGTAGAATATTATATTATTACTAGAGGACGCCAGCAGCTACGCCTGCATTTTTTTTTAATTTACCCGTTTTGCCCGATCCCGTGGGAATTTCGAGAAATCCCTTCTTAGTGCACCCCTACGGTCCCCAAGGAACATACATGTCAAATTTCAGCTTCCTGCGCCCAATAGTTTCGGCTATAGCGTGTCTGTCAGTCAGTCAGTAACGCAAGGATTTTATATATTAAGATTATTCTGTTTATTAAATATTGTTCGCATGATCACATTTTACATACTTAAATACGACAATAAGATATAATTAAATATATAAAATGAGACCACGGAGACCCATCGGCATCGGGCACAGGGACCAAGCTACCGGTGGTTAGGGCTCCAGAGAAAGGAACCTTCGTACGACGCGTGTCTTGTCCAGCAATACTGCCTTCTTTATAGAGGACTTGATCCAGCCGTCTAACGAGAGCCTCTTGAGGTGGTGGTCGAGGGTCTTGGCAATAAGACCATTTACGGTCACGACTATCGGTACAATGATCGCCGAGTCAACATCCCACATGTTGACAATCTCGTGAGCTAGGTCCAAATATTTCATTTGTTTATCTTTTTCGGCTTTCACAAGATTCTCGTCATGGTATGGTAACGTCGATGATCATTGCAAGGTGCTCTTATTGGTCACCACTATGTCCGGCTTGTTAGCCACAATAGTTCTATCGGTAATGATAGTCCGATCCCAATACAGAATAGCACGACCATTTTCAAGAACTGGGTCGGGCACATACCTGTAGTACGGTATTTCTGAGTCGATAAGTTGGTACTTTAAAGTAAGTTGCTGGTGGACAATCCTGGCTACTTGGTTGTATCTATGCAAATGTTCGCCGTTGGCAAGACGAGAAGAACCAGATACTATATGTCTAAGGGACTCACTAGGCTGGTGACATGACCGACATATGTCGACCATCCCATCGCTCAGAATATACTTCCGGTAGTTGTTCGTCATGATAACTTCGTCCATAATTGCAAACACAAAACCTTCTGCTTCGGCGAAAAGATCGCCAAAACGCAGCCAGGACAGCGATGCTGAAAAATCTATTGCCCATGCAAGCCCATGCCCGATAAAATCGTCCATGCAACTCTTTACCTATCCATACCTCCCTGAGCTCTTCTACACCAAGTACGATAAGTTTGCGCCAGTTCTCTTTGGCCAGACCCAGCGGGGTAAGTCCACTGTCTACAGCGACTACATCTCGGTGCACACCCGCGTCAGTGTGGAGAAAGTATTCTCTGAGATTGCACACCTCGCGATTGTGGAGGGTCTTGGCACCTAGGAAGCCACGAGCCCCACACTTACGCGGGATGTACAATCTCATCACCGACAAACGCGGATGATGCATCCGGTATGTCGTGAGTAGAAATCGAACATTCCGATCCAAGGCGTCCAATTTGGTTTGAGTCCATCTGAGTATGCCGAAGGCGTTCATTAAGACCGGCATGGCCCAACCGTTACAGGCACGCACCTTATTTCCGCCTGATAAAAAGCTTTTTAAGATTTTCTTCAGGCGGCCAAAGAAACGTACCTGCAACGCCTGTTTCATGCGCGTCTCATCAATGCCTAATGCCTGCGATATACCCAGATATTCGTAGGTTTCGGTTCCAGAAAGAGATCTAAGTTGTGTGAAATCTAAAAGCTCTATACCATCAGATTCCACACTCCTGCCTCGCTTTACATGCATGACCGCACATTTATCCACACCGAACTCCATCTTAATTGAATTACTAAAGTTTTCAGTTATCTTTAGTACCTCAGTCAATTGGAGGTCAGTGGGGGCAAATAGTTTTAGGTCATCCATAAAATGGAGGTGAGAAATAACCTGACCTCTACTCTGCAATCGATATCCTAGCCCTGAACTTTCGAGTAAAGTGCTCAGCGAGTTCAGTGCTAGGCAAAGCCATAGTGGACTCAAACTGTCGCCCTGGAAAATACCCCGCTTGATCTTTATAGGTACGCCATACCCGCAAGACTGTCGACATCCTGGATAGCGAAGCACCGTACTCCACTGTCCCACACATGCCCTCAAGAGGGCGCATAGAGTTGCATCTACTTTGTACAACTCCACCACCCTCAAGAGCCACGTATGTGGCACAGAGTC